>CM070302.1:13553185-14819852 GCA_036321655.1 Quercus alba | reverse complement strand
AGTCAGAAAAATTTGGGTTCCTGTTAGTGATAGAGCATAAGAAAGAGAGAGTCCCACAAGTCCTGCAGACCACCCAAGAAAGGAGGATTTATGAGTAATATTTTTTGACAGTCTGAAAACTCCTTGCCACAAGAAATGGACAGTTCTAATGAAGTTATGTTACCTGGAGCTATAAAACCCTGGGAAGCAACACAAGAAGGAAAGCTGCAGTGAGAGGGTCAAATTCTGAAGTACTTCTATTCTTAAAACCAACCACTCCATGGCTGCATTTGAATAGAAGAAAAGCCAAGCATCAGAATCAATGAACTCTAGATAGTTCTCAAAAAACTTGTCCGCCATGTTAAAAGCTCTAATTGTGACCACTCCAAGTGAAGTCTCAGCTGCATGATTCATAACCGGTGCTTTTGCAGTTCCATTTATCCTTATTAGTTCCCTTGCAGAGGGTTGATAATACCCCTTTGAGCAAAAGCAAAAGAGAGAGCTTTGTCAGTCCGTTATTGATGAAAGAGGTTAAAAAAATCAAGACTAAATATGAATCATTAGATCTACCTGAACATATTTTGCAGCTACCATAGCAAGAATGGCTACAATAAGAACTTCCCATGTGACAGAAGCCATAATTCCTATTGTAGTCAGAAGTTCAATACTTGCTGCCACTACAAATATTATGGAGAAAGGTACGTCGTAATCCAAAATACTCAAATCTGATGAAGCCTGCAAGAGAAACAATAAGATGAATGTACAAATTGAGTACAGGCTCTGATTATAAAATACCCTTTCAAGATACATAATACAGTATAGACTTTTTATTTTTTATTCATGGTCGAGAAATTCTTAATCTTACTCGAGTCAAAATCTGGCCAACGGGGGTTGAGTCAAAGAATAACATGGGAGCTTTAAAGACAGCATTGGTAAACCCGGAGAAAAAGGCTCTGGAAACTTTTAATCCAAGATAGGCTGCAAGGAAAGACCTTACATATACAAAGAGAGCACTGAGTGTTGAAATTGCAGTGTAGACTCCAATCAAAATGACACTAGTGACTTTCGGAATTTGAATGCCCAGAGCTAGCCAATATGTCGCAGCAGCCTGAAGACCAACAAAACCAGCCTGAGTTACTATGCCTAAGAAAAAAAGAAGCAGTCCCTTTGAGTCAATGATATAATCCCAGAATGGCTTCCATCCAACATCATTAATCTCAGGTTCTTCTTCTTCTGTTAGTTGTACTCCTGGTAGATCCTTCACAGCAATCTTACCCTAACAGTTTTCCTTAGTGAGGTTAGACCCTTGAGACACCTCTGGCTGAACCGTATCTAACTTCTGAGATTCTTCTTTAGTTCGTTATTTGAAGGACCCAGTCCTGTTATCGCATCTCTATGAGCATTCACAAGCTGTTCTGTCCCAGCTGTCAAGAGCTCCTCATAGCTTCCAGATTGAGTAATTTGACCACCATTCATAACCTGGAAAGTTAAGAAACAGAATACTATTAGATATGGGTAACAAAAATTTATGCATACAAAATTTAAAATTAAGCTTAACTTTTAGAACTTGGTAAAAATTTGCCAAAATTTTATCAACTTCTGAGAGGAACTCCACTTGGTGAGTCACAAGAATGACCGTTTTGTTTTCAAGAGCAGCCATGACACAATCCTGCAATTTCATATTTTTTTACTTGGTTAAAAAACTACATCAAAGATGAGGATTCTTTCTTGATCCTAGATTTCACATTCATGAAAAAACTTGAAGCAAGTTTCTCTTACATTAAATAAAATTGCAGCTGTATGAGCATCTACTGCACTGAATGGATCCCCAAGGAGATAGATATCAGCATCGTTATAGATAGCTCGAGCTAGTTGAATCCTTTGTTTCTGTCCTCCACTCATGTTAAGCCCTCTCTGACCTATTTCTGTGAGATCACCATGGTTGAAATTATTGATGTCCTTGTCCAAAGCACATGCTTTTATGGCCTTCTCATATTTAGTCTTGTCCATAGGCTTTCCATATGATATGTTATCGCAAATAGTCCCACCTTGGATCCAAGAAGTTTGAGAAACATAGGCAATGGATCCAAATGCATTAACCTGTTAGTGAGCAATAAAGACCAAAATCAATGACAAAAAATTCAGTTGCAAAATTATAAGCAATCAGTCATTTTTACTCACTGTTCCAGAAATTTTTGGTATCTCCCCTAGTACAGCATAGAGAAGTGACGATTTCCCAGCCCCAACTGGACCATAAACAGCAACTTTCTGCCCACATCTTATTTCCAAGTTCACATCTCTTAGAGTGGGAATCATTATTTCAGGATCCCAACTGAAATTGCCTGATTGTATCTTTACAATCTTATCCGACTTCTGAAAGGGGATTCTCCTTAATTCATCATTTTTCAGCTCATCATCAAGCAGAAAGCATTGAGACAATCAAAAGATACCTTCACTTGGACCAAAGAAGAAAGAGCTTCTGGTATCATTCTCACAGGATCTCCCATAGTCCTCAATGATGCAAGAACTGTGAAGATGGTGCTAGCATTTAGAGAGGCACTTCCAAAAATAATACATCCCAAGAAGACCACTGAAGAAATGATTGTTGGAGACATCCAATACAACAATGTGCCATAAGCCTTTGCAAACTGAGTTTCAGCCAACCATTTGAACTCATTTTCGCGGAGGGATTCAATCAAATTCCTGAATTTGTCTTCCCATGATTGCAACTTTATGATCTTCATACTGTTTAGGATCTCGGAAGTGGAACACAATCGATCATCCTGGGCTATCATAAACTGAGTTTGACACTTATGTAGCATATTTGCAAAAGGCACGTTAAGGAGTCCACATATGAGAAGAAAAACTAGACCTCTAAGTGCACCAAGACCCACAACCCATAAAAGAATGCCAATGGCTAGGAAAAGTTGCAGTACAAAGCTCCATGATGAATGGAACCACCATGGAAATTCACCCATTCTATAAGCATCAACTGCAATATAATTCACTATCTCCCCAGTTGAGTGCCTTCTCCTTCCTAAACCAGAAAGCTTTAACTGCTTTTGGTAGACTGCCACTAAATTTCAATGCTATATGTTCTTAGTAGAATTTGGACATTCAGAATTGAAATCAATACAAAAGAGAATGCCCACCAAAAAGAGTTTAGAAGACTGATCCATTTGGACCATTGAGAAAGCAAGGAAACTGTAAAAGAGATCCAAACCAGTCCTCTAACAAAGTAAACCAACCAGCTCATATGATTGAATTCATCATTTTTGGCCATTAGATTCAATAAACCCACACTAAAATAACCAATGCTTCAAAGAGCACAACACAGTGAAACTACCACCAAGACGCAATCTTTTCTACTACTTCTTGTAGAACATTTTCCCATGATAGCTATGATCAAAAATAGGTGGAAAGCACATAGGAAGAATAGGTTTACACCATCTACAATTGTTCTTTGAAGGCAGTAAGAACCCAAATAAAGTTCTTCACAAATCCATGAGATGCCCCCTGCATATACATCAAAAGAGAAACCGTAAGAACAGCAAAGACTCATGCTAGAAACACAAAAAAGTTGGAAAAGTCAAAACAAATAAAATAGTGATGCAAAAGTAAAAGCCAATGAGTTTGCCAAGAACACATTAACTGCAATTCATTGATAACAAAGCAAGATAACAAACAATTGAAGAAAAAAAAATTTAAAGCAAGAGAACAAACAACTGAAGAAAAAAATTTAAAAGAATATTCAAAATGGTAATTCATTTACTGCTTGAAAAATTATTGTACATGCCATAATAGGCAACCGTTTTTTTTTCAAAACAAATGAGCGTGTCCAGACCTCTCCGTATTTCTAACCATTCCCTCAAGTGTATTCAATCCCCTCATCCCACATGCACCAAGTTTTTACAATGAGGAATCCTATGAGGGTGACCCCAAGATGCAAGAATGAGATTTTGAACCCAAGATCTCATGGATATCATGAGATCTTAGGAACTACTAGCGGTTGGCATCAATCTGTAATGTACAACATAAATTCTTTACTTAATTGTAGAAGAACAAAATCTATAACCCAACTGTTCCATCTTTTATAAAGAAGAAGAAAAAAACTTCTATAACCCAACTCACTGCAACACATGCTTACTTAATGATTATTAAGGGAAAAGGAAACAAAAAAACCATTCACACAGAGAAGGAAGATTGCATGTACCAAGTGAGCTCCCCAAGGAAATCATTGCTGGAAGAACTTCTATGGTTCACTTGGCACCTCTAGTAGCGCACCAGCCTACTTAGCTTCCTCGTAGCATATTCCCATCAAATAAATGCTGTCAGAATCATCAAAGCTCAACCAGTCACTCCCTTGTCATCATTTTTTTTTTCATGTTTGGCACATTATTTCTTTGTCTGATTGTGTGTCATTTCCTTTCATTAATTTGCTTTAATTAATTTGACCATAACATCAAACTCCATATAGTTACTACTTCAAACATAACCATGTATATCAAAATAATTGGGTAAAAAACTCATTCAAGAGGCTAATAAAAACCAATCAAATGGTCTACACTACTGATATAGTCCCTATCTTTGCACATTAATACAAACAACATCCTTAGTGAAACTGGCCAGTACCAATAGGCAATAGTCACATATAGTTCGTATGCAGAGGTAACAAACGAGATAATTCAGATGACAAAGTCATAGTTACACTGACCTGTCATATAGAAACAATTTATTTATGTCTGCTTCAACTTGTAAATGTCATGGATTGCAATAGTTTTCACAGCCTGTGAATATCGTTTGCAAAAGAGCCAAAGAGTCATACAAAAGCACAAAAAAAAATAAATAAAGAAGAAGAAGATAAGAAAACATCGCATAAATGAAAGGAAGTTTTAATCTTTATGATTAATATTGTTATCAAAAACCCAATTCAATTCAGTAACAGTCATAGATTTGGCTCAATTGAGGGCCTCTTGGAGTTTGTGGAATTGAAAAGTCATTGCGAAATAAATCAATGAGTCCAGGAAGCACAATTTTTTGTTTAGTGACCAGAACTCTGAATTTATGCTGATGGAGAAATAATTCTTCCTTAAATGAATTGCAATTTTCAATAATAGTGATGTGAGTATAATAATTCTTCTTTAACCTCAATTCGAAATAGATCATGTTGAAATTCTAAGAATTCATGTTAAGTCCACCTCTTTGATATTCTAATAGTAAATCCTCCAATTGAATTGAAGCTTACAACATATGAGGTTATAACTCATGCTATGCATCCTATTTATAATAATTATTATAAATAAATAAATAAAATTCAACACTACATATTTGATGTATTATGTATATGAGTCTATCATAGTACCACTTTGTTCCTATTTAGGGTATTTCAATGAGTTCCCTCTTTATCCACTTCAAATGTCTCTAAACAAAGTTTAGTGGTAGCCCAACAGTAATGGTATCTATTGTGGTACTCTATGTCTACAGCTCAAGCCATACCTCCCCCTCCCCTTCTATATACCTATTAAAAGAAAAATGTCTTTAAACGAAATATAAACCAATGCTAAAGTTATGTCATATTAGTGAAATAAAATCCAAATGACCATCACATTTAGCTATGAATTAAATTGTATATTCAAAGTAGTTGACTACAACATCAACATGAAAAAAACAATATTAAGGACATATAACTTGAAGCAATACCTTTTGGCTAGATAACGATGCCTCACTTACTAAGGCGGACTCTTAGATTTTCAACAATTTCATCTTTCTCATTGCAGTCACATAAATCCAATCTTTTATTTCATCGGCAAATCTAAAATAAGCATGCCTCCAAGTCCTATTAAAGAAGAGAGCTCCACAAATTGCCCAAAAGCCAGTTGCAAATCCAACTCCCATACCAATGTAGAAGCTGGAGTTTTTAGAATCATCTTCAACACTGCCAATTGGTGATCTATTCAAAGATTGTTCCTCAATTGTGCAGCTTTTTGGAAGAGGATCACCACATAACTGAGGATTTCCAATGTACCTAAGGGCATCAAATGATTGAAGCTGAGTGCTTGAAGGAATTCTACCCGAGAGGTTGTTGTATGACAAATCCAAGAGACTAAGAAATGTCATATTAGACATGCTTGGAGGAATTTCACCAGATAAATGATTTCGTGAGAGATCAACTGACTCTAACTCTTTCATACTCCCAATTTTTTTTGGTATCTTTCCCATCAAATGATTTCGAGACAAATTCAAAAAACGTAATTTGGAAAGATCAGAAATTTCAGCAGGGATTGATCCAGACAAGTTGTTACTTGAAAGGTCTATGAGCCTAACAAATTTAAGATTCTCTTCGTATTCCATTTTTTTCCCTTTGGGAACCAACTGAACATTATCAACATGGTATACATGTATATACGGACATGTATAAGGCATAGAATAAAATGAAATAACATCGAAATCTGGTAATGCCATGGCGCTAATATTTTTCAAACAATTTGATATGGATCCTGATAGGCTATTATTGGCAAGATCCAATACTCTAAGAGAAGAAAGTTGGCATATTTGTTGAGGTATATAACCCTTCAATTCACTTGATCTTAGACGGAGAACTATAAGATTTGTCATTTCTCCAATCCATAGTGGTATGATGGACAAATGATTATCGCCCATATCAATGAGACTCAGATTTGAACACTTTTTCAATGATGAAGGAATATCTCCATAGATGCTATTGTTTTGTAAACTCAATGATTGGAGGTTAACTAAAGCCCCCATGGAGTAGGGAATTCTACCTACTAGATTATTGCTCCCTAAGTTTAAATGGATCAAAGACTGCCAATACTTCCAGCAGTGAGAAAGTTCTCCTGAAAAGAGATTGTTTGATGCGTCTAAAACCTCTAATTTATTCTTTCTAATTTTCTTTTCGCATAAGAAAGTAGAAATGGGTCCATAAAATGAGTTGTTAGCTATATTGAGCACTGTGACAGTAGAACTCAAAAAAATGTCTGATACATCACATTCTATGTGGTTGTTAGAGAGATTGATAACTGTAATGTTTGAAGTCCAATTCCAGAACCAACCCGGAGCTTTGCCTGAAATTCCTGACATGGACAAATCTAAAAAACTGAGGGATCTTTGTGATTGTAGCCATGAAGGAAATTTAGGACCTATTTTGACTGAGCTCATGGAGGCATAGTCAAGTTGGAAGGGGGGATCCCAATTGGAATTGACATTAAAGAACAAACGTGTGTTAGACATATAGAGATGCTTTAATTTTGAGAGTTTTTGGAAATGCCCTTCATCTACAGTACCTGTTAAAGAATTTTTTCCGATAAACAACGTCTCTAACTCAGAGAGAAGCCAAAGACTGTTTGGAATGGTGCCATTCAACTGATTTTGGTTGAGGCATAATATTCTCATACGAGATAAATTCCCAAAGGAAGAAGGTATAGGACCATTTAAAGAATTAAGTCCGAGATTAAGATATGTTAGATGCTTAAGTTGGCCTAACGGCTCTGGAATTTGTTCAGTTAGCTTATTGAGACACAAGGATAGATATTCTAATTTCTCTAAATTGAAAATGCTAGGCGGTATATTGCCTTTCAAAGAATTGTTGAACAGAGCAAGCCCTAAGAGGCTTGTACTGAGATTAGAGAACCAATTAGGTATCTCATGATTGAAATGATTTCCAGAAAGATGAAGGAATCGAAGAGACGTGAAATTGACAAATCCAAGAGATGGATTCAGGCTATCAAGCTGACAATTTTCCAAGTATAGCTGTGAAAGAGATGGGAACTTACTCATTATTTGAAGCCAATCAACTTCTCTGTGAAGGTCAGCATCACTTAGTTCAAGGTATTGAATGGCAGAGAGACCAGACATCCAACGAAGGTTATCTACATAAAGGTCAGAATTATTTCCAAGAGACAGATAGCGAAGGCTTGAAAGGTTACCAAGCTGATGAGGAATGATTCCACAGAAGTTAGCGCCTGAGAGATCAAGATGTGTGAGACTGTACATTGAACCAAGGAAAGATGGGATCGGAGTACAATTAAAGTCATTGTAACTCAAATTCAAGTAATTCAAATGTTCTAATTGGATCAACAAACCACTAATCTCACCGCCTAACCTCATTGGATAATTGAGGTGGAGCTCAGTGACTCGGCCAGTTTTATTGTCACAGAAAACTCCGTCCCACATACAGCAATTTTTATGGTCAGACCAGGATGACAGGACGCGTCCATGATCAGTGAGACCACGTTTGAGCGTTAGAAGGGCTTGCTTGTCTTTTTTATTGCAAGAGACACTTGAGATTGACTCTGCTTTGAAGAAGAAGAAGCTTAAACTGAAGGTAACGGAAAGGAACCATACTAAGAAAAGCACATGATGAGTTGCAAAAGAGGCAGCCATTGTAACGAAGGAAGAGAAGTTTGAAGGAAGAAAATCTGAAGTGTGAGTATATTGTAATTAACTCCTCGTAATATATATATAGTGATTCTTCAAACCCTTTCTCAATTTTCTTATTATTATATTATTTTAATCAAGACTTTGACTTGTTAGTGCTTTTATATTATTTTAAGCCAAGACCCACAAGGATCAACGCAGGGTGATGAGCTATTGAGTCCATTTGGGGAGATATTTATTTAATTTTGTAGCCTTTTTTTGTATTATTTAAGGGTCTTATTGTGTTGTTGGTATTATTTATGAGTCTTATTATATGGTAAAAATAGCCAAATATCATATTTTGGCAAAATTTATGACAAACTAGCACTATTTCATAAATATTTAGCTATCTACCACTTTTTTAGTACTCAAGTTCCACAAAATCGAGTTCTAAATAATACTCGAGTTTCTAGTGAGTCGTCAGCGTAGCACTACTAACCTAAAATTTGTGTAATTAAAAAAATAATATGGTACTCGATATTATTGAAATCGAGTACTTTTTTATAGTACTCAAGTACCTTGTTTTTCTTTTTCTTTTTCTTTTTTTCCCCTTTTTCTACTTTTCATAGTCAAGTTCTTTTCTATCTCTCTGTCTCACGTAGAGGCACTCTTTCTTTCTTTCTTTCTTTTTTCTTTTTTTTCTTTTTTTTTTCTCCCGTAGGAACTCACTCTTGCAAGTCAAAGAAACTTGTCAAGTCAAAGAAAATGGCAAGCATTTATGGCCAAAGAAAAGAAACATGAATTTGGTTTGCATGTTAGGTGTTGTTCTTGGCCATCTTCTTTGACAATTCATGAAGAACATTTAATGCAAGCTCTTGCATTTCTTCACACATGAAACTTCTTGAATATCATGCATCTTCCTAACATGGGCATGCAAGCCATTTAATGGTTTGTTAGCTAATGTCAAGCCACTAAGTTTGACTATTCAAGCCATTCCCACCAGAAAAAAAATAAAATAAAATAAAAACAAGGTACTCGATTGCACTAATACCACGCTCTATAGTACTCGACTTAGTGCAGTCGAGTACCTTTTTTTTTTTTCTACTTTTTGTTTCAGTTGGAATGGCTTGAGAGCATCTCCAATAGGCTCTCTAAAGCCAATTTTAGAGAGCAAACACACTAGAAATTCACTCCAACAACTTCTCTATCTCTATATTTTGGAATGGAGTTGCTACAATTATTCTCTTAAAATAGATAACACTATAATGTTTACTATTGCACCTTCAAAAAATTTTATCTACTAAAATAATCACCTGGTTAAATAAAAAATAAATTTTTTTCTCTTTCCTTTGTTAATCTTTCTTCCTCGCTCTCTCTTTCACTTCTCATCAGAAAAAACTCTCTCTCTTCTCATCAGAAAACAAAGATAGACGAAGGTCAACTCTCTCCACCGGCTGTGTGTGTGAGTGAAGTGAGATGAAGAAGAAAGAAAATAAAAAACAAAAATGCAAACATAAAGGAGAAGTCAAAAGACCATGGTTGGCTGTGTGTGTGAAGTGAGTCGAAGAGGAAAGAAAATTGAAGTCAAAAGATCATGCTAGAGAGTGTTCTAGAATCAAGTAGAAATAGAAAAAGTAAAAAAAGAGAGAGCTAGAGAAAGAAAGAAAGAGAGAGATAGCTAGAGAAAGTGATTCGGAATGAACTAGAAAAAGAAAAAGAAGGGTAGATAGAGATAGGAGTGAGATACATGTGTGGTGGGAAAAAAAAAAAAACCAAGAGAAAAAAAGAAAAAAAAAAAAAAAGAAACGTATGGATGAAATTAAGAAAGGAAAAATCATATAAAAAATAAGAAATAGCAATTAAGAAATTCTACCACAATATTTTCACAATAAATTTTAAGTAATAGATTGTTATTAGCTAATATTGGTGAGTAAAAAAATAATTTCAGCAGTGGGTTCAAATTAGAACTAGCAACAACTTTCCACTTAAGATTTTGATGTGATTCTTGTGAAAGTATTGCGAAAAATGTTGTAGATATAACACTTTTCATTGAAAAATATAATTGTTGGGAATGAATATAGGAAGAATAAATGATGATAAAAAAAAGAATAAAGAATAAATGAAGAAATAATATTTAAATGAGATGGAGAAAAGGATAGAGAATTTATTGAAAAGTGTATTTGAAAAAGTAGGTAGGTAAAAGCTAAATGTCACTATTTATTGTCTAAACAATACAAAAATTTAGATAAGCTACTGAAAATACTCTGAATAGTCAAACTTAGTGGCTTGACATTAGCCAACAAACCATTAAATGGCTTGCATGCCCATGTTAGGAAGATGCATGATATTCAAGAAGTTTTATGTGTGAAGAAATACAAGAGCTTGCATTAAATGTTCTTCATGAATTGTCAAAGAAGATGGCCACGAACAACACCTGACATGCAAACCAAATTCATGCTTCTTTTCTTTGGCCATAAATGCTTGCCATTTTCTTTGACTTGACAAGTTTCTTTGACTTGCAAGAGTGAGTTCCTACGGGAGATTAACAAAAAAAAGGAAAAAAAGAAAAAGAAAAGAAAGAGTGCCTCTACGTGAGACAAAGAGATAGAAAAGAACTCAACTATATGAAAAAAAAAAAAAAAGAGGTACTCGACTATGTGAAACTCGAATACTATAAAGAAGTACTCAATTTCAGTAATATCGAGTACTGCATTATTTTTTTAATTACATAAATTCCAGGTCAGCAGTGCTACGCTGGCGACTCACTAGGAACTCAAGTTCACTGAACTCGAGTACTGTTTAGAACTCGATTTTGTGGAACTCGGGTACTAAAAAAGTGAAAGATTGCTAAATATTTCTGAAATAATACTAGTTTGCCACAAATTTTGTCAAAACGTGGAATTTGGCTATTTTTGCCCCTATCATACTATTCAGCTACTTTTTAACTTTTATTTTTCTACACTTTCAGCAAAAAAATTTCAGTTTCAACTAAATAAACTATTCTCAAACGGACTCATAGTGTTAGGTTTATTTCAGAACCATCTTTCTCATAACAATGTAGAGATTTTCCATCAATATCATAATCATCAAGAATTTGAATTATTGAAATTTTTTTTTATTGGGTGACTTGTTGACCATTAATCTATTATGCAATATTTTCCACGTCTGACATAATTTTCATGTAGGGCTAGAAATTCATGTTGAGAAAATTGTTTTGGAACTTAAGGCTCATTATTGAGTACAATCTCAAGTCATGTGTATGTGCTCTTAATGACATGATTAAATTAGTGATAATATATGCTTTTAGCCAAACCCCTAGAGATCAATGCTCAGCACACACAAGTGAAGAGATGTAGTGTTAGGTTCATTTGATGATCATCTTTCATGTCCGCGTAGAGATTTTTCATCAATATCAAAATCATTAAGAATTTGTCTTATTGACATCTTTTTTTTTTTCTTTTTTTTTTTCTTTTTTTTAAATTGGGTGACTTGTTAACCATTAATCCATTATGCAATATTTTCCACCTTGTGACATAATTTCATGTAAGGCCAAAAATTCATGAACTTAAGCCTCATGATTGAGTAGAATATCATGTGAATCTGTTGACATGATTAAATTAGTGATAACAGTGGCTTTAATCCAAACCCCCAAAGATCAATGCTCACCACACACAAGTGATGAGATGCGGTGTTAGGTTCATTTGACGACCGTCTCTCACATAACCACGTAGAGATTTTTCATCAATATCAAAATCATAAAGAATTTGATTTATTGACATCTTTTGTTTTTTGGTTGTGTGACTTATTGGCCATTAATTTTCATCTATGACCATAAATTCATGTTGAGTACATTTGTTTGGAACCTAAGACTCATGATGGAGTAAAATATCTTGTATATGTGCTCTTAATGATATGATTAAATTAGTGATAATATAAACTTTAATCAAAACCCCCAGAGATCAATGCTCACCACACATAAGTGATGAGATGTTACTTTAGGTTCATTTGGCATCCATCTTTCAAGTAATCACATAGAGATTATTCATCAATGTCAAAATCATTTAGAATCTGGCTCTCTTTTTTGACTTGTTGACCATTGATCCATTATGCAGTATTTTCCACTGTTAGGGGTGACTCTACTTGTTAATCAGGGTGGTGACCACCTTGACCTGAATTTTTTTATATATACCTTAAAAATTAAATTTTAAATTAATATGTGTTGCTGACCACCCTAGAAAAAACACTTGACCACTCTAAAAAAATCTTGAACACCCTAAATAAAAATTTGAGCCATTAAAAATAAAATTTTGGTCCAATGAAGATTGAAACAAAAAATTGTGAGAAGTGCTATGTTCACAACATCTTCACAAATAAATCATAAGTGGCATATTGTTACTAGCTAATACTAGTGAACAAAAAGATTATTTCATTGGTAAGTTTAAATTAGAACCAATAACAACTTACTAGTTAGGGTTTGTTATGAAAGTATTATGAAAATGTTGTGGACATTGCACTTTTCAAAAATTGCCCAAACACATACAAATTAGCCCAAAATCCCAAATCAAATGTTTAATTGTGATTTTTTAAATTTTGATTTCAAAAGGCATATTTTAAAATCATTATATATTTTTTTTTCCTAAAAAACACACATTTTCAAATAGTTAGTCACTTAGTCTGTTAGTGCTTGCTTTAATCTTTAGCTGAATTTGTTGAATTTATTTGATACATTTTCTACACACAAATATGCACTAAAGTAATACTTGAATACTTTGTAGAACATGATTGATGTAACAGTCGAATGCCTAAGTTGAATATATTGAATGAACTTATAGTTTACTCTTTACTCTTTTGCTAGCACTATGAACAAAATTCTTATAAGGAATTCACTTGTATTGCAAGATTCATTTTCTAAGAAAATTCGTATTGACTTGAATAATTTTCTTTTAGATCCTAGGATATGGGAAAATGTTTCATCTTAATCCTAATTAGTTTAAAGAATACAAAAATTAGTTGGAACGTATCATAAAAAAGGATGATGCATTTTGTTTATATTTTTACTTATTTTGGTTGTGTACATTGACAAAGATAATGTAGCTAATAACATTGATAATGAAGCTATTATACAACAATTTCAAAATATGAAAAATCATAGAAGAAAATTTTAAAACTTTATATATATATATATATATATAAATATTGTAATGTTGATATATTTAAGTTTCATTTTTATTAAATTTCGTGTAATTTAAGCTTTTTAACTACTATCCTAAAAAAAATTTCTAAAGCCGCCGTTGTCCACTGTGAGGCATAATTTTCATGTAAGGTCCGAAATTCATGTTGAGGACATTTGTCTGGCACTCAAGGCTCATGATTGAGTGAAATTTCATTTGTATGTGCAGCATAATTTTCATGTAAGGTCAGAAATTCATGTTGAAGACATTTGTCCGGCACTCAAGGCTCATGATTGAGTGAAATTTCATGTGTATGTGCTCTAAATGACATAATTCCATCAGTGATAATATAGGCTTTGAGCCAAACTCCCAAAGCTCAATACATCACCACTTCATTTGATGAAATAAAAATCCCAAGTTCCACTTCATTCTTTACTGATTTCAACTTCCCATGTGTCATTTCTTCCTAATAAAGTAATAAAAATTTATACCGGAAAGATGATAAGAGTTCAGTTGATTCTCTTAAATTAATGTAGCTGCTATTGTGTTGTTGTTCAAGTCATTGTTGTGCTGTCAATTAATGACTTGCACGTTCATTTCTTCCTCAAATTGGATTAATTTATCTTTTGAATGAGGCATAATTCTCTCAAAGAACTACTCAAAATTCATCTCTAATTTCTAAGAATTCACTGGTTCTTATCAAAAGAAATCATGGACATAATATCGTATAATTGGTGAAATATGAAACACTCTTAGTGGAACAAAAGATATTTATTCATCTTCACGATTGTGTAGATTTTTATTCCACTTGTTTAAATTACACATCTTTTCATGTATAACGAGTTCACTTGTAAACTATAAAATGAAACATTAAGCTATAAAAGTAATTATTACATCATTAGAAATCAGTTAAAAAAACATCATTGCTCGGAGTAGTTGTTAGTACAAGTAGCAGGAACTCTGTTATAATCATTTATGTACATTCATATAGGTAATGATAGGGTGGAATTCTTCTTTGAAACCCCAGCTGCCTCCTTTGGCCTAGAGTTAAGTAGGGGTACTTGTATTGTCTCACACAAGTTCGTCTCCACTAATTTGCCATGAGTTCTTGATTTTGATGTAAGGAACAACTAAAGCATTTGAGATTTGTGAAAATTTTGAAGAGGCATGGATGAGATTCACATCAACAATAGAATATCATGATTGAGTAGAATATCATGTGAACTTAAACCTCATGGTTGAGTAGAATATCATGTGAATGTGCTCTAAATGACATGATTAAATTAGTGATAATATTGGCTTTAAGCCCAACTCCCAAAGATCAATGCTCACCACACACAAGTGATGAGATGTAGTGTTAGGTTCATTTGACAACCATCTCTCATGTAACCGTGTAGAAATTTTTCATCAATATCAAAATCATCAAGAATTTGACTTATTGACATCTTTTGTTTTTTGGTTGGATGATTTGTTGACCATTAATTTTTATCTATGACCATAAATTCATGTTGAGTACATTTGTTTGGAATCTAAGGCTCATGATGGAGTAAAATATCATGTGTATGTGCTCTTAATGACATGATTAAATTAGTGATAATATAGGCTTTAAGCAAAACCTCCAGGGATCAATGCTCACCACACACAAGTGATGAGATGATGCATTAGGTTCATTTGACAACCATCTTTCAAGTAATTGCATAGAGATTATTCATCAATGTCAGAATCATCTAGAATTTTACTCTTCTTTTTTAGGGGACTTGTTGACCATTCATCCATTATGCAATATTTTCCACTGTCAAGGGCAACTATACTTGTTAATTAGGGTGGTCACATGGCTACCCTAACTTGAATTTTTTTTTTATTATATATATATACCTTAAAAAAATTAAATTTTAAATTAATATGTGTTGTTGTTGACCATCCTAGAAAAAATTCTTGACCACTCTAAAACTTGAACACCCTAAATAAAAATTTGAGCCCATTAAAAATAAAATTTGATCTCTCCCATTAGAACCAATAACAACTTAACATTTAGGATTTGTTATAAAAGTATTATGAAAATGTTGTGGATATAGCACTTCTCAAAAATTGCCCAAACAAATGCAAATTAGTCCAAAAGCCCAAATCAAATGTATAATTGTGATTTTTTAAATTGTGTTTTCAAAAGGCATATTGTAAAATCATTATTTTTTTTTTCTAAAAAGCACACATTTTCAAATAGTTAGTCTATTAGTGTTTTTTGTAGTCTTTAGCTGAATTTGTTGAATTTATTTGATACATTTTCTACACATGCATATGCACCAAAGTAATACCTGAATACTTTGTAAAACATAATTAATGTAACGGTTGAATACCTAAGTTGAATATATTGAATGAACTTATATTTTACTCTTTATTCTTTTGCTAGCACCGCGAACAAATTTCTTATAATGAAATCACTTGTATTGCAAGATTCATTTTTTAAGAAAATTTGTATTGACTAAAATAATCTTCTTTCTTATCCTAAGCTATGGGAACATGTTTCATTTTTTCATCTTAATGATCAAGATGAAGTAAGAAAAGCATATTTACAAAGAGGTTCTTCTCAACCTCTTGGCCATAATTTCCCTTAAAAAAGAAATTAGTTGAGCATTGTGTCTATTTAATCCTAATTAATTCAAAGAATACAAAAATTAGTTGAACATATATATTAAAAAAAAAAAAAAAAAAAAAGGATGATGCATTTTGTTTATATTGTTACTTATTTTGGTCAAGTTAGTAATTGAATGGGAGATCAATAGTTTAATGATTGCTTGGTTCTGTATATTGACAAAGATGATGTAACTAATAGCATTGATAATGAAGCTATCATACAACAATTTCATTATATGAAAACTTGTAAAAGAAAATTTTAAAAATTTATATATATGCGTGTTTTTTTTTTTGGGATATTGATATATGCAAGGTTTATTTTTATTGAATTTTGTTAAATTTAAGTTTTTTAATGATAATCTCAAAAAAAAATTCATGGATCTGCCACTGTTTACTGTGAGGCAAAAATTTCATGTAAGGCCAGAAATTTATGTTGAGGACATTTGTTTGGCACTTAAAGACTCATGATTGAGTAAAATCTCGTGTGTATGTGCTCTTAATGACATGATTCCATTAATCCTCCAGCAAGTAGGGTGCCCTCAAGTAACTTTTTCTATTTGCGTAAACTTGGTTCACTGAGACAACCCATCTCATTTGAGGATTCCCCAGAATGGGAGGATACAAACGTTGATGTGAGGATGGAGGAAGGAGGTGACCATGACACTATTAACATTGCGATCCTCCCAGCCTCCTCATCTCTCTCGAAGCTCAATAGTGGGTCCTTGCCATCTCTACCACTACTAGAGGGTGTAGTTGTAGCAAGGAAAATTACAGGGGCTTCAATTGTTTGGAAAGACTTGACTGTCACAAGAAAGGGTAAAAAGAAGTACTCTGACAAAGTTTTGAAGAGTTCAAATGGTTATGCATTGCCTAGAACTATGACATTAGTCATGGGTCTTGCTAGATCAGGGAAAAGTCCACTTTACTAAGGGCTATTGCAGGTATTTAAGCATGGTATCTATTGTCATTTCAATTGAAGCATTTGAATTATGTATTTTTCTTGGTCCTTTGGATGTTTGAAGCTAAAATGTTGTTCTCTCTTTAATCTAGGAAGATTGCACCACTCAACCAAAATGTACAATGAAGTGTTTGTTAATGGGTCTTAATGATGCACGAAAATCATCAATGAGCTGTTGATCCCAAATCACGCTAATTGGTACCTGTGGAACAAGAACACAAGGACCGAATAGAAGGCACCAATGTGGCACCATCCAAAAACCCTCCAAAGCTCAAGTTAGTTAGTGGGAAATCTCTAAGAACTCTATAGTAAAAGAGCTAGGGATTTTCTGCGTACCAGAGAAAAGTGGAGATTTGGCACTTATATAGTGGTGAGCAGCTAATCGAAATCCCTTTAGAGTAAATGACATAGCAGCTGAAGCGTAGCAATTAATATTGCTACACTCACATTGTACCACATCAGCAACCATATCAACAACCATATCATTTCCATCATCTTTTCTAAATTTTTCCTTCAATTTTAAAATAGTTTTTACCAATTTTAAAATAGTAATAATTATAAAATTATTTCAAGCTCTATTTCCACTATAAAACCCAATTCTTATAAATTTAATTCCAAGCCCAAACTAATGCCTTCTCAATTGAAACCCTTTGTAAAACCTTCTGCTTTCTCACGGTTACAACTTTTTGTATTTGCTTTTCTTTTGTTACACGGTTCAAATCCCTTTCTTCCACATTTTGTTTCACTGATTCAGGTTTAGTTCCTGCCCCTTCCCCTTCCCCACCTTTTGTTTCTCACTGTTTCAGCTTTTGTTTCAGTTTCTAATGGCAGCCTCTTGGCCTTCCTTCCTTCCTTCCTCTCCTCTGACATAAGCTAGGTGATTGAGTTAAGGTATCCCTACATCCCAATTTCTTTTGTGCTCTATTTCTCCTCATGGTTTAATTTTTCCCTTGCTACGTTTTGTTTCTGCTTATTTCGTGCTGTTGTGTGGATGGTTGTTACGTTGAATTTATTTTGTAAACCATTTTTCTTACGCTGTTGAATTTGTTACTGCTGGATTTTTTTATTGGAGAACTACTTCTTTCAGGTATGTTCATTTTGAGTTCTTGGATTGGGTCATATCCTGTGTTTTGTGCTCTATTCTTTTGCTTGTTGGTTTTTTTTTTTTTTTCGTTTTCGTGCTATGGTATAGATGGTTGTTATGTTGAATTTACTTTCTAAATCATGTTTCTTAGGTGTTGAATTAGTTACTGCTGTGTTTTTTAATTGGAGCACTGTTTCTTTTGGTACGTTCATTCTGAGTTCTTGGATTTGGGTCATATCCTGTGTCATTCCAATGACTTAGTGTGACTCTGATTTATATAATTGCAAAATTTAAATAGTTCCAACGAGCGTTAATTGGTAACATTTGTTGTAATTTGTTTTCACGCAAGAAAGGTGCTGTCTTTTAAGAATTTGAACTATGTGAAGATGAATCACTCGGAGAAAGTCATCGACCTGCAATTTGTAGTGTTTATGTTAACAAGGATACCAATGAAGTTAATTGTAATTCCCAATTAGAGTTCTTGTACTTCAGCATAGATAATTTAAGATTATAAATATCTAGATAAATTTTTGATTCCTAATCTAAGCTCAAAAGAATCTAAAATTGGTTTTTTTTTTTTTCCTCAAATGTCCTTTTGTTTAATATTTCACTTTGAAATAGAATAGCTTATGCACTTGTTTTTTAATAGTTTTCTTAGAATTTTTGTTTGTTTATACAGTTCAACATATTTTGCTGCATAGCATACTTTAGATCTTCAAATTTCCTCCCTGCAATAGAAATCAAGTAATTTCATTTGAAAAATCAATTCATAACTTCTTGAGATTGTGTGTGTGTGTATTATGTGTTTATTCTGGGCTACCAACAATGTATTGATTGGGGCTCTTTAGTTTCTATCATATTGTCTTCATTTGTTAAGTTTTGACTTAGCAATTCTGGATTAATTAAGGCTATTTAGATATTCAAATTTCAGACTTTACCAAAGTTTGTTGATGTTCTGAATTTATATGAAGTTATTTTTGAACTTGAGAAATAATCAATGAAAAATTATTTATTCTATTTTAATTAGATTTGTAGATGAACTTTTAAAGTCTGGTTTACTGTGCAGTGTACAATATAAGGAAGTTCGACTTGAAATTCAAAACAAATTGAACGAGTGGGTTAGCCTATTTTTTATTTTGAGATCAAATTATAATGGTCAGTAAGTTGTATTACTTATGATTAAATTGCTTCAAGTGATTCTTAAGCTACATTAATTTTATTGTCTTGAGTTTTCTTTCTTCTTATTTTTTCCTCAAAAATTTTTGGTTGCATGTCAACTGGAACCATAACTTGTGTATGTATCTGCAATTGTTGATTGGGTATATTCAGTATCACCATCGACAAAGCATCAAGTAAGGCCTAGGCTTTCCTTTGGTTTACACTTTATGCAATGGTTGGTTCCATTTCCTATCTATATAATCAGAAATAGCTCTTTTTTTTCTTGAATATATTCAGTTTTTGACAATTCATCCCCTTTTCAAATCTTATGTTATGGCTCCCTAACTTAAAGTAGTTGTAGTAGTGACTTCAACACTTTTATAGATTCTGTGGTATGCATCTGTGATTAACCTTACATACTGTTATCATCATATATATCTTTATTTGAATATGGAATCTTTAGAAATAGTCAATGATTGAGACCATGAAATTCTGTCTTTAGATTTGTGCAAGAAATTGAAGAGTCCAATAAAGAAGAACAACTTGAAACTCGAATTTGATGCATTTTTGCCTGAGATCAAGTTATGGATTTTGGTAAGCCATATTACTATTCTTGAGTTTTCTATATTTTTTTTTTTTTTAATTTACTTTTATCCCTGAGACTTTTCAGAGAATCATTTCGAATAATATTCGATAGGAAATGACTTCAGCACTTTTATATATAACATCTATGATTAGTCTACTTACATACTGATGATCATCATGTATATCTCGGTTTGAATGTTCAATCTTGAGATATAATCAATGACAAACTATGACATTTTGTTGTTAGACTTTTGGTAGAAGATAAAGTTCCCAATAGAGAGGAGAATATTATTTGAATATGATTCATTTTTCGTCAAAGATTAAGTTATATTATGTATCATCTTTAAAGGATGCCAAAAATATTGATCTTATGAGAAAAGTTATATAAAAAAAATTGACAAAAAAAAGTTTTTTTATTACAATCTACTAAAAATGCTAGTAATAAATAAAGGATTACTTTCAAAACCTTCTCCCCTCTCTCCATGTGCATATTAAAAACACTTAGTATTCTCCAAAAAAAAAAAAAAACTTTTTACAGAAAAATGAAAAAGAAAATTGAATTTTTAAATATTTGTTTATATTTCTTATCAAAACTTTCCTAAAATTGTTTAGTAATAAATGTTCTAAGGGCACCCGTTAACCAAACCTTTTTTTTTTTTTTAGAATTACCCGTTAACCAAACCTATAAATAAATAACGCCACGAACCACTTATATAAATACTCCCACTTTTTTTTGGTGGGGGAATCGAAAAGTGAGAAAATAGAAAATAGGGAAGGGTTGAAAAAATGGGGGGATAGAAGAGATTTTAGTTTTCTCTCATGATATTTAGTGGGAGGATGGCAAAGTAGAGAAATGAAAAACTCTTTCATTTAGTTGAGGAGAAAAGTGGGAGGATGGAGAATGAAATTTATATAAATTGACTTATATGTCCTTATTAAAAAAAAATTATCCCAATTAGAAAAAGAAAAAAAAAAAAAAAAAAAAAAAGCAATCACACCAAGTTTATTAAAACAAAAATCTTGCCCAATTAAAAAAAAGAAAAAGAAAAGCAAAGACCCAATCAATCTGATTCAATCATGCCAAATTAAAAAACAAAAAATAAAAGTTAATGAACAAAAAATTTATAATTAAAAAAAAACAATCATGCTCAGTTAATAAAAAAAATAGAAAACCCAAAAAAATTAATAAATAAATAAAACAAAATCAAAGGTAACACTTAACATAGTGGAGTTTGAAGAAACCTAACTTAGGCATTTTCGTCCAAATATTTTTCAATAATTTTCTCTCTAATTTGGGGATATTACGTTCTAATGGGCCCAAGGAGAAAACTCTTAGGCCCCACCAAATCCTTTCATTTTCCACTGTCAACCAAACAACCACAAACCTCATTTTTCTCTCCTATTTTTTTCTTTTTTTCTTTTTCACCCCTCCAATAATTACTCCAACCAAATGGGGTTTAAAGTCTACTCAAGCAAGGATTAAAGTGTTCTTTCTTTCATTCTTTATTTATTTTTTATTTTTTTTGAAAAACAAAACACACACACGAGAGAGAGAGAGAGAGAGAGAGAGAGAGAGAGAGTTCTTTAGATAGTGAGGAGAGGAGGGAAAATCTAGTAACCTCACCTCTTGTAAAAATATGAGACATTAACAAATTATAGATAGTAAGTTATTATTAATTCTAATTTGAATTTATCACTGAAATTACTTTTTTTGCATCTACAATTTAAGATTTGTTGTGAAAGTGTTGTAAAAATGTTGTGGATACAGCATTTTTCAAGTGTTGTTATTTAAAATGATGTGAAAACTGTGATTTAAAAAGTGTTGTGAAAACAACAAAAATATGTTTGGTACCATGTTTCTAATAACGTATTTTCAAATGCCATGTTTCTAATATGCGACGTTATGAGATTCATGTCCCACTGGCATGTGGGATTCCACATGTGCAGGAGATTCAGATACTTGACACTGATTTCACTCTCCTATGTTTTTCAATATTCAAGCAAGAATCTCACTCGAGCGAGAAATTAAAGCCCACGAACCCGTAAGAAGAACTCGTTTTATAAAACAAAGAGTATCAAGGAAGTGTTGTTGAAGTATGTGCTATTAGAGACATTACAATAGAGCTTGGAAGCTGTAGAGCCAAGCTGAAAATATGAGAGAGGAAGAGGCAAGGTGTGGCTTTGTGAATAAGCAATCCAGCCATTGTTTCTGGGCAAGCAAATTTGAGATTTGAATGATAGAGCTTCATTAGTATCCCCATGTCATAGTCAAGAAGATCATTTAAAAAACTCATTCCAAGTGCTTGATAATAAAAAGAGCCATTTTTATTATCTCTTTAATTTAAATACCACATACTGTATTTAAGAGATTAACTTAAAACCAGGTAACATTTTTCCAATCATGGAACATCTTTGGATCTTCTGGAAGTTCTGGCTTTTTCAAGCAGGAAATTCGTGGAGTAAATCACTATTGAAAGTGTAAAGTTGTAATTTACAACTATGTTTTATGTTGGTTTTATTTCATGACAAAAAGTGTTGTAATTGCATTACTTTTGTTCATTGTATTTTGTGGGATTTTATTGTATTGGTTTAGTATTAAGTTGGTAAAGAATCAAGCATGCAATGAAGATCAGTGCAATTTCGCGACTAGCTCGCAAGAAGTTCGCGAGTAAAGGTTCCCGCGAAAAGGCCATGTGAGAAGCACATGCTAGAAGCTGAAGAGTCAAGTATCAGGCTGTATTTCTCGAGTACTTCACGAGACAGGCCATCTCGCGAGATACCTACGAAACTCTCTGCTTAGAGGATTTTAAGTGACTTTCTTACCCTTTACCCATATTATATATACTCTCATTAGCCACAAAAAGTAAAGGAGGCTATTCAGAGAGAAAACCCTAAATTAGTTTCTACAACACAACACACTCACCATTTTAGAGAGAACTATTCATCCTTTAATATAAAATCATTATAGTCTCTTCTCCTTCCTTCTCCCATTGTCATACCTTGAGAGGAAATTTGTACTCAAACACAACTTACATTTATTCAGAGTATAGAAAGTGTTTTGGAACTTAGGAAGCTTTGGGGATTGCTAAAAGAAGCCAGTGAGGCTTGGCAGATGCAATCGGACAGTATTGCGGGATCCAGAAAACTAGTGAAGACAAGAGTCCGAGAAGTCCATTAGTTGCAAACTGATCCATTTGGACCATTGAGAAAGCAAGGAAACTGTAAAAGAGATCCAAACCATTCCTCTAACAAAGTAAACCAACCAGCTCATATGATTGAATTCGTCATTTTTGGCCATTAGATTCCATAAACCCACACTAAAATAACAAATGCTACAAAGAGCACAACACAGTGAAACCACCACCAAGACCCAATCTTTTCTACTACTTCTTGTAGAACATTTTCCTATGATAGCTATGATCCAAAATAGGTTGAAAGCACATAGGAAGAATAGGTTTACACAATCTACAATTGTTCTTTGAAGGCAGTAAGAACCCAAATAAAGTTCTTCACAAATCCTTGAGATGCCCACTGCATATACATCAAAAGAGAAACCGTACGAACAGCAAAGATTCATGCAAGAAACACAGGAAAGTTGGAAAAGTCAAAACAAATAAAATAGTGATGCGAAAGTAAAAGCTAATGAGTTTACCAAGAACACATTAACTGCAATTCATTGATAACAAAGCAAGAGAGAACAAACAATTGAACAAAAAAAATTTTAAAGCAAGAGAACAAACAACTGAAGAAAATTTTTTTAAAAAAATATTCAAAATGGTAACTCATTTATTGCTTGAAAAATTATTGTACATGCCATAATAGGCAACCGCTTTTATGTTTTTTACAAACGAGCGTGTCCAGACCTCTTCGTCTTTCTAACTATTCCCTCAGGTATATATAATCCTCTCATCCCACATGCACCAAGTTACTACAAGGAAGAATCTCATGGGGGTGGCCCCAAGATACTAAGTATGACGTTACGAACCCAAAATCTCATAAATATCAAGAAATCTTAAAAACTATTAGCGGTTGGCATCAATCTGAAATGTCTTACAGCAAACAACATAAATTCTTTACTTAATTGTAGAAGAATAAAATCTATAACCCAACTTTTCCATCTTAAAAAAAAAAAAAAAAATATATATATATATATATATATATATCTTGTATAACCCAACTCACTGCAACACATGCTTACTTAATGGTTATTAAGGGGAAAGGAAACAAAAAAACATTCACACACAGAAGGAAGATTGCATGTACCAAGTGAGCTCCCCAAGGAAATCATTGCTGGAAGAACGTCTATGGTTCACTTGGCGCCTCTAGTAGCGCACCAGCCTGTATGAAGTCAAGAATAAGAAGTGTCCCCATGTAGCTTCCTCGTAGCATATTCCCATCAAATAAATGCTGTCAGAATCATCAAAGCTCAACCAGACACTCCCTTGTCATCATTTTTTTTTTTTCATGTCGGCACATTTATTTCTGTCTGATTGTGTGTCATTTCCTTTCATTAATCATTCTAATAAAACGTGGAGGCAGTTCAATACGTGTATAACTTCAATAAATAAATTTAAAAAAAAAATATATAAATCTCCAACTCTTCGTTTTCTTTTTCTATTTGGGTGGGAAGAGAAATCATTAACCAAATAATTGTAACTGTCTAAGGTACTTTAAGCCTTCTTATTTGTAAAGTTGTGATTTTCAACTAGCTTTTATTGATTTTAATTTCGTGTTAAATTTAATTATAATTTCTTCAATTATTTTCCTGTATTTTTGTGGGTTTATTTGTAAAGAATAAGTGTGAGAGATTGGTAAAGAATCAAGGATCAAAAGAATAATCAGTGCAGTTCGCAAGTAACTCACGAGAAGCTCGTGAGTAGAGCAACCCGCAAAAGGCCACGTGTGAATCACATGACTAGAAGCTGAAGAGTCATGCCAGGCTGTCAAATTCGCAAGTATTTCGCAAGAAATGCTATCTCGCAAGGTACTTGCGAAACTCTCTGTTTGGCAAAAGGAAAAAGTGTTTTACCTTATTCTTTACCCACACTATATATACCTTCATTACTCACAAAATGCAAGCAGTGCTTTTCAGAAAGAAAATCCTAGCAAAAACACTTGAGAGTTGGAGATTATTATACTAATAATCATCTACACATTTTCTCTTGGTTTTCCTTTGTTCTTACCTCTCCATCTCTACATCGTTGAGAGGTTCTTAACCCAATGAGTCAAGTTTTGGTGCCTTTGGAAAGCATTGGAATGAGCTATTGAATGACGGATGCAATCGGGCTCAATTGTGGGATACGGAAAGCTAGTGAAAACAAGACTCCAAGAAGTCCGTTGGTAGCAGGAGCTTGGAGGGCTCAAGTATATTGGATAGACTAGGCTTAGATGGTCTTTTGTTATTCGTGTACTCCAAATTATTCATTAGTGGATTGATTTCGACTTGGAGGATCGCGAAGAGGTTTTTCGTCGAGTTCTTCAGTTTCCTCTTCGATAACATGTCTTGGTGTTATCTTGTGTTTGCATGATTGCATCTCTCTTCCATACTCTTTAAACTTTTCTTTTATTATTCATTGTGGTTGAATATGACTTAGAGTAGTGTTACCGGTTTATTGCGCTCATTTACTCTTATTCCGCACTTTGATAAGTTATAGTAAAAGTCATTTAGCCGTAATTTTAAATTTGGGATCTGAACAAACTTTAATGTTTTCACACTAATTAAGCTTTCATTATTGAACAAAAAACGTTTATGAAAAGTTATTTAATACTTCAAGCTTTTTTTGGGTAGAAAGGGAAATCATTAAACAAACAATTAGAACCGTGATAGGATTGAAGTCTTCTTGTTGAACACAACCACATCTTTGGGAAATTATTTCAAAGACAACAAAGTTCCTTTTGACTATATTAGGGAATAAATTCAACACATTATTGCATTAACTAATAAAGCATAAACAAGGTTATCGTTTATAAAACAATTGAATTCAATACAACTGTCTTTGAATTTAATCGGAGAATCTAACATATTGCACCTAAAAAATTTATACCTAAGTCTTAACTTAAATTCAATACTTGAAAAGCAATGCTTTATCCTCTTGCTTGAGCCTTAAATTATTTTATAATATTTTCAATGAAAATATCTAGGGTCTCTCTTTCCCCACTATATATTTTAAAAAATTATGAACAAGACTCAATACTATGTTTTTCATTTAATTTATCAATTGTGACTTGTGAGTTAATTTTTTTATGTGAAAAAAGACTTTATTAACAACAAACCAAATTACACAGAGCAGACTCCTTAACCAAAGCAGCCTCTAAACTAGGAGGATAGCAACCAACACCAAAGGACCCCACAAAATTATAATTCAAAAGACCATTTTGCAAAACAATGAGCTGCACCGTTCTCAACTCTGAAGACCCAACTGAAGGAAACACCTTGAAAGTGAGAGATGATGACAACTATATTCTTTTTCTTTTCTTTTTTTGGTAACTGAAAAATGGGTAGAAGGGGATAACCCGTGTGGCTTCCCTACCTGAGCGAGACCATAGTAGTACCCTACCCACTCCCGAGCAAGACCCCATACTCCCAGTTCATGAGAAACTCATTTATTATTCTTTAGACTGTTTGGGATGGAAATGGAATATAAAAAACACTAACACACAGAGTTGTTTGAGGCTCAAACTCAAGTCTTGAGACTTGATGGCCTAGTATCTTACCAACTAGGCCACCTGAATGTTGGTTATGACAACTATATCCTGAACCATAATGGATACCACTTACATATTTATGTTGTCCTCTTACTAATGACTATCCAATTAATGCTATCAAAAAAAAAAAATCGTTTTTGCTAAATTGCTATCAAAAGATTCAATAGTTTATATAAGGTAAGATTAAAAAAGTAATAGTAATAAATAAAGAATTACTTTCAAAACCTTCTCTACTCTCCTCGTGTGTGTGTTAAAAAATACTTAGGGCATGTTTGGTAAGTTGTAAGAGGCACTGTAATATAATAGTTATTCATATGGTTTAGCTATTCAATAATTTGGTTATGTTATTATTATAGGAAACAGTCATTCCTTATGAATAGTTATTTTTTTAAGAGAGAAATAATTATTCATCTTTAAAAGGGATGTAATAGCTATTCCTTAGTAGGTATATTAATTTCTACAATTAATATATTTTTCTAAATAAACAAACTTTTCATATGCACATAAATATTATGAAATAAAAAATCATAAAAAATAAC
The DNA here is from genome assembly GCA_036321655.1 of Quercus alba. NCBI lineage: Eukaryota > Viridiplantae > Streptophyta > Magnoliopsida > Fagales > Fagaceae > Quercus > Quercus alba. Next base: position 14,792,669 of record CM070302.1, on the reverse strand, counting down.
TAATCTCTCTTTCAAATTTAAAAAATATTATTTTTTAGGAAATATAATTATATGTGTAAGATGTTTCCTAAAATATATCTTAAGTTTGATTTAAAATGCTTTCATTCTATTGTCTATAGGATTCTATTATTGTGTTGTCATCACACAAATGAATGGTAATAAGCATTACATTACATTATTTTGTATTCCTTGTAATATCTATTCATATTTCTATGTAATTACCGTTACAATCTATCAAATGTGCCCTTAGTATTCTCCAAAAAAAAAAAAAAAAAAAACTTTTTACGAAAAAAGAAAAAGAAAATTGATTTTTTTTTAAATATTTTTTTTATATTTCTTATCAAAACTTTCCTAAAATTGTTTAGTAATAAATGTTCTAAGGGCACCCGTTAACCAAACCTATAAATAAATAACGACACGAACCACTTATATGAATATTATTAAATTGAAAATGTTAACGGATGCCCTAAGAACATTGGTTTAAGAAATACTTTTTGAAATTTTTTATGAAAAAAGTAATTAATTTTTTTTATTTTTTTTATTTTCCATGAAAGTGGTGTTTAAATTTTTCTAAAATAGCTTATTAACAATTGCCCTAAAGCACCCATTAACATAGCCCTTATTAAATTATCTAAGAAATATCTAATTTTTCAAAGTAATAAGACTCCTTCAAATTTCTGATTGCAATGATTTTTTTGCTAATTAATCTCATTTGTTTATAATTGGTCAATTCCTTACGCTCTTTCCAATATCACAAATCCTTATACTCTATCTAATTGCAATGATTCATTTGTTGACTAATCCCTATGCCTTTTTGTGTGGCATCTCCAACCCTAATTTGCCAATTCCAATCCTATTTTTATAAGACCACACCTTTAAATACTCCCACTTTTTTTGGTGGGGGGAATCGAAAAGCAAGAAAATAGAAAATAGGAAGGGGCTAAAAAAATAGGGGGATAGAAGAGATTTTAGTTTTCGCTCATGGTATTTAGTGGGAGAATGGCAAAGTAGAGAGATGAAAAACTCTTTCATTTGGTTGATGAGAAAAGTGGGAGGATGGAAAATGCAATTTATATAAATTGACTCATATGTCCTTATTAAAAAAAAATTATCCCAATTAGAATAAAATAAAAAATAAAAAATAAAAAAAAAAGGCAATCACACCAAGTTTATTAAAACAAAAATCTTGCCCAATTAAAAAAAGAAAAGCAAAGACCCAATCAATCTGATTCAATCATGCCCAATTTATTAAAAAAAATAAAAAAATTAATAAATAAATAAATAAAAAAATAAGAAACCCGATCATCCTCGGCTAATAAAAACAAAAAAACCAAAAAGCAAAAAACCCAATAAATAAATAAATAAAACAAAATCAAAGGTAGCACCTAACATAGTGGGGTTTGAAGAAACCTGACTTAGGCATTTTTGTCCAAATATTTTTCAATAATTTTCTCTCTAATTTGGGGATATTGTGTTTTGGTGGGCCCAAGGAAAAAACTCTTAGGCCTCACCAAATCCTTTCCATTTTTCACTATCAACCAAACAACCACAAACCTCTTTTTTTTTCTCTCCTCTTTTTTCTCCTTTATTTTTGATCCCTCCAATAATCACTCCAACCAAATGGGGTTTAAAGTCTACTCAAGCGAAGATTAAAGTGTTCTTTATTTTTATTTTTATTTTTATTTTTGAAAAACACACACACACAAGAGAGAGAGAAAGAGATTTAAAGTGTTCTTTAGATAGTGAGGAGAGGAGGGAAAATCTAGTAATACAACAAAATGTTTTAGTTGTGAAGGGTTTTAGTATAATATTTTATTTTATTTGACCTATAACAAGCTAACACCTCAACTCTTGTAAAAATGTGAGACATTAACAAATCATAGGTTGTAAGTTATTATTGATTCTAATTTAAACCTAATATTGAAATTACTTTTTTTGCACCTAAAACTTAAAATTTGTTGTGAAAGCGTTGTGGGAATGTTATGGATACAGTATTTCTCTTTATTATAACCATAAAACAACAAAGTGGAGTTCAAGGTTAGAACCACAGACATGAGACATTGATTTATTTTTTAAACACCTTCGCAAGGGGAAAATCTTGTATGCAACGTTATGAGATCCATGTGGCACATGGGGTTCCACATGCGCAGGAGATACTAGACACTAATTTCACTCTCATATGTTTTTCAATATTCAAGCAAGAATCTCGCTCGAGCAAGAAATTAAGCCCACGAACCCGTAAGAAGAACTCGTTTTATAAAACAAAGAGTATCAAGGAAGTGCTGTTGAAGCATGTGCTATTAGAGCCATTACAGTAGAGCTTGGTAGCTATAGAGCCAAGTAGAAAATATGAAAGAGGAAGAGGCAAGGTGTGGCTTTGTGAGTAAGCAGTCCAGCCATTGTTTTTGGGCAAGCAGATTTGAGATTTGAATGATAGAGCTTCATTAGTATCCCCATGTCATAGTCAAGAAGATCATTAAAAAACTCATGCCAAGTGCTTGATAAAAAATACCCATTTTTATTATCACATTAATTTCAATACCACATACTGTATTTGAGAGATTAAAACCAAGTAACATTTTTTCCAATCATGGAGGATCTTTGGATCTTCTAGAAGTTCTAGCTTTTGTGAGTAGGGAATTTGTGGAGTAAATCACTATTGAAAGATTGCAGAGATTCTAGACACACAAAATCCATTAAATAAGAAACAATTACAATAGTCAATGACTCACAAAACTTCTAGCCCTCCAAGGACAGTTTGTAACTTTGTATATATGTGTATAATATTGGACCAAATTAGGAATTGGAATGCTGGAACATGAATTTCTGTTTCTTTATTCTAAATTAAGCTCACTGGTGTTAGGGAATGGGAGTAACAAGTAGAACTTATTGTATGATGACAATAATATACTAGAACAAGCCACTTCATGCTAGTGTTGTACTTATCATGATGTTAATATATATCTTTATATTAAGTGTTAACTAATTGACTATTACCTACCGTTGAGCCATACAGATTGAGTGGTACCTCTATCTCTCTCCCCAATTGGAGAGAGTGCAGGTTCAATACCAAAGTTCTAATTTCCTTGGAACTATTTATAGCAGAACTATAACCATTACCCTTTCCATTGTGTAGATTAGTGAAGCTATTTTTCCTCTTTTTTTTTTTTTAAAATATGTTTTTCAATGTTGATCAAAAGTGTCAAATTATTTTACCATCCTTTGTGTAGTTTATAGGCATAATGAGCCTACAATGGACAAGAAGAAAAATAATTATGTAAAAGAGTATGTTGGTAATAAGGTGAAACACACTTCAGTACTCGCACACCTGTAAACAATAATGATGGTACCCAAATGGTAAAATATGGCATTGTATCTTTTCTCATAGCCCATAGGCAAATCCGCTTAGAAAATAAAAGATAGCCCAGGATTCTACATGCTAATCAAATATTCCAATACTTTCACAGAGTCCTTTTTTGTGATGGCACCTTAGGATAACACGTATTACATGTAATCACCTTAGTGTGTTATAAAGTCACATAAAAATCTCTCATTTTCATGCTAAATTTGTGCTTTATTTATCATTATCTACATTATTATTGATACTTGTTGAAATCCTGGTAGGAGTTCCTCCTGCAGCTAGACCAGTATTCAGCTACAAGCTTGGCAAAGGAGGAGTTAGTCTCAAGAAGCTTCGAAGGCTTATCATATTCTATAAGTTTCCCTGCAAGACCAAACCAACTCAGATTAGCATAAGCTGCCTCAAGATCAATACAACTTTGTGAACCAGCTTGGACGGAGACTCTTGGGCATTTTGGACTCAAAACTAGCTTTCACATATATCCCTAGGTACTTACAATTGATCTTATTGTAATTTCTTTTTCATTCAGTATATTTCCACTTATGATAAGCTTATTTTTCAATTTATTGACTTATCTACAGTTCTTTAAAACCCCACTCTTTTTGGATACAACTTAATTTACCTATCTTATTTTTTAAGTAAAACAAACCATTGAAAATTTGCTCATCCTACCACATTATTAGCTTTGATCCGTTACTGAATCACACAAACCCATAAATTGCCAAGGTAGCCGTTAAGCTAAGCAATTCTTTTAGTATTTTATAAGATAGTTCTCGGATACAATTGCCATCATGTTTTTATGCATAATCCAAAATTATACTTCCCCTTGCATTTATTTAACCATTTTAACTGTTTCTCAAGAATCTTGTTTATATACATATTTATCTTATTATCTATATGGCTAAAAGGAAAAAGGAAAGGGGAAAAAATTGAATTGGATTCCATCTGTATGTATAAAAAGAAAGTTGGAAAGTAAAAAAAAAAAAAACATACCATAAGAGAGGACCATGACCATATCACTATCAATAACAGTAGGAACTCTATGAGCTACTGTTATCACTGTGCATTCTGAGAATTCCTGCCTGATAATTCTTTGTAGAATGGCATCTGTTGCAGAATCAATGGAAGCAGTAGCTTCATCAAGAACTAGAATTTTATTCCTTTTAAGGAGGACTCTACCAAGGCAGAAGAGTTGGCGCTGCCCGGCACTCCAATTTTCTCCTTCATCACTCACTGTTGAATATACCAGAGTAAATGAATATTATTATCCATATTGCTTTAAAATCAATTTAGAGAAATTGGGTGTTTAATTCTTATAGTTAGTTCTAAAAGGAATCATAAATTGACCTGAAGAGTCTAGCAGATTGGGTAGGCTACTGATTGTTGCCCTAAGCTGACACTTCTCAAGAGCCTATAAATGAAAATGTTAGTTGGGTTGCTCCAAACTTACAAAGAAAAGAAGACAAAACAATACAGAAGAATTTATTCAAGATGAGAATCAGTAGGCTTACCTTCCATATTTCATCATCAGAGTAAAGACCTAGAGGATCCAAGTTTGTTCGCACACTACCCTTGAAAAGAGTTGGCTCTTGAGGGATGATGCTGAGTTTCATCCTTAAATCCTTCAAACCAATGGAGCATATGTCAAGCCCATCTACAAGAATTTTACCACTTGCAGGCTCTACCAAACGAAATAAAGCACTAATTAGTGTAGTTTTTCCACTTCCTGTTCTTCCCACAACTCCTACTTTAGTCCCTTCTTTGAAAGTGCAAGTGATTTCCTTGATAACTAATGGAGCATTTGGACGATATCTTATCTGAAAACCGACCAAAAGAATGAATAGTTGGAGTCAATTTCATCAGTTACAAGTCAAAATGATTGGGGTAGCCGTGTGAAGAACATTAAGAAACTTATGTCTGACATGCTTCCTTACCTTCAAAGCTTGCAACTCTATCCTACCCATTGAAGGCCAAGAAGATGGTGGCCTGTTGTCCTCCACAATAGCAGGAGGCTCTGATGGTATGTGCATGAATTGTTTGATCCGTTCAACTGAGATGAGGTAGTTTGATAAGTAGCAATACCATCGAGTGAAAAAAATTTGGATGTTTGTTAGTGATAGAGCATAAGAAAGAGAGAGTCCCACAAGTCCTGCAAACCACCCAAGAAAGGAGGAACTATTGAGTAATATTTTTTGATGGTCTGAAAATTCCTAGCTACAGAAATGGACAGTTCTAATGAATTTATGAACCTGGAGATATAAAACTCTTGGGATGCAACACAAGAAGAAAAGCTGCAGTGAAGAGGGTCAAATTCTGAAGTACTTCTATCCTTAAAACTAACCACTCCATGGCTGCATTTGAATAGAAGAAAAGCCGAGCATCAGTATCAATGAGCTTTAGATAGTTCTCAAAAAACTTGTCCGCCACGTTAAAAGCTCTAATAGTGACCACTCCAAGTGATGTCTCAGCTGCATAATTCATAACTGGTGCTTTTGTAGTTCCATTTATCCTTATTAGTTCCCTCGCAGAGGGTTGATAATATCCCTTGAGCAAAATCAAAAGAGAGAGCTTTTTCATTATGTTGTTAATGAAAGAGGTTTAACAAATCAAGACTAAAAATGAATACTTATATCTACCTACCTGAACATATTTTGCAGCTACCAAAGCAAGAATGGCGACGATAAGAACTTGCCATGTGACAGAAGCCATAATTCCTATTGTTGTGAGAATGTCAATAGTAGCTGCCACTACAAATATAGTGGAGAAAGGTATGTCCAAATCCAAAATACTCAAATCTGATGAAGCCTGCACGAGAAACAATAAGATGAAAGTGCAAAATGAGAACTGGCTCTGAATAGAAATACCCTTTCAAGCATACAAAATACAGTATAGTTTTTTTTTTTTAGTTTTTATTTATTTATTTATGGTCGAGAAATAAATAATCTTACTCGGGTCAAAATCCGCCCAACAGGGGTTGAGTCGAAGAATAACATGGGAGCCTTAAAGACAGCATTGGTAAATCCGGTAAAAAAAGCTCTGGAAGCTTTTAATCCAAGATGGGCTGCAAAGAAAGACCTTAGGTAGACAAAGACAGCGCTGAGTGTTGAAATTCCAGTGTAGACTCCAATCAAAATGCCAATAGTGATTTTAGGAATTTGAATCCCCAGAGCTAGCCAGTAAGTTGCAGCAGCCTGAAGAGCAACAAAACCAGACTGAGTTACTATGCCTAAGAAAAGAAGAGGCAATCCTTTTGAGACAATGATATAATCCCAGAATGGCTTCCATCCAACATCATTAATCTCTGTTTCTTCTTCTTCAGTTAGTTGTACTCCTGGTAGACCATTCACAGCAATCTCCTCCTCACTGTTTTCCTTAGTGAAGCTTGACCCTTGAGACATCTCTGGCTGAACCGTATCTAACTTCTGAGTTTCTACTTGAGTTTCATCATTTGAAGGACCCAGTCCTGTTATTACATCTCTATGAGCATTCACAAGCTGTTCAAATGCTGTCCCAGCTGTCAAGAGCTCCTCATAGCTTCCTGATTGAGTAATTTGTCCATCCTTCATAACCTATAAAGTTAAGAAACAGAAAATTTTGACTTACAATAAAATGTACATTGATATGGGTAACAAATTTATGCATACAAAATTTAAAATTGAGCTGACTTATTAGAACTTAGTTTTTGGTAAAGACTTACCAGAATTTTATCAACTTTTGAGAGAAACTCCACTTGATGAGTTACTAGAATGACAGTTTTCTTTTCAAGAGCAGCTGTGACACAATCCTGCATATTCAAATTTTTACTTGGTTATGAAAACTACATCAAAGCTGAGAATTCTTGCTTGATCCTAGATTTCACACGCATGAACAAACTTAAGGCAAGTTTATTTTACATTAAATAAAATTGCAGCTGTATGAGCATCTACTGCACTAAATGGATCATCAAGGAGATAGATATCGGCATCGTTATATACAGCTCGAGCTAGTTGAATCCTTTGTTTCTGTCCTCCACTCATGTTAAGCCCTCTCTGACCTATTTCTGTGAGATCACCATGGTTGAAATTATTGATGTCCTTGTCCAAAGCACATGCTTTTATGGCCTTCTCATATTTAGTCTTGTCCATAGGCTTTCCATATAATATGTTATTGCGAATAGTCCCACCTTGGATCCAAGAAGTTTGAGAAACATAGGCAATGGATCCAAATGCATTAACCTGTTAGTGAGCAATAAAGACCAAAATCAGTGACAAAATATTCAGTTGCAAAATTATAAGCAATCAGTCAGTTTTTTACTCACTGTCCCAGAAATTTTTGGTATCTCCCCTAGTACAGCATAGAGAAGTGATGATTTCCCAGCCCCAACTGGACCACAAACAGCAAATTTCTGCCCACATCTTATTTCCAAGTTCACATCTCTCAGAGTTGGAATCATTATTTCAAGATCCCAACTGAAATTTCCTGATTGTATCTTTACAATCTTATCCGACTTCTGAAAGGGGATTCTAAATAATTCTTCATTTTTTAGCTCATCATCAAGCAGAAAAGCATTGAGACGATCAAAAGATACCTTCACTTGGATCAAAGAAGAAAGAGCTTCTGGTATCATTCTCACAGGATCTCCCATAGTCCTCAATGATGCAAGAACTGTGAAGATGGTGCTAGCATTTAGAGGGGCACTTCCAAAAATAATACATCCCAAGAAGACCACTGAAGAAATAATGGTTGGAGACATCCAATACAACAATGTGCCATAAGCCTTTGCAAACTGAGTTTCAGCCAACCATTTGAACTCATTTTCGCGGACGGATTCAATCAAATTCTTAAATTTATCTTCCCACGATTGCAACTTAATGATCTTCATACTGTTTAGGATCTCGGAAGTGGATCTCAATCTTTCATCCTGGGCAATCATAAACTGAGTTTGACACTTCTGTAGCGAAATTGCGAAAGGCACGTTAAGGAGTCCACATACGAGAAGAGGAGCTAGACCTATAAGTGCACCAAGACCCACAACCCATAAAAGAATGCCAATGCCTAGGAAAAGTTGCAGTACAAAGCTCCATGATGAATGGAACCACCAGGGAAATTCACCCATTCTATAAGCGTCAACTGCAATATAATTCACTATCTCCCCAGTTGAGTGCCTTCTCCTTCCTAAACTAGAAAGCTTTAACTGCTTTTGGTAGACTGCCACCATTAAGGCTGATCTCATTCTCATTCCTGACCTCCTTGAATCAAAGAACCAGTGCCTTTGAGACAAAGACTCAACTAACTTGGTAACAACTAGACATCCCACAATAGAGAGACCTTCATCAAGGTTCCTCTCATTGCCATTTGCATAATTTACAAAAGCATAGAGTATTAGCGGAGAAACTACTACAGCAATTGTCCTAAGAAATGCACAAATGCATATGAATATGTTCTCTTTCAGGTAAACTTTTGCAATGGCCCGAAGAACCAAGTTCTTGGTATTGTTCGAGTTTGTTTCCCTTAAAAGAGAATCCCATGCATGAGCAAACTTTTTGTAGGCAAATTTGGCTTCATCTTCAGGAACTACGGGGGGGATGTCATCAAGAGCCAATCGTTTTGAGTAGCCCAAGCTAAGTAAACTATTAATCCAAGAAAATGTCAATTTTCCCAGAAAACTAGCCTGGTCTAATTCTATTTGCCTTTTTTCAGCCTCTTTGGCTAATAGAGGTTCAGATAGATTGTTTTCTAGATTATGTTGAGAAACAAAGTGAATTAGGTTCCTAAGGGCACAGAGGAAAAGTAGAAAGTTAATAGACCAAGGCACTATGTCCAAAATTTCAATGCTATGTGTTCGTAGTAGAATTTGGACATTCAGAATTGAAATCAATACAAAAGAGAAGGCCCACCAAAAAGAGTTTAGAAGACTGATCCATTTGGACCATTGAGAAAGCAGGGAAACTGTAAAAGAGATCCAAACCATTCCTCTAACAAAGTAAACCAACCAGCTCATATGATTGAATTCGTCATTTTTGGCCATTAGATTCCATAAACCCACACTAAAATAACTAATGCTACAAAGAGCACAACACAGTGAAACTACCACCAAGACCCAATCTTTTCTACTACTTCTTGTAGAACATTTTCCTAGGATAGCTATGATCAAAAATAGGTAGAAAGCACATAGGAAGAATAGGTTTACGCCATCTACAATTGTTCGTTGAAGGCAGTAAGAACCCAAATAAAGTTCTTCACAAATCCATGAGATGCCCCCTGCATAAGCATCAAAAGAGAAACAGTAAGAACAGCAAAGATTCATGCTAGAAACACAGGAAAGTTGGAAAAATCAAAACAAATAAAATAGTAATGCAAAAGTAAAAGCTAATGAGTTTGCCAAGAACACATTAGGCAATTCATTGACAACAAAGCAAGAGAGAACAAACAATTGAAGAAAAAAAAAATTTAATGCAATAGAACGAAGAACTGAAGAAAAAAATTTAAAAGAATATTCTAAATTGAAACTCATTTATTGCTTGAAAAATTATCGTACATGCCATAATAGGAAACCTTTTTTTTTTTTTTTTTTAAACAGACGAGCATGTCCAGACTTTTTCGCCTTTCTAAATATTCCCTAAGGTATATACAGTCCTCTCATCCCACATGTACCATATTATTACAAGGAAGAATCCCATAAGAGTAGTCCTAAGATGCTAGTATGATGTTTCAAACCCAAGATCTCATAAATATCATGAGACTTTAGGAACTACTAACGGTTTGCATCAATCTAAAATGTCTTACAACGAACAACATAAATTCTTTACTTAATTGTAGAAGAATAAAATCTATAACCCAACTTTTCCATCTTTTATAAAAAAATTAAAAAAAAAAACCTTCTATAACCCAACTCACTGCAACACATGCTTACTTAATGGTTAGTAAGGGTTAAGGAAACAAAAAAACATTCACACAGAGAAGGAAGATTGCATGTACCAAGTGAGCTCCCCAAGGAAATCATTGCTGGAAGAATTTCTATGGTTCACTTGGCACCTCTAGTAGCGCACCAGCCCACTTATTATGTCTGAAGTCAAGAATAAGAAGTGCCCCCACGTAGCTTCCCCGTAGCATATTCCCATTTAATTAAAGCTGTCAGAATCATCAAAGCTCAACCAGTCACTCCCTTGCCATCATTTTTTTTTCATGTTTGGCACATTTTATTTCTTTGTCTGATTGTGTGTCATTTCCTTTCATTAATCATTCTAATAAAACGTGGAGGATGAGATTATTCGTGACCAGTTCAATACGTCTATAACTTCAATAAATAAATTTATATATATATATATATATATATAAGTCCATATAAATCTCCAACTCTTCGTTTTCTTTTTCTGTTTGGGTAGTAAGAGAAATCTTTAACCAAATAATTGGAACTGTCTAAGGTACTTTAAGCCTTCTTATTGAACAAAAAACGTTTATGAAAAGTTATTTGATACTTCAAGCTTTTTTGGGTAGAAAGGGAAATCATTAAACAAACAATTAGAACTGTGAAAGGATTGAAGTCTTCTTTTTGAACATAACCACATCTTTGGGAAATTATTTCAAAGACAACAAAGTTCCTTTTGACTATATTAGGGAATAAATTCAACACATTATTGCATTGACTAATAAAGCATAAACAAGATTATCGTTTATAAAACAATTGAATTCAATACAACTGTCTTTGAATTTAATCGAAGAATCTAATGTATTGCACCAAAAAAATTTATACCTAAGTCTTAACTTAAATTCAATACTTGAAGAGTAATGCTTTATCCTCTTGCTTGAACCTTAAAATATTTTATAATATTTTCAATGAAAATATCTAGAGTTCTCTCTTTCCCCAATATATATATTTTTTAAAATTATAAACAAGACTCAATACTATGTTTTTCATTTAATTTATCAATTGTGACTTGTGAGTTAATTTTTTTTATGAGAAAAAAGACTTTATAAACGACAAACCAGATTACACAGAACAGACTCTTTAACCAAAGCAGCCTCGAAGCAGGGAGGGTAGAAACCAACACCAAAGGACCCCACAAAATTATAATTCAAAAGACCATTTTGCAAAACAATGAGCTGCACCGTTCTCAGCTCTAGAGACCCAACTGAAGGAAACTCCTTGAAAGCGAGAGATGATGACAACTATATTCTTTTCTTTTTCTTTTTTTGGTAACCAAAAAATGGGTAGAGAGGGACGACCCGTGTGGTTTCCCTACCTGGGCGTGACCATAATAGTACCCTACCAAATCCTAGGCGAGACCCCATGCTCCTGGTCTATGAGAAACTCACTTATTATTCTTTAGACCATTTTGGATAGAGATGGGATATAAGGAGCACCAATATACAGCTAATTGTTTGATGCTCAAACTCAAGTCCTAAGCCTTGATGGCCCAGTATCTTACCAACTAAGTCACCCGAATGTTGGTTATGACAACTATATCCTAAACCATAATGGATACCACTTACATATTTATGTTGTCCTCTTACTAATGACTATCCAATTAATGTTATCAAAAAAAAAAAAAATTATTTTTGCTAAAGGATTTGGCTTACCTCTAATACTTTTTTAACTGGACATTTCCTGTTGTTTTAAATAAACAATGGCAAGTGATAGTGGATTTTAATCTCCACCTTTTATTTAGTTAGTGGGCGATGTGGTAGTTTCTCATTAAAATAAAAGGAGATTTCAGTTAAAAAAGTACTGGAAGTAAGCCAAACCCTTTAGTAAAATGTTATCAAAAGATTTAATAGTCTATATAAGGTAAGATTAAAAAAATAATAATAATAAATAAAGGATTACTTTCAAAACCTTCTCTAGTATTCCCGTATATATTAAAAATACTTAGTATTCTTCAAAATAAAAAACTTTTAATGAAAAAAGAAAAAAATTTGAATTTTTTTTAATTATTTTTTTATATTTCTTATCAAAATTTTCCTAAAATATTTTAGTGATAAATGTTCTAAAGGCACCTGTTAACCAGACCTATAAATAAATAACGCCACGAACCACTTATATGAATATTATTAAATTGAAAAGGTTAACAGATGCCCTAAAAACATTGATTTAAGAAAATTTTTTAGAAATTTTTTATGAAAAAAGTAATTAATTTTTTTTCAGCTTTTTATACTTTCCATGAAAGTTGTGTTTAAATTTTTCTAAAATAGCTTATTAACAATTGCCCTAAAGCACTCATTAACATAACCCTTATTGAATTATCTAAGAAATATCTAATTTTTCAAAGTAATCGCTAAGACTCCTTCAAATTTCTAATTGCAATGATTCTTTTGCTAATTAATCTCATTTGTTTATAATTGGTCAATTCCTTACGCTCTTTCCAACATTACAAATCCTTATACTCTATCTAATTGCAATGATTCATTTGTTATTGCAATGATTCATTTGTTGACTAATCACAATGCCTTTTTATGTGGCATCTCCAACCCTAATTTGCCAATTCCAATCCTATTTTTATAAGACCACACCTTTAAATACTCCCAATTAGGGAAAAAAAAGTGATTCAACAAAAAATTTATAATTAAAATAAAACCAATCATGCTCTGTTAATAAAAAAAAGAACAGAAAACCCAAAAAATAAATAAATAAATAAATAATCAAAGGTAGCACCTATCATAGTGGAGTTTGAAGAAACCTAACTTAGGCATTTTTGTCCAAATATTTTTCAATAATTTTCTCTCCAATTTGGGGATATTGTGTTTTGGTGGGCCCAAGGAGAAAACTCTTAAATCTCACCAAATCCTTTCCATTTTTCACTGTCAACCAAATAACCACAAACCTCATTTTTCTCTCCTCTTTTTTCTCCTTTATTTTTCATCCCTCCAATAATCACTCCAACCAAATGGGGTTTAAAGTCTACTCAAGCAAGGCTTAAAGTGTTCTTTATTATTATTTATTTTTAAAAAAAAAAAAGCAAACAAACACACACACAATAGAGAGAAAGAGGTTTAAGTATTCTTTAGATAGTGAGGAGAGGAGGGAAAATCTAGTAATACAACAAAATGTTTTAGTTGTGAAGGGTTTTAGTATAATATTTTATTTTATTTTATTTGACCTATAATAAGCTAACACCTCAACTCTTGTAAAAATGTGAGATATTAATAAATCATAAATAGTAAGTTATTATTGATTGTAATTTGAACCTATTACTGAAATTACTTTTTCTGCACAAAAAACTTAAAATTTGTTGTGAAAGTGTTGTGAGAATGTTACGGATACAGTATATCTCTTTATTATAACCATAAAACAACTAAGTGAAGTTCAAGGTTAGAACCACAGACATGAGACATTGATTTATTTTTTAAACACCTTCGCAAGGGAAAAATCTTGTATGCAACGTTATGAGATCCACGTGGCATGTGGGGTTCCACATGTGAGGGAGATACTTGACACTGATTTCACTCTCGTATGTTTTTCAATATTCAAGCAAGAATCTCGCTCGAGCAAGAAATTAAGCCCACGAACCCGTAAGAAGAACTCGTTTTATAAAACAAAGAGTATCAAGGAAGTGCTGCTGAAGTGTGTGCTATTAAAGCCATTACAGTAGAGCTTGGTAGTTGTAGAGCCAAGCAGAGAATATGAGAGATGAAGAGGCAAGGTGTGGCTTTGTGAGTAAGCAGTCCAGCCATTGTTTTTGGGCATGCAGATTTGAGATTTGAATGATAGAGCTTCTTTAGTATCCCCATGTCATAGTCAAGAAGATCATTAAAAAAACTCATGCCAAGTGCTTGAAAAAAATACCCATTTTTATTATCATTCTAATTTCAATACCACATACTGTATTTGAGAGATTAAAACCAAGTAACATTTTTTCCAATCATGGAGGATCTTTAGATCTTCTAGAAATTCTGGCTTTTGCAAGCAGGGAATTCGCGGAGTAAATCACTATTGAAAGATTGCAGAGATTCTGGACACACAAAATCCATTAAATCAAAAATTATTACAATAGTCAATGACTCACAAAACTTCTAACCCTCCAAGGACAGTTTGTAACTTTGTATATATGTGTATAATATTGGACCAAATTAGGAATTGGCATATTGGAACATGAATTTCTATTTCTTTATTCTAAATTAAGCTCACTGGTGTTAGGGAATGGGAGGAACAAGTAGAGCTTATTGCATGATGACAATATCATACTAGAACAAGCCACTTCATGCTAGTGCTGTACTTATCATGATGTTAATATATATCTTTATGTTAAGTGTTAACTAATTGACTATTACCTACTGTAGAGCCATACAGATCGAGTGGTACTCTGTCTCTCTCCCCAATTGGAGAGAGTGCAGGTTCAATACCGGAGTTCTAATTTCCTTGAAACCATTTATAGCAAAACTATAACTATTACCCTTTCCATTGTGTACATTAGTGAAGCTATTTTTCCTTTTTTTTCTTTTTTGTTTTAATGTGTTTTTCAATGTTGATCAAAAGTGTCAAATTATTTTACCTTCCTTTGTATAGTTTATAGGCATAATGAGCCTACAATGGACAAGAAGAAAAATATTTATGTATAAGAGTATGTTGGTCATAAGGTGAAACACACTTTAGTAATTGCACACCTATAAACAATAATGATGGTATATTATCCAAATATTAAAATATGGCATTGCATCTTTTCCCATAGCCCATAGGCAAATCCGCTTACAAAATAGAAAGTATCACGGGATTCTATATACTGATCAAATATTCCAATACTTTCACAAAGAGTCCTATTTTGTGATGACACCTGAGGATAACATGTGTCACATGTAATCACCCAAGTGTGCTTTAAAGTCACAGAAAAATCACTCATTTTCATGCCGAATGTGTGCTTTATTTACTTTATTTATCATTATCTACATTATTGTAGATATTTGTTGAAATCCTGGTAGGAGTTCCTCCTGCAGCTGGACCAGTATTCAGCTACAAGCTTAGCGAAGGAGGAGTTAGTATCAAGAAGCTTCGAAGGCTCAGCATATTCTATAAGTTTCCCTGCAAGACCAAACCAACTCAGATTAGCATAAGTTGAACTGGATTCCTTCTGTATGTATAAAGGAAAGTTGGAAAGTGAAAAAACATACCATAGGAGAGGACCATGACCATATCACTATCAATAACAGTAGGAACTCTATGAGCTACTGTTATCACCGTGCATTCCAAGAATTCCTGCCTGATAATTCTCTGTAGAATGGCATCTGTTGCAGAATCAATGGAAGCAGTAGCTTCATCAAGAACTAGAATTTTATTCCTTTTAAGGAGGACTCTACCGAGGCAGAAGAGTTGGCGTTGCCCGGCACTCCAATTTTCACCTTCATCACTCACTGTTGAATATATCAAAGATAATGAGCAATATTATCCATATTGCCTTAATAACACTCCATAGAAATTGACATGTTTCATTCTTCTAGTTAGTTCTAAAAAAGAATCATAAACTGACCTGAAGAGTCGAGCAGATTAGGTAGGCTGCTGATTGTTGCCTTAAGCTGACACTTCTCAAGAGCCTAGAAATGAAAATGTGAGTTGGGTTGCTCCAAACTTGCAAAGAAAAGAAGATAAAATATTACAATAGAATTTGTTCAAGATGAGAATCAGCAGGCTTACCTTCCATATATCGTCATCAGAGTAAAGACCTAGAGGATCCAAGTTAGTCCGCACACTACCCTTGAAAAGAGTTGGCTCTTGAGGGATGATGCTGAGTTTTAACCTTAAATCCTTCAAACCAATGGAGCATATGTCAAGCCCATCTACAAGAATTTTCCCGCTTGCAGGCTCTACTAAACGAAATAAAGCACTAATTAGTGTAGTTTTTCCACTTCCCGTTCTTCCCACAACTCCGACTCTAGCCCCTTCTTTGAAAGTGCAGGTGATATCTTTGAGAACTAATGGAGAATTTGGACGATATCTTATCTGAAACCCAACAAAAATAATATTGGAGTCAATTTTGATCAATTAGAAGTTGAAATGATTGAGGTAGCAATGTGAAGAACACTAAGAAACTTAAGTAGATAAAGCTAAATGGGGGTATGTATGACATGCTTCCTTACCTTCAAAGCTTGCAACTCTATCCTACCCTTTGAAGGCCATGAAGACGGTGGCCTCATGTCCTCCACAATAGCAGGAGGCTCTGATGGTATGTGCATGAATTGTTTGATCCGTTCAACTGAGATGATGTAGTTTGATAAGCTGCAATACCATCGAGTCAGAAAAATTTGGGTTCCTGTTAGTGATAGAGCATAAGAAAGAGAGAGTCCCACAAGTCCTGCAGACCACCCAAGAAAGGAAGAACTATGAGTAATATTTTTTGACGGTCTGAAAACTCCTTGCTACAAGAAATGGACAGTTCTAATGAAGTTACGTTACCTGGAGCTATAGAACCCTTGGGAAGCAACACAAGAAGGAAAGCTGCAGTAAAGAGGGTCAAATTCTGAAGTACTTCTATTCTTAAAACTAACCACTCCATGGCTGCATTTGAATAGAAGAAAAGCCGAGCATCAGAATCAGTGAGCTTTAGATAGTTCTCAAAAAACTTGTCCGCCATGTTAAAAGCTCTAATTGTGACCACTCCAAGTGAAGTCTCAGCTGCATAATTCATAACAGGTGCTTTTGTAGTTCCATTTATCCTTATTAGTTCCCTCGCAGAGGGTTGATAATACCCCTTTGAGAAAAAGCAAAAGAGAAAGCTTTGTCATTCCGTTATTGATGAAAGAGGTTAAAGAAATCAAGACTAAATATCATTAGATCTACCTGAACATATTTTGCAGCTACCATAGCAAGAATGGCTACAATAAGAACTTCCCATGTGACAGAAGCCATAATTCCTATTGTAGTCAGAAGTTCAGTACTTGCTGCCACTACAAATATTGTGGAGAAAGGTATGTCATAATCCAAAATACTCAAATCTGATGAAGCCTGCAAGAGAAACAATAAGATGAATGTACAAATTGAGTACTGGCTGTGATTATAAAATACCCTTTCAAGATACATAACAGAGTATAGATTTTTTATTTTTTATTCGTGGTCGAGAAATAAATAATCTTACTCGAGTCAAAATCCGGCCAATGGGGGTTGAGTCAAAGAATAACATGGGAGCTTTAAAGACAGCATTGGTAAAACCGGAGAAAAAGGCTCTGGAAGCTTTTAATCCAAGATAGGCTGCAAGGAAAGACCTTGCATATACAACGACAGCACTGAGTGTTGAAATTGCAGTGTAGACTCCAATCAAGATGACACTAGTGATTTTAGGAATTTGAATGCCCAAAGCTAGCCAATATGTTGCAGCAGCCTGAAGACCAACAAAACCAGCCTGAGTTACTATACCTAAGAAAAAAAGAAGCAATCCCTTTGAGACAATAATATAATCCCAGAATGGCTTCCATCCAACATCATTAATCTCTGTTACTTCTTCTTCTGTTAGTTGTACTCCTGGTAGACCCTTCACAGCAATCTCCCCCTCACTGTTTTCCTTAGTGGGGTAAGA
Organism: Quercus alba; assembly: GCA_036321655.1. Taxonomy (NCBI): domain Eukaryota; kingdom Viridiplantae; phylum Streptophyta; class Magnoliopsida; order Fagales; family Fagaceae; genus Quercus; species Quercus alba. Next base: position 14,774,831 of record CM070302.1, on the reverse strand, counting down.
CCCTTGAGACACCTCTGGCTGAACCATATCTAACTTCTGAGATTCTTCTTTAGTTCCGTTATTTGAAGGACCCAGTCCTGTTATTGCATCTCTATGAGCATTCACAAGCTGTTCAAATGCTGTCCCAGCTGTCAAGAGCTCCTCATAGCTTCCTGATTGAGTAATTTGACCACCATTCATAACCTGGAAAGTTAAGAAACAGAATACTATTAGATATGGGTAACAAAAATTTATGCATACAAAATTTAAAAATAATATTAACTTTTAGAATTTAGTAAATACTTGCCAAAATTTTATCAACTTCTGAGAGAAACTCCACTTGGTGAGTCACTAGAATGACAATTTTGTTTTCAAGAGCAGCCATGACACAATCCTGCAATTTCATATTTTTTTTACTTGTTTAAAAAACTACATCAAAGATGAGGATTCTTTCTTGATCCTAGATTTCACATTCATGAAAAAACTTGAAGCAAGTTTCTCTTACATTAAATAAAATTGCAGCTGTATGAGCATCTACTGCACTGAATGGATCGTCAAGGAGATAGATATCAGCATCGTTATATACAGCTCGAGCTAGTTGAATCCTTTGTTTCTGTCCCCCACTCATGTTAAGCCCTCTCTGACCTATTTCTGTGAGATCACCGTGGTTGAAATTATTGATGTCCTTGTCCAAAGCACATGCTTTTATGGCCTTCTCATATCTAGTCTTGTCCATAGGCTTTCCATACAGTATGTTATCTTGAATAGTCCCACTTTGTATCCAAGAAGTTTGAGAAACATAGGCAATGGATCCAAATACATTTACCTGTTTGAAAGTATCAAAGACCAAAATTCGTGATTAAAAAAAAAAAAAAATGCAAAACTATAAAATATCATTCAGTTTTTGACTCACTATTCCGGAAATTTTTGGTATCTCCCCTAGTACAGCATATAGAAGTGATGATTTCCCAGCTCCAACTGGCCCACAGATAGCAACTTTCTGCCCCCATCTTATTTCCAAGTTCACTTCTTTTAGGGTCGGAATCATTATTTCAGGATCCCAACTGAAATTTCCTGATTGTATCCTTACACTCTTATCTGACTTCTGAAAGGGAATTCTCCTTATTTCATCATTTTTTAGCTCATCATCAAGCAGAAAAGCATTGAGACGATCAAAAGATACCTTCACTTGGATCAAAGAAGAAAGAGCTTCAGGTATCATTCTCACAGGCTCTCCCATAGTCCTCATTGATGCAAGAACTGTGAAGATGGTGCTAGCATTTAGAGGGGCACTTCCAAAAATAATACATCCTAAGAAGACAACTGAAGAAATGATGGTTGGAGACATCCAATACAACAGTGTGCCAAAAGCCTTTGCAATCTGTGCTTTAGCCAACCATTTGAACTCATTTTCGCGGCGGGATTCAATCAAATTCTTGAATTTCTCTTCCCATGATTGCAACTTTATGATCTTCATATTGTTTAGGATCTCGGAAGTGGATCTTAATCGCTCATCTTGGGCAATCATAAACTGAGTTTGACACTTCTGTAGCATATTTGCAAAGGGCACATTAAGAATTCCACAAATGAGAAGAGGAACTAGACCTGTAAGTGCACCTAGACCCACAACCCAGAAAAGAATGCCAATGGCTAGGAAAAGTTGAAGTACAAAGCTCCATGATGAATGGAACCACCAAGGAAATTCACCCATTCTATAAGCATCAACTGCAATATAATTCACTATCTCCCCAGTTGAGTGCCTTCTCCTTCCCAAACTAGAAAGTTTTAACTGTTTCTGGTAGACTGCCACCATTAAGGCTGATCTCATCCTCATTCCCGACCTCCTTGAATCAAAGAACCAGTGCCTTTGAGACAAAGACTCAACTAACTTGGTAACAACTAGACACCCCACAATAGAGAGACCTTCATCCAGGTTCCTCTCATTGCCATTTGCGTAATTTACAAAAGCGTAGAGTATCAGAGGAGAAACTACTACAGCAATTGCCCTAAGAAATGCACAAATGCCTATGAATATATTCTCTTTCAGGTAAACTTTTGCAATGGCTCGAAGAACCAAGTTCCGGGTATTGTTTGAGTTTGTTTCCCTTAAAAGAGAATCCCATGCATCAGCAAACTTTTGGTATGCAAATTTGGCTTCATCTTCAGGAACCAGAGAGGGAATGTCTTCAAGAGCCAATCGTTTGGAGTAGCCCAAGCTAAGTAAACTATTAATCCAAGAAAATGTTAATTTTCCAAGAAAACTAGCCTGGCCTAATTCTTTTTGGCATTTATCAGCCTTTTTGGCTAATAGAGGTTCATTTAGATTGTTGTCTATATTACGCTGAGAAACAAAGTGAATTAGGTTCCTAAGAGCACAGAGGAAAAGCAAAAAGCTAATAGGCCAAGGTACCATGTCCATAATTTCAATGCTATGTGTCTTTAGTAGAACTTGGACATTCAAAACTGAAATAAATATAAAAGAGGATGCCCACCAAAAAGAGTTTAGAATACTGATCCATTTGGACCGTTGAACATGCAAAGAAACTGCAAAAGAGATCCAAACCAGTCCTCTAACAATGAAAACCAACCAGCTCATATGATTGAGTTCATCATTTTTGGCCATGAGATTCCATAAACCCACACTAAAATAAGGAATGCTAGAAAGAGCACAACATAGTGAAACTACCACCAAGACCCAATCTTTTCTAATACTTCTTGTAGAACATTTTCCTATGATAGCTATGAGCAAAAATAGGTAGAATGAACAGAGGAAGAATAGGTTTACACTGTCTACAATTGTTCTTTGAAGGCAGTAAGAACCCAAATAAAGTTCTTCACAAATCCATGAGAAACCCCCTGCATATACATCAAAAGAGAAACTGTAAGAACAACAAAGATTCATGCTAGAAACACAGGAGAGTTGGAAAAGTCAATGAAATAAAATAGTGATGCAAAAGTAAAAGCTAATGAGTTTGCCAAGAACACATTAACTGCAAATCATTTATAACAAAGCAAGAGAACAAACTGAAAAATAAAAATAAAAAAGTAGAAAGAATATTCAAAATGGTATTTCATTTATTGCTCTACAAATTATTGTGCATGCCATAATAGGCAACAGTATGAAAAGTCTTACAACAAACAACATAAATTCTTTACTTAATAGTAGAAGAATAAAATCTATAAACCAACTTTTCTAAGAAAAAAAAACATTCACACAGAGAGGGAATGATTGCATGTACCAACTGAGCTCCCCAAGGAAATCATTGCTGGAAGAACTTTTATGGTTCACTTGGCATCGCTAGTAGTGCACAAGCTTACTTATATGTATGAGCTCAACAATAAGAGGTGCCCCAAGTAACTTCCTCCAGGCTTATCCCCATAAAAGCTGTCAGAATTCTCAAAGCTCAACCATTCACTCCCTTCTCATAATCATTTTCATGTTTGGCACGTTTATGTCTTTGTCTGGTTGTGTATCATTTCCTTCTATTAATCTTTTTTTTTTTTTTTGGTTCAAAGGAAATTGATTTTCAAAAAAATATTTTTAGTATTTACTGATGTTTGGGGCAACTAAAAATATTGGTCAACCGCAATCAATTTTTGATTGGCCGTAAAATTATGACACTTTTGGTGGAAATTGGTTTACATTTTATATTCTGTAAACCATTTTCCACTTCACCCAAAACTCATCAACCCAACCTCCATCCACCAGTCAGTCATCCAACCATTACTCCCGCTAATGTCCCAGGTCACCAGTCACCGTCAGTCACCAGCCACCACCACCTTCGTTGGCCAGTCTTCACCATCACTATTCGCCTCTGGTCTTTGCCATTGCCAGTGGCCAATGGCCATTGATCTCTGCCACCATCGGTCCAGCTGCTGCCAGTCTCAGTCACCACCAGTTTTCATTGCATTTCCGAACGCAACCAAATACTTGAAATTATTTTCTAAAGTATTTTTCGGAATGCATCCACGCGCCTAAAAAATTTTTTTTTTTTTTTTTCAGAAAACGTGACAGATTAGGTTGTTCAAGACCAATTCAATAATTCTATAACTTAGCAATAAAAAAACAAAATTATAATAAAATACAAAGTCCATATAAATCTCCAACCCCTCGTTTTCTTTTTCTTGTTTGGGTAGGAAGGTAAATCATTAACCAAACAATTAGAACTGTCTAAGCAAATTAAAGCCTTCTTATTGAACAAAAAGGTTTATGAAAAATTATTTAATACTTCGAGGTTTTTGGGTAGAAAGGGAAATCATTAACCAAACAATTTGAACTGTACCAAAGGATTGAAGTCTTCTTGTTGAACACAACCACGTCTATGGGAAATTATTTCAAAGACTTATGTGTACATTAAGTTCCTAATTAAATTCAACACACTATTGCATTGACTAATAAAGCACAAATAATGTTATTTTTTTCAAGGACAAATAAATTCAATACAAATTTGAATTTAATTGGAAAATCTAATACTATATCTAAGTTTTACATTTAATTCAATACTTAAAGAGCAGTCTTTTCTCTTGTTGCATCAATAGTGGGTCTCACCTTAAAATTATTTAATGAAATCCTTTATTACTTAAGAAGAGGAAACATTACCTTGAATTACTAAATAATTAATCAAACATTTATTGGCCTTTTAAAAATTATAATAATAATTCTATAGTTGGGGGAGTGAAGATTGAAATCTTAGATGTTTCTGTTGGAAATATTAAAATATGTCAGTGTCAATTTAACTACAGGATTTTTGGTATTTATTGGCCTCTCCATAAGCTGGAGGTAGCAAGTATCTTCTTAACTGTGAAACACAACTACGTGCATCAGCAAATATTTATTGGCCTGTCAAGCAATCATCTGTGAGTAGTGATCCAAGTTGGCAATCGGCATACCAGAAGCTATGTTATCAGAGCATCAGCATATTTACCCATGATGTTAACAACTAAAGAAGTCGCAAGATGTAATGATTGTAATCTATCCCTTAAAGGCCCATAACTCAAGTAGAACAATACCTGTTATTCTGTTAATAATGAACAAAATTAATTATCTTATGCAACAGATAAAATTTTATGTTACATTCTTATCACATGTGGCGACGGAGTTAGGATTTCAATCCAGGGAGAATAAGATTAAAATAGAAAACTAGATGCAAAATTATCTAAAGATATTAATCAATAATGATTAATAACAAAATAAAAAGGCAATTGTAAACAAATGTAACTACAAGTATAAATGTCATGTTATTAAAACAAAACAAAACAAAATAATCAATCATAGTTACTAACAATCAAAGTAAGAAATTAATGTGAGTTTTAATTATCTTAACTAATAAAGTCTTTAATGATTGAATAAGAGATTTAGAGTTCAATCTCTACTTACACCAAAAAGCGATTAGTGTTTTAAATACATAAATTTAGACATCTAATTTAATTTCTTAAAATAAATCAATCTAAAACTGTTAATTAAAGATTGTTGAAATAGTTGACTTGATTTATGAAAAACAAAATGATGGGACCATGAATGTCGGTTGCGTCAATCATTCATAATTAACTATTTTCGCAATCTTTGAAATTTATTATATAAAAAATAAAAAATAAAGTTATTTTCATAATAACATTATAATTACCATGAGAAAAGGGGAAAAATAAAATGAGGAAGAAAAGTACTGAAAATAAGAATGGGTGGGACAAGATCAAAATTACGAATAAATAATCATGCATACACAAAAAAATGAGAAAAACTTTTTCCATTCTTTTTTTATGGTGTTCTGTTTCATAATAGTGGGAGTCCCTTTTTTTCTTTTTTTCTCGGACACATGAATGTTAGGCTCATATAGCCATATATGTGGATCATGTTTGTTCATCAAAAAAAAAAATTTGGATCACGTTTCTTCATCAAAAATGTCCATTTCCATCCTGATGGCTCTAAAAAAGCCACCAAACCATTTTCTTTTATCATTCTGAATTCAACCTTATGCGGAGTATTTGAAATTCGTTTCACATTAATTAGCTCTTTATTGATTGCTTTTCATTAAAAGTGAATTATAATGTATTTGAAATAATAAGATTTTAAAAAATTGTACATAAACAAAGTAAACAACAATGTTTATGACAAATAGACTTTAAATAGTTTGAACCAACCCCATGGAAATGAACATATATGGTCCATTTCTTTCGGGATGTTAAGTATCCGTTTGGCATGATTAATTATACCAACTTATTTTACTATTCAGTTATTTTTGCTATTATTTATGAGTCTCACTGTACTTTTTTATACTATTTATGAATCTTACTATACTATTTTAGTTTATTTTTACCTTTATCTACATTACTTTCAATAAAAAATTTTCAGTTTTAATAAAATAAACGAATCCCAAATAAACCCTAATTAAAAAATCTTAATCCCCCAATCGAGCAAAGCTCTTGGACTATTTGAGTTATTTGACTGTTTTTGAAGTTTGAACCCATGCGTACGTTCATGCACATCTCAATCACAGCGGTACCCTTCTGTCCCTAAAATTCACTATTTTTTTTTTCTTCCATTTTCTAGTGGTTCAAAATCTCATTGCGTTTATGGACCACATGGGCGGCGGTAGATAAATGTTTGTATGATTGATTCTTCATCTTATTTAAGTAATAACACATTTTATGGTGTGTCATATTTATGGTTCAAACACCATGGGTTTTTCTTTTCTCTGCTATCTACCTATCTAAAAAAAAAATTGTCAGAAAGTAGTAAAAAGTCTCCTATAAATGCAAACTTGGAAAGAACAATTAGGATGAAGCTCTCACATAGTTGTACTATTTTGATTCCATTTGGACTTTGTAACGTGATGTATTGCATGATATCAGTTTTCCCTCAGGAGAAAAAAAAAATCTCAAGAGTGGAAAAAAGACAATACTGTCAATTTCAACTTTTTGTGTTAATCCCTTTACAGTTCTTATACATGTTCCAACTGGTAAGGCCATGTTTATTATACACTTTCTCTGTTAACAGTTAAAGCACGGCACTTGTTCTTCTTTATTTATTTTTTAAAAGAAAAAAAAAGTACACACGGCTCCTCACACATTATTTGGATAGAGAATTCATGAGCATCTGTTTGAAGATATGATTTTGTTTTTCAATAGAAGACAAAAGAAGGGTACAGATTTCCAGCTAGATGTTGTGCATGGCTGCTGCATGCGTAGGTTTAAATTTATTGGATAAAAATGAGGCAAATTACTTCAATTTTTTTCCTGTAGTTTAAAAGGAGGTTTAAATTAAATCTTAGATTTTAAAAAGTTTCAATCGAAACTTAAAAGTTTTATAAATTGTTTTAATTTCTCTACTTAAAGAGTCCTTGTTGACTAAAAAAAACAAATTAAAAATAAACTAAATTGCACATGAAACTTGTATCAAACAAAATAATTAATATTCACATGCTTATTAAATTGTATTTATCAGTGATAAATTCTTTAGTGCCAAAATGCTATATGTAATTCAAAGAAAAATAGACAATGCTAGAGTACAATAAATAATGTTTCTTGCTTTTAATTTAATTAATAGAACTTATTACTATGTAAGATGATGAAATTTGAAACTATCATATTTTCGAAATATTAATATAATTACTTGAGATTCACGTGAAAGGGTTTTTTTTTTTTTTTTTTTTTTTTGGGGTTTAAAAGTTTCATTAATTAAATTTAAAAATAAAGAATAAAGCATAAAGTTTAGTTCGAGATCACACTATGACTAAACTAAAGGGTGATTTACATGATTTACTGTGATTTTTTGTTCGTTGTTGTGGCTCAATTAAAGTTCTAAAACAAGTGTAGTTGTCGACAAACATTATCATTGGTGGGTGATAGAGAATGAAGTCAATTTCTGTTGCTGCAATTAATATAGTAATCCCAAAAGTGTTTTAACTTTTAAGTTCAGAAAGTAATGTTTTCTATTCAAGATGTTTGATTGATATATTGAGTATTGTCCACTATGCTATTTTTTTTATAATCGCATAGTGGTTAATACTCAATATATCAATCAAACATCTTGAATATGAAAGTATCACTTTCTATGCTATTATTATTCTTTTAGTCACAAGCATCTGAATAAGGTACGTTGGTCACTATGAGACAAGCATTTCACATCAATAAGTTGGATTTTTCCTCAGATCACCAAACATAGCAACTTTTTTGCGTTTTGATTTTTATTTTTGATGTGTGGAACAAGATCAAAATTATGAATAAATGGTCTGAATTGTTGATTAGTACATGATGAGTAAGTGACAAAAAAAAATGCTGTTTCAATTAATGCCTTGTCTTTCGTTTCGTGTCTTATATGAATTAATAGTATAAAGTTAAACCAAAATACAATATGGTTCAATCATAAATGCTAAAGATAAAAGGATATAGTTGGCACGAAATGTGAACGTGAAGGTGAGCACCTGTGACAGGGGCGGCTCAACATAATTTGGGGTCTAAGGCAAAAAATTTATACGGGGCCTTTAATATGTAAATATTAATTAAACAAAATTATTTAATACTAATCAAATTAAGGTTAATTTGATACATTAAATACATAAATAATACCAACTAGACTAATGTTAATTTCATATAGAGAATTGAATATCATAGTTGAATTATAAATATTAATAAAAAGAAATAAAAATATATTATGATTGAAAAAAATATTTTTTTTGAATATAAGACGATACATAGTTAAATAAAGTTGTAATCTAATTTTTAATTTTATATTTTGATTTTAAGAGAGAGAGAGATAGATATTATTTGGTGTATGGTTTTGTAGGATATTAATTTACAAAAATCAAAGTCTCAAACTCTTGGGGGAGATTAATCTATAATTGATGATTTAACACATTTGCAACATCTTTTTGAAATATTTTAGGATTTCAATTGAGTTAAGATTCTATTGGTCTCGTACTTTGAGAGTCTTAATAGAAATGAAAAAGAAAAATGTGCTAATTAAAAGCACTATAAAATGTTCAAAATATAATGTGATATTGTCTCTTATTGATAAACTTCATCAATTTAATTAATGAATGTTTATACTTTATATCACTTTTTTGTGATTAATAACATGTCAATTTGTAAGCCAATAGTAAAATTTGTATATCACTAATAAAAAAAATGTACAACATTTAGAAAATATATATGATTGTATAAAAATTTGAGCTTTTAACCATGAAAAGTGGGACCTTTTTTTCTTAAGGAATTTTTTTTTTTTTCTGGTGGGGCCTTAGGCCTAGGCCTAACTTGCCTAGGCCTTGAGCCGGCCCTGACATGTGAACACGTGAAATAAAATCAAATTATTTATAATAAAAAAATTAATAGAAAAACAACTAAAAAAAAAAATTACGATGACACAGACTCACTTTAGTGGTGTAAAAAAATCCGTAGGATTGCTCAAAAATTGTAATTTTTTGTTCTCTTGTATCACTGTTTTCTTGACATATCAATACAATTTCTATCTTTATCTCAAAAAAAAATATATATTTTTAAGAATCAAAGATTAGCTTCAATTTAAATTCTTTTTTTTAAAATGAACGGTTTAAATTCCTTTTTTTTTTTTTTTATTAGATTCTAAACAGCTCACTTGACCATTACAGTAGGAGAGACCGAGAGCTTTTTTTTTTTTCTTTTCCTTTTTTTGTAGAGATAATAGGTGAGACACTCCGGTGGAAAATATTGTGTAAAAATAGCTTTCTGTGTTTTCCAGTGTTTGATAGCATTAGAAAAAATAAATTAAATAAAAACTATTTTTGGTCAACATAAAATGTATGATTTATTTTTAAAGATTGATTTTCACTATTTTTTTTTTGAAAAACAACTCTATCTTACAACAAGCTAAATAAAGAAAGTTAGAAGATTATTTTTCAACTCATTTAAGAATACTACCAATCATAGAAAAATGAGATAGGTATATAGAAAATACTTTTTGTAAAAGATTCATTTTCAAGAAAACATTATTGTCGAAACAAACTTGATAAGAAAATTTAATTATAGTTTTAGGTAGGATTTGCTACAGTTCTAATCAATTAGATTAAGTGCAAATCGGGAGAGATTCAAATTCTAAACTTTTAGGTGAGACTTTTGGAAACGCATAAATTTTAGGAATTTAGATATCTAAAATTTTTTTAACTCTCACAATATTAATCAACCAAACATTCTTAATTTTAATAACTCCCAAAAATCTTAAATTCTCACATCAAATTCTTGCCAATGAAACACAAAATTTAAAGGGAACAAATTATTGACAAACAAAAAGACATGGATTGAAAAGACATGACATTATTGGTTGGGTTATTGTTTGTTGAGTGAAAACTAGTAGTGTTAGCATGAAACTCATTTCCATTTCTTTGTTCTCTTTAAATAAAAGTATAGTATTAATAAAATAAAATAAAAAATTTTAAAATGATGCTATAAAACACCATACATAAGTTAGATAATAGAAATATAAAGGGACATTTTAAGTTAATCTTTAACCCAAAAAACAGAAAAGATTATTCAAATTATAGTGTTTTTGTTGGATAGTCATAATTAACTGTGATTATGAAGCTTAAGCATAATAATAACTCAAAATTAAATTTTAGATGAACCCCTGTTAAGATAGATTTTGTGAATCTTCTTGTGATTGACATAGAGCAAACTCGAAGATTTTACCTATAAAAGAAACATATCAACTAATTAATCATATTTTTTCATAAACAGTTCTACAGTTCCATCCACACATTAAATAGTTCCAACATCATATTTGACAATTTTTTATCACATTTGGTGGTTCCTTTTTTTATTTTTTTCACATTTGACAATTTCATTCTCACATTATGTAATACTAACATCACATGTGATTTTTTTTGTCACATTTTGTGATTCCCTTTTTTTTCTCACATTTGATGGTTTCATCCTCACATTATACTGTTCTAATATCACGTTTGATAGTTCTTTTGTCACATTTAGTGATTCCCTTTTTTTTCTCACATTTGACAGTTTTATTCTTACATTGTATAGTACCAACATCACATGTAACTGTTCTTTTATCACATTTGGTGATTCCCTTATTTTTTTTCCTCGCATTTGATGATTCCATCCTCATATTATGCAATTCTAACATCACATTTAACAGTACTTTTGTCACATTTAGTAATTCCCTTATTTTTTTTCTCACATTTAATGGTTCCATTGTCACATTTGGTAGTACCAACATCATATTTGACAGTACTTTTGTTACATTCGGTGATTCATTTATTTTTTTCTCACATTTGATGGCTCCATCCTCACATTGTGCAGTTCCAACATCACATGTGACTATTCTTTTGTCACGTTTGGTGGTTTCCTTTTTTTTTTTTTCCCCACATTTGATGGTTACATTGTCACATTCGGTAGTACCAACATAACATTTTATAGTACTTTTGTCACATTTGATGGTTCTCTTTTTTTTCCCCACATTTGACAGTTTCATCCTCACATTATGCAATTCTAACATCACATTTAACAGTACTTTTGTCACATTTAGTAATTCCCTTATTTTTTTCTCTTACATTTGATGGTTCCATTGTCACATTCGGTAGTACCGACATAACATTTTATAGTACTTTTGTCACATTTGATGGTTCCCTTTTTTTTCCTCACATTTGATGATTCCATCTTCACATTATGCAATTCTAACATCACATTTAACAGTACTTTTGTCACATTTAGTAATTCCCTTTTTTTTTTCCTCACATTTGATGGTTCCATTGTCACATTTGGTAGTACCAACATCATATTTGACAGTACTTTTGTTACATTCGGTGGTTCATTTATTTTTTTCTCACATTTGATGGCTCCATCCTCACATTGTGCAGTTCCAACATCACATGTGACTATTCTTTTATCACGTTTGGTGGTTTACTTTTTTTTTTTTTTCCCCACATTTGATGGTTACATTGTCACATTCGGTAGTACCGAAATAACATTTTATAGTACTTTTGTCACATTTGATGGTTCCCTTTTTTTTTCCTCACATTTGACAGTTTCATCCTCACATTGTACAGTACCAACATTAGATGTGACTGTATTCTTGTTACATTTGGTGGTTCCTTTATTTTTTTTCTCACATTTGATGGTTATGTTGTCACATTAGAAAGTACCAACATCACTTCTAACTATACTTTTGTCACATTTAGTGGTACTCTATTTTTTTCTCACATTTGACAGTTCCATTATCACATTGAGCAGTACCAACATCTCTTCTGACCATATTTTTATCACATTTGATGTACCCTATTTTTTTCCTCACATTTAATAATTTCATTGTCACATTAGGCAGTATCAACATCACTTTTGGCCATACTTTTGTCACATTCAGTATTTCTCTTTTCTTTTCTTTTTTTACTCACATTTAATGGTTTCATTGTCACATTTGGTGATGCCCTAATTTTTTTGCTCACGTTTGACAGTTACATGATCACATTGGGCAGTACCAACGTCACATATGATTGAACTTTTGTCATATTTTGTGGTTCCATTATTTTTTATTCACATTTGATAGTTCTATGATCACATTAGGTGGTACCAACATCACATATAATCGTTCTTGTCACATTCAGTAATTCTCTTCTTTTTTTTCTCACATTTAACAATTTCATTATTCTATTGAATAGTACCAACATCACATATGACCGAACTTTTGTCACATTTGGTAGTTCCCTTATTTTTTTCACATTTGACGATTCCATCATCAAATTAGGCAATACCAACATTACAACAGACTGCACTTTTGTCAAACTCAATGGTTCTTTTTTTTTTTTTGTCACAAAAAGTCTAATACAAAAATAGCCCATGCCTATTGCCATATGAAATCTCTTGGCAACCATGTGTAGTGTGTAGAACATACGGCATTCCTATCTTTTAAAAATAAGTATTCATGTTGTTTTGTTTTTGGCTCTACCCCTTTGGTTTTTTGTGATGTATTAGCTCTGGATCAAGTTAAGTTTTTGGCTTCTTGTATGTAGGGTTTGGTTCCTTTGTTAATAAAATTTGTTAATTAAAAAAAGGAAAAAAAAATGGCTTTCCAAACCATCTATTGTATTAGCTGCTAGAAGACTGGATTTATTAGCTCTAATTGTGGACTTGAATAAAATTAAACACAAAGTATAGATACAAATTAACTAACATAACAAGCCAAAAAAACCCCAAGACACACTGGGAATTCCAACTAAAATAGAACACGACTCTTTTAGCAAACCATTCAAATAAGACACGCAACTGACTATAACAACCCAAACTTTATTGATGAACAGGTTCATTCTCGAAGTGTCTTCTAGTAACAACAACGTGCACTCTTATAGCTGAAGATTGGAACATGTTGATTGGAATATACTATTATATAAGATATTGCAAAATGCAGACTTTATTTTTATTTTTTTTAATCTGTGGTTAGAAATTTACTTAATCTACCCCACTGGCCTGGCTAGTGGCTACCACTCGGGACGAGCCCCCTCATACCAAAACCTTATGGCTTGAGAGTAAACCATCCCACCTAGCTAACAGGAAGATGTGTTTTATTTTTAATTTTTTTACCTTATACTGTAGAACAACCTTTTTTTTTTTTTTTTTGTGTTTTATATCATATTTTATCTTTTTTTAGAATTGATTTTGCTCAATTTTGCTTTTTTAACTTGTCCTCATACTAAAATTTTGGCTCCAACACTATTAGCAACATTTTGAAGGTTGACCCTTCAATAGTGACCATTTGCTTTTTTAACAGTTCGGAATCTTTTTGTTCTCTATTCTTTCGTGTCTTATATGAATGAAAAGTATAATGCTAGTGCATTGGCAGTTCCAAGATTATTTTTCAGGGGATTAATAAGAAACAAAAATTATAAAAAATTTAAAATAAAAGAGAATTTGTATATATTGACATTACAAAAAATATTTAGTCAAAAAAAAAAACATCACCAAAAAAAAAAAAATACATAAAGTTTTACAATTGCTTTCTATGATGTTTCATATACTGAAATTGTTAAATGATTTCTTTATTATCAATCCTCCAAGCTATATATTTTTCAATTTACACAGTCAAGCAATCATTCATCTATTGATCTCCCATTGATTCATTGGACTTATTAATTTTTTTCCCAGATTTTAAATAAAATTGGTTTGTTATTTAGTTTTTTTTTTTTTTTTTTTTGGTTTAAAAATGCTAGGATATGGTTAATAGAATCATATTCAAACTTATTTTAGTTGGGTTTAAAAAAAATCCATGATGAAGGTGTTCAAAATTTTATTTAAGTGACGTCAAAATACATATATATATATATATATATGGCCAGCAGGAGGTTCATTTGAACCCCTGGGCTCCAAGTGGAGCCGTCCATGTGCTAGGTGGGGAAGACTACAATAATGTAAGGTGAAGGATTATTTGGTCTGATGTGTGACTATCCAAGCAAGTGAAATGAAAATAAATAATTTATTTAAAAAAAAAAAAACTGTAACTACGTGGAAGATTACTGGCTGCAAAAAATTTGACACGGATATTAATTAAAAGTGAAAAGAATTTATTGAAAAACAAAAAACAAAAACAGAGAGAGAGAGAGATAGGACATACATGAACTCTCCTAAAAGAGACAGAAGAGCTATTATTGCATGATTTGCATCGGTCTGGCTGCTACTTATAAAAAACATGGAAATGGACACTAGTGGTTGACTGTTTGTAACTTAGGGTGCGTTTGTTTTGGGAGAAAATGATTTCAGGAAATCATTTTCCCCCAAACCCGCATGTTTGGCTGTCACGGAAAATATCATTTCCCGGAAAATGACTTCCGGTTGACCAATATTTTCACCTTTGACCCGGAAATGATTTTCCGCCCTCATTTTCACTTCAAATCATTTCCGGAAAAAGAGAGAGAGAGAGAGAGAGAGAGAGAGAGAGAGAGAAGAGAGAGCCCAGATCAGAGAGAGAGAAAGAGAAGAGAGAGCCCAGATCGCGCCGCTCATCTAACGATCGCACCATGCCGACAAGCGGTGTGATCGATGAGATCGCGCGGTGCGATTGTCGATCGAGTAGCGCAATCGACGATCTCGTTCCTCGTCTCTCGTCGGACGATCGCACCGCTCGTCGATCGACAAGCGGCGCAATCGACGAGCGGTGCGCGTCCGACAAGCGACACGATCGTCCGACGAGCGACACGATCGTCCAACGAGCGCGCTCATCAATCGACGAGCGGCGCAATCGCGATCGTCGATCGCGCCGCTCGTCGAACAATCGCTACGTTTTGTTTCTTCGCCAGATTTGATGCATTTTCTGTAAAAATGTTTGAATGAACCAAACACCGAAATTAATATTCCGTAAAACGAATTTTGTGACAGCCAAACACATGAAAACGTTTTCCTTTCCGGAAAATGGAATATTTTCCGGAAATGCTTTTACGCGAACCAAACACAGCCTTGTATGGAATATTTTCCGATTTGTTTTGGTTAGATGGGAGAAAAATGTAATGTTAACGATATTTTTATAACCTTTTTATAATAAATATATCTTCTATGATAAATATATATTAAATAGTAAATTGTTATTAGTAAATAAAAAAAGTAATTAAAATGTTTTTAACGTATCATTTCTTTAGATTAATTTAATGATTAAATTTTATCATTTCTCAAATGCTTAAGTTTAGGGGCAATTGATTAGTGATAAATTAAATTAAGTTTTTGTGACAATCATTAATAATGTATCAACTTAAGAATATAAATTAAATAAAAGTGTAGTCTTAGAATTAAAAAATAAATAAAATTTTATCAAAAATTAAAATAAAATAAAAAAATGAAATGTCCTGCCTTACTCTCAAAATCTAGTCTCGTTTGTACTTGACTTAAAAATAAAGATTTCAAAATGATAGCCATAGTTCTTACCCCTCCCCTAGATACATGGCCTATTAAATGCTACCCAATGCCGAACACATAAAATCATCATATACACATTCCTTCTTTTGTGTCATTCTGTTATTAAACAATGTTAAGGATATAAAATTTTCACAATTTATTTAGAATCTTTAGATAGCAAAATATGATGAGGATAATGTCACTTTCAAATAAAACAATCTAGGGAGGAAAAGGAGATGTCATCTTTGGGGTGTCAAATTTGAACCAAAAAGTTGTCATCATTCAGGAATGCGGAACATACTATATTTCATAACTAAATTAATATATAAAATATTAAAATCCAGACTAGGATATATTCAAATTTAACAAAATATAAATAAAATAAAAGATACAAAATAATTGTTTTTAATACAATTCTATTAAATTATCTATCAAAAGTCAGAATTAGTCGTTATTTTAAATCTCAAAAATCATCTACAATTGATGTACAAAATTAAAGAGTCCATTAAAAAATCATTTTTCATTGTGATGTGAAACCTAATTTCGACAAGATTCACTAGTGAATAAGTCGAATATATATATGTACGTATGTGTGTATATATCATAAGTTATTTTCTTTTTCTTCTTTTTCTTTAACAACTTGGTTGTAGCTAGGGACAGACCCAAGGGGGGCCCAAGCGCCCCCGGCCCAATAAAAAATTTATTATGTATATTTTGGGTTTTTTTTATAGTTGGGTCCCCTTCTTAAAAATTTGTAAGCCCCATTCCCTAAGATATTAGCCTATACAACCCAACTCAACCCAAAAAAATTAAAACACATTACCCATTTCAAGTTTATAACCTACGGTTCTATCCAAAAAAAAAATATATATATATATATATATATATTGTAAGATGTGAGTTGTGATTTGTGAATAAAGTTAAAATATTGGCCTATTGGGTAATATGTTTAAGGTAATAGGTAAGTGACAAAGATAAAGAGACAAAAAGATGGAGATAAAGAGACAAAGACAAATACAAAATAAAATAAAAATATTACTTGCCCACGTTGCTAACTCATACTATAACTAACAATTTTAAATTTGATAAATTTATAATTGAAAACTAGTAAATCTATAAATTGAAAAGTATTAAATTTATAATTAATACAATTAGTGTTTTTGTGGGAGATAATATATGAAATTCTTATTTGATTTGTAGATCATGGGAAAATCAATTGCTTAGTAACCAAAAAAAAAATTTTAAAAATGGTAGCTTGCTCAAGGTAAAATGGGAATCAACCTCCAACATGAGTTTATAGAAAAAAGAAAAAATAAATAAATCCAAGGTGTGTTGAGTTGATGCATGCCATAACTTAAGTAGCATTAATCTTAGCGATAGCCTACCAAACTGCTACTATTTAAAAATGAAAGGATGAACCATGATTTTGGTTTATGGGTTTAATTTTAGTTCTGAACTATCAATAAATATGTTTATTTTTTTGAGATAGGTCAATAATGGGAAAAGAAGGGTTTGAACAATAGATATGGAGCACCACAAAAGATGCTATTACCAATGGACTATCACTTGAATTCCATGAATATATATATATATATATATATATATAGTTTTGGGAATTTTAAAATTAATTCAATGTAACCCTTATATTACCAATGGACTATCACTTGAATTCCATGAATAAATTTATTTAGTTTTGGAAATTTTGAATTCAATGTAGTCCTTACTCCCACTTTGCGTTTTCAAAAAAAAAAAAAAAATGTTTTATGAAATTACTTTACAAATGAGGAAGAATTTTACCATACACACTTCTTTTTTATGTACCATACTTTTTTTAATCATAATCAAGAAATAGAATATTGTCTTATTTAACAAAAAAGTTCAACAAAATATAATCTCCTCTTTGTTTTTTAATCTAAATAAATAATTTGATAGTTATGGTAGTTATTAATAGGGATATGTATATATGATTGTGTTATAGTATCTTGTATTATATATTTTACTATTTAAAGAAAATATGATGTGACAATATTCTAATTGAGGAGATAAATATATAAGCAGAGGTTTTATGAAGAAGCTTTATAGAATTTAAACTCAATTAAGAAATGTAAATTAAAACATAATATGAAAAAAATATGGATTATGGATTTTCCAACGCTTATTTACATCTACTCTTGATTTTTTATGGGAAGAAATAGTCAGAATCTTTGTAGTACATGTACAAGAGTAAATGACAATAAACGTTGTTGTCTAATATTTTTTATGTTGAGAATCATGTTGTTCTCAAATCTTTCGAGTCTCATATGAATGAAAAGTATAATGCTAAGGGAAAATACTACAATGTAAGATAAAGAAATATTTGGCCTGATATGTGAGCATGTGAAATGAAATTATGAAAATAAATTGTAGGGTCACGATTCGTGGCGGACCGTAACAGTGTCGGGTTCGCACGCAAAACGGCCCTAACAATATCATTTGTAGAGCGTGGGTTTGAAAGGCTAGGCCTTGATCGATAGGCGATGGGTTTTTCATGGCGTTCATACAAGGTTAAACGATCGTCACCTCTAGAGTACTTCTACTGGAGGTGGGCTGGGAGGCTCTCGTTTTTGGCCATTTTTCCCAGCCCCTTCTTTAGGTTACTGATTTTTCCTTTTATCCTCCTCTGTGCCCACTGTCCTTCATCCACGTATAGGGTCAATCATTCCAAGGCTGATACTTGTCACATCAGTCCATACCCAAAGTCGTTGGGGGTGGTTGTAAAAGCTGGAGAGTGTGGCTCTGCCAGGTTCAGAGCATTGAATGGCAGTAACAGCAGCTTTCCCTGGATATTTTAGATCTTTCTTCCATGTTCCAGTCCTATACCGTTTTTACCCTTCCCTCTGGGGGTATTGTGGGTCTGCCGAGGACTGAACTACCCTCGGCGGTACCCAAAGGCTATCTTGTTGAACTTGGGCCATAATCCTCCTCGGCTTAGGCCTTTGGACTCTCCCTGGGTAGATGGGCCTGGGCCATAAATCATTTGCCCCCCACATTAGCCCCTCAAAACCCAGCTGTCCAACCTCTGGGCTGGACAGGGGGGTTTTGGTGACGCCAAACCTCTTCCTACGGCCCAATCCATTCGGCCTTTTAAACATGCTGACGGCTCCTCATCTGCCCAAGAAATGCACCGGTCCGCGAGACAGTCTTTTGACTTCGCGCTTGATGCGTTCCTATCGTTTGGGGTATCCAAACCGCGCTTTTAATGGCCGCTATTTACGAGATTACTTTAATTCGACGGTTTGTTTTGACGGGATGGGGAAACGGAACCGGCATGCTTGTGCTGGCAGATCCCTTTGGAGATCTGAACCTATTCAATGCCTCCCGCTCCACCCTCTGTATAAGAAGGAAGGGGGGAGGTTATTGTTTTTGCAAAGAATCCCTCTACATCCTTCTGAGATTTAAAATACTTAGCCTCCCCTAGGGTTCATTCTACCCACGGGCTTATACACTAAGTCGTGATACACGTTCCATAACAAATGATGAAGAAACCACACTCCTCAAAACAACGCATTCTGAAAAAACTTGAAATGGCTCGGTCAGGGCAAGGGTGGCGCAGACTTAAGATCTGCCTCGCCCTTCTTTTAGCCAAAATCCGAAGCAGGGGCTCGTCATGTCGAATTCTCGGCGTGACTGAGTCGAGAACAACCAAGACCAGCACCACCCGGCTCCTCACGAGCGTACCTAATATGGCACCAACGTGTTAGGAGTCAGGGCTGAGGCAGGGGCTAAGTGCTTCTGCTTCTCCCTCTTTTGCTCCTTGGTGCCCTCCCCCTCCCTCTTCTTATTGTCTTCCCAGCACTAGTTCCGCTCTGGTGCTGTTTCTTTTCTATCTTTTGTTCCTCTCTTTGTCTCTTCATCTCTCTCCCTCCTCTTCTCCTCCTTCTTTTACTCATGTCCTCCATTTTCTTCCTTCACCTCCTCCATCTTCTTCGTTGATTTCTTCCTTACTATCTCTCTCTTCTTCATCCTCTTTCTTTTTGAAGTGAGTTCCTCTCTTAGTACGAGCAGCGATGAGGCAGAGATTGGAGAAACTTTTGAAGACGGGTTTAAGAGGCGCCTGACAGTTTACTTATCTATACTACGGTTGTAATTGTTGCTTAGACAGTTCACGTTTTGTATAGGCTTGTTTGAGCCCCTTTTTGTATGTTGTAATAATTTTTATATTAATAAAAATTGTTGTTTATCTCATTTCGTATGTTATGTCTCTAAGTTTTTATAAATTTGCAAGCGCTGCTCGGCACAATAATATAGCATCTGAATCAATGACGACTAAGACTAAAATACTAGATAATAAAAAGATGTCGCCAAAATTTTAATAGAAGTGCTTGGCACGATAAGGCCGACCAGTGAAAAGTAACACTTACCCCATGCTAGCCGAGGAGAAAAACGAAGGTTTGATGCCGGGTGAGGAATAACCATTTAGAGATATATCACTCGCTAAATGAACAGCCTTCTTATATGACTGAATGCTGAGGCGTTCTACCGCCTTCCTTACACCTTTATTGGCCTTAGCTTTTTTAGGGTGTTTAAGCCGTGGATGAAGTAACCTGATATTTTTATCAAGTAGCCCATCTTACGAACCTCGAATCTTTTCTTATCTGAGTAGCCGGTTTCCCCATAGGCTTGAGTCCGAGGACCATGCAAGGCCTTGGCTCTATTTATCCCTTTTCCTCAGTGTCTCTCAAGCTGCCGAGCAGGAGGTTGTCCTTGGCAACGGTTACTCCCCAACGTGGGCCATAGTCCGTGGGTCGTCATGTTGAACGGGCCTGGGCCGCGAATTTACTAGGCCCACAGATTTAGAGGCATTTCCGTAATCTTTGACCACGTGGTACTTTCTGGCGTCCCAGTGCTCGAGGTGTGCCTTCCCCAGACTCCTTTAATTTCATGGTCGCAGATGACGTTGGAAATCGAGCCGGGGACCTTTTGTCTGTAGCGCTTCTTGGGACGCTGCGTGAATTAAATGCCACTACCTTATCTTTTCAAATAAATAGGAGAGAAAGTTGCTTTACCTACGCACAAATCCTTCAGCTTCCTCCTTTAGGAAATCATGTTTGAGGCGAGGGTTAGGGAAAAAGAACTTTCTCCACCGCGGAGGCGCCGTGTCCTCCCGAGACTCGAAGGAGTGATGCACGGGCCCAGAAAGCATAAACTTAAGAGAAATTTACACTTCGACGGAGGGAGGGGGGGGTGTCTCCCCCCCTTTCAGTCAAAATCCGAAGCAGGTTCTGGTCATGCCAGACTTTTGGTATGTCCGAAGAAGGAATTTCCACCATCAGCACTGTCTACCTTGTAGCCGGCAAATTCTTGCGGGGGCTTCCCAACTTCCGGCTCCCTGCGCCTTTTCCGTAGATGGTGTTAGCCTGAGGTCAGATTCTTTGGCTGCCTGAGTTATGGGCATGCAGAAGTGTCGAGGAATAGTTTCCTTAGACAACAACTTGGCGCAGTAGCCAACCTCTCCTCTGAGCTGTCCCCACGGCTTTCTCTCCACTCGCTTGTATTTTCCTTTACTTATGTAGTCAGCTTTAGTGTAAGCTTGTTTCAGCTTTTCATTGTACACTGTACTGTTCCTTTGTCTTAATAAAATATGTGTCTATTTCTCTATGCATACCTTTCTTCTCCGTAACAACTACTTTATGCATGAATATTAAATGCAAGCTTGCCCTTAAGGATATTCCAGGCAGAAAAAATGCTTTAACACAGGTTCCTACTAATTTAAACTCACAAATATTATCAAGTATAACAATGGCAACTTTCAATAAATTAAATTCTTGGAACTAACCGGGAATAAGCGCTGAGTACTACGCGATGCATGCTAGACCAATGTCCGAGAACGATAATCTCTAAATAATTCGTCTGAAAGGGTAGCTAAGTAGCGAGGGACTTCGATTGTGTTTTTGGGTAATGAATTGCGTCGTACCGGATCAACCCCTTTGACACTAGGGACCCGAGGGCAGACTGTGGAATCCATGCATTCAAGGTATTAGCCCATTTGTGAACTAGGAGTCCTCTTTGGATGGATTTTGAGGTTTACGTGCCATAGTTTTTTTTCAGTTGGTTCCTCATCCAAGGAGTTGGTTTTCCCATAGGCTTGGGTCCGAGGACCATGCAATGCCTTTGTTCTGTCCAAAACCTAGTTTTCATTACATCCAGGTAGTTGGTTTCCCCTGAGGCTTGGGTCCGAGGACCATGCAATGCCTTGGTTCTGTCCAAAACCTAGTTTTCATTACATCCAGGTAGTTGGTTTCTCCTGAGGCTTGGGTCCGAGGACCATGCAATGCCTTGGTTCTGTCCAAAACCTAGTTTTCATTACATCCAGGTAGTTGGTTTCTCCTGAGGCTTGGGTTCGAGGACCATGCAATGCCTTGGTTCTGTCCAAAACCTAGTTTTCCACATCCAGGTAGTTGGTTTTCCCATAGGCTTGAGTCCGAGGACCATGCAATGCCTTGGTTCTGTCCAAAACCTAGTTTTCATTACATCCAGGTAGTTGGTTTCTCCTGAGGCTTGGGTCCGAGGACCATGCAATGCCTTGGTTCTGTCCAAAACCTAGTTTTCATTACATCCAGGTAGTTGGTTTCTCCTGAGGCTTGGGTCCGAGGACCATGCAATGCCTTGGTTCTGTCCAAAACCTAGTTTTCATTACATCCAGGTAGTTGGTTTCTCCTGAGGCTTGGGTCCGAGGACCATGCAATGCCTTGGTTCTGTCCAAAACCTAGTTTTCCACATCCAGGTAGTTGGTTTCTCCTGAGGCTTGGGTCCGAGGACCATGCAATGCCTTGGTTCTGTCCAAAACCTAGTTTTCCACATCCAGGTAGTTGGTTTCTCCTGAGGCTTGAGTCCGAGGACCATGCAATGCCTTGGTTCTGTCCAAAACCTAGTTTTCCACATCCAGGTAGTTGGTTTCTCCTGAGGCTTGGGTCCGAGGACCATGCAATGCCTTGGTTCTGTCCAAAACCTAGTTTTCCACATCCAGGTAGTTGGTTTCTCCTGAGGCTTGGGTCCGAGGACCATGCAATGCCTTGGTTCTGTCCAAAACCTAGTTTTCCACATCCAGGTAGTTGGTTTCCCCATAGGCTTGAGTCCGAGGACTATGCAATGCCTTGGTTCTGTCCAGAACCTAGTTTTCCACATCCAGGTAGTTGGTTTCCCCATAGGCTTGAGTCCGAGAACTATGCAATGCCTTGGTTCTGTCCAAAACCTAGTTTTCCACATCCAGGTAGTTGGTTTCCCCATAGGCTTGAGTCCGAGGACTATGCAATGCCTTGGTTCTGTCCAAAACCTAGTTTTCATTACATCCAGGTAGTTGGTTTCTCCTGAGGCTTGGGTCCGAGGACCATGCAATGCCTTGGTTCTGTCCAAAACCTAGTTTTCCACATCCAGGTAGTTGGTTTCTCCTGAGGCTTGGGTCCGAGGACCATGCAATGCCTTGGTTCTGTCCAAAACCTAGTTTTCCACATCCAGGTAGTTGGTTTCTCCTGAGGCTTGGGTCCGAGGACCATGCAATGCCTTGGTTCTGTCCAAAACCTAGTTTTCCACATCCAGGTAGTTGGTTTCTCCTGAGGCTTGGGTCCGAGGACCATGCAATGCCTTGGTTCTGTCCAAAACCTAGTTTTCCACATCCAGGTAGTTGGTTTTCCCATAGGCTTGAGTCCGAGGACCATGCAATGCCTTGGTTCTGTCCAAAACCTAGTTTTCTCTTTGCACGGGGCCTTGGCTTACCTTTAGCTCTAGGGGAGTTAGCTACTCAGCCAAGCCCCCTGAGTTTAATTATACGGTTAACGTTACCAAGCGCCTAGTTTGTTCTTTACGAGGAGCTTTAGCTTTTAGGGGAGTTAGCTCCTCAACCAAGCCCCTCGTCAAGAAACGTAGCCCCTAGTGAGATTTTACACTTGAACTCTATAACCAACGGTTAGAAATAACAGAGGACCTGTTTCAACCTACCACCTGCGCCAACACGCAAGCCTTCCCACAGACGGCGCCAATTGTAGGGTCACGATTCGTGGCGGACCGTAACAGTGTCGGGTTCGCACGCAAAACGGCCCTAACAATATCATTTGTAGAGCGTGGGTTTGAAAGGCTAGGCCTTGATCGATAGGCGATGGGTTTTTCATGGCGTTCATACAAGGTTAAACGATCGTCACCTCTAGAGTACTTCTACTGGAGGTGGGCTGGGAGGCTCTCGTTTTTGGCCATTTTTCCCAGCCCCTTCTTTAGGTTACTGATTTTTCCTTTTATCCTCCTCTGTGCCCACTGTCCTTCATCCACGTATAGGGTCAATCTTTCCAAGGCTGATACTTGTCACATCAGTCCATACCCAAAGTCGTTGGGGGTGGTTGTAAAAGCTGGAGAGTGTGGCTCTGCCAGGTTCAGAGCATTGAATGGCAGTAACAGCAGCTTTCCCTGGATATTTTAGATCTTTCTTCCATGTTCCAGTCCTATACCGTTTTTACCCTTCCCTCTGGGGGTACTGTGGGTCTGCCGAGGACTGAACTACCCTCGGCGGTACCCAAAGGCTATCTTGTTGAACTTGGGCCATAATCCTCCTCGGCTTAGGCCTTTGGACTCTCCCTGGGTAGATGGGCCTGGGCCATAAATCATTTGCCCCCCACATAAATAATTTTAAAAAAAAATTTAAAAATAGAGAGAGAATGATGACATGGACTCACCTAAGGAGACAGAAATTCATCAAAGGGAATCAATAATTGACCAAAAAAAAAATTATTGATCGAAGAAAAGGTTTTTTTTTTTTTAGAATACTAAATATTTTTAACACACACACGGGGAGAGAAGAGAAGGCCTTAAAAAAACTTACAGTAGTATATATTCAAAAGATAGAGGTTGAAAAGCTATGACAATTGGTCGGGGTGCTACTTATAAAAAGTAAAAACATGAAAATGAACAGTGTTTGTAACTTTGTATGGAATTTTCTCGGCTGTTTTTGTTAAATTTAATGATTCTATCCTTTCTTCATTGCTTAAGTTTGGGGCAATTGATTAGTATTAAACTAAATAATTAAATTCATTATTTCTTAATAAATTAAGTTTTTGTGAATAATGTATCAGCTTTTTTAAGAATATAAATTGAATATAAGTGCAGTTGTAGAAGTAAATAAATAAATAAAATGTCCCGCCTAGACTTAAGAATAAGAATTTTTGTAAGTTGTTTCTCAAAAAAAGGAATTTTTTATATGTTAGCCATAAATCTTATTCCTCCCCTAGATATATGGCTTATTGAATGCTACCCAATGCTACGCTTATACAAACACATAAAATCATCATATTCATTACTGGATAAGTAAAATATTATAATTAGCCTTCTCATTAAAATATATATTTATATATATATATAATCTCATATGTTGTTTTCTTTTTCTATTTTTTTCTTTTTTCTTTAACAATTTATTTGTAGCTTGCCCAAGGTAAGGTTAGTTGGGAATCAACCTCCAACATGAGTGCATAGAAAAACGAAAAATAAAATAAAATTTCCAAGGTGTGTTGAGTTGATGTAGGCCATAACTTAAATAGCACTAATCTTGGTGGCAGCCGGACAGGCTACTACTATTATTAAAAAATGAAAGGATAAACTATGATTTTGGTTTATGGATTTAATTTTGGCTCTGAACTATCAAAAAATATGTTTAATTTTGAGATAGGTCAATAATTTGGGAAAGTGGTGGGATTCAAACAATAGATATAGAGCACCACAAAATATGACATTGAATTTGCATATATATATATATATATATTTAGTTTTGAAAATTTTGAAATTAATTCTATGTATCCCTTACCCCCAATTGCCTTTTAAAAATAAAGTTTTAAGAAATTACTTTACAAATGAGGAAGAATTTTACCATACACACTTTCTTTGTGTTATAACATTTATAGAATTTGTGTTATAACCCCTTTTTCTCTCCCTTGTGTGTGTGTTTGTTTCTAAAAAAAAATTATAGAATTTAAACTCAATTAAGAAATGTAAATTAAAACAATGATGTGAAAAAATATGGATTATGAATTGGATTTTCAAGCGCTTATAACTTCAATAATTATGAAGAAGGTTCGATATTTATGACTTCAATATAATTAATTTTGACTACAAATAGAGAATATGAATTGAACTGAACTTTGTCATAAATTTCAGACCATATAATTGTTTGGCTGAATTAAAATTGGATAATGGTCTCCATTGGTATTGAAAATTGTGAACTGGTGAAAGATGGGGATAAGTTGATAAGGTGAGGCAATAATGGGTGGTGATGAATGATGAAGTATGTGAAAATGGAGATATACACACACACACATATATATATATATATATATATAGGATATGTTAATAAGATGCATCACTGATGATGATAGTAATTGCTGTACTTTGTTGACATTATAGTTCAAGCACAAATCAAGTGAGAAGAATGAATACAAGAAGGTGCACTCACTTGCTTTGTTTGTTTCTATTAATTTGGTTCCACTCACTTGGTCAGGCATGGTACCAGGATGGTGATAGAATCGTAGAATATTTTACAAACTCTTCACTCTAGTGAATATTTGAATTTCTGTTGTAGTTTTGGTGAGATTGATGTGTTTTCCTTTTGAGTCCACCAAACATTGTTCTCCCCTATTTCGAGAGACAATGGTAAAGATTTTGTGTCTCTTTTCCTTTTGTCAAGGTTGTTGCCTTTTTTTTTTTTTTTTTTTTCAATTACATTTTCACTTCTAATTCTTTCGGGGAAAAAAAAATACTAACAGGAAAATCAAAAAAAAAAAAAAATTGTTGTAAGGATGTGCAGCAATCATATTAATTTAAGAAACATCCTCGTTTATTTAAAGGCATTTATGAGGAAGTGTTGGATTCAATTAGGCCCAGAGACCCTGGCCCAAAATAGAAGATTGGGCTAATTACACGAATTTGGTTTTTTTGCTATGAGCCTATGACCAATGTTAGTCCTCACAGATCCATTGAAATCGAATGATGCCAATTGGGTCACTTTTTTTTTTCCTCTTTTTTTTCTTTTTTTTTTTTTAGATTCAATTGGGCACAGTTTATGTAAACTTAAATGGAGTGGATTAGACTGTTGTCCAAATTTTGGTTCCAGCCTTGAACTATTGGACCCACTAAGTTTCAATATATCATGAATATATTTTGATCATCTAAATATTTTTGTATTTTAATATATTAAAACTAACACACTGCATACTGTATATACACCAAGTAGCTCAATATATGTATGTATTACAATAGTTAATTTACTTTATATGAAACTCTATTAAAGTTTTAAGTGATTCATTAATTATTAATTATAAAGATAGTTTCAATAATATTTTGTAAAGTATTTCCTTTCTGTAACATACATTTTTTAACTAATCAGTATATCGAACGTTCAAACTACTAGTATTAAAATGATGACATGAAAAAGTGTAGGTTTTAAAAACTCATGTGACAAAAAAAAATATTTAAAAGTCAAATTAAAAATAAAAGGTATTCATTTTATAATGTTCTGTAGATTATGATCTACTTGTAAAATCAATGTCCCCATTTTTGTAACTCTTCAGCCCATAATGTTGCCCATTGGGCTTTTCTTTGTTTGGAATAAGAACCCAACCCATATCATCCATCCCCTCTTGGGTCCTTTCAGAGGATGATGATGATGGGCTGATTTTTCTACCACCCTTTGTTCTCTTTTGGGCCTTCTTAATAAAATCTTCAGTTACTCTCCCAGAAAAAATAACATAAAAAAATAAAATAAAAAAAAGCAGTTTTGAACATGAAAATAGAAACATAACCTCAAAAATCAGAACAGCCAAAAAAAAAAATATATCAATATTGCATTGCTTGCTGTTCCCTAAGGGTTGCCACACAAAAAATAAATAAATGAATGAATGCAATCAACACCAAATCTATTAATAATTAACTATATCAATCTACATTAGTATCCAAATTAGTGAGCCATATTACAAATGCTTTCATAGTTTAGGATGGTTAGTAAGTTAGTAACCCACTCAATTATTAATTTTGACACTAATTAATTAGATGTTGGGTCAGACATTGCATATTAACATTAAAATAGGGTATTAAATTACAAAATCTTGAAGTCTATGGAGTACATTACAAATATCGCATAATTTATAATACCTTTTTTCTGGGTCTATATAATTGTGTCTTTATTCTTTTGTCTTTGGTTGTCAATACCATAAGCACTAAAAATGGAAAAGAAAAAACGATAGAAGAATGATAAAAAGGTGTGCTACTGATTGAGTAAGAGTAATAGTCATGGAAGACATACAGTCACATGTGCAACAAAGATTAGGCCCACAATGTCATCATTAATAGATAACATGTACTGGGCTTCTATGACATGGATCTCATGGTAGGAAAGTGACCTATGAATGGTTTCACATGTTCTTAGTTCACCCAACAATTGTTCCTTATCAGCAATTCTGTTTTAAATGATTTATTGTATTCACTTCTTTTCTTTTCTTTTATCCAGTAGAGTAATAAAAAAATGTTAGGAAACTATGATCCGTATCATGTTTTCTTAGATTACGGTTGCATTTTGAATTTAAAATGAACGTTTGTAAAAAAGTTATGAAGAATTACAATTGTAAAATAAAGTTTTGAGTTTTAAAAATGTTCTTTTAATCTCCAAAACACTTAACCAAACCGACCTTACAATTCATGAGTTTATCATATATATATATATATATATATAAGAATTTTTAACCTTGTTTTCATACAAATCACTATTGCCTCATGTGTCTAGGTGCAAATATAGATGATAATATGAATTGAATATTTGTGTTTATTTAAAAAAAGGACAACACTATTACACGTATATGCTTAATTAGCTAGGGTCTTAAACCACTTTTATTTCTTTATCCCATTTTCTATTTCATTGGAATAAGCAAGCTCCAGTATTGGTAGGAAAAGTGGGTGGCATGC
Organism: Quercus alba; assembly: GCA_036321655.1. Taxonomy (NCBI): domain Eukaryota; kingdom Viridiplantae; phylum Streptophyta; class Magnoliopsida; order Fagales; family Fagaceae; genus Quercus; species Quercus alba. Next base: position 14,746,031 of record CM070302.1, on the reverse strand, counting down.
ATGCAAATGATTAGAAGTGGATCCAATGGAATCCTTCCAAGATATTGATGATAGAACCCATTGGACCATGAAAATGTTTATTCGTCTGGAAGTACACTTTTCTTTGCATAGTATTCATCTTTTCAGGTGGGGAAAAAAAAGACTCAAAAGTTAGCTTCAGATAGTACCGAGTTCAACCAAGCTAAATTGATAACTATTTTCTATTTCCCCTTTTTGTTTTATCTTTATGTTGGTATATTTGCACTCAATTTCATTTCTAATGTAATGATTATAACACCAATTTCAACCAAGCCACAACTAATATTCATGATTTTCTTGGATATGGTCTAGGCTATTTCCAGTTAGACTTGTCCATGAATAAATGAGATTGCCATAAAAAGAATGACATAAATTTTGATTTAAAAATAAAAATGGATAAAGAGAACAACTTGAAATCTTACCAGGATATGCTCACAGTTACAGAAAGAACATGAACACAAAATCCCATAAGTTGAAATGATGAAAACTGTGAATGAAATCATCTACATGACCACCATTGCTATCACAATCCAATGGACTCCACCATGAAATGACAAACCAGTTCCATACAAAGCATGTGTTAACACTTAATGTAATACAGTTGGGCATAAAATTGAGCTATGAGGAATGAGTGACACCTACAAAATTCAATTCCAAGCTAATTTTGTCACCTAGTTTGCTTATAAACCAAATGAGGAAGTTAGGGGTATAAAAATTTATTACTTAATTTAAAGCTAAGAGATTTGATTCATTTTGAAAGCAAGAAACAAGTTCCCAAGTTGTTCACCTATGGGCATGTCAGAGACTTCGTACTAATTGGTCGCACTCTTAGCTGTAGGTCTATTACTTTGGAGACAAGAAAGGCCCAGCTGCATTTAATGGGATATATCAAAACAAAAAATTTCAAACTAGGGGCAATGTTTCATAAAAATCAAGAGTCTGGTTTTGGGTAACTGTTAATTGAATTTAGCTTGAATTTCAACAATCCGCAATAATTGCCTAAAAATCCTTTCTTGTTGGCCCCACGAGAGGAAACATACATAACATGCATAAATTAATTAATTAATAATAATAATAAAAACTAACGTGCATAAATAAAATTTTCAATTAATATTTGAGTTTAATACTAGCTATCTATGATACTTAAATGAGACATGTCTATCATGTACTCTTAGGGATGGTCAAAAGTCGAGATTCCAGTTTTTAAGAAAGAGTTTTACACACATAACATGCATAAATTAATTAAATAATTAATAAAAAAACTAACGTGCACAAATAAAATTTTCAATTAATATTTGAGTTTAATACTAGCGATCTATGATACTTAAGTGAGACCATCATGTACTCTTAGTGTGATACTTAAGAACCGATATTCAAGTCTCTAAGAGAAAATTTCACACACATATATATTTAAATTAAGCTATAATAATATTTCTATCTTATATATAAAAAATAAAATACTTAAGTGAGAAAGTATCTAATTTTTCCATTTTTTTACTCCATAAATTACAATTTCTTTTCTCAAACTTTTTTGCTAGTTGCAATTTCTCTAAAATGAAAAGGTTCATGTTGAGATATTCAAATAAATAATAATAAAATCATTTGGAATGTTCGACAAATTGTACTGTGTATCGTGCACTACTGTACTCATTGTCCAACAATCATAATAAAAAAATTAGTGAAAAAATAAAAATGCGAATATTATAGAAGTTGATCTTTTTTTTTGTTTGGCATTAGAAATTAAAACTCATTACCAATTATCTACCTCTTTATAACTTGAGCTTGTAAAGGGTATTAAGTGATTGAATATATGTTATGATTAATCTAAATTCATTCATCGAGGAGTCAACTTTCAACTTCATTGTGGTGTCAACTTTAGTGTGCCCCTTGCAGGCATCCCCAACCGAAAACAGATGGATAGCTTTTTTTTTTCTTTTTCTTTTTTTGAGACGATAAAAATGCAACATAATTTGGAAGGAAAACATGTTGTAAAGAGAAGTTGATTGTGGCAGGATTGCGATAACTTAGGGTCTGTTTTTAGTTTTTAAACAATGTTACACGTATTTTCATACATTTTTTTATCTACACGTATTTCTAAAAAATACAAACAACGATACTAGAACAACATTATCAAACAGACCCTTAAATTGTTTGACTTATTTGTCCTTGGATATGGTAATGGAGGGTAACAACTAACAAGTATCTATAAGTAGAAACACACCACAAATTTCATATTTATTTTTTTGGAGACAAAAATCTTATTAATGGAAAACTTATACGAGAATTATTAAAAATTTGTCAACTTAATTATCATGAAAAATGTTGAATTATTTTAAAATTTTAAGTTATATAATAATATTAATAAATGGATCCATTTAATGTATGCCTTCAAGGTAATCAGTCATTATAAGAAATTTTTTATAGAAACTTAAAAAATATGTCCAAAAAAATTAGTCACTTTTTTTTTTTCATAAAAGATTTCTTAAAATGGTTTACTAATATATATTTTAAGGGTACACATTAGTAAAACCCTTAAAACATATTCAATTATGACTCAGCTTGTCTCAAATTGTTGGTCATGTTTAGAAAATCTAAATTTTTAAAATAACATCATTTAATATTATGTCTTTCAAGGTTTATAGAGGGGTTATTTCATGTATCATATATGCATCCTCCTCATAATGCGCAAATTTTATATGAAATTCATAAGAGTTAAAACCCATTTTTTTTTATGGAAACATTTCTCTTTTTTGTAAGGAAATTATATCTCTCTTTTTTTTAATGAAAATACATCTATCCTATAAATGAAATAATTATAAAAATGACAAAGTTTAGCTAAAAAATTGGTCGTAGCCTTAGGCTACAACTTTACTCAATATTTTTTTTATTGGAGGTGAATTTTGAGAATTCCACCATTAGTTTACATTTTCTTCTTATATCCTCCATACTTGCAAAATTTTAAAAAAAATTAAAGATCAATAGCTATGCCATCAATAAATTGTTTTAATGGTTAGTGTGGGGGCCATTTAATTAGAAGGTATTGTTAAGGTTGTACTAATTGGGCCTATGGCCCAATCCGAGGACATTGGACCATCCGAGGATGTTCAGATGAAATTATAAGGGGAACGGAATAAAGAGAAGAGTAGAGATAATAAGAGATAAGTTCAACGAATGTTTGAGGAGAAAAACCATCTCGATATCTACTGTCCGAGATCAGTAAAAGTGTCATATCATCATGGACCTTCTTCAAAGTTACATCACAAATAAGGGTTGGACGCTGGACAAGGGGTAGGAAAAGGAAAAGGGCAAACAAATATCTTCAAAGACTGCTACCTCCGCATTAAATACCTCTCAACCAACTCTCTGGCCGCATTAATGTGGAAGTGATGCTTGAACAGTGATCCAGCAGCCTTATAGCTACTGGTTGATGGTTCTGGGAGTTGCTGGATGGGACATGAATGAGTTCTCCAAATCTAACCTACACGTGTGTGGTAGGGATGATACCAAAATCGTAGTATATAACATGAGAAGATGTACAAAAAAAAGGGATCGGAAAAAATCAAGGAATTTGAGAACAAAACTGCGAACTCTTGTATAATCTTAATGGTTCAACAAGACAATATGATATAAACTCCTCAAGTAACTCCGAGGACAGATTTTCTCATCCTACTTGTGCTTAACAGTCTTAAATTACCAAATTTAATCGTTTTTCTTCTGGAATAATTATAGTTCTTTCATCCACACTCTACAAATTTATTGTTTAGGCCGCTTGGGTTAGAATCCAATCCTATTTTTGGTCCAACCCAATTTCAGTCCATACAGTTAGTTTTTGTAATTTAAGATTATGCATAAAATATAAGTTTATAGATCATATACTAAATAATATCCGATTAACACAAAATTTAACATGTGTATTAAGAGTGTAAAGAACATGTAATTCAACAGTTAAATTTTCAAAATATGTAGTAATATTTATTTTATTGATTAAGATTGTATCCTTAGCCTATAACAAATTTTGTAGTTAAATTTTATCCTTATAAAAAATTGTAATAGAATATTATGAGTACAATAAATATGTACTCATTCTCACATGAATAATAGATCTCCCTATAAATTTTATTAATGAAATCTATGTAAGAGAAGTGATCCAGTGTTTATTTATTGTATTATCAAAATATTTTATAATTAATCAAAAAAATTTGAGAAGAATAATTAAAAAATAACTATTGGTCTTGGTCCATTGACACAAAAAGACCAAAGTACTGTTTCTACTCTCTTATCTCTATTGTCCTCTTTTACTTTGGTCAACAAACAACGCCTTTTTTGTATGTTTTGCGTAGTATTACTGTATTAGATTTTTTTTTTTTTTTGGGTGAACATGGAATATATTAAAAGCTAGATGCCAACAGGGGCTGCAGAGTTACAAATACGGTTACTATATTAGATTTGCTCCTGTGGCTTTAAAAAATTATCATAACCTTATGTTTAAAACTTTAATCTATCTTGTGCTTAAAAAATTCTATTGTCTAGCTTATGAAATTGAGGGTCCTTGATCACTTTTGGTGTGCTTGATTATTAAACTCCAAGTAAAACAAAAAGACCTTTTGGACTTGCATGGCACATCTTTTATCGTATTCTCAATACAAATCGACCAAATTTAATTGCTTTTATGACTTAAATCTTACATTAAAGTAAGAGATTGGGCATACCAATTGCTTTGATATGTGTGTTAAATAGTTAAATCACTGTTATTATTATAATAAAAAACTGTAGCCAAGAATCAAGATACCCCAATTTCTAGAAAATGACTCAAGGGTACTTTTAGTTCAACCGCATCGCATCGCAATCTGTTTCTCAAAAAAAAAAAAAACTGCATCGCAATGTTTAATGTGACAAACTAAATAACACGTACCAAACATGCATTATTTTAAACCTCATTTCTCTGTTTGTTCTTCCTTTTTGTCATGTTAATAGTTTTGTAGCTAATTTTACGGGTGTCCTTCAGTTTTAAAAAACACAAAATTTAATAATTAAAAACCACTCTAATGGACAAGAATATTTTGATTAACATGTTCTAATTCTCGTGCTTTTCCTATACATGCCTTTGTCTTATGCGATGATTAACTTTCTGATTGACAAAGTAACTTTTTTTTTTCATTATTTCTAATGTGGATGTTCAAGTCTTCTAAAGTCTTTGACGAATTTTTAGGTGAATGAAATCTCGTTATCTTACATGCATAATAATTATAAGAAGGAATCTTTTAGAGTAATCCAATGTATTGGTTAAGAGACCTACACTCATACCTCATGGATTATATAAGACTTGAAACCATAAGGTGAACATCGAGTAACAACTTACACAATTTATTTTGCATTTTTATGAGCACATGATTAATTTTCGGATGAGTATACTATTGTTATTATTGTCGCTGTATAAACTTAGAATTTCGTAACTTTTTAAAGGACACAACAAGTGGGACAACATGGATATCAGACCTATAAAAGCACAAAAATAATGTGTAAACATTCATGGTAAGCAGACGTGACAATTCCTTTGTAGTTATTAATCTATGTAATAGTGCGTAAATTGATGACAAGTGGCATGATGCATTTTTAAGAAGTTACAAACAAAAATTTAACACCGCAACAAGTGTCACTCAAGTCAAGAAAAAGAGAATAGCCAAAAAAAAAGTCAAGAGAAAGAAAGACACGCAAAACGAACAAACATTGATAATCGAAAAACGTCTTAAGTATAAATAGAGATCTCATTATCGACAAATGAAACTACTCTCCACTAGCAAACTTGTTCATGCATATATATTGTTCTCTTGTGATTGTAGTTCCTTAGTAATTTCTACTAGTTTGTAGGGCTCAAAAGGCATTTGCACTAGTAAGTGGATTTCCCTTTTTCGATTACTTTCATCAATCTTGTTTATCCAATTTTATTTAATTTGTAATTTTGATTCATGTTCTTAGTTTTTTTTTTTTTTTTTTCCTTCCTTTTGAGAATCATGTTTTTAATTAGTTGTTAATCACTTTTAACCCTTAACGCATTGTCATTGATTTGATTAGCTATCCATTTTAGGGCATAGATTAACCATTCATTTTAAGAAACCTTTTATAGGAAATTAAAAAAATTGTAAAAACAAAAAATTTAATCACCTTTTTCATTTTCTTTTATAAAAAAATTTATTTAAATGGTTTACTAATAGGACAAAGTTTAGCTACATAATTGGTTGTAACCTAAGGGTACGACCTTATTCAATATTTTTTTATTGAAGGTGAATTTTAACAAATCCACAATTGGATCACATCTTTTTCTTATAATCTCCATGCTTACAAAATTTATAGAAAATTAAAAATCAATAGTTATGTCACAAATAAATTGTTTAAATTGCAAGTTTTTGTAATTTAAAATTATATATAAAATATAAGCTTATAGATCATATAATAAATAATATCCAATTGACACAAAATTTAATATGTGTATTAAGAGCATAAAGAACATATAATTCAATGGTTAGATTTTCAAAATATATAGTAATGTTTATAGTAATGTTTATTTTATTAAATAAGATTGTAATCATAAATTACAACCAATTTTGTAACTAAATTTTGTCCTCATTAATATATGTCCAAGTTATTAAAACCTTTATTTATTTTTGTTGAGAATAAAACCCTTTTTTTTTTTTTTTTTTATGTCTAAAACTTGGAAACCTGGCCTAATATAAATTGTTAACTCAAACGGTTGATTGATCAAGTTGATCGAGTAGTTTTTTCATAAAAAGAATATACTAATAAATTATTACCCTCAAAAAAAAAAAAAACTAATAAAGTACTCCGCGAAGTAGAATCAACAGATTGAGTAATAGTAATACAAAAAAAATATTTCCGCAGGTTCGAAACCTGTGAGACACGATCCGGGATACGTGGCGTCAAAAACTGAGTTACAACGTCAGCACGCCGAAACGCCGTCGTTAATTCACGCGGTCCCCCCACGCCATGCAGCAGCAGTAGTAATCAAGGACATTTGGCTCCGTGAGTTAACAGCGTGAGAAAATAACGTTTTATAAAATGCATCGGGAAATGGGTGCCATACGATGCTGACACCTCTGATTGATAAGGTTCATGACTGGTGAGTGGTGAGGGAGGCAGTGCCAACTAGGCTAACCTTGACAGTCGACCGCGATGTGTAACGGTGAGTGGGTCCCCCTTTTTTGTGTGTCGTGTTCACATTAATTCGAGCAAAAATTTCCGATCATTTTAATTGAAGAACCCCCCTTTTTTTTTTAATTAATTTTAGGTACCGACTTTTCAAAATCAAGATTATCTATTTTATCCTATATCACATTAAAAAATAAATCAGTGAACGCCCAGAACATCTAAGTGCATCACACACCTTTTTTTTTTTTTAATTATTTCTTATTTTTCACACATAACAACTATTATTCATTCTCTTCCTTTATCCTTAAGACAAATAAAGAAATAATAAAAAACTAACAACTTTGTAAATTTATACATTTTTTTAGTTATACAAGATATAAATTATATTTTAATTTAATTTAAGTGTATATGTGTGTGAAATTTTTTTTTTAAGTTTTGAACTCCGACCCTTATCTCCTACAACCCACAAACACTTATACTTATAGAATGACCATCGCACCATCGCACTAGGGGTATGCGATAGTTAAATTTACACATTTTTAACTTAACTGATGTTGGTGATTTTGGAACTTAAAATGTGTAAAGACATAAATGCACTTTTAATCCTTATATTTTGGTTTTTTTTTTTTTCATTTTGGTCCCTGCATCTTAATTTTATCACTTTTAGTTCCTAAATCAATTAACACGTGTTATTTTGATCATTTCCATCAATCAACAGATGGAAATATCTAAGGTGACTGATGGAGGACTTAAATATTATTAAAAATCCACCATGGCACTCATCACCCATGCCACATTAGATTATAATTTTAAAAAATCAATTTCTCAATTTTAACAAAAGAAAAAAATATGAGTTAAAATAATAATTTATCAATTTAACAAAATAAAAAACATAATTAAAAATGAAAAGTAACATGAATTAAGATCATAATAAGTTCTTCCCAAAGAGCATTCATATGTTCTCTCTCTCTCTCCCACAGAAGCCGATTTTCATTTATGGAATTTTAGTTTTCTAGGTTTGTTTTTTGGTGGTTGGTTCGGGTTTATGGATTTATGGATCTTTTATCTTTCTCTTTTTCTTAACTGATTGAGTGCTTGAGAATGGGACTTTGTCTAAATCGAATCTCAAACTCGACCTCACTTCAACCACGCCGAAATCTAAGACTTCGACACCTCCATTTGAGGACTTGGCTTCTCAAGTTCAAAATCTCACATCTTCGGTCATGGTTTTAGTTTTATATGGGTTTGGGTTCTCAGTTTCATATGGGTTTGTTTGTATTGGGAAGTTACAAGGATTGGTTGGGTTTGAAGGGATCTTGCTCTAATGGTCTTTGTTTGTTTCGAATTTTTAGTTTTGAAATTTATGGGTTAATTTGTTTTCTAGGTTTGATATTTGTGGGTTTGCTCTAGATTTTCTATTGGGTTTATGCTTGTGTTCTTGCTAAAGATCGGTTTGTGTTTGGTTTAAGTTGATTTTGTGTTGGTTTCTCGGAAAGATGAGAAAATCTGGATTTGAGTTGTGATTTAGTATATCTGGGTTTTGTGGTTTGAGAAAGAGAAAGAGAAATGAGGTTGAAGGAGACGGTACATGGTCAACACCGTTGGTGGGTGTGGAAGCTATGGCTTTGAGCTTCATCAAAAGCTTAGCTCTAGTTTATGAAGGATTGGAGCTAAATTTTGGGACCAAATTGTCATATAGAACTGAGAGTGAGAGTGAGTTACACACTGCCATTTCTTTTGTTATGTACTTTTTTATATTTGATTGTTTGGCTGCCGAGAAAACAATGGGAGAAACTTTTGGATTTGGGTTGGTGTTTTTGTTCAATAAACTTTTAGAACTTAATTCATGTGAATTTTAGTTTTTAATTCTGTTTTTAATTTTTTTATTTAGTTAAAATTAATAAATTAATTTTTTAAATTTATATACTAACATGTCATGGGTGATGTAGATTTTTAATAATATTTAAGTCCTCCGTCAGTAACCTTAGATATTTTCGTCTGTTGACTGACGGAAAGGTCAAAATAACACGCGTTAATTGATTTAAGGACTAAAAGCGGAAAAATTAAAATGTAGGGACTAAAATGGAAAATGCCAAAATATAGGACTAAAAGTGCATTTAGTCCATGTGTAAAATTGTTAGGTGGTGTTTGAAAACATGTGTTTTGTTGTTTAAAAACATGTGTTGAAATATATATGGGTGAAAAAGTATATGAAAATGCGTGTAATATTATTTAAGAACTAAAAATATGTGTTTGAGTGAGTATATCAAACACCCTCTTAACTTATATTTTTTTAGAAACATTTTACCGTTAAAATAATAAAATAATAAATATTCTTGAAAGAATTTATATTTCGCATGACAATGATATCAACACTTTTCTGATTTATTAACAGGCTTAAAGAGCATTAACGTAACCATTTTTTAAATTTTGCATTGTTTGATACAAATCCTCTGGTCCCACAATCCAAACTTGGTACTATCAAAAACTCAATGCCATAACGTGAACGTGTGGTTAAGTTTGATAAGTATACGATTTGACGATTTGGCATTTATGGTGGAAGTTCAAAAAAAAATAATTTTGAATGGATCAGAAAAGGGTTGGAGAATAAGCCAAGTTTGAATGATTATTTACGATTATGGGAGTTGGGAGTTTTCTCTTTATGTGTGCTAAAATTTGGTTTTTTTTACACGTGGCAGATGGGATTGAGTGCAGAAAATTCACCCATTGAGCAATGTGTGTGTTTTGTTTCTTCTAGGAAAATTGACCATAGACATAGTTTGTGTAAAAATCACTACAACAACAACGACAACTACAACTACAACAGCCTTTGGATTTGGGAATTGGGATTACAATAAATCATCAACCCGGTTACATGCTCGAAAAGATTATGATTAATTTACTAATTGGCAAATGATTTTACTGTCTGATTTTCTTTTTGGCAGCTTCAAACTTCAAAGGGGCAAGTGCTATATATGTATTAATTTATATCCAAGTTGGCTACTTGGTTTAGGTAAAATATGTTGTCTTTTTCAATGTTACACGATGTTGGTGTGAATTTGGGGCCTATCTTGAGTTAAACCAATCGGAGAGAAAAGAAATATATTAAAGGCCACAATAATTTACACAATTTTTATTACAATTTATCACGTGACAAGACAAATGACAAGTTATTGCAAAAAAAAAAGACAAATGACAAGTTATGTGTGGTAGAAATATAGACTTAACATTTTTTTTTTATCACTCATAATTTATTACGTAACAAATTGTGGTGAAAATTGTATAAATTGTTGTGATCCTAACATTGTTCAAGAGAAAATGTGTAAATACTACAATTTTAAACATTTTATAAATAAACCGAACATGGTGTCATTTGGCCTCTCTTGAGTTTAGACCAACTGGAGAGAAGCATATTCAACCGCACGAGTTTTAGTAATTAGTGCAATCGTTTTCTATCATTTTGATAATAATATCTCTGATAAAAGACTTTTTGTTTTTTTTTTTACTAGATAATGTATATTATGACTCTTGATTTGGATGATTATACGAATTGGTCTGTTGCCGTTTTATCTTTTTATTACTAAATGAATTGATCTGTCCTTTCCCCCAAAAAAAAGAAAAGAAAAAAGAATTGTTCTGTCGTAGATATATTACCATTATCCATATAATATATATAACTAATTTAAGGTTAAAACATAAATAATTTCATAGATCGTGCAAAATTGTTGGAGTTATTCAATTATTTTAAATGTAATATTTTATGGCATATTCTGTTTTTTCGGCTAGTAATAATAGATACCCATGCATATGGCTATGAGTCTATGCCCCCATCTTAGACTTTTTAGTTTTTCATTGCACTATTGTAAAAAGACACGGTAAGGTAACGTTTGGATACAGCTGATAAGCTACACGTTTGTGTCTGGGTTTTCTTTTTTTTAAGAAGCGCGTTTTAGCTTTTTTAGTGGGTCTCGTATGTTGTTAATGGGACTGACAAACCTTTTTTTTTAACAAAATTTTTATTAAAAATTGGTCCTACAGCATTATTCATATATTTAAAAATTATTTTGTTACTGTGTTTTTAATTTTCAACAAAATAAACGGTATCCAAATACACCTTAAAGTAATTTCAAACGTAGTTTATTTAATATACCTGGTCCTAAGACAATTTTTATACCCATATATGCATATAGCTACGAGTCTAGGCCCCATAGTATATATACTTCATTCAGTTCATTGTACTCTTATAACAGATAAGTACTTACACATTTGGTTCTCAATTTTTATCTCATATTTCAAAATGGGTTTTAACCATTCAAATATTACAATTTAGTTCTTATACTTTTAAGTGTGTGTCAAAAGGGTCCCTATCAACAAGATGTTGATGAATAAATATGATACAACAAACGAACATACTAAAATAAGCACTGATACTAACATGGAGCCCAAGTAGCAGGCAGTGAAACAAAAACACAACCAATTAAGAGATTTTTCATTTTAAATCCCTACCCAAAAATATTGACATTAACAATCATTGAAGCGTTCTCTATGAACCAAAACTTAATGTGTGCATCTCAATCTGAGACGGACACACTATTTGATGGGCTTGACATGAACAAAAAAAATTCCTACCAACTTTGTAGTAATTTGTTCTAGCATGATAAGCAAATCTAATTTTAAACAAATAGAATATTGTTGGGGTTGAGGGAGTGTCCTCCACCATCCTAAAATTTCCCAATGCTAGGGTTCTACATAAATACATAATTACAAGCATGCCCATGACAAATACAAAGTATACCATTGTAAGAATCTAATATTAGGGGTGAGGGCGTTTGGTTCGCCATAATATTATATTATACCGTAATATTACATTATTGTAATTACAATACAAAAATATAATATTACATTATTTAGGAAGGTAATGTGATATATTTTGTAATTTTAGATTATGGTAATGTTAGAAAAAATAAAATAAACCAAAAACGTTAATATTACATCATTGTAATGTGCATCACATCAATAATATATCATAACAAACCAAACACCCCCTAGAGAAATGAATAATGGGACATCAAATTTACAAATCCTATCAAACGTGTGTTTGCAGGTGATCCTACCGACTTGTTGGTTAAAAGAAACAAAAGTTGTAAAGTATAAGAGCCGACTACTATGGTGGTTATTGAGTTTAAGGTCGGTGGAAATGAGGTATGGAGATGAAGAAGTACCAAAATTTACAAATGCCCCTAAATCTTACGATAGTCTAGCTAGGATATTGAATACGATGTCGTTTGAGAGATGGTTGTTCCTTTATCAGAGAATATCAATCTTTGGACTAGAGATTTTGGAAAAAAAAAAAAAAAAACCTTAAAATTCATTTGCAGCATGCATGTGTTTGTTTTTTTGATGGTCTATATTCTTCCATATGAGCTCCACTTCAATAATAGTACTTGATTTTAATGTTTTTGTTACATTGTAGTTTTCCATCCACTAGTTGATGGTAGGAGACTTTTTTCATACACAATCAAAAGTATAAGGATTAAAATGAAACATTTGAAAGGTTAGGGGCCATTTTGAAACTTAAGAATTAAAGTGAAACATTTGAAAGGTTAGGGATCATTTTGAAACTTAAGGTAAATGTCGATTTGAAGGTAAAGTGTAAATAAATATTTAATATACACAATCTTAGAACATTTTGATCCCATTTCGTTTTCCAACACTATATAGTTGATTTGAACTCATATCATTAACTAACGAAGCCCCCAGCAAAAAGTGAGAGAGGCTAAATTAAAGATTATACCCTCTAAGTTTGCCTAAAAATTCAATTTAATTTTGTAACTTTTGACTTATTCATTTCAGTTCTATAACTTTTATTTGTTGTTCATGTACATCCGTCCCTAAACATTTTTGTTTTTCACGTAGATCGATCCCTATTTGTCTAGATTGTGTTAAACACCACAAAAGTTAATTAGTTTCATTTTCAGTGATTTTCGATAATGAAAATGGTTGAAATTTATTTCCCATAATTTCTTAAAAAAAAAAAAAATTCAAATGAAACAAAACAACTTTATTATGAAAAATTCTTAGATATTACCCACCTTGCAGCAAAAGCAATAAATCTAATAACATTTTTCTGATTTTTTTCTACAACTATTGACATGACTTTGAAAATTGGTAATAATAAAAAGTGGTATCTTGTTGAAAATTGGTTAATGTTAGTTATTACTAACTAGTACTACTACTCAAAATTCAAAAATTATTCTAGGGCATTAATCACTCAAACTAAACTAAAGATGCCCCGTGCCCTCATAGATATAGTAGATTCTCTTAACTTTGCCCTTTAAATTTAATCAACCTTTAATTTGAATTTTTTTTAAAAGGAAAATAAATTTTGTGGGTCCCACAAGCATTTTACCCTTTATCCTTTGAAAACCAAGGCTGTGGATTTTGCCGCGCCGAGTAATGTATGTTGCATTTAGGACAAAGAGGCCATAATCCAAACTTAACCTTTTTCTCCCAAAGACCGCGCACACAAAAATATTCAAATCTCGAAAACTCACCCTTCTTAAACGACGCCGTGTTCTGAGGCAAGCGAGGTAAACCAGCTGCCCTTGGAAAAGTAATAACAAAAAAAATTAAGTTCTTACCCATACTTTTTACTTAGTTGTCAGTGAAATCATTTTTGTTACTTTTGGTTGAGTTTCTTTAGAATTCTTTATGGATGTTTTCAACTTTTGAAGTTGATACTTGATGATGTACAATTGTTCATTATTATTATTATTATTTTTTTTTTGAGAAGGTTCATTATTTGTTTTTATACTTTTTTTTTACTAGATACATTTTTTTTTTACTAGTTATAAAATTGATCAATTTTGGTGATTGATTACTAAACTTTTCAACAGGTCTTTGGTAAACATTTAAAAATAAAATATCAGAATCTATCATGCTACTATAAAGAGTATACAATTTGATGGTTTCATCTTTTGATTTGACAATATAAAACATTATTAAATGGTTAAAAATAAAAAATGACTATATTTAAAAGACATAACCTGGTGAAGTTCAAATTGCTAAAGTAAAAAAGATATAATTTTTTTTAATGCACCAATTTATAGACAACAATAGGAACTAGGGGAAGTTAATGATCTTTTGAAATTAGATTATAATTGCAAAATATGGTACTATGGTAGCTGAGTCAACAATGATTATATATTAACTTGTAAAGTTAAATTGTATATAAATATACTAGTGATTACTTATCAAAAAAAAAAAAAAAAAATACTAGTGATCATGCTTTAAGCTCACAAATCAATGTGCATGAACTTGTAAACTATTTCTATCAATACATACTTATATAGTCAACTTACGCAACATTAAAAAAACAAATACAAATATAAACATCTTGAATTTGTTTCCGGACGTAAATTATATTCATAAGTCTTTTTTTTTTTTTTTTCAAAAGTAGGTACAATTTTTTAGATTATATATGTTAGATTTTCTAATTGAATTTAATTATATAGTTTTATTTACCAATGAATCACATAAAATAGATTTAATTGTTAAAAAGATAACATTATTTATATTGCATTAATTAATATTATTTATGTATACAATATTTTAAGTAAGGGAATGTGCGTTTTATCATTTTAAAAAAATATGCATGAATTTTTAATGGAATATGCATTAGAGTCATATTCAAATATGTAATCTTTCTTAAATTATACCATGGAACATTATTAATTTGTTATGACATTTTTAAAAACAGTTTGTTAAGGTGTGAAGTTGCATTTGTAACCACCAAGTGAGTTGACTTTAATACAAATCTTTTGTATCACTTTTTGTATTACACCAATCAAAACTTACCATATATTTGTTTGAATTTCCTTATAAATTAGTTAAAGTTTAAAATGAAAAAAAAAAAAAAAACGAATGATAAATTATAATTAGTGGAATATAAAATAGAGCACAAAAAGAGGAATAAATTATTTAGGCCAAATGGTATCTCTCAATACCTTAAGTATATGGTGAAACATGAAAGTCTTGGAAGGAAAACAAATATTTTATACGCTAGATTAGGTTGTACAAGACTCATGCCTTATATATTTGGCATAGAAGATACTTTCTTCTCTAAAATAGGAATGTGGTATTTATTTAGTAATATTTCTAACTAGTGAAAAATAAATTTACAATTATAGCACCATCACATCATTTACATACGTACTCACTTATACAAATTACAAATAGAGTGATAAATTACATAAGCAAGTATGAGAAAAAAATTATAAAAAATTCTCCATACAACTTGGCCAAAATTGTAAAAAAAAAAAAAAAAAAAAAAAAAAACTGCATGACTTGATTTTATTGGATAAAAAAATAAAATAAAAAAAGAAAGAAAAATCAAGAAGGCAAGAGTGTGTGAGTGCGACGGTGGTAGTTATTTATTTTTTTATCAGATATTTAAAAAAAAAAAAAAAAAAAAAAGCTTTATCTAGTATATAGTAATAAAAGTGGAAAAAGAAGGGCATTTGCGTACTTGAATAGTCGACGGCGATATCCAAAGCTAGCAGTAGCATTTACAGCCAGCAGCAAAGGAAACCGCAAAACAATCCTCGAGTCTCTCTCTAGTCACTATAGCACTCAGAGATGGATATTTAGATAGACAGAGAAAGAGGTGAGAGCGTATGTTTGTAGTTGTAATTAATACATAAACTGTAACACCATTTGCATTGCATTACTGAATTTACTGTACTCTTCTGTATACACTCTTTTTTTAATTTTATTTTACCGTAAAAACTAAAACACTAGAGTTATCGCTCCATTTCACTCTCTCAAATGAACATTTATACAAAACCACTACAACACTACGCACTCGTTGTTATTCTTTTTCTCTCTCTACTTCTCTAGCGCTGTAAAATTTTCGTGGGTTGAAAGACCTAAGAAAATCTGTTTCAGCCTTTTGGCGCTCTCTATTTTGATCTTCTTTTTTAGCTTTCGAAATCCCATTTCCTCTGTTCATACTGCTCGTTTTTTTTATTGACTTTCTGCTCTGATTTGAATCATCAACAACAGCAAGAACAAGAACAAGAACAAGAAATAGTATCTCTCATCTCTCTCTCTCTCTCTCTCACTTTGTTGATATTGTTGTTGTTTAGATAGTTTTGAAAAAAAAAAGCATGTTGTTATAGAGATAAGTATATATTTTTTGTTTTTGTGCGATTTCACGTGAATCAAATTGATTGCTGTAAATGCTCTTCTTCTTCTTCTTCAATCTATACCTTGCTTTTCCTCTTTTTTTTTTTGGTTTTTTAAAAAAAAAAAAAAAAATTATATGTATGGAAAATTATTCAGTTTTTTTATTTGTTTCATTTGTTAGCGACTGTTTGGTTGTCGGGAAAGTTTAGGTGAAAAAGGAAGAAACCTATACAAGTTGTGGAGCCAATGTTGTTTTTTGTTTGTTTCTTTTTTTTCATGAAAAAAAAATTATTTGACTCGAAAATGACAAGTTAAAAAGTTGTTGAAACTTGAAACTATTTTTTTTTTTTTTATAAAAAAAAAATTTAAATTCTGCTTCTGAAATTTCCTACAGTTTTTCTGAGCAACCAAACAGAGTTGATTTTGTAGTTGATTGGTGCTGAGTGCTGACCTGATTTGAATCCGGATTTTGTGCAGGTTACTAGCTCTGTTTTTATTTGAGGTTGATTGAGCTAACTGGCTATAAAGCTTTACAAACTTTGATTGGAGCAGAGATTCACTGTCATAAACAACTATACAGAACAAAAAAACCTGTGTACGGTTCCTTTTAACACTCATCATCTCAATGATTTGATTGTTTTTTGGTTTCTTATACTCTGAGTTATACTATATCTGGTCGTGGAATCTTTGCCTCAAACATTAGTTTCTTTTTCTGGGGATATGGTAAAATTAATAACAAATATATACAAGTATACAACAACAAGAAGAAAAAAACATCTGGGTTGGATCCCTTTTTTTTTTTAATGACTGATTCACTTTTTTACCATTCTGAAACCTGCTTGTTTTCACAGCTTTGACCCATTTGATTTGAAGTTTCGTAGTGAGGGTCTACTTTTTGTTTTTGTGTCGTTTTGCAATTTTGCTAGTGCTGGCATAACAGTGGTTTGGGATTCTCTCTAGTCATGTATTGAAAATTGAAACTTAAGATAGATAGATGTATGTCTTGCTTTTTGAGCTAAATCATGGGTTACTACATCAAATAAAGTTGTTGCAACTTGCAAATATTGAGAATATTCACCCTGGGTTTTTCAAACAGGAAAAGTGAGGGGCTTGCTTTCAAGAAGAGGGTGTTTTTTGAGTGAATTGGTGAAAAGGGTCTTGTCATTGTTGGGCCTGCTCTGCTAGTGATGAATGGAATTGTGAGCATGCCGGTTGTACATGTCCTGGAATCGAACAAGGTGGGGGCCTAGTAATAATGCAAGTGTATTTGATTGTGTGTATCTTTAGGCATGTGTTTTAGCCTCTAACTTGAATTGGGTTTCATGGGTTTCTAGAATTGAATCTGTTGAAGGAGGAGCTTTTGGTTTGAATTTGTGGGTGCTCCCATGAGTCAAGAACAGAAGCAAGGGAAGCAGGAGAAAGGCTCTGATGATGCCGAGAAGGTTGTCGTTGCTGTTAAGGCATCGAAGGAAATTCCCAAGACTGCTCTGGTGTGGGCCTTGACCCATGTTGTTCAACCTGGGGATTGCATTACATTGCTTGTGGTTGTTCCTTCACAAGGTTCAGGTATTTTTCCCTTGTCCCATGTTGATTTTTTCTCCTTTACTGCTCAAATATTAATTAACTGGTAGTGATATACAAGTTAATGGTACCTTTTCAACATTGATCACTTTCTTTTAATCCCTTCAGTGTCTAATTCTCTGAGGAGGTTAATTGTTATGTTAATTTTGCCTTATGTCAATATTGCTACAGTTTGATCACTAACAGTTGAGTTAGTATTGATTGAATGTATCATCTGTAATGATAAGGAATGCACTTGATCTTTTTCTTCTTCTGTTTCTTGGGTTGTTGGGACTGGATTGATATGCTAGCCCAGTCTTTAATTGAATTTAAAACAAGCATGTGAACCCTGCGTCTTCTACATTGTAATATTTCTGGTTTTTGTAAAATTAAATATTTTACAACTGTGTCATTCATTGTGTTTGGTTGAAACCTTAAAATTTTAAAAGACCATTAGCATGATGAAGCCTTGATTTTTAAGCTTTAAAAGTCCTGTGACTCACCAAGAGCCATTTTGCTCAATTGGCACCTCTAGGTGTTTCCAATAGAGAGATGTCTAGGTTTCAAAACTCTCCTCCCTCAACTATCAAATTATCCAAAAAACAAAAGCTACCGTGACTCCTTTTCCATCTCCGATTTTGCTGACTTGTAGATTAATGCCAACTGACATTTAGTTTTGTAACAATTCTTCAGGAAGAAAACTTTGGGTTTTCCCAAGATTTGCTGGTGACTGTGCCAGTGGTCACCGGAGGACTCATTCAGGTGCAAGTTCAGATCAGAAATGTGACATTACAGATACTTGCTCCCAAATGATCCTTCAACTACATGATGTTTATGATCCAAATAAGGTAAGTGTCTTATATGTTTTCTTATATGTGCAATCTCCATTTGTGTTTCATCCATGCTTCTCATGCTGGTTCTGATTTGCAGATAAATGTCAAGATAAAAATTGTTTCTGGATCACCTTGTGGTGCAGTTGCTGCAGAGGCCAAGAGAGCTCAAGCCAGTTGGGTTGTACTAGACAAGTAATACTTCATTTCGTTTTCTTTTCCACTTTCAAAAGCAAAGTGTATGTTTAAGGTTCTGCAGGGACATGATGTCTTGTCAAGTACTTATTTTTCAATTTCTTGATCTAGAAATCATGTTCTTGTCTTTTTTTTTTTTTTATATGTGTTTTGATCATCTTACTGGCCTTTTCTACAGACAGCTCAAACATGAGGAAAAACGATGCATGGAAGAGTTGCAGTGCAACATTGTTGTTATGAAGCGTTCCCAGCCAAAAGTTCTCCGCTTGAATTTGGTTGGTTCATCTAAGAAGCATTCTGAAGTAGCCTGCCCATTACCCTCAGAGATAGACAAAGAATCTGAAAAGAATCCTAAAAAGAAGAATGATTCTTTAAGTTCTATTCCAGGGCCGGTAGTGACTCCAACTAGTAGTCCAGAGCTAGAGACACCATTTACAGCCACTGAAGCTGGAACTTCCTCAGTTTCAAGCTCAGATCTAGGAACTTCCCCTTTTTTCATCTCAAAGATGAATGGGGATCTTAAGAAAGATGATTCATTAGTCATTGAAGAGAATGAGGATCCTGATAATACTAGTTCCGATGCAGACAGTGAGCACTTAACTTCATCTTCAAGAAGTTTGAGGTTCCAACCATGGATGGGTGAATTTATAACTTCTAATTTTCAGTCCTCACAAGATACGGATAGAAGCTCACAGAGACCTTTTCATAAGCCTCAAGCATTAATGTCCAAAACTTTGGTAGAGAAGTACTCAAAACAGGATGGAGAACCTGGAATTGGAATGCAGCACTACAGAACTGATATGGACTTCAATGGAAATGTTAGAGAAGCAGTTTCGCTATCGAGAAATGCACCTCCTGGCCCCCCTCCATTGTGTTCAATCTGTCAACACAAGGCACCTGTCTTTGGAAAACCTCCAAGGTGGTTTAGCTATGCTGAATTGGAGCTTGCTACTGGTGGATTTTCAAAAGCCAATTTCTTGGCTGAAGGAGGGTTTGGATCTGTTCACAGAGGTGTTCTACCAGATGGTCAGGTAGTTGCTGTCAAGCAACACAAATTGGCTAGTTCCCAGGGGGATGTTGAGTTTTGCTCGGAAGTAGAAGTTTTGAGTTGTGCTCAGCACCGAAATGTTGTTATGCTGATTGGGTTCTGTATCGAGGACAGACGAAGGTTGCTGGTTTATGAATTTATATGCAATGGGTCACTGGATTCTCATCTATATGGTAACTTGTTTGGAATTGGGATTGGCAACATAAATCCTGTTTATGCTATTTCAGTTATTGATTATTTCCATTCTTAGACAACAGTGAAGAGACTTTTACTCACGTTTACTTTTACATTGACAGTGTCCTCACTGATCATCATCATTGTCATTCTTTTTAAATATATTGGTTGAAATTAAATTGAGATGCTAATATTTTGGGTAGAAACTCTGGTTGTGAGCTCACCAAGGATTTTGGTTCGTTTTAGGACGACATCAGGAGCCATTAGAATGGGCTGCACGTCAAAAGATTGCCGTGGGAGCTGCACGGGGGCTTCGGTATCTTCATGAAGAATGCAGAGTGGGTTGCATTGTACACCGTGACATGCGGCCAAACAACATCCTCATCACCCATGATTTTGAACCACTGGTATGGCAATATCTTATACTCCTACCTAAATTGGGAAAATTCTAATGTCCAAGTTAATTATGATGGCTTCATTGTTGCAACCTTCATTGATATTAATCAGGGCCTCTTTCCTTGATCCTCATTTTTTTAAAGTAAAATTGTCTTGAATGTTTATTTTTCTAGATAATTATATTACCGCATAGTATGTGGATATTACAAGTTTTCTAAATTTTATCGATTTTCTGGATATTGAGATGAATCTGTATCTGTTTTCCAAAGTGCATGATGAAATTGTTAAATATTTGTTTTCCAAGGTTGGTGATTTTGGCCTAGCAAGGTGGCAGCCTGATGGAGATATGGGTGTGGACACAAGAGTAATTGGAACGTTTGGGTAAGTATGACGGCTTTTGTTTTTATGGTCTACTTTCCCCATGACATTACAGTATCTGATAAGCCTTTGGGCTGTGCTGTAGATATTTGGCTCCAGAATATGCTCAAAGTGGCCAAATCACAGAAAAAGCTGATGTTTACTCCTTTGGGGTTGTACTGGTGGAGCTGGTTACGGGAAGAAAAGCAGTGGACCTTAACCGGCCCAAGGGCCAGCAGTGTCTTACTGAATGGGTATGACTTATTAGACTCTAATTATACATCTGAAGACCCATTCATGTTTGGTATTGAGAACATATTATGAAATAAATGATACTGATCAGAAACATGACAAAATCTTGACAAAATCAACAGAAAAGCAAAACAAGTTATAGTAGCTTTTGTTGTTTCCTCTTAGTGTAGGTTCTTTAGTTTTCTTGATTTACATGTGCCTTTTTGATCTGGAGCAGGCACGCCCATTATTGGAAGATTGTGCCATTGAGGAACTGGTTGATCCACAGTTAGGGAATCACTATTCAGAACAAGAGGTCTTTTGCATGCTGAACGCTGCATCATTATGCATACAACGGGATCCTCATTCTAGGCCTCGCATGTCACAGGTTAGGAGAAAATTAGAAGACAATAATAATTTCTCTTCTTACAGGACACTGTACAATAATTAGATGTCTTACAAAGCACTAAATAAATTGGGGATTTTAATTTATACATCACTAGTTAGAAAACTCCAGTAAAATTTTGAGGGCCAGTATGATGGTATGGAAAATTTCTGTTTTCTGCAGGTATTTTTGAATTCCTCAAGTCTTTATTACCATTTTGGTAAACTTCTGGACATAAGATTCGAAAGGATAATGCCAGATTGCTGTAATATGGGACTTAGGAGACAAAGTGGAAATATGTGAGACATTTTCCCGAAGATGTCTAACTAAGGAAACAAAACAAAATCCCAAAATGCAAACGCTTCCATTGAATGTAAATTAATGGGAGCCTGTTTCCGGGAATTTTTTTTTTGTTTTGTTTACTCTTATGATGGGAAAGGGGTTGTAAACCTTACAAATAGGATTCATGGGTTTGGGGATCAGTTTTACTGTGGAATGGTTGAGACCTGCTTCAATATTTTGCGTGATTGACACCTTTTTCACTACTAACACCACTGTATTGTTTGTCATTGACAACTTGCCTCCTCAGAGGCTGTGAAGAAATTTGTGAAAATAGTTGTGCCTATGGGCTTATTGATCTTGCACATCACATTTTTTTTTTTTTTTGGTGCAACACATAACTTGCATAATTAGTCAATTGTCACTGACATTTGGACATGCTTTTGCTTACTCATGTTCTGGTGAAGGTGCTCCGCATACTAGAAGGTGATATGGTCATGGATGCAAATTACATTTCAACACCTGGGTATGATGTGGGAAGCAGGAGTAATCGGATTTGGGTGGAGCAGCAGCAGCAGCAACAACAACATTACAGTGGTCCCCTATTAAATGAGGCAATTGAAGGGTTTAGTGGGAAGCTGTCTCTTGAAAATTCAAGGCAATCTTATTGGGAAAGGGACAAGGCAAGAACTTCATGTGCTGATGATTTGTAAAAAAGTCTCAGCCATTTAGAATTACATGCTTAGAATGCTAAACATGTACTTTGCCCTTTTTGTATTTTCTTCTCCCACTCATATATTTTTGTCCAATGACATCTAGATTTTGCTTCTGTACAGTAGGAAGGGTAGTAGGAAATAGCAAGGTTTTGTAATTCTTTGGGAAATGAAGTGAAGTTAAAACCACCAAAATGGCCATGCTCATATCTTCAGTGAAATACGTTTTTAGTTAAATGTCAAGATAGCAGCTCTCAGGAATATACTCTCTCTTTCTCTCTCTCTCTCTCTCATGTTTTCATGTTGGATAAAATTAGACAGTTTTCTAGGTGTTATATCTTTGGTTTTTCAATTAAGTTCAATCATAACTCATATGGTTAAATTGACCACTATACTCCCTTTCTTTAGTAGGTAAATAGTGATGGATGGGGGAGATGGAGTTTGAATCATACACATAGGTATCACAAAGTGGGAAAATTATTGGGTAGTTCGGAATATACTTCCTCTCTCTTACATAGAGGTGGGTCTTATGATGGGTGGGATCTACCTTTTCGTGAGAGGGACTATCCAATAACAACTCCTATAGAGTCTATTAGTACTATTGTGCTATCACTCAAACCTCATATTGGCCAACAAAATACAAAAACCAATGCTATCCATCAAATATTTGTGAGTTCATTCAAACAATCTATTTTGTATGGTAAATTATATTTGTATAGTAAATCACTACACACTTCTGCTTCAATGGTTACTCTACTAGTATAAGTGCTTGTAGGGTGTGAGGGAAAAAAGTCGGAGTTTAAGTTTTCAGAAGGGAGTTTTACATACATATATACTTAGATTAGACTAAAGTAAAATTTCTATCTTATATTTAAAAAAAATAAAAATAAAAAAACCTCATAGAGTAAATTATATTAATCATAATAATTCATATTTCCTTTCTTTAGACGTGGTATAATGGTACTATTTAATAAGTATTATATAATGAAATATAAAGATGATTGCTTATAAAACATCTGCTAGATGAATCAACAACTCTTTTTGTATTACATTTATGGTTAACATCTAAGTAACACCACCGAATAAGAAACTTTTCCTTAAGAAGAACTGTGGAAGCAGATAGTTTAGCTGGCTAGGCCATGATCTAAATCTTGATGTAAGCCTTTTCCTGCTTGTGGGTGACTTGGAGAAAATAAAACTGATCTTATTGTCTCGTATAAGGGTAGCAAATATCAGTATGCAAATATTCCATGAAGGAAACATCTGTGATCTGGCTGTACATTGATTGGCACATGCATCTTCATTATTAGATGATGTGCAGAGCATGATATCAACTGTTTC
This sequence comes from Quercus alba, assembly GCA_036321655.1. Classification (NCBI taxonomy): domain Eukaryota; kingdom Viridiplantae; phylum Streptophyta; class Magnoliopsida; order Fagales; family Fagaceae; genus Quercus; species Quercus alba. Next base: position 14,722,154 of record CM070302.1, on the reverse strand, counting down.
AAATTTACTTCAATACGTGGGACAAGTAACCATCGTCGAGACAGAGAGTAGTACTTATGGATGATTCTTTGAGGCAGGTGATGGACCGAGGCTTTCTTCAACATTATGTATTGTTGGGGTTGAAAGTCGAAACCATTAGTTATTTCAGCTGGGTTTTCTGTCAGTGGTTTTATCAATTTGCAAATTCTTTGTCCATTAGGAATAGTTCTCTTTGAGGTTTAAGTGATAGTATGTATGGCATTAGTGATATACTTAGTGGTGCAACACCAATATTGTTCAAGCCCCACCTCTGCCCTACCCCACTATCAATTTACTAAAAAAAACATTAGTTTTTTTCAATAAATCAATAAGCTTTTTCATTGTTTTTAGATACTGCTTTTCTTAGAACAAGAAAATCTATCATGTATCGGATACATGTATCCACCCTCTGACATAAGATGTATATATATAAATAACCACTTTTCTTAGAACCCATTGGAAGTCTTGCATGGGAAACAATTATGTGATGCTCTGATTGTTAAATTAGTAATAGAATTCTAAACTTAAACTATCAAGTGATCAGACATGGCATACCATAGTTAGTAGGTTTGATTGCATTTTTTAAGGTAGTATGTGATTGATTTTGGCGAGAATCATGCCCCAAATTTCAAGTTTGGAGTGTGCCAAAGGTTGCCTTCTTTGGTTGGTTGATGAGATGTATTCCAAGGTGATGTGTCTAAGGTTGCAAAGAGGGAATATGTTCGATTGCATTTAATGTGATTGATAGTTGGTGAAGCGCAATAAATGCTGATGTGAAGGGAGTTTAACAATGCTGCTCTCATTTTGAGAAAACCTGTATGGACTATGGATTGACTAACGGGAAGATTCCCTTAAGCATCATGTTCAATTCTATAGGTCATATAGTTGTCATGAGGTGATGCGGCCGGTCGGTCAAGAGGGTACTAGGACCCAAGCACCGGTAAGGTAGTTTCAAATATTATAATGGTGTTCAACCTTGGCGTGCATCCTGCTGGGTCCAGCCTCAAGACTCATGGGCCGGTTCTGAAGTCCTACTTGGGAGCCATTTGGGGCTAGCTCTTGGGCCCAACAGGCCCAAATTCAATTATAGGCTTGCTGAATTTAAATTACACTGATGCATTTATAATTTTATAGAAATTTTTATGCCAAAAATAATGGTATTTGCAAGTATAAGTTGTATTACTCAAGTTGGAATTTACAGCAAAAAAGAATAAATGTAAACGTAAACGTAAAGGAATTAATTAAAAGTTTAAAACCACCAATAATTTGAATTTTGTATTCATTTATCTACCATATTGTTACTGATTGATTTTTCTTTATTTCAAACTCTAGCAACTTAGGCCAATTCAAGATGGGGTTGACTAAAGTTGCTTTGATTGTTAAATTAGTTATAGTAATGGTGATCAGACATGCCATACCTTAGTCAGTAGGATTGACTGCATTTTTTAAGGTAGTACTATGGGATTGATTTTTGAGGGAATCATGCCCTAAAAATCAAGCTTTCGAGTGTGCCAAAAGTTGCCTTCTTTGGTTGGTTGATGGGTTGTATTTTAAGGTGATGTGTCTAAGGTTGCAAATAGGGGATATGTTCAAATTGCATTTAATTATTTAATGTGATTGACAGTTGGTGAAGTGCAATAAATGTTGATGTGAAGAGAAGTCAACCGCGCACAACTGACTCTCATTTTGAGAAAACCTGTACGAATTATGGACTGACTAAGGAGAAGATTCCCTTAAGCGTCTTGTTGAGTTCTTCCGGCCATATAGTTTGTCATGAGGGGATGTGGCTGGTCACTCAAGAGGGTACTAGAAGCGGTGCACCGGTAAGGTAGTTTCAAATTTTATAACGGTGTTCAACCAGGGCGTGCATCCTGCTGGTCCAGCCTCAAGGCTCATGGGACAGTACTGAAATCCTTCTTGGGAGCCTTTAGGGTCTAGCTCTTGGGCCTGAGAGGCCCAAATTCAATTATAGGCTTGCTGGACCCAATTTCTCGTGCAATAAGGCTCATTGTTTGTCACTGCTGGTACGAATAGTATACCTATGACAATTAGTTCACTTTATTTTGTTGATTTAGTGTACATTGACCTATTATGATAAATAATTTAGGACAAAACTTCGGTATAGTATTAATCACTATAATAAAACATTAGCTAGCTAAAGAAACCAGCACTGTGCGTAATTTGGTTTGGGACTAACATAATGCACCTAGCAAAACAAATTATGCCTTTAAAAGCTACAACCTATACATGTAAAGCCTAATAACTTAAAAGAGTTTTCACAAAGTTTCCAGTTAAAATTTCTCTTATTGTCATTACAAAGTTACTATATATCCCAATTCCTAACCATAGGTCTTTTACTCTAAAGCAAAAGTCTTATAGTAGTTAGAGGAAACAACCGAGTAATTTCTGTAAGTGAATGAAATGATTGTTCTTGAGAGATTCTTAGTTAATAATGATTAATGTGAGACTTTATTGTTTTGATTGAATTAAAGATACTCTAGAATTCTTAAAATTCAACTCATTTATCTATTTTGAAAGAGTGATTTGTATTTTGCCACATCATCAACATTTAAACAAACATTGATTATCATCATTTTATTATCAATTTGTGACAAGGATCATGATGTCTCACTAAGGCATTAAACACTCCACATCTTAGAAATTGAAGACAACAAAAATGAAAAATTACAACAGACACAATTTTAGTCAAACTTGAACGGTTTAACTACTATCTTGTACCAATTCTTAAAATTGTAATTTCCCATAGCTTTACACATTCCAGTTTTGAAACTCATAATTTAAACATATGGTTAGATTGACCAATAGACATTTAAAGAAAAAAAATAAATAGAGTGAATAGTGGAGGGGGGAGGGGGGTGGGGAGATGGAGTTTGAATCAGACACATTAGGTACCACATAGTGTACTAGTACCAGCAGGCTATCACTTGGACCTTGTATTGATAAAAAAACATTGAAAAAAAAAAGTTTTTATACATGCTATTATGTTAGTTAAAATAATAAAATATTTATGAGTTCATTCAAACAATCTATTCGTACAATAAATTATATCACTCGTAAGAATTTACATTTCCTTTCTTAAACATGTAATATAATCAATTATCAAATATAATAGTATTACTTAATGAACTATAAAAATGTTTGTTTATAAAATATTTTTATTTGAACTTGTAATATACTTGCGCATCGCACAGGATATCCATTAGTTGAATCAATAATTCTTTGTAAGAGCATTAGTATCAGTGGTGCTAAAAAGTTATATTGTTATTTTTAGCACTACCAATACTAAAAAGCATGCCACAATGGTGGAGGAAAAGCCAAAAAATTTGCCTGTTGAGCTACAATGCACATAGATAAAGTGGCTTTTGTAACGCTAAATTGCTAAATTTATGTTCTATCAAAATGGATGCTCTTGCTCAATACAGTTCTATCGTTGACTTTAATTCGAGAATTTAACGTATAATATGAAAGTAATTCTACTTTAGGATCATTGTCTAGTACAGGGGTGGCAAATATCACTACGGAAGTAGTACATGAAGGAAACTTCAAACTTGTAGGATATGGCTGTGCATTGATTGGCACATGCATCATGATTAGATCGATAGGTGCAGTTGACGTGCAGGTCATGATATAACTGTTTCTCGATTTGCTTCAATACGTAGGACAAGTAACAATCGAGCCAAAGTAGTACTTATGGATAGATTCTTTGGGGCAGGTGATTGACCCAAGCATGCTTCAACATGAAGTGAAGACTAGTACTATATATGTGAGGGATGATTGATGAAACCACTAGTAATTATTTCACCTGGGTTTTATCAATTTGCAAAATTTTTTGCTCATTATTAATAGTTCTCTTTTAGGTTTAACTGTTTGATAGTTTGCTATTATTACTAAATGTTAACAAGCACCTATGCTGTTCTCGTTAAGGTTATACTAATATAGATGATATTTAATAAAAAAATTGAAAAAAAAAAAAAAAAGACATAAAACTGACCTCACAACTTATTTTAATATTTTTTTCTCTCTATGAAGTTGGTACCACAACCTAAAAGCTGCAAAAAAGAAGAAGAAAAAAGACATAAAACTGCAATAAAAATGCAAAAAAAGGACAAAAGGCTGAAACACTTACAATGCCCGTTAATGCAGCCCCTAAAAAAAAGCATTATATAGTTCTGTTCAATACGTGGATTAATTCAAATTGCACTGTAGGGCATTTCTAATTTTTATGGAAATTTCTATTCCAAAAGTTATGGTGTCTCCAAGTATATCTCTGGCTCAAGGTGGAATTTACTACAAAGAGAATAAAGGTTGTAAATGTAAAGGAATTAATTAGTCCTACCAATAATTTGATTTTTTTTTTTCATTTATCTATTATTGTTATTGATTTATTTTTCTTTATTGCAAACACTATCCTTTTCAAACTCATTGTTGTCAAAGTTGAAACATGCTTTGTAGGCACGTCGATGAAGGAGGAACGATAGGGAATCGTATAAGTCAATTGAATAACATTAACTTCTACAAAAATATTAAATTCCCACTTGTAGAGGAGAGAAATTTCATGCAACCTAGGCCAACTCAAGGTGGGGGTTGACCAAAGGTGCTCTGATTGTTAAATTAATACTAGAATTCTAAACTCAAATCATAAAAGTAATGGTGATCAAACATGGTGTACCTTAGCCGTTAGGTTTAGCATTTTTTAAGGTAGTATATGATTGATTTTGGTGGGAATGATGCACCAAAAATCAAGCTCTCAAGTGTGCCGAAGGTTGTTGGTTGATGGAATGTATTCCATTGTGCAATCTATTCAAGCAAAGAAAACTGATGGCCCCCTTGGACACATCTTTGGCGGAATTCAAGACCTTTTTCTCTCCTTCAATAGCTGGAAAATTCATCATCTGAAAAGGGAACTCAACATAGCAACACACGAACTCACTCAGCTTGCAAAATCTACAAGAAATTCCCAAATATGGAAAGATGTCATGCCCCCTATTCAACATGTAATTTACCCCCCTCCCCCCCTAATTCTGTTTAGTATGTGGCTCTTATGCCTCACTCTGTTGTATTCCAATTTCTCTCTGTTGATGAATGAAAATGTCATGCCCCCTATTCAACATGTAATTTACCCCCTCTCCCCCTAATTCTGTTTAGTGTGTGGCTCTTATGTCTCACTCTGTTGTATTCCAATTTCTCTCTGTTGATGAATGAAAATATTCATTTCAAAAAAGAAAGAGAGGGGGGTATGTTCAATTGCATTTAATGTGATTGACCGTTAGTGAAAAGCAAAATGCTGATGTGAAGGGAAGTCAGTAGTGCTTAGCAAATATTATTCTAGAGAAAACTTGTATTGACTATAAACCAACTAAGAGGAGGATTCCCTTGAGCAACACATTGAGGTGAAGTCAGTAGTGCTGATTTCTTTAGGTCATATAGTTTGTTGTGAGGTGACGTGGGTTGAGAGTGTCTCACGACATGGCCGGTCAGTTGGTTGAGAGGGTACTAGAGGCTGAGCACCGCTAAGGTAGTTTCAGATAATATAATGGTGTTCAATCTGAGTCCAGCTTCAAGGCCCATGGGCCAGTACTGACGTTCTGCTTAGGTGCTATTTGGGGCTCACTATTGAGCCTGACAGGCCCAACTCTAGTTATAGGCTTGCTGGACCCACTCCCCTCCAGAATCCAGATATCAACCCAATTTCTGGTGCAAGGCTAAGTGCTCATATTTTTTGTCACTACTGCTATGACAATTAATTCATTTTATTTTGTTGGATTAGTGTATTGACCTATTTTGTTGAATAATTAGAATTAATCACTACAAGTTAAATAAATCAGACCTGTGCGTAGCTGGGATTGGGACGAACATTATTACATCTAGCCTGAATATCATTCAGTCATTTACATCGTCATGGTAAATGGTATATTGTCATGTAGTCAAGTCCTCAATAACAAATTATGCCTTTAAAACATACAACCTATTCATGTAAAGCCATATAACTTTAATAGCTTTCATTAAGTTTCCATTTTCCAATTCCTTTCCTTGCCATTAAAAAATTCCTATGTATCCCAATTCTTAACCACTGGTCTTTTGGTATGAAGCAGACGTCATATAGTGGTCAGAGGAAACCACGCAGTAATTTTTGCAAGTGAATGAAACAATTTGTCCTTAAGAGATTCTTAGTTACTAAGATGTGTGAAGAGAATTCTTAAAATTCTATTCTAATTACCCTAAAAAATCTAGAGCTTAATTTTGTTGTGAGTTGTGACAAGGATGGCAATGTCTCACTAAGATGTGTGAAGAGAAATTGAAGATGACAAAGATGAAAAATTACAACCAACACAATCTTAGTCAAAACTCATAATTGAACGGTTGAACCACTATCTTGTAATAATCCCTAAAGCTGCAATTTTTTTTTACACATTTGAGTTTCGAAAACTCATAATTTAAACTTGAGTAAGAGGAGCAATTACTAAGTATGGTCAATTAAATTTCAATAGAAAACTGTTTGAAATGTGTCAACTTGTGCGTGTGCCCCTCTTCTTCTAAGACTTCCTCTTTTTTGACCTTGCATACCTAGAAAGCAGCAATCAAAGAATACCACAATCAAAATCAAATGCAATTTTTTTAGATAAAGGCATATGAATGTTTGAGAACAAGGAAATACTCTATATGCGTGCCACCCCGATCTGACGATGGTAGCAGGCTGCCCTGAAGTTCCTCCATGGTCTTATTTGCTTGCTCGATTTCCTGCCAAAAAAGAAAGTGAATTTTTTTTATTAAAAAAAAAAAACACATAATATTGAGTTTAAATAACATGATAACTTGATGTTTTCCAACAAGAGAAACACCAAACCTATAAACTATTTAACTAGCAACAGGTTACCTCTCAGGAAAAAAAAAAAAACTACCAACGGTTTTGGACCTTTTCTTCTCAGAACTTGAAAGATCTCTTTGTTTCCCTAGGTATAATTAATCAATCAGAGGAGTCTGTAAATTGTGAATTGACTTGTACTAATATATATATTAAGTTTAACTATCACGAGAAAATAACACCAAACACCATATAAGTCGTATAGTGTAATTGATAATCAAACAATAATTTCACACCTCATTACTGGTGCAAAACAAGAAAGAGTAGGCTTATTAATATAATCTTCATGCAAATACAGTGTTCAACAGAATCAACAATCAAGAGTAATCCATGACTGTGTTACTAATTATGCCTTTAAAAGCTACAACCTATACATGTAAAGCCAAACAACTTAAATAGTTTTCACAGAGTTTCCAGTTACCAATTCCTCGTATTGTCATTACAAAGTTCCTGTATATCCCAAATCTAAACCATAGGTCTTTTTAGCCTTAGGATAAAAAAGACCTATGGATAAGATTTGGAGCCAAAGTATTATAGCAGTCAGAGGGAACAATTGAGTAATGTCCGTAACCGAATGAAATGATTGTTCTTGAGAGATTCTTAGTTACTAATGACTAATGAGTGACTATTGTTTTGATGAATTAAAGATACTTTAGAATTCCTAAAATTCTACTCATCTATTTTGAAAGAATGAATTGTATTTTGCCACATCATCAACATTTAAACAAACATTGATTATCATTATTTCCTTATCAATTTAAATTAGAGATGATGTCTACTTATTGCAAAATAGACAAACATAATTTTGGAAACTTTTTTTTTTTTTTAGAGTTTCAATCTATGGTGTCCACTCTTGATAATAGATCTTAATGTTTTTTAAAGAATCTATTAATACTTTTTTCAACTTATGACGTCTACTCTTGATAATAGTTTTTTATTATCAAACAAAGACACTAATTGGTTTTTGATGTAGGCAAAAATTAAACTTTAGATTTCTTATTTAACCATCAGAAATTTTACCAGTTAAGCGAACTGGAATCCACCAGAATTTTGGAAACTTAATGGTGAAATTACTCCAAAAATAATCCAGAGGAGCTTAATTTTGTTGTGACAAGGATCATGATGTCTCACTAAGGCATTAAACACTCCACATCTTTAGAAATTGAAGACAACAAAAATGAAAATTACAACTATACAATCCTAGTGAAACTTGAACGGTTTAACCACTACCTTGTAACAATTCCTAAAACTGCAATTTCATATAGCTTTACACATTCAACCTTCGAAACTCATAATTTAAACATAAAGTTAGATTGACCAATAGAATTTTTTGAAAAGTAAGTAAATAGTGGGGGAGGGGGAGATGGAATTTGAATCAGACACATTAGGTACCACAGTGTAATAGACTACTAGTACTAGCGGGCTATCACTTGGGCCTCATATTGACCAACATAACACAAAAAACAATCATATAACACATGCAATTAAGTTAGTCAAAATATCCAAATATTTATGAGTTCACTCGAACAATCTATTTGTATAGTAAATTATATCACTCGTAAAAATTAACATTTCCTTTCTTAGACATAATATACTCAATTCTCAAATATAATAATACTACTACAAAATGAGAATATAATAATACTACTTAATGAGTATTATATATGAATTATAAAGATGCTTGTTTATAAAATATTTTTATTTGAACTTGTAATATACTTGCACAGTGCACAAGACATCTACTAGTTGAATCAATAACTCTTTGTATTACATTGGTAAATACAGTTATAGTGTTGACTTTAACTTGGGAATTTAACATATAAAATTTTTGTCCCGTATAGGGGTTGCAAATATCACTATGCAAGTACTCCATGAAGGAAACTTGAAACTTGTGTGATATGGCTGTGCATTGATTGGCACATGCATCATTATTATTAGATCTATAGGTGCAGTGCAGTCTGTGCAGATGTCTTGCAGGTCATGTTATAACTATTTCGAATTTGCTTCAACACGTGGGACAAGTAACAATCGAGGCAGAGTAGTACCTAATACTTATGGATGATTCTTTGAGGCAGGTGATTGACCGAAGCATGCTTCAACATGAAGACTATATATGTGGGGGATGATTGATGAAACCCCTAGTTATTTCTGCTGCCATTTTCCTGAGTGGTTTTCCTTGGATATGGAAAATTTTTCCTTTAGATTTTATCAATCTGCAAATTCTTTGTTCATTAGTAATAGTTCTCTTTGAGGTTTAACTGTTTGATTGCCTGTATAAGTGATATACTTTGTGGTGCCTGATCAAATATAGTTCGAGACCCACCTCTGCCCTACCCACTATAAATTTATTATTTTTTTAAAAAGAATAATTTTTTTTTTTTTTTAAAAAGCATTAGTTCTGGAATTAATTTAAATTGCACTGTAGGGCCTTTCTAATTTTTATGGAAATTTCTATTCCAAAAATAACGGTATCTCCAAGAATATCTCTAACTCAAGGTGGATTTTACTACAAAGATAATAAATGTTAAGGTAAAAGAATTAATTAGACCTACCTATAATTTGGGGTGTGTGTGTGTGGGTTTTTATTTTTTATTTCATTTATCTACTATTGTTATTGATTTATTTTTCTTTTTTGCAAACTCTAACCTTTTCATAGTTATTGTTGTCAAAGTTGAAACATGCTTTGCAGGCACGTTAACGAAGGAGGAACTGTAGGGAATTGTACAAGTTAATTGAACAACATTAACTTCTATTGAAATATTACCTTCCCACTTATAGGGGAGCAATGTTCGTGCAACCTAGGCCAACTCAAGATGGAGGTTGAAAAATGGTGCTCTGATTGTTCAAAGTAATGGTGATCAAACATGGCGTACCTTAGCCATTAGGTTTGATTGCATTTTTTAAGATAATATAGGATTGATTTTGGTGGGAATGATGCCCCAAAAATCAAGCTTTCGAGTGTGCCAAAGGCTGCCTTCTTTGTTTGGTTGATGCCTTGATGGGATGTTTTCCAAGATGATGTGTCCAATGTTGCAAATAGGGGATACGTTTAATGGGATTGACAGTTGGTGAAGCGCAATAAATGCTGATGTGAATGGAAGTCAATAACACTTAACACTCTCATTTTGAGAAAACTTTTATCGACTATAGACCAAATGGGAGGAAGATTCCTTTGAGCACCGTGTTGAGTTTTTCAGGTCATATACTTCAACATGAGGTGATGTGGCCGGTCGGTTGAGAGGGTACTAGAGGCCGAGCACCAGTAAGGTAGTTTCAGATATTATAATGGTGTTCAATCTGGGTCCAGCATCATGCCTCATGGGCCAGTACTGGTGTCCTGCTTAGGAGATATTTGGGGCTCCCTCTTGGGCCTGACAGGCCCAACTTCAATTATAGGCTTGCTGGACCCACTCCCCTCCAGAACCCAGATATCAACCCAATTACTGATGCAAGGCCGATTGCTCATATTTTTGTCACTGTTGGTCCGGATTGTATACTATGACAATTAGTTCATTTTATTTTGTTTGTTTAGTGTACATTGACCTATTTTGTTGAATAATAAGTATTAATTTCTATAAAACATTAACAAACCATATAAATCAGAGCTGTGTGTAGCTAGGATTGGGACTAATATATTACACTAGCCTGGATAAACATTCAGTCCTTTACATCGCCATGGTCAATGGTATATTGTCATGTAGTAATGTCCCCATCAACAAATTATGCCTTTAAAAGCTACGAGCTGTTCATGTAAATAATAGTTCTCACTAAGTTTCCAGTTTCCAATTCCTTTTCTTGTCATTACAAAGTTCCTCTATCCCATTTCCTAACCACAGATCCTTTAATCTTATGCAAACTTTTTATAGTAGCCAGAGGGAATCACTGAGTAATTTCTGCAAGTGAAAGGAACAATTTGTGCTTGAGAGACTCTTATTTAGTTACTAATGATACTCTAGAATTCTTAAAATTCTACTCTATCATCTATTTTGAAGGAGTGAATTATATTTTGCCACATCAAAATTTAAACGAACATTGCTTATCGTCATTTTTGTATCCATTTAAATTATAGACGATGTCCACTTTTTTCAAAAAGAATTTTATACTCTATGGTGAAATTACCCTAAAAAATCTAGAGCTTAATTTTGTTGTGAGTTGTGACAAGGATAGTGATGTCTCACTAAGATATGTGAAGAGAAATTGAAGATGAAAAAAAATGAAAAATTACAACCAATACAATCCTATTCAAACTTAACCACTATCTTGTAATAATTCCTAAAGCTGAAATTTTTTTTACACATTCGAGTTTCAAAAACTCATAATTTAAACTTAAGGGTAAGAGGAGCAATTACTAAGTATGGTCAATTAAATTTCGATAGAAAACTGTTTGCAGGGTGTCAACTTGTGCCCCTCTTCTTCTAAGACTTCCTCATTTTTGACCTTGCATACCTAGAAAACAGCAATCAAAGAATATCACAATCAAAATCAAAAGCAATTTTTTTAGATAAAGGCATATGAATGTTTGAGAACAAGGAAATACTCTATATGCATGCCACCCCGATCTGACGATGGTAGCAGGCTGCCCTGAAGTTCCTCCATGGTCTTATTTGCTTGCTCGATTTCCTGCCAAAAAATAAAGTGAATTTTTTTATTAAAAAAAAAACACATAATATTGAGTTTAAATAACATGATAACTTGATGTTTTCCAACAAGAGAAACACCAAACCTATAAACTATTTAAATAGCAACAGGTTACTTATCAAAAAAAAAAAAAAAAAAAAACTACCAACAGGTTGGGACCTTTTATTCTCAGAACCTGAAAGAAACTTGTCTCTTTGTTTCCCTAGGTATAGTTAATCAATCAGAGGAGTCTGTAAATTGCGAATCGACTTGTACTAATTTATATATATTTTAACTATCCTGAGAAAATAATACCAAACACTATATTGGTCCGTTTGGATGGAAGGGGAGGGAGGGAAAGTAGAATATAGTAGATTTGGCTCAAAATTAGCCAAATTTTCAGCCAACTATACTCTACTCCCTTCCCCTCTCCCTCCTTCTCCTCTCAATCCAAACAGGCCCTACAAGTTGTTTAGTGTAATTGATAATCAAACAATAATTTCACAACTCATTACTGGTGCAAAACAAGAAAGAGTAGGCCTATTAATAGCATCTTCATGAAAATACAATGTTCAACAGAATCAACAATCAAGAGTAATCCATGACTGTGTTACTAATTTACAAAATATAGTGTTACCAATTAGAAAATTCACTATAGTACAGATGATGTGGTTGAATTCATAGCTTCAGAACAAACTCCAAAGATTGTATTACCAATTTGCTAGTAATTGCACTTTCCAATTTCCATTTTCCTCGGATTTTAAGATTAAAAACTGTCAGTCAGTAATCAGGCTACTCACAGCTCATTCTCAGTTGCGATTTTAACCTTAAAGGATGGCGGTAGAATAATTACTTCTATCCTTATTAAGCCAAAAAAAAAAAAAAAAAAAACAAAAACAAACTTCTATCCTTCTGGCAAAATTGAAAGACAACCTTAATGGGGTATTTCCAATTTAGAGACATTGCGTTGATACTCAGGTTTGGTAGAGCTAATCGGGCACTTCTTTTTTGTTTTGGTTATTTAAGATGACATTTATGTTTTACAGCATGATTAGGGGTATATTTTATTTATAAAAACAATTCCCATAATTTCTAGCATTAAGTATGGGATACCTCAAAGTCAGCAAATGCAACTGGCATTCCACCTCTTGCACGCATTTTGAGCATATTGAATCCAGGTCGCCTGAAAATTAAAAAATAATTGTAGCCATCAAGTCTTCTGATTGAAGATTCACTGAATCACTGGTTGATGAAAACAATAGGCATGTGGATATAGAGAAAAGACTGTCCCTCACCCTCCCTTAGGGAAAGAGAGAGAAAAGAACTACAACTTACTCAGCAAAAACTTGCTTTAGTTCATCTTCAGTGCAATTTGGACCTAGATTTGCAATAAATAGAGTCGAACATTGACCTCCATCACCAGTCTTTTCTGGATGCTCCTGCAGAAGCCAATCAATATCAAGATCAGTGAAAAACACATTGATACAAATTTAAATGAGGTGCACTGGCAACGAATTAATTGTCAGATGGAACTACCAATTTTTTTGAATAGTAATGGCAAAATTAAATTTAACCCCCAATATGGATTTTGTTACAGCATCTAAGACTTTCTTGAAAACCTTATCCTCTTTCATAAGTTCTACTTTAGAAATTGGATCCTCTGATGAACAATACTACTGTTTTGCATAGGAAACATACATACCGTATTAACAATATCCTAACTCAAACCCCTGAGAAAATTAACTGTGGAAGACTGAGAAAGAGAACAAGCAAGAGGAGGCAAAACATCAGCATATTCCAATCTAGCGTAGAATATAAATTCACTATCTTGTTGCAATAACAATTCTCTCACACTTGAAACTCAAGCAATACTCCCCCCCCCCCAACCAAAAAAAAATTAGGCCAAAATGAATTGCATAAAAAAAGGGTGAAGGTAGTCTATTTGTCTTTGATCAAATACACATAAGGATCCCACAATTTTGTGAAAATGCTATCGTGACTTACGCTTGTGGAAGCTGGAGCATTGTCAGGACCAATTGCCGTCTCACCACTGCACATTACCAAATGGAAATACAGTCTTAGTGATTTACATGAAAGATATAGCAGAAAATAAAAAAGAGCTTTCTGAAGTACAGATGCTAGTACTAGTGATTGTGAAGTTCATAATGTTGAACTTTCATATAAAATGACTAGTGTACTTTATGAGTGCTTTCAACCTTTTTGAGGCTGCTAAATCATCATTCTTGCCAGAATCAGGATTGTCGGCTTCCGAATCAGGTTCATCAGATTCACTGTCTCCTGAATGTGCAAAGAAGTGCCAAAAGTGCAAGTGAGCCACGGAATCAAGTTCAGGTGGCAGTGCCTCCCTCAAGTGAAATAGTGGATTATAACAGCAAACTTTTTCTCGTTTAAATGGAGTGATTACAAGAGAGGGGGAAAAGTATATACAGAAGTTGCATTAAAAAGGCTAATAAAACTAAAATAGCAACCTAGGTCACGTACTTGCAAAAGAAGAAAATCTGCTGGAGAGGGAATGAATGTTGGCTATAATATGTTTTATATTGAAAAATTTCAATTGAAATGGAATATTACCTTCGTCACTTGATGTTTCTTGGACATTAGTGTCTGCTTTAGTTCTTTTATCTATGACAACATAGGCTCCACTACCTGTACAAGGAAAAAGTTAATTGAAAATCTGACAAAAAGTAAGTGGAGATCAATCTTAAAATAACGCAGAATCTTGTACATGGTACACCGATACAAGAATCTTTGTGGAATTATCACTTGAATGAGTATGAGAAGCCATTACAGACCTGGTTTACGTTTTCTCCTGGAGTTTGATCTGGCCAGTTCAATATGTAGAATGGATCCAGTTTGAGGATCAAATTTTACACCCTGAACATTATAATCATCAGAACATCAAAATTAGATATGCTTCCAATTTCCAAAAATTCAAAAGTTATTGTCAGAGGAGATTAAAAACGAACAAAGCAGGAAAAAGTTTTTACTTTTGGTTCATTTCCTATCAGGCCATCCAACAAAAAAATTGAATTAGAAACACATTCGGAACTCAAGACCTGATATTCAATGAGTTTAAAAATATTGACAACTTAAATAGGAGAATTCTATCATTAAATTAAATTCAGTCTTGTTGGCCTTGAATATTGGATTACATAGAACACCGCCAAAAAGATTTGTTCGATGCTATATTGATACACATATTAAAATAAACAATTACATTTGGTCGTGGAGAAAAGTTCTCACATTTAAAGAGTGCATGGCCGCTATTGCTGATTGATGATTGAAAAAGGTAGCAAATGCCACAACCTGCAAAAAATAATAGGAAGTCTTCAAAGTGTTATCTATCCCCACTCAAATTATCATCAAAATGTAAAAGATGACTGGAAGACTAACAAATTGAAAATTGCAACCACCAATCAGGCCTTAACATTCTACAAGCAATGCAAACCTTCATTCTTGGTTTGGTTTTTGAGAGAATACAAAAAAGGAAATATATATATATATATATATATGACTTCTTCCTTGGTTTTAAATAAAAAGTTATCTTTCTACATTCAACACAATACATGATGCAAGAGTTTTTTTTTTTTAATTATTATTATTTTTTTAATAATTAAATTTGCCAAAATTTTCTCAGGGACCAACAAAGAATAACTTCTCTGGGTATAGAGGAAAACAAACCATAATACTAACGAAATGAAGAAGTGATTTTCTCATTCTCCACATTTCTCAAGACATGACTTTTTATGTTCAACATAACATATGATGCTTTATTTTTATGACTTTACTAGCTTTTCTCATGAACCAAACAGAAAATAATTTCTCTGAGTATAGAGAAATGAAAAAACCATAATACTCACACAATTTTTATTTTATTTTTTTTAAACATAGCTTTCTACATTCAACAATTCATGAAGCTTTGTTTTTATTGAAGTTCCTAACTGGTCCTTTGGAAACAATCAGAGAACACTTCTCCAGGTCTAGAGGGAAAAAAAAAAAATTTTATTTTCTCATCCTCTACTCTTTTTAGAAACCAAGCAGAAGGCAAAGAAGCTTTAAATTCACAAACTCCAAACCAAAAACTTCCACTCGACAAATTGTTTCTTTGTCATCAAAACCCAAAGCAAGACAACATTTGAAAATATTTTGAAGTGCTATGCTAGGCAGCTACGGTTCTACATTTTCTCAGGAACCAAAACAGAGAGTAATGAAATTTTAGCAAGAACCTGGTTGCATGAAACTTTATATTTATAGTTCCTATCTATTCTTGGAAAGGAAACTAGAATAATTTCTTAATGTTTAGGGAGAAGAAAACCTTTTTTTTTTGGCAAGAGTCATGACACAAGGAAAGCACAATTGACATTTGTGCTATACCCAAAAGGACTAGTCAAGTTAGAATTGGGGTTCCTCGTAATCATGCATACACCCAAAATCCACCTAATAAACACCCAATGTAATTCTCCGTGCACGCCCGCACACAACAAGCACTCATACAATCCAACGCAAACAAATCCACAAACTCTGTGATATATAATAAAAAAATAAAAATTCTAAAGCAACACAACATTTGAATTTTTCCCCTCCCCTTCACTTTGATGTGGTATGCTAGGAGTTCCACATTTTCTAGGGAACCAAAACAGAGAGTAATACAATTTTTTCAGGAACATGGTTGCATGAAACCTTATTATTTGAATGTATTTTTTTGGGGTTATGTTTTGTTCTTTTCAATCTTTCCTACTTGGCTAAATTTTACTCGGCATTGTACATTTTCTCGGGAACCAAAGATGGAGTAATTCACAAACTCATAACAATTACAATTTCCACTCTTAAAAGTTCCAAAGCAACACAAAAATTGAAACTTTTATTTTTCCCTAAGGGTTTGTAATATTATCACAAACTCAGAACAACTACAATGTTAAATTTTCACGGTTCCAAAGCAACACAAAGTTTAAAAAACTTGTTTTGGCTAGGGATTTGTAATATTTTCTCGGGAACCAAACATAGAGTAATTCACAAACTCATATCAATTACAATCTCCACTCTTAAAACTCCCAAAGCAACACAACAATTGAAACCTTCCTTTTTTTCTTTCTAGAACAACTACGATGTTAAATTTTTAAGGTTCCAACGCAACACAATATTGAAGACTTGTTTCAGCTAGGGATTTGAAATATTTTCTCGGGAACCAAACAGAGATTAGTAAAGAAAAAAAAAATTGACCTGGTTGCCACGGCCGGTGTACTTGAGCTGGCAAGAGTCGAAACCGGGGCGGCGGCGGAAGAGGTTGTGAATCTCACGCGCCTTGATATCGTCGGGGAGTCCGGAGACGAAGAGCGTGTTGATTCCACTCCGGTCCTTGTTGTTGCTGTTGTTGTATTCTTGCGGTGGTGGCTGCGGTGGTTGTTGGAGGAGGTAGTAGGGATCGTACGGCTGCGGATGAGCCATTCTTTGAATTGGACGGCTGTGATTTGATGATGGGTTTGGGGAGAGTGGTGGTTGTGGTGGAGAGGACTGAGGAGTAGAGAGATTTTAGAGAGGTTTCAACGAAACAATGAGAAGAGAAGCTATAGTTTACGAAAATGTTAACACGAGTTTATTTGTTATAACGGCGAAAGAGAAGAGTGTTATAAAATGTTTTTTTTTTTTTATAGAATTTCTTGAAAGAGAGACGTTGTCTTAATAAATGTCTAGTTTGATAATAACTTATTTAACCTTTTGCTTTCATTAAAAAAAAAAGGGCTGAAAATGTGCTAAAGCATATATATTTTATAAATTGAGGGAAAAAAAAGTGAGATTTTCAAAATCTATACATTTTTTTTTGAGGAATTTCAAAATCTGTACATAAAAGTTAAAAATAAAAAAAGTTAGCTTATAATTTAGTTTGTTTGGCCTGAACTTATTTGCTAAGTTTTTAGCTTTTAGTTTTTATGCATGGCTTTTTACAACCCTACATTTTTTCACTTTGTCGAAGTACAAGTAAATTTTAACACACTTTCAACGAAAATCTTTTCAACAAAAAACTAAATAAGTTGTTCCCAATTGAGGCAAGTGACTTTGTTTTTGTACTCTGATAATTGTCATCTTTGTTATTTGGTCATGAAAAAACTATAGAATATTCTATAATCAATATCAATATCAATATCAATATAAAAGTAAAGACCTCATGTAAGAGTGCATGAAGTTCTGCCACGTTGTACTATTATATAAATTTAGCATTTTTTACCCCTTTTTATTAAGTATTGTTTACTATTACCCAATAGATCATAATAACTTTTTTTTACTATTATATCAAATATGAGTTGTTCTTGACAATTAGACCAAAAGTTATTCACTACAAAATAGACTACCTTTTAAAAGTAGACCAAACCTTATGAAAAACTCAAGCCTAGTTATTATTTTACACATTATGGCCAAAGTTTGACCCTTCCCACATGTAAATCAAAGCAAAAACTCTTAACCTCTTAGAAACTCTCTTCTTCCTCCCCTACGTATAGATGATACTTCTAGAAAATCTCATTCTTATGAAATCATGTCTCCATTTTTCCCCAATTTCAATTCAATATGTTTTTGTCTATTAATAATGTTCTATGCAATTTATGCAGACAAATTCTGTCATCGACTAGTGCAACAAAAATATATATAAATCTTGAGATCCCTAAGGTTGTTGAAATAATTGACTAGTGCATATTTCTAAAATTTATAATAACAAAAAGTCTAATAAATAGCATATACTATCTCACAAAATGCCATTAAATTAATATTTTCTTAAAAAAAAAAAATCAATGATAGGAATGGTAAAAAACATATTCCTATACAAGAAATACCAAAAATACATGCAAAACAATTTTCATAGGAGGATTTATCTTTAAATAATATGAAGACAGTAGTAAAGATAAAATGCATTGAATGAGATCCTACGAAACAAGCTTGTTAATCATTTCAAATTATACTCATCATTTATGTAAAAAAATAATAATACATCATATTATTTACATTAAAAAAATAATACATATTAATTCCAAAGTTCATTGTAAGATGTGAACTGCTAGGGTATTGCAACAATAAGTAACATTGATACAACAATGGGTTGGTATTACATTTTGTGCGTACTTTGTGAAAGGAATGTCAAACCACAAGCATGATCATCTTGGTGTGTGCAAAATGTGAAACAAAAACAACATTAACTACATACTCTCCAAATATTTATAATATATTTATCTCACTATAACTACTATATATATATATATGCAAACATACAATTGCAAACTACTTCAGATACAGGATTCAAATTGAATTTTTTTATGCAACTGACAAAACAAATTTTGTGATATTTGATCAAGATGCCGAGAAAATCCTAAATAAATCTACAAGGGATTTTGCTAAAAAATAAACTAAGGTACAACTTATTTAAATTATTGTGAAACTATTGATATTAGAGAAAGAATCCCATGTGATTTGAAAAAAAAAAAAAAAAGAAGGAAAAAATAGATTTTCCTACTTCATTTGAATGAATTCAATCTAAAGGATGGTTTTGAAAATTACATAGTTGTTAAGCTTTTTGATGCACCTTCAAATGACAAAAAGGTATGGAAGAAAAAAAAAAATACACAATCCAATATGCTATATTAATACTTTGCACTATTCCAAAATTAAGGAAAATAAAAAATAAAAATATTTACAAAAAACTGTCACATCACCCAAAATCTCAATGACAAAGTCCAAACTTTATAAGATCTAATCAAGAATCTCCCTGTGCCAATTCATTAGTGATTAACACAAATGATGCAACAAAAGGAAAAGTGATGAAAGCTCAAAAATAAAACAATTATGGACGGACTAAACTTCAAACGTTGAAGATGGAGAAACTGATGATGATAACAAGCATCACCATACTGCAATAACAAAGCATTGAAGAAACAACAACAACAACCAAAAAAAAAAAAAAAAAAAAGAATTCTTAATGAAGTTTTTTATTACATCACATAATAAAAATCAATAATATAGAATGAATTAATATGCTTTTATCAACTTTTATTATACAATATTACTCCAAAGTTGTTTTAATTATTGTTCATTACTTGAAGAAAATAATTATAATAAATATATGTGTGTAATTTATAATTGTTACTTTTTATGATGAACTCATTACTAACAAAGTTTTAAAATGAATATGCTATAATATATGTATTATATTTTCCAAAAAAAAAAAAAATTACATAAAACATTACAACATTATTCGTGCATCGCATGGGCAACTTATTAGTTACTATAAATGTGTGTATTCTTCTTTTTCACATGAATGGTTACTTTTATCGTGTTCAATTTCATAATTAATTAGTGAGATTCAATTTTATGCTAAAGAAATGAATATGTAATTACTATTCCTAGTTTGGTCAAGATGATATGTCTTAGAGTGACTTTATTTCGATTTAATAAGCCCATAGATTTTACATCACTTTTGTTTTTATGGTCCTTTTGAGGTTCTTTCTTTTAATAATTTCGAAAACATTGTTCCGGCTTGTGTGTGTGGTTTAAAATGGCCAAAAGGTGGTTTTTACTTGTTATATTAAGAGTATGTTTAGGAAGTGATGAAACTCACAGTTTATTAGAGTTTTTAACTTATTTTTACTATTATTCATGAGTCTTTTTGTACTTTTTAGTACTATTCATGGGTTTTATGATACTATTCATGGGTTCTATTGTACTATTAAGCTATTTTTTAATCTTTTTTTTTTCACTATACTTTCAGTAATAATTTTTCAGTTTCAGCTAAATAAATTGTTTCTTAACGGACTCTAAGTATAATTATGAGATGTTTTTTTCTTTTGGGTTTTGGGTTTAGAAGAAAAGTGACAAGTGATTGATTGGAAGGGCAAGTTGATGATTTAGAAAGGGGCAACCAACCAACCAAATGCAATCTAAACTCTCTTTCTGAAACTATTAAGAGTGAGGAATAAGAAAGAGAAGCAAAGCCCATTGGTTTTTTTTTTTTTTTTAACTTTATTATATTTTTTCTTTTCTTATAATTTTGCTTTTCTCACCAACATGACATTCCCTTGGTGTAAAGAAATTATTTTAGAAATTAAACACACAAAAGAAAATACAAAATAATGCAACATAACAACAACTAAAGGGTAAGAGATCGCTTGAGCAAACTGTTCACTATGAAGGTTTGGTTAGACATGCCTAATTGCAGGAACAACCTCCTCACTTCGGAACATGGATATTATATCTGATTGTCCTCTATATCATAGCAACTTTCGAGACACTAATGCAACGATGGTAGTATATATTTGGGCTCTATCGAGGAGGGTTAGGAGGCCATGAAATAGTGAACATGAGATTGAGTGTCGGCAAAGCTACACAACTTCTTTGCTAAGCTTGACAGCCAATTCCTTGAAAGCTACTTTTTCGTAATCCCCTATACCTCTTTCAATTCCTTGTTCTATCCATTCAGTCTCATATATGTTCCATACCATACTCACATCATCCATGCCTTTAATTGCAATTTAACGAGATCTAGATCACTATTTTTAAATAACCCGTCGACAACATTATCATTAGTGATGGCATTAGGAATTTCTTTTAAGGTGGTCACTAAGAAATTTAAATTATACAAAATCTAATAAAGCGATAACTTGAATATTTGCTACAATTGCAAATCAAGTCACTAAAAAGAGCATAATTTTTGCGATTGCAAAACCGAAAAGAGTATAATTGTCGTTAACATAAAAAAGAACTCACATCCACAATATTTTCTTAGTACCATTTTTTAAGGAAAAATAAAATTAGAGATTATTTTATTAAAGAGGTTGAACGATCTACACATTTAAATGATTAGTGACTTTTATCTTTTTATTTATAATAGGATTTTTGTTGAACAATTTGTTCACTTGTTGTTGTTTGGTCTTGTCTTGTTTTTGTTTGGTTTATGTTTGTTGTTATTTGGGCTAATATTTATTGTTATTATTTAAGATTTTTTTTTTAAAAAAAAATTTATAAAAGGGATTAAGGATTATGTTTGGGGGGCAAAATTAATTTTGGAGTAATATTACGTCTACAATATTTTTATAATAAATCTTATGCAAAAACTGTTATTGGTGGGTAAAAAAATAATATTGGTATTTGGGTTAAATTAGAATTAGTAACAGCTTACTATATTGAATTTATTGTGAAATTATTATAAAAATGTTATGAATGTAATATTACTCTTATTTTTGTTGAACCCAAATTTCTGTAATTCTCAAGTTAGAGTGTTCAACATTTTTTATTAGGGTGGTTACAATAAGTTAGTTTAACATATAATATTTTTTTAGCAAGTGTATATACACATTTTTTTACAAGTCAGGTGCAAGTCAAGGTGGTTCTGTGACCACCCTAGCTTGCATGTGGAGCTGCCAGTGATTATCATCAAGCTATACATATCATCTAGGATGTACAGACACTTCATTTGAGATTCCGTACCTGTGTTATAACGGTGTCCAATCTGCCATATCATGTTATAATTTTTCAAAAATTACTTGTGTTACCGTATCGTATCTGTACATGTATCTGTACCCATATATGTGTCCGTGCATGGTAGCATATCATCACTCAACTCAATATTTTCATCAAATTTAATAGGCTGAAAAGTAGGAGCAGGAGCAGCAAACCGTGTAATGGGGAAACTCACAAGTGGTCTCTGTTAGAACATCCAGGGGTGGTCTTTGGTTGAGGATAATCATTAAAGATTCCTGTCATACGCTATACATTGGTCATTGAATTAAAAACAGCAGTTTCTAACTAATCCTATAAAGTCCATAAATGAATCTAACTAATCCTATAAAGTCCATAAATGAATCTATATATCTGGCTTTCAAAAAACTATATTTTGAGAAACGGTGCACTGCATAAACCCCTGATATAGACCTACATTTTGAACAGGGGAAAATGTTTCTCTCCAAAAACACTTTAAACACCCCTTATATCTTTTTATTTGATGTAAATTTTGAAAATTTAATTATTAGATTGCATGTTTTTATTATATTCTTTATACTTGCAAAATTTCAAAAAGATCAAAGATTAACTGCTATGTCATCAATCAAACGTATAATTTCAAGTTTATGTGGTCTAAAATTATGCATAAAAAATAAGTTTGTTGATAAAATAGTAAATGACATTTGATTTGAATGAAATTTGACACGCATGTTAAGAACATAAAAAACATGTAATTAATTTTCAAAATTCACACCCAATAAAAAGATAGGGTAGAACAGTGGTGGCTCAATGAATTTTTTTAGGGAGGGTGGTCATTAAAAAAACTTAAATTAATTTTTTTAATAAAAATAAAACTTGAATATATTAACATCACAAAAAAAAAAAAAAAAACTTGCAAATGTATAAAGTTTTCCAATTTTCTTTCACAAGTTTTCGTATTTTGAAATCGTTATGTGATATGATAGCTTTAATATTAATGTTATCAGATACATATTTCTCAATGTACACAACCAAAAAATCATTAAGCTACAGATATCTCATTCAATTACTAACATATTGCCTAAATAAGTAATAATATATCCAAATTATCTTTTTGAAAAAATGTATCACATATATCCAACAAATTCTGTTAAAGACTAAAACAAACACTAACAGACTAGCTATTTGAAAAGTGTGCATTTTTTAAATATAAAAAAATAGCTATTTTAAAATATACCATTTGAAAACACAATTAAACGTTTGATTTGAGCTTTTAGACTAATTTATTTGTTTGGGCAATTTTTGAGAAATGCTATATCCACAATATTTTTGCAACACTTTCACAACAAAGATTAAGTGATAAATTTTTATTGGTTCTAATTTGAATTTATCATTGAAATTATTATTTTGCCCATCAGTAACAACTTGCTATATAGAATTTGTTACAAAAATGCTGTGAATATAGCATTTTTCGCAAATTTTGTACGCAAATTTTTGGTTCAACATTCGACAGACCAAAATTTTGAAGGGGTTGAATTTTAGTTTTAATGGGCTCAAATTGTTATTTAGGGTGTTCAAGGTTCTCTCCTTTTTTATTTATTTATTTATTTTTTAATTTTTAGGGTGGTCAAAGACCTGTAGTAATTTAAAGGATAGAATTTAGCTACAAAATTGGTTATAGCTTAAAGTTACAACCTTACTTAATATCTTTTTATTGGAGGTAAATTTTGACAAATATACCATTGGATTATATCTTCTTCTTATATCCTTCATGCTTGCAAAATTTCAAAAAAATTAAATATTAATAGTTATGTCATCAATAAATTATTTAAATTGCAAATTTTTGCAGTTTAAAATTATGTATAATATATAAGCTTATAGATTATATAATAAATAATATCCGATTGACATAAAATTTGACATTGTATTAAAAGCGTAAAGATCATGTAATTCACCAGTTAGATTTTCAAATTATGTAGTAATGTTTATTTTATTGAGTATGATTGTAGCCTTGAGTTATGATCAGTTTTGTAACTAAATTTTATTCTAATTTAAAATTCAATATTTTTAAGGTATACAATTTTTTTTTTTTTTTTAAAGTTAGGTATAGTACTTTAAGTGCTGTTACTTAGGTTATTCTCTTAAAATTCAGTCATATAGCTTTTTTCTCATGGGATAGAGGAGCGTTTTTAGTTAAGTAGCCACATGACTGAATTTTAAGAAGGGAATCTAAAGAATAATACCCAAGGTATTGTACAGTTGTATCTAAATTTTGTCCAAAAAGATACATAAAAAGTTCGAAGTTTTTTTTTTTTTTTTTTTTGTTTATTTAGAAGGAAATTTAGATATAACTTGATGAAGATCCAAATTTTTATATATTAAATTTACAAGTTAATTCAAGAGTTACCGGCTTTTGTATGTTGTGAGTTGTGTGTTCTTAAGCCTAGGTTCTCTCTCCCTCTGTGTGTGTGTTAGACTCTGTTTATCAAAAGATTTGCAACTTAAATCAAATAATTAGACCAACCTCACAACTCATGATATAATTTCCAGACTTCCTGTTGATGATATTGCCCCTTGGCGGGCCCGAATCAATGTCACTCACAATGATTTGAACCACCAGCAGCTGAGGCCTCAAAAGCTCACAAGAAAAGAATATAACCACTGATACAATGACACAAAAGTAACCAATTACAAAAACCTTGTAAGAAATTTCAAAGTTCATTGCTCAAAAATTGAATTAAAGAGTAGTAATTCCAGGTCATATTTGGCGCGAAAGATCTTGGTTTGGTTGAGAATACGAGCATTAAAAGCAGTCACATGATTTTTGGGCCATTCCACTTGACAAAATTTCATCATTCACAACCACATCCTTCTGTAAAGGCACCTTCAATCTCGCATCTTGCACGTTGAGATTGTCTCGATTTTCTGATTTTCCTGCGGATAACACTGCCCTTGTTTTTGCTGTAAAAACGAACATGTTTGCAAATGGAGCCCTTTAGGGTCCCCAAAACAATGTCGGAAGATTTGGACCACCAAGGGGCCGAAGAACCCTTAAAGCTCCCACCATAAAAGTAGGACAATGACCAACGATATTAACAATAACACAAACACAACCATAACCAAACAAAGATCTGAATAAACAAACGACAAAATTTAGGTCAATTTTTTATAAGCAGTATATATTCTTTTAGCTGTAATCCTAAAACGATCTCTCAAAATTTAAGAATAGTATCTTATGTGTTGTACATATTTTATTCGAGTGTAATTAAATTCAACTATGTAACTATTGACCAATGTAAATAGATAGTTGTATTTGATTAGCAACTAAGAAATGAATCTAAGATTCTAAGTTTTATCCCATACGAAAAACCCAGATGCCAAATAGAGCAAAACCCCAAAATTGAAAAAGAAACCAAAGAAACAAATCTCATTTCCTCTGTACTAAATCACCAAATTGGGGGATCGAATTACAAAACCCAAAACAAAACAAAACAAATCAAAAATTCATGGCAACAAACACAAATTTTGATTAATTAAGAACTAGATCCAGAACCAACAACACCACCACCAGAGCTAGTACCAGTCATCAACCCAGAAGCTTCTTCATCCAAGAACAAATCATCAGTCCTTCTCACTGCGGCGTGCACCACCACCAACACCGCCCCAATCAACAGCGCCACCAAGATGTTCAACGTGGCCTTTGTCAACAACAAGAACACCACGGTCAACACAGCCAACACAATCATCACCACCCTATCGTCAATCACGCGGCCAAAAACCATGAGTGGCTCGTCACGCAAGAAGTACAAGAACAACCACGCCGCCATCATTACTATAAACACTATGAGCGATACGGGGTGCCATAGAAGGCTGAGGAAAAGAATTAGAAGCGCTACGATGGCATAGTTCATGCGAAAATACCCCACGTTTATTTTTATCCTCGAGACTGCATCGCCAAAGTTTGAAGGTAAGCCAAAACTGTAGAAATGGAACATGAGCTTCCATGGTCTACGAGTGCCAAGGCCTGACTTGATTCTCTCTTTTGCACGTGAGATGTATTCAAGGTTGGCTTGTGCTGGTGATGAAGCTGGTATAGTACCATAGGTGGTCATGTTTTATTTTGCTTTTTGTTTATGTTTTTGGTTTTGTTTAGGTGAGTTTTGAGGGTTTGAGACCTTTAGGTAGGAGAGTTTGAAGAGTTGGAGAGAGAATGAAGGTTATAATGGGGATTGTGAAAGGGGAACCTGAAACGTGTAGAGAGTAATAAAATAGAGAGGGTGTATTGGGGCTTATAATAAGATGGGTGTGAGGTGCATTGTTTGAAGTGTAGGGGCCGTGGGGTGTGCGTGTGATGTTGTGTGATGGGGGGTGTTTGTGAAATTTTGGTTGGGTGTCAATTATGATATACCCAACAAGCAAAAAAAAATAGAAGGGAATATCAATTATGATTAAACCCCAAATTGGGTTAGGACAACGGGTAAATGATCAAGTAATGTAGGACAAGTTTGATGAGGATGAAAAAGTATGATTGTCAATTCCATTATTAGATTTTACTATGCATGGAGGGGAATATATGAATTGTATAATTGGTGGACTTGAAATGAAATTGGCAGGATAATTGTAATCAATCAATATGTAATTAATTTGTAACTTAAAGAGATTTTGGGCTCCACAAACCAAAAAAAGGAGATTAGGAAAATATAGAAAGATGAGCGATCTATTGTCAAAACATTGTTCGAATTACGGAATCAATCCAATAAACTTAGGACAAATAGTAAAAGTAAATTTTAAATATATATATACTTGTTATTGGACTGAATAATGATTGAGATGAGTAATTATTAGGAGTTCTCGAAGCACGGTAATGTAGAGATCTATTCTCTTATATTAATAATAAATTCCACCAATAAATTTGTGATAAGATTGACCAAAAATGTGAAATGAAGGAGCACTATATTATTGTGTTTCAGGGGCAATTTTCCCTAAATTATATAACAATTCAATGAAATGAAGCTCATCAATTTTTATTTTTTTTATTTTTTTATTTCTTAACTTGAATTTTTATGATTGCTTCTATTTTTACCATACAAGTCTTGAATTAGAAGGCTAAACAAACTAATCTTAATTCACTCTAAGCAATTAGATTTGCTTCTAAATTTCACTCTAAAAGTCTTAATTTAAAAGATAAGTTTACATTTACCAAAAAAAGACAAGTTTACTCTAAATTTGGATTTAACTAAATTATTTTTCCTCTTAATAGGAGATTTTAATTGAATTCTTGACTTAATAAATATCAGTTACTAAATTAAAATCTTATAGATCATGAAGGATTTTTTAATTGATAACTGCAATTGTCATGTCACAATTTAGATGCCCAAAAGAAGGATAAATTATTATTTACACCGAAAGGACTGCTAATATGGTCCTCTCTGACCAATGAAATAATGTCATCTATATAAATGTATGCGTGAGCTTCATAATCAGCACATAGAATAAAAAATAAAAATTACCAGACGATATCACATTTGCATAAATAACAACATTTTATTGATTGAGAGGTCAAGAATAACCACATCAGCAGTCCTCTGATGGATCTAATAATTTCTCTCAAAGGAGAGGGCAAGTGATAATTTAAATGTGGCAAATGAATGATTGAGATTGATGAGGTACATGGAATGTGATCAAGTGTACCCACATGTTGATGCCTCTTTCTTAATTTCTTAAAATTATGGTAGTTGTACAAGGACCCAACATTTTCAACTAATCTTCCAACACGGAATGGGTTGGACTCTTATGTGGACAAGACCACACTAAAGCGTTGTAGGGACGGCAATGATAAAACGACGGCAAGGTTCCAACGAGAACCGGCTTGATTGCCCACGTGGCATGTTGGAAGCTACGAGAAAAATACTGTGGAAACCTTTACAAGCAAAGAAATCTTAATTAAAATGTTTCGTTGATTTTAAAATCGGGAAAAGATTTATTTTATATGCAAACGTGGCAGGAAGATAGTTAATTAAGAGAAATGGGTTGGTAAATCTGACCGATAAGAGATTGCCACGAAAGCAGAATAGTAACCATTTGCTTGAAGAAGCACTTCCTATCTAAATCATCAAGTCGGTTTCAAAAAAAAAAAAATCATCAAGTCAATTCAAATTTTGAAAGTGCCACAATCTAATGGATGATGTGAAGCTTCTTCATTCCATAACACGTGGAGGTCATATGAGTGATTATTGTTCTATGCCTTGTTTTTCATTTCTTAAAGTTTATATTTGAGATCCGAGTATAAATTTTTTATCTCACTTTTTATATTCTATTTTATACTATATTTAATTGTTACATATTTTTCCTTTTACTTTTCTTATAAAATAATTAAAGTTTAAAATAGAAAAAAATAATCAGGCATGTAACATATCATAATAAATAAATTTTAAAGTAAAATATAGAAATTTTATTCAACCAATACCCCCACTCCCCTAAGGTAGACAAAAATAGAAAGAAGAAGAAGAAGAAGAGACATCAAGTTCAAGGGGTTTTTATAATCATAGTAGCTTAGTTATTTTATAATTGATGTTTGAGGGGTTTAAATAGTGGTATGGGATCATAACTCGTAAACACTCCCTCATGTGAGTTGAACTATATCTAGATCTTAAACCCACATAAAATACTAGCCTCATTACACAATTTTTGCTTGTGCAATGAGGCTTTTTTTTTTTTTTTTGGATAAATTTTGGATAAGTTTGTTTTGAAGATATGAATTAGTAGGAAAATGTTCTATTTTATAGGCATTTTAATTGGAATTGGAGATATATTTTTACCGTCCTCAAGTTTTTTCCCTTAAATGAAAGGTTTGGGGGTAATTCTGAATTACATAAAAGTTCAGTCTAAAGAGGGGAATCCTCTTATAAATAATATAGAAATACATAGTACTTAAATTGAATTAGTGTCATATTGTCATATTTGAAGGTTCGAACTCAAGACCTATTTTATATCAAGATCCTAATCATTAGGTCACAACTTTAGGTGGTTGGAACTTGGAAATGACTAATGTGGAATGTTTATAATGGGAAAAGAAAAAAAAAATATTCATGATATAAAATTTTGCCTACAATGATTTTCCTTTTTATTATATAATTTTGAGTGTAAAAGGTAAGTTATAATGTAAAATATGGATAGACTATCAAGTTGTTATGATTCTAGTTAGACTCAAACGGTTTTTATTTTTTATTTTAACTATTATATTCAAAAATTAATTATACTAATATGGGATTCTACTACTATTACATAAAAAAGCAAAGAAAGGGCTTTGTTTTGTTGCTTTCATTTGTTCCGAGACAGCTTAGATTCGATTTCCCTAGAAAAGAAGAATGAAAAAGATAAGGGCCATTGTTGCATGGTTTGGTGTTTTGATTAGCACTTTAGCAGAAACCATTTTTGTTGGTGGACCCTTCCCTTTGCTGTGCAATTATATGGGCCCAAAGAAAAGCCCAACTCAAAATGTGGCAGACAAATCCCAAGCTCTTTAACATGAGAATATTTGGGTTCAATTTCTTCTTAACATTTCTAAAATTTCCTCATAACATGATCTAGTCCTTTTGTTTTTGTAGGACTAACCTAGAAAAAAACTTTGTTTTGATAGCTATAATTGGGTGTTGAATTATTCATTCAGTGCACTTTTTCTCCTCCACATTTGTTTTTCCACCAAGTCCCTACACTAATATTGGTGTTCTTTCTCCATAGCGTGTGATTCTAGAGTCTAGACCAACACAAAGCCACAGAATGTGGTTTTTTCTCCAATGCGTGTGATTCTAAATTTCTAATCCAACACAAACCACAAATTGAAGATGCTGACTCATTTGCTGTGCCAAAGATTTGGAGTTCAATTCTTTCCCCGAAGCTTCAATACTGTTTTCACTTTGAATCATTTTTTATTATGCTAACAATTAATTAGATTGGTTTAGAAGGTTCCATATGTAAAGCTGCACCCGATTGACTTTTGCTCCCTTTCATGAGGGTGAAAGATTAGAAGTCATGTATAAGACCTACAAATGAAGGCCACTCTAATGTGAAAAGCGATGGACTTTGTTGGGCTAGCCTAATAATGTCATAGTATATTTGGAGCATCATTATAGAACCATGTATTTTTTGGTTGGGAGGGGGATTATACCGATAAAAGAGGTGCTACATCCACAATATTTCCATAACACTTTCATAACAAATAATAGGTGGTTAGTTGTTATTGGTTATAATTTGAATATATCATTAAAATTATTTTTTTGTCTCACCAATAACAACTTGCCACGTAGAATTTGTTGTGAAAGCGTAGTGAAAATATTGTGGCCATATCATTTCTCTACTAATAATGTTTATATATTTTACGTAATCAGATTCCTTGTTTGAATATCTTACATTTGTCAAGAACCTTATAATTCAATTGACTAGTACTTTCTAGTATTTCCAAGATATCTCGGGTTCAAATCTTTCCTCCCCTATTATATCTATCAAATTATAAAAAAAAAAAAAAAAAATTATCTTCCATTTAAACTAATATTTTAACTTCATTTATTAATGACTATATATTTATTATTCTTATTTATGTTTCTTTCTGTGTTGAAATATATAATTAGTCACTTTAGAGTATGGAGTACTTAAAAGTAACAATGATTATAACAAGTCTCAACTCTAACTCACTCCATGAAAAAATAAATTATTATTTACATCTATGTTATATTTTCTATATCAATTAATTTTTTAATTAATTAAATACTTTTTACGTATATTAATTAGTATTTTTAGAATTACTTTTGTTTTCAACCTTTTATTTTCATCTTATCCCCTTAAATTAAAAGTCAGACTTTCCCATTAGGGGAGAGACTTGGGAGGGATAAGTTCCAATTGGCTTAAAAGACCATACTTTGTGGAGGTTACATTTATATTATATTTTCCATATCAATTAATTTGTTAATTAATTAATACTTTTTAAGTATATTAATTAGTATTTTTAGAATTACTTCTGTTTTAATCTTGTCCCTTAATTAAAATTCTGATATTTCCCATTAGGGGAGAAACTAGAGAGGGATAGGTGCCAATTGGGTTAGAAGCCCCTTAGCAGCATGATTTTATATGTAGGGGAGATAACACCTTGTGGAGGCTATCATTTTGTGGAGATAACACTTTGAGAAACCTCTAATTGAGTAGTTAATATAACATATATGATTATTGCTTAACCCATAAGTTTAAACTTATGAAGTTGGGCCCAACTATTTTATATTAACCATTCACTCTTCTCGTTAATCGTTATTATTCAATGTGAGATTTTACCCACACATTTATACCCAACACTATATATTATGGACAAGGTTTCTTTCTAAAATTTTTTAATACAAGGTTTCTCTCTAAATTAGTTTGGAGAGAAATGATTCAAACTCCTCTTATATTTTTTTATTGAATGTAAATTTTGAAAATCTAACAATTTGATTGCATGTTCTTTATATTCTTAACACTCATGTATAATTTCGTTCAAATTATGTGTTATTTACTATTTGATCAATAAGTTTATTTTTTATGCATAAATTTAAGGAAAATGCTAACATATGCCCTTAAGGCAATGATTAACAATCCATTTAAAGAAAGTTTTTATAGGAAAAGGAAAAAAAAATGTTTTGACAACTTTTTTCATTTCCCATAAAAGTGGTGTCAAAACTTTCCTAAAATGGATTATTAACCATTGTCCTAAAGACACTTGTTAGCATAACCCTAAATTTAAATTATAAAAACTTGAAATTTAAACATTTTATTGATAACATAATTATTGATCTTTGACAATTTTTAAATTTTGCAAATATAAATGATATAATAAGAATATGTAATCCAATAGTTAGATTTTCAAAATTCACATTTAATCAAAAAAAATATATTAAAAATTTGAAGGGCTTCTCTCCAATTTTTTCAGAATATTTTATAGTCAAACTCATCATTGGGCGGAATTTACTAGCCTTGATTGATTTTACTGAGTCCAAATCTTCTGTCCCACTTTTCCTGATCCACTCTATACTCCATCAATAAAAACTTGCCACGTGTTTACCTAATTAATTAAATACTATCATTATTGACTTATTAATACTACCGTTATTAATTAATAGTAGCATTTAATTAATTAGGTGAATACGTGGCAAATTTTTATTGGTGGAGTATAAACTAGAACAGGAAAAGTGGGACAGAAGATTTGAACTCGATTTTACTTGCATTAAGAGCCAAAAAGTCCTTAAACAAAACACTCAAAGGTCCCAGAAGTGGTATATACGTGGTATATGATCCCGAGAGATGATAACAAATACGGTTTCGAAATAGGCTAATCTTTGGTATTTCATTACAAAAACATGCTTGTTAAGATGATAGTCACCAATAAAGCCACTTAAGCTTCCTTGACTTTGTTTCTATTAAAAAAAAACAGCTTCCTTAATCTTACTAAAGATTTGGATAAACCAAATAGATTCGTATATATATGGACATGTAATATAGCCCATGATCACCCAAATACGTGAATATTATAAACAAAAATGTAGGAATATGATTTTCGGCACTGGGAATCAATAGGTAGCGTAGCTGCGTAAGTGACTAATAAATAAAAAATTTCTCCAAGTAACAAACTCAAAAGCTTCAAATTAGTCTTCAATAAATCATGGCTTATTCTTAACCAGCTTTTGATGACTGAAAATGAAGTCCTGCCGCGTTGTTTGAGTAAAACAAAAGGGTTTCTTTGTCAGCTGTGGGAATTAGTCTAATCAGATACGTGTTAGGAAGTAAAACTTTTTTCAATCATTGCTAATAAAAATTTGTGACTTGGCATTATGGTACAATAGTTGCTACAAGATTGTTACCTCTACGCTTGTCTTAATGAAATGAAAACCAATTGACTCTAACAATGTCTGACCCATGCAACATCCTTAACATTTGTTTATGTGTTGTCAAAATTTGATAATGTCATCTAGTCAGACATGAAACGATAATGAAAAAGTCAGCTAACAAATTGACCCAGCACAGCAACAAAAAATTGTGAAGTGTATAGCTAATAGCTATACAAGTGCTTGGTCTTATTCTTCGGGCAAGGAAAAATGTGACTAATTTCACTTTAAGAAACTTCTGCTTGAAGTATATACTTTGATAGACTTGGAGGTGCTTTCTAAGAATTGAGATGGAAAGTACTACAAGTTTTTCCAACCGCTTATACATTCAAATTGCATTCCAAGTTTATGTTGCTTCTTCAAATGCAACAACGAGATTATCTACCTTTATAAGCGACCAATAACATAGCACAATTCCCTTACATGTCCAAACAAATCAAAGCCACACTTGAAAAAAAATAAAAAATCTATACTCCCACCTCTGTCTCTCTCTCTCTCCCGGTGTGGGATTGTTTTGAAAGCTAGAGCAATGGAGAGAGAGCACAAATTTCTCCATGGAACACTTGAAGCTACCATCTTCTATGCCACGCCTTATACACCGCTATCTCCTTTCAATGTATGTACTAGAAGTTAAGTATACAATTCAATGAAATTTGCTGAGTTCCAACAATTTATTTAAACTTCAAAGTCTCATAAATATATGTATAACCCTTTACTTGTTAACTAAGCATTGAAAACATTTGCAATATCTTTGTATTTGTTAGAACAATGGTTAAAAAATTTAATTAAATATTTCCTAATAGCTTAAGATTTTGGGACTAGTGGTAATTTATTAGTATCTGACTTACAAGGAGAATCATGCTGTCTACTAAATGTTTTGCAGTGTATATTTGTAAGAGGAAAGCCTGCCTATGTAACCATAGAGATAGATGACATGAAGGTAGCAGAGACCAGCCATGAACGTGACCGAGTTTGGAATGAGACCTTTCAAATTCTCTGTGCTCATCCATCCAATTCAACTATTACCATCACAATGAAAACAGCATGGTCTTGCTTCTTGGGAAAGATAAACATCCAGGCTGATCAGTTTCTTAATGAATCAAGTTTGATTAATGGGCTATTTCCTCTCCTCAAGGAAAATGGAACACCAAATCCAGAACTGAAGCTACAATTCATGTTATGGTTTAAACCAGCAGTGTTCGAACCAAGCTGGAGAAAGATGCTAAGTAACGGAGAATTCCAGGGGTTGAGAAATGCAACATTTCCACAACGATCAAATTGTCATGTCACACTTTATCAAGACGCTCACCATCTCTCTACTTTTCATCCTCCATTCTATTCTTGTGGTGCTCCAAGAAGATTATGGGAGGATGTATACAATGCCATTGAGGGTGCAAAACACTTGATTTACATTGCAGGCTGGTCTGTCAATCCCAATATGGTGCTGGTAAGTCATGAAAACTAATTACAAATTTACCAAATTCACTTTTGTCTCATGTTCTGGGAATCAACTTTTTACTTTTGTCTCATGTTCTGTCAATCCCGATACGCTTTTGAATAGGTTAGGGATATTCAAACTCAAATCCCACATGCAAAAGGAGTAAAGCTTGGTGATTTGTTGAAGCAGAAGGCAGAGGAAGGTGTGGCTGTAAGGATTATGTTATGGGATGATGAAACATCCTTCCCATTCTTCAAGAATGAAGGAATAATGAGAACACATGATGAATATGCCTCAGCCTACTTTGAAGGCACCAAAGTAGTATGCAGATTGTGCCCAAGATTACACCCAATGTCCGCCCCACTCTTCTCTCACCATCAGAAAACCATAACCTTAGACACTAAGTCGCAAATAAATTCAAGCAATAGAGAAATTATGAGTTTTGTTGGTGGAATAGATCTTTGTGATGGTCGCTACGATACAGAACAACATTCATTGTTTCACAATCTCAATATGGAACCGCATTGTCATGATTTTTATCAGACAAGTATTGCAGGAGCTAGCCTTGAGAAGGGGGGGCCAAGACAGCCATGGCATGATGCTCATGCTTGTATCAAGGGTGAAGCTGCTTGGGATGTACTAACCAATTTCGAGCAACGATGGAGTAAACAATGTGATCCTTCTTTACTAGTTCCCATTAGTACCTTGTCAAATCTCAGCTGCCAAAGTTATTCAAGCATTCCCTCTGGGAGGAATTGGAATGTACAAGTATTTAGGTCCATTGACCATGTGTCAGCTAGCCAAATGTTTAGAAACTTTACTGTGGAGCAAAGCATCCAGGAAGCCTACATACAAGCAATAAGGAAAGCTGAGAGGTTTATTTATATTGAGAACCAGTATTTTATTGGAGGGTGCCATTTGTGGGAGAAAGATCAACATAGTGGCTGCAGAAATTTGATTCCTATTGAGATAGCACTCAAGGTGGTCAACAAGATTAAAGCAAAGGAGAGGTTTGCAGTGTATATACTAATACCAATGTGGCCAGAAGGAGTGATTGAGAGTGATGTAGTTCAAGATATATTGCATTGGACTAGAAGAACAATGTCAATGATGTATAAGTTGATAGGAGAAGCAATACAAGAAAGTGGTGAGCCAGGGCACCCTAAAGACTACTTGAATTTCTTCTGCCTAGCAAATAGAGAAGAGATGGGTAAAGAGGAAGTTATTCCTCCAGAGTCTCCTCACCCTGAAACACAATATTGGAATGCTCAAAAGAATAGGAGGTTCATGGTTTATGTACACTCCAAGCTCATGATAGGTATGTGTGTCAATTCTTCATTTACACTTAAATAGAGTTCCTTCTACTTTTGATTTTATTTTTATTGTTAGAGGAGTACTGCCCTAATGGCCTAGTCAAAATTTACCTTAATGATTGGTACAAAACTTAGGTACAATTTCTTGGGTGTTTTATCTCATATTCCTCAATTAAATTTAATCATGTTGCTGCATTGGTCTATGAGCTACATAGTTTGAATTTAATTATCTTTGAGATAAGATAGTACATTTTGTATTACATTGGTCAATACAACCACATAGTTGAATTTAATTAGAAAACCTAAGAGATAGCATTTAAGCTAGCGTCATTGCTATACCTAAGTTTTGCCCAAAAGATTATATTTCATGTTGCCAATAACTTATATAGGTCGATTATCGCTTCTTTTACCATGCCAAAAAAAAAAAATCAAAAAACAAAAAGGAGTAGAGACTATTTGGATGGATATAGACCTATAACTATCCTGTGGGTTGGGTGAGGATATAGACCTAATGGGTTTTTGCAGGTTTTGCTTTGGTTTTCTTTGAATTACTTTCTAAGTAAATGGATTTCACCAGTAGAAAATACTAAATGCATGAAGAAAAACTTTACATTTCCCTCCATTTTGTTTTCCTCTACTTTCCACAATGAATATGATAATAATAGTGATTTACATATTAACAACCTGTTCCTCCATTGTTGCTATTTATATTTCAGTGGACGACCTGTACATTTTGATTGGATCAGCAAATGTGAACCAGCGATCCATGGATGGGCAACGTGACACTGAGATTGCTATAGGGTGCTACCAGTCCAAAAGTGACAAAGACAAAATGAGTCGCGGCGATATTCATGCATACCGTCTGTCACTGTGGTATGAGCATACTAAATGTGCTGATCAGGAACTGTTTCAAGAGCCACAAAGTCTGGAATGTGTGCAGAAGATGTGTTCCATAGGTGACCAAATGTGGAAGATTTACACTGGTGAAGATTTGGTAGACATGGAAGGTGTGCACTTGGTAACATACCCTATGAATGTGACACAAGATGGTACTGTGGAGGATCTAACAGATAATGGGGGCAATTTTCCTGATACAAGAACACAAGTTAAGGGAAAGAGATCAATGTTGCTACCACCTGTTTTTACCACATAAGATTATTAACCCAAGTCTACTCAGTCAGTAACCAAAAAAAAAAAAATACCCATTCTTTATTAATTTTTTTTTCTTTCCTTTTATACAGAAAATCACCTTAACTTATTGTTACCCATTGATGTAAAGATTATAGAATTGGCTTGTGTACATGTCTAATTTTTTCAATTTTTTTGAAATTATTTCATTTGTTTGTATATGTGTGTAAACAATTTTACAGAGCAAGAAAAAAAAAGAAAAGAAAGAGAAAAGAAATAAAACAAATGTTTCACCTTGCATCATTGCTTTTGCTTGCCTTTATCCACTCCAATTTTTGTGAAGAACATGCAAAAGTTTATCGTTTTCTTTTATCTTGCATTGTACGTCTTTTTTGCAACTTAAGATGAATTTTTTTTTTTTTTTGGTGCAAACTTTAAGATGTAATAACTTCCATTTCAGTCCAAGTAATTATGCACACTTGTTTTCGGTGCAAAGATTCTTAAAAGCAAAGATTTAACAATAACCCAGGGGTAATAAGTTAATCAAGCTTGTATACACCAGAAGCTAGTAGTCTCTTTGTTCATGATCCCTCTCAAATTTGAGAAGAAAAATGAAAATCAGTCTCAACCATGTGTACTCTATTTTCTTTTCTTAAAAACAAACCATCTATATCTAATTAAAACTTTTTTTTTGGGAATCTTAATTGAGGGAATGACAAATAAGTGGGAGCTTTACCCAAAAAAAAAAAAAAAAAAGAAAGACAAATAAGTGGGAGATAAGCTTATGGATAAACTTTTGTAACAATGCAATTGTGGATGTCTCTTTTTTTGGTTCAGCCACCACCCCATTAGTTAACTCATGCCACATCTTCGTATTTTTATAAGGACAATGTTTATTACACATGTATCATAAGTTTTCCCCTTTTTATAAAGAAAAAGCAAAAAAGAATGAAGTATTGAGCTAAGTTCATTTAAAGCCAGAAATGCCCAAATTGCATTGGGCTTTGCATAAAATTCTTTATGCCTCATGGTTTGGGCTTATGGCACATATTTTTATATTTCATAGAACAGATATAATATAAGGCTTTGTAGTTCCTTCCTTCTTTTCTACTTTCTATCTTATTTTTGTTCTTATTCGGTCTTCTTGCAATTATAAGGCTTTGTCGTTCCTTCCTTTCTTTCTTCTTTCTATCCTTATTCTATCTTCTTGCAATTACAAGGCTTTGCCGTTCCTTCTTTCCTTTCTACTTTCTATTTTCTTTCTGTTCTTATTCTGTCTTCTTGCAATTATAAGGCTTTGTTGTTTCTTACTTTCTTTCTACTTTCTATTTTATTTCTGTGCTTATTTTGTCAATAGGTGCCTATATTTCTTTTTGCAATTATGAGAGTCCTTAACTATCTATCTTTATTTAATCCTCAGTTGTCTATCTTGCAATGATGAGATGTGGAAATTCTTTTACCTATCTTGCTAAGTTCGCTAAGAAAAAAGAATGAAGTGTTGGGCTAAGTTCATTTAGAGTCAGAAATGCCCAAATTTCATTGGGCTTTGCATAAAATTCATAATGCCTAATGGTTTGGGCTTATGGCTCACATTTTTATATTTCATAGACAAAAATCATGGCTTGTATTTTCTCGACATCATAAGATGAGCTCAAAATTCACGTTTTTCTTCCATTGCAATTGGGCTCAAGACTCATATTTTTCTCCTTAATGGATCAATGCTTATAAGAGTAGCACTATTTCTTATCTCTCATAGTATGGGCTTTCCAATAAAGACTATATTTACACAAAGTGGTTCTTGGAGAATAAATGCCAATTTCAAGCTAATTAAGTCATTGGGTTTTTTTTTTCCTAAAAAAAGAAAAAGAAAAAAAATCATTGGGTCTTTCCTCCACAAAAAAATAATAATAATGATGATGATGATAAATAAATAAATAGTCATTGGTTACATAGTGCTACCTACATCAATCATGAAGCCCATTAATATTTCATGAAGGCCCAAGCCTTAATGAGTAAAATAATGAATTTGAAGCAAGTAGGCAATGAATAGGTCATTTCTAGCAAAAAGTATTTTGTATGAAATGATATCACGTCATTAATATTAAAACCCAATAAATGAGAGACATGTGTATAAAAATAACTACTTACTAACACATGTCTTTCAATTGTTAGCGGAGTAATTATTTTTTGCTGACATATCTCACATTTATTGAATTTTAATACCGCTAACATGGTATCATTCGATACCAAATACTTTCTCCATTTTAGACAGAACAAAAACTTAAGATTTAGCCTTTTCCACTTAAAAATGCAAATTTGTCAACTCACTAAAAACAGTTTTGGCACATTGCCTCATCAAGGCCACTGCTCTCTCTCTCTCTCTCTCTCTCTCTCTCTCTCTCTCTCTCTCTCTCTCTCTCTCTCTCTCTCTCTCTCTCTCTCTCTCTCTCTCTCTCTCTCTGTGAGAGAACAAGACCAAAGCGTGGGTACCTAGCCAGAACTCTTTACCCACAGGCCACATGAATTGTTGTTTTAAGCTTTGAATATCATAGTCCAATACCATAAAGTCTTTTAAGGTCAACTTGTGCTTTGTAGTTTGGAGGGCAAAAGATATATGTTTAATTCAGTGGCTCTTAATAGTCCATGAAAAAGCCATATACATGAATTTGGCATGTCACAAGTGGTCATGTGAATTTCTGGATGAGTAGTTGCAATACAAAGATTTCATTGGTCAAATTCCTCAATCACCAATGAGCCTTGGGAAGAATAGGTCCCTCATGTCCAATTGATATTCCATGCGTTATTTGAAACCTTAGATCTCTTCCATAGAAACAAGACAACTATCCAAGCATTCATCAATTTTTTTTAACTTTTTCAGAAGTTGGACCAAGCTAACCAAAATTTGTTAACTTGTCTCTCTTAAGCCAAAGAACAAGGTCAGCAACAAGCCAGGTTCACTATTTAAAATAAATCAACCTTCCCAGATGTCACTTCTCTTTTTCTTTTTTCTTTTTTTTCAAAGAAGACCCTTTTATCCTTATTTAAGGAAGACGAGGGAAAAAACAAAATGGATGACATTCAAGCACTGATACAAACATACAATCATCTTTCACATCACACTCAAATTATTGCTTACTACCATAATTCTTTCTTGACTCAAATGCACAAGAGAGGAACAAAGAAAAAAATATCTTCTCTGTACTTCATTTTATTACACTTCACTCAAATATCTTTCATGCAATGAAAGGTTTAACGAAGGAAGGGCCCATTTCCCTTTGGACAACATTGATCATGTCATCTATGATACATTCATCGAACATATTCAAATTTACTCTCATTTTATAGAAGTTTGGCTAAAATGCAATACTTATTCTTTATGTTTTACCAAAATTCATTTCAGTCCTCTAACTTTAATTTTATTCATTTTAGTCATCTAACTTTTAAGTTTATTCAATTAAAATTTTTTCATCAACTTTTGTTATATGTTGTCGTTAATTTTCTATTTTTTTTTTAAATTTTTCTTCAAATTTTTTTAAATTAGGAAAATTCAATTACTGATTAAAAAATATTTTCCAGATTTTTTTTTTCAAAGAATTTTAACAAAAGTTGACAGAAAGGCTTAATTGAATAAATCTGAAACTTAATAGAGGGCCAAAATGAACAAAAGCGAAGTTAGAGAATTGAAATGAATTCTAGAGAAACTTAGAGGGTGAGTTTTGCATTTTAACCTTAAAGTTTTATGGTTGAACTCCTGGCAGTATACTATTTCTCTAATGGTTGGATTGACGATTGTTCTTATTGTTGGACTCGTAACATTTTAGTATTTTACTATTGTTTTATTGCTGAATTCAAACCATTTTTACAGCTAAATTTGTTTTACTTTATTGCTTCATTACCACTAAACTCTTAAAATTGTTTTTTACTTTATTTATTTATTTTTTAATACTGCAAAGGTAGACTACCATATAAGTTACTACCTTTGAATTTGTAATTGTTTTAACTATTGAACGCAAGTTAATTCATTGTTAATTTACCATATCCATATTTGAATGTGAGTTATTAATTTATTATTTGTTTTATTAATATTTTATTACGAACAAAATTTGACTACAAACTTGGTTGTAGTCTAAATCTACAACATCACTTAATATCTTTTTATTGGATGTGAATTTTCGCAAATGACAAAATTTAGCTACAAAATTAGTTGTAACCTTAGGATACAATTTTACTAAATATCTTTTTATTGGAGGTGAATTTTGACAAATCCACCATTAGATTACATTTTATTCTTATATCCTCCATACTTGCAAAAATTTTAGAAATTTAAAGATCAATAGCTATGTCATCAATAAATTATTTAAATTGTAAGTTTTTATAGTTTAAAATTATGCATAAAACATACACTTATAGATCATA
This sequence comes from Quercus alba, assembly GCA_036321655.1. NCBI lineage: Eukaryota > Viridiplantae > Streptophyta > Magnoliopsida > Fagales > Fagaceae > Quercus > Quercus alba. The sequence continues at coordinate 14,680,961 of CM070302.1, read as the reverse complement.
TAGTAAATAATATCCGATTGATACCAAATTTGACATGTGTATTAAGAGTATAAAGAATATGCAAAATTTAATAAACGCTTTGTCAAATTTTGTCCTTTGTCAAATTCAATATTGGATTACACTTTCTTTTTATATCCTCTTTACATGCAAAATTTCAAGAAAATCAAAGATTAATAACTATATCATCAATGAATTGTTTAAATTGCAAAATTTTCTATTCTAAAATTATGCATAAAAAAAAAATGGTCAATCATAGAGTAAATAACATCCTATTAACACAAAATTTGACATGTGTATTAAAAATATATAAAACATACAATCCAATGGTTAGATTTTGTTAAATAAGTGGCCAAATTAAATATTTTAAAAGAAGTTGTAGCCTTAAGCTACAATCAAGTTTGTAACTAAATTTTTTTAATAACCGACAAAGTTTAACTATAAAATTGGTTGTAATCTAAAATTACAATCTTATTCAATATCTTTTTATTAGAGGTGAATTTTGATAAATCCACCATTAGATTACATCTTCTTTTTATATCCTTCATGTTTGCAAAATTTATAGGAAATTAAAGATTAATAGTTATTGTGGGGTTAAGGGCTCAAATCATATACTGGGCCTTGGGTCCTATCTGAGGAGGTAAGTAATCTGAAGATGAGCAAGCAGTACAAAATGGTTTGAGCTAGACTTTACTTATAGAGCATGGATGGGAAGGTGGTCCGAGGAGTAGTGTCTCCTCAGACCGGCTAAGAATAGGTCAAACACAGATCCTAATGATCAAGGCAACCTTCCAGGAAATTTCAGTGACAAGGACGTACCCCAGAAACGTACAAAAGAGAAGGAAACCCCAAAGAAAATATTTAAGGGAAAGTTACTACCATCGCATTAAATGAACTGTAGCTACTTTTCTGATTGCATTTATGTGGAAAAGACCCCTGAACAGTGCTGCTTTGGCAATTGCAACTCACAGAAAGCCAAATTGGGTGTCTGATGGGACAGGTACTCAAGTAAGGGTTCAGATGATCAACAAGTATGGGATTAAGATGGCCCAAAGGGGGCTATATAATGTGAGAAATCCTCCATGAGAAGGGGGAGAAAAAAAAAAGAAAGAAAATGGAAGAAACACTGTAGCAATCTAGAACCAGACTTGTAGCAAAGCTTTGAGAATAATATTTAAGAATCAGTTTCCTCGGACTTGGCCATGGACTTTTTTCTTTAGTGAACATCTATTATCTTTCTTTTTTTGTCATCAAAACCTATTGGCCGGTTACTTAATTCACTAAAACCCAATTTTCCAACTCATTTTCTACAAATTTATTGCTTTGGGATTTTTGGGCTTAAGTCCATACATTTGTTAGGCTAAAAGTTCAAATCAGGTCCTTACATCTATATCATCAATAAATTGTTTAAATGACAAGTTTTGGTAGTTTAAAATTATGAATAAAATATAAGCTTATAAATTATAAAATAAATAATATTCAATTGATACAAAATTTGATATGTGTATTAAGAGTGTAAAGAACATGCAATTCAATGTTTAGACTTTCAAAATACGTAGTAATATTTATTTTATTGAGTAAGATTGTAACTAATTTTATAACTAAACTTTCTCCAATACATAATGCATGATCACCATACAGACATTAAGGGCCCGTTTGGTAATGTTGTTCTAGTAATATTGTTATAATTTTTTAGAAATATGTATGAGTAAAAAAATATTGTGAAAATACGTGTTATGTTGTTTAAACAATAAATACACCTATCAAACATCCCCAAAGGTTCAAGCTCATCTCAAAATCACTAAACAGTTTGGCCTTTTAAGCATAATGTATACTTATGTAGGCTCCATATATAATATATATATATATATATATATATATATAAAATAAAAAATTGTTGACCCAAACTTCAATTATTTAACATCAATTATTCTAATGCCAAATCATATTCTTTCAATACTTTTCTGAAGATACTGCAATGGACAACGACAAGAGGATTCACCAGAGCCACTAGGTAGTTCCATCAAACTCCTACACCAGAAAGAAGTTGGAAATAGTAATAGTAGAAATCTCTCAATAATTAGCTTTTTCTTAAGGATTATTATTCTAACCCATCATTGTAAACAATGGCTACTTTTGCTTGTCAAAAAATGTCATAACTCATAAGTGTGCCCAGTGCCAACCGATCCAAATAACTTGGATGCAATGTATTATATATAAGATAAGATCCAATAATGCATCCACCACTAGCTCTTGTAGTTGGATAATGACAAAGTCCCGTGGCGGAGACACACCAATGGCTTTGTGGAGGAGACCCAAGAGGTACATCAAGATCACAGGACACTCTATCATTAATTATGCATCATTACGCAATACAATTGTCAAAGAACTCAAACAGTCCAGCTACAAAAAGAAATGTTTAAATAAACAAGAATTAAGTTTTCATAAATCTTAGGCTAAAATTTATTTTATGCTCTTTAAGTTTAGGTTACTTTATAAAATAGTCATTTGACTTTCAAAACTTATAATTTACACCATTACAATTGTCAAAGAACTCAAATAATCCAGCTACAAAAAGAAATGTTAAAATAAACAAGAATTAAGTTTTCATAAATCTTAGGCTAAAATTTATTTTATGCTCTTTAAGTTTTGGTTACTTTATAAAATAGTCATTTGACTTTCAAAACTTATAATTTATACCATCAAATTTTTTTTTTTTTTTTTTTATAGAGAATTTCAACTTATAACGTCCGCTCCTGATGTTAGCTCTTTTATCATCAGACCAAGATACCGGTCGGTTTTTAGTGTAAGCGAGGATTGAACCCTAAATCTCTTATTCAACTATCAGAAACTTTATCAGTTGAACTAACTAGAACCCACATATCATCAATTATTATCATTATAATGGTCTGTTATAGGCCAAAATTGGGAATTAATATTGATTTTCAAACAATATAATTAGTAAGCATTGTATTCAAACTATATTTTTTACTAGCATCTCGAGTCTAAAAGACTCGATTTAGGACCTATAAATTGAGTCTCAAAGACTCGGTTTCCATGGTCTAATCACGTTTGATGTGACATTTTTTCCTTGTGGCGTCCACCTGGAAATCGAGTCTCTAAGACTCGATTTATAAGCCCAGACCCAAATACAAAAGGATTATAATTAATAACAGTCCAAGCCCATTCCAGATCTAGTTGGATAACACATGGAACCTCACCACTCATACCAATCGCAAAGAAACTCCAGCTGAAACTGCAGGTTTCAGCTAAAGAAACGCTGATCTCTCTAGAAACCCAAAAAAAGAATCAAAGATAAAAAAGAATAACAGCAACAACTAAGAAATCAGGAAAAAAAAAAAAGAAGCCGAAGAAGAAAAGAAGCCAAAAAGGCATGGGCGTCGATTACTACAAGATTCTCCAAAACCCACCGGCGCCACCCATAAACCGGTGCCAGCCACTAGCAATGCCACCCACAGACCGGCACCACCCACCAGCGACGCCACCCCCTCCTTCCTCTCATCTCTCTCACAAAATCCATCGGGATTTAGATGCTGAGAAGCGGCTTGGGTTTTTGGTGGCTGCTCTAATCTTACTGGTGACTGTTCTGATCTTGTCGCTGCTAGATTTGCTGGGTTGTTGGATTTTTAGATTAGATTCTTTGTTCGTGGGTTTTCTTTTCAGGTTTTTGATCTAGTTTTGTGGGTATTTTTGCTGGGTTGTTGGATTTTTAGATTAGATTCTTTGTTCGTGGGTTTTCTTTTCAGGTTTTTGATCTAGTTTTGTGGGTATTTTTGCCTTTCTAATATGGATTTTTGGGTTGTTGGTGGTTGTTTTTTGGGTGGCTGGTGGTTGTTTTTTTGGTAGTTGGTGGTGGTTTTTTGAATCTTTGGTGGTGGTTTTGATGGTTGTCTTTTGAATGGTTGGCAGTGATTTCTTAAATTTTTTTTTTTTGGGTATTTCTGGGAATGGCCTGTACAGTTAGACTAAATCTTTTTTGGCTTATAAATCGAGTCTTAGAGACTCAATTTCCAAGTGGATGCCACATGGAAAATATGCCAAATCAGATGTGATCAGAACACTGAAATCGAGTCTTTGAGACTCGATTTATAACCCCTAAATCGAGTTTTAGAAACTCGAGATGTTAGTAAAAAATATAGTTTCGAAACAGTGCCTATTAATTATATTGTTTGGCAAACAAGATTAATTCCTAATTTTGGCTGTCTGTTATATCTTTGTCATTTACCTACCTAAAAGAAATTATACTTCTAAAAAAAAAATTATACTTTTCTATATTTCTATCCAAAATGATGTCATTTTGTGTGGGCTATTGTTACAAAAATTTATGGAATGAGCATTGATATTATTGTAATATCAAGTGTTTCGTGTTAGAATAATTAATTTTATAACTTTTCATAGTTAACTGACTGATTTATAATCAATCTCAAATTTTTTCTTTTAAAAAAAAAAAAGTAAATATTTTAGCCTCAGTCTTAATAGCTACTTTTTCAATCAGGTTGTTGGTTCTTTTAATTATTAACGTAGAAAAGAAATAAACTTTGCTGCTTTGCTCAACCTGAAATAAAGGACTTTAATTTAAATAAATAAATTAAATTTCGTAATTTAGGTTTTGAGTTAAACTATTCGTTTTATGACTTTAATTATCTTGAAATATATATGATTCTTTTCTTTATAGTCTCCCTCAACACATATGAGTGTTCATAAACTAACTGATATTTTGTGCAATACATGAGTATAATCAAGTTTTGTTCTAAAAAAATTTATAGGACATTTTTACATGATGCATTTGTAACACTCGTTTTATGATATATGATGTTCTTAACATTTGAAGAGTTAGTTTTATCAATTGTATTACTCGTTATCATTCATCATGATTAAGAAAAAAAGCCAAGAGGCTTGTTGCTCAATTAGTTGGTACCTTCTGGTGTTTTCAATGGAGAAATCAAGGGTTCAAATTCCCCCACCCTAACTATCAAATTACAATAAAAAAGAATAAGAAAAAAAAAAGAAACTTAAATTATTAAAAATAATATAATTATTCAAATGACATACTAATAATGTCATTGATCATATATATACAAACTACTTTTGTTTCTTATCCATATGTTCATTAGGTTTTGTGGGGGATCTGAGAGTAGCACCTCTACCAAACTATGTTCGAGGAGTGTGCAAGTCCAGCAAACGAGCCCTTGGCTGGAAAACCTGATATAGTTTGAAAAGGGGCTTGGGCAAGGGCCCTTAACAACTCGAGGAAGTCCCTTGGACGTGAACCTCCCAAAATGAACGAAAATGGATCTTGCCATTGGCTGGGAAGCATGAACTGAGGAAAGCAAGAGTAGCCAATATAGGTAGAGAGAGAGGGGGAAACTTCCCAAGGAAGCACCCATCACCTCTACATTGAATGCCCTGCACCAATTATGTCAATCACATTAATGGTTGAATAACACCTAAATAGTATTAAGATAGCCTGTAGTTCACTTTGCATTTCCTTCAAAGGTGGTATGGGACAAGTACCAGTGAACAGGGATCAGAATTTGGAGATTAGAGAGAGAAATCACTCAAACTTGTAAACCTTTAAGTGTAACAAGCTTCCTCGGCTGACTGAAGAAAGATCAATATATTCTTTTGCACGTTTTATTTGTCTAATTTTTACTTCTTTCCATTTGGACCCTTTTTGAAAATTCAACCTATTAGATAAGAAGTCCAAGTGTTGGTCCATTATTCTCATCTCTACAAATTAATTGTAGTGGGTTCACATCCAAAACCCATTTATCCTACATGGGCCTTTCGCGTTTGGTTTTTGCCCCACACAGGTTTCGTTTAAATGCAATTTATTTATAAATTATCATCTATTTTAGAACAACAAGTATTGTAAACTAAGGTAAAATTCACCAATAACCCATTGGTTCAATTGGTATCTAGTTGTGTTTCCAACCCTAACATCTAGAGTTCAATCATCCATCCCCTAACTTAAAATCGATTGAAATAATTAAATATTTGTGAATTCACTAAAGTAATATTTCCATATTTTATATTAATATTAAGAATTTACATTTCTTAAAATTATTTTAATGACATGTAATATATATATATATATATATATATATATATGTATGTATGTATATTGTGGTGGGCAAAAAGTAAAAATGAGGAAATTAAGCAAGTTATAATTGTATTACTATTTGCTCACACAATTCATTTTTAGAGGTGGAGTGCAAGGTCAACCTTTAAATACCCATTCTGTGACAAAAACTGATAGTCTGACCAATCTTAGGCGTATAGTAGAAATATTCAATTAGAAAAAGCCCTGAAATTGTTAAGTGTTCGTCCTTGGATTTGATCCGAGGAAGAAGTTACAATTGGATAATTTCTCTCTGTTTTCTCTTTTTTCTCCCAAAAAATCCTCCCCAAATCTAGGTGCTTCTTGGCTTTATATAGTTAGCTAGAATGCATCTAGACTCTACATTTTGAGGGTTAGGATTAGATCTCCTTGATACTTATCCCATCAAGATCTTGCTAGAAGGTCTTACACTAAGATGTGAGCTGTATGGGTATTGTTTATGGTCATTTCCTCATTAATGCGGCCAGTTAAGTGGTTGTAGTACATTTAATGCGGAGGGGATGATTACTTTGTCCTTCCTTTTTCTTCTCTTCCTTGTTCAATGCCAAGTTACCCTTTTCCACTTTTGGGTTGCATCGTGCCCCTTTTAATTCTGCCCCCCGACTTTCCGAGGTTAAGTGGGCTTCCTCGGTGCCTTGGCCAATTGTGGTCATTCAACCTCTACACGAATCAGGGAAGTACTTTCTGAGGACACCCCACCAATATTCCTCGAGGTCTACCTCCTCGAAAATGCCTTCACCCCTTCTATCAACCGTCTCGAGTCTTCGTCCCCCCACATATATATTTTGATAATTTGATAGTTACAACGAGGGGGTGGTATTTAAACTCTGGATCTCTTCGAAAGATCAAGAGATGTTAACAAATTGAATTACAAGACTCTTGACATATATATGTGTAATAGTAATAGAGTCTAAATTTGTGCTATATAATTAAATAGTGTACAATAGGGTGAATGAAGTTATTTGTCTGCTCATGATGATAGCTCTTTATCATCAGACTAAGACACTAATTGGTTTTTGGTGTAGGCGAGAATTGAATCTCAGATTTTACCAATTGAATTAACTAGAACTCACAACATTACAGAACTTAAATGTAACTTATGGTGCACTCTTTTTTTATATATATATATATATATATATATGTATGTATATATATTGGGGTGAATATTATATTATACATTACTGATTAAATTTTTTTATTCATTAAAAAAAAAAAAATTAATCAGTGTCGTCAATATATTGGGGTGTTTGGTAGAGTAATTTGAGAATTGTTGTTTGAAGTTTTTTGAAATACATGTGAGTGAAAAAATATATAAAAATATATGTAATGTTGTTTAAAATGTGAAAATGTGAGTTTGAACTCACTCACCAAACAGGCCTTATTTATTTATTTTGGGTGTGAATATTAAGAACAAGATACCTTTTGATTCTTTTTTTTTTTTAAAAAAAAAGATACCTTGTAATTATCCTGTCCTAATAAAAAATGGCTAAATACTTATAAATAAATAATGTCTAAATACTTATAAATAAATAATGGCTAAGTACTTAGACGATTCTTCTTTCTTTCTAGTTAGCTGTTACTGCAAGTCTCTGTATCTCTCTCTGCTTTTTAAAGCTCAAGACCAAAACAGAGATCTCTCTGTGTGTGCTGTTAAAGCTCAAGATCAAAACAGAGAGAAGACAGGAAAAAGAGTTGTCATCTCTAATGTACTGTGTCGTACAGAAATGGGTTGTACTCAAAGCTCTCAGGTACTCTCTCTCTCTCTCATTTCCGCTTGGTTGGCGAGAAACACGTTCTGGTTTCACTGACTACAAACATGTTTTGGTTTCAATGAATCAAGCTTTTCTCACCTTACATTCTACAAAGTTCATATATTTATGTTTGTGTGTGTGTTTATTTTCTTAATGACAAACTCAGAGAAAAGTTGTAGTTAATAGTTATGTGTATGAATTTGGATTTGATTATCTGGGTTGATCTTTGAAATGATCAGAGTTCAAGCACTCGGATGGAAGGAGGCAGTTTATGTGTATTGTTTGCGCCCTTCATAGGCTATATTGAAGTCCTAGTCCTCAGCTTTTCTCGCTGCCTTCCTCGGTGCTTTACACCAAAGCACTTGTATTACTCCTTTGATGACATCGTCCGACTTGCTAATGTAACCCCATGTGAGTCCAATGCTTTGTTGCTGTTGTGTTTTGGAATTTTTTTTTTTAAATAATTGGTGATGGTGAATGTCTGAATGAGTGATTGGGATGAGATTTTTTGGTGTTTTTGTGCTTATCTGTTTACAGTTACAGTCAATGAAATTGAGGCATTGCGCGAGTTGTATAAAAAGTTGAGTCAATTGCTTGTTGATGATGGTCTCATACACAAGGTAGCTGGAATTCTGTGTGTTTATCTTTTGTCTTTTCAACTTATGCTTTATTTTTATTTTTTGGCAATTTCCATCAGGTAAGGGGGAAGGGGGGTTGTTCTTAATTTTTAAGATAGGAAAAAACTGAATTGTTATGATAACTTGATTAGTGGATATTAATGCAACAGTAATGGCTCCTTATTTTTATTGAAATTTCATAAACTTTCATTAAAACTAAACTTTTTTATAAGGTGACATCTACTTGAGTATTTACCGCAAAGAATAATCAGATGAATTGTATAAACATCCAGACTTTATTGATTTTGTGTGTGTCTAGGTCAAGAGAAATCATATTGAGAGCGCAGACAATCCTTCCTATCACTGTCAGGAGGGTAGTCCTATTGTTTGTGATGACCAATCTTGCTAAAATGAAAAATAAAACTAATGAACCATATTAGTCAGGATCAGAATTTCTGATGCATTGCATTACTCTTCTGAGATAGATTTGCTTTGTATTTACATGCAATTTGTAGTAATTACTAGCCTATTTGGGGATAGGACATAGATGTGTTATATTTACATATGTGAGAGATTAACTAAGACAACCTCTTAGGAAATTCTATAATATATGAATAAGAAATTTATTTGTTTTGCTGTACTTATTTTCATCCAATAATTAATTATTCATCTGTACACTATGCATCTTGGGTTGGCTCAAATGATTGAGTTTTCTTGCAGTTTTAGAACTACTGTCCTAGAAGTAACCAGACTCTAAATTTGTAATCCTTATCTTTGCTTGTCATTTGAAGGAAGAGCTCCAATTGGCACTGTTTAGAATGCCAGCGGGCGAGAATCTTTTTCTGGACAGGGTAATTTTGCTTTGACTTTTATGCTTGACTCTAATAATCCGGATATACTTTTTAAAACTTGATTAAATTGATGACTTGTGTTGCTGATATGATTTGTGATTCAGTTAATTCTTTCAATTGCTACCCTTTCTTACCTAGGTATTTGATCTTTTTGATGACAAGAAAAATGGGGTCATTGATTTTGAGGGGTTTGTTCGTACACTCGGTGTTTTCCATCCTCATGCTCCTATGGATGACAAAATTGATTGTAAGTGTTGAAGCATTCTACTTTATGCAACTATAAATGCAGACTTTTCACTCGGTTTAAGCTATTGATTTTGTTTTCTCCTTTGGTTTTTATGCAGTTGCATTTAGGCTGTATGATTTGAGAGAGACTGGATATATTGAAAAGGAAGAAGTGAGTAATTCTAAGTTGGTATATTTTTAATATGTATGTAAAACTTGGATGTCAAAGTTGTTTGTATCTTTACTACGAGCTTGTTTTGGGTCGGGAGAAAAGGAGAAAGAAATGATGAAACCCTACCATTTCTCCATTTGTGACTTTTTAAGGGGATGGGATGTTGGAATGGGCCGTTCCATTCTTCTCCAACAGCCCTTTTGTATCCTGCCCATATTGGGTGGAATGCTTCATTGTTGTCATTATTTATTGAGGAAAAATGGCATCTTTGCCTCTATTTGAAAAGAATAGAAATAAAATATAAAGGGACATAATAGTAAAAGATGTCCTTTCAATTCATTCTGTTATAAACTCTGAAACATACTAAAAAAAAGATAAACAACCAGGGTTTAAGAGATAGCCCAGTGGTAATAGCATCCTTTGTGGTGTTTTATGTCTGTTATGTCTGTGATTTGAACCCCACCTCTCCTTTTATCTAGTATCTCCCTATCAAAAAAATAAAAACCAAATTCCTCCATATCCCAATCCATTTACTTGTAATTTGCCATTCCATTTGATCACTTTCCTTTGTGAACTCTGAAACAGTGTAAATCTTATCTATCTTTTCATCCAAAGGACATTGATAAAGAAGAGGTTCATGTGTATCCTTGACTCATAAAGACTATTCTGCTAACAGACAATGTTGTAAAACATAAAATGTTAAAATCAAATTCATTTGGAGTTCAAAATGGAACTTTTTTTTTTTTTTTTTTTATAGTACAGCTCCTATTCCCATTCAAACAATTGGTCCATTATGTGCTTCTAATTGGAGAAAGATGAGATTGTAGCACGTTAATTCCTTATTGTTTTCATTTATTGGTATCCCTAAAATTTCCCAACCATCAATTTTACTGTTGAGCCATTGTTGAGATCTCAGGTTAGGCAGATGGTTGTTGCCATTCTTTCAGAATCTGGTATACGGCTGTCAGATGAAAGTCTTGAAGCTATCCTTGATAAGGTGAGGATTCCATGTCACAATTCTTTCTTCTGATACCCCATTTTTGAAGTTTTGTGTACTGACAGTGACTTCTTTCTTTACTTAGACATTTGCTGATATTGATGCCGATATGGATGGCAAGATTAGCAAAGAAGAATGGAAGGCTTTTGCTGTTGGGCATCCAACACTTTTGAAGAACATGACACTTGCTTATTTAAAGTATCTCACTTTCTCCATTCACTTTATTGTTAAATTTATTACCATCATTATCGTTACTACCATTACAACTGCTGATAGATTATTGTGACTATATATTCTGCTTTTCCTGTCCAAAAAAATTACTTTTTTTAAAATTTCTATTATTCAAGTTCTGTTTCTAAACCCAGTATTCGGTTCCTCTGTTTACACTTGAGAGATTGAAAAAGATAGCCAAATAGGATACTTATAAAAAAGGAAAAAAAAAAGGCAAATATGAATACTTTGTATGATCATACATCAGACTTTTTGACATTGAATTGCCCTTGCTGTTCGTTTTATCTTTTGTCTTTAGAAGCTTGGTTTGTTTTCTCATGGAACTTGTATCAAGATATTGTTTTTATTTATTTATTTGCCTCTGATTTCTGAGAAACATGGGAAAGAATATGGAAAATTGGGTTCTTAACTTCGTTGAAGTTAGGATGGTATGGTAAAATGGGAAATTCCTTTTATGCATTTAACATCTTAGCAATCTACTGTAGCATAAAGTAATAAATGCCGGATCAACTTCTCAATGCTATTTTTGAATTGAGTGTCTATTACATTTGGTTCTGCTCTTGCGTGGTTACCTGCCTGTGAACTTTGTTATATTTTCTATTTTGGGTTGGGGACATAATCTAGGAATGTCACAGATTTTGTGTTGCACTTGTGACTGCTGCATTATGCATTGCTAGTAGACGATTGGGTTATTACATACTTGGCTTGGGGCAATGTAAAGAACTAAACTAGCATTCTTTGGTATTTAGGCATTGAGCTTTCTCTGACACATGATGTCAACCGCTATTTGTATCACTTTGAATACTCTCAATACTCTAAACCTACTTTGTTTATGATTTTGCCTTTTGCCAGGGACATTACAACCGTATTTCCAAGTTTTATTTTCAACACTGAACTTGATGAAAACGTTTTGGCAACAATACGATAAGGCTAAATGTTGAAAAGGAAGAGAGGAACTTCTGCTATGTTTTCATCTTCCAAAGAAGTTGGGACCATTTTGGTTTATAGATGTTGCCTCCAACCAGTACAAACACAAGGCTGGCTAAAACCATTGCATCTATCTATGATCAATCCATTCTTCCACTCGAAACCTCATTGGCAACAAATATCCCTACTTGTTTATGTACCTTGATCAAAATACTCCTATTGTGTAGCAAAGTGATATGTAATTTTATCATTGCCCTCGTTGTTTGTCCTGTCATCCACCAATAATTATATCCTATGCCAGCTCTATGGAGCAGGCCTCTCACATGATGTGGGTCCAATGCACCTGTAGGACTTAGCTTGTGAGTGGTGCACTCCATGGGACTGGTCTTGGGAACTAGGAGATACCTTCTTGTCTTCCACACCTCTCTCTTTTTAAAATTTTATAGCCTGAATTGACTCTTTGTTGTTGTGTGTGTAAGCCTGTTTGGCTATATATTCATATAACTTATAAGCATATCTTTTTAAGTAAAAAGTAAGAAAAAGAGGATATATCCTTAAGCCTTGAGCCAGATTTGTCTTAAGAACCACAGAGCTAATTACAACGTGGAAGGGGCTGCTATATATATGATGCTCTCTTGAAAATAAGAATTTGCTATATGCAACAAGGGTGGGGGAGTGAAGAGCCACTCAAGGTGGCTCCCCCCAGAACAAAACCCCACCCTTCATTTCCCACCTTTAGTAAAAAAACAGCTTCAAGAAATGCCTGCCTTCGAAATATAGTTGGGTTAAAGGCCCCAGATTTATGCATCTATAAATGGCAAGCAAGAATGTCTTTACTCTTAAGCAGTTTTTTGTTGGATCAGTATACATTACATGTTGATGTCAATTTTATTTGTAATTACTTAGATTTGGGTTTACAATCATGGTCATGCAATATGATGTTCTGAAATAAAGATGGTACTTTTCACAGCATTGCTTTCTTCACCCTACCTCTATTCTTTTTCCAACATTTATCACTACTTTATAATAATTGGGGTTCACAGTTTTACCCTAACTCACCTCATCTTGTCTTGACACGAATGGATGATAGGACAGGGCGGAGAAATTTTTTTACCTCAGCCCTTTGGGTGGGGCAGATACAAATTTTGGTCATCCCACCTTGACTGTCCTAAACATATTTCCTAAAATACCCTTATATTTATGTCGTTTCAAAATTACCCTTGGAATTTTTTTTTGCCATTTCAATTGAATCTATTTGAGAAAATACACCTTGTTTCGGATGTATGTTTCTCCCTCCTCACAGTTGGTGGGACCCACAGCTGATGGGTCCAACCAGCTTATGAGAGAGAGAAAGTATACACCCAAAACATGGTATACTTCTTCAATCTATTCTATTCTTATTCACTCTTCAACTACAACCGCCACCCCCATCCTCTCTCTTTCTCTCTCTCTGGTTTTGGAGATCTCCTTGTTGTTGATCGCCTTACGAAGAAAATCTCTCTGTTGCTGTCGTGGTAGGTTTTTCAATTCTCGGAGACCAACTTGAAGTGGCCCAAGAGTACCCCACCTTAGTTTTGGATAGGAATCAAGGGATCTTGTTCCTATCTATTACTGAAGCTCTTTGAGTTTTGCATGCTCATTCCCGTTTAGTTTATACTAGCCGATGTCCCATGCAATTTTACTGTTGAGCCATTGTTGAGGTCCCAGGTTAGGCAGATGTATGTTGCCATTCTTTCAAAATAAATCTGATATACAACTGTCAGATGAAAGTCTTGAAGCTATCATTAATTAATAAGCTAAGGATTCCATGTCAATAGTCTTTCTTGTGATACTCCATCTTTGAAGTTTTGTGCACTAACGGTGACTTCTTTCTTTACTTAGACATTCGCTGATATTGACGCCGATAAGGATGGCAAGATTAACAAAGAAGAATAGAAGGCTTTCACTGTTGGGCACCCAACGCTTCTGAAGAACATGACACTTGCTTATTTAAAGTATCTCACTCTCTCCATTCACTTTATTGTTAACATTGTTACTATCATTATTATCTAACTACTGAGAGTTTATTGTGACGGTAAGACTTCTGCTTTTCCTGTCCAAAAAAAATTACTTGTTAGAAAATTCTATTTTGGGTTGGAGCATAATCTAGGAAGGTGTCACTGATTTTATGTTGCGCTTGCCACTGTTGTATGAGTCACTGCTAGTAGATGTTGACTTATTATATACTTGACTTGGAGTTATGTAAAGAACTAAACTAGCATATTTGTTATTCAGGCAACAAACTTTCCTGATTCATGATGTCAACAACTATTTGTATGACACTGGTTGCTCTCAAAACTCTAAACCTGCTACTTTGTTTATATTTTGCGATTTGCTAGGGACATTACAACTGTGTTTCCAAGTTTTATTTTCAACACTGAAGTTGATGAAAAAAATCTTGGCAATAGTTTGGTATGGCTAAACGTTGAAAATGAAGAGAGGAGCTTCTACTGCATCAGACTGTTTTAATCTTCCAAAGAAGTTGGACTATTTTTGTTTATGTTGCCTCAAGAGTCACTTGCTCCAACTGGTACAAACACAAGGCTGGCCAAACCCATTGCATCTATCTATGATCTATCCATTCTTTCACTAGAAACCTCATTGGCAACAAATATCCCTAGTCTTTCATGTACATTGATCAAAATACTCCTATTGTATTAAAAGTGATCTGTAAGCATAGTCCTGTTTTGCTGTCTTGGTCCCCTTCCCCACGCCAAATAATTTTGCCATTGCCATCATCCTTTGTCCTGTCATCCATCAATAACTATTTCCTATGCCAGCTCTGTGGAGCAGGCCTCTCACATGATGCGGGTCCAATGTACTTGTAGTTGTAGGACTTAGCTTGTGAGTGGTGCACTCCATGGGATGGGTCATAGGCACCAGGAGACACCATCTCGTCTTCCAAACTTCTCTTCTTTTTTTAAAAAATTTTATAGCCTCAATTCACTGTATTGTCGTGTGTGTAAAGCCTATTTGGTTATGTATTCATACAAGCATATCTTTTTAAGTAAAGAAAGAGGATGTATTCTTTACTCAAGCCTTGGGCCAGTTTTGTGTTAAGAACCACTGAGTTAATTACAACGTGGAAGGGGCTGCTATATGATGCTCTCTTGACAATAAAGCATTTTCCATATGCAACAAGGGTGGGGAGTGAAGAGCTACTCAAGGTGGCTCCCCCAGAACAAAACACCACCCTTCATTTCCCACTTTTAGTAAAAAGAAGCTTCAAGTAAGAGCATTAGCATTTTTCAAGTTAGAGCATTAGCATTAAAAAATGCTAATGCCATATCTAAGGCCTTTTTGGCATTTTATGGCTCAAAGTATACTGCATCAAGGAATGTTAAACACAGGTATTGCAAAATTTTTTGCAATATTGCTATAGTACAATCAGGGGCGGCTTGATGCATTTGGGGGCTTTAGGCAAAAATTAATCATCTTAATTTAAATGCAAAATTACTACTAATTAACATGAACTACATAGAAATTTTTTTTTTTTGGGGGAATTTTTAAGATAGAAAAAATTTGACAAAATTTTTCATATTTGTTGATGTGGTAGATTAATAGTGGTAAGTAAAACAGTGGTGTTAGTGGTAGATTTAGATAAAAACTAGTAAAAGTTTGCTAATTAAACTCTTATTATTATTATTATTTTTTTTTAGAAGTGCAACATTCACAATATTTTTTACAACAAATCCTAGATTTTAAACTACTTTTTGTTTTTTATTTGAAAATATCACTATAATTATTTTTTTGCCATCAACAATAGGCTGTAATAACTTGCTACTTAGCATTAGTTGTAAAAGTATTGTGAAAAATATTGTGGACGACGTTGCACTTTTCTCTATTTTTTTATTTGTTTTTCATCTAGTAAAAAAAATTATTTTATTTATTAATTATAAATAATCTTATTGGTTAAAATTTGGGGGCCTTTTTTTTACTTGGGGCCTTAGGCGGCCGCATTTTTTGCTACACCATGGAGCCGGCCCTGAGTACAATTGTATCTTTAGAATTGTATTGTAGCACTATTGTAAAAATATATATATATATATATATATTTTAATCAACCCCGACATTTCTCTCTCCTCTCCCATAATTTCTGTTATCTTCTCTCTCCTCCTCTCTTTCTCATCTGCTCTCTCCGCTCTCTTCATTCTCTCTTTCTCATCTGCTCTTTCCTCTTTCAGACCCAAACATCATCCACCTCCCAACATCTCATAGCGGTTCATTTTCTCTGGTGGGTTGCGATACAGCGGGTTCTGTGGTTGTTTTTTTTTTTTTTTTGGCTATGACCGGTGCTTAAAGGAAGTGATGGGTATGGCTGAGGTGAGTTGTGGGTCACGGAGATCGAAGTGGGTCACGGAGATCAGAGATCGAAGTGGGTCACGGAGATCGGAGATCGGAGTGGGCTGAAGTGGGTTGTGGGTATGGCTGAAGTGGGTCACGGCGTGGGTCACGACATGAGTCGCGGAGATCGGAGATCGGAGTGGGCTGAAGTGGGTTGTGGGTATGGCTAAAGTGGGTCACGGAGATCGGAGATTGGAGATCGGAGTGGGCTGAAGTGAGTTGTGGTATGGCTGAAGTGGGTCACGGCGAGGTTAATGTTTCTGGGTTTCTGTTGTGAGGTTTCTGTTGGCGAGTCCAGTGTTGCTGGGTTTTGTTGTGACGCTGGTTTTTTTTTTTATTTTTTTTATTTTTTAAATATGAGATTTTTGTTCTGGTGGGATTTTAGAGGAACTCCTTTGTACATGTCGCCGAAATCAGTTAATCACAATGAGTACGAATCACCGGCGGATATTTGGATTATGTGTGTGTGTGGCTTTGTTTAAGGTTTGATGGTTTTTGTGTGTGTGTGTGTGTGTGGTGATGGATTTGGAAAAGCCTAGGAAAACAAAAGTTATGTGTGTGTGTGTGTGTGTGTGTGGTGATGGATTTGGAAAAGCCCAGGAAAACAAAAGTTACGGTTAGAAAAAAATAGTAAAGAAAGACTAAAAAATAATATTTTAATAAAAATAGAGTTTTAGGATGTGGGAGGTATTGTAAAATGGTATGGTATAAGTAATAAAGTGGCTTTTTGAGATGGTAAAATAGAATAGGATAACATTCTTTGATTCTAATGCTCTAATGCAAGTCTTTGAAATATATAGTTGGGTTAAGAGCACTTCATATTAGTGCATGTAAAATAGAAAAAAGTACCACATTTTAGTAACCCAAATCCAAAATTCACTCACATCAGTCCATGAAAAGATGTTTGAAAATACATGGCTATTATAGTAACCGTGTAAATTTATATTGATATTATTCATTTTGTATTTAGTATTTTATTCATTTTTTTTTTTTTTTTTTATGTATATTAAGGATGAAGGAAGAAAGTAAGTGATGGTTGTTGTGTGTGAAGAAAGATAAATAATAATAAAAAAATTCGTATTTTAATGAAATATAGTGCAAAATAGATAGTAAGATGTGAGGTGTTTGGAGAAGTGAGTATGTAAAATAGAAAATTAGGTTTTTAAACTAAAATAGACAATGATTTTTGCACAAGTTTATGCGAATGCTTTAAGAGCCCCAGATTTATGCATTTATAGTTGGCAGGTAAGAATGTGTTAAGCAGTTTTTTGTTGGATCAGTTACATTTACAAGTTGATTTCATTGAGAAAAGATGGTAGAATCCTTTTTTTTTTTTTTTTTTTTTTTTTGTAATTACTATGATTTGGTTTTACAATCATGGTCATGCAAAATGTTGTGAAATAAAGATGTACTTTTCACAGCGTTGCTTTCTTCACCCACTTCCAACATTTATCACTACTTTATAATAATTAGGGGTCGCAATGTACTTTTATATGTAACACAATGTTAAGGATTTTGATAGGAAATTAGGTTCTTCCTGGTTTTTGAGATTAAGCTTGTACAACTTTCCTGAGTTGAATGACAGGAAAAGCATTCTCTGACTCACATTCACCAAATTTCCATCTAACCTTTTTGATTAAGACATTCTTGATCTTGATTGCTTAATTAACCCCATAAATTTATCACATCAATATATACTGACTGCCTACCAAATGGAAATTTTTGATCTGAACGGCAGAAATACAAAATGGCATCAACCAATTAGTAGTATAGCTGTAGCCTGTAGCAATCTACAACATTACAGGAGAAAAAACGCATCTTGAATGATTGAGCAAAAAGGAGAAGATTTGATATGGGGTGTATAAATATTTTTCCCCCTTTCCTACCCTTTGCTGCACTCTTAATTCGTATCCAACTTCGATTTTCAGATTTGATGCACAAGGGCTGCATTCCTTAGCACCATTGCGTTAAAATCTAGAATTGCAAATAAAATTTTCCAAAGTCCTCTTATTTTACTCTTAAATATTTTGTGTATCAAACAAGAAGCATGTATGGAACTTGTTTCAATCCTTGATTTGTCAACCCTATAAGAGTAATTTGAATTTATAATTATCATATATAGAGGAGAACAATAAAATAGACTAAGATATCCTTAAACAAAGAAAATTACATGGTTCTAAAAATCGGAATGATCAAAGAACCAAAAAAAAGGCCATAGTTTTCACTTCTGATTCCCAGTTGAAGCGGGCGGTCCAGTATGGTTTTTTAAACTACGGAAAAACTAGCATCATTTTCACAATCTCACCACTGCTTACCATTTTGTCAAAAAAAAAAAAAAAAAAAAAAAAAAATCTTATATAGTACCTCAAACCATGAAGAATTACTAATAAAATGGAATTAATGTTTTTTCCAAAAGCAGTATAGGCGATCTATGAGTTATTAAGACGAATATTTCACCCGTGTGGTTAGAGGATTTACCTTTATAGTTTTCTTCTATTCTGGTCGATGATATGATTCCTATGATGTGATTCCTTCTTCTTTCAATTAAATTTATAAACTTTCTATTGAAAAAAAAAGAAAAAAAGAAAAAGGAATAATAATATCTCCGTAAAAACACCATTATGGTTTCAACAATTTGGCTTAATTTTCAATTTGGTCATCAAGTTTTCATAGTTTTTATTTTAGTCTTTATACTTTCAAACTTCTTGTCATTTTGGTTTACACTTTATATCTTCACCCAACTTGTGAAAAAAATTGTTTTAAAATTATAACTAGCCAAGCAATCTATTAGTGACATTTGTGTTTTTTGTAAGTAAGATAACGTTAGAGGCCAAAATGACAAGAAGTTTAAAAACTAAAACGAAAGAAGATCAAATGAAAAATTAAATCAAAATATAGGATTGTGTTTTTGCCTAAGATCTCCTTATAAAAAGTTAAAATACAATAAATAAGGTGAGAAATGTGAGGGCATAAGGCCCATTTTGTGATAGCTCAATCCCTTTGTAGTTTTTCCCCCATCGGGCTTTTCAGTTCTCTGTTTTTCTTTCATGAATCATTTATATACATTGGGTTCACCAATTTCAGCTCACTTCACAAAAGCAATATTTCATTCAAACTATTGTTTCTTCATTCTCCATTTCCCTCCAAAAATGAGCAGAAACACAATTCAACCAGGGATGGACCCGGGTGGGGCCTAGGTCCCCAATGGCCAAAAAAAAAAAAAAAAAATAGTAGGTAAATTTTCAGTAATATATATATATATACACACACTTGGGCCCCCCTTTATACATTTTAAAAAGATTTTTTTTTTTTTTTTTTTGAAAAAGACTTGATCTTTAGAGGAAGAGGTGGGAAAAGATTTTTTTTTTAAAAAAACATTTTCTTAGAATAGGGTGTAGGGGAAATGTTTTCCCCAAACATATTTATTTTATGGCATGTTATTAACAAGAAAAGTAAAGGGACAACAATAAAATAAAGTGCAGCAAAATAAATAGATAGAAAATTAAAGAGCTTTGAATGCTCGAAATGTATGAAAACACAAGAGCTATTTAGACTCCCAAATCAAAATTACGGCTCGATTGATTTTACTCTAACTTATACTAAGTGCGGAATAGAGTAAATGCGAGCGAATAAACAAACAAGCTACTCTAATCCCTATTCATAATAACACAGCAGTAAAATGAAAGGAAAAAGAGTAGGGAAGAAAGATGCAATCACAAGATAACACGCGGATATGTTATCGAAGAGGAAACCGAAGAACTCGGCGAAAAACCTCTCCACCGCCCTCCAAGCGGTAATCGATCCACTAGACAATCAGTTGGGATACATGGGTTAGCAAGAGACCCTTAAAGCCTAATCTACCCGATGTACCTAAGCCTTCCAAGCTCCTACTCCTACAAGGCTTCTCGAAACCGTGTTCTGTTTAGCTCTCCGGATCCCGCAACAAGCTCCATGTTGCATCTGCCATCCTTGGCTTCTTTCAATACTTCCCAGCAGTACCAAAAACTCACTGAACACTCTGAAAGGGTGTGGTAAGTGTTTGAGCTATTAACCTCTCAAGAATATGAAAATGGAGAGGTAGGAGTTGAGGAAAATCCATAAGCAATTGTGTAGAGAAATGTGAGTATAACTGTCACGACCCAAATCTGTATTTCAGAGTTTAGAGCATGACCGGCATGTTAATACCAAGTTTGTCTCAATATTAACACGAACCAACCTAATCTGAAGGTACTTATCAAGAATTGTTTCTTGAATTCCTGCTTATTTTCTTTCATAAAAGCCAAATATATACAAAAATGATGGCAACCCTAAAATTTCATTTCTTTCGAACTTGGAAAAATTCCACCAGGCTGAAACTTAAGGTATTCAAGTCAGAATTTACATAGCTAAACGTTTAGCAAACTCTTATTACAAACCTAACCCCAAGGCATACAACTGGGGTTCAAAACAAACTACAGTACCGAATTACATCTGTGCTCAAAGGATCAAGTACATCTTGATTCCTTATATACAACAAAAGAGCTAACTGCTATACAACAAAACTCTACATTCTAACAAAACGAGAAAACACAGAATCCTTGCCACCTCTAATACTCTCGCTGCTTCCAGGAAGAACCTGTGCACTGAAATATAATAGGGTGAGCTGCGAAGCCCAGTAAGGTTTTAAAGCTCCATGGGCCTTTAATAAGAATGCATGTAAATCAAAAAGTTTATGGATATGCCAAAATTTAATAAAATAGCCTTCATACTATTCATATTGTTCTTAAAAATAACTTAAGAACTTTCAGATGAGAATGCTTCATTTTTCTTTCATATAATAAATAAAATGACATAATAAGGAACTTAATTATAAATTCAGTAATCTTATCTTTGAACAGATTATCAAATACTTTATCATAACTTCTCATCAGATTTATAACACATTCAATATACCTTTCTATAATTTCCCAAATAGCTTATACCTCGTTTATAATACAGGTTAGTTAAACCAATTGTAAGTCTGTCACTATTTTGGGAGGCTTCCAGCACAGAGTGCCGGGCATCCAACATTCCCCACAATGCCAGGTAATTCCGGAATCATATCATAATACATACTTTCAACCATGGGGGTAGGTTGACATCCTCCACAAGTTGGCTGTTACCAACAAGGGCGGGTACAGCAGAGCCAGTCCCACTTTTAATGGCCAATCAGAATTTCCATGGAAATGCCATTACTATAACCCCTACTGGCTGAGTTCAGAACACAACAATGGAATAACTCGAAACTACATTTTTCTGTTAACTTTGCTTATACATAAATGTTTCACAAAGTAGCATATCCACTTCGTTTTTAAATAATATGTTCGTGACATATAACATAGCATCAATATGCTAAAACTATTATGTATGTAATATTGAATAACTCACGAACACGTATTTTACTTAATTCATGCATATACGTAATATCTCTAGTTAAGAGCTTTAATACATAATATTTTTCTAAATAATTCTTTTATACTTATCAAAAGCACATGTCACAAGTCCCTTACCTGAAAACAAAAGGCGCGAGAGATTGTACGCGAGGAGCTCAAGTATCCGTGTTCTCGTTCTCGCCACCTAAACGAAAAGAACCAAAACTTATTATGGACAAACTCTTCCTAACATATAAACTTATACCTAAATCACCACCTAACTCTCAAACTCAAGAAAATCCTAATTCCCATCACATAAAGTTCCCCAAAACATATAATACAATCATCAAACACGTTTTGCAGCCAAACCACAGAAAAACCAATCCATAAAATTTATATATGCTTCAAACACACCAAAGGATGAGTGTATAAAATTATAGCTCAAAACATACAACCTAACTTGAGAATTAAATCCACAAAGTTAGGTGTAGCATATATTGTTCACTGCTCTTTACAGCCACGTATGCTCCATTTGTAAAATACAAACGGGCTGTCTACACACTTCCAATTGTGATGAAATTTTACAGGACTACTCCCCTGTATGTCCAGTATAAACCATAAAAATTTCGGAGTCAAAGCATTAACCCATGATTTACTAAAAATCACACAAGACAGTAAACTCAAATCTGTCCTGACAGAATTTCTTGCAACTTTCAAATTAAACCAATAATTTTATGTTCATCCAAATACTGTGAGACCACTTCTATAACAACAATATGTGTCTTAGAATTCATACAAACTACTCCTTGCATCCTAACTCACAAAATACAATTTAATACAGAATTTTCTTTTAGTGAACAACAAATCTGTCACAGAGTCAGCTTCAGTACATATTCTTACAAAACCATCAACAAATAGCAATAGGTCTTAATTTCATTTGGATATTTTTATACCTATTGTATACATATTAAAATACCCTAATAAGCATTCAATAGACCACAATATCATCAATATTTCAAGTAACTAAAACAGAATCACCCATTCAACTTCCAGAAACAGAGTAGAGAACAAAGGGGGAAATTAAGCCAACAATTACACTATCCCAATACACAAAATCAGATGAGGTTTAACTTACTTACCTACACACTTTGAAGATGAAACCTTAGGATTAATTGTTTGATTTCTTCTTTAAAGAAACTAGAATTTTTGGTGGGAAAGGAAGGGAGAGATGTTGCCGTGTAAGGAGGAAGAAGAAAGAACAAAGAAAGGGGAAATGGAGAAAGAAGAAAGGCAGCTGCTGGACTTCAGAGGCAGCCAAGAAAATCAGAAAAGTAAGGAGACTTTTGGGGCTTGGATACGTGTATGGCTAGGGGAAAACAATATCACATCCACTTGTTCCAAATTTCTTGCATTCACACTTATATATATATATATATATATATATATAAACTTTGCATTCACACTTACCTTTTTCTTTGCATTCACACCTATCTACAAAGAATAAATAACACATTACACACACACATATATATATCCTTAATTTTATAAAGTTATATCTAACACATTAAAATAACATATATGTTCTATAATATCACAAAATCAAAGTTCCATGCACTTAAAAGTAATTAAAATAATAACATGCATATAAACACATAATTTAATTAGGCAATTAGGGTGGGGTGTTACAATAACAATCTCTAACTCTCAAGGTTTGTGGTTAGGGTTTTCTCTCTAAAGCACTTTTCAACTTTTGTAGGTAATGTGAGTATATATAGTATGGATACAAGAAGTGTGTATCAAATAGCACAGTCTGGCAAAATAGAATGTTTTGCGAGTGTCTCGCGGGAAGGCCTTACCCGCGAGATACTCGCAAAACACAGCTATCTCCCTATCCTGACTCTTCGCATTCCAGTCATGTGCAGAGCACATGCATCATTTCATCGGATGCTTGGTCGTGAGCTACCCGTGAAAACTCTTCTGTTTTCAATTGCTTGAGTCTTCACACTTTCTCTCTCTATCACACAACCCTTACAATTAAATCCCACATTAAATACAGGGTACAAAAGATTGAATAAAATTACAATCAATTTTGACACGGAATTAAAGCCAACAAAACATATAGTTGTAAATTACAACTTTACAAGCTTAAAATTTAAATGACAAGAATTTAAAGACTTCAAATTTAAAATGACATAAAAAGTAAAGACTTGGAATATTGTAAGTTGATTAAAAAGGATTTTTTTTCTCTCACTTAAATAGATTTTAATCTCTTTCAAACTTTATGGATCTTTCAACATAAGGAAATGGGAGTTCTAAGCCATCACCATTCTTGTAGTTGTGAGACATACCTATATTTTGCTCTAATGGAGGTTTAAAAACAATTTAAGGGAGATAGTAGAAAATCATTTTTTTAGGGTGTCTATATATATATATTTATATTTATATTTATATATTAAGTGCAATAGAATAAAGGGGGAGTAGGGATGTGCAAGAAATTAAATGGGATGACAAGAAATTAAAAGCAATAATAAAATCCCTAGATGCCTAGGTGGGATGAGATTTCTTCCCCCTAAGGGTACTTCCTATACATAGCCTAGGAGATGGTCCAATACCCATCTAGGATAACCAACACAATAAAATAACCAACAACAATATTATGAACATTGTAATAAAGGGTTAGATATAAACACAATATATACAAGAGCATAATAAAAATAAAGCAACTATATACACAAACAAAATAAAGAAAATATTTTTATATATATGAAAGGATGATTACAATATAGTAGAAGGTGTGGGATGGGTTTGGTTATTAAGAAGGCGTAAATGCTCTTTTCATCTCTATATTTTGGGGTCGTTTCTATTTTGGTCCCTACATTTCTATTTTACCACTTTTAGTCCCTAATCCAATTAACGCTTGTTATTTTAGTCCTTTCTGTCACTCAACTAACAAAAAAAACTGATGTGGCAAACGGAGTGCATTGTTGACACAGTAAATGCTGACGTGGTGAATAAAATAATATTAAAAAATGCTACATCAGCATCCACGTCAGCATCTAACTTAAAAAATTAAATTTATCAATTATAAAAATTATAAAAAGAAAAAAAAGACATAATTAAAATAAAAAAATGGTGAAATTTAGATCTTTTTTTGTTTGTACTTGGTTTCTTTTTCTACTATATTTTCTTCTTCTTCCCAGATCTTTCTCTTAGTTTCTCTGCCCCCCATTCTTTCTTTTTGTATTCTTTCTTTCTGTATTCTTTTTCTTCTTTCTCCCTCTAGTGCTTTGCCTTCTTGAACTCTTTAAGCAAGTTCCTCCACTTATCGGTGCACATGGTGGGTGATCGATCGAACCCTTTTTCTCTCATCTCCGATGAAATTTGCTCCCACAAGTGCTTGTTTGACTTGGGCTTGGACCCACGTCTCGACTCTCTCGTCTTGGACCCATGTCTCAGCTCGCTTCTTGGGAGCTTTGACTTCAACTTCAACTTCTTGGTCCTCATCGCCGTCATAGCTATTGCCGAGAATCATTTGCTGGTGCTGGTGGTGAGAATGGGCGTGAGTATGAGGGTGAGGTTGAGGAGCGTGGTGAGGTGGCAGGACACTGCCGCCGGTGCCACCACGTGGGTTTCCAAGTTGATTTGAAACCCCTCTCCCTCCTCACTTTCTCATTTCACTCTCTCTTTATCTGGGTTGAGTCTATTGTATTTATTTTGGATTTTTGATAAATTTGAAAAGGGATAATATGGGTTTGTGATAGAGAATTTGTTGGGTTTGTGAAAATGTTTAGATCTTAGGATTGACATCAAAAATTTAGTTGGTTGTCTGGAAATTTGTTTGTGAAACTAAAAAATTTGTTTGGTTGCCAAGAAAATGGTTAAGAGTATCTTAATTTTCCTCAAAACCAATCTAAGTTCAAAGATGGAGTTCTTCACTGCCTTGAGTCGACTGGTTGCCAGGGTTTGTGTGTGTTTATGTTTTTGTGTTTGGTTGACACGAAAGGGCAAGAAAAGGTTAGAAAATTTGGGTGTGTTCTTATATTTAAAATCTGGGTTTATGTTCATTCTGTTCTTGTTGAAGATGAACCCAAATCTAAATTTATGTATTTTTTGAATTTTAATTCTGTTGTTTTTTTTTTTTTTTGGGTTTAAAATTGATAAATTAATTTTTTTTTTTTAAATTTAGATGCTGATGTGGCATTTTTAATATTATTTTATTCGTCACGTCAGCATTTACTGTGTCAACAGTGCATTCCGTTTGTCACGCCAGCTTTTTATGTTAGTTGAGTGATGGAAAGGACTAAAATAACAAGCGTTAATTGGATTAGGGCCTAAAAGTGGTAAAATAGAAATGTAGGGACCAAAATAGAAATGACTCAAAAATATAGGGACGAAAAGAGCATTTACGCCTATTAAGAAACTAACCCATCCCAATAGCCTTACCCACAAAAATTACAAGAAGGATATTGAATAATTAATTTTGTGCTTAATTATATTTTAATGTGTGAATTTGTCTTTTGTAGAGAATGAAATTAAATAAGTAGATTTGTGCAAAGAAGAAGGCTAATGAACTTTAATTTTACAAGGGCCATAATGAAATTAAAGAAGGATATCCCAATTAAATTTGAGTCCAATTGGAGCAAGAAATCAAAGGAAATTTGCATCAAATCCAAGTCCAACTTGGACTAGGATTCCAGCTTGCGCACTAGTTAATATTTTGGGCATAAATTTCGGCTCAAATGTCCAATTGAGATTATTCAAGTTGGGCTGGAAAGTTAACTTAAAGGGCTACAACTTCATTGTTTACCAAAAGTCCTAATTATGAAGTTAAATGGGCCAACAACGTCAGTTAAGTGAAGCCTTAAAACCTGAGATTTTCTCCAAACGGGAATTCAACTTGTAATAGGATTCCTTGACTTATTTAAAGGCTTTTTAGGGAAAAATTCCCTGGGGGCTGGGGGCTGGGGAGCTGCTGTAGAACATAATTTGGGTTTTCTTAAAGCAGTTTTTAGAGTTTTATTTGCGTTATAGCTTGCTCGAAGCCTTGCTAAGGTAAGGGGTGAAACCCAACCGTTTATTGGTATGTTCTTAACAATTATTTATTGGTTTTAATGCTTATGTTTTTATGTTTTTGATTGATTTACTCATCTAGAAAAGTGTTTAATTCTATATAATTATTTGATTTATCATAAACTCTGGGCACGTTAAATGCTTAGTATTCATTGCGAACTAATTCACTAGTTTTGTTTTGCCTAAAATCAATCAATTTCATAAAACTACCTTAGACAATTAATTCTTGAGTTCTTATTGTTAAATCATCCGACTAAGATTATCCTTCGTATGAATTTTAGTTATATTATAAAATAAATATTGTTAAGACTACCAATAGATGTGGTGTGTGGATCCCTAAACCTTAGTACCCCAATATATTGTTATTTTCTCTCATTTCAAATTACCTCTACTAAACCATCAAAATCTCTTCAATTAAACTTTATTATTTTAGTTTTATTCTCTTGTGGTTTCCTAATAAATTCCCTTTTTCTTGTGGATTCGACCTCAGACTTATCGAGTTATTACTTCGTGACAATCCTGCACTTGGGAGCATTATTTAAGTCGCAACAAGTTTTTGGTGCTGTTGCTGGGGATTAGGCAATTAAAGAAGCGTTCCACTTCATTTGGAGAGGTTTTCAGCATTAAATTCCTTCACATATTTGGTAGTATCTCTCCAACTCTTTTTCGTTTTAAGTGATTTAGTTTTTTTTAGAGTTTTTCTTTTCTTTTTACTTCTTTTTTATTGTTCAAGGTATTTGTTTTATTTTCTTCTCTTTTTCTTTTTCTTTTTCTTTCTTGCTTTACTATTGCATGCGTGTTTGGTACATGATAATGATAATCGCTTGGTTAGAATTGAGTCTAATAATTTGTTTGGCAATTTATTTGATTCTTTCACAAATTCTCACACACTTGATATTATGGCAGACTTAGAGAGTAATCATGGTGATGAGAATAATCTAAATAATGAAGACTTCCATAATCACCAACCCATTAGAACTCTTAGGGATTATTTGCTACATACTAGGAATAGTGCACCATCATGCATCATTTTTCCAACTAATGCAAATAATTTTAATTTTACGCTTGGTATGATTTCATTGCTTCCTAAATTTCATGGCTTAGATTCTGAAACTCCTTACCTACGCTATAAGGAAATTGAGGAGGTATGTTCTACCTTCCATGACCAATCATGTAATGAAGAGACCATTAGGTTGAAGTTTTTCCCTTTTTCTCTTAAAGACAAGGCAAAAACTTGGCTTAATTCTTTGAGACCTAGGTCAATTGGCACTTGGCAAGAGATGCAAACTGAGTTTTTAAAGAAATTTTTTCCAATTCATAGGACTAATGCACTTAAAAGACAAATAATGAATTTTTCACTAAAAGATAATGAGACATTTTATCAATGTTGGGAAAGATTTAAAGATTTGTTTAATGCTTGTCCACATTATGGCTATGAAACTTGGCATATAATTAGTTTTTTCTATGAAAGTTTAAACAAATCTTTAAATCTTTCCCAACATTGATAAAATGTCTCATTATCTTTTTTGAGAAAAATTCATTATTTGTCTTTTAAGTGCATTAGTCCTATGAATTGGAAAAAAATTTCTTTAAAAAATCAGTTTGCATCTCTTGCCAAGTACCAATTGACCTAGGTCTCCAAGAATTAAGCCAAGTTTTTGCCTTGTCTTTAAGAGAAAAAGGGAACAACTTCAACTTAATGGTCTCTTCATTACATGATTGGTCATGGAAGGTAGAACATACCTCCTCAAATTCCTTAAAGTGTATGTAAGGATTTTACAAATCTTAGCCATGAAATTTAGGAAGCAATGAAATCATACCAGGCTTAAAATTAAAATTATTTGCATTAGTCAGAAAAATGATGCATGATGGCGCACTACTCCTAGTAGGTTGCAAATAATCCCTGAGAGTTCTAATGGGTTGGTGATCATGGAAGTCTTCATTATTTAGATTATTCCCATCACTATGATTACTCTCTAAGTCCGCCATGATATCAAGTGTGTGAGAATTTGTGAAAGAATCAAATAAATTGCCAAACAAATTATTAGACTCAATTCTAACCAAGCGATTATTACTATCATGACACCAAACACGAATGCAACAGTAAAGCGAGAAAGAAAAAGAAAAAGAAAAGAAAATAAAACAAATACCTTGAACAATAAAAAAGAAGTAAAAAGAAAAGAAAAACTCTAAAAGAAACTAAATCACTTAAAAAGAAAAGAGTTGGAGAGATATTACCAAATATGTAAAGAAATTTAATGCTGAAAACCTCTCCAAATGAAGTGGAACGCTTCTTTAATCGCCTAATCCCTAGCAATGGTGCAAAAAACTTGCTGCGACTTAAATAATGCCCCCAAGTGCAGGATTGTTGCAAAGTAATAACTTGATAAGTTTGAGGTCGAATCCACAAGGAAAAGGGAATTGATTGGCAAACCACAAGAGAATAAAACTAAAATAATAAAGTTTAATTGAAGAGATTTTGATGGTTTAGTAAAGGTAATTTAAATTGAGAGAAAATAACAATATATTAGGGTGCTAAGGTTTAGGGATCCACACACAACACATCTATCAGTAGCCTTAACAATATTTATTTTACAACACAACTAAAACTCAGAAAACTATAAAGAAACTTTAAGAAAACTTAAATTATGTTCTACAACAGCTCCCCCCTGAATTTTTCCCTAAAGAGTCTTTAAATAGGTCAAGAAATCCTATTACAAGTTGAATTCCCGTTTGGAAAAAAATCCCAGGTTTTTAGGTTTCAATTAACTGACGTTTTTGTCCCATTTAACTTTAGAATTCAAATTTTGGTAAACTACAGAGTTATAGCCCATTAAGTTAACTTTTCAGCACAACTTGAATCATCTCAATTTGACATATGAGCCAAAAGTTATGCCCAGAATACTAACTAGTGCCCAAATTGGAATCCTAGTCCGAATTAGACTTGGATTTGATGCAAATTTCCTTTAATTCCTTGCTCTAATTGGACTCAAATTTAATTGGGTTGTTCTTCTTTAATTTTATTATGGCCCTTGTAAAATTAAAGTCCATTAGCCTTCTTTGCACAAATTCACTTATTTAATTCCTTTCAGGCATCAAAATATAATTAAGCACGAAATTAATTATTCAACATTATTCAAAAACCAAATATAAAATGTTTGAATTAACTCAAAATAAGTATGATCATGCTTTCTAATAATGATATAATATGCAAAATTAAGCTATTATCACTAGCATTGGTGTATCTTGATACACCAATGCTAGCCTTCTCTTTTTGCAACGTCATTAGTTCTTTTTGTCTTTTTCTAATTAATTTTGTAGTTAAACTTTATCTGTTTTTTATTTGAGACCTAAAAGAGGAAACTTAATATATTGAATACATGCTCCTATACCCCCTCTTTTTTTAAGGGGGTAACAGTACCCACCTAAGTTTTAGCCATTAGATTTACTTGTTTTAATCTTAGCCGTTTGTATAATTTTAATAGGATATCAGTTACTGGTCAATCAAGTTACCATATAAAACCCAAAAAAAAAAAAAAAAAAAACCAACATACGATTCTTCTTCTTCTCTCGCATCTGATATGATCTAAAGCAAGTTCTTGTGGGTTGTTCTCTTTCGCCGTCTCCTCTCCAACCTTCATTGTTGATGTTCTTAGGTAAATCACTAAATCTATTTTTTGAAATCTGTGTCTTTACAATCTAAAGTCTCTAAATTTCTTATAGCATTCATTTAGAGATTTTGATTCTTAACCAGTTCCTCTATATTTGTTGAAGTTAAGGAAAAACCCTAGTGGTCTGTGTGCATGCCATGGATTCTGTCTCTTTCGTCAATTGTAAATTTGAATCACAAAATCTAGGTTTATTGTGCCTCTGTGGGTTTCGTTTGATTTGTTTATGGCTAGTAGATTCTGGGAATCATTGCTCGGGACAAAGGAAACAGAGGAACAGAGAAGAAGAAGAAGAAGAGAGCAAGAAAACAATAGAGAGAAGGAACATATAGAGAATACAGCAAAACCCACATCAGAAAGCGAGTAAATTTCAGATCAAGAATCGAGGATAGCTCCTGAAACCGAGAAAAAGTTGGAGTTTTTGAAAGAATTTGAAGGTTCAATTAAAGAAAGACTCCTCAGCTCCTCAAACATTGAAGAATTGAAAGCTGTAGATGTCTTTGTAAGGCCTCTCATACTCACAAGGTGTAAATCCAAAGTCTAATTTCTGGAAAAGAAGAAGGCTGGGTCTCACTGGTTCACACTCATAACCTGTTTTTTGATTAAATCCATTATTATAATGTCTATCTCTTTTATTTTATTTTATTTTTTTACTGAATTGAAAATATTTTTGGTAGTTGAATTTTGAATTGGTTTTTTTTTATTTTTTATTTTTTTTTAATATTGAAAATAAAAATACATGTGGAGCTATATATATAGGAGAGAATCTCTATGGCTCTATGGTAATATAAAAAGGTAAGTTTGGTCGTACACCAAAAGCTAAAAGAAATGAAATAGGTGTGTTCATCTATATCTATCTATGTGCTTTGCTTTGCTCTGCCACTCCTCATGGGCAGCTGTCTGTATTTACTACTTTTTATTTGTTTGTGTCATTTAAATCAATTTATGTTTTTCAACAGATTTCATGGAACTGGAAGTTTGGGACTATTCTCAGTGTTTTCTACTTTTTCTTTATGGACTAGTTTGGGGTAATGGGATTTTGATTAATATAATAAGCACCTTTGGATACTCTGACCAACTTCAATATTTGTTGAAAGCCTATTTGTATAATAGCTTTATGAGGTGACCCCCACATCTTATTGTAATACATGTTCATATCTCTAACTATTTGATATTTAGGGGTTTATCTATAGTATAAAAAAAATAATAAATATGAAATGTGATTCTAATTTTTTTAATGGGGGCTAGTTTGCCACTTTTTTTCTTCTTCAGAGAATTGCAATTAAGATTTTTGACCTATCTTGTTTACTTTCAACTTTTAAAGATTTATGAAAATTATGATTTGAATACAAACAATAATAAAAACATCCCCGTTTTAGGAACCATCGTTTTGGATGGGTGGTAAAGCGAGGGAAGTGGATAGTGCATATGAATTGCTCTCCATTAACAGGAGAAAATAGACATTGATTCCTTTTATTTCCTTCTAAATGAATTATTTTTTAGTTATGAATTCTCTTATTTTGTAGATAATATTTTCAAGTGGAGATTAGCAGTTGTGCACAAAAGATTCCATTTTGCCATTGTTTATAAAGACAAACCATACCATTGTTTATGACAACTGTTAAGTGAAATAGCACGATATCTTTTCAAAGGGTCAACAAAGAATGCAATGGCATTATCATGAGAATATTATTTTCTTAGGAATTTCTAGATATTGATGTGAAAACCATTTAAGTAGTTGTCTCTATTTAATGCTGTTTTTGAATAGCAATTTTTTTAAGTTTGCAAGAGAAAGGGTATTTATAACTTATTTGGATGAATTTAGTAATAAAATTACCTCTAAAAATAGCAAATCATTAAATTGTTATCCCTAATGTTTGTTATGAGTTTTTTCCTTTATATTTTTTAGAAAAATTGTATTCTCTTGATATTTTTCCTCCTTTAACTCTTTTAACTACTTTATGCTTATGTAGAATATGAGTGTCATCTAATATTCTACTTTATAGGGAATAAGGAATATATTTCTTAAATAAAAAAAATGATATATTTGTCTATCAGGATTTGTACAAAGGAAGCATTTATTTATTATATATTTTTTGTTCATCTACATATTTTGCAATAATTGTATACAACTGTTTAATTTTCCTTTAATGTTTGATTACATTTCAAATATAATTATACTTTGTAGCATGCTTAAAGTAAATATACATAATTTGTTGGGACCTATCTTGCAGGAGATCATGGAAACATATTCAAGTTGAAAAGGAGGAACCCAATTGGAATTCACGTTAAAGAACAAAGGTGTATAAGAGATTTCCAGTTCTTTTAATTTCCCTAATTTGGAGAAATGTGCTTCATCTAGACTACCTATGAAGAAATTATGTGAAATAGATACCGCAAATATGTTGAATATGCAATTGAGAAAGAAGGCATGAAGCAAAGCAATATAGAGACAACGAAAGAAGAATGACACAGATGCAGTGATGAGCAAAACGACAGAGTCTACAAGCAAAAGAAGAAAGGAAAGTTGAAAGCAAAATGACAACACTTGACTTAAGTGACTGGCACGTGGGACAGTAAGCACGTGAGAATGATTAAGTAGTGTACAGCTGTAATATTAGAGTTAGTTAGTTTGTTAAGAGTTAGTTAGATTAATTTTGTTTCCCTTTTAGCTCTGTAAACACATATATAAGGCAAAGCCTTAGTGTAACTTAATTCAATTCATTCATTCTAATCAATTCAAGAATAGTTTTTCTCTCAAAGTAGTTTCCAGAAGTTTTCTTTAATATGGTATCAGAGCTTCAATAGCTCATCAATGGCTTCTGTCTCTAACATTGCTTCAGATTCTAAAACTCTTCCAAACACTTCTGGTACTGCGAATCGTAGATCATCCAATCAAGCTCCTTCAATGGATGATGTGAACACCAATCCTTCGAGTCCTTATTTCATTCCACCATCTGATGTTGTTCTGGTTTCTCAACCGTTGATTGGTCCAGAAAATTATCTCAGTTGGTCGAGGGCTGTGTTTCTATCTCTCAGTGGTAGACACAAATTTGGCTTTCTTGATGGTTCAATTCCTACACCTAATCTCTCCCATCCTTTGTACAATGTATGGCATAGAGCAAACACCACAATTCTTTCATGGATGGTGAATTCCTTGAGCAAGGATCTAGCTACCAGTGTCATGTACATTCACACTGCAAGGGAATTGTGGATTGATATGCGTGATAGGTTTTCTCAGCCAAATGTTCCAAGATTCTTTGAAATTCAGAAAGAAATTTCGAAACTTTCACAAGGTTCCTTATCGGTGAGTTCTTATTTCACTAAATTCAAGATTTTGTGGGATGAACTTGTGCATTATCAGTCCTTTTCTGCTTGTACTTGTGTTTGTATTTGTGGTTCCCAAAGAAATCAATTGTGTGCTCAGCAAAAGGATCAAGTTTTTCGATTCCTTATGGGACTCAATGACAGTTATTCCACTGTTACTGGACAGATCTTAATCACTGAGCCATTACCTGCTTTGAACAAGGCATATTCTTTGATCTTACAAGAAGAAAAACGCAGGCAAGTTGGTCAAGCTGATTTGGTCATTGAACCAACAGCTTTATATGCTAATAACCCTAATTCAAAGGGGTTTCAAGGTCATCAAGGATGGAATCAGGTTCATCAAGGTTGGAATCAAGGTGTGCCTCATGGTAATCAAGGTGGAAAGAATGGCAATGCAAAGAAAGAAAGGCCTGTGTGCACTTACTATGGAATTGTTAGTCATGTAGCAAATAAGTGCTACAAACTGCACCGGTACCCTCTAGGATATAAGCACAAAGGGAAGGCATTGGCTAATCAAGTTTCTAGCAGTGGCAATGGTTCATTTGGAAATTTCTTTTGCAACAATGGTGGTTTTGGGAATGTTGCTTCTCAGCCTATGCCAAATTTTCATAACCAACCTGATCAGATGCATTATGCCCCACAATTGACCATGCCACAGCCTCAATTCAGTGCAGCCCAGTCTCAATTCAGTGCACCTCAGTGTCCCATCACTCAGAGTCAATGTGAGCAGCTACTTTCCTTCCTTGCCTCTCAGTCCAATGGCTCTTAAGCTTCTCGCCAAGCTGCCTTAGTTTTGTCTCCACTGAGTGGTGCTAATACTGCTACAGGCCCTAGTTCTTCCATACCTTATCTTGCCAATTTTTCAGGTAATCCCTTTTGTTTGCCTCCCAATTTTTCCCATTCCATTTTTGCTGCACATATAGTTGATAGGCATGCTCATAAAACCAATGAATGGATCATTGACACTGGTGCTTCAGACCATATGGTTCATTCAGTGTCTTGCTTATCCTCCATTACTTCCACCATTAACACTTATGTCTACTTACCCAATGGAGAAAAAGCTTTAGTTACTCACATAGGCACAGTTCATATCTCATATCAACTCACTCTCTATGGGGTTCTTTGCGTTCCTTCCTTTACTTTTAATCTCATATCAGTTAGTCAACTCACTAAAACATGTTTTTGTTGTCTTGTATTCTTTGGTTCCTTTTGCTTTATCCAGGACTTGGCCAATTGGAACATGATTGGACTGGGTAAAGCATCAAAAGGCCTTTATCTTCTACAACAAAGTCTTCCATCATCATCTGTTTTTGCTGCTTCTTAACAGATACCTATTTCAATTCCCTCTGTTAATACTAATTCTGTCAATAATGTTGATTTATGGCATTTTCGTTTAGGGCATCCCTCTTATGCCAAATTGTCATTACTCGATAAATTTGCATCTGGTTTAAACTCTAATAAGCTTGTTGTGACATTTGCCATTTTGCCAAACAAAAGAGGTTATCTTTTCCTAATAGCAGTCATGTCTCTCATTGTCTATTTGACCTTGTGCATTGTGACCTTTGGGGACCTTTTTCAGTTCCAACTATTGAAGGTTACAAATACTTTCTTACCATTGTGGATGATCACTCTAGATGTACTTGGGTTTATTTACTTAAATCTAAGTTAGAAACACAGGCTCTTATTGAACAGTTTTCTAACATGGTTGAAACACAATTTGGTGCAAAAATCAAGTGTCTTAGAAGTGATAATGGCACAAAATTCTTTATGAAAGATTTTTCAAATCAGAAGGTATTTTGCATCAATTAACTTGTTTTAAGACCCCTCAACAAAATGCAATTGTTGAGAGAAAACATCAATACATTTTAAATGTTGCAAGGGCCTTGAGGTTTCATTCTTCCTTGCCTTTGAAAATGTGGGGTGACTGCATTCTCACTGCAGTCTATCTCATCAATAGGCTACCTTCTAAACACTTACAAAATAAAACTCCTTTTGAAATGCTTTTTCAAACATCTCCTTCATATGTCCATATCAGAACCTTTGGTTGTCTATGCTTCACTTCTACTCTTTGTCAAAACAGTCACAAATTTGCACCAAGAGCAAGAAAATGTGGTTTTTTAGGATATCCTAGTGGTATTAAAAGGTACAAGGTCATGGATTTGGCAACCAATTCCATTTTTGTCTCTAGAGATGTGATTTTTTATGAACACATCTTTCCTTTTGCTTCTGGTTCTTCTTCTTCCTCTGTGCACCTTCATGATTCTCCCTCTGTTGATTCAACTTCATTTGTTTTCCCTCTTTCTGTTCCTGATTCTTGTTTTTCATATTCCACTTTCTTAAATGAGAGTCCAGTTGTACTCCCTGATTCTGCAGATAATGTTTCTGCAGATCAGATTCCCATTTCTCCATTACCTTCACCACTTCCACATGTCACTCCAATTGTTGTTGATTCTGAGCATGATCTTGTTCCTATGCCTGTTTCTAGGCCAAATTCCCATTTGCCTCTCAGAAAATCCATCAGATCACACAACCCTCCATCTTACCTAAAAGATTACTCTTGCAAATCTGTCACTTCCAGCCCATCTAAACCTTCCATTGGCCTCCCTTATGACATTTTTGCTTGTCTCACCTATTCTAACCTTAATAAGCATTACAAGCAGTTTGTCATGGCAGTTGATTCCACCTCCCCGGACCCTTCTTCCTTCCAAGAGGCTGTTCAATCCCCTGATTGGAGAGCTGCTATGGATAAGGAGATTGCAGCTCTAGAACTCACTAACACCTGGTCCTTAACTACTCTCTCTCCTGGCAAGATCCCTATTGGTTGCAAATGGGTCTTTAAGACTAAGTATAAGTCTGATGGCTCTATTGAAAGGCATAAAGCTCGTTTAGTTGCTAAAGGGTATACACAGAGGGAAGGTCTTGACTACACTGATGTCTTCTCCCCTGTAGCCAAGTCTGTTTCTGTTAGGATGGTGTTATCTTTGGCTGTTGTGAAAGGTTGGGCTCTTCACCAAATGGATGTGAACAATGCCTTCCTTAATGGTGATTTGGATAAAGAAGTTTACATGAGCCTTCCACCTGGTTTTCATAGCAAGGGGGAATGTGCTAATACCTCAAATTCTGGTCCCTTGGTTTGCAAACTCAACAAGAGTCTTTATGGCCTGAAACAGGCCTCAAGGCAGTGGTTTGCCAAATTCTCTTCCACTTTGTTGAATTTTGGTTTTGTCCAATCCAAGGCAGATTACTCTCTTTTCACATACACTAAAGGTGCTTCTTTCACTGCTTTGCTAGTGTATGTAGATGACATTTTGCTCACTAAAAAAAGATGCATTATTGACTTGAAGCAATTGCTTGACACTAAGTTTGGCCTAAAAGACTTAGGCTCATTGAAGTATTTTTTGGGTCTAGAGGTTGCTAGAAGTGAAAAGGGTATAAGTTTGAACCAAAGAAAGTATTGTTTGGAAATTTTGCAAGATACAAGCTTCTTGGGGTCTAAACCACTTAGAACTCCAATGGAACGAAATTTACATCTTTCAAAGGATATGGGCAAGCTACTTCCAAATGCAAGTCAGTATAGAAAACTAATAGGAAGATTGCTCTATCTCACTTTAACCAGACCTGACATCACTTATGCATTGCATAGGTTGAGTCAGTTTCTAGCTGAACCAAGAGAGCCTCATATGCTAGCAATCAATAGAGTGTTGCAATACTTGAAAGGTACTCTAGGTAGAGGATTGTTCTTCTCCAGCAACTCCATAATGCAAGTAAAAGCCTTCTGCAATGCTGATTGGGCAGGCTGCCCTGACATCAGAAGGTCAATCACAGGTTACAGTGTGTTCTTAGGAGATTCCTTAATCTCATGGAGGTCCAAAAAGCAAAGTACGGTTTCTAGGTCCTCAGCAGAGGCAGAATACAGATTAATGGCTACAACAACCTGTGAAATTGTGTGGGTTCTTCAATTACTGAGAGACTTAAGGGTTGATCATCCATGTAGTGCTCAGCTTTTCTGTGACAACCAGGCTGCACTGCATATAGCAGCTAACCCTGTCTTCCACGAGTGAACAAAACACATAGAAGTTGACTGTCATTTGGTCAGGGACAAGATAACAGAGGGTGTGATTAAAACCTTTTCTATTTCAAGTCAATTTCAAATAGCAGACATTTTCACCAAAGCTTTAGGACTTCCAGCTTTTAGCAAATTGGTCAATTGTTTGGGTTTGATTGATATTTACTCCCCAAATCTAAAGACTTCAACTAGTCAAGTCAATGATTTTGTGAATCATGACTTGAGGGGGAGTGTTGAATATGCAATTGAGAAAGAAGGCATGAAGCAAAGCAATATAGAGACAGAAAGAAGAATGGCACAGATGCAGTGATGATCAAAACGACAGAGTCTACAAGCAAAAGAAGAAAGGAAAGTTGAAAGCAAAATGACAGCACTTGACTTAAGTGATTGGCACGTGGGACAGTAAGCACGTGAGAATGATTAAGTAGTGTACAGCTGTAATATTAGAGTTAGTTAGTTTGTTAAGAGTTAGTTAGATTAATTCTGTTTCCCTTTTAGCTCTGTAAACACGTATATAAGGCCCTTTTAGCTCTGTAAACACGTATATAAGGCAGAGCATTAGTGTAACTTAATTCAATTCATTCATTCTAACCAATTCAAGAATAGTTTTTCTCTCAAAGTAGTTTCTAGAAGTTTTCTTTAATAAAATAGATTTGAGAGAAGTCCAAGACTCTTTGGAATGGTGCCATTTAATTTATTTACACCAAGGAGTAAGGCTTGCATTTGAGATAAATTCCCAAGGGATGAAGGAATAGGACCACTTAAAGAATTATTGCTAAGATCGAGATTCGTTAGATGCTTAAGCTGCCCTAGCGAATCTGGAATTTTTCCGCTCAAAGAATTATCCCTAAGATCAAGATATTCTAAGAGACTTGTACTACGATTAGAGAACCAATTAGGTATCTCTTGATTGAAAAGATTTTCAGAAAGATCAAGAACCTGAAGAGACACGGAATTGACAAATCTAACCGATGGAGTCAAACTATCAAGTTGACAATTGTTTAAGATTATCTCCAAAGAGATGAGAGTGAACTTACAATTTGAAGCCAATCAACTTCTCTATGAAGGTCGGTGTGGCAAACTATCAAGGTGTTGCATGGAAGAGAGATGAAACATCCAATGAAGGTTATCAACATAAAGGCCATTATTTTCTTTAATATTTAGATAGAGAAGGCTTGAAAGGTTCCCAAGCTGATGAGGAATGTGTCCACAAAATTGGGCATCATGGAGGTCAAGATGTGTCAAATTGACCATTGATCCAAGGAAACTTGGAATAGAAGTACAATTGAAGAAATTCTCGCACAAGTCCAAGTAATTCAAAAATTCTAATTCAATCAATGAAGGACTAATCTTACCGCCTACATATTTTACTGACAGCTCCGTGACTTTGAGCAGTTTGGTTGTCACAGTGAACTTCGTCCCACCTGCAGCAATCTTCTTGGTCAAACCAGGATGAGGCTAAGCTCAGTTTATAAGGATCAGTTAAACCTCGTTGGAAGCCTAGAAGTGTGTTTTTCTCTTTTTCACAACAAGAAACATTTGACTCCGCTTTGAAGAAACATAAACTGAAGGTTATGACAAAGAACCATGGTAAGAAAAGCACGTAAATTGCAAAAGAGGCAACCATGATAAAGCAATAACAGTGGAAGAGAAGAGAATGGTTTTTTTTTTCCTGAATTTAGATAAGAGAAAGGGTTGAAAGAGAAATTTGAAGGAACAGAAGCTGAGTGTGAGTAGTGGTGGTGATGCAATTGGAGATTTATAGAGCTTATGATAAGTGATTCTTAAAAAGTGACTTTTTTTTTTTTTTTAAAATTTTTTTTATGAAGACTTTGACTTGTTGACTTAAAGCCAAACGACAAAGACCAATGCCCATCTCTCACATTACCACGGAGTGATAGTTGTGTCCAAACTTCGAATTGTTGAATACTTTTGTTCGTTCAGAGACTTGTTTGCCAATTATACCTATGTTTGCCTGTAAATTGTTTGATAATTGTACCAAGATATGCTTTTTTCCCCTAATCTGATATGGCTTTATTCTAACTTCTAACCATCCGCACTTTGGTCTCTTCTTTCGTTTTCACATACTATTTTGCACAAAACTAATGCCCATGATCAAGTTAAATCTCGTGCATGTGTTCTTATATTCCTCTATTATGCATATGCATATATGTTTAGGGGCGTTAATGACATGATTGCATTGCAGGCTCATTACTGTTTCAAGATAGATTCCTCTGCTCAGTTTACTACTAGTAAATATAAATAGTAAGATGTATTTAAATTTAGCCGTTGGATATTAATTGGAGAGAGTACTGTGGTAATTTTTATTTTAGATCTACTCATCAACCAAATTTGGGCACTTCAAACTGTGGCAGTGCCCACAAGGATCAATGCTAACCACACAAGTGATGAGATTTGGTGTTAGGTTCATTTGATATCTGTCTTTCACATAACAACATAGAGATTTTCCATCAATATCATAATCGTCAAGAATTTGAATTATTGAATTTTTTTTTTTGGTTGGGTGACTTGTTGACCATTAAGCCATTATGCAATATTTTTTCACCATGTGACATAATTTTCATGTAGGGCCAGAAATTCATGTTGAGGAAATTTTTTTGGAACATAAGGCTCATTATTAAGTAGAATATCATGTATATGTGCTCTGAATGACACAATTAAATTAGTGATAATATAGGCTTTAAGCCAAAACCCCATCAGTCAATGCTCACCACACACAACTGATGAGATGTCATGTTGGTCCTTCACGTAACCTCGTAGAGATTTTTCATCAATATTAGAATCATTATTTATTTGACGTATTGATATCTTTTGTTTTTTGGTTGAGTGACTTATTGACCATTAATCTATTAAGCAATATAATCCACTGTGATGTCATAGAAGCCTAAAGAAAGCACACACGATGCTCTCTTGATGGAACAAAAACTAAATTATTAGCTTCTGGTAGTAAACCTCAAATCCACGAGGGTTTTCCCTAAATCCACAAGGAGATAAACTAGAATCCACTAGAGAAAGAATTTGACAAAAGTCTGTGTTTATTGAAAAATAGTGTCAAAAATAAATTGTCTTTGGGGGCTACAATGAGTTTAAATAATAAAAAGAAAACCTAGGGTGGCTAGAAACCCTAAGTGGCTAGCAAACCCTAAGGCGGCTACGAAAGCATATAAAACCCTAATTTGACTATAAAAAAAACATTAAATCACCTAAACAAGGAAATAAATCACCTAAACCTAAAATAACAAAAATTACATAAAAATACTAAAGTTAAATAATTACAAAAATGAAATATTAAACCATGTCCTACATCACACTGTGTGGCATAATTTTGATCTAAGGCCATAAATTCATGTTGCGGAAATTTGTCAAGAACTGAAGGCTCATGATTGAGTAGAATACCATGAACATGCTCTTATTGACATGATTAAATTAGTGATAATATATGCTTTAAGCCAAACCCCTAGAGATCAATGCTCACCACACACAAGTGATAAGATGTAGTGTTAGGTTCATTCAACAATCATCTTTCACGTAACCGTGTAGAGATTTTTTATCAATATCAAAATCATTAAGAATTTGACTTATTGACATATTTGTTTTTAAACTGGATGACTTGTTGACCATTAATCCATTATGCAATATTTTCCACCATGTGACATAATTTCATGTAAGGCCAAAAATTCATGAACTTAAGCCTTATGGTTGAGTAGAATATCATGTGAATGTGCTCTTAATGACATGATTAAATTAGTGATAATATTGGCTTTAAGCCCAACTCCCAAAGATCAATGCTCACCACACACAAGTGATGAGATGTAGTGTTAGGTTCATTCGACAACTGTTTCTCACGTAACCATGTAGAGATTTTTTTTATCAATATCAAACTATCAAGAATTTGACTTATTGACATCTTTTGTTTTTTGGTTGGGTGACTTGTTGACCATTAATTTTTATCTAAGACCATAAATTCATGATGAGTACATTTGTTTGTTTTCTAAGGTTCATGATGGAGTAAAATATCATGTGTGTGTACTCTTAATAATATGATTAAATTAGTGATAATAAGGCTTTAAGCAAAACCTCCAAAGATCAATGCTCACCACACACAAGTGATGAGATGTTGCATTAGGTTCATTTGTCAACCATCTTTCAAGTAACTGTGTAAAGATTGTTCATCAATTTTAGAATCATCTAGAATTTGAATCTTCTGTTTTTTTGGGAACTTGTTGAGCATTAATCCATTATGCAATATTTTTCACTGTCAAAGGTGACTATACTTGTTAATTAGGGTGGTCACATGACCACTTTGACTTGAAATTATTTTTATATATACCTTAAAAAAATTAAAATTAAAATTAATATGTGTTGTTGTTGACTACCCTAGAAAAAATTCTAAACCACTCTAAAAAAAAACTTGAACACCCTAAATAAAAATTTGAGCCCATTAAAAATAAAATTTTATCGCTCCAAAAGTTTGGTCCGTTGAAGATTGAACCAAAAAATTGTGAGAAATGTTATGTTCGCAACATTTTCACAAATAAATCCGAAGTGATTGGTTGTTACGGGCTATTAATAGTGAACAAAAAAGATAATTTCATTGGTAGGTTCTAGTTAGAATTAATAACAACTTACCATTTAAAATTTGTTATAAAAGTATTATGAAAATTTTGTGGATATAGCATTTCTCAAAAATTGCCTAAACAAATGCAAATTATCCCAAAAGCCCAAGTCAAATGTATAATTGTGATTTTTCAAATTTTATTTTCAAAAGGCATATTTTAAAATCAATTTTCTTTTCTAAAAAACACACATTTTCAAAA
This sequence comes from Quercus alba, assembly GCA_036321655.1. NCBI lineage: Eukaryota > Viridiplantae > Streptophyta > Magnoliopsida > Fagales > Fagaceae > Quercus > Quercus alba. Next base: position 14,638,309 of record CM070302.1, on the reverse strand, counting down.
TAGATGTCTATTTAGTGTTTACTATAGTCTTTAACTGAATTTGTTGAATTTATTTGATACATTTTTTACACATGCATATGCACCAAAGTAATACCTGAATACTTTGTAAAACATGATTAATGTAACAATTGAATACCTATGTTGAGTATACTGAATGAACTTATAGTTTACCATGGCTTTTGAGTAGAGTTGTGGTGTGCTTTCGTGTTAGAACCCCTTTCCCTCTTCCTTGTGTGTGTGCGTGTGTTTGTTTCTCAAAAAAAAAAAAAGAATGGGTAATTGTCTCACATTGCTTAGGAGAGTGTCTTGTGTGTAGTATAACTTATCTCACCCTCTCTTAAAAAGTTACCATTGCTTTTGAGTGGAGTTGTGGTGTGCCTTTGTGTTAGAACCCCTTTCCCTCTCCCTTGTGTGTGTGTGTGTGTGTGTTTGTTTCTCCAAAAAAAAAAAAAAAAAAAAAACCAAAAAAACAAATTTCTTATAATGAAATCACTTGTAATTCAAAATACATTTTCTTAGAAAATTCGTATTGACTTAAATAATCTTCTTTCTGATCCTAATTAGCTATGGGAAAATGTTTCATTGTTTCATCTTAATTATCGAGATGAAATAAGAATAATATATTTACAAAGAGGTTCTTGTCAACGTCTTGGCCATAATTTTCCTTAAAAAAGAAATTAGTGGAGCATTGTGTCTGTTTAATCTTAATTAATTTAAAGAATACAAAAATTAGTTAAGTGTGAGCCACATTATTGATTTTAAAAATTAAAATAAAATAAAAAAGAAAGAAAGATGATTTGAGGAAGTTTAGGAAATGGCGTGTAAACCCTGCACATAGGGAAGAAGGGAATAAAGGAAACAATCAAGGTAGTGATACATGCATAAATGTAGTTAGAAGATGAGCTAGATTTGTAATTAAACCAACTTATTTCAAATGTGACACAATGTTATTTATATATCCATAGAATTGGAACTTATGGCATCCTTTCTATAAGAGTACTATTCTTTAGCAATTATTCAAGATATCAATAATTTTCTTTTATCATTTTTTATATATATAAGCAAGATTCTTTATAATAATTATTCTTTAGCAAATAACCTTTTTTATTTATTTTTATCCTTGAGATTCGATATTAAAAGAAATTTACATTCAAGAAAATTATTTTTTTGAAAAGTTGAAAGAGTAACATTAAAGATACTACCAATTTTACTATATAATTTTTACAAACTAATGTATCACTAATTATAAAAAATAAATCAGTCATTCATTAATTATTATTTTTTAAATCCACTAATCATATTTTTTTTTTATCAATTTGTAAATATTTTATAATACAATTTATATTAGTTTCAGCATTTTCTGAGTTGAAAACTTGAAGATCTAAAACTGGAATATGAAAGAATATATTGAAATTATTGATTTTTTTATTGAAAAAAAAAACTAAATTATAAATTTCACCATTTAACTTTATTTATAGTTCAATTCAATCTTGTAACTTTTGATTTATTTATTTCATTTTTATAAATTTCCTTCCATCAAATTCCATGGCATTGTGCCATTAAGTATTCTAAAATGATGTTGTTTTAGAAATTCAAAATACCAAAATCATGTTGTTTTGGGATACTTAATGACAACCACTTTAAAGGAAGTAAACAAAAGAGAAGTGTTATATTCACAATATTTTTCATAATAATTTCACAACAAATTATAGGTACATTGTTATTTGTTCTAATTTGAGTACAAAATTGAAATTACTTTTTTGTCCATCCATAACAACTAATAACAACCTTCTATTTAAAATTTGTTGTGAAAATGTTGTGAACATAATATTTCTCTAAACGAAATGGCTACGTTAAAAAAAATAAAATGAAAGGTATAGGACTTAATTAATCTAAGGGTAAAAAACTGAATTAATTTTTGGGTAAAATATAGAAAGTCCAGTTTATAATTTAAACTAAAAATTGAAGAAAAAAAATAAAAAATAGAAAAAACCTTTCTGAACACATTGTTTAAGACTTGTGAGCGGTTATCCAAAAAAAAAAAAAAAGGACTTGTGTCTTTAGGAATTGTTAAAAACAAATTTTAATTTTTCTCAGTGTTATTTTTTTATTAATAATATAAATTTTAGATTTTTTAAATAAATTAATTTTTAGCTTATTTTGTAATAAATTTAACATAAAAGTTTAAAAAAAAAAAAAATGGAGTGGTTACACTCCCTCCCTTAAGGTTTGAGAGAATGACACTCAACCCCAAACCTGAATATATATATATATGTATATATATATATAAAATCCCTCCCTTAAGATTTGAAAAAAAATTAACAACTTCCCCCCCCCCCCCCTTTCATTTATATTAGTAACGAAATATTCTAACTTTCTAGTATAAGAATCTCATTACAAAAGTTTAACCATGGTTAATAAAAAAAAAAATTGATAAATTTAGAATAAAATTGCAAAATTTATCAAGTAACAAAACAATTGGTACAACAAATATCTCCATAAGCCGTTGAAAAAAAGAAAAATATAATAAACAAAATTCATACTTAATATTTTAAAATACACTTCAATTAAATCTTTCGGTAAACTTCAAATATTTTAATACAAAATTAATACACTTCAAATTTCATATAGCTCTCATATAGCTTGTTACCAAAAACTCAAAAAGCGGCTTCTATAATCTGCAACATATCTCTCTCTCTGTTCTGAATATTTCATCAATGGCTAGTGTAAGTCTGCCTCTATATTGCAGCCTAATAGGTTATTAAACACTCAAATATGCAAGACTAACCATGTCACATTTTGAATGTTCATTTGACTTTTAAGTTTTAAGGGACTAAAATAAAAAGGTGGAGTTAATATATCTTTCACGCTAATATATATATATATATATATATATTTTTTTTTTTTTTGATTGGAAATTATTTATCCCTCAAATATGCAAAAGTGACCATGTCATGAACTTTTGAGTTTACTCGGTTGACAACATTATTATTCATATATTTGCGACTATAGTGTATTTTTTTTTAATCAAATACCAAAACAAGCTTACATTACAAGCAAAACAATTACGATATACAAGTACATAAGAAACACTTAGTCAATCTACTTAGTCAAAATAAGGAAAAAGATAAACAATTTTTTTTTTTCTTTAAGTAACTAGCACTATATAGATAAATAGTTCTTACGCATCCTATACAGGAGTCATAGTCTGTTTCATTTTGTTCATGAGTATTTTATGATAAAATCATAATGAAATAAGATCAAGAAGATTTCTTTTGTAAAAAGAGCATGAACAAGTGTCACTTCCTGAAGAATAAACAATGAATTTCAATATTCAATAATATAGTGATGTCAGTATTAGGTTAGCAACATGAATATCTAGGCACCAATCATAACTTTATAAGAGAATAAAGGGAAAAGAGGCTAGCTATCACAGAGAAAATGAGAGAGAAAGGTATAGAAATTTCTTTGATTAATTGAATAATGAATCTGTACACAAAACAGAGTTACATACAGTAATCCCCAACCTCTGGACCTAAACGTCCATAACAGAGTATAACTAATTAACTAACTATCCTAATTATGAGGAAATTAGTTACAGCACGTGCAAGGATTAGTAACAACACGTGTGACTTATCTGGAACTAAAAAAAGTACCTAAACTACTTGTAGCTTTGGCTATTTATTTAACATCTTGTAGCTGCTGTGTCGTTCTGTTCTTCATTCCTTTCTTCTTATTTTCTGACTTCTGATTCTTCTGATTCATGTCTGCCTGATATTCCCCCTCAAGATGAGACTCGCTGCTGTGTATGTTCAACACATTCATCTTGGAAATTAAGAATCTCAACTGTTGACTACTAATAGCTTTAGTAAACAAGTCAGCTAGCTGTGTATGTGTAGGAGTGAAGAACAAACGTATCACCTTGTCTTGTACTTTATCTCTAACCAAATGACAATCTACCTCTATGTGTTTTGTCCTCTCATGAAAGACAGGGTTCTCTCCAATGTAAATTGCAGCCTGGTTGTCACAGAAAAAGCATGCCAGGTTGTGGATGATCAACTTCTAAATCCTTCAATAATGACAGTAGCCAAGTCATTTCACACACTGTTAAAGCCATCGCCTTGTACTCAGCTTCAGCTGAGGATCTAGAAACTATAGATTGTTTCTTAGATTTCCATGAGACCAATGAATCTCCTAAGAACACACAAAAACTTGTGGTAGATCTTCTAGTGTCTACACAAGAGGCCCAATCCGCATCTGTGTAAGCTTTTAAGTGCAAATTTGATTTTGATGATAAGAGAATGCCTTGACCAGGACACCTTTTAATGTACTGCAATACTTTGTAGGCTGCATCAAGATGTGGTTTTCTAGGCTTAGCCATGAATTGACTAAGTTTGTGGACAGTATACATGATGTCTGGTCTTGTTATAGTTAGATATAGCAGCCTCCCAACTAGTCTTCTATAGACACCAGGATCAGGCAACAAATCCCCTTGAAACTTACTCAATTTCAAGTTTTGTTCCATTGGCACTTTGCTGGGTTTACAACCAGCCATGCCAGCATCTTTAAGAACCTCTATAGCATACTTTCTTTGGCATAATGAAATCCCCCTTTCTGATCTAGCCACCTCAAGACCAAGAAAGTATTTCAAAGTACCAAGATCTTTCAACTTAAAGTCATGATTCAAAGAACTTTTGAGATCTTCAACTGCCTGAATATTGTTACTTGCAATTAGGATATCATCAACATACACTAGCAATGCTATAAAAATCTGATCATACTTCTTAGTGAACAAGGAGTAATCGGATTTAGACTGCTTGAATCCATACTTCAAAATGGTGGAAGAGAATTTGGAGTAACACTGCCTTGATGCCTGTTTGAGACCATACAAAGACTTGTTGAGCTTGCAAACTAAGTTCACCCCCTTGCTGTGAAAGCCTTGAGGCAATTGCATATAAACCTCTTCATGGAGATCACCATTGAGAAAGGCATTGTTCACATCAAGTTGAACCAAATGCCAGCCTCTCACAGCAGAAATAGCAAGCAAAGTCTTGACAGTGGTGAGCTTAGCAACAGGAGAGAGGTTGTCAGTAAAGTCCAGACCAGCTTGTTGGGTGAAGCCCTTGGCAACAAGCCTAGCTTTGTATCTGTCCAAGGAGCCAGCAGCATTGTACTTAACCCTATAAACCCATTTACACCCAATAGCCCTTTTCTTAGTAGGTAATGGAGTAATGTCCCAGGTCTAATTTGCTTCCAAAGTAGCAATTTCAGATGCCATAGCAACCTGCCAATTAGGATCCTTGACTGCTTCTTGGTAAGATGTAAGCTCAGGGATGACAGATATGAGAGAACAAAAATGGGCATAATTGGAAGAGAGTTTTGAGGAGTTAAGGTAAGTGGATAAGGGGTAGTGTGTACCTGACTTGTTGGCAGAAGAAGTGAGAGGATCACTGACAATTGTGTTGCACTTAAAATCAGTCAAGTAAGCAGGTGTTTTATGTACCCGAGAAGACTTCCTCAAAGGAGCAGATGGAACAATGGTGGAATGAGGGATAGGTGGAATAGAAGGAAGTGGATTATGGGTTGATAAGTCTGCAGAAATGACAGTAGGTAAATCTGCAGAAGACTGAATAGAGTGAGAAGGATTAAGGGCTGATGAATCTGCAGAAGTATAACTAGGTAAATTGGCAGAAGCTTCAATAGGGGAAGATGAATTATCTAAGGGAAGAATAGGATTAGGTGGAGTATCAGAATGATGAACTTGTGGCAGGGAAGAAGCAGGGTTGGAGAGAGGAAAATCAAACAAAGAGGCAGATGGTTGAGCCACTGATGGGAAAAGGTGAGGTAAAGGTATGTTAGTGTGAGGAGAGAAAGCATGAGAAGATGAGACAAAAGGAAAAACTGTTTCAAGAAAGTGAACATCCCTAGATATAAAAATCCTTTTGGTAGTTAAATCAAGCAACTTGTAACCTTTAACACCAAATGGGTAACCAAGGAAAACACAAGAGGAGGATCTCGGGTCAAATTTTGATCTGTTGTGAGATAGAGTAGATGCAAAACATAGGGAACCAAAGACTCTCAAATGAGCATAGGAAGGAGGTTTACCATAAAGCTTTGCAAAAGGAGTTTGTTGTTTCAGAATTTTGGAAGGCAGCCTATTTATGATATGGACAACTGTTAAGACACACTCACCCCAATAAGAGATAGGAACATCAGATTGAAACTTTAATGCCCTTGCAATGCCCAAAATGTGGTGGTGTTTCCTCTCCACAACTGAATTTTGTTGTGGAGTGGCAACACATGAATGTTGGTGGATAATGCCATGATTGGCATAAAAATCTTTTAAGAAAAATTCATGAGCATTGTCAGTCCTAATGCTCTTGATATTTACATGAAATTGTGTTTTAATCATGTTATAGAATGAAATCAATAAAGGTCTAGTGTCATTCTTTGATTTCATGAGATAAACCCAAGTGGATCTTGTTGCATCATCTACAATGGTAAGAAAATATCTATAACCATCATGAGTAAATTTTGCAAAAGGACCCCAAACATCACAGTGAATTAAATCAAAAGCATTGTCTGAAATATGATTAAAAGAAGGGAATGGTAATCTTTTCTGTTTAGCAATTGGACAAAGAACACAATTTTTATTGCTATGAAAGGCATGTACATCAGGAATACAGCTGTGTAAAGCATGCATCTTATTATCAGAAACATGTCCTAATCTCATATGCCAAAGGTATGGCTTAGTAACACTAGGAATGGACATAGAATCTGACACAGAATTAACAAAGGAATGAAAAACAGACTCAAGAATTGAGGAAGCTTCTAAAACTGAAACAGACTTGCAAGATGAAGTTGTATGCAGCAGATACAAATTGTCAAGTAATTCACCCACTCCAATCGTTTTCCAACAAGTAAGGTCCTGTATAAAACATAAATTTGAGAGAAAAATAAGGCAACAGGATAAAGATTTGGTTAATTAACTCACAGAAATCAAATTGAAAGTGAATGAAGGAACACATAGGACATTTTCAAGCTTCAAGGTTGAAGTAACTTGAATTGTTCCTATATGTGTAACAGTGACCTTTTCACCATTAGGTAGTTGAACAAAGGTTGAAATTGAGCTAGTGATATGTGTAAACAAGGATAAGGAATGGACTATGTGGTCTGTGGCTCCAGTGTCAAGAATCCATACATCATTACCATAAGCATTTTTGTTGACAAGATTAATAGCAAAAACTGAATGATGCAAATCTAAGGAAACATTATCTGACCAAGTATTACACACATTACCTGAAAGAGCAGAATTTGCTGAGTGTAAAGCATCATTAGCACCACCAGATGTAGATGCCTGAGAGCTGAGCATTGAAAGTAGTTGTTGATACTGCTCTGAAGTGAATGGGAAAGAATTAACTTGCTGCGTACCAGAATTGCCAGAATTGCTTTGATCATCTTCAACCAGGATTTGATTTGCCATAGCTATTCTTCCTTTCTGCTTGTAGCCAGGAGGAAATCCTACCGGTTTGTAGCATTTCTCCATAATGTGACCGAGCCTCCCACAGTGACTACACACAGGCCTCCCTTTTGCATTGCTTCCTTTGAAGTTCTTACTGTTGTTCCCTTGAAACGAATTTCCTTGGTTGAATCCTTGATTCTTGACTGCAAGAGCAGTTGATTCAACAGAAGGAATAGCAGGAAAACCCAAACACCTTTGCCTTTCCTCTTGAATCACTAAGGAAAAAGCCTTATCAATGGAAGGACTAGGCTCCATCATGAGGATTTGAGTTCTGACTTGAGAGTAAGAATCATTCAAGCCATTCAGAAATTGCATGAGAGAATCTTGATGTTGAAAAGATGCAATTTTATCATTCACTCCACAGGTGCATTTGCCACATGAGCAACACGGTAAAGGCCTGAAATTCAACAATTGATCCCAAGCAGCTTGAAGATCAGTAAAAAATCCTGTTACCGTAGCAGCACCTTGCAACATAGTTGTGATTTGCTTTTGAAGTTGAGAGATCCTTGGTCCATTTGCTTGAGAGAATCGTTTCTTGAGAGTATTCCATACCTCAAATGCAGTGTCTCTGTAAATCACACTAGCAATAAGGTGAGGAGAAACGGAATTCAAGATCCAGGATGAGATCATTGAATTGCACTTGGACCAAGCTTGCTTCTCTAATGGCGTGACTGCCATGGAAGCATTGACAGTGCCATCAACGAATCCAAGTTTGCTCTTGGCATCCAAAGCCATTCTCATTGCTCTGGACCACATAGGGTAGTTATCCTCAGTTAGTGGCTGAGTAACCAGAATCGCACCTGGTGTTTCACCATGATGCAAGAAGAATAGGCTTCGTGGATCTTCGATTGGAGTCAGCTCTCGCTGAGAAGAGGAAGATGAATTGGTCTATGTAGCTTGAGTATTCGGCGCCATTGATGAGGGCTCGAGCTCTGATACCATATAAGAGAATAAAGGGAAAAGAGGCTAGCTATCACAGAGAAAATGAGAGAGAAAGGTATAGAAATTTCTTTGATTAATTGAATAATGAATCTGTACACAAAACAGAGTTATATACAGTAATCCCCAACCTCTGGACCTAAACGTCCATAACAGAGTATAACTAATTAACTAACTATCCTAATTATGAGGAAATTAGTTACAGCACGTGCAAGGATTAGTAACAACACGTGTGACTTATCTGGAACTAAAAACAATACCTAAACTACTTGTAGCTTTGGCTATTTATTTAACATCTTGTAGCTGCAGTGTCGTTCTGTTCTTCATTCCTTTCTTCTTATTTTCTGACTTCTGATTCTTCTGATTCATGTCTGCCTGATATACTTCAATTCAAATAACGCCATGTCGAAATTATAAGAATTAATGTTAAGCCCACCTCTTTGATATTCTATTAGTGAATCTTCCTATGGAATTAAAGCTAACAACATGAGGTGAGAAATCATGCTACGCATTGTATTTGAAAAAAAAAAAAAAAAAGTACTCTACACCACCCTTTTTTGTGTGGATAATATTCAATTTCATTAATCAAACTAGAGCAGGATACAAATGGGATCGGTCAACCTCACTAGCAGATCTAAGAACATCAGGGAGACTGAGTTTATTGTAACTTATAAAAGACTTAGATGATAAAAGGGAGAGCCTGACAGTAGTATGGGCTACTGCATTATAGTCTCTTTGAACCCAACAGAAAAAACAACTAAGAAAAAGATCTTTAAGGCTTAAAGTGTTGCTGATGATGCTATTGATGGTCTACACCACCTATTTGGTGCATTATGTATATGAGAAACAATTTCTATTTTCATAGTACAACTTTCGTTCTATTGAGAGTATTCCAATGAGTTCCTTCTATGTCCACTTCAAATATCTCTAAACAAAGTCCAATAGCAGCAAAGTGGTAATGGTATCCTTTATGGTGCATGATTCATCTGTAGTTGAAACTCATCTTCCCCTCCTCCACTATCTACCTTTCAGAAAAGGTCTCAAAACATTAAAACAAAGTATAAATTGATAAATGAAATTTATTTCAAACGCAATGGGCTAACTACAAATATAGACTAAAGTTAAAGATAATCTATATTTGTGAAATAAAATCCAAATGACTATAACATTAGCTATGAATTAAATCATATATTCAAAGCTACATTAACATGAACCAACCAATATTAAGGACATAATGCTTGAAATTATACCTTTTAGGTAGATACTGATGCCTTTCACTTACTAAGGCAAACTCTTGCCTTTTTAGATAACCAATTCATCTTTATCACTGTAGTCACATACATCCAATCTTTTATGTCATCAGCAAATCTGAAAAAAGCATGCCTCCAAGTCCTATTGAAGAAGAGATCTCCACAAATTGCCCAAAAGCCAATTGTGAATCCAACTCCCATACCTATATAGAAGCTGGAATTTTTAGAGTTATCTTTAGCATTCCCTAGCATAAAATCAATTTAAGTATCCCTAAGAAATAGTTTTCCTTGATAGGCCTTCCATAAAATCAATTTAAGTATCCCCAAGAAATAGTTCCCACACTTTGCTGCCCAATTGTAGATTACTTTTGGTTACACTTTAGTTCAAAAGTGATTGGATGTTAACATTAACTCTACTTGAATAACTTTAAACTTTTTAAATAACTAAATTTGTTCAAGGAAACTAGTCAAGAAGTTAAGGTAATCAAAAAAGATCTTTCCCTTGAATCAAGATAGTCCCACTACTTCAAACATAGAAAGGATAGGTCTCAAGAAAATTCTAAGATCCTGAACATCTCATACTGCACTCACATAACTTCAAGCTCATAATGCAACATTGGAAAAAGTTTCCGGATTGCAAATAGAACCTTACCAGGATGGTTAGTAGGTTGGCCATTCCAACGAGGAGTTGTTGGTTGTGGAGGCAATTCATGTGCATCACCTATCCTTTTATTATTAGGAATAACAATTTCATCCATAGACATGGCGAAAATTTTAACCTGAGCATGGACATTTTCTTGGACTTGGCTCTGTTGATCAGCAAAAGAGGCTTTACTAGCCATTCTATGATCTCCTCTGCATATGCCTCTTCAGCATTCCTTCCCAAATGGTTGTAGTTGGATGTTCAAGTCTATCATGAGAAAAAATTTGTGATTAAAGCACACCCAATGAAGTCGTACCCTGAGCAACAAAGGTAGCTTTAATTCACATGAAGCCAATTGGCAAAGTAGGGAACAAACAAAAGTTTTATTAATTTTCTAAGAATAGTTGTATTGTTCTACAGCTTATTTTTTAACAAAGTAAGACAGTCAAAATAGGCTCATCCAAACACATTCGTGAAAGAGTATTACAAAAAGAGCTTAGGATTTTGATTATTAAAAATGGGTTATCCTCAAAGTTACACCAGGCTAGAAGGCTATGACAGTACCAAAAATCACCCTTTTACACTACCCTTTCCCACAAAAATTACCCTTTTACACATAAAAAAAAAAAAAAAAAAAAAGAAATTTACCCTTTTACACTACCTCATATGTATATATTGTTGTTACATCTCTTCAGCTCATCAATTCCATCAAAATGTACTCAAATTTCTAGAACTTCACCAATTTCAAGTTAGAGAGAGAGAGAGAGAGAGAGAGAGAGAGAGGTCAATGAAAAAGAACCATCAAGCTGCCATGCATCCAAGGGTGACGCAGATATTGCCTAACATTCCCTATTTTATTATACACAGCAGCTTCACAAAAACAAAAATTAGAGAAAAAGCCCATTCACATCTTGTGGTACTAAAAATACTTTCCCAAGAAAATCATAATTTTATTCCCTAAAATACTTGCTTCAAGAATAATATAGTAAGATCTAATATTTTAATGCCCCAAATATAATAACATTTTTAGATGATTAAAAAATCCAAAAGGCGGCTAGACTCATGATTTGCAAGTTTCAGACTAAGTTTGCGTTTGGGAAGCCGTGATTTGCGCTTCCCAACGTTCACATCTATGTTTTCAACTTTTTTTTTTTTTTTTTTTCTTTTCAAAGCCGTGATGGTTGACTCTGAGATGTAAACAATGTATATACAGTAATTTTTTTAGCAACTTTTTAACTACGGGCACATAAACCTTATCTTTTAATAATTTTTGCATTGAAAATAAGTTTCATAATACTATTTACATATTTTTAAAATTATTTTTTTTAAGAATAATATGGTAAGATCTAATATTTTAATGCCCCAAATATAATAACATTTTCAGATGATTAAAAAATCCAAAAGGCGGGCCAGACTCATGATTTGCAAGTTTCAGACTAAGACTCTCAATGTGCGTTAACTCACTACTCCCTTCGGATGCTACCTATATATATGACCCTCTCCACCCCTTAGTCCCTACAAACAAAACTCACATCATATTCTCTAACAAAAGCTCCTAAACTTTCAAACCTCAAACTTCATACCTCAAAAACAAAAACTCTCATATTTTCACTACAAATACCGTCCACAAAACATTTCTAGCTTATTCACACCTTGTATTCTATTCTATTCAAGCCACAAACACATTTCGCCCACAATAGACACCTTTTAGTCTTTTGAACAAACATGGAGAACTTCTTTGGTTGTGCTGATCATGAAGATTTCTTCTCTCGTAGATGCATTTGGGTTAATGGTCCAGTCATAGTTGGTGATGGCCCATCTGGGCTAGCCACAGCTGCTTGTCTTAGAGAACAAGGAGTACCCTATGTAGTCCTTGAAAAAGCTGATTGCACAGCTTCCTTGTGGCAAAAGCGCACCTATGACAGGCTAAAGCTTCACCTTCCTAAGCAATTTTGCCAGCTCCCTAAGCTTCCTTTCCCACAAGAATTCCCTGAATACCCAAAATTGCCTGGAAAAATTGAAATTTCGTAATAGGCAGATTCAAACTGCAAATCAAGCCACTTGCTTCGATTTTTCCCCAATGGAAACCCATGTGAAAATTTCCCATTGAAGAAAAACAAAGAAGAGAGGTCAGAAATCAACATGAACAGAGACAGTTCTCTTAAAGCAACTTCAAAATTTTCTGAGCAAAGTCAACTTCCTGTTATAAACGGTAAAGGTAATGTTCAATTGATGTATAAAAAGAAAGGGTCAAAGAAGACACAACATGATTCAAGTGTTAAAAATGGGAAGCCATCAAGTGTGTTTAAGAGGAGAGAATTTTGCTTCTCAAATCCTTTCCTGAGAATAGGGTAAGTTGTTAAAATTCAATTTTGCATTACAAGAATTCCCTGAATACCCATCTCTTCAATTTTGCCAGGCAATTTTGGGTATTCAGGGAATTCTTGTGGGAAAGGAAGCTTAGGGAGCTGGCAAAATTGCTTAGGGAGGTGAAGCTTTAGCCTGTCATAGGTGCGCTTTTGCCACAAGGAAGCTATGCAATCAGCTTTTTCAAGGACTACATAGGGTACTCCTTGTTCTCTAAGACAAGCAGCTGTGGCTAGCCCAGATGGGCCATCACCAACTATGACTGGACCATTAACCCAAATGCATCTACGAGAGAAGAAATCTTCATGATCAGCACAACCAAAGAAGTTCTCCATGGTTGTTCAAAAGACTAAAAGGTGTCTATTGTGGGAGAAATGTGTTTGTGGCTTGAATAGAATAGAATACAAGGTGTGAATAAGCTAGAAATGTTTTGTGGACAGTATTTGTAGTGAAAATATGAGAGTTTTTGTTTTTGAGGTATGAAGTTTGAGGTTTGAAAGTTTAGGAGCTTTTGTTAGAGAATATGATGTGAGTTTTGTTTGTAGGGACTAACGGGTGGAGAGGGTCATATATATATGTAGCATCCGAAGGGAGTAGTGAGTTAACGCACATTGAGAGTCCTAGTCTGAAACTTGCAAATCATGAGTCTGGCCCGCCTTTTGGATTTTTTAATCATCTGAAAATGTTATTATATTTGGGGCATTAAAATATTAGAGCTTACAATATTATTCTTGAAGCGTATATTTTGGGGAATAAATTTATGATTTTCTTGGGAAAGTATTTTTAGTACCACAAGATGTGAATGGGCTTTTTCTCTAATTTTTGTTTTTGTGAAGTTGCAGTGTATAATAAAATAGGGAATGTTAGGCAATATCTGCATCACCCTTTGATGCGTGGCAGCTTGATGGTTCTTTTTCATTGACCACTCTATTATATCATAATGAACTCTCTCTCTCTCTCTCTCTCTCTAACTTGAAATTGGTGAAGTTCTAGAAATTTGAGTACATTTTGATGGAATTGATGTGAAGAGATGTAACAACAATATACACATGAGGTAGTGTAAAAGGGTATTACAAAAAGAGCTTAGGATTTTGATTATTAGAAATGGGTTATCCTCGAAGTTACACCAGGCTAGAAGGCTATGACAGTACCAACATCAGCTTCACCATCTAAACATATATCTTGGTTGGCTTCCTTGTGAAGTATTTCACCATCAAGCTTGTAAACAATGAGGTCCTTTAATCTGTCAGAGAATTCAACACAATTCAATGATGTGCAGAAAAATCATTAGTAATTGGTACTTTAATGGGAGAACTAGAACACACATGACACCCTCTCAAGCTCTTAAGTAATCAGAACCAAATGTGGAAATTTTGTAATAATTAATTGAGACTTCTTCTGTACCTAAACAGAAGATAGGTACTTAAAACCCAAATAATGCAGTTATGGTAAAAAAAAAAAAATATGCGTTGTACATATAAACCATTCTCTTCACAAATTCATAAGTTTTATTATAAAAATTAAAATGACATAAATTGCATTATAACTTTATGTGATTTCTACATGTAGGCCACAAAAGGCATTGTTTAGCTATGTTCATAGTGGCATTAGTAAAAACAGTTCATTGTTGACAATTTGATAAAGAAAACAACTTATTAAATACGAGGAGCAGATCAATAATTATTGAAGACAGCAAGGTCAACAAGAAAAATCAAATGAAAGTGTCAGAAGATGGAAATGTCGAGAGCCTCTGCACCACAAGATGCAGAAGAGTGTGGCAATACATGAGCATGTATATCAAACTAAGTGCAGTAGACAATGCAAAGCAATGTTGCCACCAAAAGAAACCTAAGGAATTTCACAACTGTTGGACAAGCAACTCAGTAGAAGACAACAATACAGATTTCTGGATTTTTATGTTTTCCTGTAATATGAAATTTATCCAAGCTTAACAAGTACATATAGTCTAGCACATTAAGCAAAAACTAATAGTCTTGCAATCAAATCTGGGTGCTGAAACATTCTAATTTGATTCCAGTATAGAGACTATGATATGGGGTACTGCTTGTATGCGCAATTGTAATGAATTTTGTAACAATCAAACATATTTGACAGCTATGTATTAAGGAACAAGCACCCAGTTGAAGCCCTCTCATCCAACCTCTGATGCGACAAGGGTTGATTTGATGTTATTGGGAAATATATTCAGGAAAAAGTTTGAAACATTAACCATATAATTAAAAGAAAAACAATTAGTGCGATGGTCACTCCACAAGTGCTTGTGGAGTGTGGGGGGTAAACGTCAGGATTCAAGTCTTCAAGAGGGAGTTTCACACACATATACACTTAGATTAGGTTATAGCAGAATTCTTACCACATAAGGAGATTAAGCTGGAGGGCATTAGTCTAGCTTGGAGGACATCCTTGTACTTCTAGAGATATTGATCCCCTTTTTTTCCCACATATCCATGTATTTGTTAGCCAGCAACATGCCATCCAAATACTAAATTGAGAATTGATCACAATCTAGCACTTTCTTGCAGTAAAAAAATTTGGACTTCTATATGTGTTACCTCCAATACACTTCCAATCAAGGCCCTGACAAATGTCAATCAAAATTGAGAACTTCACATAACCTTTATAATCAATTTGGTTTCCAAGGTTTCAACCCAAATAATGTCATGTTTTAGGTTACAAACAAAAAAGAATGAATACTATTTTAGAGTTCTAACTTCAATGAAAAGAAGCCAAGAGATATTCTATAATGTATTAATAGCATCAAAGCTTGCAAGTAATCTTTTTGTTTTATTGGTAAGTTACACATATGGGTGGCTCTTGAACACTCAATCTCACCTACCACATTGTTCTTAAAAGAGGGGGAAATACTCATTCGCAACATTGAAGTTTGCAAGAAATCTAACACCTAGAGCATATTAAAATTGTTAAATAAATATATTATCAATGCGATGTGTTATACCATGTTGTGTATGCTAGAGTGAATGCATAAGAGGAAGCATAGAATAGGAACATCGAGAATACGAGGGTTACGTGGTTCAGCCTTGACGGCCTACATCCACGGAGGAATCCCTTAAGGGCTACATCTTTATTGTGTATAAAAGTGTAGTATAATAACCTGTGTTACAATGAGCCATAACATGAGTATATATAGGCAGCTAAATCCTAGACTACTAGTACAAGCAGAAGTGGGCTTGGACCTATTACATTGGGCTAATATGTCTAATATATATCTCTAACAAAAATATATAATCAACAGTTCATCTAAGAATATTAATTTAGAAGTACAAAGGTTAAAAAGTATAGAACTACCTATGAATCACATCATAAACACAGAAAATATGATTTCAAGAAAGACCTTATAGAAGCTAGAAATAACAGATAGAGAATTAGATACACCAACAAACTCCAAATAGGTATTCTGGAAACAGTAATTAAATACTCATTGAAAGTGTCTTCCATAAAATCAAGTTAAGTATCCCCAAGGCATCTTCCCCTCCACTTTGCTACCGAAATGTAGACTTCTTTTGTTGACACTTTAGTTCAAAAATGATTGGATGTTGACTTCAACTCTACTTGAATAACTCTTAAATATTTTAAATAACTAAGTTTGTTTAAGGAAATAATTAAAGAAGTTAGGGTAATCAATAGACAAATCAAAAGATCATTCTTTCGAATCAAGATAATCCCCCTACTTCAAGGATGAGTCACAAGAAAATTCAAAGATCCCGTACATCTCAAGCTGCACTCACACAACTTCAAGCTCATAATGCAACATTGGAAAAGGTTTTTTTTTACAAACAAAATCTTACGAGGACGGTCTGTAGGTTGGCCATTCCTGTTAATATCAAAACCAAGGCCACTCTGACAAGGAGTAGCTATTGGTTGTGGAGGCAGTTCTTGTGCCTCAACTATCCTTTTAGTATAAGGCAAGAAAATTTCATTTATACACATGGAGAAACTTTTAATCTGAGCAAGAATGTTTTCTTGGACCTGCTTCTGTTGATCAGCAAGAGAGGCTTTACAAGTCATTTCATTGAACTCCTCTGCTTTTGCCTCATCAGCATCCCTTCCCAAACGGTTAATAAGAAAAAAAATTGAGATTAAAGGACAACCAATGAAGTAGTACACTAGATGACAAAGGTAGCATAAATTCACATGAAGCCAAGTGGTAAAGTAGAGAGAACAAACAAAATAACATCTACTCAAAATGCAATACCATGATTTATAAGTTCAATTTTGGCTTAATCACTACGCAAGTAATACAACTTTTTCAGTAATTAAGATTTAAGAAGTTTTGAAACCAAAATAGGCAAAAAATATATACTTAATAGTGGTGATTCAACCTAAATTTCTTAATTATTATAATACAACATTCACTTCTATCTTTAAATACCATAGAGACAGGAACTAGAAAATAGTAGATGCCTAACATGAACTTTATATGCTAAGGTTCTGTTTGTTTCAAATTAAAATGTCAATTTAATTTCACCAACAACTTATGTAAATCTTTTTAAAGCCTCAAATTTTTTTTTTTTAACTATAATCGTATTTTTAAACAAAGTGAGACAATCAAAAGAAGGTCATCCAAACACAATCTCAATGATAATTTACCACATCTTTTTAAGTAAATTTAAAATAAATAAATAAAATAAAATAAAAATCCTTAACTAATGCATTCACTTATTACAAATAGATCTGACACAATATATGGAGATTGATAGGATTGAACCATAGCATCTAGTCTTTTTTTTTTTTCATTATTATTATTATTTTTTTTTATATATTATGCTTCAGTAAGTTTTGAATCAAAACCTTACCCTCTATCTCATCATTATGGACAAGGAAGTCATTTGAGGTAGATCTCACAGTTACTACTTCAAACATAAGCATGTATATCAACATAATTGGGTTAAAATTAATTCAAGAGGTTAATAAAAACCAATCAAATGGTCTACACTACTGATATGGTCCCTATCTTATCACATTAACACAAACAACATCCTTAGTGAAACTGGCTAGTACCAATGGGCAATGGCCTCATATAGTTCATATGCAGAGGTATCAAAAGAGATAATTTAGATGACAAAGTCATAGTTACACTAACCTGGTATATAGAAACAATTTATTTATGTCTGCTTCAAATTGTAATTGACTTGGAATGCAAGAGTTTTCATAGCCTATGAATATCGTTTGCAAAAGAGCAAAAGAGTCATACAAAAGCACGAGAAAAAAGAAAAAAGAGGAAATGCAAACATAGCATAAATGAAAGATAGTTTTAATCTTTATGATTAATATTGTTTCAAAAACCCAACTCAATTCATTAACAGTCATAGATTTGGCTCAATTGAGTAGAGTTTGTTGGTTCCAAAATGGGAAACCCATTTTTTAAATAGGGAACACTTTTTGTAGTAAAATTGTAAAACAAAAATGAGAGAGAGAGAGAGAGAGGGGGGGGTGCTCTTCGAATTTGTGGAATAGAAAAGTCAATGTGAAATAAATCAATGAGTCCAGGAAGCACTATTTTTTGTTCAGTGACCTGAACTCTGAATTTATGTTGATGGAGAAATAATTCTTCTTTATATGACTAGCACTATATAGATAAATAGTTCTCACACACATATCCAAGAATCATAATTCATAGCATGTTTTATGATAAAACCAGGATGAAATAATATTAAAAAAAGATTTCTTTCGTTAATGATCTTTTGGCCTTTAGAAGAACATGAACCAGTGCCACCTCCTGAAGTATAAACAATGAATTGCAATTTTCAATAATAGTGATGTGAGTATGAGAAGTATGACTACCTAGGCATCAAGCTTAACCTCAATTCAAAATATGCCATGTTGAAATTCTAAGCATTCATGGTAAGCCCTCTTTGATATTCTACTCATAAATCCTCCAATGGAATTGAAGTTTACAGCATATGAGGTGATAAATCATGTTATGCATCCAATTTATAACAATAATTATAAATAAATAATTAAAATTCTACACTACATATTTGATGTATTATGTATATGAGAAACAATTTCTTCTGTCATAGTTGACTACAACATTAACATGAAAGAAACAATATTAAGGACATATAACTTGAAGTAATACCTTTTGGCTAGATAATGATGCCTCACTTACCAAGGCAGACTCTTAGCTTTTCCACTAAATTCATCTTTATCATTGTAGTCACATAAATCCAATCTTTTATTTCATCGGAAAATCTAAAAGAAGCATGCCTCCAAGTACTGTTAAGGAAGAGAGCTCCACAAATTGCCCAAAAACCAATTGTGAATCCAACATGCTCCCATACCAATGTAGAAGCTGGAGTTTTTAGAATCATCTTCAACATTGCCAATTGGTGATCTATTCAAAAATTGTTCCTCAATTGTGCAGTTTTTTGGAAGAGGATCACCACATAACAAAGGATTTCCAATGTACCTAAGGGCATCAAAAGATTGTAGCCAGGTGCTTGAAGGAATTCTACCTAAGAGATTGTTGTAGGACAAGTCCAAGAGACTAAGAAATGTCAAATTAGACATGCTTGGAGGAATTTTACCTGATAAATGATTTCGTGAGAGATCAACAAACTCTAACTCTTTCATACTCCCAATTTTTGTGGTATCTTTCCCATCAAATGATTTCGAGACAAATTCAAAAAAACGTAATTCGGAAAGATTTGAAATTTCAGCAGGGATTGATTCGGACAAATTGTTACTTGAAAGGTCTATAAGCCTAACTAATTTAAGGTTCTCTTCGTATTTCATTTCGTTCCCTTTGGGAACCAACTGAACATTCTCAAATGAAAATGTCAGATGATGGAAATGTCAAGAGCCTCTGCACAACAAGATGCAGAAGAGAGTGGTAATACATGATCATGTATATCAAACTAAGTGTTGCAAACTACGCAAAGCAAAATTGCCTCCAAAGGAAACCTGAGGAATTTCACAATTGTTGGACAAGCAACTCAGCAGAAGACAACTTTATTGTAGGAATATGAACTGGGTGGTTTAGCTGATGGGTTTAATAAAATTTTGTATCCATTTTGTGATAAAGTTTAGTTTGTGTTTGTATAATTTGGTGATGAGTGTGTTTGTTCAATAAGAAAGGTGTTGGGGGGAGAGGTTGTGGTTTAAATGGACCCACCGGGTATGTGTAATTTACTAATAACAAAGATCTACAAACTTTTGGGAGTTGTTATATATATATGTATATATATATATATATATATATTTGAATGGTTTACTTGTGGAAAGGCACAAAAAGATAGGATTCAAATGAAGAAATTCGCTTAAAGATTGTAGTAACCCTTATTGATGAAAGGATGAGAGAGAGTAGAGGAGAGCAATTAATGGGAAGAAAGAGTAGTTGATCAAGAATAAAGGAACAGAAAAAAGGTAGAGCAAGACCAAAAATCACATTAGTAGAAGTAATAATAAAGGACATGTCCATTAGAGAAGTAACAAAGAGTATGATTTCAAATAGAATATAATGAAGGAAAAGAATATATGTGGCCGACCCAAAATTTTTGGGACTAAGCCTTTGTTTGTTGTTGTTTAGTTAGTTGGGATAAAATGCAGCACATGGTTGGTTATATGTGATCATATAACCAGTTGGGTCATTTAAACGATTAGGATTTCAATCATTTGAATGGTTTAAAAACTTTTGGGAGTAGTTATATTTATATTTATTTGAATGGTTTGGTTATTTGGGATAAAATGCAGCTCGTGTTTGATAATTTGTGATCATATAGCTGGTGGGTTCATTTGAATGATGAGGATTCCAATCATTTCAATGGTTCTAAAATTATTTTTCTAGTAGGGAAAGTATGGATACAGTCATGATACTTTCACTATTGTGAACATAGAGTTCTTGTTTCTTTATTAATAAATTCTTATTACCTATAAAAAAAGTGTGGATATGGTCAATATAAACTTGTTTGTAAGAACTTAAGAATGCCATCGTATGACTTCATCTTGTTGTTGTAATGCACTAATGGTTGGAAACGATGAATCGTATGAAAGTGGCATATATATATATATATATATAAAAAGGTTGTACTCCTTCTGTTACATGTTGCCTGGTGGCTCCCTACGATGAAATAGGGTCCTACAAATCATTGGGCTACAAGGGGAACCACATGCTTGGTTTGCGTATTCATTGTTAATTCTAGCACTTGTGTTTGAGGGCGTAAATGGAGTTATATGTGTTGATATTCATTGTCTTTCTCATTCAATTTTCCTAAGTTTAGAATTCGTTTCTTTATCATATATTTTTAGGCAAGCAAAGGTTTTTTTTTTTTTTTTTTTTTGACTTCTAATTGCCTTCTTATGATCACAGATATGCCAGAGAAGATACACACTATCTATTGTATATATATGATTTAATGAGAATCAAGCTGTATGCAATGCCTAAAGAGGCCGAAAATATTGATGCTCCGTTAGTAGAGGTAATTCCTCCTGCACCATTACCATCTTCTACAGATTTTATGGGATTGTGGGTTTTTTTCCCCTTTAGTGATTTTTACACTGTGTTCTTGTGATATTGTGTATTATATTTGATATATGATTTAATGAGAATCAAGTTTTTTAAATGCCTATGTATAATGGAAATTTTGTTGCTACTTTAGGAGAGATATAGTCTTCATGGACCATTAGCACCAACTTCGAACTCATCTAGAAAATAAATTGGGCCTTATTTTGATAATATACTTGTTGGTTGGATTTTAGGGAAGTTCCTTGGGTTTATGTATCTCATTGAATACAGGCATATTAGTCTCATTGGTAGTTTATATAAAATATTCCTTAGGGTGCTAGTTAACTGTTTGCTGTTTGCCCAATTTTGAAATGCTTTTATCAAAGGGAGTTAGATTTCGAATTTGTCCTCATTGCCAATGAATGTATTGACAGTAGAATGATATTGGGCATCCTTGAGCTATTATGTTAGTTGGTTTTGAAGACAACCATATTAATTGTAACTTTCTGATTTACATGCTAAAACAAAGTGGCTTTGGAGATAAATGGACGAACTGGATTAGTTGTTGCATTTCCATAATTATGTTTTTTATTCTAGTTAATGGCAGCTTCAGTGGAATTTTTTATAGTCCTCGAGGTTTGTGTTAAGGTGATCCATTGTCACAATTGTTATTGATGATAGAGATGGAGGCACTGAGTAAGTTATTGGTAAGAGTAGTGGCAAGGTAGTATCTTGTGAAATTCAGGATAGCATCTTCCTGGTTTCACAGTGGGAAGTAGAACATGTGATTTGTTGATGGTTTCTCACCTCCTATTTTGGTACGATACTTTGAATTTTTTTTTTTTTTTTTTTTTTTTTGGGTGTAAATGCCTAGAACAGCTTAGGTACTTGAAATGTGTGCTGTGCTTTGAAGTAGTTTCTGGATGAAAGATTAACCTGGTGAAATCTGAATTGAACAAACTAGAATTCCAAAGTGAAATCTAGAAAAATCAGAAATTCAAATTTTGAAAATAAAATCTGAGACTCCACAGGGATTCTCTGTGAGTGGTGATTGTAATTATCCCCTTTTAAAGTAAATTTTAGAGATTGATGCTTATGGAGACCCAATTTTTACATATAACCCCATTTAAAATGTTGTCAGTTAAATTCCCATAATATGTATAAAATGGCTTTATACTATTGATTTTATAATATATTGCTTCACATCACTTGCAAGTCTTATAAATTCTGCCATGCATAATAAAATAGTAAATGCCTAAATGGTGTTTACCATATTTCTAAAATTTTAGAAGCAAGAAATTGTGTAAAATTTTTTCTATGCTTGTGTATCTTGTTGAATCGTGTATGCAACTGTCCATATTTTTAGGTATATGCAGATTTATTTTGGGTCACTTTATTGAACAATTTTTATTATCAAGAAAACATCCCAAATGCAACAGCAGAAAGGGTGAAGGCGGGCATGCTTGGGGGTGTTGAATCTGCGCTTTGGTTACCAAAAGAATCACTTATGAACTGACACCTTATAGCATAGTTTTTTAAATGGGCAGTGAAATAGATCAATTGTGTAAGATTTGCAATATACTTGGTATGCTAAAGAAGCCCACTATGAAGTTCTACTTTTATATGACGTTGTTTCTGCCACTGTTTTTAATATTTTAAATTATACTTTTTCAAATTACAAGGCACACTATGAAGTTATAATGAATAACAAGGTTCTTTCTCTTATCAAAGAGGCAGAGACACATTACCAAGAGCTTGAGGAAGACTGTCTGGTACGTTTGATGCCCTTTCAAAGATATAGTGGTAAATGATTTTAATGATGATTTTAAATATATAGTGGTTAAATTTCATCAGAAGGGCATCAAACGTACCAGACAGTTTTTCTCAAGCTCCTAGTAATGTGCTTCTACCTTTTTAATAAGGGAAAGGACCTTGTTATTCATTATAACTTCATAATGGCCTTCTAATTTGAAAAAGTATAAGTTAAAATATTAAAAACAGTTGCAAAAACAACATTATATAAAAGTAACATAATATAAAAGTAGAAGTTCATAGTGGGCGTTTATAATATAGTTTGGGTTTGGGTTTTATATTTTTTTTAAAAACAACACCCACCCCCCCCCCCCCCCCCCCCCGGGGGGAAAAAACACAACAACAACAACGTTAGTCACATACAATTTTTCTAGTAGTTCTGCAAGAAAAATTTAAAGGTTGGAGCTTTTTACGTGATGGACAGTGCGTTTAGACTACGCGCTTCTCTGATCTTTCTGGGCATCGTTTTGTTTGGTGAGTCTTTGTGTTTTTTCACTTCCTCTTGTACTTTGTTTGAGAGCTTGTTTTTTTGGGCAACTGAGAAAGAAAGAAAAATTCGTTTTTTGGGTCTTATTTTTCATGATGTTTTATTCAGAACCAAAACCAAAAGCTTAAATTTTGATGGAGAAGAAGACTAACTGTTGTTATATTACTATTAAATTTTGAGTCTTTTGTTATAAAAGCATGAATTTTGATAGAGAAGCAGACTAACACTGTTGGTATATATATTTACTGTTGGAAATGTTTGTATTGGTTTGAAACTTGTGATACTTTATTTGTTGTAGAGAAGAAGATCAATTGTTGTTATATTAATCATATGTTTATTGTGATTTGTTTGAATGCACTTAGAAATTGAAACTGGGTCTTTTTTCATTTTATGTGTTTTGAGATGATTAAATATTATAGATCGAAAGTTTTGAGTGGTTGAGCTAAAATGCTACTTAGTTTAGTATAGCATCTATCTTGTTTTCATGGCTGGGGATGCTTTAATTAATTGATTATGATTTGATTTGATTGAGTTTGATGATTTGGTGCCTTACTCTGCACCCTTTAGTTGAAAAGCCATGTTAGGGGCACTAAAAAGTTTCACATTTTTCTCGACTTGCTAAGATGGTAAGTTTTGATTGGAGTAATTTCACTCTTTATAATGTATTGATCAGTTAGTTGTTCTGAAAAAATTTGTGTTACTAGATTTATACATTAGTTGGATCATCTAATTAATTTTCCAAAAAGACGGGAATGAGATGTAATTAATTCTGATTTTTTTGTTAACAGGGAGTTTATTCGCATTTTTTATTGCGAAAGAGGAGGCAAACAAGTTAGGAACATTGATTGGGATAGACCTTGGCACAACTTACTCTTGTGTTGGTGTTTATAAGAATGGACATGTTGAAATCATAGCGAATGACCAAGGTAACCGAATCACCCCTTCATGGGTTGCATTCACTGATAGTGAGAGATTGATCGGCGAGGCAGCTAAGAATCAGGGGCCTGTCAATGCCGAGAGGACCATCTTCGATGTCAAAAGACTTGTCGGAAGAAAGTAATGTGTCTTTCACTCTGTCTATCTCTCTTGTAGATAAAATGTGTGTGAGAATAGTGTTCCTCAAGGGTTTATATTGTGCCTTTTGCAGGTTTGATGACAAGGAGGTACAGAAGGACATGAAACTTGTTCCATACAAGATTGTGAACAAGGATGGAAAACCCTACATACAAGTAAAGATCAAGGATGGGGAGACTAAAGTTTTTAGTCCTGAGGAGATAAGTGCTATGGTTCTAACAAAGACGAAGGAGACAGCTGAGGCATTCCTTGGGAAGAAAATTAAGGATGCTGTTGTGACAGTTCCTGGTAAAGTGAAATTTTTGTTTTGGATTTAAATTTCAAGTTGATCTAGGAAGCAAACTATGATTAATATATGATTCACTAATATACTCAGTTCATGAACCCTACAGCTTCTTCAATGATGCCCAAAGGCAGGCTACCAAGGATGCTGGTGTTATTGCCGGACTGAACGTCGCAAGAATTATAAATGAACCAACTGTGGCAGCCATTGCCTATGGTTTGGACAAGAAGGGTGGTGAGAAGAACATCCTTGTCTTCGACCTTGGAGATGGAACATTTGATGTTAGTATTTTGACAATTGACAACGGTTTTTGAGGTTCTTGCCACAAATGGAGACACTCATTTGGGAGGTAACTTCCCTGCATGCTTAATGTTATGTTACTTGCGCCTTTTGCTCTCTATTAGAAGAATGGTGGATTCTGTGAGTTGGGTAGAGAACAATTTAATTTGGAAAAGGATAAGAAGTTTAACACACATTTATTTCTCTTATAGGTGAGGACTTTGATCACAGAGTTATGGATTATTTCATCAAATTGATTAAGAAGAAGCACAACAAAGATATCAGCAAGGACAATAGAGCTCTTGGGAAGCTGAGCGTGCCAAAAGAGCCTTGAGCAGCCAGCACCAGGTTCGTGTGGAGATTGAATCCCTCTTTGATGGTTTGGATTTCTCTGAACCACTTACCAGAGCTCGATTTGAAGAGTTGAACAACGATTTATTCAGAAAGACCATGGGACCTGTTAAGAAGGCCATGGAAGATGCTGGATTGGAGAAGCGCCAGATTGATGAAATTGTACTTGTTGGTGGAAGCACCAGGATTCCAAAGGTTCAGCAACTTCTTAAGGACTTTTTTGATGGTAAGGGGCCCAACAAGGGTGTGAACCTAGATGAGGCTGTTGCTTATGGTGCTGCTGTACAAGGAGGCATTTTGAGTGGAGAGGGTGGTGATGAAACCAAAGGTACTTTTCCCTTGCAATTACGAGTCATGAGTATTTTAAGAATATGGCTGGTCCACTGACTTCTATTATCTGTTAAATTGTATTCAGATATCCTTCTCTTGGATGTGGCCCCACTTACCCTTGGTATCGAAACTGTTGGTGGAGTGATGACAAAATTGATTCCTAGGAACACTGTTATTCCAAGCAAGAAATCCCAAGTCTTCACAACTTACCAGGATCAGCAGACAACTGTCACTATCCAGGTACAAAATATTTTTGCATTAGTGTTTACTGTTTAGTTAGCATAACGAATGGGAAGAAATCATATCTCCATACTAATCTTGAAAGTCAGTGTGCAAACTGGCTTTTATGTGTAATTTTGATTAATTCCTTTTGCATCTATTCTGATTCCAAGTTGGTTCTCTTCAACAGGTTTTTGAAGGAGAAAGGAGTCTCACAAAAGACTGCAGACTGCTTGGGAATTTTGATTTGACTGGAATTGCTCCAGCTCCAAGGTTGTTTTCCCATGCCCCTTTTAAATCTGTTTCCATTCTATCAAAGTTTTGTATGCTTTAACTTACTAGAATTGGCTTGTTTCTTTGAGCAGAGGAACACCTCAGATTGAAGTCACATTTGAGGTTGATGCCAATGGTATTCAAAACGTGAAAGCTGAAGATAAGGCCTCAGGGAAATCAGAGAAGATCACAATCACCAATGACAAGGGTTGACTGAGTCAAGAGGAGATTGATCGGATGGTGCAGGAGGCTGAGGAGTTTGCCGAGGAAGACAAGAAGGTCAAGGAGAAGATTGATGCTCGAAACAGCTTGGAAACCTATATCTACAACATGAAGAAGCAGATCAATGACAAGGACAAACTCGCGAACAAGTTGGAGTCTGATGAGAAGGAGAAGATTGAGACAGCAGTTAAAGAGGCACTTGAGTGGTTGGATGACAATCAGAGTGCTGAGAAAGATGATTATGAGGAGAAGCTGAAAGAGGTAGAGGCTGTTTGCAACCCAATTATAACTGCCGTCACATCAGTGGTCTGGTGGAGCCCCTGGCAGTGAATCAGATGGAGGAGAAGATGATGATTCGCATGATGAACTCTAAATCTTTTAAGCAATTCAAAGACATTTGAGGAATAGGATAAACAAGGTGGTCTAATTTTATTTGGTTTTTGGTTTAGTAGGCTGGAAGGAAACACAGTGTGGGGTTTAACTCCCTTGTGCTTCCTTTCCTTCAATTCAATTTTGAGAAAGTGATTTGTATAGAGTGATCCTATATTAGAAGCATAGGATTTTTACATCCCTTATTGGGGAAAATAACTCACATAAAAGTTGTTTGTCAGCAATTGAAGTACAGGCAGGTGATTTTTATGTTTCACTTTTCTTTGTAGTGTTAATTTTAACTAGTCAGGTTGCCTTGCACTGGTAGGAAGGGAATACTTTAATTATGTATTGCTAGAAAAATATATATGGTGGGAATCATAAAATCATCCTCTTCTTCAGGGAGTGCCTATTTCCAATTAGCAAAGGTGATCTTGGAGGTAGGGCTCATCTGCACACATAGGACTGAGATTCATTTTTCTGAGAGAATCAAACTCATCCATTTAATATTGGATCTGATAAATGATTGACATGAGATAATTTTACCACAACAAACTCTAAGATACAAAACATCAATCAGTCACTCACAAGATTGTGAGGAAACGACATCGGGCATTAGAATCCTAATTCGACCAAAGCACTCTTGCCTTCCTTTTGCATGAAATCATTTCCCCCATTAACAATACCTTCAAAATCCCCATCCTCAGTCTCCTCAATGGTCTCGTCCTCAAAATCACATACATTATTCCTCAACTTAGGATTGTACGTCAAAATTCCATTCTCTTCAATGATTGTGAAGAATCAACTACCCCACTAACAATACCTTCAAAATCCCCATCCTCGCTCTCCTTATCAATTTCATCATCAAAATCATAAACCTTTTTCTCCACCTCAGGGTTGAAATTTATATTTAATTAAAGATTATTAGTCTCATTTTTTTCCTCATTAAAAAAAACACACACACACACAACAACAACATCAACAAAATCAAAAACAAAAACAATTTCAATATAAGTTGCAAGTTCCAACTACCAAACTCAATAACCAAGCCAAGAAAGGAGGTAAGCATACCAAAATGCGAATACATAAATTATTTGAAGGATGGAGCAAACAACTTGAACCATTCAATGTCTCTTGCACATGTGGACAATTGCTAACTTCATCAAGAGGTTTTATATCAAGTTCTTCAGGATTGCATCACAATGATCATTTGATGCAGTGATCTATTAAAATGAAATTGTGCAAAATGTATATAGACTGCAATTATGCATTAGAATTAAATTCAACCATAAACAGTTGTTACATTCAATACAAATTCTTATATCAATAAGTGTAGAAGACATGTAACTCAAAAAAGCAACACTATTTTGACCTCTTGACTTGCTGATTGCATTCTTATTCTACACTATAACCAGCATTATTTGCAAGATGAGATTTTCTTAGAATAAGGATAACTGAATGATGCTATATCATGTTTTAGAAGGGGAAAAAGAATGGAAATAATTAACAACTAATTGAAAGACAAAATTAAACATTCAAAATATCACAATCTAGAAACAGGTACATTGGATATAGAATACTTCGATTACAGGTTCATTCAGTGATAAACAAAAGAAAGGTCAGTGCCGATACAACCCAATAGTAAGTTTAAATACACAATAAAGAGAACCCTAGTTTACATCTACAATGCCATTCTAAAATCAAGTATCTACATGCCTGACAAAAATTCAAATATTGTCATTAGATACCAAAAGCCAAAACATACGTACTAATCTACGCAACTTGGCTAATTGATACAATCATGGCATTTTATATAAAAGCATCACTTACCTAGTTTGGATCATTACTGCTTGTCGAAGCCCCACGGGAAAGCGGACATCTTCTACGATTATGCCCATGTTAATCACACAGTCCACAACTCTGCTTTTGTTGAATCTCCCTCAAGTCAAAATCTGGCCTCCGGCTTCCCGGTTCTCGTTGGACCCCATCCATCTCATTCTGTATCCTAGACGCCACAGGTCGACCTTTGGCCTGGAACAGGTTTGGGTCAGGCACCCACTTTGGACCGACCACATCCCTCCACAATGACTCTGACTTTGGCACCATAAATGCATGTGAGTAGATGCGAATGGCGTTGTCCAAACTATAACATGGGTCAATATATGTAGTCGCATCTTGCCCCAAGTGTTAAAGAGCTTTAATTGCATATGAACAAGGGATCTTTCGATTTAGCCATTTTCCACAATGACATGTTTTGGCCATTAGGTTTACTTCATGACTATGGTGTCCCCCTCTAGAGCTATGGATGTTATATGCAGTAATTACTTAATATATACCATTCAGATAATTAAACGCATTTATTTGGTGGCTAAGAGATTTTTGTAGGTTTTGTCCATAGATTTTTAAGGCATATTTACTCCATACCTTGCCCTTTGAGAGATCATGAGTAATTTCTTTGTATCGATCATAGAAATATGCAACAGGTTTGCTCCAAGTGAATTCAACCACTGCAGCAATGGGTAGGCCACGGGCACCTTTGAGTACTCCATTGAAGCACTTTGAGACATTGGTTGTCATAGCATTATAACGGTATCCACCATCATGTAATTGGGTCCACATGTCTAGATCCTCTTTCATTAGATATGTGTATGGCATGATGGATGAGTCGGGTTCACTTTCTTACCACTTGGTTCTCCATTTCTTCCTAAGGGCCTCGATCTCGGCTTCCTTGATAGGTTGCATGTACAACTTAAACTTAGCTTCCTAAGTAGCATACCCCGCTTTCAAGGCCAATGACTTTAAAATAGCATCTTGAAAATGCTTGTTGAAGTTGCTAGCAACATGTTGAAGGCAATATCTATGAACTACTCGTAGTCGTCCATCATCATCTCTAGACCAGTTTGCAATTGCATTTTGAATACCCTTATGTCGGTCAGAAATTATGCAAATATCCTTATATGCTATCACATCTTCCAGTGAGATCTTGAGGCGTTCTAAAAACCACCCCCAACTAGGCCCTGACTCTTTGTTTACAACAGCAAAGGCGAGAGGTAAAACCTTGTTGTTGGCATCGGTGGCTATTGCAATCAACAACACCCCTCGATATTTACCATACAAATGAGTCCTATCAATATTGATCACTGGCTTACAATGTCTGAATCCTTCAATGCATGGAGCGAAAGCCCAAAATACATAGCGCAATATTGTATCACCGAACTCGTCCCTGGGTATGGTGTGCCACTAGTATCGGGTGCCAGTTTCTTGATCCAAGTATGCCAACAATAACTTTCTCAACCTTTGGTAAGACTCTTCCCAATTCCCGAATATCTTTGCAATAGCTCGTTGTTTCGTATCCCATATCTTATAGTAAGAAAGCTTATGCCCATAATACTTCCCTTTAATGAAATCTCTGAGGTGATAAATTGTTGCCATGTGTTTTTCTTGTAACAATGGAACAAATTCTACTGTAAGAAAATTACAATCCATCAGTCTACCATCAAGGGTCGTGGCAAGGGGTATACAATTATGAGGACCCCTATAAGATGTGACCATCCATAGTCCATATTTAGGCTTCGCAACTGCCCCAACATACTACATGCATAACTCATCAACGCATTTTATGGATAGTCTATTTCTGGTCGACCTACTAGTCATAATGTTTCTGTTATGCTTTGTGGTGTAAATTGTTAATACACGTTTCACCGCCTCTTTATTTGCAAAAATCAACCCTTTCGCAAAATTCATGTCCGCATTCTAAGAAGAACCAAATGCTTGCTGAGCAACTTCAGGATCAACCATATTTTCCTAAGTATTTTCATAAAATGATGAGACAGGAGGTTCATAAACGGGGGTCGCATTTGTAACATGCTAAACTCTAACAGTAGCGTCCGCATCATCTTCATCACATTCAGCCATATCATCAACATAAGGAATGAGAGTAATTTCATGGCCATCAACACCCCTGTCAAAGTTACGTCGCTCAATCCTCTCTTCGTACTCATCTCTATCGTCAAGATCTTCCCCAAAACAGTCTTCATCTTCATCTTCAACTACTAGAACTGTAGAGGATTCGTCTCGATGTGTACACAATTGATCTTCATATCTATTTCCAGGTTTGTTCTCAATTGTTGTTGGTGTCTCTTGAAAAGAGGGTGTATAGCCTCCCAATGTGGTGCATTGATCATCTAGGACTGTAAACTGTAGAGATGTAGTTGTTTGTACAATTTCCTCAACGCCGACTTCTGCACGCGGCTGCAAACTGACGTACAACTCAAAATCTGCTACTTGTTCCCATTTTTGCATCTTACTAAACATGAATTTCACATGTTTGTTCTCTTTTATCGCCATATATCTGTAATTAATGCATTTATTAAGGACTTCATGTGGAGAACGGAAAGTAATATGTATGTCATGCAAAATAAGGTTCACTTGCAACTCTTCCATAATTTTTACTTTTAAATCATTCAGGATCTTTAGCTTATGGCATATCATCATATATTAGCACTGGATACCCGGACCTTGAAACATCAATCCGTCATAAGGATTGGCATTGCTAAGGGATCCACCGTAGTATATATTTATATGGATCATTGTCAACCTATAGATCATCAAGTGCAATGGTGTTAGTGACAAATTTATACCGCTCAATCAACATCAATCACAAAACTTTGCGTATGAAATGCCAACAATACTAACCTCAACCAAATTTGCATATACTCACCCAGGTCACATACAAAAATAGTCATTACCAATAGGGGTGTGCATGGGTCGGGTTGAGGGGATTTTTTGACCCAACCCACCATGGTGGGTCAAAAAAAATTCAACCCAACCCACATGGGTCGGGTTGAACCAATGGGTTCGACAATTTATTATTATTATTATTAAATTGAGTAGAAAAAAATATAAATATTAATATATTAAAAAAACTTAAAGATTAGTATCAATGTAACTCCTTAAAGGCTCAACACTAATGACTAAATAACAATAGTAATTTATTAGGATTTGTGTGAACTAATTGGTTTTACATAGGATAGGAAGAATTGGTTATTTAAAAAAATTTATTAATTATATAATATATTTTATATATATATTAAATTAGTATTAGTAGGAGAAATTGAGGAAATGCTGCTTTACAGCTGGTTTTTTTTTTTTTAAATGATTAAATATAATATATATATATATATATATATATATATAAGTGCCCTACAATTGATTTTTTTAAAAAAAAATTATTAAATATAAAATATATATTAAATATGGGTGGGTCGGGTCGGATTTGGCGGGTTTGTAATTTTATGACCCAAACCCAACCTGACCCGCTATAAAAAAAAATTTGGTAACCCAAACCAACCCACCAAGCCTTAAAAACCGACCCAACCTGGTGGGTCGGGTTTGGCGGGTTGGTGGGTTTTCTGCACACCCCTAATTACCAATTTCATATTCTTTTGAAATTCCAAATCATTCTAGAGGCATGACTTTCAAAACCCATTCAAATAAGTTATGATGAACAAAAATATTATATACCAACCAGTTATCTATTGAAATCTCTATTACAAATTTTAAATAAATATATCTTGAAATAATTTATGGTAAAAAGACTACAAATACTATCTTAGGTATCAAACTCATAATCCATTTTGTGGGGACCGACCCAGAATAATAGGCTGGCTGGGCTCTGGGCCCATTCGAGGAGACGCCCATCCGAGGAGACATCGTGGCCCAGGCAATCCTTATTTACGCCCAGAGGCAAAGAAAATGTGTCCGAGGAGTAATTCCTCCTCGGACATTGCAAAATTTGGATTAAAGGTGCGCTTCATCCACTGAAGTCCATCCTCCAAACACGTAAAAAAGAAGGGAACCTGAAATATCTCATCAAAGGCTGCCACCACCACATTAAATGCATCATAACTACTCTCCTAGCCGCATTAATGAGGAGAAGACCCCTGAACAGTGCTACCTTGGCCACTGCAACTCACAAAGAATTGATAAGGGTGTCTGATGGGACAGGTACTCAAGTAGGCGTTTGGATGATCAACAAGTGTAAAACCCAGATGATAGGAGAGGGTCTATATAAACATGTAAGAGTCCCTCAAGAAGGAGGACGGGAAAAAAAAAAGAAGAACACAGAAAGAAAATTTTACTGTACGCATGTATGCCCATGAATAAAGTTTCTCTTCACGTCCATCTTCTTGGTTCTTATTTCTATATTCCCATAGTCCATGCAACAAACCGTCTGAGCTAGCTGAAACCAAGTTCTTTAACCCATACTCTACAAGAAATTCATTGTGTGGGACTTCTTGGGCCAAGACTTGACCAACAAGGATTGGATCATTAGAATTGTGTCCTTACAATTGGTGCCGTCTGTGGGAAGAACTAAAGTATTAGTAAGTACAACGGTTGAGCATGGCAGAACTAGGTCCACACCAGGAGAATTCTCACCAGGCTAACCCTCAACAAACAGAACCCATTGAGTCCCAGCGGCAAAATAATCCTACCAACCCAAGCAGTAGGAGGAATCGTGAGGGAAGCGTACATACTACCCAGACGAGCCAAAGCCATACCCTAATAGGTAGTCACGTATCCCAGAGGCGAAACAGTCATCAGGCTATGCAGCGAGAGATAGATGACCTAAAGAGAAAGTTGCGACGTGTGCAGCGAAAGCGATCTCCCTCCAGCTCAGGTGCGTCCTCTAACGAGGAGGACATGAGTTATCGACGGAGGTCGAGAACACCCCCAAGTGAAACCTTTTCTTACGAGAAAGAGTCTTGTCCTGTACGAAAGTATGAGAACCCATCTAGCAAGGGTTTAGAGCCAGTTCAACCAAAAAATGGCTATCTACTCGCAAAATGAAGCCCTAATGTGCAAAGTCTTCCCATCCAGCTTGGGACCAATGGCAATGAGATGGTTCAACAGCCTGAAGACAAATTCCATAGGCTCATATAAGCAGCTTACTCAAGCTTTCTGCTCTCGTTTTATTACAAATAGCAGAGTCCCCCGACCTCTGAGTTCGTTATTGTCCTTATCCATGCACGAGGGAGAGACCTTGAAGGCGTATTCGGACAGATATTGGGAGATGTATAATGAGTTGGATGAGAACCATGATGATGTCGCTATCAGTACATTCAAAAGCGGTCTCCCCACCAAGCATGGCTTAAGGAAATCTCTTACTAGTAAACCAGTTGCCAACGTTTATCAGTTGATGGATAGGATTGACAAGTACAAAAGGGTGGAGGAAGATCAGCTACAAGGAAAGGGAAAGGAGAAGATTATTCCTCCTAAAGCGAATGATTACAAGTCGGAACGATATAACCCTAACCAGCCGAGGAGAGATTTTTCTAGACAGGCTGGACAAAGCAACATGCAAACGGTTAGTGCCGTGTTCAGAGAACCAGTACAACAAGTTCTGGAGAAGGTGAGGAACGAACCCTACTTCAGATGGTCAGGAAAAATGGCTGGGGACCCTTCGAAGTGCAACCAAAACTTATATTGCCACTATCATTAAGACCATGGACACACCACTGAGGATTGCAGAAACCTATGGAATCACCTTGATCAGCTAGTCCGAGAAGGAAAGATACGTCACCTTTTACATCCCTCAAGTGGTCATTTGGGCCAGACAACGCAAGAACCTCGAAAGGATGAATCGTTAAGACCTCTTGTGGGGACGATACACGTCGTCCTCACCGCTTCAGGAAGAACCGGGTCATTTCCTTCCAGGGTGCTGTCCATGGCCCGATTATTCGCCGAGGACAGGGAAAGAGAATCTAAAAGGCTTAAAAAGAGAAGCCCTTTGATATTGAGATTCTCAGACGAGGATAAAAGGGGAACTATCCAACCTCATGATGATGCCCTAGTGGTTATGCTAAGAATCGAGGGTTTCGACGTGAGAAGGGTGTTGGTAGACCTGGGTAATGCAGTAGAAGTAATGTATCCTAATCTATACAAGGGGCTAAACTTAAGGCCGGAGGACTTGACGGCTTATGACTCTCCCCTTATCAGCTTCGAAGGAAAGACCGTTGTACCAAAGGGGCAGATCAGACTACCTATACATACTGGGTCAGAGGTGATAGAGGTGGACTTTATTGTGGTCGATGCTTACTCGCCCTACACTGCGATAGTAGCCAGGCCATGGATCCATGCTCTGGATGCCGTGTGTTCTACACTTCATCAAAAGGTAAAATATCCTTCCGGAGGCTGAGTGGAAGAAATTTGTGGAGATCAAGCCATGGCTAGGCAATGCATGGTGGCTGCCATCTCACGCCAATCCAATGATGAGTCCTCGGCTTCCGAAAACTTATAGTAATCAACCACCTCGGCGGGGCAGAATAGTGGGCTAGCCAAGGAGATAAAGTGTGAAAGTTTGGAAAAGTTTACCGTTGAAAACGATCCTGAGAGATTTTTCCAGGTTGGGTCAGAGTTACCACGTCAAGAAAAAAAAGAATTGGTTGGGTTTCTAAGGAGGAATGTTGACGTTTTTGCATGGGACGCTTACGATGCCCCGGGGGTTGACCCCAGTCTCATTTGTCACTACTTGAATGTTAAGCCATCTTCTATTCCGAAGAAGCAGCCACCTCGACGCCCATCGAAGGAGCAAGCCAATGCCGTTAGAGACGAAGTGATGAAGCTGAAAAAGGCCGGAGCTATTAAAGAAGTTTTCTACCCTGAATGACTAGCCAATACGGTGGTGGTGAAAAAGAAAACGGGGAAATGGCGAGTCTGCGTGGACTTCACAGACCTGAATAAAGCATGCTCGAAGGATCCATTCCCCTTACCACGAATTGACCGATTGGTGGATGCAACTGTAAGCCACCCTCGAATGAGCTTCCTGGACACCTTCCAGGGCTATCATCAGATACCCCTTGCGCTAGAGGATTAGGAGAAGACGGCGTTCATGACACCCGTCAGAAACTATCACTACAAGGTAATGCCCTTCGGACTAAAGAACGCAGCGTCAACTTACCAGAGGATGATGACTAGAATGTTTGAATCACAGCTAGGCAGGGATGATATGGTCATGAAAAGTAAAATGGTGTCCGAGCACGTGAAAGACCTGGAGATCATCTTTGCCATCTTAAGGGAGCACAAGTTGCGGCTC
Organism: Quercus alba; assembly: GCA_036321655.1. Lineage (NCBI taxonomy): Eukaryota > Viridiplantae > Streptophyta > Magnoliopsida > Fagales > Fagaceae > Quercus > Quercus alba. The sequence continues at coordinate 14,602,310 of CM070302.1, read as the reverse complement.
AATGCTTCCAAGTGTTCATTTGGGGTTGGATTTGGGAAATTCTTAAGCTATATGGTAACCCACAGGGGAATAGAAGTAAGTCCAGACCAAATCAAAGCGATTAACGACCTACAGGCTCCTCGGAATCCAAAAGAAGTGTAGAAGCTCATGGGCATGATCGCAACGTTAAATCGGTTCATATCATGATTTATAGATCGATGTCGACCTTTCTACCTCTTGATAAATAAGTGGAAAGGGTTTGAGTGGTCGGAGGATTGTGTCCGGGCCTTCCAGTAACTTAAGGAATACTTGTCGCGACCACCCATCATGTCTAGCCTTGAGGCAGATGAGGTACTGTTTGCATACATAGCTGCAGCCCCCCATGCTGTAAGCTTGGTACTGATACGGGATGATAATGGAGTACAGTAACCGGTGTACTATGTAAGTAAATTATTACATGAGGCCGAAGTGCGATATTTACCATTGGAAAAAGCAATTCTAGCGGTAGTGCATGCTACACGGAAACTCCCTCATTACTTTCAGGCACATACGGTTATTGTTTTAACCCAGCTTCCCCTCTGATTGGTGCTCAGAAGCGCCGATTACACAGGAAGAATCGCCATGTGGAGTGCGCTGTTGGGTGCCTTTGACATTAGATACATGCCCAGGTCCTTCGTCAAGGGTCAAGTCCTCGCAGACTTAGTTGCAGAATTCGCTGAACCCTCTATAGAAATAGTAACTGAGAAGAAGAACATGGATAGAAAATCGGTTGGCACTATCTCAGCATGAGAGATCTTGCGTTGGGAAGTTTACGTGGACGACGCGGCCAACCAAAGAGGATCTAGAATTGGGCTAGTCCTAATATCGCCCGAAGGTATTACCATTGAAAAATCGCTAAGACTCGAGTCCTCGGCTATGAACAACGAGGCCGAGTATGAGGCTTTACTTCAAGGAATGATGGTGGTTCAAAAACTGAGCGGAAAGGCAATGGAAGCGTTCTCAGACTCAAAATTGGTCGTTGGCCAAGTGATGGGTGAGTTAGAAGGTAGAGATATTAGAATGCAGGAATATCTCAGCCGGGTCAAACGCCTACAGTCAGACTTTGAATCCTTTAATCTAACGTATGTTCCTAGAAGCGAGAACACATATGCGGATTCCCTGGCCACTCTAGCCACATCCTCTGCACATGACCTGCCAAGAATAATTCATGTTGAGGATTTATGCCAGACGAGTTCAATTAGAGGAGAGAGAGCTCAGGTCCATCAAATTAGAAAGAATCCTAGTTGGATGCATCCTATAGTGAGCTTCCTCAGGGACGACACACTACTAGAAGGAAAACTGGAGGCCGAAAAGATACGGAGAAATACTCCTCGGTTTTGGTTATCAGAAGACTACAAACTATATCGGCGCTTCTATTCTGGGCCGTACCTACTATGTATACACCCAGAAGAATCCGAGTCCTTGCTTGAAGAATTACATGAGAGGATTTGCGCAAGTCACACCGGAGGGAGATCGCTAGCGCACAGGGCGCTCATCCAAGGATACTGGTGGCCAAACATGCAAAGAGAGGCCTAAGAATATGCAAAGAAGTGCGATCAGTGCCAGAGATTCGCCCCAAATATCCACCAACCCGGAGGAGTCCTTAACCCCCTCTCCAGCCCCTGGCTGTTTGCTCAGTGGGGTCTTGATATTGTCGATCCTTTACCCAAAACAGCGGGAAATAAGCGATACATAATAGTTGAGACTGATTACTTCACCAAATGGGTGGAGGCTGAACCTTTGGCCAACATCAGGGATGTGGATGCCCAGAAATTCATTTGGAAAAACATTATTACCCGCTTCGGAACTCCACACACGCTCATCTTGGACAACGGTCTCCAATTTGATAGCAAGAACTTCAGGGAGTATTGCCGCAAGTTTGGGATCACTAATCGGTATTCCACTTCTGCCTACCCCCAAGGAAATGGACAAGCCAAGGCCGTGAACAAGGTCATAGTGAGTGAATTGAAAAAGAGGTTGGATGAGGCAAATGGGAGATGGGTGGAAGAGCTCCCACATGTTTTATGGACCTATCGGACTATGCCGTGGTGGTCAACAGGTGAAACTCCCTTTTCAATGACTTATGGGGCTGAGGCCGTTCTCCCAATCGAGAACAGTTTCCCCACACTGAAGTCTAACGCCTTTATCCCAAACAACAATGACGAGTTATTAGGGAGAAGTCTAGACTTAGCAGAGGAAAGAAGCGAAAAAGCAATGATCCATATGGCCTATTATCATCAGAAGCTAAGACAAGGATATGATGCTAATGTAAAACTGTGACCTTTAGGTCCAGGCGATCTCGTGATGAGAAAGATTCTCGGCAGCGCCAAAAACCCTTCTTAGGGCAAGTTGGGGCTCAATTAGGAAGGACTGTATTGCATCACATTTGTGGTTGGAATAGGTGCTTATTACCTAGAAGGCTTAGATGAAAAAACTGTACCTCACCCGTGAAATGTAAATAATCCAAGAAGATATTATTATTAATGAAAACGGCTTTGCCTATGTTTTGTTCCAAGATCATCGTGTACCTGTTGATCCACTTCCATCTATATAAGTTTTAAACAGAACCTAAGTCATGCATGGCTCCTCAGACCATAGACTTAGGGAAAATTAATAACTTAAGGCATCTATGTAAGTTTTAAACAGAACCTAAATCCTGCATGGCTCCTCGGACCACAGACTTAGGGGAAATTAATAACTTGAGGCATCTATATAAGTTTTAAACAGAACCTAAGTCATGCATGGCTCCTCGGACCACAGACTTAGGGGAAATTAATAACTTATGACATCTATTCAAGTTTTAAACAGAACCTAAGTCCTACATGGCTCCTCGGACCACAGACTTAGGGGAAATTAATAACTTAAGGCATCTATGTAAGTTTTAAACAAAATCTAAGTCCTGCATGACTCCTCGGACCACAGACTTAAGGAAAATTAATAACTTGAGGCATCTATATAAGTTTTAAACAGAACCTAAGTCATGCATGGCTCCTCGAACCACAGACTTAGGGGAAATTAATAACTTATGTCATCTATCCAAGTTTTAAACAGAACCTAAGTCCTGCATGGCTCCTCGGACCACAGACTTAGGGGAAATTAATAACTTGAGGCATCTATACAAGTTTTAAACAGAACCTGAGTCCTGCATGACTCCTCGGACCACAAGCTTAGGGGAAATTAATAACTTATGGCATCTATACAAGTTTTAAACAGAACCTAAGTTCTGCATGGCTCCTCGGATCACAGACTTAGTGGAAATTAATAACTTATGGCATCTATACAAGTTTTAAACAGAACTTGAATCCTACATGGCTCTTCGGACCACAGACTTAGGGGAAATTAATAACTTAGAACTCTTGGGCAATTTTAAGGTACGTGTGTATAACTTAGTATAATTGCAATTGTCATTCTAAATTCGCCGCACGACTTTCCTTTTTCTTACTCATTTATATTTGTTTATATTATTGCAAACGTCAAGTAAAAGAACTGCATTAGTAAACATCAAAAGAAGGTGGAAAAAACAACATTCTATATTAATAAGCCGAGATCAATACAAAGAGAGGTCTTTACAAAAGAATGAAAAATAAGACAACTCACGTTCTACAAAAAAAAAGAGAAAATACAATAGTTAAAAACCTAAAAGCTAAGCCTCAGCAGGAGGATCATCTTTCTGTTCTGGCTGAGGAGGAGGAACCTCGGAGATAGAGTCCTTGGCAGGATCCTTAGCTTTATCAAGCATAGGGATGGCATCAGAAATAACCAAGGCCTGCTCAGGAGCTGCTGGAGCGCCATCAGGATTCTCTTGAATCTCCTGAGGATAGAAGATCTTCTCCGGCAATCTTAGCACCGAGTCTGCAGGAATTCCCGCAGCATCAAGGGCATGAGCCCATGAGATGCTGCAGTAATCCTTGCATACCTCCAGAATTTCCTCGGAGAGCCTGGCCTTAGTTTCCTCAGTCCCAAGCTGATAAGCAGCTTTCTTTTCAGCCTCGACGGCCTCCCGAATCAGCTGAGCCTCTTCTTTAGCCTACCGTACCTCCTCCTCAGCTTTCTGAAGCGCGGCCTTGAGGTCTAGTACTGTTTGCTTTTCAGTAGCAAGCTGGTCTCAATCACGAACAGCTTTTGGCGTTGGTCCTCGGCCTGAGTTTCAGCATTTTTAAGCCCAGCCAAGGCGCTCTTGCGACCCTTCTCCACCTCTTTGAACTTCTCTGCAAGTTCGAGGTTCTCTTGCTTGAGGGACCCCACCATTTTCTCCACCTCTATCCGAGACTGGGCCTCAGCTTCAGCTAAGCTGCGATTGCTGCAACAGAACTCCTCAGCCACAAATACCTGCTGAGTGATCTGCTAACAAAACAAAGATTATCTTAGAATGCAAACAATGTCTAATGATTTAACGAAAGGGTAGAAGAATGACTTACCATTGCAAGGTCCCTCTTAAGGGATAGAAAGAGCTCGGGTTGAGAGAATCGTCTGTAGGCCTCCATATCCCGAGGGAGGAGCACTGGCTGCTCCAATGCCTCAACTATGTACCCTGCTCGGCCTCTGTTGTATTCTCGGACCGATGCAGTGTACGGGATAGTAACCCCATCTAACTCTAACTTTGGGCTCCAAGTGCGTGATTGAACACGCACTTCAGCCCGGTTCTCCTCCTCTCGGCTCTCCACGGAGGAAGCCCTTTTACTCCTCTGCCCCCGAGTGGTTTTTTGCTGCTTGACCGGGCGGGGAACCACCTCGCCTTCCTCAGGGGTGTCAACCGACCTTTTCTTCTTTAGGTCTGAGTTAACCTTGAGGTCGAGGTCAGAAGGAACCTGAGGAGTAACAGGAGGAAGGACCTGAGTCTGCGGCTGAGCAGGCGCCTTCGATGATTGGCCTTGGCCTCGGGAGGACATTAATTCGCGAAGACTTTTTCCTTTGCTGGAGGCCATATTGTCTACCTCTTCTTCTGAGGAGTCTTCCGAACAGGCTATTAGTATGGGGGTGCCGACCATGGAATTTTGATCCTGCTCTCCCTCAGGATCTGAAAGCTCAATCAAAGGAGCTTTAGGAATCTCTTCTTCAAAATAAAACTCGTCTATTTCCTCCTCATGAGAAAGACGAGAAGACTCAGTCTCTTCCTCGGCTTGCGCAGCAACTTCAAGGTTATCTAGCGGAGGCAATTGTGTGGCTGGTGGAGGATCCCGAACACCAGGTAGCACGACTAGTTCGAGATCTTGTCAGGCTAGAAACTTGGGCTTGGATACGTCAATCTTAGCCAATCTTGGACTACCAGCTCATATGGCGTGGCCAATGGCTTGGAAAGAACGGGTTAGGGGTTGGTAGCCCAAAACTAGATGAGTCGCACGTAGTTGCTCGTCCTCGGCAACGTAGATTTCTGATCTTAGAAGGTAGTTCAGGGCCGGAACGTTTACGTGGCTCAGCCGAGGAGCAACGTGAGCTTTATCTGCAAATATCCGAGAAGAAGAATAAGGTTAGTTCATAAAATTTTTTGATTCTAAAGAAGGTGAGAAGAATGAATCCAAAGAGCTAAACCCTTTCCCTAAAGGATTGGCCCTAAAGGCGTCGCACCTGGGATTCCTGCCCAAGTTGGATAATGAATACCATCGCTCCATTCTCCTGAGGCAATGAGGAAATCCTCCTTCATAGTCTTATTGGATATGGGGAGACAGGAGATCAGCCTAATGACCTCGGACCGGGACTTAAGATAATACCCCCCTTTTTCAAGGTAGTGGCACTCGTATAGATGAACTACATCATGCCAGGTGAGGCCTAGACCCATTTGCTCATTCAGGATATCTACGCAGCCTAGTATCCTGAACATGTTTGGAGTGCACTGATGCGGCGTCAACCTATGGTTGAACAAGTAGTCCCGGGTAATCCTACGCATAGGGAGTGTCATTCCTCCCTCTATAAAGGCAATCATAGGGATGACAACTTCACCCACGCCTCTATCTGTTAATACTCCTTCTGGGGGACAGTACTGCAGAACCACCCCCTGCGGGATGTGGTATTTTGCCCTAAAGGCCTCCATGGCAGCCGGGGTGTCTACTAGGTCCTTGAATCTACCCATCTAAGTTGAACTGGAGGGACGAGAAGGAAAATCCGAGGAGAAATTCAAAACAGTGAAACGAACGAGACTTACGAGTATCTTCACAAAATGCTCAGTAAGATGCTTGGAAATCTCTCCTGGGAAGGACGCTTCACAAAAACAGTTATGGAGGTTTGAAGAACGGAAGTATTCGAAGATCTCTGGGCGCTGGAGTTCTCTGGAGTTCTGATATGCAGATAAAAAAAAAAGCTGAGCCTCTCTAGTGCTATATATAGCAAGAAGGAGAGAGAAAAAACCACTCCCGCTCAAAAAATTCAAGGAAAAATCCTGACCATCAGATCTACGCCTCCCCGTAGGATAAGGGAGACATAAAGTTACCTGGAGTAAATGGTCGCGCCTCGTAAATTGTAGCGCGTCAAAAACGACTACCCATACGCGCGAACTAGGGTCTACTTAATTCTATCTTTTGTAATGTCAAAACCTCGCTTTTTTCCTCGAAATGAGATCAAAAACCGAAGTTTTGAGGGGCTATTGTGGGGACCGGCCCAGAATAATAGGCTGGCTGGGCTCTAGGCCCATCCGAGGAGACGCCCGTCCGAGGAGACATCGTGGCCCAGGCAATCCTTATTTAGGCCCAAAGGCAAAGAAAACGTGTCCGAGGAGTAATTCCTCCTCGGACATTGCAAAATCTGGATCAAAGGTGCGCCTCATCCACTGTAGTCCATCCTCTAAACACGTAAAAAAGAAGGGAACCTGAAATATCTCATCAAAGGCTGCCACCACCACATTAAATGCATCACAACTACTCTCTTGGCCACATTAATGAGGAAAAGACCCCTGAACAGTGCTACCTTGGCCACTGCAACTCACAAAGAATTGATAAGGGTGTTTGATGGGACAAGTACTCAAGTAGGGGTTTGGATGATCAACAAATGTAAAACCCAGATGTTAGGAGAGGGCCTATATAAACATGTAAGAGTCCCTCAAGAAGGAGGACGGAAAAAAAAGAAGAAGAAGAAGAACATAGAAAGAAAATTTTACTGTACGCATGTATGCCCATGAATAAAGTTTCTCTTCACGTCCATCTTCTTGGTTCTTATTTCTGTATTCCCATAGTCCATGCAACAAACTGTCTGAGCTAGCTGAAATCAAGTTCTTTAATCCATACTCTACAAGAAATTCATTGTGTGGGACTTCTTGGGCCAAGACTTGACCAACAAGGATTGGACCATTAGAATTGTGTCCCTACACATTTCATATCCATGATAAAGACCTAAAAGTACTAAATATTCCTAACAATTGATCACAATATTTAGCACTAAATGTTCCCAATAATTAATCACAATATTAATTTTTTTAAAAAACTTAGCATATTATCACAATATTTACACTAACAAACAAAACAAAACAAATATTCTCATATGTTGTAATAACATAGCCCATCACAATATTTGGTACTAAATATTCCCAATAATCACAATATTAATTTTTTTTTAAAAAAATTTAGAAAATAATTTAATCACAATATTTACACTAACAAAAAAAAAAAAAAAATTTCCCAATATGTTGTAATTTAATCACAATATTTAGTACTAAATATTCCCAATAATTAATCATAATATTACTAGTCATTATAGATATTTTTTCTTAAGTAGATTCATGATCTTATATCAATGTGTCCAAATATTTAGACATTGGTTTGGTGGTAAGTAATCAAGTTCATCATTCAATTGAGCACTAATGTCAAAACTCAAATAGCTTCACTTGTCATGATTAAAAGCAAGCCATCAAAATAAAAGGACTGAACAAAACCAATTTCAAGATATGACTAGTATTTTGGATATAACATGAGTCATACTATGAAGGTGATTACACTTTTTATAATTAATCATAATATTAATTTCAAAAAAAAAAAAAAAAACTAGCAAATAATCACAATATACTAACAAATAAATTAATCACAATATACTAACAAAATTAATCACTACAACAAATAAATTAATCACAATATTTACACTAACAAAAAAAAAAAAAAAAAAAAACATAACTTTTCCTAATATGTTCTAAATTTTTCTTAAAAAAAAAAAAACTAGCAAATAATCATAATATTGTATGAAGATACCTGAGATGTTGTGTGAGATGAGTGTAGTGAGTGAAGTGAGTTAATGAGAAAGTAATGAGTGAAGATACTGAGAAAGTAGTGACTGAAGAAAGAGTATAGTGAGTGAAGAGACGGACAAGGAGGAAAATAGGTCCCAACTGGGACCCATGGCAATACGTGGAGGGATGAGGACCATTCATAGAAATCGAGTCTAGTAAACTCGATTTCCAGCTCAGTACCCACGTGACCAGAAACTGTTGATGCAATGGGATAAGACATAGAAATCGAGTTTAATGAATTCGAGTCCACTGGGCTAGAATTATTAAAAATGAAATATGCTTGAAATGTTGTCTAACTTATAATATAATTTGAGTTTTATAATTATTTTTTAAAAGAACCCGTAGAATTACCCCTTAATTAATTCAGCGAACAACGAATAAAGCAAAATTTGTACGTGTACGGAGGTAAACCCTCAAAAAAAAAAAAAAAAAAAAAAACTACCAAATATTTTTGGCTGGCGCTCTCTCTTCGATCTTTGCCCCTTTCTCTCTGCAATCTCTCACTCGCGTCGCGGTGTTCACCGCGGGCGGCGTTCGTGGTGGGTTTCGGCGTTCGTGAACTTTGAATAACCTGAACAAGAAGAAGAAGAGGACCTCTGTTTCACTTGCTCTAAAACCCCAAGCGAAGCTAAGCTATTTTCTCTTCCTAAAGTGGCACTGCTCTGTAATTTTTCAACCTTTCGAGGCCAATTAAGGTAAGGTATGCTTCCCCAATCATTTTACCCCTCAAAATTAATTCTTTCTTACGATAATTTCTTTTTAATATATTTTGTTATTGTGAATTAGATTGGCTTCGAATTCGAATTCGAATTCGAGTTCGAATTCAATAAAGTATGGCTCTATTCTTGAGTTGTGCTAACGGTAACCATCGGCCTACTTCGTCTTATGCCAATGGCTTGGTGTAAGTACCTTGTAGATTTTTACTCTTTTCAAAAATTATGTGCAAAACTGTTATGCTTTATATATTAATTAATTTATTTTTTTACCCAATAGGTGTTGTGACATTTGTGGGAAAGTTCTCCATGAAGATTTGTACACTGACGAACCTTCCTTTGTTAAGGGTGCGGGAGGAGAGGTATGTAATCAATGTCACTGCTTTTTTTATATATTAGTGTTGTATCTGTATGAAATGAGAAACTGTCATAGTGATTGTAAAGATTTGACATTTGATTGCTTATTGATAAAACAGTCAATTAAATTAGCGTCGGAGATTCAATACAGACTTATTGAACTTGGGAAAACTTTATTTATGTTTTTAAAGCGCTCTTTTAATCTCCCAAAACGTGTAACCAAATGGACCCAATAGACGCATTAATGCGTACCTTAGACCATGTCTTGTTCGTATGATACAAAACAATCTGAAACGATAAGTCTGCTGCGTTGGCCGATGGCTACTTTGAAACTTTTTTTTGGGGCTTGTATGTTAGTGAATGGGATTGCTACAGAATTGTTGGTCAGTAGGGTGTAAAGTGCGCTATCTGAGAGAGAATATTGAAGCTATATTGTTAGGTTGGTTTGATTTATCATCCTGGGCTCCTTATTGATTGAGAAAAAACTCCATTTTGTTGAGGTTGATGCTTGTTTCTTTGGTAGAAATTCCCGTATGTATTGGTTTCAGTTATATGGTAGGAACACACTGTTGTGTACTTGAGTACTAATTGGCATATGTTGGTGTTGCTGCAAAGTGATTATTAGGACATTGGCTCAAGCACTATTTCTCCTGCCTACTTTGGGTAATTGGGTTTGGAGCAGGTGCATCAATTATGTGTTTTTCAGGGAAGCTTATTTGACAGATTTGGCTTGATTGTTACTTATCAAAAAAAAAAAAAAAAGATTTGGCTTGATTGTTTCACCAAATTATATGCTCCAATGAATGATCTAAACCGCCAATGAGCTTTAGGGTGCGTTTGTTTTGGGTGAAAATGGTTTCAGGAAATCATTTTCCCCCTGACCCGCGTGTTTGGCAGCTACGGAAAATTCTATTTTCTGGAAAATCATTTCCTTTGACCAGAAATTTACTCCTTTGACCTGGAAATGATTTTACACTTTCATTTTCACTTCAATTCATTTCCGGGTCACGCGCAAAAGAGAGAGAGAGCGAGAGAAAGAAGAGAGCTCAGCTGAAAACCCACACCGATCCAGCCACTGACACCGATCCAGCTCACGCTGGGTCACGCCGAGCTCAGCCAGTCGAGCCTCCCCCTCACGGTAGTCCGATCACCAAGCCAAACGCACCGCGCTCCAGTCCGACGATCGCACCACGCCGATCGTCGATTGCAGCACCGCGCCGCTCGTCGATCGCAGCACCACACCGCTCGATCTTGTCACTCGATCTCGCCTCCGCTCGATCTCGCCTCCATTGAGCGATCTCACCTTCTCCTCCGCTGCGCGATCTCAATTTGACCGGATTTGATGAATTTTTTTGTTGGGTTTTGTTTCTTTTGTGAATGAGTGTGGAATTGATTCATTATCCACATGTTTACAGCTGAGGAAGTGTATGGAAAATTGGGTGGCTTGGCTATGTAAAGCATTTTCTGTAAAAATGTTTGAACGAACCAAACACTGGAATTGATTTTCCGTAAAACGAATTTTGAGGCAGCCAAACAGCTTGAATACATTTTTCTTTCCTGAAAATAGCATTTCCGAAAAATAAATATTTTCTGGAAAATATTTTACGGGAACCAAACACAGCCTTAGCTCATGGGTTCAAGATCCATTGGGTGCATATGTAACTTATCAATAAAAAAGAATGAAATAGGCTAGTAAGAGTTTGCTATTGCAGCTTACATACTTAAAATGACTGTCTTTTTATGGTGGTATGAGGTTACTCAGAGCTTGATGCTCTATTACTTAACAATTTGCCTTCATTTGATGCGTGTGAGTTTTTATTCTTGGGGAAAAAGAAAGTTTATATGGGAAGTATACAAAGCTAAAGCGAAGCAAAATATAAGAAAAGAGAATGAAAAGAAGATCCAAGCCTTAACGTTAATGGCAAAGACGCAAAGAGTATAGATCAAATTAGGTTGATTAAATAAATATTCAGACCTGGGATATCTGTTTTGAATAAGAATTTTGATGTGGCTTGTCTTGAAAATGCTTCTCATGTATAAGTATTTTAGGGCAAACACCTATTTTGGTTCTTGAAAATTATAAGAGTTTCATTTTGGCTCTTTAAGTCTATAAGATGTAATCAATCTCTTGAATAGTTCAAAGGGTTGTATTTAGGTTCTTTCATCCATCAAATGTGATGGAAAGGGTTGAAAAGATAATTTTGGCTATGGATTACCCAACAATTGGTTTTAGTGGGTGAGGTCAGTTGCCTGTAGGTTTTACTAGTTGGAGATGTGTCCACAGGGCTCTTCTTTAGAAAGATTCCATACGTAATAAAAAAAGGGTTGTATTTGTAGTTATGTACACCATAGATTTTTATTAAGATTTTTTTTTTTTTTGGACTATGTGTTGTATTTTTTGAAATGGCCTTGTAATGGGTTGGAGAGATTCCTTTAGATTGATTTGGAGGAAAACTTTGTACAAAATTCTTTTGATGTAGGCAGATTTTAGATTCAGTCCTCATTGCTAATGAGTGCTTGTATAGCAGATTGAAGAGCTGTGTCCCAAGTGTATATGCAAGCTGGATATAGAAAAAGCATGTGAATTGGATTCTCTATTTTGTCTTTTGGGCAGAATGGGTTTTGAGGAGAGATGGAGGAGAGGCTCGTGTCACTACTGTTTGCTTTTCAGTATTGGTGAATGGATCTCCTGTTGGGTTTTTGGGCAGCTCATGGGGTTTGAGATAAGGTGACCCTTTGTCACCTCTTTTGTTTCTTTTGGTCATGGAGGTATTGAGCTGGATTTTGAAGAAAACTGAGGAAAGTGGCTTACTATGTGGTTTTCATGTGGGATGCAATACTTCAGTAGGAGTGAGTATTTCACATATTCTTTTTGTTGATGACACTTTTATTTTGTGATGCTTCTAGGGAGCAATTACTTTACATTAGGTTCGCATTGAGATGCTTTGAAGCAGTTACTGGTTTGATTAATGTGGGGAAAAGTGAAAAATTGTTTCTATTGGGGAGGTGAGTGGTCTACTAATGAAATATTTGGGTATGCCTTTGGGTGCTCCGTTTAAGGCAACTTCTATTTGGAATCCCATTATAGAGAAGATGGAGAGGAAACTTCCGGTATCAAAGGGAAGTAGACTCACTTTTTTGAATCTGTCAAGCCATTCAACATACTATTTATCTTTATTCACCATCCCTAAATCAATGGCTGATAGGTTGGAAAAAATTCAAAGTAATTTCTTTTGAGGTGCTTTAGAGGAGGAGTTTAAATACTACTTGGTGGCTACGGACAAGGTTTGTTCACCCGTTGTGGTGGGTGGATTGGGGCTTAGGAGAGTTGTTCATTCTAATCAAGCATTGTTAGGGAAATGGTTATGGAGTTTTGGGAATTGATACATCTCATTTATGGAAGAGGGTTATTGCCACCAAGTATGGGGAGGATTGCGGGGGGTGGAGTACTAAAGCTAGTAGGAGGGCGCATGGGTGTGGGTTATGGTGTTGTATAAGAGTAGGATGAGATAGATTCTCCCAACATATGGCATTTGTAGTTGGAGAAGGTAATCTTATTCTCTTCTGGCATTATTGGTGGGCTGGGGATATTGCCCTTAAGCTTTTGTACCCTGATCTTTTTGTGTGTTTGGGTGATAAGGAAGCTTTTATCTTTGATGTTATGGTTCACCAGGTGGATTGGGTTTTTAGGAGTTGAAATTTGAGATTACATAGAGATTTTCATGATTGGAAACTAGAGGCAGTCTTCTCTTTTCTTGAGCACATTTATTCTTGATTTTCGAGGGGTGAGGGGATTGACAGGATGCATTGGTGCCTTAAAGGTAGTGGCCAGTTTGATAGCCTTTTTATCAGGTGATTCGGGCTGCTACTAAGTCTCCATTTCCATGGAAGGGTATTTGGTTCGTTAAGGTTCCTAAAAGGGTTCTGTTCTTTATGTGGATAGCGGCTTTAGGTCGGATCCTTACTTTGGATAATCTTATGAGAAAGGTTGCCTTTGGTGAATTGGTGTTGTATGTGTCGAAGTAATGGGGAGTCAGTTTATCATGTTTAACTGCATTGTGATGTTGCCCATGCTCTGTGGGGGATGTGTTTTTGATATTTGGGATTAATTGGGTTATGCTGGGGATTGCTGCGACTTTATTATTTTGTTGGAGGAACTGGTTTGAGAAGCATGGCTCTGTAATATGGAATATGGTACTGGGTTGTTTGATGTGGATTGTGCGGAAGAAGTGGAATGGTCACCTATTTGAGGAAAATGTAATTTCGTTGGACCAATTAAAATCGGTGTTTCAACACACTCTTTGGGCATGGTGTCGGGATTTTTCTGATTGTTCATTTGTTTTTGAGTTCCTTGCTTCACTTAGACCTGCCTTATAATATTTTTGTATTTTCTTTTGTTCCTTTGTGATCATCATCGTGAAAAAGTTTATTTTTTTTCTCTGATTAATTGCACTACTTACCTATAAAAAAACATGTTATTTTTGAAAAATTTTTCAAATATTTATATGTTAGTAAACAGCCATTTGTAATAAAAAATTAGATTAGTGTGTGTGAGAATTTTGTATTCTAATTCTCCTAGGCATGATCATAAACTGTGAATGCGTTACCCTATAATTGATTTTGGAGGGTGGGGTTAGTTGCTTGTAGGTTTACTGGCTAGAGGCAAGTCCAAAGGGCTTTTCTTTTAAAAGGTTCCCTATGTTGCCAAAAAAAAAAAGAGTATTTTGTACTCTGATGTCGTTGCTTTGTTTTTCTAATGCTTGTGATGAATTGAAATGTACATGCTTAGATTTTTCTTCTTAGACATTGTTAGTTTATTTTTAAGTGTATAGATAATACTTAGTCAAAATATATATTTAGGTCAATGTCACCATCTTTCCTTTTAATATACATTTATTTTAATCTTTAGGCCTGAGTAAACTATCTTTTGTAATGAAATTTAGACCAATGTTTATGGGATTTATAACTCTGATAGTTTGCAACTTTGCATTATTTTTCAAATGCTTCAAATAAATTGTAGTGTACATTGTGCTTTATTTTGCATTTTATGGCCACATGTTTTGATTTTTTAATAGTGGAACTCTTTTATCTGCAGAGCAAATTGTCAGGTAGCGTGGTAAGATCCATTCAAAGTGGCTATTCAGAATCATTTAGGAGGACTTTAGATAAAGGTATGTAATTGTGCTTTGTAACTGTTTACTTTTATGTATTACTAAGTTAGGTTGTCCTATTAGGAGTTTAAATTTCAATATTCAGTGTGTTAATGTTGTTCATAAAGAAAACTCATTTTAGTAAAGTTTGAAATGGTTTTATTTGTTTATTTGATAAGTAACTTTGAAATGGTTTGTAAATATTGTTTGATAATTAAAACTATTTTATTGAAAAATAGGAACTATCTCATGTAGTCCGGTGGATAAGATAGCCTAAAGAATTACAAAAGAAAAAAAGAGAGAATCAATGAAATCTACAAGAGAATGGATATCATTAGGTTCCCTAGGTTGCAAAATATGGGACTATTTAAACAATGTTTTCATGAAAGACCATTTTGTCAATAGGCTTAGCTGAACTATTGAGTCATACAAATCTTCAAATGTACGAGGATTTCTCATTCGCCATAGTGTCCACACCAAGCATAATGGGGCTAAATAACAAAAAAAGTGTTTGCCAAACCAATTCTTCCATCCAAATAAAGATTAACGGCATTTTGACACTATCCTCTTTTTGGCATTACCAAGTAGATGTTGTTTTCAGGGCAACATATTTTATCAATCGGATGCCATCACGTGTCTTGATTTTCAAAACTCCTATAGAATTATTGTCTCCTCCCTTGTCTTCAGAATTATTTCCTCTCACTCTTCGTGTGTGCTATATATGTTTCACATTCATCATCTCGAAGGTGGTTTGTTGGATCCTCGTGCTCTTAAGTATATATTTCTTGGCTATTTGGCCACAAAGGATATTGTCACCATTGTCATTCTTGTAAGTACTTCGAGTCCGGTGCTTACGTTTCTAGTTTGAACACTCCTCTTCAAGGGCAGGACATTAGTGAAGAAGAGCCCCATTTTGCTGTTCATGTGTTGCATATGATTACCCCTTCACCCTTCCACTGTTAATTATGTTGATCCGATGAGGCACGAAGAACCCCCCCCAACAACCTCTTGTGGTGGAACAACTTTAACAGTCTCAAGTGGTGATAGAGCTCTCCTTGTCACTAAGGATTGAAGTATTTCAAACACAGAATTTAAAGACCAATCTGCTGTCTACATGTCAGCTTACTTGGGGGTCAAGGTATTTTTAGACCTCTAGCTATATTCATACTCTTAGCCCTGAGAAGAATGATGATTAGATGCTCTTATTGCCCTTCACATGATCCATGGTAGAAATATGCCATGAGTGGTCTATCCTTCTCTTCTCTTGTAGAGTTCTTAGATTTATGTACTTATTGTTGATTGCTAACCTTCCTTAGTACACACGGCCTGTGTACGCGGAGGTCAGCCTGTATCCTTTTCATAGTTTTTTTAATAAAGTTCCTAATTACCTATATGAAGAAAAGCTATGATTGAAGAAACGACAACTTTGAATAATTTTTTTTAGGAATTAGTTCTCTTGCCTAAATGGAAAAAAGACAGCTGGCTGCAAGTGGGTTTTCATAGTTAAGCATAAGGCAGATGGGTCCATAGAGAGGTACTAGGCCAGACTGGTTGCAGAGGGATTCACTTAGACCTATGGGATTGACTATCAAGAGACTTGCCTCAATAGAGAACATGAATTTCATACGAGTAATCCCATCCCTAGCAACTAGTTTGAATTGGATTGTGAATTAGCTTGAGGTAAAAAAATGCTTTTCTTCATGGTAATTTAGAAGAAGAGGTTTATATGGATGTTCTTTCAGGTTTCAGGAATTCCTTTACACAAGGGAAGGTATAGAGAATAAAAAAAAAATTGTATGTTTTGAAGCAATATCTTAGAGCAAGGTTGAACAATTTTCTCGAGCTATGCAGGGACATGGATACAGATAGGCTCAGAGTGACCAAATTGGATTTATGAAGTACTCATCCTATTGTAAGTAGGCCTAAGCTGCCTTAATGGGTGGTGTCCATCTTGCTAGGTTTCTTTCTTTTTAAAACTGGGGGGTAGAATGGAGACATGATTGGAACTCATGACCACCATTTTGAAACCATGATAAATTACCACTTGTCCTGTTGTCCAGAATGTTTATGTTGACAAGAAATGGTGAATTTTAATCACTTAACTATTATTCTAACTATTTTAACTGTAACGTTTTAAAATTTAAGGTTTATTTGAAACCACCCAGATGTAAAAAATTTTAGGCAGTTGTTGAGAGAGAGAGAGAGAGAGAGAGAGAGAGAGAGAGAGCCACCGGTTAGTACAGCAGAACCCAGTGGTGCAGGGGCAGTAGTTACTGTGTCACAACACAGTGGGTTGTATCTGAAAGCACTCAGGCTTTCACTCATGAAGCTACTTGTCAATTTAATAATGTACCTTGATTGAATCTGACACAGATTAGACTGTGACTTAACTTCGATTAAATTAAAGTTTTAGGGACCAAATAGAAACTACCCCCCATAGTTGGATGGTTTGCCTTATTGTTTATTTTTTTGCAAAAACAATTGCCAATGTTTAAGTGACAAATCTTCTTGGCCCCACAAGTTTCAAACTTTGGAAGTTTTTACACGAATCCAGTAAAATGAATGAGGCAAAGAAAAATACAAGTCTGTCCTACCATATTCTTCACAAGATAACCAAGCCCTGATAATCTCATATGCCATTTTCATGTTTTAGAAGTCATGCATACATAAAGATGGAATTAGATATAATAATTTCATTTCTAGTCCGGAATAGTAATTTCACTTCTAATCAGAAATAGTTATTTTTTTCATAGGGAGAGATATGATAGAAAGTATCGTTACAACATTTAATATAAGTGGTGGTGACTCTATAGTTAATCCAGCCTGTGCATTTTATCAGGTATGGTGTTTTTATTATTATTTTACTATATTTTTTTCTTTATTTTCCCTATGGTGTCCTCATCAGTTGAATACTATTTTCAAACATCTGATTTAGGTATGACTTTGCAGATAGCTGTTGAACGGAATTTTACTAGGGGGCGTAAAACAGATCAAGTTGCAGCTGCTTGCCTTTATATTGCATGTCGGTAAGCAAATTTATATAGGATTCCTTAAAACTTGAAATTACAGTTATAGTTGGAAGACCTTAT
Source organism: Quercus alba (assembly GCA_036321655.1). Classification (NCBI taxonomy): domain Eukaryota; kingdom Viridiplantae; phylum Streptophyta; class Magnoliopsida; order Fagales; family Fagaceae; genus Quercus; species Quercus alba. The sequence goes on along the minus strand of CM070302.1, from coordinate 14,584,777 downwards.
ACTCTTTATTTTGTTGTATGTTTAATTGGTCATCTTGTACTTGTTTGACAACCTATGAAGCACAAACACTTCATTTGGGGTGTTGTACCAGTTTTGTACCCTTTTCGGACACAGGACACGCCTAAGACACTTTTGTATGCGTGTGTCCCAGTTTTGTTTTTATTTTTATTTGAAAAAAAAAAAAATTGTATTTGTGGGACACAAGAACAAGAGGAATTGAATACACTTTCACAAAACAAAGAGAATATTCATGCTCTAATAGTAATAGTGCATTTGAACATTAATTAATATTCTTATTTTTGGTTTGTATTCTAATTTCTAAACATCCTTTAATAGTCACAAATTCACTTTATTACCCATTATTGCTCTTAAATCGATGTATATTTAACATTATATGAAAAATAAATGCTTAAGAGCCGAGTGGCTGACCTAATGTCCAAAATTGACATTGCTACCATTTAGTCATTTACTCGACTTGAGAAATAGTTTTGTACTTGGGAATACTAATGAATCAAACAGTAGTGCTTTTAAATTTACTTATGGATTGTTTCATATTTCTTTTAATTTCATTTTGTGGCCTTGGATGGCATGTTAATGTGCAGGTACCTGTGATAATATCTTCTGTTAATTGTTAGGCATTTATTAATGGGACTCAATAATTGAAATTAGCTTTTTATGTTTTGCAGTGTAGCTAAAGACCCAAAACCATTTCTTCTTATCGATTTTTCCGAGTATTTGTCCATAAATGTGTAAGAGAGAACCTACTTCAATATCAAATTTTAATTCTTTTATGTGCAACCTATATTAACATTAAACAGTATGATACACTGCCACTTTTTTTCTTGTACTATTGACATCTCCTTTTCTAAAATAATGCAGTTATGTGCTAGGTGCTGTATTTTTGCAGCTGTGCCAACTTCTAAGCCTTGGAGAGCATCCTACCATTATAAAACCTGTTGATCCTTCCCTTTATATTTCTAGATTTACAGAAAGTAAGGACCTAATGTTCATTGTTTATAATTATATTGCAAGAATTTGAATTGCCGTCTTTGCTTTGTTTATTTATTCATTTGGCTGTGTTCTTTGAGTCAGAATTCACTGCTTTGTTTAGTTATTCTTTTGGCTGTGTTCTTTGAGTTAGAATTCACAAGTGTGTATTGCCTGCGTCCATTTCGCTTGCATTGCATATTTAAAGGCTTAGTAGACTGAGCATGATTATAGGGAATATGATAAAAGTAGAGGATCCATAGGCCCTGTTTGGGAATGTTTTCTAAAAATTGTTCTCAGAAAATCTTGTTTTTTAAGGATAGGAACCATTTTTTATTATTGGTTTTGTATGGGGTAAAAACCGAATAACCCTCTTGGGTTGGGCCCTTAACCAAAACAACTAATTTGTAGAGATGGGCTTAAAAGCTAACTTTAAAATAGTGAAAAGAAAATCAAAGTAAAAAGACTTAAAGGCTGGGAGATGTGAGAAATGAACAATACTCTTCTTTTATAAACTCTCCTTGGTCTGTTTGAGGAAGACTAATACACAAGGATAACCATAGTACAAAATAAAATTCAAGTGTTTACAATAATTTCTCTCTCTAGACTTAATCTTTTTCAGATCCCCTCACATAATGGGTCTTTTCCTATTTATAGGTTGGTTGCTTCCATCTTAGCTGTCCACTTATAGGGCAGATGATTCTTCAGGTGGGACTCTTGTCCCAACTTCCCCCTCCCCTCCTTTTGAGGCTGAGATGTGAAGGTAATAGGCTGTTGGAGCACTGTTCAGGAGAGTCATTCAGCCACAAATGTGGCATGGCTAGTTTGTGCAGTGTATCTTATGTGGAGGAGATAGTTGCTTTATCAAGAAGCTTCCTCCAACCTTCATGTGGGCAAACCATTGTTCCTCTGCCAGATAATATCCTAGGTGTAGCCTGCTAGTCTTCACTCTTCAATTGTCTGTCTATGCTTTCAAGGTTGCCCTTCTCCTTGGCCCGGGTTCTTGATTCAACCTTCCTTGGGTGGGTCTTCTCGAAATACTAGAGGGTGGTCTGTTTTTGGACAAGTCCTCTCTAGGCTGAATCCTTTAGCTTTGGGCCAAAATGCTTGGTTTGAGCCCATTTCTCTTTCATTAATACACAATTGGGCCCTATTTGGTTTCAATCTAGGCCCAATCCTCTTTGATCTAACCTCCATCCCCGCAGGTTTTCTGTTTTCAAATGAAAAATATATCTGAGAAGTGATTAATAAAAATAATTTTTAGAAACAAAATTCAAAATTTTTTTTTATGTACCCACCTGTCCCCCTCCTGTGACTCACCCCATGGACCCTTCCTCACCCGCCCATCCTAGCGACCAACCCTACAAATCTCCCCCCACCTCCCATCAACCCCTGCAAAACCTACCCTCCATCCCTATGAATCCCTACTGTGGTTGGCATCAGACAATGTGTGTGAGAGAGAGAGAGAGAGAGAGAGAGAGAGAGAGAGAGAGAGAGAACAAAACCATCCTTTTACTGTGCACTCAAGTGAATTGTTCACTAGTGTGGAAAATATTTGTTCTTGGGATCAAGTTTCTGAAAATATCTTTTAGATGTTTTCCAAAAATGTTTTTGTTCAGCGAGCCAGTTTGCTGTTTTTGGAAACAAATTTCCAAACAGATGTATGAATTCTCTGCCTAGTAAAAAAATGGATTTCATATAATTGATACTTCAATCTTTTATTTAATTATTTTATGTTTGAAAATCTGCATGCTTAACCTTCTGGGTTGATGCAACTTTGTTTTCTTCTATTTTTTTTAAAGAGCAAACTCGATTATTGAATTTTAGAATTATGAACGTTGAATATACCAAGAGTGTAGAAATGATGAAAGAAGAGTACACAGCTCCATATGTTACCCTTGAATTTAAAAGAAAGAAACATACACAATAAATACATCTGACATGAATGAATATTAGCAAATGCAAAAAAAAAAAAAAAGATACTTAATTAGAGGAGTCTTGCCATATGGTATTGCACATCATCATTCCTAAGAGTGGTGCTACGTTCAATGTAGTACAACAAATTCTAGTTCATTTGAGAACAGTGAGGAACCAGCAATTTTGTTGAAAGCGTTGTGGCCATGATATTTGATTCATTCTACTACATTCGTCCCAAATTTTTTGTCATGTTTAGAAAATCCAACTCTTTAATTAGAGGTGTAATGCAATATGGTATTGCACATCATCGTTCCTAAGAGTGGTGCTAAGTTCAATGTAGTGCAACAAATTCTAGTTCATTTGAGAACAGTGAGGAACCAGCAATTTTGTTGAAAGTGCTGTGGCCATGATATTTATTTCATTCTACTACATTTGTCCCAAATTTTGTGTCATGTTTAGAAAATCCAACTCTTTAAGGGAACATCATTTAATGCATTGTCTGTTACTCAAAAAGATATAAGTTTCCAAAACTACCCTTATTAATTTAAATTCTAGAGAAGAATGGCATTGACTTTTTAAATAAAGTAATGGGTAAGATATTTATTGATATTTCAAAGAGGACTACATTTTGGGACATCCCAAAATGGAATAGAGGACCAATAATTTGGGACGGAGGGAGTACTTGATTAAAAAAAAAAAAAAAAGAGATGGGTCTTTCCTCTCCATAAACAGGGAGAGGAGGGTGGGATCATGGGTCCTTTCATGGGTTTGTGAGTTGTATTTGTGAATCAAAATAAACAAAGTATATATTTCTCTCTCTCTCTCCATAAGGATAAAAAAGAGAGATAGGGTGCTTTTAAATAGAAATATATAATTGTTCTGACGGAATTATACGAATATCAGTTGGCTGCCAGAATTCTCTAATACTCGTGTGATAAATTAAAAAAAAAAAATTTCTGTTGATGAGTCACTTGCGGAAAGATGGAAATAGAAATTGGAGGATATTGAGAAATGGACATTATAATGAATGGTTGGAGTTGATGAAGCTATTAACTGATGTAGCATGTTTTTTTCCTTGTAGAATTATTAAAGCAAAGAAATATGAAGGTGTCTCAAACTGCATTATACCTTATTGCCAGAATGAAAAGAGACTGGATGCAGGTAATATATATATATATATATATATATATTAATTACCGGGAAACTTACTTTATCTTTATATCATTTACTTCAACAATAAAAAAAAAAAAAAAAAAACTTTATATCATATACAGACTGGCAGAAAACCTAGTGGGCTCTGTGGTGCAGCATTATATATCTCTGCTCTTTCACATGGGTACAGCTTTTCGAAGACTGACATTGTGAGTCCAACTTCCCTACTCCTACTTCTGTAATTTGCTCTCTTGTGTGCAAATTGATGCATTGTTAGTTAGAGATCTAGTTTTGCTTGCATAAGTGTATTGTAATCAAATTTTAATTAGAGTTTTATTCTTTTGTAACTGACATTTATACAAAAGAGAGGTGATAACATAAGATCAATTTGGGTGTAATGGGACTTGGGTTTATAAGGGTGTGGTAGCCTCCATGGATCCGTCATGGAAATAAAATGCTTAGGGTTAATTCATTTGTTAACCATAGTACACATGTATCATTTATAGTATTAATGATAAAATACAAAATGGCTAAAATTCCCTCACTACTAATACAATATTACTTGTAACACTTTCCTTCAAGTTGGAACATATAAGTCATATAGTCTTGGCTTGTTACATAATTTTTATTTTTTTTGATAAGTAATAAAGATTTATTGATATAAAAAAAAAAAGAGAAACCCAAGTACATAGGGTGTATTCAGGGGTGTACATATCAAATACTAAAATTACATGAATCAAGTAAATCCAAACTTGAAGAAAAAGGTTGGTTTCTCCACATTGAGAACCAGTCCAATAAGGTTCTGAAAATAGAAACTTGAGATCAGGCATAGAAAGCTCGTTGTCTTCAAAACACCTACTATTTCTTTCCTTCCAAATACACCACACCAAACAATGAGGAACAACAATCCATATATCTCCATTACGATGGCGACCAAATCGACCTTGCCAACAAGCAAGAAGCTCAACACATACATTGGTATAAGCCAACAAACTCCAAATAAACCAAAAACCATATCCCACAACTCCAAAGCAACCGAACAATGAAGGAATAGATGGTCAACAGTTTCACTATTACACTTGCACATATAACACCAATCCAAAATGCATACCTTTCTTTTCCTTAGATGGTCAATTGTCAATTGTCAATTGTCAACAATTTCACTATTACACTTGCACATATAACACCAATCCAAATGGCATACCTTTCTTTTTCTTAGACTGTCAATTTGGGATGTATGTTTTATTAGAGATTTTAATGATTGGGAGATGGATGAAGGGCTGCATTTTCTTCGTATATTGGGAGCCAATACTCCTCCTATGGATGTTGGAGATCGGATGAGATGGAAATTGAAGCCTAATGGGGTTTTTGATATCCGGTCATATTATAACAAATTAAGGGATTCTCCCTCAATTGTTTTTCCTTGGAAAGCTATTTGGAGAGCAAAGGCCCCTAGGCAAATTTCTTTTTTTGTTTGGTGTGTAGCTTGGAATAAGATCCTAACAGGTGATAACTTGAGATTAAGGAGATTAAATTTTGTGGATTGGTGCATTATGTGTCGCCATTGACTTTTGAGGATTTGGATAGTTCCAGTGATCAGATGCTTGCTTCTTTTAGTGGAACTCTTTTTGTGGAACTCTTTTTGAATGGTTTCGGGCGTGGGGACTCACATCTAGTGATTCCCTCCCTTCTTTTCTTTGCTTCCTTTCTCTTTTGTAATTTTTCTGTTGTTTGGGTTTCTTTTATGTTTTTCTCTGTTTTCCTCTTCTTGTATTTTCTAGGTTTGCTCTATGTTCTTCATGCATAGAGTAGCCTTTCGTATATATATCATTCTTACTTATAAAAAAAAAAAAAAAATTCCCCAAGGCAGCAGTCCATACAAAGAAAGCCACTCTAGAAGGAATCTTCTGCTTTCAAATGCTATTCCAAGGGAAAAACTGTTCACTACGGCCAACTAGAAGATGGTAGTACGCACTAACCATAAACCCCTTACTCTTACAAGGTAGCCAACATCTCTTATCTTCCCCAATCCTGGCTTGTTACATAATAAATCTAAACCAGCCTTGCACAGTGGTTTTGTGAACATATCAGTAGCTTGGATCCCTATAGAGACATGCAAAGTAGCAACTACACTTTTTCACACTTGCTTGAACAAGATGACAATCCAACTCTATATGTTTGCTTCACTCATGGAACGCTATGTTGGAAGGGAAAGTAGATTCTCTTGCCTAGACAAGGATGCCCTATGATGCTTACTTAACTGACAAGCATTAGATGGCAAGGTCTCAATTTGATGACAGGATGGTGTACTAATGACTTCAAAGTTTTAAGAGAATGATGATCAAGATGATATTGATAGTGAAAGGGAGAATCCAATGAATCAACAGTTTGATTTTCACACCCTGACAATGAAAACATTTGTGAGTGGGTCCCTCTCATCTACCTTGGCCTCCCTGGTGATCACAGCCTCTATTACCTTGACCTCCAGTCTTTGTTTTAAGTGTTAACATGACTTGTAGCTGTGGCAATCAAAGCAGACCAATCAGAAGAATAAGTAATGATATCTTTGCTAGACAGTGTTGGTAAAAGTGTCAAGTGCACTTAAGTGCACAAGCTTCTTGGAGCCTAGGCGCAAAGCTCTAGTGCACGCCTGACTACAGTGAAGTGCTCATTTTTCAAATATAATAATATTATAATTTCTAATAAAATTTACATAACATATAATAAATTAAAGTTAATAAACTCAAAATAGTAATTTATTTTGCTTATTAGCTAAAGTAGATATTGCAATTGCACAATTTGTAAGTTCAAATTTTATAGAATTTATGTCAATTTCTTAAAATTTTTATATAGTAAAATTGAAAAAAATTGTTAATGGACAACTATATGATAATAATCTTGCTTATTTTTTATTTTATTTTATTTTAAATGGGTTATGGAGAGATTTGCTGTTGCAAGTGTTTTGGTGCTTGATAATTTTTGAATTTTTATTCTAAATTTATTAGTTATTTTTTAACTAACCATGATTAAATTTTTGTAAAGAGATTCTTATAAAAATTTAGAATATTTCATTACTAATATAAACAAAACGGAGAAGAGTGTTAATTTCTTCAAACCTCAAGAGAGGAAAGTGTTTTTTTTCCCTTTAGGTTTGGGGTGGAGTGTCATTCCCCCAAACCTCAAGGGAGGGGAGTGTAATTACCCCACAATACAATATTGCTCATAACAATTACTACAACTGCTACTGCTACTACTTGAGTTGAATTAAGCTGATCAGAGGTTTTATAAGAGTGTTTTTTTTTTTTTTTTGATAGGTAAGAAAAAAGTATATTAAAAAAACTGCTAGATGCAAATTAGCACCAACATATCAAAAGTACAAAAAAGATGGAAAAGCAAAAACATAAAAAGGCATTAATTACAAAGAAGAAGAGAGCTAAGGAATAGAGGAAGAGAGTCACTAGATGTGAGTCCCTAAGCCCTAGCCCTAGCCCAATCAAAAAGGGAACTAGAAAAGAGAGCAAGCATTTGGTTCTCGGATCTATCCAAATCCTTAAACGCCCATCGATTGCGTTCCCTCCAAATACACCACATCAAACACAACGGAACTAAGTTCTAAATGTAAGATGAATGCTTCCCCAACCAATTCCACCAACTAAATAGAAAATCTGATACAATACGTGAGGGAACCCATGAAATCCCAAAAATCCTAAAGACAAAGCACCATAGCCGATAAGCCTTTTCACAATGTAACAACAAATGATCCACTGTCTCACCATAGCAGCAACATATAATGCACCAGTTAACGAAGTTAAAGCCCCTAAGCCGTAAGTTATCTCCCGTGAGGATCCTATCCCATGCGGCTGCCAAACAAAGAAAGAGACATGTCGGGGTGCCTTAACCTTCCAAATACCTTTCCATGGAAAACCAATGGAAGAAGAGTCATGAAACTTATGATAATATGAGCAGATAGTAAAATCCCCGTTTTTTGTCAACGAAAGAAAGAGTTTGTTTCTTTTGTGACTGATAGTTTTACTTGATGTTTTATATTCAAAAGAGAACAAAGAACAAAAGACCAAATTGGGTGCAATGGGACTTAGGTTTATACTGGTGAAGTAGCCATTAGTATTGTTACTAAATTTTCTGTTAGCAAGTAAGCCAAATGCTAAACCATGTAAACTGTTTGTCAGCACTATAAGTGATCTTTCTGCATAATTCAAATCCAAGTGTTTAGATTTTTGGGTTTCTTTTCTGTAAGTCCACCCATCTTTGATTTGTATGATGTTATTCCTAGCAAGAATTTCCATGATATATGCTTAGGACATCCATTGTTGTCCAAACTTCTTTTCCACTATGTTTAAATATTTTCTTTTAAAGGTATTTTAGGAAATTTGACTAGAATATGATTTTATTTCACATTCTTATCATGTTTTACTAAATTGTGAAATACAGATTCAAGGTTGTATTCGTATGTTATCACTAAACAAATAAATAAGAATTGTTTACTATCTCTTCATCTTGTATTCCCGGCAATGCTCATTCTTATGCCTATGTAATCATCTTTCTGGTGTACCAAATGTGCGTAACAATTTGTAATGTATGTGACAATAACATCACTAAGGTACACTTTTAACCATGTCATATGTCTAGATTTTTGTGATAACCATTTCACTATCTATGTTATATTGTAAATTCTTAAACATTGTTAAGCTACATTGCCTTACCATTTACCGTTCATGTCTTCTTGTACTTCTAATATTTTTAGAAGCATTATTTTTAACGATTTTATTTCAATAGAATGTTATTTTTAGCTTAATTGAATGGCTAGAGGTGAGTCCAAAGGGCTCTTCTTTAGAAAGGTTCCATACATTATCAAAAAAAAACTATCTTGATTTTCTGGAAGTTATGTGCAATTTGTTATTAGTTAACATTGAAAAACTTGATTATAATGAATAATGAATTACTTCATTCTTAAAAGTATTTTCCACTTATCTTTAATTAGATATTGCCCACTTCTATATGGCATTAAATAATCTATGTCAACAATTTTCTTGATGTGCGAACCACTTTTCATACAATGTCTGATGGATTCTCTTTTCACTAGGTAAAAATTGTACATATTTGTGAAATGACGTTGACAAAACGATTGATTGAATTTGAGAATACAGATTCGGGGAGCTTGACGGTATGTTCCATTTCTATTAGGATGTGATGCATGCACACTTTGTTAAACTCATGATTAAAATGTGTCTGTTACTTCTTTAGTTGTTATACTTTTGCAGTTGTTACTTTTGACACGTGCTATGAGATGTAATGATATGATTGGGTGGATAATTAGGTCTTGATTGAAAATCTATTGGCTGGTGTAATACTTATCAATTAAAAGAAATTATCATAATACTGACTATTTGTTGATGTATATAATTGCATAAACTTCTCAGTTTATATTTAATATGTTCAACTATGAATCTAATTTGTACCTTACTACCTTTTTTTATTTTTATTTTTATTTTTAATTTTTTTTTTTTTTTTTTTTTTTTTTTTTTTTTTTTTTATCCTTGTTCATTATCCCTCAAGCTTTGGTAGTTAGACTAGAAAGGATTCAGAGGAATTTCCTTTAGGGGACTTCTGAGGAAGTTTTTAAATATCATTTAGTGGCTTGGAATAAGGTTAGTTTGCCGGTGGAGGTAGGTGGGTTGGGGATTCGGAGGATTGGGTTGTTTAACCAAGCTCTCCTTGGAAAGTGGTTATGGCGCTTCAGGAAGGAAAGTGACAAATTATGGTGTTAGGTTATAGCAACCAAATATGGTATGGCTAATGGAGGCTGGTGCTCTAGAGGTGTAAGAGGGACTTATGGGTGTGGGATGTGGAAGGGTATTAGGGCAGGTGCAGAGAGTTTCTACAGGTAGTGTATATTGCAGAAGAGGGTCATCGTATTCAAATCTGGCATGATCCTTGGAGCAGGCATGTTCCTCTAAAGGATCTTTCTAGATCTGTTTGCATGTTCTCTGTCTAAAGAAGCTTGCATCAGAAGGGAGAAGTAGGAGCTGAAATTTACAATTTCATTTAGTTTTTATGATTGAGAATTGGAGGGTGTATGTTCTTTTTTTGAGCTTCTTTATTCTAATATGCCGAGGAGTGAGGGGAATGATAACCTGACTTGGAAGTTGACTCGGTATGGTGTGTTATGTGGGCTCTTATTATTATTTGTTGTCTAGTCCTCTTACTGATGTTTTTCCTAGGAAGAGCATTTAGTGTGTAAAGGTGACTAAAATGGTGTTTTTCATTTTATGGACAGCAGCTTGGGGTGTGATACTTATGATTAATAATATGGTTAAGAAAGGTTGGCCCTTAGTTAATTGGTGTTGCTTGTGTCATTGCAAGGGGGAAACTGTGGACCATCTATTGATCCACTGTGAGTTATCTCATGTTTTATGGAGCGAAGTTTTTTTGGTTTTTGGGATTTAGTGGGTGATGCCAAAGATGGTGGCTTCTCTTCTTTTTGCATGGAGGAATAGGTTTGGGAAATACCTGTCAAATATCTTAAATATGGTTCCAGGATTTGAGCATGTCGTATGTGGTTACTTTGGCAGGAGCACATTACCCATATACCTTTGAAGATAATGAGAGACCTCTAGATCTCTTAAAGTTTCTTCTATTTGGGACTTTGTTTTAATGGGCTCGTATATGGGGTTTTACTCAATGTATCTCCATTTATGATTTTCTACAATCTGCAAGCTTTAGTTCTTGAGTTATATGTATTTGTTTCATTTCAGAGTGTTTATTATTGTGAACACAATGTTCATCTATTTCAATAAAATTCCTATTACTTATTTAAAAAAAAAAAAAAAAAAAAGAATGCAATTCGTAAACTTCATTTCCATTTGGTTTTGTTCCACTCATTTGATACATTAAGTAATAATGCTTTGCCAATATATCTCCTAAACTTTTGTGTGATATTTATTCTTCACTTTCAAATAAAGTGCTTGTTTGAAGCTAGAGATAACTTATTTCAGTTCATGGCTGATACTTTGTGGCTACTTTCTTTAAATAATGTGCTTTTTGTTCTTCCTTTTGTTAGTTAATATCAAGGTACTCAACTGCTTAATAAATTCTTTTAACATGGTTAGTAAGTTGTTCATATTCCCTCAAATACTTGATTGGTGTTAATGTTAAATGCATTAACTAGCACACATTTAATTCTTTGTAATGACAATAAATTGATTTAAGATTATATTAAAGCTAGAACAAGAAGTTGGGTCTAAAAACATTATTTAGATACAATGTTGTGAAATCAAGAACTTGATTCTCTTATGATATGATGTTGATAGCTTGTCTCGTAAATTTCTTTTTAAATAGATTGAGGAGTTAACCAAGAATGCTGTAGAGCTTAAGGAGAGCGTACCATCAGTTGGTGTGTCCCAAAAGTCGGGGGAAGTGCTTTGTGAACATAAAAATAGTGGGGCACCTCATTTTGCCCATGGACTTTGTAGAACTTGCTATGACGCTGTAACTTCTCTCTCTCTCTCTTTTTCTTTTTTTCATTTGGCTATTTTCTTCAATGTGTTTTACTTCTGTGTTCATGGTTGTTTTTGGTTGCTATAGTTTGTTAAACTTTCCGGGGGACTACATGGTGGGTCAGAACCTCCTGCTTTCCAGCGTGCTGAAAAAGAGAGAATAGCCATGGAATCTACTAATAATGCAGATGAATCAACTGTGCCTCAGCAAGAGAGTGAAAACATTGAACAGGTAACTGAATGTCAGTCCTATTTTGGCATGCCAACTTCCTCTAAAAAACTTCCTTATTGGTTTGTATTTGTGTTTGTATTTTTCTCTTGACAAGTATTGAAGTTAGGAGGTAATTTTTTATTAGAAAGAAGCAAGGGCATGGATATTTACTGTGATCCCTAATTTGGTTCAATAATAATAATAAAAAATGAAAAAACGAAAGTAGAAAAGAAAAGTAAGCAGTATTGGTGTATTTTTATCTGTCGTTTCTTCTAGTGTATTGCTGATTCCCAGGATTTGTCAACTTCTTTGCCTAGTATTCCCATGTATATTTAAGTTTTGTTTCTTTTTTGTCTGGTATTCTTTAGGTTGAGAAAGTCAAGTCCTTCACTGAAAACAGTCAAAAGGCAACTGAGAATGAACAATTGAACCAAAAGGATTTCACTGAAAGCAGCCAAAAGGAAAATGAGAATGAACAATTGAACCAAAGGGAGAATGGAAGTAATTGTAAGTGTTATTTGAAAATATTGTTACAGGAAAGGTTTTATTCCTGTATTTTTATACAATATATCTGCAAGCAATCGTATTAATACTTAATTTCAGCAGCTGCCACTGGAGATCAGATTGAAGTAGATGGTGTTTCTGATAAATTTCAGAAATCTAAGGATGCGAGTTCCATCACAGATGATGAATCAGATGGACTTTCTGATATTGATGATGTTGAGGTATGAATATTGCATCAGCCATTTATTTTTGTGCTTTATTATAAGAATATTTTGGTCTCATGGGAGGTGCACATACTTCACAAAAGCTTATCAAATGAGATCTGAATATTAGACAAATATTTTCCTTTTATGTACTTTCAGCAGTTGCCATATGAGGAACCTTTTGGTGGACATACACTTTGGGTAGTATTTTGACAGTTAACAACCTTAGGGGGAGAGAATTTATGGTAGTTTGGCGTTGCATGTGTAAAAATGGTGGTGAGATTGTAGATATCCATCTTTTGCACTGTGGTTTGTTGAAGGAGGTGTGGTGATGCAGCCCATAGCAATTTCAAGGAGGCTGCATGGGGGGAACAGATAATGAGAGATCCTTGCCAGACCTCAAGTTATTTTTCTTTTTTGATAAGTAATAAATATGTATATTCAAAAAACTACCTCATGCATAATGGCATAAGGCATATCAAATATTACAGAAAGAGAAAAGAAAAAACAAAGAGAATACTAATTACAAAAGAGAGAACGAGGAAACATGGGGAGAGAATCACTAGAGGTGAGTCCCCAAGCCCTAGACCAGTCGAAAAGGGAGCCACTAAAAGAAGCAAGCAACTAGTCGTCAGTGCTTTCCATGTCCTCAAACGTCCGCCAATTTCGCTCCCTCTAAATACACCACATTAAACACAACAGAACCAAATTCCAAACGCTAGACAAATGCTTTCCCAACCAATTCCACCAACCAAAAAGAGTATCTGCAATCAATCTTGGCAAGACCCATGAAATCCCAAAAGATCTAAAAACTAAACTCCACAACCGATAAGCCTTTTCACAATGAAGTAGCAAATGATCCACCGTCTCCCCATTACAACGACACATAATGCTCCAGTCAACAAAATCAAACCCTCTACCCCACAGATTGTCGTTTGTAAGAATCTTGTCCCATATGGCAGTCCAAACAAAGAAAGAAACACGTCAAGGAGGTTTAACCTTCCAAATACCTTTCCAAGGAAAGATAGTAGGCAAGGGAGCTCATAGTTTATTATAAAACGAGCGGATATCAAAATCCCCGTTCTTTGTTAATTTTCATCTCATACGGTCTCCATTCTCAGTTGGAGGTAAATTATCAAGTTATTTTTCTTTAGAACCTTATTGGATTGGTTGTCAACTTTGCGAAACCAATCATTTTTTTTCTTTTCTTGATTTACTTGATTTATATAATTTTTTTTCTTGATTTGTTGACCCCTGTACACTTCCTGTGTACTAGGTCGTCCCTTTTTTTATATCAATAAATTTTATTACTTATTAAAAAGAGAGAACTACCCAAAAAAAAAAAATAAATAAACAAATAAAGGGTGTACCAACACTAAATTCTGAGGCTTGGGGTTGCCCAGAGTCAGCAGACTCAGCACCAAGCTATTGAAAGAAAATTACAATAAAAGCTTTGTTACTCAAGTCAAAATGTACCAATACTGAATTCTGAGGTCTTTAAATAGGGTTCCCCAGTTACATCAAGGAAGGAAAGGAAATAACTCAACCAATTTCATTAAATACAAAAATGAAAGGAAATAGATGGAATTTCAAAAAATGAAATATGATCTAATAAATCAATCGGATCTAATTGGCTGTAGGCCTCCATTGTCCATTGACAAAGTTACCAGGTGGACCATATCCTTGTTTCAGTGCCCAAAAACAAGTGTGATCAAGAGTCTATATTTGGTATCTGCACCTTCTTGTCAGTGTTGTCAATTGTCATTATTTGGGGTGCATTGGAACTTGTCAGATTTTAAATGCTGTACTTCTTTGTCTTATGTGTGGGGGGAAGGAGAGCTGCACTTTTATTATCCTTTTTGACCTGTATATTATAATTTTCTGGAAGTTACTTTTCCACTGATTCTTCAGTAAAGTTTTTAATACTTACAAAAATAATAATACCTCTTCAATACATGCCTTCTATGATATTTTAACTAGCTGTAGGAGAGGAAAATATTTTTTTATTGGTAATTATGTATGCATTTAGAGGGTTTTCAACGAAGAACTTATCCTTTACCTTGTTTTTACAATTGGCATTTAAGATAGAGCTCATTGGCAGTGACGTAATAAATATTTTGTAAGGGTATGTTGAATTTAGAAGGGGAATTTTCAATTCTTAGGAAGTTGTGAAAGTTTAGTTATACATTTGACAAAATTGCCAACAATTACAATTCCAATTAGCATTTTATTTCTTGTGAAACATGAGAATTCTAACTCCCATCACTTAGATATGAATTGCCAATTCTGGTATGTCTAAATCTTTGTGAGAATTGCTAAATTACAAATAGTACATGTAAATTTGAATTTTCATTGATAATTCTAATAAAATTTTCTCATTACTTATCAAAAATTTGAATTTTCATTGAACAAACATGTGCATTGAGTGAATTCTAGAAAGCAAAAAGGGGTGATAGTTTGGCCAAAAATATGTTTCACCATTCCAGGGTTTTTTTGTCATTTTAAAATTATCCATAATGTTTTTTTGGAGGGTTGCAGCTGGTTTTTTTACCATTAGCAAGCAGATTGGCTAGAAACTTGATTGGTGAAGGAGAGGTGTGAGGTTTGTGTGGAATGGAAAAAAAAACTCATTTGTTTTTGAGGTTTTAAGAAGTGAGGCCACCTTGGTTTGGTTCAGATTCGGCTTTGAAGTTGGATGGTGTTCAGATCTTCTTGGGATCAATGTTCAGTAATTATGCTCCTGATGATTTGTGGCAGGACCAAATGACTGCAGATCATTCTTCCTTGATTACTGCTGTTACCATTGATGTTCTGTGGAAGCTGAGTAATTCAGTTTTATTTGGAGGAGGTTAGGTTGACCGGAGGTTTTGCTTGGAGTTTACATCATACTTTTACCATGAGTGCCAGGAAGTACCAAAAACCAGAGATGGTGATTCTTAGTCAAGTGATACCAAGTTAGGAATGCAATGCCCTCCTGAACAGTGGCTAAATTTTAATGTGGATGCTGCTTGTGATGAAGGTATTGCTTGTGTAGCAGTTGTAGCAAGGAATAGCGCTGGGGAAGGTTTAAAAACTTGGTTGGAGAACACTATATTGTATTCAGCAGCTGCCATGGCCTGGGCAGTGAGATGGGCTCTGGAGTTGGTGCTTAACATGGGCTGCAAGCAGGGTCTAATAGAAGGTGATGCTAAATTAGTGATAGAAAGGATACTTATCAATAAATAAAAAAATGAACAGAAGGGATGTCAATTTGTTCAAGAAAGATGGGTGAGATATTATGCATCTCCTGATGGACTCTTGAGGATTTATGCAAGCTCATCTTGATTCTAATTTTTTGTTGAATGGGGTTGTAGAGATAATAATAGATTGACTTTTTATCTTTCTTTCTACCATCCTACTCTTCCTTCTTTCCCTTGGAGAATGGTGTGGCAATTGAAGGTTCCTCCAAGGGTAGCTTTCTTTTCATGGTCTCCTTCCTTAGGTAAGATCCTTACAACAGATAACTTTCGCAAAAGGCGTATTATTGTTCTTGACTGGTGTTATATGTGTAAGAGGTGTGGGGAGTCGGTGGATCATCTTCTTCTTCATTGCCCCGTTGCATTTGAGTCGTTGTCTTTGGTGTTTTGTTTGTTTGGAATTCATTGAGTTATGCCACATAAAGGTAATTGAGTTGTTTGAGACTTGGCAAGGTAAGTTAGGCAACATTGCAATATAGACTTGTGGAGACTTGTGCCGCACTGCTTGATGTGGTGTATTTGGAGGCTAGATGTTTTGAGAGATGTGAACGGTCTTTGCTAGAGATTAAGTCTTCTTTCCTACATACTCTCCTTGCTTGGAGTGTGGCTCTATTGCATTTTTCTTGATTGTTGTAATTTTGGCTCTTGATTTATGCCCCCATAATGCATCCCCAATGTACTCGGGTTGGTTTCTTTATTAATAAATTTTTTTTTTTTTTGTTACCTATCCAAAAAAAAAAAAAAAAAAGTGACTTTTAAAAAAAATAAAATAATAGTGGCCCATTGCTAGGTATATGGAGACTTAG
The DNA here is from genome assembly GCA_036321655.1 of Quercus alba. NCBI lineage: Eukaryota > Viridiplantae > Streptophyta > Magnoliopsida > Fagales > Fagaceae > Quercus > Quercus alba. The sequence continues at coordinate 14,568,247 of CM070302.1, read as the reverse complement.
ATTCAATATTTCTGGGGTTCTGCAGACTTGGGCTTTTCCAGGAGGGCTTTTGTAAGTGTATAAGCCCGCTTTGTAATTTTCGACACATACAAAAAATCGCATATCATTCTTGGGAATTTTAATTGTTGTGAGTTTGAACTCCCAAGAATTGGCAATTCTCAATATTTGAAATTCTCAACAACTGAATTCATTGGGTTGGTTCAGGTTGCATTCTTATAAAGCTCTATACTATGCATGATAATACTTTATTTTCATTCATTTAATTTTAACTGTGTTTGTTACTTGATTTGTGTGTTGCTAGGTTGATGGCTACCTGAATAATGATGAGGAGACACGTTATAAGACAATTATATGGGAAGAAATGAACAAAGAGTATCTTGAGGTTAAGATTTCATTGCAACTTTGAATTGAGTTTTTGGTGAACAGAAAATATACATATTCTGACAATATTTTGCCCTTAAAGGTTTATATAATATACTGCATCGGTATGCTTTTTAGGAACAAGCAGCAGCAGCTGCTGCTAAGATGGAAGCTAGTCAGGTAGACTTAGAGAATTGTTCTGATGAATTACGAGCTGCGCATGAATTTGCTGCAGCAGCTGCAGCAGCTGTGGCCAAGTCAAGAAAGGTGTTATTTACATGCAACTTATTGCACTTTGTTTTTGTTTTATTTTATTTTAAAATAAATTTTATATTTTATATTTTTAAAGGTAACTTATAAGTTATATTAGTGAAAACCTGGACTTTTAGATGCAAGGAGGACAAGAACTTTTTTGTGGGAAAAATATGGGTGAAGTTGGCTATTTAAATTAGTTTTTAAATGGCAGAGGGAGTCAAGTAAAATTTGTCTAAAGGATTTCATTAGTTATTTATGTACAAATTTCATGCCTTGTAGTAAAGGTTTCATCTTCCAAAATCCAAATACTATTGCTGGGATCAATTCTTGTTTGTGATATGTTTTTGGCTTTAATTTGTAGCCTATATATTTTTTCGAGTTTAGATAAACCTCTACCTAGTGTTGATCACGCTACCGGGTCCCGGAAAATGTTATATTCCAATACACTCCTAACTCTGCTCTTTAAATGAGAAATAAAAAGACTCAAACTTATGCACTTGTTTTGACTATTGTTAAATTTAGCTTTTTTGCTTGGCCCCCCACACCCCCCCCCCCCCCCCCCAAAAAAAAAAAAAAGGCACTGCTTGCAGTTGTAAGAGAAAATGTTTTCTTCATTTAGGTTATGATTCTTTTGAAATTATAATTTTGTTTCCCTAGTTATTCTCATTTGAAACATTTATTATCTAGTAATACTTTTATATCTTTGGTTTCATATTAAACTAGGAGCGAAAACGAACACAAGATTCGAATGCCAATCCTGCTCAAACAGCTGCAGAAGCAGCTCATCAAATGCTAATCAAGAAGGTAAGTCATGAAAAGATCAGTCTTGAAGCAAATGAGTATTGACTAAATATTGTAAATAGCTGCGTGTGTGCGTTATTTAATCTCATGGTATGTTGCTATTCAGCTCAACTGAATTAATATGATATTTTTTAAAATTTTAATTAAAAAAAAAATCATTTTCTGTATCATCTTTGTCAATTGTGTTTTCCCATGAGCTTCACTGATGACCACAACTGTGTTTGTGTGTGTGTAAATCACTCGGTATGTTGGTATTCAGCTCAACTGAATTAATATGGTTTTTTATTTTTTATTTTTTCTGTATCATCTTTGTCAATTGTATTGTCCTATCAGCTTCCCTGACAACCATATAATCTTTTTGAATCCTTTTTTACCAGTATAAAGTCTATTATTAATTTCATTGCTTTTTTGCTTCTCTCATCCTTGCTACTAATGTGTTATTTTTCCTCTGGTGTTGATTGTGTTGTTAACAGAGACTCAGTTCGAAAATCAACTATGATGTGTTGGAGACACTCTTTACCAACGATGTATGTTTGTTTTCTCTTATTTTTATTGTACAAACTTTAATGTCAAGATTCTGGAAGTGTGTGCATGCGCGTGTAGTTACCAATTAAATACATTAGTCCAACTTATTATAATTTTTTTTTGTAATTAATCTTGGCAGCCACCATCTGATTCAAATAAAAAAGCCAAAGCATCAAATGATGATGGTGATGGTGATGCCACAGGGCAAAGTGACGGTGAGAAAGAGCATGATGGGGACATCACAGACAACTATGATGAACCGGGACAAGGGTTTGAAGACATGGAGCAGGAAGATGACACGGGAATATATAGCAATGGATTGCACTATGAAAATGGAGAGGATTTTGATGACTATAACTATGATAATGGTAACGATGAATATTGAATCAAAAAGTGATTGTGTTCGAAGATGTAGCTCACGGAATGCTCTTTTGAATTCTTTGAAGCACCTGGGAAAAAATTATAAAATCAGATTGGAGGCCGACATGGAAAGGAAATTGAAAGAAAAAAGAAATAATATTGTAGAATTTATTAGGGAAAGGCTTCAACTGGATGTAATACGGATACCTAATCTTGTGGAACAATTATTCAAGATACAATTTGAATTTAAAGCTTTCTTTTTTCTTTTTCTTTTTTTCCTTTTTTTCCCCCAGTCCGGGGATACAAGTCAATGTATCTGGAGTTGTCTCTTCGGGCTTCAATTTTTTATTTTTTATTAATTTAGATTTTGGAAATAATTTTTGTCAGAAGTCCATCCGTGACTTAAAAAAGAAAAAGAAAAAAAAAAGAATCATTCATGTACACAACACCCTTGACATTAATCAATAGTTTTGAAGTCACAAGGACTAGTCTCTACCCGTCGTGGGTCTTTTTCTACCCTTGCGTGGGTTCTTTCTGCCCTTATGTAGGTCTAACGCTGCCACTGTTCGTGGTTTCTCCCTGCCCTTTGTGGGTTTGCCTGCCACGTGTGAGTCTACGGGGGATTTTGTGATTTTCGTGATGATCTTGGAGAGGTTCGAGATACTCAGGCGGCTCATGGTGATTTTCTTGACTTTCTCTATGATGAGATGAGTCGAATAAACACTAGGATTGAACACATAGCTTGCCATCAGTCTTAACTTGGTGGTGGTGATGATGATGATGATGATGATGATGCTTTTAGCTCATTTGACAATGATGATATGACTACTCCACTATGATTCACCTTTTGTCTATCATGACAAAAATGGGAAGTAGTTTTGAAAGTAGTTAAACCTAATTGATAGGGGGAGAGTTAGGTAATTTGAGAGATGTAGTGAGGATTTTGATGATGATGTATCTTTTCTTTTCTTCTTTATTTCTCACATGTTATTTCTTTTCTCACCTTTTACACGTTTCTTTATTTAAATAACTTGTCTATTTTTCACACATGATGCCTAGATGTATTTTGTTTAGTATTTCAGTTTTTAAGACAAGTTACAAAGTCTAAAAAAATCTTTAGAAAAACATAGTCTAGTTATATAGTTTTTCGATGTAGCACATTTAATTTTAAATTTAAATGCACTTTTGACAGTTCCGTTTGGGTCATCTGCAAATATTTTATGTCAATTAGTACTTACTCTGTTTTTTTTTAATACATTTTAATGTAATTGTTGTTATCATCTTTTTTTTTTTGCTGAATTGTTGTTGTCATCTAACATATGAAAAATGCTGATACAGCTAATAGATTAATTAAATGTAAGTTAATAATAAATCTTCTCCAAGTTGCATATCTCTCAATCCATCAAGTAATGATCACGCCAATCTCCCAAAAGTGCAGCTTCACATAAATGATGCTCAATTTCTGGATCCCCTGAACATATCCCACACTGATAGGTGGAAATAATGCTTTGTTCGTGTAGGTAGGATTTGATGGCAAGCTGTCCACGTAAAACACTGAATTTTATGTGGAACATTTGAGGGACTAAATTAGATGCCCCAGATATTTGCTACCGTTTTTGGCAGTTGAAGAAGAGCCTAGCTTAGCATTATGAAACTCCATTTGCTACAATTTGTATGCACTCTTTTTTGTAAAAATAAAATGCTATCTTCCCTTCAATTTGAACTCAAAGGGATGCTTTTAATCTGACTAGCTTCATAGGGCATGAAAATTCGTTCAATTAAATCCGCTCTCCAACAATGTGAACCTGGGTTAATTAGCTGAATTATATTAGGGACATAACTTTTGGTACAACTTTATGTCACAACTCACCACATGGTAAGTTGTGATTGGTAAAGGTATGTCAGTGGACCATGTGGGGACACATCCTTACCAATCACAACTCGCCATATGACGAGTTATGGCACAAAATTGTGTCAAAAGTTGTGTCTCTAACATAATTCTAATTAGCTCACTCACATAAGAATTTGGATTAATTCGTTTTTTCACAGTTTAATTTTTAGTTTTTTTTGTCAAGAGGCAAACTCGTAACTCATAAGTAGTTAAGATCTCTTCATTCTTCATTTTCATTTATTCACCTATATATGTTCATAGTTAAGAGGCAATCACTAGTCAACAATATTCTTCAATTCAAAAACACTATTTTTCTCTATCATCCATACTTCCCTCCAGAATGAGTAGAAGGGATGCTCCCTACTCTCCCTCTCCCTCTCATTGAACGTCGTTGACACGGTGATGGACATGGAGGAATATGTGATGGCAGCGAAGAAATGGAAGTTGTTGTTTTGGCAAGAGATTTTTTGACATAAAATCAAATGCAGAGCAGTAAGAGATTTTTTTTTTCCTGTCTTGCCAGAGCTTGGGTTTGGTCTTTCAGGGTGGGGATAGGACAAGAAAGGTTGGCCAGCCAACCAGTGAGACATGACATGTTTGAGACAAAATCACTCCTCTTTAGGGGTGGATGATCCAATTTTATCTTGTCATGTTGTCATCCCTAATAATATTCCCTTCTAGCTCAACTTACTAACAATTTAGCATAATCTCTCCAATTATCACACATGCCACAACCATCTTACGTGACAAGTTGTGGGTGGTAGAAAAACAATGGTGTGTTTAATTTATGTGATACTGACAGACAACTAATCATAATCTGTCACGTAGGATAGTTGTGACAAAATGTGTGATACTGACATTATTGTAATCTCTCAGTCTAATAGGATAAAAGTATTTACAATTGAAAAACAAATGTGCTAAAAAATAGACCATGAATTTGTATAATTTATTTGTCCTAAATTGACTCGGTTAGTTTTAAAGAGTGAACCACTTATAAAACAAACAACATTTAGGAATGTTCTTCCGCCAATGGTAACCATCGAAGCCCATCTCTTTTCTTCTAAATTAGCCCCTCAACCCAACCTTCTCAATCCCCTTGCTGCTAAGGCCAAGATCCGCAAAACCCAAGTCCAACAAAAGCAAACATCATGGTCAGGCTTGAATAACCCAACCACCCATGCAAACCTCTCATCGTCAAAACCACACCCCAAATGGCCTGACATTCTCAATACCAATTGATAACTCCCAACTTACAACACTACTAGCTGGTATCAACATTGTTGTCTTTTTGGCTCAATACTATTGCTACCGGTGCTCTTTTCCCTTCTTGAACCAGATCTAACTTCAGAACAAAATAACAACTCATGTTTATGATCAACTCCAGTATCACATTGGATTCAGAAATAATACATATTCCACTAACAAGCTAGGAAATCAAATCTTCAGAATGTTTGACATATTCTTGCAAAGGAGTTTTCCATTCTATGGCATTGAAATCCAGAAATGAACAGGTGGGATCAGTAATAGTGCACACACAAAAAGGATGTTGGGGATAGGAAAAATGAGGGACTGTGAAAGAGCGGGGTATTATATATAGGTAAATGTGTGGGATTGAATGAAAAAGGATGAAGGTGAAATTGGGGTCTCAAGAAAATTCATTAAGACTAGCAATGTTTGTTGCTTCTCCAGAAATGTGGTCAAAATGGAATGCTTCTCGCTAAAAGGGTTTTCGGCACCTTGCAAAGCACCTCCGCTAGGGGCAATAACACATGAAAATTGCTTTCAACCCTCCAACCGCAACACCAAACTTGAATTTCCTGTAGCCAGGCATTGCGTAAGTTCATGTGACATCCTTTTTTTTGGTCTTCCACAAAAAGCACTAACATACCATCTGAAGAACATAATATGAATAAAACTAGTCAAAATCAACAAATTGGCAATATCAAGATATACAAATACATATATAAGAGAACAAATGTAATAAGCATGTTACAAGTTTATTTAACCATCAAATTGCCATATTTCACAAAAAAATATTTAAAAATATAAACCCATTTAATAAATGGGTCGTGTTAGGATTGAGGAATCTTGATCTGTTTAATAAACATGTCGGGTTAGTGATGACCTATATAGTTGAATACTCATGAGTTAATACGACACAAACCCGACACGCAAACATGAATTGCCACCCCTATCTGAAACCAAGAAGAATTACTTATAAAAAGGAATTAATGTTTTTTTCCAAAAACAGTAGAGGCGAGCTTTGTGTTACTAAGACGAATATTTCATTTGATGCAGTTAGAGGATTTATCTTTATAATTCTCTTCTGTTTTAGGTGATAATATAATTCATATGATGTAATTCCTTCTTCTTTCAATTAAATTGATAACCTTTCTATTAAAAAGAAAAAGGGAATAATAATATTTTCTTAAAAACACCATTATGGTTTCAGAGTTTTGGCTTTATTCTCAATTTGATCATCAAGTTTTCACAATTTTTATTTTAGTTTTTATATTTTTAAATTTGTTGTCATTTTTGTTTATACTTTACATCTTCATCTCACTTGGAAAAAAAATTTGTTTTTAAATTTATACTAGCCTTGCAATCTATTAGTCTATTAGCCACATAAAAGTTTTTTATATGCAACATGACGACAAAGATCAAAATGACAAGAAGTTTTAAGTATATAAAAACTAAAGCAAAAGTAGATCAAAATGAAAAATTAAATCAACATATAGGGATCATGTTTTTGCCTAATATCTCCTTATAAAGAGTTAAAAGTTAAAACCCAATAAATAATGGAAGTTTTTATTTTTTTTTTGATTGGTTAATCATTTAATCCCTACATGTTTTTTTTCCCAATTGGGCTTTTCAGGCCTCTGTTTTTCTTTCATATATATACATTGGGTCCACCAATTTCAGCTTTCTTTCACAAAAGCAATATTTCCATTCAAACCACTGTTTCTCCATTCTCCATTTCCCTCCAAAAATGAGCAGCAAGAAACACAATGCAACCCAAGCTTCTCCCTCTCAACCTCAACCTCCAAATACCATCGACGATGAAGTAATCCAGGCCACGAATGAATTCCAAAAAGGGAACCACAGAGAAGCCTTGAATCTTGCCGAGGCCATCCTTGTCCGCCACCCAAACTCCGCCGTCGCTCACGGCTTCCGCGGCTTCTGTCACATGAAAATCGTCCTTTCAGTCAGAAACAACTCTTCCGACGCTCACCTCAGCCTCGCCGAAACGCTCGAACATGTCAAGATTTCTGTCGAATCATCCAAGCGAGCCGTGGAGTTATGCCCCGACTCCCTCTACTTCCGGTCATACCATGTCAATGCACTCTTCGATTTAGCTGATTACGACAACGCCAATGCCGGGTTTGGACCCGTGATCGAAGCATGTGATGCCGCTCTAGCCATCGAAGACCCCATCCTCATGGAAGGTACCATCTTCAAATGTGAAGAGCGGGCCAGAGAGTCTCAGATTCAAGAACTCAGAACTATACTCGGAGCCTTCAAACTAATTAGCAAGTCTATCATAGACGCTACGTACATGAAAAATATAAAGAATGAGATTCAAGAAGTGCAAGACAGAAAGGACGAGATCGAACAGAGTGGTATTATGGCGAGAAAGAACTTCGAAAGAAAGCTCAAGAACCCCAAGAAAGACACGGTGGAGACACGAGTCAAGGATTATTGGAACAACACGATGAGTACGGAGCTAAAGAAGAATTTGTTGAGGATTCGGATCGAAGACCTGAAACTGCATTTTGCGAAGAATGAATCACCGGCGGCTGTGGCTGTGGCGGAGAAGGTGATGCAGGCCGTGGAGTATGTGAAGGTCTCACAGAATTGGAAGTTTTCTACGTGTTGTTGTTGCGGAGAGAGGATTCTCGACATGGAAGGGTTCGCAGAGCACATGAAGCGTGTGCATTTAAGGACTTTATCCAATGAGTTACGAATATTGGTCGAGCCTGAAATTGTAATTGATTTGGTCGAGACCTTTGAATCAAGAGTATGGAAACCCGTGGACGTGGTTGCCGCGAAGAAAATGATGGAATATTTGTCAAGAAATAAGCATGGAGATGAGGACCTACACGAGTCTAAATTTTTCGTGAACCAGAAAGAGTGGCCTTTTTGCAAAAATAGCAGGCGTGGTGTGGTCATTGATAAAATTCAAGCAAGGTTACATGTGTTCTTGAAGATTAGATGTTTTGCTTGGAATCATTTTCAAGCGTTTATGTACTTGATTATGCAAATGCTGGAGAAGCATATTCCGGAACAGCTGCTTAAGGAACATCGCATGGACCAGACGCTGCTCTCGGTGTGCCTCCTTGACACCTCAGAGCTTAGCTTTGTGTTTGAGTTCTTGGATGAACTCTATAATACTTGCGGGTTATGGAGGATCTACAAGAGTGTTGATAAGGATGTGGTTAGAGGTGAGCCTTGTGATGCTAATCTTGAGAAGATTGTTTTTAATGAGGACTTCTCTTGTGTAGTTTTCGACAAGAGAATGTTGCGTGGAGAACTTGTTGTGACGAATGATGAAGCTGCTGTTACTTTTAGTGCTGATGAGGAAATCGAATTAAACGATGATGAATGTAAAGACGCTTTTGTGGATTGGTTATTAGAGGGAAGTACTAATATTGGGGAGCAATTAAAGCAGTGGACAAGTTTGAGAGAAACTAGTATTAGTCAGGGGAAAGTGTTTTTCAAGATTTATGAGGCTGAATTGGAACGGATACAGAACATTTGTGAGATAAAAGTACAGTATTTGAGAGACCTTAATGTATGTGAGAATCTGGACAGTATATGTGTTGAAGAAGATAAGAGAAGAGAAGATTCTGGGTACAAACCAGTGAGTTATGAGTATCTCTTGTCAGAGCGGCAGAGACAGATTGAGAGGACAAATGGTCATATTTTCGAGTTGGCTGTCATATGGATTGTTTTGAGAGGAAATCATGAGGACAATAAAATAAAATTAGGGATCAAGAAGCTGATTTATGAGATAGTTATAAAGGTATGTTATAGCCAAATTATGAACATGTCAAACTTTCTAAGTGGTTTAATGTGAAACTGTCTCTATGTGTATTGTGGTGTGTGACATTAAAGCCGTTGCTTGATGAACTGCTATATTCCAGAGGATGATTGAATCTTGGTATGTTTGTTGTTGCAGCTTTACAAATTTGATGCTATAATGAGGACGACTACTATTGCTATGGAGCAGACACGGGAGAAAATTGTTACAATAGCTGCTGATGACCACCGATTGATTATGGTGCCCCTGCTGAAGTCATTCATGCAGGTTTGTGTTAGTTTCTCTGCGCTGTTTTTTTTTTTTTTCTTTCAAAAAAAGGCTTTTCATGTAGTTACCTTCTTACCCATCTATGATTTGATGTTTCGGTATACTATTCCCCTTTTATAGGCGCGCCTGGAAGAACTGGCCAATGAAGATGCAGAAGAGAAGTCTAAGGCTGCAAGAGAAGCTTCGTTATCAGAACTTGAACCTGATGACAAGAAGAACACTAACAAAGAAGGTGGTGATGCAAGACAAGGACAGAGAAAATCGAAGGTAAAAAAGAAGAAAAAGGATAAAAGAAAGCCAAAGGAATTAAAGGTCCTTTATACTGGCTATTGTACAGTATCTTTTTTATGGTAGTTACACTTGTCTAAAGCTACACACGTATAAATTCATCTGAAAAAATGGAGAAGGGGCAGGAACTAAAAGTGTGAATATAAGAGCATGTAACATGTTAAATATTAACATAAGATGGCAGAAATTGGAGAAATATACTTGAATTGGATGCAAAATGTGTAGGAGCTAGAGTTTTAAAAGGTGAAACAAAATTGTAAGATAGTGTTAAAGAAATGGGTATTTCAGAGGCAGAAAAGTTAGGAAAATGTTGATCAAGTTTACAAGAATAGTAGTAATTAAGGATCTTTACTTTGAGAGAGTAATAAATGGGGCAATCTAATACATATGACATACAACAGACATTAAACACAAGCACTTCCTGAAACAGATTATCACAGCAGCTATTTAATTGCATATAAACTCTGCAGTTGCACAACAATGTAACAAAATTTAATATTTTTTTCTTTAAATTTTGGAATGGAAAAAATTAGATATGACTAATAAATTAAGAACTAGAGATAGTAAAGCAGCTGAGGTTGGGTTTAATTAAGGCTGAGAAAACACATACCTTTTTGAAATAGAAAGAAAGAAAGATATAAGATTTGCATAGTGTTCCCAGTTCCCACAAAACAAAGAGAATTGATTATGCAAACTGATGTCCCAAAAATATACATTCACTTATCACAGGTAACTGGAAGTAGCGAGGAGCAGCGGGAAAATGTTTCTATTCCTTCCTCTTCACACTTCGTTCTTATGGGTGCTATTGGAAAGGAATCTATGGCTAGGAGTTCTTCACAGATGGTCGCTAAGTCCAAGCGATCTCAAGATGATGCTACGCCTGCTCAACAGGAGGAGACAGAGTTTCATGCCACAGAGGATGCTGCCTATGCTCGCCGTCCCTCTTCATCTGCTCCATCTTCTTCTTCCTCTTCTGGAGTTGAGGCTACCTTAGCTGCCATCCTTGATCAGCTCCAGCTCGTTCGTGATGATCTTGGAGAAATTCGAGATACTCAGGCTGCTCATGGTGATCGTCTTGACCTTCTTTTTGATAATATGAGTCAAATGAACACTAGGATTGGACGCATAGCTAGCCCTTAGTCTCGAATTGGTGGGTTTGCACATTCTCCAGAGCATAAGTCATTGGATGCACCTTCAGCTAGTGGTGATGATAATGATGATGCTTCTAGCTCTTCTGATGATGATGAGATGACTACCTCACCATGATTAACCCTTTGTCCATTGTAACAAAAAAGGGAAGTAGTTTTGAGAGTAGTTGATAGGGGGAGAGTTAGGTAGTCTTGAGGGATGTAGTGAGGATTTTGATGTATAGTATAGGTTTATCTCACTATTCATGTATTTTTTGGTTTTTTAATCATTTTACATACATTGAGCTTATTATATATATGATGATGATGTATGTTTTCTTTTCTTCTTTATCTTCTCTAGTTTATTGAGAATGCATACAATCCTTCTTATCACTGTTAGGAGGGTAATCCTATTGTTTGTCATGACCAATCTTGCTAAAATGAAAATAAATCTAATGAGCCATATTAGTAAGGATCAGAATTTCTGATGCATTGCATTACTCTTTTGAGATTGATTTTCTTTGTATTTACATGCTATCTGTGGTAATTATTAGCCTATTTGGGGATAGGACAGAGAGTATTCACATATGTGAGAGATTAACTAAGACACCCTCTGAGGCAATTCTATAATATATGAATAAGAAATTTATTTGTTTGCTTTCCTTACTTTCATCCAAAGATTAATTACTCATCTGTGCACTATGCATCTTGCGTTGGCTCAAATGAACGAGTATTGTTGCAGTTTTAGAACCACTGTCCTAGAAGTAACCAGATTCTAAATTTATAATCCTTCTGTTTGCTTGTCATTCCAATTGGCGCTGTTTAGAATGCCAGCAGGCGAGAATCTTTTTTTGGACACAGTAATTTTGCTTTGACTTTTATGCTTGATTTTCCTGACTTGATTAAATTGATGAGTTGTGTTGCTGATATGATTTGTGATTCAGTTAATTCTTTCAATGGCTGCCCTTTCTTACCTAGATATTTGATCATTTTGATGACATGAAAAATGGGGTCATTGATTTTGAGGAGGTTGTTCGTCCACTCGGTGTCTTCCATCCTCATGCTCCTATGGATGACAAAATTGATTTTAAGTGTTGAGGCAGTTTCTACTTTATGCAACTATAAATGTAGACTTTTTGGTTTATACTTTAGGTTGGTTTGGATTGGCATCTACATTGCAGACATTTGCGTTTCACCCTTTTTTTTTTTTTTTACTAACCCAACGCTTCTTGTACTTTTCATGGGACATGAACAGTGCACGAAGGCAAGTGAACAGTGATTTTCTTGTGAATAGTAATTCAACAAATATTTTTTTAATATTTTCAATTTTCAGTAAAATAAGTTGTATCTAAACGCAAACTTTATATCTTTATCTCACTTGCAAAAAAAAAATTTTTTTTTTAAATTTAAATTAGCCATGCAATCTATTAGTCTATTAGTCATGTAGAAGTTTTTCATAAGTAACATGACGACAAAGATCAAAATAACAAGAAGTTTTATGTATATAAAAATTAAAACGAAAGTTGTGAATACTTGAAGATCAAAATGAAAAATTAAATCAAAATATAGGGATAGTGTTTTTGCCTAATATCTCCTTATAAAGAGTTAAAACCCAATAAATAATGGGAGAAATGTGAGGGCATAAACCCCTTCTTCTTTTTTGTGATTGGTTAATCCCTATATAGTTGTTTTTCCCAATTGGGCATTTCAGGCCTCTGTTTTTCTTTCAAATATATATACATTGGGTTCACCCGTTTCAGCCTTTTTCACAAAAGCAATATTTCTATTCAAACTACTGTTTCTCCATTTCCCTCCAAAAATGAGCAGCAAGAAACACAATGCAACCCAAGCTTCTCCCTCTCAACCTCAACCTCCAAATACCATCAACGATGAAGTAACCCACGCCATGAATGAATTCCAAAAAGGGAACCACAGTGAAGCCTTGAATCTTGCCGAGGACATCCTTCTCCGCCACCCAAACTCCGCTGTCGCTCACGGCCTCCGCTGCTTCTGTCACATGAAAATCGTCCTTTCAGTCAGAAACAACTCTTCCGACGCTCACCTCAGCCTCGCCGAAACGCTTGAACATGTCAAGATTTCTGTCGAATCATCCAAGCGAGCCGTGGAGTTATGCCCGGACTCCCTCTACTTCCGGTCATACCATGTCAATGCACTCTTCGACTTAGCTGATTACGACAGCGCCAATGCCAGGTTTGAACCCGTGATCGAAGCATGTGATGCCGCTTTAGCCATGGAAGACCCCATCCTCATGGAAGGTTTCTTGGAAAATGAAGAGCGGACCAGAGAGTCTCAAATTGAAGAACTCAGAACTATAATCAGACTCTTCAAAATGCATAGCAAGCATATCATAGACGCTGAATACATAAAAAATGTAAAGAATGAGATTCAAGAAGTACAAGACAGAAAGGATGAGATCGAACAGAGTGCATTTGTGGCGAGGAAGAACTTCGAAATGGGCTCAAGAAAGCTCAAGAACCCCAAGAAAGACACGATGGAGACACGAGTCAAGGCCTATTGGAACAACACGATGAGTACGGAGCTAAAGAAGGATTTGTTGAGGATTCGGATAGAAGACCTGAAACTGCATTTTGCGAAGAATGAATCACCGGCGGCTGTGGCTGTGGCAGAGGAGGTGATGCAGGCCGTGGAGTATGTGAAGATCTCACAGAATTGGAAGTTTTCGACGTGTTGTCTTTGCGAAGTGAGGATCTTCAACATGGAATGGTTTGCAGAGCACATGAAGCGTGTGCATTTAAGGACTTTATCCGATCAGTTACGATTGCTCGAGCCTGAAATTGTAATTGATTTACTCAACACCACTGAATCAAGAGAATGGAAACCCGTGGACGTGGTTGCTGCGAAGAAAATGATGGAAGATTTGTCAAGAAATAAGCATGAAGCTGAGGGCCTACACGAGTCTAAATTTTTCGTGAACCAGAAAGATTGGCCTTACTGCCAAAATAGCTGGCGTGGCGCGGTCATTGATAAAATTCGAGCAAGCTTACATGTGTTCTTGAAGATTAGATGTTTTGTTTTGAATCATTTTCGGGCGTTTATGTACTTGATTATGCAAATGCTGAGGAAGAAAATCCCGGAACAGCTGCTTAAGGAACATTGCATGAACCAAACACCGCTCTCAGTGTGCCTCCTTGACATCTCAGAGCTTTATCGTGTGCTCGAGTTGTTGGATGATCTCGATAATACTTGCGGGTTACAGAGGATCTACAAGAGTGTTAATAAGGATGTGGTTAGAGGTGAGCTTTGTGATGCTTATCATGAGAAGATTGGTTTTAATGAGGACTTCTCTTGTGTAGTTTTCGACAAGAGAATGTTGCGTGGAGAGCTTGTTGTGACGAATGATGGAGCTGCTGTTACTTCTAGTGCTGATGCGGAAATCGAATTAAACGATGATGAATGTAAAGACGCTTTTGTGAATTGGTTATTAAAGGGAAGTACTGATATTGGGGAGCAATTAAAGCTGTGGACAAGTTTGAGAGAAACTAGTATTAGTCTGGGGAAAGAGTTTTTCAAGATCTATGAGGCTGAATTTGAACGGATACAGAACATTTGTGAGAAAAAGGCACAGTATTTGAGAGACCTTAATGTATGGCGAAATTTGGAGAGTATATGTGTTAAAGAAGATAAGAAAAGAGAAGATTCTGGGTACAAACCAGTGAGTTACGAGTATCTCTTGTCAGAGCGGCGAAGACAGATTGAGAGGACAAATGGTGATATTTTCGAATCAGATATCATATGGAATATTTTTGAAGGAACTCGTGTGGACAATAAAATAAAATTAGCGATCAAGAAGCAGACTGATAACATAATTTTAAGGGTATGTTATAGCCAAAGTATGAACTTATCAAATTGTCTAATTCGTTTAATGTGAAACTCAATGTCTCCCTGTGTAGTGTGGTGTGTGATATTAAAGATGTTGCTTGATGGACTGCTATATTCCATTAGATGATTGAACCCTGGTATGTTTGTTGTTGCAGCTTTACAAATTTGATGCTATAATCAGGACGACTACTATTGCTATGGAGCAGACAGGGACGAAAATTGTTACGATAGCTGCTTATGACCACCGATTAATTATGGTGCCCCTGCTGAAGTCATTCATGCTGGTTTGTGTTAGATTCTCTGTGCTGTTTTTTTTTTAAAGGTTTTTCATATAGTTAAGTTCTTACCCGTCCATGATTTTGACGTTTTCGGTATACTATTCCCCTTTTATAGGCACGCCTGGAAGAACTGGCCAACGAAGATGCAGAAGAGAAGTCCAAGGCTGCAAGAGAAGCTTCAACAGAATAGGACACATACATGCATTACAGTTTTGACTTTTTTTTTCCCATAGTGCTACAATGAGCTTGCTCTAATATGCTATTGCCTTATTTGTTGCTGATGAAACATAAAGAAGAGTACTGCCACTTCCAAGTGCCTAGTAAACTTGTGTCTCAATGTTTTCAGGAACATGTGACCCTATGAAATATACCATCTTTGCAGATAAACGCAAGTATTCAATCGCTTAATAGTTTTTTTTTATTGTGTTTGCAATTTGCAAATGAAATGCATGTATCATGTATGAATGATTTATGTGCATTGTGACACTTAAATTTGTGTTTGATCAGTGGTTGTTGTATCTGATGCATAAACTATTTCTGATCAAGATTTCATCTAAGCCTTTCTTCCACATCAATCAGATATCCATTTAAGTTTAAAAGTAGTTGTCTAGTAATCCATATTTCCATACAACTTTAACAAAGCAATCCACCTAGAATTCCCAGAATCTTCTTCCCCATCTGAACTCTCAAACTTTCCATGGGACAGTAGCCAACAGCCCCTTGATTACAAGACTTGAGGCAATGACAAAACTTGAATTGGTTAAAAACTAGTGCTATAGGTTGAATATCCTCAATCAAGTCATTAGCACTCTTAGATATATGTTTGGGAAAAACAAAGGCATCAGCCCGGAACAGAGGCCTCCATCTCCACTAAGCGAAAGCCACAGCTTCAGCACAAAACTGCAATGCCCGTTTCATACCGATTGATATGTCGTATGTAAATTGATTAAACAATAATTTGGTAGAACAGTCAACAGATATTATAAATAAATAAAAAATCTTTAGAAAAGTTTTTATTTTATTATGACTATGTAACATATTTAATTTTAAATTTAAATGCACTTTTGACAGTTCCATTTGGGTCATCTGCAAATATTTTATGTCAATTAGTTCCTACTCTTATTTAATACGTTTCAATGTAGTTGTTGTCATCTAAGATATGAAAAGTGCTGATACGGCTAATAGATTGATTAAATATAAGTTAATAATAAATCTTCTCCAAGTTGCATATCTCTCAATCCATCAAGTAATGGTCACACCAATCTCCCAAAAGTGCAGCTTCACAGTAAATGATGCTCAATTTCTGGATCCCCTGAACACATCCCACACTAAATGGGTGGAAATAATGCCTATTTCAAAGAGTTTTGTCCGTGTAGGTAGGATTTTATGGCAAGCTGTCCACCTAAAACACTGAATTTTATGTGGAATATTGAGGAACTAAATTAGATGCACCAGATATTTGCTATTGTTATTAGCAGTTGAAGAAGAGCCTAGCTTAGCATTTTCACTTCACACATCAATCAATCAATATATTACTAAAAGCTGAAGCGTAGCGTTTAATGCTGCTGCGCTCACGTTGAGCCACGTCAACGTCCACGTCATCATCTTTTTTTTTTTTTTTTTTTTTTTTTTTTTTTTTTTCCATTTTCTTATAATTATTTATAATTTTTTTTATTTCATATTTACACTTCTCCAACCTTTCTTCCTCCCTTACCTTTTCATCTCCCCACTACTTCTCTAACCTTTCTCCTTCTCTCATTCTCTCACCTTCTCATCTCCCCACTACTCTCTACATTAATATCATTCTTCATCTTTCCCTTCATCTTCCTCTATTTTTGTCTCTTCTTATTCACACTTTCTTACTATAAATTTGTCACTATCTCATTCATTCCATGCATAGTTTTCCCTTACAAAAAAAAAGGTTCTCTCTCTCTCTCTCTCTCTCTCTCTCTCACACACACACACAATTTTTGAGTGGATTTTTATTTTTTATTTTTCTTGCATCTTCGCTTTAGGTTGATAATTTTTTATATTCTTTAATCTACTTTAGGTTAATGCAATTCAGCTCTCTCTCTCTCTCTCTCTCTCTCTCTCTTTGATTGTTAAATGTTATCCTATTGCATTATAAAGGATTAAACTTAAAAATATAATATTATTCTAATACATAGCATGATTTGGATAATTTAATTTGGTAGCTAATGTAATTTGATAGCATGATTTTTATAGTGCTCAATTTAGATGTTAAACTATGAGACATTAATCATTTTTGTTTATTTTTTAATCCTTTGTGGTAGACAAAGTACTCTATAATGCAATTTATTTAGAGAAAAGCAAAGGTTGGCTAAACAAAAGTTATTGGATGAGAGACAAATTTTATCTTTTGCAATTTTACTTTCATTATTATTATTATTGTTTTATAACAATGCATATATAGAAATTTAATTCTTAGATTTTGCTAATAATTGATTATTTGATAATATGTTTTAGGTGGACGAAATTACAATTTCCGCAAAGAAAATAACCTTAGTAGATTATAAATAACAATTTTTTTTCCTAATTGGTCCAATTAATCATAGTTAAGTTTTATTAATTTTTTTAGTTACTTTTTTCAGTGTTTTGGATTGTAGGCAGAAAAAATAAGTTTGAGAAAGTTTGTTTAAAACTAAAAGAATAATTTCTAAATTTTCTTTTCTTTTTAATGATTCACAAAATGTTATAAATAACTTTTATTAAAAAATAAATATTTTCGTTAAATTGCCTTTTGAATTTTTGAGAAAAATTGTATTTTTTTTCATTTTAGTACAACAAAAATTATTAAATTTATGATTTATGATTGTTTCTATATTACATTTATGATTATTCTTATAATGAATAAGAATATAATTACAAAATACATTACTCTTTATTAAATTAGTTTAAATTGTATAAAATAAATTTAATAAAACTACCATAAAAATAATTATCATGCGCAACACGCAGGTTTGTGGCTAATCTATATATAATCTATATATTACTAAAAGCTGAAGCGTAGCATTTAATATTGCTACGCTCCCGTTAAGCCACATCAGCAGTCATGTCATCATCTTTTTTCTTTTCAATTTTTCATATAATTGTTTAACATTTAAAGTGAATTAATAACTCCATTATATTAAAATCAAAATATCATATTAATCTTATTTTTAATTATTCTTATTTATTATTATACTTTCTTCAACTTTTCTCATTCCATTTTAACTTTTCATATCCCCACTACTCTCTAACTTAATATCACTATTCCCTTACCCCTTTATCTTCTTTTATTTTGACTATTCTTATTCTTTACCTCTTACTATAAATTTGTTGTTCTCTCAATCATTCCATGCATGATTTTCTATTTTTCCACACACAACAAGTTCTCTCTCTCTCTCTCTCTCTCTCTCTCTCTCTCTCTCTCAGTTTTTGGTGTATTTTTTAATTTTGAACTTTTGTATTCTTTACAATTCTACTTTGAATTGATATGATTTAGTTTTGTGTTTTTTGCTGTTATCTTTTCAATTCTTATTTGATTGCAATCATTCCATTGCAAGGAAGACATGCATTTTTTATTATTGGTTCAAAATAGGATAGGTAATTCTTTTCATCATTGTCATAAACAGGTTGACCCCACACTTCTTCACTTGGAAACCACTGCTTATTATGTATTATTGAATACTTCATTTCATCTCCGGCTTCCAATAGAGTGCAACCATAGATATTCCCAACATGGTATTACATGACAATTCTTTTGTTGATATTGCCATGTGATTTTTTTGGTATAATTTTTTAATTCATAGATTATAGTGAATCCATTCATATCATGAAAGCTTCTTGCAAATATCGCACATAAAGACCATCCTCGAATCTTTTGCTTTACTAGCGTGGGCACAACAAAATATAAAATTGATCCCTTACTCTACTCAAGCCAGTTTGGAAGCTCACCCAAAGGAAGGAAAACACTAAAATTGTCGGTTGCAATCAATTCCTAATAAATTAAATCATGAGCAACAAATTATCATCCGAATTGAAAGTTTAAAACCCACAATCAAATTAGGAGAGAGAGATAGTGGAGATAGAGAGTCATTATCTCTTTCATTTTATTTTATTCAACATTTAAATTCAGCAACATCCTCCATAATCCATATCATTAAATTATTTATATTTTGTCTCATTTAAAAAAAAATTAAACATATAATATTTTACTTAAATTCAAATAAATAAAAATTGTTCTTATAAAGTCTTCCCATAAAATCTTACAATGGAAAAATGAAATGCAAAACAAATACCAATTTAGAAACACTAAATTAAAAAAAATAATAATAATAGAATTTCAAACCAAACATAACTGAAAAAACTAATAGTGATGGCTATACTAATTTAATGGCAGCAAAATGGAATGAAAAAAAAATAATAATAAACATTACAATGCATATTTAGTACATTAGAATTATTATCAAATTTGGGAAAACAATAGGATGCCAACAAATAAACAACAAGAGAGAGATTTATAGGTAATAAAGTGTAGAGAGAGAAAGAAAAATAAAAGAAATTAAATGTCAATTTGTAACTGTTATTTAGAAAATAAAGAGGCCAACGAGTACGTGATGGGAGGAGTGAAAAAAAAAAAAAAAAAAGATGACCTTACGGAGGACATTAAAAACTTTATAGTGTAATAAAATTAATTGTAGCATTTATTTTTACTACGCTCCATTGTAGTCACACGACCATGTTATTATCCTTATTATCCTTTTTTTTTTTCTCAAAAAAAAAAAATGTTATTATCTTTTTTCTTTCCAAATTTTCCTATAATTTTTTTAATGTTTAAAGTGAATTAAAAAATCTATTATATTACAATCAAAATATCACATTTTTCTTTTTTAAACTATTCTTCTTATTATTAAATTCTAAACTTATTTTTACACTTTCTCTAACCTTTCTCATTTCTTTTACTTTTTTTTCTCTCCACTATTCTCTACCTTAATATCACTATTCATCTTGCCATTTATCTACATTTATTTTGCCTTTGTTTTTATTCCCTCTCCCATTCTATGCATAATTATCTCTCTCTCCCCCCCCCCCCCCCCCACACACACACACACACACACACACATATATATATATATACATATATATATATATATATATACATATATATATATATATATATATATACATACATATATATATACATATATATTTGAGTTTTTGTGGATTTGTTTTCTTGCATCTCTACTTTAGGTTAATGGATTTTTGTATTTTTCAGAATTCTAAGGGGTTGGTACAATTTATTTTTGTGTTTCAAGTTGTTATCTTTTTTTTGTATTCTTCAGAATAATTTGGTGTTTATTGATATACATTTCATTTTTACTATTTTTCTTTTCATCTTATTTTATTCAAAATTTAAATTCAGCCATATCCTTAATATTATTAATTTGTTTATATTTTCTATCATTTTTTATTTAAAAAAATTAAACATAAAATATTTTACTTCAATTCAAATAAATAAAAATTGTTCTCATAATGTATTCCCATGAAATGCTACAATGCATCAATAGAAGAATAGAATACAAAACACATGCTATTTTAGAAACACTAAATTTATAATAACAACAACAACAACAACAACAACAACAACAACAACGGAACATCATACCAAACATATCATAAACAAACTAATAGTTATGTATACACTAAGTTAATGGCAGTAAATTGGAATGAAAAAAATAAAATAAAAATAAACATTACAATGCATATTTAGTACATTAGAATTATCATCAAGAAATCAAATGTCAATTAGTAACCGTTACTTGGAAAACAAAGAGCTTGATAGGAGTAAAAAATTAATTAAAGATGATCTTATGAATGTCAATAAAATCAATTGTTACATTCACTTAATTAAATCATATAATTAAATACAATCATACAAAATTTAAATTTAAAACTAATCAAACTCTAATATGGAAAACCATATTTCTTATCAAAACTAAAAAAGAAGATATTCTTCAATAATAATAGAAATATATAAAAAATAGAGATGGAAATTTTCAAAATCCTATTTTTGACATTTCATTTAACATTATTGAGGCAACATTAAGACAAGATATAAGAATTTTAGTTTTTAACTTCCATAGAATCAAATGTTTCCCACATTATTTCAACCTTATGGAAAATAGGATTTACATGTAGCAAAATGTGTATAATTGACTTAGAGATGTACAAATTAGTCAACCAACTATGGTAGAATTAAGGTTTCAAAATTTAAATAAAACAATTCTACAATAATAAAAAATTATTTTGTGATGAACATGATTATGAAATGCATTTCTCTTCATTAAGTTAGTTCAAATTACAAAATAATGATAACAATGAGACCTCCCTTAAAAAAATAATCACGCGCAACGCGCGGGTCCGCGACTAGTATATATAAAAGCAAAGACCTCATGCGGGAAAGCATGAGGTTCTGCCATGTGGCGCACTCTATGAAGAGAATTGAAATATTCTTAAGCTACATTAGAGATAAGAACAAATTTAAAAATAAGGATTCTTTATTTCCTTTGGTTCAATGTTTTAAGACATTTTTTTGTTACATTTTTTATTCATTGTTTTAAGACTACTATTTCTTTTATTTGGTTCAATGTTTCAAGATTTTTCCTCTCTCTCACACATAAAAAACTCTTTACATTTTTATTCACTATTTTCACTTCTACTCCTTTATATACAAATGACCACAACCCTTCATGCCATCTTATCTCAAATACACTCAGATAAAAACGATGTCATTTACATTCAGCCTTTCAAAGACATGTACATAACTTCAACATTATGGTACAATTTGATTCTAAACCGTGTGAGTAGGCTATAACCAAGGAAGGGGGATTGCATTTTTCATTCAGTGATGGTAGCTCACGGTTTTGATATTGAAGTTGGATGTTGTGGATTTTGTGAAGGTTGTGATTTACTTTGAGTCTTTGGGTGTTTGAGATTTTGGTTTGGAAAAGTCATAAATATATTTTGTTTTAGAACTAAAGAAAAAGAAAAAGAAACATTCTAATTGATTATTTATGAAGTTAACTATTTTTTTATTTTGTGTTATAACTCATAATTTGTAGGTTTCTTTGTAGGTGTTTTTTTTTTACTGTTGTTTTGTGCGGTATGAGCCATAGTAATAAAAATAAAAATTGATGATGATTTTAAAGTATTTTCTACTTTTTTTTAAAGGATACGGCAGCCCAATTAAAAACAATTAAATTTTGATAAATTGATAAGTTTTTAGCTAATTTCTATTTATTTAATTATGTTCTCTTTATGTTGATACTTAAAAATGATTTCCTTAATTTCATTGAGATAATGAATTGGGTGTTTGCAATTAAGGTCTCCATATTTGGTTGTGAGAATAGAGTGGTTGAGGAAGTGTTTGGTATGTTGCTTAAATTTATGTAATTTTAGAATATATAAATATTTTATGCTTTAAATTCTTATTTGTAGATTTCAAAATCATTTAATTAGTTTAAAAAATAAAATCTACTTAATTTTAACGGTAAATATTATAATATGTTATAGTCTTATAGTGTTATACAAAATTTTTAATAAAATATGAATTAAGAAAATCAAATTTCAAAGTATTCAATAATATTGTGGGCAAACATAAATGTTATATAACAAAATAAGTACTATATGTAGGTCTTAATATATATATATATATATATATATATGATTTTAAAAGAAATTGTAAAATAGTGCGTGCATTGCACGGGACATCATCTAGTTCTCTTTAATCAATCCCATTTTCTCCCTCTCAATTCATCATCTTCCTATCAAATAAACGGCTAATGTTTATACTATTAATGACTTTACCATTAAATACAAATTTCTTTTAATTCAACAATCAATCCTTCTCTCTCTCTCTTTGACTTATCATCTTCTTATCAAACAAATGGCTTTTCTCCCCATCAAAACATTCAATTGTCTCTCTTTGATTTAAAACCCAATGATTTAATTTTTTGGTGAAAATAACATTTTGGTCATTGAATTTTGGGATTACGGTCAATTTGGTCTTTACATTTTGGTAACAGTCAATTTGGTCCCTGTTATTTTCAACTTGAAGTCAATTTGGTATCTACTATTAACTCACTAACAGAAAATGCTTACGTGATTAACGAATTACACAATTGGCACACTTTATGCATGCGTGGCTACTAAATAATAATAAAATATTTTAATTGTTATTTTAAAAACCACATCCACATAATAAAATCCACGCTAGAACATTGAAAAAATAGAATGATTTTTAAAATAAAAAATAAAATGAATTTAACAAAATGAAACATTGGAGAATTAGGAGTGATTTTTTTATTTTTTTTATTTTATGATTTATGATTTATTCCTAGAACTATTTAGAAATCAGTCTGCAAAGTATAATTTACTTTAGAATTTGTAACATTATCATCAATGTTTGACATAATGAAGGAAACATAGGAAGTGATCAGTTTGGCGATGATGATCCTAAAGAGATCGATGTCATTTTCAAGAACAACTTTAATAGCTTGATCTCAGGAACTACTTGAGAAGCAACTCGGTGTTGATCTATTTGAGGTTGATAGCTCGATCTCAGGTTTTTTATTTATTTTTTAATTATTTTTTATATATACATATAGATTTTGAATTGCTTTCTTTCCACCCCATAAGTCACAAAATTACGACTATAATTGGAAAGTCTATTTGAGGTCAGTTTTTTTTTTTTTTTTCCCTTGATCTTCTATGCTTTTTTTGCTGCAAATTTTATGGTTTGTAGTTTGTATTAGATTTTCTATTCCGGGGTTGTAAATACCATGTTTCTTTTTTCTCTTTTTCAATTTTCAATTGATAGTCTATTTCTTTGTATTCACCTTTACAATTTTGCTTTACATAATTGTGTTTTACCCATTAAAATTGCTTGTATCTAAAGAATTGGAATGCATTTTATTGTTTTAGTACATGACCATTAGCCTCCTATTTTTCAATTTTATTTTCTAAATGGCTTTGTAATTTTTTTTAATTAAATACTACATAAATTCTTGCTAATTTTCTTTTAATCTCATCTAAATTTATGCTAATTTTTAACTTCTTAGGATAACTTGGAAGAAGAAACAAATATTATGATTGATAGGTATGGAACATATGGTCCTCTTTTTCTTTGTATTTGGGATTATAACTTAGCTTTATATGGTTATTTTCATTATTTTTTTTGAAAAATTACGATATAAAGATTTGTACTAGATTTTCTTTTCCAAGGCTGTAAACACCATGTATCTTTTTTTCTTTTTTCTTTTACTTTTTCCTTTTTTTAAAAAAAATTTTCAATTGATAGTCTATTTCTTTGTATTCATGTTTACAATTTTTCTTTACATAACTGCATCTATCAACTATTAAAATTAAACCGCCCAAGATGAATATGTATAGACATTAGTTTTATTTTTATTGATATATTATTTAGTTATAACATCAAAATTAAGAATTGGAATGCATTTTAGTGTTTTCTCAAAAAAAAAAAAAAAAAATGCATTTTTGTGATTTAGTACATGATCATTTTCCTCCCATTTGTTTATTTTATTTTCTAAATGGCTTCATAATTTTAAACTAAATACTACATAAATTCTTGCTAATGTTATTTTAATCTCATTTAAATCTATGCTAATTTCTAACTTCTTAGTTCTTAGGATAACTTGGAAGAGGAAACATAATATTATGATCAATAGGTATGGACCGTATGATGTTCCTATTTTTCTTTGTATTTGGGATTATAACTTAGCTTTATATGGTTATAATCTTTTTTTCTTTGGGAGAGGAAGGGAGGAGAGGGGGGTGGAAGTAACCTAAAATTCAAGAGTTAAAACAATTAATTTCTACGTACAATTTCTCTTCTGGTATAATTGGGGGGAAAAATTCATTCCCTACCTATATATTTCTTCTATCTAATTGAAAAAAAAAAAAAAAACCATATAATTCTCATTTATGAAGGAAATTATTTTCCCTGATAAAAAGTTTTGGGAAAAAAAAAATAAAGAATATGGAAAGTCTCAAAATTTTCATCAACTTATATGGTAGCCCAAAAGTCTTTTATTCAGACTTACTATTATATTATCACATTGGATTTGATAAGTTTATATATATATATATATATATATATTGTGGGGCCGGGGAATTTGAGGTCCCGGCTTACTTTACACTAAGGGCCCAAGACCCAGGTTGAGGAGATTTATTGCCGAGGACGCATAATGAAAGCCCCAAAAAGGCCCAAGGATGTGGCCGAGGACGATCTCACGCTCAGCATCTCACAAGACACCTAAAGAAAAATGACAAGTTTAATGTAGGGACAAGACAAGTGAAAAAACCGTCAATACTGTAATAAAGAACTCTGCGTCTGACAGGCCCATGCTCTTCACCATGCTATTCAACTTTTACGCCTACTCCCAACCACTTTAGGTATGGGCTGATAGGACAAGTCTCCATCTCAGAAAGTAAAACTTACACGTGGACATTAAAAGGGAAGTAACTACTAATATAAAAGGGAAGAAGAACCAAGGGGGAGGGGGAGGGCCCAGAGGAAAAGGTCCTAAAATAGGGGTAATAAGAAGAACACTAAGCTCCTCGGACGAGGTCCGAGGACAAAAACCCCATAGGTTGCACTGGAGAAAAGTTTTGCCAGTCAAGCTAGGTCCACTCTCATATGAGCTTCCATAAAAACCACGACTAGACCGTTGTCCAGTAACCAAGGTCCAGCCTTTCAAACCCACACTCTACAAATTATATTGTTCGGGCCCTTTACGTACGAGCCCAATGTCATTCTTGGGTCGTGAATAATCGTGTCCCTACAATTGGCGCCGTCTGTGGGAAGGCTTGCGCGTTGGCACAGGTGGTGGCAGAGCCAAGCCTTTGTCAAATAAGGGTCTGCGAAAGCTCCTCCATTTCCAGCAACACGCTGTCGTTGTCCCGACATAAATTTCCGCTAGGGGCTACGCCTCGCAATGTCAATGGCACGGGCAGCTCTAGGGGCTTCCAACATCAAGCTAACGCCCCCCACCTTGGTCGAGGGGCTAGTCTTCGAAAAAAAAAAAAAAAAAAAAAAAAAAAAAAAAAAAAAAAAAAAAAAAAAAAAAAAAACTAACTACTTAAAAGAAAAATTACGAGTTTTGGACAGAACCAAGGCCTTGTATGGTCCTCGGACTCAAGCCTATGAAACCAACTACTTAAAAGAAAAACTAAAAGTTTTGGACAAAACCAAGACCCTGTATGGTCCTCGGACTCAAGCTTATGGGGAAACCAACTACTTAAAAGAAAAACTACAAGTTTTGGACAGAACCAAGGTCTTGTATGGTCCTCGGACTCAAGCCTATGGGGAAACCAATTACTTAAAAGAAAAATTACAAGTTTTAGACAAAACCAAGGTCTTGTATAGTCCTCGGACTCAAGTCTATGGGGAAACCAACTACTTTGAAGGAAAATACTGAGTTTTGGACACCACCCAGACGTTGTATGGCCTATGGGCTCTGTCCCATGGAGGGATTACCCATTGATAATTGGGTTAATCCCTAGACCGAATGGAAGTCCCGGTCTATTCTCGGATCCTCAATACCAAGGGAGCTAATGCGAATATGATGGGGCCCGGTACAACCGTACCTCAGTCCTCGGATCAGAGACCAGGTGTTATCAAAATATAGCCAAAGTTCTTCACTACTCGGCAACCCTCTCGGATGGTTTATTTTGGGTTTCTCATTCTCGGATGACTACTTCACGCGCATTATAGAACACTCAACTGTTATCTCGGTTAGTCTCATAAGTTTAATCCCCTATCTGTTGGTATTATTATATTTGATAGTCTCAATAAGTTCAGCTTAACGTATTTTTGTTACAAGGTTTCCTGCCCCAAGCATTATTAAAGAAAAATATATATGAAATACATCCATTCACAAAGTAATTACTGTAGAAAAGAAAAATATTTAGAATGAAACAGAATTATCTTTTATTAAGACAAAGAAATGGTACAACGTACTACGTACAATGAAGGAGCCCAAATAAGCCTATACTGAAGGCTAACCACATAAACAAAAAGAAAAGATACAAAGGAGAGAGGAAGAAGCAGAAGAAGAGGTGCAGAGAGGAGAGATGCAGCAGTTCCAAAATGTTGTCCAAGGAATCCATTTCTCAATACTTTTACATGCCCATAACTCAGGCAGCAAAAGAACTTGACGTGGGATTAACACCTTTGAAGAAAAGGTGCAGTGAGCGGGGTATTTGTAGGTGGCCACACAGGAAGTTGATGAGCCTCCATATTAGCAGCGCTCGCGATAGAGCGGCTAGTGCTGATGACGGGAAATCCCACTGCTGTCACACCAAAAATCTGACGCGACCAGTACCTGCTTCAGATTTTGACTGAAAGAGGCGGAGGAATCGCTCCCACCTTGTGAAAACGGAAAACTATCTTAAGTCTCTGTCTCCCCTGCCCTGACCGCGCCATCCTGAGACTTGGAGAGACCCAGTGCCTCTGGAGCGGGTGTGGTTCCTTCACCCCCACTCGTGCCTCGGGCATATTACTCTAAGGCTTGATTGCACTGGAGACGAAGACTAGGAGCACAGCTGAAGGGTTGAGAATTTGAAGGGGCCAAAGGATTTTGTACGTGAAGGGAGTAACCTCCTATCCTACTTCTTATATAGAAGGCAAGTTGGAGACTTTTAATCTACGCAGGTTCCCAAGAAATGCTACAGACGAGACGGTTTTTGCTCAACTCCCAACGCCGTCTGCAACCATAAAGTTTGGATAGCCTCGAGAAGGGGACATATTAATGGTGCGCCTCAAACACTGAAACGTCGAGAATGCCGCGTGAGAAAATCTAGGGGGATGTCTCATAATCCGACGTGCCTCCCAGGCAAATGGAGAAACCCCGACATTAATGAAATGCAGAGCTGGGCAAGCCATGGTTTGGGCCTAACATCACCAAAACCCTCCTCCCCAACCACAAGGTTGGGCAGTAGGATTTTGAGGGGCTATTGTGGGGCCGGGGAATTTGAGGTCCCAACCCACTTTACACTAAAGGCCCAAGACCCAGGCCGAGGAGATCTATTACCGAGGACGCATAATGAAAGCCCCAAAAAGGCCCAAGGATGTGGCCGAGGACGATCTCACGCTCAACATCTCACAAGACACCTAAAGAAAAAGGACGAGTTTAATGCAAAGACAGGACAAGTGAAAAAGCTGCCAATACTGTAATAAAGAACTCTGCGTCTGACAGGCCCATGCTCTTCACCATGCTATTCAACTTTTACGCCTACTCCCAACCACTTTAGGTATGGGCTGATAGGACAAGTCTCCATCCCAGAAAGTAAAACTTACACGTGGAAATTAAAAGGGAAGTAACTACTAGTATAAAAGGGAAGAAGAACCAAGGGGGAGGGGGAGGGCCCAGAGGAAAAGGTCCTAAAATAGGGGTAATAAGAAGAACACTAAGCTCCTCGGACGGGGTCCGAGGACAAAAACCCCATAGATTGCACTGGAGAAAAGTTTTGCTAGTCAAGCCAGGTCCACCCTCATATGAGCTTCCATAAAAACCACGACTAGACCGCTGTCCAGTGACCAAGGTCCAACCTTTCAAGCTCACACTCTACAAATTATATTGTTCGGGCCCTTTACGTACGAGCCCAATGTCATTCTTGGGTCGTGAATAATCATGTCCCTACATATATATATATATATATATATATGTAGAGAGAGAGAGAGAGAGAGAGAGAGAGTTACACCATTTTTAAACCATTGGATTTAAGTAGATTTAACGGTAAAAAAATACCTTCATTAATGCTAATATTTTGATTAGGATCTCATTAATTATCCTTCATTTATTATATTTTATACCTATCTTTAAACCCAAAAAAAAGTGTTACTTCTAACTCTCTCTCTACGTTTCTCTCATTGTCTATCATAGCAAACCTTGAAGCCTATTCATCCATAGATTCTTCAATACCTTGTGAAATTTTAGATAGAGATGTAAAGCTCATGTCACTCACAGGACCATTGACATACCTTGTAGTCACTCCAAAATCAACACCAAAACTCAACTTGGTTCTTTCAGACTCAGGGACATGGATATGGTTTGGAAGAATAACAAGTTGACGTTGTGGAAGATGTAACTCCTCCAGCTTCCTTTGTAGTTTTGAAGTTGCTTCTTCCATATCAAGGACACTTGTGTCATGCTGTGTCTAGGCAGTGGCTTCAACCAAAATAGTGGGAGCCTCAGGTGCAGCAACTGTTCCAAAATCTTGAACATTAATATTTGTTGGCTTTGGTTTCCATTCCTTATTAGGACCAACTGTTGAAGACAAAATCATAAACTACTCATAAATGTTAAGCAAGTCATCAGAATTTCATTAATAACTCAAACTAAAACAATCAATGTTATATCACAGAAATAGTTCTGGCTGACCGTAAAATGTTAGTAGATACAGCAAGAAGTAATTAGGCGAAAGATCGAATCAGCTCTAACTTCCTCATTTATAGCCAAAAAGATTGACAGAAACACATGCCTACAATGGCAATAATTCATTCAAAAGAGAATCAATTAGGCAATAGAGACAGAAAATGACAAAATCTATAGTTTTCAAGTAGCAAAACACATGTACAATGTTCAGAAAACACCAAATAATTATTACAACCATAACTTAGCTTACAAATCAGCAAACTCTTTTTCTTTTTTCTTTTTTTAATTGATTGGATAACCAAATCAACAAACTTTTTCTAAAAGAAGCAAGTTGAGTTTTGGAAATTTTGGTGCTGATTTTGGAGTGACTACAAGCTATGTCAATGGTCCTGTGAGTGACAAGAGCTCTACATCTCTATCTGAAATTTCATAGGGTATTGAAAAATCTGTGGATGAACAGGATTCAAGGTATAGACAGTGAGAGAAACGTAGAGAGAGAGTCAAATGTAACACTTTTTTTGGGTTTAGAGATAGATGTAAAATATAATAAATGAGGGATAATTGATGAGATTCTAATCAAAATATTAATATTAATGAGGGTTTTTTTTTTTTTTTTTTAACCGTTGGATCTACTTAAATCCAATGGTTTAAAAAATGTGTAACTCTTTAGAGTTACACAAGGTATAACTTGAACTCATCTATTTACTAGTTATAAATACATTTTTCAATTACCAAAACATATAAAGTCTCTTCCTCCCCCCCAACCTTCCGCTCTCTCAATACTTATGTATTGTATTAGACCTTTTCCCCATCCCCTACATAATTTTTATATTTATATATGTTCTCTTTTAATCTCTTTTAAAACCAATAAGTATAGTATTTGTGATGGAAATTTTTTTAATTATCACTACATGTTTGTTTTTGATATCTACTATCAAAGGTACCTCTCTCTCTCATTTTGATCTCTCTATAATCTTGATCATCTATTTGTTAAAATTTAGAAAATTTAGATATTGTGTTTGACTTCATCTTGCTACGTTCTTTTTCATGATCATTGGTTTATATACTATGAATTGGGCTAAAGCTGAAGACCTGGGAGAGATCAAACAAGACATAGTTGCTACATAAAAATTTTAGAAATCAAGAGTCTTAATATATACAAAAACAAATATGGACATATATAAACAATTATACCGTGAATATGTTTGCTTTCCCCTACCCCTTTTATGTTATTTATTGATTGACTAAGGTCAACTATACATTTAGCTTCTTTAGTTGTTCACATTTTTTTAAATTGCATGGAAGGGAAAAATAGAAATCTGTATATGTTTTGAGGAGAAAATTTTTTGTAATAATTGATTCTCATATATGAGTTTAGTGATTATGAATATATAAATTGTTATAACTTTGTTTAATAGTTCTTATGTGATAAAATGGAAACAAAGTTTGAATAAATTGCTCATTAACTTCTCAAAAAATGCAAAATAATGCTAGCTTTCATATGAAACCATCAAGATTCATTTTTATGTTCTAATAAAAATTATACATTTTCCATTTATTAATTGTGTTGTGTTTTGATGCATATCTCACTCTATTATAACGTATTACAAAATATTTTGTCATATATAATAATTGAAAGTAAAATGCAACATGTTTACTTGCCAAAAAATATATATATTTATACAAAAAATCAAGATATAGACTTCTTTACTTGCATAAAATATATTATATATTTACAATGTAAACACATTATTGTGAGATGAGTTTGAGACTATTACTTATAATTCTCGATTACTATTCTCATTCTTTACTTAGCAAAAAAGAATATGACGTCAAATTTTCTTATGCATTGCACGGGTTTGCGATTAGTATATCTAAAAGCTGAAGCATAGCATTTATTATTGTTACTTTCTTATTGAGCCACATCAGCAACCCCATCATCCATTTATTTTTTATATATATTTTTCTCTATTTAAACTTTTCTTCTCCCTATTCTTAATTAACAAAAAAAAAAAAAAAAAGCTCTTATGCTCCCTACTAGTTCACATCTACTATTACACTTCTTCCAACATTTTTCCTTCCTCTTTTCGTCTTTATCTCCCCACTACTTTACCGTTACACTTCATTCCTCTTTCTTATATTTTGACTCTTCTTCTACCAATTTTATTTTGTATAAATTTGATATCATTTACCTCATTCAATCTATATTTTTTTCCCCCACAAAACTGTAAGTACTCTCTTTCTCTCTCTCTCTCATCACACAATGGAATATGTGATGGCAACAAAGAAGTGGAAAATGTTGTGGCAAGAGAATTTGTTGACATAAAATCAAATGCAGGGCAGTCAGGATTTTTTTTTTGGGGTGGGGGGGTTGTGCTAGGGCTTAGCCTTGTAGGGCAACGATAAGACAAGAAATGTTTCCCCAACCAAGGAGGCAAGACAAGTTTGAGGCAATATTGCTCCCTTCTACGGTTTGTTTGGTTGGAAGGGTGAAAAAGTGAGAAGATAAAAAATGGTGAGAGGATGAAAAAGTGAAATGTTAGAAAATATTTTAATTTCTTTCCTTTTTGTTTGATTGGGAGTTAAAAAGTAAAGAGATGAGAAAAATGATTTTGTATAAATTTATTCATACACCCTTGTTAAAAAATAGTGGCCAATTAAAAAATAAAGTGACAAAAAAAAAAAAAAGCAATCACCCAATTTATTTTTTAAAAAAATCATGTCATAAAAAAAAAAAATCATGTCCAGTTAAACAAAAAAAAAAAAAAAAAACAAAAAACAAAAACAAAACAAAACAACTATCACACCCACAGCCCAGGAAAAAAAAAAAAACAACATCTAGGAAAGAAAAGAAAAAAAAAAAAGAAAAAAGAAAGAGGCAACATGCCCACAGCCTAGGAAATCAAAAACTGAGTGAAGGAAAAAAAAAAAAAGGAATTGGACATGGGCATTTTTGTCCATTAAACAGCCTCATTTTCTCCCTTCAATTTTTTCTCCATTTTTGGAATAAAACTTTTTGGTGGGCTCAGGAAAAAAACACCCAGATCCTACCATTTATTTTCCTTCCTCCTCACCCAACCAAACACATTCCAAAAAAGTTTTTTTTTTTCTATTTTCTCTTCAAAGTTTTCAATCTACCCTATTTCACCTCCAAACAAACGCACCCTTAAGGGGTGGATGATCTGATTTTATCTTGTCCTTTTGTCATCCCTAATAATATTCCCTTCCAACTCAACTTATTGACAATTTAGCATAATCTCTTCAATTGCCACACATGCCACAAGCAAAAGTGGTAAAGAAGAAATGATAGGTTCATTTGATACTAATAGACAACTAATCATAGTCAGTTACGTAAGACAGTTGTGACAAAGTGTGATATTAGCATTATTGTAATATCTCAATCTCATAAGATAACGTTTTTCCAATCGAAAAACAAATGTGATAAAAAAATAGACCATGAATTTGTATAATTTATTTATTCTAAATTGACTCGATTAGTTTTAAAGAGTGAACCACTTATAAAACAAACAACATTTACCAATATTCTTCCGCCAATGGTAACCACTGAAGCCCATCTCTTTTCTTTTAAATTAGCCCCTCAACCCAAGCTTCCCAATCCCTCTGCTAAGTTCAAGATCCACAAAAACTAAGCCCAACAAAAGCAAACATCAATGTCAGGAACCATAGCTACCATAGCCAAGTGCTTGAACAGCCTGATCAGTGATCACCCATGCAAACCTCTCATCGTCAAAACCACACCCAAGGGCCTGACGTCCTCAATACCAATTGAAAACACTCCCAACTTACAACAGCACTAGCTGGTATCACCATTGTTATCTTTTTGACTCAATGGTCAATACTATTGCTACTGGTGCTCTTCCCTTCTTGAACCATCTCTAACTTCAGAACAAAATAACAACTCATGTTTATGATCAACTCCAGTATCACATTGGATTCAGAAATAATACAGATTCCACTAACAAGCCAGGAAATCAAATCTTCAGAATGTTTGACATATCTTGCAAAGGAGTTTTTCATTCTATGGCATTGAAATCCAGAAATGAAGCAGTGGGATCAGTAACGGTGCACGCACAAAAAGGATGCTGGCGATGGGAAGAATAAGGGATGGTGGAAGAACAGGGTATTATGTAGGTAATTGTGTGGGATTTAATAAAAAAGGACGAAGGTGAAACTGGGGTCTCAAGAAAATTCATTAAGACTAGCAATTTTCAGAAGCAGCTAATTGCTGCTTCTCCAGAAATGTGGTCAAAATGGAATGCTTCTCACTAAAAGGGTTTTCAGCACCTTGCAGAACACCTCCGTAAGGGGGCAATAACACATGAAAATTGCTTTCAACCCTCCAACTGCAACACCAAACATGAATTTCCTTTAGCCAGGCACTGGATAAGTTCATGTGACATCCTTTTCTCTATCTCTTTTTTAATCATCCACAAAAGGCACCAACATACCATCTGCAGAACACAATATGAATAAAATTAGTCAAAATCAACAAATTGGCAATATCAAGATATACAAATACATATATAAGAGAACAAATGTAATAAACATGTTACAAGTTTATGTAACCATCAAATATATTTCACAAAAAATATATTATAGAAGTACAACATAACAAATGATATTGCAGCCAACTTGGCAGCCAGACAATCGCACAACACCCCATGCTTCATACCAGCAGTAATACTAACAGCTTAAATTTATACTGAATTGTCTGAATCATGTCAGCAGGCCATAAGTGTCCAACAATGCAAAGAGCCTCAAGGACCCATCAATATTTCTAATACCAAATGCTAAATTTTCCTCGTTCTTTTTTTTTTGATGAGTAAGAAAGATGTATATTGAAAAAACTCTTTATGCATATAATTTTACTTAGATCACATTGATGAGACAAATACATGATTACCATATGAAGCCACTCCCCTATTAATTTACCCTTCAGAAAAGCATTTCTGTCTTCAAAACAATATTGCACTTATTACACCAGAAAAAAGAATTGCAAATTGCCAGCAGACTAGGAAGCAACAATGCTACACCACCATTCCAAACAGGAAAAAAAATCAAACTATAACAAGCTATAAGTTTACAGTTGAGCTACCTAAGGGATCAAGTCAATGTAATGGGGATGTATACTCAGAAAGCACTCTCTTACCAATATTTAAGGTCTGTGTGCTGAACAACAGCTGTACCAGTACCACACAAAAATTATGATCTTAATTTCCTCATTCAGTCATTTCTTTCATTAAAGAAGTAGGTTCATGCATTCGATAAAACTGGAACGATCTCAAGGCACCTGTGAAAAAAACTTGCACAGAATGTTTTCTGCTCCTATCGCAGCTGCTTACTCCAGGCAACTAGAGCAATTCATTGATGCTTTCTCCAGCCACCAAAATAACAACCAAGCCTTAATCCCAAAATTTTAGGGTCAGCTATGATCTTGGACAGACTACTCAGGGTCAACCATGCGTATTCTTTTTCACAATTCTATTCAATCTGAAGTCATTCTCTTTGTTACTTTCTTACTTACTCTTGTCATAAAATGATCAACCCATTTCAAGTGAGTCTTGCTCATCTTTTTATCAATAGGGGCCACCCATATCTATAAGAGAATTTCCTCATTTCAAATCCTATTTTTTCTTGTATTTCGACTTATTTATCTAACATTCGCCTTCCAACTATTTCAGCTGTACTCATTTATGAATATGTTGCTTCTTGCTTCATAACAGCCCAAGATTTATTGCAATTTAATCTAGTTGATCTTATAAAAGTCTTATAAAATTTTCCTTTTAACTTGATAGGTATTCTAGGATCACACCATACTCCTGATGTGTTTCTCCACTTCATCCACCATGCTCTTGTCCGATAATTCAATCTTTCCATCTTTATCAATAAATGGTCCAAGATATTAAAGTACTTGTTCTTTGCTTTCTCTTGATCATCAAGTCTTCTGCCCCTTTGTCTTTGTTTCTACTTTTACTTAATTTACATTCCATGTACTTTGTTTTAATCCAACTTAATCAAACGCCTTCAGATTCTAAATCATCATGTCAAATTTCTAACTTAACATTAACTTCATGTTTAGTTTCATCTACAAAAACAATATCATCTACAAAAAGCATGTAACAAGGAACTTCCTCTTGAATTGATTTAGTGAGCTTATCCATCACAAGTGCAAGATATATGGACTTAATGCTAATTCTTGATGCAAACTTAGAGAGAAAGAAACCTCACCTGAGATGCCTCCACCAATAAGATAAAAATCCAATGGACATCTTCAAAGAGACATCTTCCATTTTCAATAACTCCAACAGTACTGTTAAAGGATCTAAATGCAATAGGAGAACCAATGTGAAACATAAGGCCATTATATAAACCATCAAAGTCACCCTAGTCTTCCATTTTAATCTCAGAATCTACACTGTGCCATACCCATCCAGAAGAGTCCTTGTAAGACAATGAGCTTCCTGACCCCAGAAAAGTCACAACGTTTCTCCTTCAGACATACACTACTTTTCGAACTCCCAGAAATAAGTTCAAATATAAAAAAGCCCTTTTATAAGAGTTCAAATCATCACTAAAATCTCTAAATATCTAAGAATCCAACAATTTACACAACCAACCAATATATCATATTATTCTAAAGAAGCGATGTGTCAGCTGCAATTCCGATTCTACTACTTAATAGATTAAAGACTAACTTCTCAAAACCTAATAACATCGCCTTAGTCTCATCTCATGACATGGCACAAAAACAAACTAGAAGGTATCTTTACAGGTCCGTAGTGAAACTGATGACCACACAGGCTAAAAAATAGCAAGATGACGAGCAAGCACAGAACGTAGCATGAAATGGTTGGTGAAGTTCATTACAAGGTTGATCCCCATTCCATGAGAGATTCAATAGGTATATAGCAATTATACAGGCTAAAATATCATACTAAGAGAGACCAAAAGATTGAACAAAAACCTAGAGCCTGCTTAAGAGTAGAGTTCTAGAATAAAGCAACATATAAACCTTAAACTTAGGATATCAAAGGGACCCATGAGCATTATTTAATGCCAGTTACAAAGTCTAGTTAGAAAAACAAAATGTAAAATTCCAGACCCATGCAACCATTGAAAAGAGTCAAAATACTTGCCTATGAAGTTCAAATCAGCATGGCTTCTTGTCACATGGCATGGTCACCATCATTTCTTCAGATATTCCAGGGTCATTTCAATGCTTGGAGCAACTTCTTTATCATGGAAGTGGCCAGAATATTTTGACCACTGAAAGAGTTTAAAGGATTACAATACAAATAAAGAATGAGAAACTTCGCAATGACACGAGATAGCTGAGCTGCAACTCCTGGATTTCAACACCTGTTTGTAGAGGGAAAGAGGGAATATACCATGACAGAAGAACATTCATGAGAAGGCTGTCCACTAAAATCTACCTCCTTTTCTATGGATATACCTATTCAACCTCCATTGTGCCATCCTACATCCAATATCATCCGGATCCAACCAATCCTTCATAACCTTAAAATCTGCTTCCAATTAAACTAGCTAAATTTAGAAGCATGCTCCATCTTCCATTTTGGGTACAAAGTTCCATTTCCAAACTAAATTTGATCAAGCATAAAAAATTTCATATCCCGCTAAACCTCACTCATCTTTGGAATTGTATAAAACCTAATTTGGCTATTTAAACTGTCAGGATTGATAACAGAGAACGGTATAAAGCATACATAGAATTAAATCTTCTCCATCCAAAACAGCTTTAATCAAACCCCATGGAACTTAGTACCATAGTACCATAAAGTTTAGTGCCCTTTGGTACACTGTCAACTCATGCTAACCACACAACACCACCCCATGGATGACGGATAATCATAAAAGACAAAAACAGAAATCCAACATTACACCAAAGAATTACTAAAAGGATTGCCACTTTAGATGAGCCGAAAACACTCCCACCATTGATTCTTCTAAAGCTACCTTAAGTAAATGGGTTTTGACTAACAATAAATTCAAGGGACAATTACTTTGTATTCAATATACAATCTAAACAAAAGAGAGATGTTTGGTTTACCTAGCTGTGCAATCGCTAAAATCCACTGCAGTGACATATTTAAGATGCTAAAACAGTGCTACAAATTTCATACAAGGAACCAAAATTCACAAAAACATATGGAAATTGACTCCTAATCACCAAATCTACAGATGATAGAAGCCTGAATATCTCCAAAACATTATTTCCTAGCAATCCAACCAAAAGATTGTTCCTTGGCTTGTTAAACATTTATTTATCAACATTGCACTTCGAGATACATGTCATTCTGAAATCACTGTTCCTGATTAGTGTAGTAGGCTCAGCACATGCTTGAACTGCATATCTAGAAAAGGCAGTTGTTAATGGGAAGCCACAGTACATGAGCACTCCCAGTGCAAAACGTGTTTCAAATAATCTGATCCCATGGCAATAAGATCTGTTCATCATTTTCTATAATGAAAAAATGTCAATCTAACTCTATAATATCCAAATGAATATGAACTCCGGATTCTATTTTCCCAAAGAGAATGACATGCATAACAATATAACAGGCACTCTCCTCCAAGGTCCAGGAAGCATTACTTAATATCTTCAGTACAGACTTCCAAGGAAAAAAACAAATCACACCTAATAAACCAAATACCAAATCACAAGTTGATAACACCTCAAATGCATTGTCCATGATGCACACTATAAATCACATTAGAACTTCAAAACAAAGAATCAACTACAACAGCAGATCAGATTATTTGTCTGCAGTCAGGCAACATGACGTATCTTTCCTGTCCATTTCCATATGATTCTTATAGAATTCATCCTCCAGACACACCAAATACAGCCAAAATTTGAAATTCATATATTTGTGATACAGTACCACAAAATTCCAAAATAATAAGCTTATAGACAACAAATAAAAATAAAATTAATCAACAAAAAGTTCCCAGAAAAAAGAAGAGAATTCAACAAGACAAGTTATAATGGTAATAAGAAGACAGAAACTATCAGCAAAAGATAGAACCAGTTATTCCAATACTATACTTTAAAGCAACATTAAAACCTTATAAACGCTAGATCAGGATGACTACGAATGTATTCAGATAAATTACTATTGATTTGGCATGCACACATAACTAACAATGTATTCGGATAACGGAGATCGAAAGAGACAGGTAAGGCATCGCTCCATTCGAACAGTAATCACCCAAATCTCAACGACGAGTCATGCGAGGCTTCTCAGGTCCTCCCCATGCAGCTGGACCCGGACCATACAGAGGACCTTTGTCAGCGGCACCCTAGAAAACAAAACAGTTAACATAAAGAAACCAAAACAGAACCTAATAAGGTAATTAAATGACCACAAAACCCAATAAATATAATCCTCATCATGTGAACACACATACCAGATGAGCTCCATATCCATCTCCATAAGGATTAGGGAAAACGCCGTCTGAGCTGCTAAATTTCATCCCATATGGTCCACCTGCAAAAACCATAAATCATTAAAGATATTGAAAGCAAAGTGTAACACAACAATGAAACTCCAAATAGTCACAGATATAATGTGCCTGCTTTTCTAAATTTCTGAATTGTATGACAGCTGCATAATGATTCTAAGCACTAACCAAGCAAGAGAACAATTAAAGTTTGGTTTCGAAAAGTGAAAATATCATAGACTACAGTTGTTCCCAACAAGTAGTAAGACACCAGTTTCTCTAACTTCAACTGCTCAAAAACCAATCTTAGCATACAAGTAAACAAACATAAATTGAGCATGGTACCACCATATACAAGGGCTGTAGAGAAGTACTGATAATCAGTTCATCAGGTCTAAATCTATAAGGATTTCTACTTCCCAAGACAGAAAGATAATAGGATCATCATCTATTTCTTTGGGCATGTATATGCATAAGAGAGATTTATAATCAAATGAAAAAAAAAAAAAAAAAAGTGCATTAGAGAGAGAGAGAGAGAGAGGCCTAAACCAACCAATGCTACACTGACATGGAATCTGATGTTTCCACATATGAAGGAGACTCTTAATATACGAAGGCAGGTTAATTACAGAAAATAGAAGAAGATAATGATCCTGGAAATTGGGAAAGTCAGAGAATGTGAAAAAAAAAAAAAATTGTAAGGAGAGACCCCAGGCTATGGTAATAAGAATAAGTTCTCCATCCATGATAGGAAACAAGACAATATTATTCCTCCTGCAGAACTTATCCTCTGCAAGCTGTAACATGTACACACTCTCCATTGTTTTCCTCATCAAAGATGTTTCAATATTTCCAACCCTCTTTGTCTCTTCCCATATAATAAATGAGAAAATAATTGGAAGTTCACATAACAAAAGTAATTGTTTCTTTACTCCTCATTACCTTCTATATTTATGTATAAATTCAAACATGGAATGCCTTCATACTTTTATGCTTGGATAGTGGTTGAGTTGTTGAATGAGAAAGAATATTCAATTATAAAATATTTATGTATTCCAAGTAGAACCGCTAACGTTTTTACTGAGATGTTTTGTTGTGTGCAACAATAGCAAATGATTGAACAAGGAAGACACCATTTTTTTTTTAATAAGTGAACAAGGAAGACATCAAATTGCCAAGACAATTATAAAAATACATTCTTATACGTAGGATGAAAAGCAAGAGAGCTTTTTTATAGCAAGTGGCCCAACATCCACACAATGTGGACTGTGGACCTATTTTTTCTTTTCTTTTTTTCATCAATTGCAACTAGGCTATTTTGTAAGTCTAAAAAATAACAACAAAAGGCTAAAACTGAGACTCTCCATAAATATAGGTGCAAAATGCATCTACTAGGATATGGGTGTCCATAAAGAGACCACTGCATGTAATACATTATCACAATAAAGTTCCAAAGATCCAATGAAAAATCTAACTTGTCCCTAGAGAAAGGTGAGATAGAAAAATCATACCAGCACCCCATGGCCTACTATCAGCATTTGCAAGTTCTGCACGTAGCTTCTCAACTTCACGGGCCATGGAAACCAAGTTCTTCTCCATTGTCTGTCTCTGTTCCATCAGCTCAATGTTTGCCTTTTTTTCATAATCAAGCGCAGCTCTACAGAAAAAAAGTCTTCAATTAATATGCAAAGTTCAAGCTAAAAGTTTACATACTACAATAGGCTTTAGGATGAGAAAAGAAAGCTTCATAGGTAGCCTAAAGCACAGACCTAGTATGCATAACCTCCTGGTGCAGCCCATCAATCTCTACCCTTAAATGAGGAATATGTTGATTATCAGCTTGCAATTTTGAAAGGTCTTGTGTGAGGCTCTGAACTTTCCCTGAAAGCTCCTGCCTAAGGCTATTCAGCTTTTGAACTTCTGAGCGAAGTTGTACAGCCTCATTTTTCAATGGTTCAGTAGCTCGAAGATCAGCCTCAAGCTTCATGGTTTTCTCCCTAAGCTCCCTCGAGCGCATTTCTTGTTCTGCACGAATGTCAGCAATGATGAGATTCATGCGGTGAAGTTCCTCCTTGGTAGCGCCAAGTTCACGATGCAGTGCCATACGGTCTTCAACCAGCCTTCGATTATCACCCAAGAGCCTCCGGATCTCAGTGTGCTGCATTTCAAGCTCCTCCTCCAATAAAGCAGGATGAGGAGGAGGCCTCGGCATTGGAGGACCCCGGATGAAAGGCCCTTCAGGTGGGTAACCACGACGGTCATTAAATGCTTCACGGGGACCACGGTTTCTTCCTGCCATACCAAATTAACCTAAAAAACACCAAAAAGAAAAGGGGAAAGGGGGATGTTTAGGTTTACAAAATACTGGTATGATACAGCTATAGCATTTTACAAAATTTACCTCTCTCAATCAAGCTTAAATAAAATGAGTCTTTCTATAATTGCACAATCATATATGCACCCTAAGAAGTAATTAACTACAAGCACACTTAAAATAAATCACACAATTGAATTTACATCAAAACACGCACATATCCACCAAAAAAATATTTCCCAAGGCACATCCAAGAAAAAGAGAAAAGGCAACTTTCTAAGGAACTTTACTATACCAAATGCTCTTCCATAAAAACCCCAACTAAAACGTAACGAGAACCTCGGGAAATCTCATTAAAAGAACCCACATCAAACTTATGGTTGCAATTGAACTTCCAAACCAACCTACCTCCTATTAATCCTGTTGGAAGCTCAAAATTTAATATACCCATAAGAATCTATCAATTCTAACTACCAATCCTTATAAGCACGAAAAACCTAAACATACATACATACATACATATAAATTC
This sequence comes from Quercus alba, assembly GCA_036321655.1. Classification (NCBI taxonomy): domain Eukaryota; kingdom Viridiplantae; phylum Streptophyta; class Magnoliopsida; order Fagales; family Fagaceae; genus Quercus; species Quercus alba. The sequence goes on along the minus strand of CM070302.1, from coordinate 14,526,405 downwards.
AATTTGAGTTTGAGACCTAGATGCATAAGAGAACATATTGATCCAAGCTACCAATCCTAAAATCATGAAAAACCCCCATAAACATGCATACATAATTATACATATTCGCTTTGAATTAGAGACCCAGATCCATAAGAGAATCTACTGGTTCTAGCTACCAACCCTCAAAAGCACTTGAGTTTATGACCTAGAGGACCAAAAAATCCACTAATTTCAGCACCATCCAAACTACTACTGCTCTCATAGAATTCGAATTATTTGATTCCATTGAATTAAAGATCCCTAAAAACACACACGCGCACAAATATGAGCAAACTTTCCCCTCTGTTTTCTCGGTATCCAAACACAAATTTACCAACCCAACAACAACAAAAAAAAATTCGAAATTCACAATCTTTGAAAACCCTAATTCACTTATAATACATCTACATATGTTATAATTCACAAAAATTATTTAAAAAAAAAACTATTAAATAAAAAAGATTAAAATAAATAGAAGAAATTCGAACCTGTTGAAATTGGTGTAGCTGTGAGAACTGAGAAGGGACTGTGAGAAAGAATAAAAATAAATTTTGAAATAGAAAAAAATAAAATAAAATAAAAGTCAGAGAAAGAAAAGGGTTTTGAAGGGAATCGAATTTTCTTGCGAATGTTGCTTGTATGTATGGTATTGTGTTGTGGTATTTGCCTATTTGGAGCTGGCGATGGAATATCTTAAAGCGGCGTCGTTTTTAGGGTGTATGCTATTGTTTTTGTATACTTGGATAGTGGGCATTGTTTGCCAAATATTAAATTTTTGCAAAAGAATATATTAGTGGAAAGCCTACGCCCAAAGTTAATTTGTTACTTAGCCTCTTTTGTTAGCACGCTTGAGCTTCAAGTAGATAGCCACTTGCATGGATCGTCTAATTGAAAATACCACATCAGACGATCCACATGAGAATCTATCTGTTTGGAACTTAAATTTGCTAAACTCGATTTTGACTTGAAACTAGGGGCGGAGTTAAGGAGGTCGAGGAGGGGCAATTGCCCCCCAACCCCACCCTAAGCCCCACATCAAACTTAGTTATGTATTTGTTATCACACATCAATTATTATCTCTACTATTTTTTGTATTATACACCTAGATGTATTCTTTTCTTTTTTAATAATATTTCTAACGTTATTAAGTCAAAATTACTTCTTTCCTTTATTAAATACCAATCATAAGTAGGCTGTAAGTAAATGTAGCAAAATAAATAAGAGATTTTAAAAAGTTGGATCACCGTTTTTTGTTCCCTAATACAGATTTAGCATGAAAACTTCTCTGTTAATTTACCTTTTTTTCATTCATGTTTATGTGTTTTACTTGTTTAAAATATTTACTTAAACTTATAATCACCTTAGAATTTAGAATACCTTAAGGATAACAATAACTATTAAATTTCAACTCTTACATTAGGCATGAAAAAAATTTGAAAAAATACGAGAACAAAATATAATTTACATGTACCTTTATATTTAATCTTGCCCTCCGAACTAAAATTCTAGCTCTGCCACTGCTTGAAACTCGAGTTAATCTCAAGTTCTAAAAAGGGTATAGCAAACTAACTTTGAGCAGAGGTCTTTTAGTAATATATTTTTTGCAAAAACACAAAATTTAGCAAAAATAGCTTTGATTGCGGAATAAATGTGTGCTCACTCCTTTATTTATATATATAATAGTTAGTTTTCACTAATTAAATTCAAGGTCTACTCACTTTCATGTGAGAAGAGGGATTATGAATTTAGTTTGTTTGATTCAAATACTTGTGAGGAAATTTAGGACTGAGTTTGAGACTTTAAGGTAATTCTAATTTAAAAAAGTTGAGCTCTAAACCGGTTTAGAGTTATCTTCCTCCAACCTATTATATGACGATTGAAGAGACCATCTATGTGTAGTTTTAGTTATATAACTTTTTTAATAAATCTTGTGAATTGTTTAAATAGTACATATGAATAATCTTATAAATCATATAATGTGTTGGAAGAGATGGCTCCAAACTAGTCCATTCTGGTTTTAGAATGATTGCATTGGTACTTAAGGTTAAATTACTACTTATTAAGGCAATGACTTTTTCCACCTATTCATTTGACTCAAAAGATTACTGTGGTTGTGACCCATCTAGACTATTGAGTTCGTAAAATTGACTTAATATATTGAAAATATTGTTTTCAAAAAGAATAAAGGAAAATAATAGAATGAGTGTAATGAAAAATCTTTTTGTTTTGTTGTGTTTTCCTCAAAAAAAAAAAAAATCTTTTTGTTTATTACTCTCTTGTTAATAAAACCATAAACTAAAATAAAATAACATTTCGTTTAGGATAAAAGAATATGATGGATTGAAAGGAAATTTTAAATAATATTCCTTTTATATCCTTATTTGGGAGTTTATATAAGATGAAATGTACATCTCCATCTTCCCTAAAAAAAAAAAAAATCAAAATTAAGTAAAATTAGAGAAAAAATATTACTAATTAATGAAGATTTGGCCCAAATACTATTAATGCCCCTTATAATTAGCAAAAGCCTATGGGTTCCAATTAGCTCAATTGGTAAAGCTTTTTACGGTTGAATAAGAGATCTGAAGTTTAATTCCCATCTAATGAGCTATCATTAGTTTAGGAGCAGACGCCATAGGTTAAACCTCTCTAAAAAAACCATAAATAATGCCAAATTTTATTTCTTCTTAAAAAAAAAAAAAAAAAAAAAAAAAGGAAGAAGAAGAAGAAGCAAATAGCCTTATATTATCATTTTTTTTTTTCTTTAGTCCTAATTTGCCTCATTTTCCCTTAGACATCATCCACCTATCTACTACTCTTTCCTCACATTGTTGCTTTTCGTGCCATCTTTATGCTTTCTCTTTGGAGGCTCCTAAATGACTTTTTTTAAGGTAAATATTAGGGCTCGTTTGGTAAGTGAGTTTGAGAATGGTTGTTTAGAGTTTTTTGGAATTTTTTGAAATACGTGTAGGTGAAAAAATGTGTTGAAATATGTGTAAGTGTGTTTAAAATGTGAAAATTGTTGTTTGAACAAGCTAACCAAATAGGCCCTTAGTATGTGTTTGTGAATGGGAGTTGTTTATATAAAGATTTGAAATTGCTATAAATGTTAATGATTTATTGTAAGTTAAACAACAAAATTTTTTTCTCACTCATTTTCAAATCCCAACCAAATTCCCAAAAACAAGTCATTTTCCAAAATAAATAAATAAATCCATCAAGACAAGTGAAGCAAGAAAGATGAAAAGATAAACCATAAAAAGTCTTACCTAAACTCCAATCTCCCCAACTATTGTGAATTATATATATATATATTTATACCAAATTTTGTTTGCATATTAATTTTTTTTTTGGCATATCATACTCTAATAATATGCAAACAAAATTTGGTATTAAAAAAAAAAAAAAAAAATCAACTGTCATAAAATACGAGTACCCTTTAGGCCCAAGCTATTGTATTAAAGACGTCGTCTTCAAAAAGCTTAAAATTCATGGTGGCAAGCCCATCCAAATAATCAGAAAGTCTTAGCCTAGCTAGCTAAAAAGGCTGGGCTTCTTTTAGCTGAAGCAGAATAGGATAAGTTTAGAGATGAGCTGGAATTTGGCTGGGTTGCTGAAAACTGAAGTAGGTGATTGCTTTAAAATATCACCTAGTCTAATGATTCAAAAAAATTATAATTTTTTTTTAGGGTAAACTACATATTTGGTCCCTAACCTTTATGTCATTTGTCAATTTAGTCTCTGACCTTTCAAATGTGTCAATTCTCTAACCTTTTGGTAATGTGTAAAAAAGGTCCCTACCGTTAAGTGATGGATGAAAAACAATAACTTGGCTAACAGTTAAAATAAAATAATATTTTTATGCCACATGTATTGCCATGTCAGCATAAACTTACACAACAAAAAAAAAAAGTTAGGCTAATTTTTAGGATTGAAATTATCTTTTTCATTCATTTCATTTTGCTTTGCTTTCTTGGGAACCAAACAGGGGTTAAAAACCCAAAATTGAAAGTTCAACTTCCTTCTTCTTTTTTTCCTAGCAATCAAAAATGAAAAACAACTTTGAAGTTCAGGATGCGTCTAACACAACCCACCTTGTTTATATTTGAATATGAAGGAGGAAGGGAAGAGGAATGAGCTTCGGGAGCAAGAAGATGAAAGATTAGAATGATGAGTCGCTGAATGCATTGGAGGCTGTGGTGGAGGAGGAGAGTAGGAATGTCCAACAGGAAGTTTCAGGTTTGGATCGTGGATCTACCATGACATGTGCCTTGCGGTCACCAACAAAGAAGATGAAGGATTTGAATTGGGAAGATAGCATTGGTTATTTCATCAAGAACGCAATTTGGCAATGGTAAAAAAATATAGAGAGAGAATGATTTGGAGTAATGTGTAAATATGATTTAGTTTGGATTGATTCTTTGTGATACTATTAGTCGTAGTTTGATGAAGCTAGATTTGCTTCTTTGTGAAGATCTGGACTTGCTTTGTTAGATCGTCTGGGTTTTACTTCTTCCAAAAGGTTGTCTTAATTAGTTTTAATAGTAATATTTTTTTAAAGGGTTTAGTTATCACTGGAGTGGGGATGTAAAGAGAGGCTTCCTAAGCTTCAAAGTTGGTTTTTTCTTGTTTGGTTGCATGGAAAATAAGGGAAGAAAACGAAGTTGGGCTTTCAATTCAGGGTTTTTAATCCCTATTTGGTTCTCAAGAAAACAAAGAAAAATGAAATAGATGAAAAAGATAATTTCAATTCAGAAAAATTAAGCTTAACCCTTTTTTTAAATAAATAAAAAAATGCATGTTTACATGGCAATACATGTGGCATAAAAATATTATTTTATTTTGACCGTTAGTCACGTTATTATTTTTCATCCATCACTTAGCGGTAGAGACCTTTTTTACTTAATACTAAAAGGTTAAGGACCAAATTGACATGTTTGAAAGGTCATGGACCAAATTGATAAATAACGTAAAAGTTAAGGACCAAATACGTAGTTTACCCCTTTTATATATATATATATATATATATATATAAAATATGTTATAATTAGTGCACAATAAAAATAGCATTAACGAGAAATGATGTTACACACCAAATATAATTTGCCACCTTAGAAATTTGTGAAAAAGATTGTGAATTTTTTTTTTCTTCTAGAATCAACTCTTTAAATAAAATATGTTACGAATATTATGGGTCCGTTTGGGATCTGCTTATTTTGCTGAAAATGAAAACTTTTTTCTGAAAGTACTATAAATAAAAGTAAATGTTAGTTGAAATAGTATAATGGGACTCATGAATAGTACCAAAAAGTGCAGTGGAACCCATGAATAGTAACAAAAATAAGCTGAATAGTAAAATAAGTTGGCAAAAAATAAGCTAACCAAACATATACTATAAATTCTACAACACAAACATTATACAATTGCCAAAAAAAAATTCTAATATTTAATTATTAAATTATTAAAGTGGTACTAATCATATTCATTGTAGATCAATTTTTAAAACTTATAATTTTATTTATTAAGTTATTTAAGTGGTATTAATCATATTTATTGTACACTGATTTGTAAAACTTATGTAATAAAATTGGTATTAAATTTAGCATTTTCCCTTTAAATTTTTTTACCAAATTTTTTTTTTGGAAATATTAAAACCCTGCATCATGCAAGTGGGGAATATATATATATATATATATATATATATATATATATTCTTTGGGTTGGTCACATTTATTTATTTATACAATTCAATACTTATAATAAGAGGGAGCAGAGAGGGGATTTGAAGAAAATACCAAGAGTTGTGTTTATAGTTTAGATATTAATTTTTACGTTTTTTTTTTTTTTCATCTTGCTTTATCTCGTAATTTCTCCAAAAATGTGAGCTTACCTTTTTTTTTTTTTGAAAAAAAAAAAAAAAAAACCTTGAGCTTACTTCTTTCACTATCTACAATCACATAGACTATTAGACCTCAAAATAGTAATGTAGAATAAAAACATTTTTCGAAAATATAAAATGAGTGGCAAATTATTACCTTTCTAATTTTTAACATTTCTCCCCATATTTCCTTGTAGCCTTATTGATCTTATTTTTTGTATTTTTTTTCTTCATATATCTCAAAATTTTATATAAATTAAAAAAAAAAAAAAATCTCAGTTACATAAGCAAGCATAAAACTATGGCCTTTCAAAGGTATTGGGTTGAAAATTATTTTAAATTTATTAAGGCAAAGGTTTCATTTTGCCTACATAGCTATCTTTTGTAACGAAACGAAATATATAGGAGCATTACAAAACAAATGCAATAAGAAAGTTTTAATGAGTTAACATAAACCAAAATTTGCCGCCCCTAAAAAGTCGAAAATAGTAAAAATAGGTTGGGTGGACATAGGATTGATCATTGGTGGAGAGGGAGACAAAGTTGTTGAGTACATGGATAACACAGCCCAAGTTTTGGGATTGATTTTTATGCTACCTATGTTGTATCATTAACATTAAACTGAGTAAGTGAGAAAGGTTGGCAGTGAACTCTAGGATCTGCTGGTTTTTTTTCCCTCATTGTTTTTTATTTGATTTTTCTCTCTTTTGTTTTCTTGGGAGAAGTGAGAAAGTTTGGAGGTGAAGTTAAATTTGGTATGAAGTAAAAAATTGGGTGTGAGATGGGTTAATTGATAGTGGTGGCCAATGGTGGTTCATTGTGGCAAGGAAAAAGTTTACTTTCAAATCAGGTTGGAGAAAAATTCTTCCAACCTACCATATAATGATTGATAAAACCATCTACGTATATTTTTAGTCACATAACCTATTTAATAATTTATATAACTTGTTTAAATAATATATGTGAATAATTTTATAAATTACCAAGTAATGAGTTAGAAGAGATTCTTCTAAACCAATATAGAAAAAATCTTTACCTAGGTGGCTATGGGTTTAATTTGGATATGGGATTGGAGATTGTGGTTGGAGAAGAATAGAAGATATCGGTGATGGGCCTGATGGCAAACAAAGAGAGAAATGGAAAAAATAGAAAAAAGCTAGTAAGAAAACAAACAATTCAAAAGGAAAGAACAAAAGTTTTTGGGTAAATTACACCAACCTCCCTTGAGGTTTGTATAAATGTAATAGTTTACCTTTTACTAATGGAATATTTCATTAAAAAAAAAAAAGAAAGATTCATATTAATTTATACATGCTACAGGGATCCCTGTAGCATGTATAAATTAATATGAATCTTAGAAGAGTGTCATTTTTACTAAGCATTTGGGAGATTGTAATTTTGTCAAGCCTTAGGGGAGGGTAGTATAACTTATAATTTTTTTTTTCCCCAAAAAATGAAAAGAAATCTCGGTGTGGTTAAAATGATGTAAATTTATTTTTAAACTATGCTGTTTTGAATTTAGTTAACATTGAACAACCATGTCATTAATAGGGATTGACAGAAGGACACCCATTAAAAATGATATTAAACGATAGAGACTAAAATAAAAATTTTCAAACATTAAATAACAAAATCCAAATTTACTTAAGCAAAGAGGTTGTATATTATGCTTTAATCTTTTAATTTTTTTTAATATCTACATAATGAAGGTGTATTTACCTTTTAGGAAAAAAAACTTAAGAAAATGATTTATGATTTTGTCCAATTAGAAGGACAAAGTGGCTACAAACTTGATTGTAGCTTAGGCTACAATTTCTACTAAAAAAATAAACATGCTACGTATTTTGAAAATCTAATTATTGGATTGCATGTTTTAAACACACATATTAAATTTTATGTCAATCGGATGTTATATACTATTAGATCCAACAACTTATTATGTATGCATAATTTTAGACTAAAAAAACTTGAAATTTAAATATTTGATTGATGAGATAGGTATTGATCTTTGATCTTCTATAAATTTTGCAAGCTTGGAGGATAGAAGAAGAAAATGTAATTCAATGACAAATTTATCAAAATTCACATTTAATAAAAAGATATCAAGTAGAGTTGTAATTATAAGTTACAACCAAGTTTGTTGCCAAATTTTGTTCTTATGAGAATTGGTGTATTTGAGTTGCTTCCAAATATTTATTCACAGGGCCAAGTGTCTTGTAGTTAAGCTCAATGGAGATGCCTAACATTTAAATCCCCCATCTTTTAACACTATCTACAAAGATATTTTTCTTCTTATCATTTGTTTCTTACTTTTAGTTTTGGGATTGAGATTAGCAGTGCGCCAAATGCAATAACTCTCAATGGTTGAGATTTTGTTTTGAGAAAACTCTTAATAGTTGAGATTGAGAGTTTAAAAAAGCGACTTTCAGTCTCAACCATTGAATAAAAAAAGTTAAAGTTAAAAAGTGAAAGTGGTAAAAATATTTTGTAAGTGAGAATGGGGTAATTAATTATACCAGGTATCCTTTGTTATATATATATATATATATATATATATATATATACACACACACACACACACAAACACACACTAGCCTCTGAGCATGCGCGTGAGGAGAAAAATGATAAACTTTAGAGATAAGCAGTAATAGTAATTTCTTTTTTGAAAGTGAAGGAGAAAAAATTCTAAATTTTAGGAATTCTCTTTTTGAATTCAAAATGAAATTTGTTATTTGGCATTTGTGACTTTATTTCTAAATGAAGTTACCATTCAGTAATGATGATATTTTTGAACCACATATAAGTCCAGTTGAAAGAAAGGAATCCTCTTATATATAATATGTCTATATATATATATATATATATATATATATATATATATAATATTGTATTTTGACAAAGATCTAAAATCGTCAATGGATTGGTCAAATAATTTCTGAAAAAGAGGAAATAAAAAGAATAGGCTGCTTTTGATGTAGCAAATCCACGATAGCAGAAATTAAGGCAGACAAGTTGTGCTTGTTGTGTGCCTAATCTCATAGAGTCATAGATTCATTCGCCAAAAACATTATGTTTTGGTAGACAAAACTTCACCATTAAAAGAAGCTCTTTTTTTCTTTTCCTTTTCTTGATGTAAACCAAGAAAACAAATCTAAGACAAAAAGTTTGGTACTTTGGTAAAACTTTAGCCAATCCATAGACAAATTTTAAGCTTGTTTTGAATGACTATTAATCTATTTAATTAATTATTATAAGTGCGCGATACTGACCAAAAGTAAGTCAGTGAGAGTGTGAGAGACGCACATATAATCAACAAAGTAATGCAATTAGGTAGGATTCGTGAAAATCAAGATCATCAATGTGGAAGCCATGATAGAGAGAGGTCTCGAAGACTTGGACTCTCTTGTATTGGTTGAAGAAATGAGTAGTCAAGCCAAACTGTGTTTCCACAACTAAGAATTCTACAACCAATATATCTCACTATCAGACATATATGTAATTTATTTTTAACATCAATAATTGCATTTTATTTTACTCTAAAGGGGCATGTTGATATCTATGTAATTAACATATCTATGTTGATATCTATGTCATTTTGGGAAGATGAGCCAGGGGCGGCGCCACCTTAAGGGCAGGGTGGTCCCAGGACCACCCTGACCTGAATTCTTTTTTTAATATATAATAATTTAAAAAATTTTATTTGTCTACCCTTCAAAAAAAATTTGGAACAACTTCAAAAAATTTTTTTTTATGTCAATAAAATTAAATTTTGCTCCATAATTTGTTCTACATTCAGTGGATAAATGATTGCTTGGTTGTGTACATTGAAAGAGATGTAACTTGTAGCATTAATAATGAGACAATCATGCAATAATTTCAAAATATGAAAACTCGTAGAAGGTAATTATAAACTTTATGTATTTACGTGTTTTTTTTTTTGTTGTTGTTGTTGTTAATATATGAATTTCTCTTTTTATTAAATTGTATAATTTATGCTTCTTAAGAAACATTTTGAGAAAAATTCCTGAAGTCGCCACTAAGATGAGCCAAATGTGTATTATAGGGATGTTAATGTTAATGTTAATGTTAATAAGGATGATAATATTACCAAGAAGACATGAGATCCATGGTTATTGGTTAATGATGACTTTTTTAACATAAAGATTGGTGAGGGTAATGAATAATGCTGGTGATGATCATAACAATCAGGGGCGGCTTGATGCATTTGGGGGCCTAAGGCAAAACTTGATCATCTTGTTTTAGATGCAAAATTACTACTAACATGAACTATAATTTTATAGACAAAAAAAATTTGACAAAAATTTTCATACTTGTTGATGTGGTAGATTGATAGTAGTAAGTAAAATAGTGGTGTTAGTGATAGACTTAGATGAAAACTAGTAAAAGTTTGCTAACTAAACTCTTATTATTATTCTTATTTTTTTTAGAAGTGCAACATTCACAATATTTTTTACAACAAATTATAGGTTTTAAGTTGCTTTTTGTTTTCTATTTGAAAATATCACTATAATTATTTTTTTACCATCAATAATAGACTGTAACAACTTGCTACTTAGCATTAGGTGTAAAAATGTTGTGAAAAATATTGTGGATATTGCATTTTTCTCTATTTTTTATTTGTTTTTCATCTAGTAAAAAAATATTATTTTATTTATTGATTATAAATAATTTTATTGATTAAAATTTGGAGGCCTTTTTTTTACTTGGGACCTTAGGCAATTGCATGTTTTGCTCCATCATTCAGCCGGCCCTGATAACAATAATAGTAAGGGTTTTGCTAACGAGTGCCCTTAGGGCACTCATTAATAATCCACTTTAGGAAAGTTTTGATACAACTTTTATGAGAAATGAAAAAAGCTGCCAAAATATTAATTACTTTTTTTTTTCATTTTCCATAAAAACTTTCTTTATATGGATTATTAACCAGTGCCCTTAGAGTACTCGTTAGCATTTCCCTAATAGTAATGAGTTGATTTATATGCAAATCGGGCCTGTTTGGTTGGTTAATTCTAACCAACATTTTCACATTTTAAACAACCTTTCACACATTTCAACACACTTTTTTATCCGCATGTATATCAAAAATACTCAAACAACATTACTCAAACTAACCAACCAAATAGTAATATGTGCGATCTCTATTGCTAACATTATAGGTTTGCCACCGTATATTCGTTGTTTTAAATTGCAGTAGGTATTAAACCACTTTGTGCTTCATTTCTTGGTTGAAATTGACAGTTTTCTTTATGACAAGTAAAGTTTCAATTCAAAATGATTTTATCTTTTGAAATTGAATGGTCAAAATGCTTTTTAGTAATGACTAGAAGTTAGAAACACTAGAGATGAAGTATGATTAACGCAAAGATTAATAATTAGCAATGAGATATCAAGGTGAAAATTGCAATTAGTAGAAAAACTTTTATTGCCTAATAACTTTTAAATTGGATTAATAATTATACGCTTATAACTTTTATGCTATATTGATAAACCATAAAAGGGCTATAAATAAACCAAGTCAAAAACTATAAAGAGGGAGTAGGAATTTGAACTTTGTTCATAAACATATTATAACATTTGATCATGACTTGTTTAATGTCAAGTCTAAACCTGGGTTTGAGCTCAACCCATTTGCCAAGTAAACAAAACTAAACAAGTTTTTTTTACCCAGATCAAGTACAAATCATTCATATAAAACTCAATTTATTTACAGTCCTAAACCCATAAATATAACATCATTCACTCTCTGTTTTGAATGATTTGAAAGTAGAATGTACATGAGCTACCCATTGTAGTTCTAGAATGGAGGGTCAATGTTTATGATTTAATTTTGGACTTTGTTACAAACAAAGTTCTTCCAAAAAAAAAAAAAAAAAAGGAAAAGAAAAAAGAATGGAGGGTCAATGAGTCAATAAATGGTTCTATATTTATTTGCCCCATTTATGAAGTTTCACCGACAAATTCATAGACTTCTTTTTAGAAGGACCATCTAATCGAAGATTTGTATTGCTAATTTAATTAGAGTACCCCACTAGTTGTTCTAAAAATTGCAATCGGCTATTAGGACCCATGAACACAAATCATTATCCATGCCCACTATTCCTTATCAAAAGCTCCATGCAGGAATCAAAAGAAAAACAAAAGCCAAAAGTTGGTCCCTTGGTAAGTTTTATTTCAATTTATACATATTCAAGTTCAAGGTAACAGCAGAAATTGCATGGTGAAGTATCTCCCTCTTGCTAAAATTGAAAAAGACAACAGGTTAATTAATTAAAGAAAAGAATCAGTGATCGATTGGGTCCTACAAAACTTTGTACTACTTTCGTCGATATATGCAATCATGATTATGGAAGAGGACAAATGTGTCAGCTGATTGTGATGCCCCCACACGTGTGCACTACTGCCCAGTCCTTTTCCTTTTAATTGCTTTGTCTTTTTCATGTGTGCGTTGCTTGTTTGTATTATTCCATGAAAGTTACTTCATATTTTCCTAAAAATGCTTACACTGCAGTTAAAGCTATAATTTTTTTCCACAATTTATTCACGTGTGTTGAGTCGTGGATAAGTTATGACAAAATTATAACTTTAATTGTATCATAGCATCACTAAATTCTCCTTTGCCCCTCTCCTTTTGACCCAAATTGGCATCCTCCTCTTCATTCTTACAGTGGGGAAGTTAACAATTGTGTCTTCCTCAGCTCTCCAGCTGTATGGAAAAGATAAAAAAAATTAAAAAAACAATATCCAAAATTCTTATAAATTATTGAATTAGTATACATTATGTATTCAATAAATCTACACCATTTTTTTTCACATAGTAATTAATGCATAATAAAAATGGTAGGTTGGTAGGTGCATCAAAACATAACGTTATTCTATTCATAACTTATAATATTAATAAGTTGTATAATCTTGCAAAAGATAAGAATAGTCAAATCAGGAATTATAATAAAATCAGAAGTTTGCATTCCATTTCTTTTTTTCCTTGGTAAACAGAACATCAACTACCCTATAATACGTAATGCCACCCTAGCAAATCCTAATTCTCTAGTACACTCTTTGTCAGTCTAACCCTAATAAATTTAAATCGGCTATGGCATTATTTAATGATTAAGACATTATTGAATGAAGCAATATAATCCCTATGGCGTATTAAATAATCGTTGGTTATGTAAAATCGATACTTTGTTTAAAACAAAGGCAGTCATTAGTCAATTTGGATTCGACCAATATCAGATTTGGTATGTCCTAGCTAGCAAAGCAAAGCTTTTAGCCAAATGAAACCATATACAACCTTGATTTGCGAGTTTTTGATTAATTTATCCGGTGAGATTTGGTATGTCCTTGCAAAGCAATATAACCTTGTTCTTTGCGTTTTTGACTAATTAATCCGGATATTCTGTGTTATACTAAGTCACATCGACCATGATTAGCCAAAAAAATAAAGAAAAAGAAAATCTATATTGACCACAGCACCACTGCATAAGCTATATAATTATTGTTTGGTGCCTGCTACGAGGTTTATCGGCCACTTTGTGGCCAAATTATCACCGCTAGATGAAGACATAAAATATGAGCTATTCGAGAATGATGTTTTCGATGCATTTGACTAGTCAAAAAAAACTTTTTAGATATGCCAAAAGCTTGAGAAAGAGGTAATCCTCGAATTCAATGGTCCAAAATTAAACAATTGGTAAGTCACATTTGTGCTAGTACTCCTAAACATTTGAGTTTGGTTAAGGGATAGCATCATTTTTTTTCATCACAATTCTGAAATATAGTAATTGGTTTGGCTGTGTGGTACCTACAAATGTTTAGCAAGTAATTTTTAGATATTTTTCGAATACGAATAATGTTGTTCTCTCTTCTTATATTTATGGTAGGGTCTATTCATTAAATTCATGATGAAATCGTAAATATGAGATAAGGAAATACTATTTTACCATATTTCGGGAGCGTCTAAGAATTGTTCATATTTGGCCATGTTGAAATTCTAAAAAAAATACAAGATACAGCATCTCTTGAGAGCCAAAAATTGCTACAAGTTTGCTTTCTTTCCTTATGATCTTGTCCTCTAAGATAAAAGAAAAAGCAACACAAACGGACATGGTTTTATACTGCCCCACTTGGAAATATCTGTGGAATCTAATCTTAAATTTTTAACTAGTCTGACATGGATTATCCAAAGGATAATTTGTGAATAAAGTATGAAAATGATGCCTGAACTACAAACCTAGAGAGCCAACAATGACAGAATGTTTGATGTTTTTTGCTATGTTTACGTCTTTTCTCCTATGCAAAAAAGTGTATAGAAGAAATGTTAGTGTTTTTGCATGACAACCTAGAGAAAAGACTTCCGTTAATTTCTCCCATAAAGCATAAAGATTATTTTCAGCTTCAAGAATCGAAGAACTTTATACTGAAATAGATGTCACTTTCTTTTAAGTTTCTATGTAGTACACGGCTGAGTTTAATTAGCTACGTGTTAGCTGTGGAAAGCTTGAATTGGGACCATGCATTATTAGTCATTAGCTTTTTCATCATGTATGTTACTTGATCACACGTGTGTAATGATAAAAAGTTCACTAATAATTGATTGAAAACAAAGAAAATGGAGCTAGCTATATTTCAATTTGCATGCCTTTAAACTATTGGTAAAAGTGATAAACAAAAGAGAGAGAGAGATCATATGAGTGATTCTCATTACCTGAATTGAGTAACAAAATGGTGTAGGAAGATAGAAGCTTCCAGCCTGGCTAAATCGAGCCCGGGACATAGCCTTTGTCCACCTCCAAAAGGAGTGAAGTTACTACTGCTCATGTCTTTGTCCTGTGAGGGACCCCAAAGGCACAAACCATTATTTGTTACTAATACAATAATTAGCTAGGGATGTTATATACACAAATTATTTTGTAATATATTTTGTAGCTGTTGAGTTGACAAGTTAATGATTTTCATATGGATTTACTACGAACATTTTTTTATTGTCTTTCATTAATAACGTGTCACCTCAATCGTTACGGAAAAAAAAAATTGTGAGAAAAGTTGTATCTATAGACTTATTGTTTACTAAGCTAAAGAGAGAATTACAAATGACATAGGAAGCTAAAAGTCACACCAAAAAGATGGGTTCTACTTACTTGCCACCTCCATGGATTGAACTTGTAGGGCCAGTCATAGTGATTCGCATCAAGATGAACCGATCTAAAATATGCAAAAACACACCATCCCTTTGGTATCAAATACCCTTTTATCTCTATGTCCTTCATGGCTTTACGCATCACTCCAATTATAATGTTTCCCATCCTTAGAGTTTCTGTAATTACCTTTAGATAAAAAGAAGCACACATTATTTATTTCATAATTAATGGCTTGTGTTAATTTTTCTTGTGTCTTTATCCAGTTTAATATAACTTACACTTTGTGTAAATGACAATGATAAGTAATCACTCCAATACAAAGGTTGTCCAAGCTGAGCTTTGAGTTCTTTCAGCTTCAAGTTTTCCTCCTGAGTTTTATCAAGATTTTGGATACAAAAATAAATTATATATAAAACAATAATGGTACTTTTTTGATGAATAGTATAAAACAATGGCACTAATAAGTAATGACTCCTACAATTACATGATGTCTGTGGTATGCCATCACACGTGCAATATGTCATCTATTAACCCTATCATAATTGTTCCAACCAAATTAAATGGTCTAGAGTTGAATAAAATCTCTATACTTCCCCTCAAAAAAAATGAGAAACTATTTTCCAATTAGTGATTGGAGACTATTTTTTTGTGGAAATTAACATTACAACTGATAAAGTGTGGACAAACCCTAGTAGCTAGAAATTCTCTGAGTATCAATTCTACTAGTAGATCTTTGACAAAATTAGTGGGAAAGGAAACACTCCTAGACATGACTAAAAGTAGTCAAAAAATTGGAATTGCATGTCACAAACTTACAAAAAAGTTAGTCTAACAAAATTGGACCTGCTAGCCAAATAGGATGCATGTATATCAACTGAGGTGACACCAATTATACGAGTAGGACTAGGTTGAGATCAAGCTAAGATGATAATGATCTTGACACTATTATGTAAGCCGTGATTGTAACATGTATGGTTTTGGTTACAACTCCATTAAAAACACAAAATATTCATACCGTTAATTGTTGTAGAGCAGTGGGGCAATCTGAGAGGTATTTTATTGCAAGAGTCATAAGAACTGGCACTGAATCCTCTCCGGGTATCATCATGTCAATCATATTATCTGCTATTAAATCCTCTGTTAATTGCTCACTTGAATCATTGAGTAAAACATCTACCACATCTTTTGGAACATTGGAGAAGCCACTATGTTTTCTGGCTAGGATTACATTTTGTAGTAACTTAACCATTTTCTTCTTTGCCTGAAATTAAAATCCAAGCAATCATCATTATTAGGAAAGAAAAAAAAAAAAAAATATATATATATATATATATATATCTACATATACACACGCACTGAGTCATGCACAACTTTTTTTTCACTGTTGTTGTATTTTTATTTTTTGTGTTTAATAAAAATGATGTTAGTAGTAAATTTAAATAGAAACAATGTTCTCTAATTAATCATAACAAGTTATGTCAACAATTGTAAAAAAATTATTAAAAATATTATTGCGTCTCTATCATTACTTTAAAAATAAACTAATGACTTGCCTGTAGTGATCTGTAGAGTCTGGTCCCGGGTATGTTTATGGGTAAAGACATGAGGCCAGAGATAAATTCTTGGAACTGTTTCTTAAGAAACTCCATTTCTTCACCGGGATCCAAACTAATCAATGCCTTAACTAGCACTTGAAAGGCAATCTGGAGACAAAAAGGGGTAGATCTTAGTTACTTTTATAAAGTACTAGATAACATAATAATTATGAATCTAATTTTCCAGACAATATGATTCATGCAAAATTATTATGAACCCCATAGACAACTGGGTTTTACTTTATAGCCAAATCATCTTCAAACTTAAGTAGAAGCCAGGGAGATTACTCAAACATGAATGATTCCTTTCACAAGAGAGAGAGTGTGTGTGTAAGTCAATTATGTGCCTATTGGGGCTCTTACTTTCTCATAAAACATCTTAAACACAGTAAAAGAAGTCAAATATAGATTTAAGAGCAAGAAATGGCATATTTTGTTGTATCTATAGTATTTACTAGAACTCTTTCCAAGGAGACTCTTTAAACTTAGAGGAAGCAGAAGATAGATTCAAACTTAAAAGATAAGAACTTAATTCCTAGACCTCATAAATGAGAGAGAGAGAGAGAGAGAGAGAGAGAGAGCTAACATTTTTAGTTTCATCTTGCATATATATGGGATGGTCATCTTTCCAATTTGCCATTGATTCTTGAACATACTTATGCATGTCCCTAGTGATTTGAGCCTTGAGATGTGGGGACTTGAAGAAGGCTCCTATGAGTCCATGGATTCTCTTTTGTAAGCTCCCATTGATGACCAAAATAGAAGACTTCCCCATCAACTCTGTGAGAGATTTGGGGTAAGATGGCACAAAAGCCTTTGCATCACTTTGAAGAATAAATTTACTCACTTCTGCATCAGTTGAAACAATTGTGGGGCTTCCAAATATGTGTGACTTGAACACCTTGCCATACCTACAAAACCACAAAAATATTTGTTATACACGTCTTGATATCTTCACCATTTAATTTTCAAGCCAAAGCAAAACATATCAGTAAAAGAACCAATACATGTTTTTTTAGTGACAGGGAAGAGTAACAAAGTATATATAACAAAACATACACATGGTAGTTTTACTAAAGCATGTATATAGATTAGCTGAATGTTAATAAGAATATATACACAGTGCGATAGAAAAATATGATCTGGGTATTGCTTATTAGTACTAATAATCATATATATACTTACATGCTGCGACGTTTGTCCATGAAGCTCTCAGGACGGTCAGAGTAAGCACAAGATACAAACTCAATGGTTTCCCCAATAAAAGGCAATCCAAGAGTGCCTAAAGGAAGCGGACTTCTGTGTTTTGATCTGAGTCTAAACCTGTTTTTGTAGAGAATTATGGTAGACAAGAAAATTGTTGTCACTAACAAAACCCACATATTGTCCATTATGCAATAATTTTTACCTGCATGCACACACACACACTCTCTCTCTATATCTCTCTCTACGGTTTGGCTTAAATATGCTCAATCATGGTGACCACCACAGCTAAGTCTAAACATTTTAGTGCATGCGTACAAGCACGCGTGGGGAAGAAAGAGAGAGAGAGAATGATATTTGGACTTTGGAGCTAAGTTAATGACTTAATGTCTAACACAGCCACAGGGAATATTTGTATTGGGGAAAGCATAGCAAGAATTTTTGCTTTGAGTTGTTTTTCAACGTAAGTAGCTAGAGGCTTTTATCTTGGTGCTGGATTGGCCTGGGTTTAAAAACTTGCTTAGCTGGTTATTTTTTTATTTTTTTTTATTTTTTTTTTCAGATTAACATTCTCTACTATATTGATTTTATTTAATGGGTGATAATAAATAGAGATAATTAATTATTAAACCTATTTGGATTCTAGCTGTGAAAGGTTGTGTTGTGAAAAATGAGTATAAAATGAAACCGTCCTTAAATATGAAGGGTCATAGAACTTTTTTTTATAAAACAAAAGCATGTATTCCATGGAAGGCCTAGTTTTCCAAAAGTGTTGGTCATAGACTAGAAGAATTCTCTAAAGTTCGATTTACTCTTCAATGCAATTGATGAACAGTCGTGACGAGACATATATGTATATTATTAATAATTTTTGTTAATGAATGTCTTAAGGGCAATGTATAAGGTATATACAATGCTTTATTAAATAATATTTATAATTTTATATTTTTCAAAAAAAAAAAAAAAGTGAAACTATACTGTGTATACACATATATTCAAAAAAAAAAAAAAAAAAAAAAAAAAAAAACACACACACACACATATAATCTCAATAAATTTGTACATGTAAACCAATAAATCATTAATAAGTGTATTTTTTTTTCTTTAAAAATTATGCAATACAACTCATAATTGAACATTTATTAACTTTTAACTTGTGACCTAAGAGTTGGGTTAACAGTAATCTTCAGTTTTTTCCACAGTATTCAATTTCTTACACAAGCAACCTAGAAATGACACCTTGTATATGACCTTTAATAATCCATTTTTGCAAAGGTTTTATATTGAGTAGCATGGGTCAAATTATTTTAAGATTTGTACTAAAGGTAAAAGTTGGAGAGAAAAATATTTATAAAATTCTTCCATGGATATTGTGATAAGTTTATGCAGTCTATGGAAATATATATATATACAAATGGAGAGAAAGTCCCCACCCCACTAGTCCATGATTGTTGTTGTGGAGTCCCCCTTTGGCAGTGGCAGCTGGGCGGCCTCGTGCATTCATGTGAGATTCAATAAATCCAACCACATTCCTCCATCATCATCCCCAAGCCTCAAAACTTTTGCTCTCTCTCTCTCTCTCTCTCTCTTCCACACACAAGCTAACCTCTCATGTCACATTCATTCCCAACCTCTCATGTCACATTCTTTCCCATTTTATATCTAAGAGGCCACATGTACCCCCTCCTCTTTACCCAAAAATACTCTTAATTATATGAAACTCTCTTGATGAAAGTTAATGGTTATTTGAAAATATTGTGTATTCAAATTGTATGCACAAAGGTCGGTGCCCAAATGTGAAGAAAAGCCATGAATAAGAATCGAGCCCATCTGTCTTTGGGGATGGCTTAATTGACTTATTTTATGAGCTTTCTAGATCTCTCTTTGACTGCAATATTCAATTCTCAAAATGGCCCATTTATTGATTGCCTATAAGTTTTTAATTGCTAAGCTCCATTCCTTAACTTTGCTTTATCTCTTTGTTCAACTACCTAACTTATGATTAAGTATCTTACTTAAGAATTTGAACTTTAATCACATATCATCATTGCATTTTGTTGGGCTCTCTTGCCCTATTGTTTTTATTGATCCCACTATATCTCTAAGAATCTTGCAGAATATTTTGAAAATATTTATATAAATGATATTAGGAGATATTACAAACTTTACTATATAAATCTTTTTTTTTTTTTTTTGAAACCAACTTCACTATATAAATCTTACAAACTTTTATATCACTAATTATTGAAAAGTAAGAGCAATTATTAGGTACTTCTAGAGTACGCTAACTAGCATGGTGCCCTCTCCTCTTATATTTATGGTAGATCTCATTAATTAAATTTATGGTATGATCCATTATGAATGTGAAGTATTACATTACCTTGTTTTAAAAATACTTAATAATTTTTCGAAAAATAATTAAAATATTTATTTATTAATTGTTAAAGCGAAACCAATTATATTCATTATCATATTGTTTTATCATATTGTTTTGTAACTATTTGGAGTGGTTTTAACCTTATCTTATTTAAATATTTTTTGAAAGGTCGGAACCTTATGTTCTTTATTTGTTTAGTAACTTGTGGGTAATTTAGCTTGAGGAAAAGCTTAATGTGAGGTTGGAAAAATAACCTACTCGGTAGTTGTAGTTGGTTTGGTGTTGGAAGATTGCATGTTCTGGAAACTCTATCAGTACATACAAATCTGGGGTGTCCACTGTCCACATCCTTTTTGGAAATTGTGCATGCTCTCACATTAGGCCCATGTGAAAGGCCACGAGGTATAGTTGGACTGTTTGCGCACACATTTTTCCCCCCATTAAAAAAAACAAGGTGTATGCATTGCACACACTTAGTACTTGAATAGGATAGGGCATGAAATGAAATGAAATTAAAACTTTCTGTTGCAAAGAAAACGATATGAACCATAGACAAGCAGATATAGATTACAAGTTTCATAGTTCACATTACACCTTCCTTAAATTTCATAATCAGAAAGACATAAGAAGATACATAAACAAATAACACAAGAACTCATAAGGTAATCAAGAAACTTCCTGTGTTCTTATCATAGATCATATTTTCTACTTGGTATGTTTCATGAAGCATATGTGGAAAAATTGAAATTCTGGAAATAGTACTATGGTCTATGGGGAGAGGATAAGGAAAAAAAAAACTAATTTCAAACGCACATTCAGAAATATAATGAAGCAAGAGAACTTATAAATGATTCTTAGTTGTTATCATTTTCTGTCTGCAGATTTTCAGCTCTTTAATCACAAAACAGTAGATTATTACCTTTTAGTAGACTACTGATGGCTTATTTAATCATCAGTCCAATATTCCTCTACTTAGCAGAGCAAGGAAAGTAACTATTCTATCTTTTACTGGCTAAAATTATCCTCCATGATCTAAAGAACTCTGACCGAATTACATGAACTTTTTGCAGCCATCATTCTAGACAGACAATTGGAAAATGTATCAACATTCAACATAATAAACTACTTCATGCCGGTTAAGATTGAAAATAAAACATCGTTTGTATTAGTCTCTAAATTTGAGAACAAGTGTTGAATAACTCTTGGGACAGATTTTGCTCAAATAATTCGTTTGAGAATAGCTTTCTCTTCATAATGCACTTCTTTCCTTCAGGTCTTTTGGTTTGATCCTCCTTTTCTTTTCCAATATCCACTAGAAAGTTCCGAACAGCTCTGGAATTGCAGCTATAGTTGAAACCTGAGTTGCATCAATGTGCATCTTACTTCTTCCTCTTTCTGCATCTTTCTTCTCTGCCGTCAAAAAGACGAAAGCTGAAAAATTCACAGAAGCACATTAAGATACCTATAGAAAACTTTGTGAGGCAACTAAATCATAGGTTTTAATATAGTTATTCCAGTAAGATTAAACTAACAATTTATATATAAAACTACCAAAAAGAAGAAGGGGGCCAACTTTGACCGTGAAACTAGATATGTACACATCTCAGATAGCATATGTTAATAACATGTTAAGCACTTATTTAAAAAAATGATAATAACATGTTAGGCATATATTTCCTTTATCAGAATTTGCTCACTATACTTCCATGTTAATCTAATAAAATCAGTCCTTGAAGTCTTCTTTTATACTCCAGTTGTTCTATCTCAAACCCCATTGAGACACCAAACATGATATTAAAGATGATCCTAGACATAGTATATTAAGCAATCAATATTTGCTCAACACTATAAATGAGGCACGAGTGACTACATCCTACCTTTTTTTTTTCTTTTTCTTTTTTGAGTAGAACTTATATCCTACCTGATGTTACAGTATGTAACTCCATATTCAAGATACTATGCACAGAAAAAAGGAATTTATACAAACTTTCTCTTTTCCACATATTGCTCATCATAGACACAGATAAAGCCAAAAATTACTCGCATATGATTTTAAACATCTCAAGTAGTAGAGATTTAGATGGCTAGTAAATGATTATGCAAGAATTGCATTCTGCCCACCTTGTGTAATGATTGTTTTTTTTTTTATAATTTTTTTATAGTAGAACTACATCCTACTTGATGTTACAGTACGTAACTTCATATGCAAGATACAATGCACAGAAAAAGGAATTGATACAAACTTTGTCTTTTCCGCATATTGCTCATCATAGACACGGATAAAGCCAAAGATTACTCGTATATGATTTTAAACATCTCAAGTATTAGAGCTTTAGGTGGCTAGTAAATGATTATGCAAGAATTGCAATCTGCGTGTCATGTTTCGCCCACCTTGTGTAATGATTAAGTTTGTCCTTTTTCCCACTATCACAATAATCTATACCAATTATGCTAAAGGGAAAAGAATCATGATATGGTTTGTCGCCAATTAGAGGGATGGACGTATACGTTTGTTACTTGACCATTGGCTGTAACCATTACTCTATTAGGCAACCATAGCATGTTTTTAATGCAGTGAAGAATTTTTCTAGTTATTCCTGTTAATATTATTTAAACAAAACAAGAAGAAATTTAATCAACAACGAACTCCACAATACTCCAAAATGAAGGAATGTGCATCCTTCATCAGGAATGTTGCTTTATAGAAAGTGGACTAACTACACATTCAATAATTCAACTTGCTTCAATACACAGCAAACACGCATGATAACAACATCATTACAACCAACAGCATCAAACACCCATTGTGGAAAATTCAAACAGCGTGCAGGTAAGTGAGGAAGAACTATCTGAAAGGAGAATAACAAAAATGTAAAGTGCAAATGATAATATCATGGCAAGCATCCTAGGGTGGGAAGATTGGGAGTAAAATTGGGGCTTCAAGGTTTCCAATTTGCCTAGTTTCAATTTATTTTTATCCACAGGACATGGCTAAAACGTAGTTTGCAAGTCTATAGGGGTAATCACTCATATTAGTAGATTATTGCAACAGAGAAAATACAAGAAGTATTAGAGCAACCTCACAGAAAATGAAGATACATTCCTCTTTATCTAAGTTAGACATGCCAGTTCGGAAACATGTCCAATAGTAGGCATGCAAGGGCACAAATCCTATATATTCACAAGTCTAATTATGTCTTACAGGGATACATTGCAACTTTTTCGGAGCCCATTTAATGTATCCTCAACACAACCTGTTTAGTTCAGCATATGGTGCTTAATTTGGCCCACAGAACAGGCAGCACTAAATATAGATCAACAATATGCATCCCTAGTCTGTTGTATAGTAAAGCAGAGGTTCCAATACACAGCAAGTTCGATATAAAGGTGAAGTAGGTTCAACAAACTACATATGGAAGTTAACAGCAATGAATGAATTCAGCAAGCCTTTTGATATTCTTCCTTTGCTATCTTTCATTCTTATTTCAGCTATTCTATCCCCCTTTTGGTAGGGGAGGGGGAGGGGGAATGCAAACAGCAATAGTTGGCTATACCCTATACCATAATGGGGTGCCTTCTCACACCCCCAAAACACATCTTTTTCAGTGGTACCCCAGACCCCCATTATATTAGAATGAACCACAGAACTAGAGACATTAAAAAAATTAATAATTTTTGGATGAAGAAGAGCATGGAGAAAAGCATGGGAACTTGTGCATTTAAATCAAAGAGAAGGCTTTAGCTTTAATTTTAGGAATAATAAGAAGTTCACTTCCAATTTATACATAGACATGCAAAAGCTTCAAAAGAATCCTTTGAAGTTATATCAGCCATAATGCATTATTAGCAGCATAAAGACATTCCTAAAGGAGAAAAAAATGCGATAAAGACAAGCTAAAAATCCTTTCACTAAGCAAACTCATTCCTCAATTTTTCTTTAACCTGCAAAGATGCAATTAATTATGAAATGGAATTCATTTGTCTTGCTGACAACAATATATGTAAATTTGTTTTATCTAGTTTTTAGATTTTCTTACTTAATTTTTCCTTTCAAAATCCTTTTATGCTCTATTTATTTCACATTCTATTAGAGGAGTCAACATAAAGAAGAAGAGAATTATTTCAACTCAACCAGTTTCATTAGTTTGGAACCCCAATTGCTATAGATTGAAAGATTTCCAGTTATTATAGTCTACTGCAAGATTTATTTATTTTTGATAAGTAGTTTATTGCAAGATTTATTACAAGTCATCCAGGTTCATTAGTTTGGAACCTCTCTCTCTCCCTCCCCCCATAGTTCCCTGGTTTTATTCCTCTAAACTCAATAAAGGGACAATGAAAACCTTGAATTGCAGGAGATTTTGAAGGAATCTCTCTCACTCTATCAACACTGCTCTAGTTTCACTTCTCTAAACGTAAAAAGGAACAACAAAACCCTTCAATTGATGTACAGTTAACACTGATTGAGAGATGACAAGGTTAGGCCAATCCTCAAGACTTTGCATCCAAGAGTTATAAAATTACATTGTCTCCAATACGTATCAAACAATTTATATTAGTTTTGACCACACTTATAAACCTGGAGAAGCCAAATGAATAAGACCTTAATATACTTAAACCAAAAAGAACCAGAGGAAGCCTCACCCCACCCCACCCCACCTTATTTCTTGTTCTGTTAGGAAGTCTATATTGAAGAGTTGATATATAAGTATGTCACTGCAAAAGCCATCTAGAAACTACATTCACCAACCTATATTATCACACACATACACACTCTCAAAACACATATAAAACATGAGAAGGTTTCCACTTGTATACAAATACATAGCCGCATTCATATATCTATCTCAGCAAATTACATTTTAAACCCTATATTTGGAGGCGCCTATTTCAAGGTGTTTTTTCAAATTAAGATCTGTAATTTTTTTTTTTTTTTTTACTACGGTTTCTTCAAGATTGCATTCACTAATTCACTGTGAACATTGTTACCTTTTACAATTAAATTTAACCGTGTGACTTATTGGCCACTGCAATCATATTATTGAATTTAAATAAGGAACTTTCTAAAGTACCATATATAAGGCATTGTACTTAAGTTGTCCTAAAATTCAAATTCACACATGGGATCATTTTTTTGGTATCTAATAAACCACCCCTTCTAACAAAACGCAAGAAAAGATATAAATAATGATACTACAAAGCTGACTAGGAATAAAGAGAAAGAATGGGACCTGAAAGAGCAAGATTGCCAACAATGAGCATAGACCAGATAGACCTGCAATGCCGAGCAAAAAACTTTTGGGTTGACTGAGGTGGCATAGCTGGAGTCCGAGCCTTCCATGTGGTTGGATCTGATAATAATTCTTTCCTATTTCCATTGAGATTTATGCATGCTGCTGCTTCTGATGAAGAAAAGTAAGAGTTGGCTCTCTGTTGATGCCTTAGAAGTTCTGCGATTTTTGCCGTTTGCAAAGAGCACAAATCAATGAAACAAGGGTCAGACACCAATACCCAGATACTAAAAACCAAAAACAAACTCAAAAGCACAAGACTTTCATTCATGAATGTGGGTTTTCGAGAAAAACCATGTTTCTGTTTCTAAAAAACAACATTGTTTTCTGAAAGCAAAAACACACACAAAAAAAAAACAAATATATACAAAGTTTTGAGCTTACCCTTTATTGGATTCTTCATGTTGAAGAGTCTTGGAGTTGGACCTTCACTCATTGTTGATTCCAAATTTCCTTTCTTTTCAATGCGAAGGCTCTTTCTTTCTTGGAGTGATTTTGGTTAAAATAGACTGTTTTTCAAATAAGGGTCTGTGAATTTAGGCTAACTGTGCTGTCCAAGCATTCCTTGGCTATGGTTTTATACTTTTCTTACACCGCCAAACTCTTGAGGAAATCCGAGACCGAGTAGAAGTATACCTCAACCGAACTACATGGGATTAAGTCGGCTAATTTTATCCGGCAAAATAAAATAAAAATTCTATTTGTTTAATTCTATTATTCAATAGAAACTTTTTTTTTTTTTTTTTTTTGATTTGATTCAATACAAACTTATAATTTAAATAGTTGAGTTTAATATTCTAATTTTATCAAAATTAAGTGTCAAAATATTAATATAAACTAGTCTCGACATACGTGCTTTGCAAGTGCTCTATTGTTAATGAGATTATAACGTACTTTCCAACGTGCGATGAGACACTTTTTATTATTATTTTGAATTTAATGTAATTTTTCAATTTAAATTTATTTATTGTTAATGAGATTATATAAAAAGGAATTTTTACGAAACTAAATTTTAAGATTTGAAATAAAATAAACAACTGATTTAGTGTTTGCTAGTTTTTAGGAAAAAAAAAATATCAAACATGAGTGAAATATATTTAAGTAAAGAGTCTGCTAATATTTTTTGGGAAAAAAGTTTCTCTGACAATTTTTTTTTTGAATTACAATTTTAACCCATTTATTATTTTTTTTAAGAATATTGATTATCTAATTATTATTAAGGGTATTTTTGATATTTTTTGAAGTCATAACTAATATTTTTTTTGAATATAAGTCCTAACTAATTTTCTGAATCTTCTTAATAAATAGAGATCAACTAAAATAAGTTTCCATAAATAAAAAAAAAAAGTTAAACTTTTTTTTTTAAGAAAGAAAATAAGTTAAACTTTGATTTCTAATACAAATATATTATCCAAAAATATAATACAAATATCTATTATCCAAATACAAATATATTATCTAAATATAATACAGATAAGTTAAACTTTGATTCTAGACGTGGATTTATTTGGTTGGTGGGTTGGTTGAAAACTTATCTAGACGTGGAAATAAATGCATTCCATCTAAGGACTAAGGGGCTAGGGAGAGGGGATTTAAAAAAAAAAAAAAAAATCAATCCTCCCTCTTATATATTTTTTACAAAATTTGGCTACAACTCTATTCAATATTTTTTTATTAAATGTGAATTGGACAACATTTTCTTTATGTTTTCAAAATTTCTAGAAAACTAAAAATTAATAACTAAGTCATCAGTCAAATTTTTAAATTTTAAGTTTTTATAATATAAAATTATGTACAAAAAATAAGTTTATAGATTAAATAATAAATAACATCCGATTGACTCGAAATTTGACTTACGTCTTAAAAACATGAAAAACATGAGTTAAATTTTTTAAATATGTAATTATGTTAATTTTTTTTAATAGAAGTTGTAGCCTTTTAAGTTTTTAGCCAATTTATATATATATATATATATATATATGTGGGGCCCAATAATTTGTGGCCCTGGCCCATTTTTACGTTGGGGCCCAAGGCCCGAGCCGAGGAAGGGTATAGTCGAGGATGGGTAACAAAAGTCCAAATAGTCTTGAGACGCAGCCGAGGATGATTCTGTCCTCGGCATATCCGATGTCCCCTTGGAAGAAAGGGCAAAAACGGTATAGGAATAATATGGGAAAAGATCTAAAAAATATCTATGTCAATAGAGAAGGAGACGTTGGATAGTATAACGAACAAGGACAAAGGGAAAGCTGCCATTACTGCCATTCAATACTCTGCACCTGACAGAGTCATATTCTTCAACTTTTACAACCACCCCCAACCACTCTAGGTATGGGTTGACAAGACAGGTCATAAGTCCTAGGAAATTAAGCTTATATGTGGACACAGGTGAGAGGATAAATGCCAGTATAAAAGGATAAGAAAGGTAGTGTGAGAAAGGGGGGAGGGGGACAACCCGTCCTCCTAGCCATGGTATCCTAGAAACGAGGAGAATAATAAGAGCATAGAGCTCCCCAGACTCCTCGGACGAGATTCGCTGACCAGAGCCAACCCGAACTACAGTCCAGTGATCAAGACCTAGCCTTTCAAACCCACGTTCTATAAGTGATATTATTTGGGCCTTTTTACGTGCGAACCCAACCTTATTATGGGTCGTTACAAATTGTGTCATTACAATATATATTTTTTAAGAAATTAATTTTTATATAAAATTATACTAGGGGGTGACCCCCTAGATTTTTTTTTTTTTTAATGTAATACATTTATGTAAATAACTTATATATCATTGTTTTTTTTTTTTTTTTTTTCCTTTCTTTTTTTACTAGTAACTATTCCTAACTCATTAAATCAAGGTGTATTTGTTGGGTTCCAATTAAACTTATTGGGATTTGGGAACATTGAAGCAAGAGAGCTCATACTTATTGACATTTTCTATTTGCAGATTTTCAGATTGTTTCCAAAAATCATTGGCTTGTCATCTTTTATAGATTTCCGATGACCCATTTAACCCACAATCTGAGTGATCTCTGATGATGAAACATTGGTTACAGGGTAAATAGAAAAAAAGGGAGTCCTCTACCGTTCTATTAGAAGAGCAGGAAAGTAAATAGTAGGCACTACCTTTCACCGACTAATATCAAAATCTTCCTTGTACTGAACAACAATGAAATAAAGAGCTTTAATGGAATTGCATTAAGTTTTTGCAGACATGATTTTAGACAGACAATTGGGAAAGCCATTAATAATTTGATATTCAATGGAAGGATATACTAAAAAAAAAATGAATTTTTTTTTTAAAAGAAAATCTAGCTGTCTCTAAATTTGAGAACAAGTGTTAAATAATCAAACACTTGGGATAGATTTTGCTTGAATAAACTGTCTGAAAATGGCTTTCTCTTCATCAATGCACTTCTTTTCATCAGGATCTTTTGGTTTGATCTTCATTTTCTCTTCCAACATCCACTTGAAAAGTTTTCGCTGCATGCTGATCCTCCTAAATAAATTCCTGTAACTTCACAGGCTTTGTGATGGGTGGTGAGGGCAAGACTTTTTCAGCAAGAGGAGCAGTTTTTACATCTGTAGTTGAAATTGGAGTTGCAGCTTCTTCCTCTATGTGTTCATCAGATCGAAGAAAACTATAAAGTTCACAGAAACTTTGAGTTTTAGTAATTTAAAAAAAGAGGAGAAATAAAATAAAATAGAAAAATGAGTGGTAATGAGTAGGGGGCTAGTGAGGTATTAAGAGTCCAAGTACAATATCTCAGCATGTAGCAGACACTGGTGTGGTACCACAGCATGCAGCAGCTACTGATGAGAGATGCATCAGCCAAGCTACAAGGGTAGCAGCAGGCAAAGGCAATGCAGGAGTGGCTAATGACAAGTGTATTGTCCAAGCCACGAAGACAAATGTAGCTGATAAGGAGTACACCTCTCAGAGTACAAGCATTGCATCAATTGGTTTAATAAGAACAGAAGTATTGGAAATGCTGGAAGCTATGCCAGATCATGATTTCTTCATCTAACAGAAAGTTAGTTCCGCAATTCCAGGAGTCCTTTGATCCAGGGTTGACACGTGTACAGATTCTAGAAGATTTCAAGTAACAGATTTTGGCGCCAAGTGTAGGGCGGTTATGTTTACTGTGTATATAAACAGAGCATCGTGATGTATTTTATTTTATCAATTCCATTTCTTGTAATTCTCTTCTCCATCAATGAAAACTCTCAATTCTATTTAGATTCTCTAGTTTTTACATGAGGCAAGGAAACGCTAGCTGGGTATACCTCTAAACTCACCACTCTTATTCTTATCTCTGCATTTCTCTGTTGATTTGGATGTCTTGATTCTGGTTGGAAATTTGGGATGTCTAGAACTGAAGGATGAGTTTCTGTACACCACTGCTTCCATCAATAAAAGATCAAGCAATTGGTCATATGGATCTATTAACAACTATTGTATGGTATCTATTGGTTAAGGTCAAGCAATTAGTCATATTTGTGTGTGAGATGGAAGGGATATATAGTCCCAATCAAATATCCAATGCATCTTATTAATATACTTTCATGTTTTCCATCAATAATCAGCATCTAAGTTATTCTTCTTTTACAATCATCCATAATGTATGTATGGTTCAAGTAACGGTAACAGTGAAGGGTCAAACTTCACTGACTGAGAAATTCAAATTTTTTTTTTTGGAAAGGTAACATTAGAAGATTGATTAAATTCCAACGGTAACAGGAAAATAGAAATTTGAATGATAATAAAGCTAGCCGTTACAATAGTTGATGGCTCACCCATGTCTGATATGAAGGAATACAAATTGCATATTGGGCTAAGCATTTGACAACACTGCTTTCTTGTGGCCCAAATAATATCTTGGGGTGAGAGAAACTTTTGTTGGTGCAGGCTTCCTGAATTAGCCCAAGCCCACAACCCAAAAGAAAACTTTTGATGAGTTCGTTCAAACCCAAATTTGCTCCAAGCGACAATGTCTTTGGGATTTATTTAGCATTGAACACCCGATATAAAAGTGAATCTGTATTTTAAAAGGCGGAACTAGTAACAAGTGAGGGGTACCCTATAATTTTCAAAAGTAACAAAATAAACCTCTATTTCTAAAATTAACAAATTAGACTTCAACCCATTGTGTTTGAGGTATGATGTAGGTTGGAGTTTAAGTTTTATTTATAAAACCTCACATTTGAATTTGTTACTCTTGAAGCTAGATAGTTTACTTTGTTACATGTTCAAAAGAAAATTTCTCAAAAATGAATTGGTCAATTGATCTAATATTCATAGAGACAATGTAATTTTTTTTTCCATCTCAATTTTTATTTTTTTTATTGTAAAACTTCCTCTTCTACAATCCAATATATAAAAGAGCAACAAAATCTAAAAAATAAATGACAATGGAGGCAGCTGTGACAATAGCTGTAGTTCAATTGGCAATTTCTCTTCTCCTAAAATAATGGGGCTATAGCTAACCTACCATTATAATTTGGCTTTGGTCTTAAAAGCCAAATTATTTTTTATTTTTACTAACTAGTTTCTTCAATCAAATAAAATCCAATGATTTTTTTTAATTTTTATTTTGTTTTTTTTTATGAAGGAGAAAATTTTACCGAGAAAAGACTACTTCTTGAACGAAGGACACAAAGAAGCCTTAAAGAATTACAAAATAGAATTATGTACAAAAAGACAAACGAATCTGGAAACATATAGAGGTAGAAAAAGTTACAAGGAAGTTTGAACTGACTCCTCCATACACCACTGGAGATCTGTTTTTTGAAGTGATTGTTATTTTTGACGTGGGCCCTTGAACTTGCCACAAGCCTTTTTTTTTTTTTTTTTTTTTAAGGCACGAGCTAAGAACATTCTCATCAAGAGTGTTGTAAATGCAAAAATGTTATTTTTAGCATTTATAACCACAAAAACCTACTCTATCAAAGATGCTATATGCTAAAAAATTTGACATCTTGCTACAGTGAGCTCTCATTTTTGAGAGCGTACCCCAGCAAGATATTATAATTTTTTAATGTAATAAAAAAATAATATTTAAATAAAATGGTAAAAAAATAAAAGTTTTTTTGATAAAAAAAAATAGAAGTTTTGATGTTAGAAGTATTGTAAAGTGATGTGTTAAATACTATAAAATTAGGTTTTTAGATGCTAAATGCTAAAATTTTTACAACTCTTGATAAAAATGCTCTTAAATTGGTTACGTCCAGCCACATTAGTGGCCGAATATAATTAGAACTTGGAAACCCACCTGTCGACTTTAGTGCCTAGTATATTGGGCATATTTTGCTAAATAGCATAATTTTTGAAAATATTTAGGAAATAAATTAGGAAAAAAGTATCGTGCTAAACTTATATTTAAAGTTCTAAGCATTATTCTAGTATTATTGCTTAGAATAATGCTTAGAACTCGAGTTTGGTAAACTCGAGTTCTAAAAAAATGCTACATAACTAAATAATTTTGGTTAGGTGCTATTTAGGAAAATTTTGCTAAATAGCATATTTTTGGAAAAATATTAGAAAAATAGTATGCGGCGGAAAGTATTTAACAAATTGGACTATTTTTGGATTTCGAGTTTGTGAAACTCGAGTTTCAACCCAAAAAAAAAAAAATATACGCGGTACTCTTGGATTACTCTTGGATTAATCTGACGTAGATTAAAAAAAAAAAAAAAAAACAGAGGTACTCTTGCAGGTAAATTTTTTTTAAATGGAACTTGAGGTTACTACACTCGAGTTCCATGTGGTTTTTTTTTTTTTTTAAATGCACGTCAGATGAATCCAAGAGTAAATCGAGTTTCCCAAACTCGATTTTGGGTTGGAACTCGAGTTTGTGAAACTCATGTTCCAAAAACAGTCCTTCTTACTAAATTGTTTCATCCGCATACTATTTTACTAATATTTTTCCAAAAATATGTTGTTCAGCAAATTTTGCCCTATTTATATATGCTAAAACCCCAGCAGAGAATAGAGAAAAAGAGAGCCACCAGTCTTATGTTTTTGTGTGAGAGAGCTACCGTGTTCTCTGAGTCAAGGGTGCTAGGAATTGCAGACAGATTTTTCAGATTTAAAAGTTAGAAAATTACAGAAGAAGCTAGCTATTGATGACAATAAATGATCTCCCAATTTCCCTATTGTTAGAAATCCTGTATCTACTGGATCAGAAATCCTTGATGCAATGCAAGTCTGTGTCAAGGCAATGGTGCTCTATTATCTCTGATCCCTCTTTCGTTGACAACTTTGTTAGGCTCCACGCATCGGATAGGCGTTTTATTTTGCTAGTCGATTGGCTGAGCTGTCCCATCGTGGTATTGGAGGAATCTTCTGTATTTAAATTCCAGACTTATAAACCTCCAATATATCAACATGTTATATATTGACGTCATGTCATGACTTGCTCTTATGCTGTGCAAACATGTTCCGTTATACTAGTGTTTACCATGTGATAAATCCAATTACTAGGCAATGGACTCCCCTGCCTCCTCTACCTGAACTTCGAAATGCTCAATATGGATTCATGTGTTGGTATGAAGTTCATCATCGGCTCCTTAGCTATTGGGTGATGCGCATTCCTGGTGTTGTGGGTAAGTCAACAGAATTCAATGTAGATATATTCTCTTCCGAAACAGGTCAATGGAGTCAGTCTGCGTCCGTGTGCCCGTAAGGATTTGACTGGGGTGTTTTTGCCTTCCCCCGGCGTTCCCTATAATGGTTTGTTTTTCTGGTGGAGTAGCACTGACTGCCTTGTTGGGTTTAATCCATACACCGGTACATGCTGTCAATTCTTTGAGAAGCCTATAGATCGAACCGATCCTATGGAATATTTGAGCGTCTTGGGGTTTTTCATGGTAACTTGAGGATATGTAAGATTTCGGGTTACTCTTGTTATACTTGTTTAAGAGTCTGGGACCTCAAGGCTATGAAGCACCGGTGCATTTCAGGATTTGGGTGCGAGATTCGGCAATTTTTGAAAAAGTAGGATGCAAGTGCGGCAGAGTGCAGCGATTAAAAATTTATTAAAAATATTTTTATATAGTGAATTTAATATTTTTATATAAAAAAATTTAAATAAAGGGTAGAATTTATTATTAAAAAACAATTATTTATGATTTGTTTTTAAAAAAATCAATATTTTGGTAATTGTAAACAAAAAACCACAATTCAAGAAGGTTCCTTTACTTCTTTTCCAATTCTCAAGCCCACCCACAAGAAACAATTGACTTTCTCACATACTTAATTTATATTCTTTTGTTATATACTTAATTTTTTTTTTTTTTTTCACAAGGCCAAATGAAGCAGAAAAATGGCGGCCAATGGCCCATTTCAGCCTATTTAGGCGACCATATCAGTCTAATTCGGCGACTATTTCGACAGGAATAGGACCGTTTTGGCTCTCGTTTCCACTGGAATAGAGCTGAATCAGAGTGAAAAAAAAAAGAGGCAAATCGGCGTGTCGAACACCGGACACTGTGTCGAGACAAGTCCGGTGCGGGTGCAGCAACCCTGGAGCCACACCCGTGCTTAAAGCACAAGGTGTATCTCAAAGATTTAGAAAAATCTCCTTGCCTCACAGAATTACTAAGGGTGGATCTGATTGTGGAGGTCTTAGCCTACCATCCAAATGATGGGGAAATCAAGTATTTGATGATTGAAACTAAGGTGGTATCATGCAACTTAAGGAGAAAAACACTGGAAGTGGTCTTAGATTCTCTGAAGAATAAAGACTTATACAGTGACTACAATGTCTTCACCCTTTTGCTCCCTTACTGGCCAACTCCCATTCCTTATCAGAAGGAGAAGGCAGCCTAATCAATTTATATCTATATCTATATAATAACTAATAGCCGAAATGTTTGACTTTTTATTGACAATTTTCATTGCGCCACGTGGTTACATAAATTAATGCCACGTATAAATTTAAAAATACCAAAAAGTTGTGACTTTTCATTTTCAATAGGCACCTTTTTGGTTAATAGACACACTTCCCTTCAATAAACCCCTTTTGACTATTGACTTTTTATTAATAACTTCTTATTGCACCCACTACTACATAAATTAATGGGTAAATTACATATTTGGTATTTATCCTTTACATTATATTTCAATTTAGTCCTTAACCTTTCAATTATGTCAATTTGGTCCCTAACCTTTCAATACCGTGTCAATTTAGTCCCTACTGTTATCTCTTGGATGGAAAAGCCTAACATGTCAAACGACTTAAATAAAATAAAATAAAATAAAAAATGCCACATCAACTGCCACCTAGACTAACACATCATTTTTTATTAAAAAAAGAAAAGAAAAGAAGAGAACACGTTAGTTTTTTTTTTAAGAAAACCCAAATCAAATCTTCAGAATTTTGCTTAAACAGGGGTAGACCCATCATGTAAAACGCTATCTCCCTAAAATCCAAAATCCCTTCTCCTTCCTTCCGGTGGCGCCTCTCTCTTCCAGCAGCATCAAGTTCATCCCTCTCTCTCTCTCTAAGTAAACCAAACGAAAATAGAAACATTCCCAAACCCATGACTCTTCCTCCATAGTTCCCTATACCCATTTCCCTGCTCCATAGTTTCATCACAATATGAACTTAGAAAAGCAATACTCAACATGAACTTAGATTTTTTTTAATAACAAAAAATGACTATTAAGGCTGAGGTTAGTTGGTTTTCATTGCAGCCCCTATAGTGCAACAATTCTCTTGTCAAATCCTCATCAAGGAAAGCTGACTGTTACAACTAATCTTATTTTTGAAGAATACAGTACGGCCTCAGCCATTATATGTCTAACTTCAAAAAATAATCCAAGACATTTTTTAAGGTTTAGTAGTTTTAGTCCCTTTCACTTACCACTTCTACCCTTAAATCAATGTAGGTGAGCCTGATGTTGAAGATAAAGAAGATGATTGCAAAATCATCATTGAAAAAATAGTATTTGATCACATACATGAAAAATCCAAAAACTTATAATTAAAAGCAGTATGGTGAACGAAATTGGCGCTCTCTATTTTCTTGTACCCAAAAATCTATACAATTAAATTTGCATAGAACTGAACCTTCACATTTTGGTCCATTCCAAAAAAACAAGAGATAAAAACCTGCGAGGAAGATAATACAGTTGGCCCTCAGATAATCAGCGACTCCATCGGCCCTCAAATCCAGTCGTTGTCGTCAGGTGTCACCTTTCTCTCTAGAGGACCAAAACGTGATGAAATTGTGACTACGACTTAGGGATTTTTGTTGTTTTTTGAGAAAAGGGATTTTTTTTGTTGTTGATAGATGTGAGTTAGGATTCAATTATCTGTTATTTTTTTTTCTAATTTAAAATTTTGCTGAAATTTTATAAAATAAAATTTAAAGTGTTGACATGGTAGTTCAGGTGGCAGATGATGTGGCAAATTTTTTTTTTTTTTTTTAAAATCGTTTGACATGTCAGACTTTTCCATCCAAGAGATAACAGTACGGACTAAATTGACACGGCATTGAAAGGTTAAGGACCAACTTGACATAATTGAAAGATCAAGGACTAAATTGAAATCTAGTGTAAAGGATAGGGATCAAATATGTAGTTTACCCTAAATTAATCTATATCTATACTCATTGTAAAAAAACTTAACTCTTCAACATCTTCCTTCTCTCTCATTCTAATTTCAGTTTACAATGACCTAGAAAACCTGAACACATTTGCACAAGGTTGTGAAACCTGTATGGTCTGACTGGATTTACCGGTAACCGTTCGTCAAGATGGGTTTTTGACTCTCAAGAACCAGCCTATACAAGAAAAGAAGTGGACCATGCAAACTGTGATCAACCTCTTGAGTTTGAAAACCGTTGATGGTTCTTGCGGTTTAGATTTGGATTTTATTTTTGATACTTACCACCATTGTTGAAACTTCAAACCACCGTGAGATGCTGTTAGACCTTTAGATCGCATCGCCTTTCTTCTTCTTCTCTGTCTCACTCGCGCTTTCTCTCTCATTTTTCAGAGTTTTTTGCCTTTTTCCGTTTCAGTTTCTGTACTTTTAGCATTTGGAGTTGCTTTGCAAATGGTGGAGATGGTGGAAGAGCTGTGCTAGGACAACCAAAAATGGCACAATTTTGTGCCACAACTCGCCACGTGGCGAGTTGTGACTAGTGAAGGAGTGTCTATGGGCCATATGGGAACACACTTTCACCAATCACAACTCGCCAAGGTTGTGTCATTTTTTGTGATTCTAGCATTTTCCATGGTGGAATAATGCTTGCCTGCTTGGCTGTCATCTGCTCACTCACCAAACCACTTTCTTATTAAATCTCCTTGGGCTTTGGTTTGTATTTAATCTATTATTTAATGAGCAGACTTTTATTTTTTTAATCTTTTATCTTTTTGTTTTCCACTTTTAAATTTCATTGGAAAGTTGACCGTTGAAATGGGCTTGGGCATCAAAGCATGGGCTTAGTTTAATTAGTGCCCGAGGCATGGGCTTAATTTAGACGTAGGCTTCATAAAAAAAATATATAATTTATTTTTATAAAATTAAATTTTTGGTACCTAAATATTTTCTTATTTTAGTCAATTTTTCTATTATTTCTAATTTAATATATTTATTTATTTTTAAATAATTATTAAATTAATTATGACATCATCATGGTTCGACCTTGGTTCCGACTTTAAAAACTTTGAACATCTTCCTTTTCTGGTTCATAAAAGGTTCAGGTCTGAAAACCATACATCTGTATAGATCATGATTTTGATGAAAAAAGCTGATTCAACTGCCACAGTTTCCACCATTGCTAGTTCTTCTTAGTAGTTGGTATGCTTGCTTTTCCCTCCTCTCTCTTTTCTTTGAATTTAATTTGTTTTTTTTCTTCACCCTTTTCACTTTGGCTGCGGAGAAGTCAAAGTGCCAAAGTGAGGGATTTAAAAAAAAAACTTGAATCTTGCTATGTAAAACTATGTTTTCGTTTGACAGATCGTTGTTGGTTTTGGGTTTTTTAGAGTTAATATGTAACTTTGCAATTCTTCCAATTATCCTGGACATCACCAACAGGTTTGGTATTTTTTTTTTTTGGTTTTATTAATAAATTGCTAATTAAATTTGCTATACATATTTATTTTTTGATTCAATAACCTGTCACTAGAACTTACAGGAATCTTTGCTCATTTGTCTGCTAAAAGCCTTAATTTTGTAGTATTGAAAATTTTCCATACAGATGCTTTTGCTAGCTTATTGGCCAATTAGAGGATCTAAAAGGGCAATCCTATGTAATCTGTTTCTTATACTTCATATTATCTTCTAACCCATAATTGATGTTTTGGTCAATTTTACCATCATGTTCGGCAAAATGGCTACTTATGAAAACAAACATTAATATATGTGTTTAACTAAATGCTCGAGATAAATTTTGGCTAGAGAACATAATTATGCACACAGAGATATAGGTGGAGTTTGGATACAAATTATTCGAACTCCACGTTTTACCGTAGCACATTTTGCTTTTTTTTTTTTCTTTGGTTCAGCCCACAATTGTTGACCATTCAACTGAGAACAGTATTTCCCTGCACTGTTTATAGATCTTACAAATTACACTTTTCAGCAACTTTTTCATTAAAAATGGGTTCCACATCACTATTCACACATTTAAAAAATATTTTGCTACAGTGTTTTCAGTTTTCAGTTTTCAGTTTCAGTAAAATAAGTTCTATACAAACAGACCCATAGTATGGAATTTGTTTAGTTGCAACACCTGCTTGTTCCATGATATTCATTTTTAATGTCTTCGTTTTAGAATAGGTTGAGAACTTGAGATGTCTACAAAAAATTTATAATCCAATAGGCCGGTAATTATTAGTATTCTTCATTGATGGTATGTATTTAAATGATTCCAAGAAATTTCATCATATATTTTTTATGTTCTTATAGGGAATAACTATTAAAAATTCTTTCATTGTAATAATTTTGTACTAATTTCAACTAATGTTTAGTTCTTTTATGCAAACGAAAAGTAGATTGAAGGTTCTCTACAAAACAATTTCACCCAATTTCCTCTTTACAATTCTCCTTCACCAGTTGGATGCCTATGTTATCTTATGTCCTCCCTCAAGCTATTTGAAAAAAATTCCTGAACCAAAGATTTCATCACCAAAACTCATCAGAAAGAGGTTGGACATGGTAATGCTAAATTTTTAGTCTACATCCAAGTCCATTATGTTGCGTAAAGAGTAGGATGTTAGGTATAAAATCTTATTTTGGAACATCTTTGAAAGTACATGCATAATTGTCAAAACATGAATCGTATCGTGAATTGATTTTTGATTTTTCCGTATCGTGTATCGTAAGATATACAAATAATTAATAAAATTTATAAAAAATTATAAATATACATATATTAATGGTATATTCATTATAAATTTTAAATATATTCAACTAATGACTAATTTATTCATCACTTACGTAATAATATTTAACAAGCTAACTAAATAAATCAACCTAGCATGTGTTTATAACATCCACATTCAAATGGTTTAAATTTAAAAGTGATAATATATTACAAATGATCAAAAAATAATAATTTATTTTCATCATATTGCCTAACAAACCCCATCCAAGTAAATGCTATCATCATGTTTATCATTTTGCAAACTTATTTTTTCATTAAAATTTTCTTCATCATCATTAACATTTACTATCTTTCCTCTTTTTTCTTTTTTTTAATAATTAAAAAAAAATTGCTTCTTGACATTCTAGTTTCTTTGACTTATAACAATAATGACAAAAAAAAAAAAAAAAAAAAAAAAATTATACTGTCAATTAATATCTTATTCATAGTATAGAAAATAAATTTGCAAATATTAAAGTAAAGCATTAGTATGTACCGTGTAATCTAAATTTTATAGGAGAAAGAGAGGAAAAAAAAGCTTAAATCATGCATTTAAGTCCACAAGTGGCATCCCCTTCTTCTCATAGAACTCTATTTCGTTGACCATACTGAGGAACCACAGCGCAAAGTGCTCGATCGGATCTTCGTTGAAATGTGGTTTAATAACTTCAGACGGATTGATGACTACCTTGTTCTTAGTGTCAACATGTTTATACTTAACATCATAACCAGGCCACGGACTTTCGAGACTAATTCTCTCCAATAGACCAATATGTTTATGAGCATCCCATAGTTTGTTCAGGAATTGAAGGAAATCTGATATAGTACGAAAACACTCCATATTGACAGTTGTAAGTAATTGCCTCCGATTATCTTCAGTCACAAAAATTGAGGCTTCTTCAGGATTGTTATCTTCAGTCACAGCTTGCGTTACAATACCTCTTACGTACAAACAATGTGAACCTGATTAAGGAATATTAGTTATATAATAATTGAAAAAGAAAAAGAGAAGTAAGAGACATGACCAAATTGAATGTCTACCTTTATATGCGTCATTAAACTTCCTCATAGCTTCTTTTGCCTCTTCTGATGTATGATAGCTAACAAAACCAATACCACTCGATTTACAATTATCTTTCTTGATATTGACAGTGCGGACCCCATACCTAGAGAGTGCTTTTAGAATGTCCTCATCTAGATCTTTTGGATGATATTCCACACAGAGATCCTTGCAATCATTATATTTTGACACAAGGCTGAATAAAAAACCAGTTCATCAGTTACAAGATTTGAAAAAAAAAAAAAAAAAAAAAACACAAAGAAAGAAACAAAAACAATACAAAATAATGCAATTATTATTAAAATCCATGGATCCATACAAAGAGTTACAATAGAAACCTGTTAGGTTCTAAAAGTTGGCAAACCGTGAACACAAACTTGTCTAGATATAGATCTTAGAGTCTATAGGGTATATTAGACAATGCTCAAGGTGTTACAAGTTAGAATACAAAAACAAGGAAACTGCATATTCAAGAAAAGAAAACTTGCCAGGCTCGATTGATCAAGACTGTGGTTTGACTTATTGAACTACATTTCTGTAGAATTTTAATTTTGTCCCAACAGCCCATTAAGCCAATCAAATGGTTAGAATTTCAGATCTAATTCACTAAGTATATATAAATAAAAAACACTAAGGCACATTTTGTAGAGACTTTGGAGCTTCTCTTTTGAGATCTAGAAGGTTCTGTACCTTCTCCTTTCAAAGTTATTACTAGAAATCTTTCTACACACAATCTGAATAGGTAAATCTGAAGTTGCTGCATCATTAGTCATCAAGGGTGCTAGAGATCTAAACCTTTAAGGGTGGTCTTGGAGTCATAGACTAAAGGTCTATGTGGGAGTTCTAAAGCGTGAACTGGAGGTTCATATGAAAGCAGATCCACCTCAAAGAAGTCTGAGGGGTTCGGAGCTCAATTTGGTAATTGTAGTTAAATTTACTACAAATTGATTTCTTGACTGTAAATCTCAATTTGGTATAGTAGATTGTTCTCTTGGGATAGTTCCCTCCTAGGTTTTTACCTTGAAATTAGTTTGTTACATTGGTTTTTCTGGGTTATCACATTTTGTGTTATTTAGATTTTCATTGTGCATGTTGATTGTGATGATTGTTTAACCTATATCTGATTAATTGACCTAAGTAAGTAACTACATGGCTAATAAATTAAGTTAAACATTGTGTATTTACGGAGTCTAAATCTTAAAGAAAACCAATTTCATACATATACATATGAGAGTAAAATGGAATGCAAATAAGAACTACAAGGAAGAAAATAAATTACTTACAATTTCATGCCATGATTTTCAGCACTGTTGAAAAATTTAATGGCATTTGTAGCAGATGTCTCTGAGTCGAACTGCACAGTCCAATAGGATGTACTGGGATGTTGCAATACCACTTCAAAAGAATCAACAGCACCAAAATTGGAGAATAAAGCCTTGAACTTATCATTATTGAAAGGAGGGCCATTAATTGACACAGACAGTTTTGCATTACTACAAGGACTTTGCTTTTCACACCACGTGATAATCATTGGCATTCCCTTCAATTCTGTGTTGTTTAGCTGATACATAGATTCCTTTGCTGTTTAAGAAAAAGAGCCAAAGAAACCAAACAAATGTTATCTATTCTTTTTTTAAGGGAAAAGATTCAATTTATGCTTGCAAATATATATATATATATATATACACACACATATATATATATATATATATATATATATATATAAGAAACTGAACATCAAATCTGCCACAAGTTGAATAATAACCGAGAACAATGCAAATGAACAATACACGAGAACAGTAACATCCTAAATAATGACAAAATGCCAAAGGAGAAGATTACATAAATTCTATTAGGCTCTAACAATTTGAGGTAGGATCTTTAAAAGGTCTGCAGTAGGTTAGAATTGTTGATAAGTCTTTCTTGAATGGTGTTTGGTAAGGGTTTAGCTATTTAGGTAATAAAAAATTAGATCCCTCTAAATTTGGGAAGAATTTAATGGTTGGTGGTATAGAAACAATGAACCTGGGTTCAGATTCCCCAAAAAATCAAACTTAAGAACAAAAAGGCAATTACGCCCTTAAGTTTACCAAGCTATTGGAATTATCTTCCTAAGAATATTTTTATGATGAAAGCCATTATGTAGGCTATTGCCAATGTTTTTCCTATAAAGATTAGAATTATAAATCCTAAATAACCTTTTCCTAGAGAAACTAGAAGCACATTTGAAGATTATGTGTTATTAAATAAGTCACGAGTCTTATATATACTTGAAGTCTTATTTATACATAAGGTTCTCCTATTTGGTTTAGAAACACCTTATGTAATTACTTTCTTTTAGGGAAAATGTAATTTAGAAGTTCTGGTCTTTCTAGTAAAAGGATTTTAAATAGCCTAGTGTAATCAATCAAATAGATAGAGAAATTAAATTTAATAAATGTGATTACTTAGGGAGCTCAGTGTGATTGCGTGATATTCTTATGTGTTTCTCATTCAAATTCAAATTGTTATCAAAGTCCAATTAGGTTTCTGTCATACGTCAAATTGGTATCAAAGCCACTGAAGTTTTTGTCCTATGTCAATTTGGTATCAAGGCAGGTATGATGTTTTCACGTGGGAGATCCTAAATAAGCAGATTGACATGGGAACAGAGTAAGGTGCTTCTTAGAGAAGAAATTATTCTTTTTATTTTTATTTTTATAAGTAATAAAAATATATAAAAATCAGAAAATGAAATCACCCAAGCATATAGGAAGTATACTAAGGTAAACAATCAATTACAAAAATTGCATAAATTTAATAAATCAACAATAGAAAATAAAGAAAGATTCCTCAATGTTAGCCAGTCCAATAATGTTCTGAAAAGAACAACTTGAGATCATACATAGAACTTTTCGTAAGATGATATCTTATCAAAATCTTTAAGATGATATACTTGATCAACTATTTTAAAGTTAGTTCTAGTCAACTTAATAAGAATATTTCTGTAATCATGCTATAAACCCTAATATAAATTATGCTAAGATGTGTGCTTGATAAGTTAAACCCTCAACCTTTCTTTCGTCTCTCTCTCTCTCTCTCTCTCTCTCTATATGTTTTACTATTCCTCATTATTCTCACTTCCAATGCCTTTGTCTCCTCCTCTTCCTCCTCCAGAACCTTTGGCTTCCCAACCTTATCCTCTCTTGTAGGTTTATCAGTGATCTCGAGAAATGTGTGTTGTGTCATATAGCCCCAAGACTACATTTTCTTTGTCTGAGGTTCCTGCTCCATCTTCTTCCCTTCCAGAGGCTGATTATTTTTATCCATTGCTTCAAGACGAGGTAACCACACTTGCACTCAACACCTAATTGCAAATTTTGTGTTATATCATCATGTTTCACCTTGTCTACATTCATTTGCTTGTAGTATATCCTCTATTTCTATTCCCTCTTCTTCTGAAT
Source organism: Quercus alba (assembly GCA_036321655.1). NCBI lineage: Eukaryota > Viridiplantae > Streptophyta > Magnoliopsida > Fagales > Fagaceae > Quercus > Quercus alba. Next base: position 14,483,008 of record CM070302.1, on the reverse strand, counting down.
AGGCCTTGTCGTCACCTGGATGGAAACATGCTATGGATGAAGAAATGAGAACTCTTCACAAGAATAAAACCTGGGAACTTACTAGCCTTCTACCTGTAAAACAAACGGTAGGTTGTTGTTGGGTATACACTATAAAGTACCTCCTTGATGGATCTGTTGAGCGCCTTAAGGAGTGGTTAGTTGCCAAAGGTTCTACATAGATATATAGTGTTGACTATCTAGAGACATTCTCTCTTGTGGCATGCTTAAATTCAGTTCGTATCCTACTATCTGTTACAATTAATCACTTATGGCCTTTATATCAACTTGATATCAAGAATGCTTTCTTTTATGGAGACTTTCAAGAGGAAGTATACATCAGACTTTCTTTTATGGAGACTTATGGTATTAAGAACAGCCTTATGATTCAACACCAGTCCAGCTTCAGGAATAGCCCAAGGAATGCTTTATAAGGACAATGACTACAAAGGAGTAAGGTGAGCATAATGTTGATCATTGAACAGTCAAGAAGGATTTCAAGCTAAAAAGTCATCCAAGCATTGATTTTATTATTCCAACTGAATTCAACAATATGGTGAGAAAGAAAGATTCTTTATCCTTAATACTTTAAAAGGTGATTGAAGAATTGGTGCAATTTTCAACTTCAAAAGCTATCATGCTTCAACATGTTAAAACTCAAGGCCAAACTTTTTCCAATCGGGGGAGAATGATGCAGTCTTGGAAATTCACCTATTTGAAACTTATTTTATAGGACACATATGTGAAGTCTATTTGAAGTCATGTAATTTTAAGGGTCTAGTTATGTGTGTCCTAGGGTTAAAACAAGTTTTTATCTGGGTTTTCATTTAACAAGTTACGGTCAGTTTTCTATTTAGGGCCAAATTTATAATTTATGCAATTGCAAATAAAAGATATTTCAGTAGTTTAGTTAAGTCAATAATTTTCAAGGAAATCTTTAGTATCTTAGGTTTTATTTTCTTTGAGTTCAAGTCAGTCGTTTATTAAGTTCTTAGTTAGTCAAATCAAGAGTCCAAATATTACTAGTACAAGAAATAGTTCATGTATATATATATATATATATATATATTTTTTTTTTTTTTGTGTAAGTGTGTGAGAGAGAGAGAGAGATGAAGCTAATCAATAAAATACTGAGTATTTTTTCTTTTTTTGGGTATTGACGCACTTTGACCTTATTGTTATTTTCTACCTTTCTATTCTCTCTTCTTCTCTTTCTTTTGGTACTGTTCATACAATTAGTGAACACCATAAAAGTCACTTCTTTCTTACAACTTGTGTTTTATTTTCGTTCTTTCTTAAAACTCCAAATCAAGCCATTTCTTTAACATATCAAAATTCTAAAACCCCACCTACTTTCTTCTACCAAATAGCCATCAAATAATTAATCAAACCACTTTTTAATCCTATCACCATAACTCTTTCTTCAACAAAGTTTAACCTTACATTCATAACTTCCTAACCTTATACTCACCACAAGCACATTTAGAAAAATTTCTCAAATTTTTCCTGTGTCATCGAGAATTTTCAAGCCAAAACATGATGTTGAATTGCAAGACTACATGTAAGAAGGTCTGCAAAGCAAGGGCAGCCAATAGAGACTCTCAAACATAAAGTTAAAGTGCAATAATAGGAAGCTGGAAAACCAGAACAGCTCGTTAATGTAGCCTGAAAAGTGAATAGTGAGAAAAGCCAGCAACAGAGATATTGCTTACTGAAAAGTTAAAACTAGAAACTTTTGATGAAAAGAATACTCTATTTTGCATTTAAGTTTTTAATTACTTTTGTTTGACACTAGGAGACTCCTAGCCTAATCTTTCTGGGGAAAAAAAACAAAAAAACATTATTTAGGAGTTTTAATCCTTTTTTTATAAGCAATGAAAAATATATTAAAAATATGAGAATGAAATTGCATCTGAGTATACAAGAAGTATACAACAAGGACAAAGCACAATCACGTGCATAAAGTATAAGAGTCCATTAGGAGTCAGAATCTTTTTGGGAAAAGGATTGGCAATAGCCTATATAAAATCTTCTATGTAGTTTATAAAGTTCATATAGAGTTTTTTTTTTTTTGAAAGCTCATTTTTATTACTTAACCTTAGTTAAACACCTTAGCATCAAAATTGATTCAATAATTTTGAAGAATTAATCAAGAATCCTAATTTGTTGCTGAATTCCTAAGATTCTACATCAAAATTGGTATCATAGTCCACTAAAACTCCTATTCTGCCTGAATTTGGTATAATAGTAGGTTTCACCATGAAGTCTTTGCATCATGGGAAATCTACACAAATAGATTGACATGGGACGAGAGTAAAACATTTCTTAGATAGGAAATTCTTCTAAGAGATCTTTAAGATGATTTTATTCAATTTTGGTATATTCTTGAGCAAGTTGATTTGCATGTGATGGACTATGCAAGAAAACATAATAATTTTTTTTTTAATAAATAAGAAAATTTTATTAAGGACTACTTCATTGTCAAAGGACAAGGAGAAGCCATAGAAAAAAAAATTATGTGTATAAAGAAAAGGGGTCTAAAAATGTTGCAATAGAATCACATGGGTATAGCCGCTAGAAAAAATTGCTAACAGTTGACTCCCCGTGAGCACCACATCTTCAAATGGATGCCGATTATGTTCCCTCCAAATAGTCTACATCAAACACAAAGGAGCCATGTTCCAAATAGCCAAAAAAATGCTTACCCATCCAATTTCTCCAACCAAACATGAAATCCTTCACCTCCTTGGTATGACCCAATGAATTCCAAAGCACCTATATGCAACCATACAATGAATCACAAGGTGATCCACTGTCTCCCCATTACACTGGCACAAGCAACACCATCCTACTAACGTAGCCTCTCTTAATGAAATTATCATAGGAAAAAATCTTCCCTCATGCTGATTGTGCGTGCGATGGAGGCACTTGACTAGTGCTCAATCCACAGGAACTTAATAAAGAAAATGGTATTGAGTTTGAGGGAAACACAGGTTGAAACTGGATGTAATATAAGAACTTGAGGGTATTGATCAATGATTGTTTCACCAAAATTTTTGCTCCTGACAGCAGCTAATAGTTTTCATATGTACTGTTGGCTTTGCCTTTAAAACTGGCTTGGGCGACAATGTACCATACACAAATACAAAGAAAAGCTGGAATCCATAATAGCAAAGTGATAAGTGAAGGCGCTTTACATGACATCATGCTGATGTCAGCATTGGAACAGTCACCTCGGTCATGGTTTTCCTTGTCTCTCTTTCCTTGTAATTATGGTGATTTTTTTCAGAATCTTATGGCTTCTAGACCAAATTTTCTATTTTTCAATGTTTTTTTTTTGGATTTTTGGTTCACTTTTGTCGATCTTTGGAGTATGTTTACTGTTTTACTTGGCTGGGCTTTGTTCCTTAAGGGCCGAATAGGACAAAAGAGGCTCCCTTTGATAGTTATTTGCTGGCTTGTGAAGTTTGTTGCATGATTTTTGGATTTGTGAGTTTCGGCACTGTTGACTAGAGTTACTGTGTCAATCCTTTGATTGAGTTTTTTTTTTTTGATAAGTAAGAAAGATGTATATTCAAGAATCTACCTTATGAAAACATAAGGCAGAATAGAGAGTACAGAGAAAGAAACAAACAGAAAGAAAGAAAAAAAAAAACAAGAAAACAAACGGAAATCAACAAAGAACTAATTACAAAGGAGAGAACTAAGGAACAAAGGGAGAGAATCACTAGAGGTGAGTCCCCAAGCCCTAGACCAATCAAAGAGAGAACCACTAAAATAAGCGAGCAACTGGTCATCGGATTTGTCCCTGTCCTCAAAAGTTTGCCAATTTCGCTCCCTCCAAATACACCACATTAGGCACAACGGAGCTAAATTCCAAATGCTAGAAGAGTGCTTTCCAAACCAATTTCACCAACCGAAAAGCATATCTACGACCGATCTTGGCAAGACCCAAGAAATCCCAAAAGATCTAAAAACCAAGCTCCACAACTAATAAGTTTTTTCACAATAGAGAAGCAAATGATTCACCGTCTCCCCATTACAACGACACATAATACACCAGTCAACAAAATCAAATCCTCTATACCGCAGAATGTCCCCTGTAAGAATCTTCTCCCAAGTTGCAGTCCAAACAAAGAAAGAGACGTGCGTAGGAGCCTTAACCTTCCAAATACCTTTCCAAGGAAAGATAATAGGCAAGGGACTTCGAAGCTTATCGTAGAATGAGCGGATGTCAAAATCCCCCTTCTTCGACAATTTCCATATCATACGGTCTCCTTGCTCAAATTGAGGTAAATTTGAACCCAAGGTATGAAGGAATTCATCCACATCTCCCATCTCCCAATCATTTGGATCCCTAAGTAAAAGAACCTTCCAGCTTCTCCGAGCCTCGATCCCCAATCGTTCGAGAGACGAGGCCATAGAAGCCTCTCTATTAGTGGCAATCCCATACACTACCGGGAAGGATAAATGGAGTGGTAAGTCCTCACACCATTGATCTATCCAAAACTTCACTCTATTCCCCACCCCTACCTTAAACCGGATATATTTGCTAAAAACCTCCCAACCTTTTCGGATACTTCTCCATAAACCACACCCATGAACGCCCCTACCCAGCTTGGAAGACCATCCCTCCCACTCTTCCCCAAACTTCAAAGCTACAACCCTCCTCCAAAGACGAGTCTCCTCAACCCCAAACCGCCATAACCATTTTCCTAGTAAGGCTCTATTAAAAGTAGTTAATTTCCTTATCCCCAAACCACCATTAGCCTTAGGAGCACACACCTTATCCCACCCCACCAAATGAACCTTCAAATCCCCCCACAGGAAGTCCCTCTGAATCTTCTCAATCTTATTAGCCACATGCAAAGGGATGGTAAAAAGAGATAAATAGTAAGTAGGAAGGCTAGAAAGTGTACTCTTAAGCAGCGTCAGTCTTCCACCTTTTGACAAATACAACTTCTTCCACCCGGCCAACTTCCGATTAATTTTTTCTAAGATAGGATTCCAAATAGAAGGGGACTTATGGGAAGCCCCCAGCGGCATACCAAGATAGGTCATAGGCAAAGACCCAATCTGACAACCCAGAATCTCTGTCAAGGCATGAACATTATTAACCTCCCCTATTGGAACCATCTCACTCTTCAAGACGTTAACCTTCAAACCTGTCATAGCCTGAAAACAAAGGAGAAGCATCCGCACATGAAGGATCTGCTCCCTTCCGCATCACAAAACAAAATAGTATCATCTGCAAACAGAAGATGCGAGACACATTCCCCTTCACCCCGTCTTCCATCAGCCTTAAAACCCCTGATCAAGCCAGCACCTTCAACTCTTTTCAACATCCTACTTAAGACCTCCATCATGACCAAAAACAACATTGGAAATAGCGGGTCCCCTTGTCTCAGACCCCTCGTGCTCCCAAAAAAATCAGCTAGAGCCCCATTAATCAAAATAGAAAACTGGACAGTTGAAATACAAGTGCGAATCCATCTACACCACTTCTCCCCAAAGCCCATTCTCTTCAAAAGATCTAGAAGAGCCTCCCAATTCACATGATCGTAAGCTTTCTCAATGTCTAGCTTACAAATAACCCCCGGGATCTTACTCTTCGCTCGACTATCAACACACTCATTAGCAATAAGAACTGAGTCAAGAATCTGTCTACCTCCCACAAAACTATTCTGAGACTCAGAAATCAATTGATCTAAGACCAATTTCAAACGATTTGCCAAAACTTCAATTGATCCAAAACTATTGAAGTTTAATCTATTTTCATCCTTCGAGAAGCCTAGACTGTGTGGGAGATTAAAGTTTTTGGAGAAGTTGGTTGTCATCTTGACTCTTGGTGTTGTGGTGAAATTAGTATTTCTTCTCTCTAATTAGTTGTGGTTTATATTATTGAAGAAGAATCAATGGTTATAGCTGAGAGAAAAGCATCATTGCACTCATCATTGAGACAAAATTCTGTTGTCACTTTCTTGGACTATTCAGCTTTAGTCTCAACTAGTGGAGGTCATGGTAATTCTCATGGTGGTTTTCACGGCAGTCATGGAGGCCATTGTTTTCGTGGAGGTGGTGGTAATCGTATCGGGAGTCATAGTGATAAGAAGTGTGTCTATTATAGTGGTATTAATCATACCGAACCTTACTGTTGGTAGAAATATGAGAAGTCAGATTATGCAAATCAGGTCATTGATGGTGATACACAGCCAAAACCTACTTCTACTTAATCTGGGCACAAAACTTCTACTTCTGGTTCTTGTGATATACTCACTACTTAGCTTAGTGAGCTTGTTCAGAAATTGTGCATTGTACTTCCTTCTTCTGTAGCTACATTAGTTTATTCAGGTAATGTTGCATGTGCGGCTGATTCCTCTCCATCGTGAGTCATTGACTCTAGAGCCATCAAACATATCTTTGGCATATTGTCTCAATTCTCTGATTTAGTTCCCATTAAACATCATATTGTTTTAGCTTATGGTTCTTCTCGACCAATCCTTAGAGAAGGTGTTCTTTATCCTACTAAATCATTATCTTTACCAATTTTTGTCCATGGTTCTCCTTTTAATATGTTTTCTATTAGTCAGTTGACTAAGGCGATACAATGTTCCATCACTTTTGATCCCACTGCATGTTTTTTTCAAGACCTCAAGACCAAGAAGATGATTGGCTCAGGGCATGAGAAAGACGGCTTATATTTTTTGGATCCTGATAATTCTGTCTCCCACACATTCTCAACTTTGAGTGCTATCGTGTCTCCCCTCCAATTGCATTTTCGTTTGGGTTACCCTCTGGATTACCCTCCTTAACCAAGCTTAAGTCTGCCATTCCTGCATTAAGTCATGTGCCTAATCTAGAATGTGAAGTTTGTCAGTCAGGGAAGCATCATTTTTTTTTTTGATAAGTAAAAGTTTATTGATCTCAAAAAAATGGAATACCCTAGTACACAGGGAGTGTACAAGGGGTCAAACAATCAAGAACAAAAATTACAAGAATCTAAGAAATCAAGAAAGGATGAAAAGGATTGGTTCCGCAATGCAACCAACCAATCCATTAAAGTTCTAAAGAAAAATAGCTTCAAGTCTGATATGGATCTCTCCTTATCTTCAAAGCACCGATTATTTCTCTCCCTCCAAAGGCACCACAATAAGCAATGGGGAACCATAAGCCATATATACCCATTTTGATGATGGCCAAAACTGCCTTGCCAACATGCTAGAAACCCCACTACAGATTGTGGCATAACCCAGCTCACTCCAAACAACCCGAACACCATAGCCCACATATCCATTGCAATCGGACAATGAAGAAAAAGATGATCAACCAGTCAGGGAAGCATCATCATAGTTCTTTTTCAAGTAGTGGTCATAGTCGCCAATTTAAGTCCTTTGATCTAGTCCCTATAGACATATGGGGCCCTTCTTGTATTTCTACTTTGAATGGATTCCATTATTTTGTTATATTTGTGGATGATTTATTTTCAAATGACATGGTTTTTTTTTTTTTTTAATCAAAGAGAGATCTGAACTACCTCATATTTTTTCCACATTCTATAATGAAATTTTTGTTCAGTTTAATAAACGCATTAAGATTCTTCGATCTGATAATGCATTAGAGTATACACAATTTGCCATGCATTCCTTTTGTATTGATCATGGTATCATTCATCAAACTAGTTGTCCTAATACCTCCCAACAAAATGGTGTGGCTGAACGAAAACATCATCATCTACTAGATGTTGTTCTCACCTTGTTATTCCATATGTAGGTTCCTAAACATTTTTGGGGTGATGCTATTCTTACTGCTTGCCATATTATTAATTGTGCGCCTTCTGCTATCTTAAATCATAAATCTCCTTTTTCACTACTATATCCCACTCGTTCTCCATTCCCACTTACTCCTCATGTGTTTGGTTGTGTTGCATTTGTTCATGTCCTTAATCCTAGTCAAGATAAACTCTCTTATCAAGCTCATAAGTGTATTTTCCTTGTATACTCTCACACTCAAAAAGGTTACCATTGTTAGAGTCCCCAATTTTGTCGCTATTTTATGAGTGCTGATGTTACATTTTTTGAGTCCACCCCATTCTTTTCCTCACTTGGCCAACATATGTCACCTTATCTCATCTCCAGTCATGAGAGGGAGGTTTCCTTTTTGTCTCCTACACTTACAATACCTTTGTCTTCTTCGCCTCCTCGTTCTCCTCCTCTAGGACCTTTGGCTTCACAAACTGATCCCCCATTGCAGGTTTATCAGCAATCTCAAGATAAGCATGTTGTGTCATATAGTCCTGATGCTACATCTTTGTCGAAGGTTCCTACTTCATCCACCTCTCTTCCAGAAACTGATACTTTTCCTATTGCTTTACATCAAGGTAAATGATCTTTTACTTAACACTCAATTGCAAATTTTGTGTCCTATCATCATGTTTCACCTTGTCTACATTCACTTGCTGGTATTATGTCCTTTATTTCTATTCCCTCATCTAATAAGCAAGCCTTGTCTTCATCTGGATGGAAACATGTTATGGATGAGGAAATGAGTGCTCTTTATAAGAATCAAACTTGGGAACTTATAGCCCTTCCCATGGAAACAAACTGTACTTGTTATTGGGTATACACTATCAAGTACCTCCATGATGGTTCTATTAAGCGCCTTAAGGCATGGCTGGTTGCCAAAGGTTATATACAAACATATGATGTTGACTATATAAAGACATTCTTTCCTATGGCATGCTTGAATTCAGTTCGGATCCTACTATATGTTGCAGTTAGCTGTTCTTGGCCTTTGTTTCAACTTGATATCAAGAATGCTTTCCTTCATGGAGACCTTAATGAGGAAGTACACATGGATCAACCCCCTAGGTGCGTTGTTTCTGGTAGTGAACACCTTGTTTGTCGATTAAGAAAGGCGTTTTATGGTTTGAAGCAATCTCCTTATGCATGGTTTGATCGATTTAGTGTTGTCGTACTTGGGTATGGTTTCCAGCGTTCTTATTCTGATCATTCTGTCTTTGTTCATCACTCTTACATTGGTATTGTTGTTTAGATTGTTTATGTGGACAATATTATTATATCTAGAAGTGACTCTACTGGTATCATTGACTTGAAAACAAATTTGGGTCTGCAATTCCATACTAAGGACCTAGGTACTCCACTATTTTCTCGTGATTGAAGTTGCTCGTTTCTCCCAGGGTATATTTTTGTCTCAATCGAAGTATGTTATTGATCTTTTGACTGAGACTGGTTTTTTAGGTGCTCGTTCTACTAATACTCCTATGGACTCTACTGTTAAACTCAATAAAGAGCAAGGTGAATTATTTAGTGATGTTGGTCAATATTGTCAAGACTCAAGACTGCATGCAAAAAGGATCAACAGCCAGAGAAGCCAGCAGAAACTCTTGAATAAAAAGCTAATGTGCAACCAAGGGAAGCTAAGCTGGAAGCCTAGAATAGGATGCTAACAAATTATAAAAGCTTGGTAGTAGGTAGAACAGTTAGATGAGTCCAAATATTCTGTCCCATTTTTTCTACTCCACTCTATACACCACCAATAAAAATATGCCACATGTCCATCTATTTAATTACCTCCTACCATTATGTCTTTCCTAATTTCAATTACCTAAAATAAAAAATAAAAAATAAAAACCCCAAGCCAACCATTGCCTCATTGTTTTTTAAATCTAAACCAATCCCTTCGTCCCTCTCAAATCCACCAACCACCATCACACTACATGAACCACCAATATTACCCGCATATCATTTTCTTCAGCCAGAAACAAAACTTGAACAAAGGCCTTAACTTTATTGTGTAACTACAGGAAAACTGAGCTCAAGGGAAAAAGTAATTAAAAAGAAAATTGTAGGTTTGTAGCTTTATTGATGAGAAAAAGGGCTTTGTGGGTGATGCACAAACTGAAGTCTTCACTTCCTCTTGTTGTTTCTGTCCTGTGGGTTTGGTTTTTCTGATTTGGACGGTTCTTTTGCACCTACGCTTTTGTTGTGTTCTTGGATTTTATTTTTGGGTGGTACTATGTCAGATGTCTAGATTTGAAAATAGTGAGGCAATGGTGGAGACTAGGTGATGATGAAGGCAATGTAATAAAGATGCAACCAAATAACTGAATCACTATATAACAATGTTTGTGAAATATTAAAAATCTACCACCTTTTTTAAACTCAATTTTGTGAAACTTGACTTTGTGGTGTAACTCGAGTTATATAAACTCAAGTTCTTTGAAAAAATAGCCTTCATGAAACTTGAGTTCATGGAATTTGAGTATCATGGAAAACTCGAGTACCCAAAAAGTGTTAAATCCCTACATATTTCCGAAATAGTAGTAGATTGATATATATTTTGGTAAACAGTGCTATTGTGCCATTTTGGCCCCAAACATACACTTTGTGTTCATATTTCGTTCTTTCTCCTTCAATTCACTCTTAAAATTCGCTTAAAGTCCAATATATGCATTACCTAACCCTAACTAAACCCATAGGTATCGAAAGCCATTCAAGAACTTATCAAGAATCCTTATTTAGTACTGAATTTCAAAAGATCCTATATCTAAATCAGTATTAGAGCCCATTAAAGAGTTTTGTCCTACATTATACATGGTTAAAGAAAAATTTTTAAAATTAAAAAAAAAAATATATATATATATATATATATATATATAATATTTGAACTAGGAAGAGGAAAAAACAAAACAAAACAAAGAATGCTACAACGTGTAATCCTACGCATTATGAAATTTTCTCAAAATTTCCAAGTTGCTTCTATACAATAATTTCGAAAGTTTGTCGGCTACCCCTTCCACAACTAATTAAGCCAAATCTACTGTCGACTAAACACTAAAGAAAAAAGAATCTAGCAAAAATCTCATAATTCTAATAATTATAGAGAAATCTAACTAATATATGAAAATAGATACGAATACGGTCAAATAAATCATTTAAACGATTGAAAAAGTGAAAAATCAAACAAAAATCTCATAATTCTAATAATTATAGAGAAATCCAAGTAACATATAAAATAGATCAAATGAGCAGATCCAACGAAAATATGAATACGGTCAAATAAATCATTTAAACGATTGAAAAAAGTGTGTTATGAGCACTATCAAAGAATGCTACAGCATGTAATCCTCTGCATTATTAAATTTTCTCAAAATTTCCAAGCTGCTTCTATACAATAATTTCAAAAGTGTGTTCAAACGATTGAAGGTAGCTGAGTGTGTTATGAGCAAGCGCGGAGTTTGGGTGGCAAGATAGGATGTCCTTGACAAGACTCAAGGCTTCAGTGGGGTTCCCATTGTAGAGTTCGTTCATGGCGTGATCAACTTCTTCGGGGATGTTGGGTGATTGATCATCATCAACATCGGACGGTGGAGGTTGAGAGGGAGATGGGGTTGCATTGCATTTCATGCTGCTCATTTTGGAGGGAAATGGAGAATAGAGAAAAGGGTGGTTTGAATTTAATTGCTTTTATGAAGAAAGTTGAAATGGGTGAGAAACGGAAAAAGGGAATAATAAGGGAGTTAAGCAAATACAGAAATATTATTGGCCAATATAAAGTATAAACTCTAAATTTTGGACAATGGACAACCTCTTACTTCAACCATTGCTTTTTTTATCTACAACAACAATCAAGTCTTAATTCCAAAATTTTGAAGTTAACTATGGGTCTGCAACAAATTAATCAAGGTCAACCACATGCACGTATTCATTTCCATTTTAATCTATTTGGAGTAAAATTCTCTGTTATCTTCTTAATCGACCCGTTCATTTTACTACTACTACTAACAAAACTATCTCGTCCCTCATTCTTGTAGAGCATTTCAAGATCCTGTTTCATAATGAACATAGGTTCTATGCTTGTTTTATTAAAAAATTGGCATATATTTTGGCGTCCTATTGTTAAGATGAATAGTAAAAACAAAAACAAAACAAAGAATGCTACAGCATGTAATCCTCCGCATTATCAAATTTTCTCAAAATTTCCAAGCTGCTTCTATACAATAATTTCGAAAGTTTGTCGGCTACCCCTTCCACAACTAATTAAGCCAGATCTACCGTTGATTGAACACTAAAGAAAAAAATATCTAACAATTCTCATAATTCTAATAATCATAGAGAAATCCAGCTAACATATAAAATAGATCAAATGAGCTGATCCAATCAAAACATGAATACAGTCAAACAAATCACAATTTAAACGATTGAGAAAGTGGAGTACCATGATTACTGCTACAGAATTTGACAACGCCACGAGTAGAAGATTCGAAGTCAACGCTGTCCAACGGCCCCTCTTTAGAGAATAACTCCTCGAGATCATCCTTGGTGACATCTCCAGAGAGATTGTCAACCACCAATGTGCTTGGAGCCATCGATCCAATAAAACGCATGGGTCTTACAGCCGACTGAGTGTACGAAAGCCAGCAATCGGAGGAGATGGAAGTCTTCATGGGTGTGGCGGCTACCGGACCGGGCTAGGGTTTTATTCTTTATGGGTTTAGTGTATATTTTATTCTGTATGGGTTTAGTGGGATTTTTTTTTTAAATAACTATAAAATCTAAACTATTTTTTTTTTTTGACAGAAAAGGTAGAAATATATTAACCAAAGAAAACCATACAAGGAAGGCCAGGGTGGCTCCCACTTACCCGGCCCCCACAAATACAACCTCCACAGAGGAAAAAATAAAAAGAAGACAAAAGAACAAAAGAGAAGAAAAACTAATATATAACGTGTACAAAGGAACTTTGCACGAGTAGACAGCATGCACAGGTGTATTAGGTGTGAAGCCTACCATTGGCCAACCGTTGGTACTCCTCCAGCAACGAGACAGCCCCCTTAAGGATAACCTGCGGAGGAGTTTGAACTGCTTCGAACTGGAGACGGTTTCGCGCGTTCCAAATGGACCAAGCCACCATTGCCCAAGTGTCAAGCTCCTACCTGCTCAGCTTCTCCATCAATGCCCAAGCCAAGCTAAGGAAATCAAGAGTTGAGGAATCACACTTCTGAAGCTTCTCCAGAACCAACGCCCAGACATTACGCGCCAAGGGACATTGCCAGAGGATATGGATAACGGTTTCATCATGTACTCCACAAACCGCACACTTAGGATCGATATGAACCTTATGCCGGGCAAGGTTTGCTCAAGTTGGCAGAATGTCCGAGCTCGCCTGCCACACAAAGTTTCGCACCTTCGGAGGGATAGGCAGCCTCCACAGCCTATTCCAAAGCCGTTTATCGTCCCACACCCTAGAGTGCTCTGCACTTGACTTCTGATGCAAGCGGAGAGCCACCTGGTACGCTATCCTCACGGAGAAGGTCTGCGACTTATTCTCATTCCACACTAGCTTATCTCGGCTGTCTAAACCTCCCAACCGAATCCGCAGCACTTCGTCCCTAGATGAAGGTAGGAACCAGGCATTGACCTTGTCCCTATCCCACTGCTTGGTGTGTGGGTCGATAAAATCCCTCACTTTCAGTGACATGTCCATACCATCATGAAAAGCCGGGGGGTGGGGGAGTCACCTATGGCTCCTGATACCAGCTGTGCAACCATCACCAATACTCCACAAAGAACCTTCCCTTATCACGTCCCTAGCACTAAGGAGGCTACGCCAAACATAAGAAGGGTTACTACCCAATTCTGCCTCCTTGAATGAGCAGGCGGGGAAGTACCTAGCCTTGTATACTCGGTAAAATAGCAAGTGAGCCCCCTGAATCAGACGCCATGCTTGCTTGGCCAACAATGCGAGATTAAAAGCATGGACATCCCAAAATCCAATCCCTCCCCTATCTTTGGGAGTGCATAACCTGCCCCAGTTGATCCAGTGTATCTTCCGCTCACTACGAGTCTGCCCCAACCAATATTTAGCCAAGGCCGAGTTCATACCGTCACAAACTGCCCTAGGAATCTTGAAGATGCTCATGGAGTACGTTGGGATAGCTTGGGCCACCGTCTTGATCAGGACTTCCCTCCTAGCTTTAGAGATATTCTTTTCCTTCCAGCCCATCACCCTTTTAGTGACCCTTTCCTGGAGCTCCTTGAACGTGTTCACCTTCGACCTCTCCCCCACCATAGGCAAGCCGAGGTATTTCTCACAGTTAGTCAAAATTTGCGCTCCGAACATATCCCGCAATCCAACCTGGACCTCCCAAGGAGTGTTACGGCTAAAGAATAAGGTGGTCTTCCACTTATTGATAGCTTGCCCAAAAGTGGATTCATAAAGGGTGAGCAAGTCCAGCAAGCTGTGACCCTCTTCTAACTTGGCTTCGCAAAAGAGCAGGCAGTTGTCGGCGAAGAGGAGATGTGATATGCGAACCCCACCATGGCAAGAAAGCAAACCCTTCACAAGCCGATCTTTGGAGGCCTTTCTCAACAAGGACGAGAGGCCTTCGGCGCACAATAGGAAAAGGTAAGGCGACAACGGGTCACCCTGCTTAATGCCCCTTGATGGATTTATATAGCCACACGGCTTGCCGTTTATGATGACTGAATATGAAGCAGTTTGTACTGTTGACATTGCAAGATTCACCCATTGCACCGGGAACCCAAGCTTCAACATGATTTTCTCAAGGAATTCCCACTCCACCCTATCGTAGGCTTTGCTAATATCTAGCTTGACAGCCATGTGCCCAACTTTCCCTTTTCTACGATTCCTCATCCTGTGCACCATTTCAAATGCAACCGTAGTATTGTCTGAGATCAACCTCCCCGGCACGAACGCACTCTGGGCGTCGGAGATGATGCATGGTAACGTGGACTTCACCCGATTTACCAGAACCTTCGAAATAAGCCTTGATACCACATTACCCAGGCTGATGGGGCGATACTCCGTGATATATTGGGGGCCATTTTTTTTGGGGACAAGAACTATGTGTGTATAGTTCATTTTTTGCAAATACCTCCCCGAGTGTAGGACTGACAGCACCGCCCCAGTAACGTCCTGCCCCACAATGTGCCAAAATTTTTGGAAGAAGAAGGGAAGCATTCCATCTGGACTGGGGGCCTTAGATGGGTGCATTTGGAACAGGGCTATCCGAACCTCCTCAGCTGTGTATGGATGAACCAAGTCGTTTATCATGTCTCCGGTGACCAGCTTGTCAACTGAGGCCAGCACCGCTTCAGTGTTGAGATTACACGAGGTAGTAAACAAACTTTTATAATACTCCTCCGCGATGCCTGCTATCTCTCCCGCGTCCGTACGCCACACCCCACCAGCATCATATAAACCCTCAATAGTATTCTTACGTCTCCTTTGGCTCGCCCACTGGTGGTAAAACTTTGTGTTCTTGTCACCAGCAGGAAGCCAGATGGAGCGAGAACGTTGGCGCCATAACACTTCTTCGTGGTGCATTAGCTCACTAATCTCTTTTCTGACTTCGTGAATCCTATCCAGATTTTCCTTGTACCCTGTTAACATCAGGTCCTCCAGCTCCCCCTGCTTGGCATTTATACGGTCCCGGGTATTCCCGAAGGTGTTTCTTCCCCACACAACCAGGTCCATCCTACACCGTTTGATTTTCTCGAACAGACAGAACATAGGGCTACCAGAATGCTGGGTTTGAACCTAAGAGGACCTAACACGTTCCTCACACCCGGGGTGAGCCACCCACCTTTCTTCAAACCTTTGCAATTTCCTTCTGCGTTGGCGCCGAGTAAGAGTGGGCTCGGTATTTAAGAGGATGGGGTCATGATCTGAGTACGTTGCTGATGTGTGAATCACTTTTGACTGAGGGTAACGGTCACGCCACTCCTCCGATGCACACGCTCTATCTAGCCGTTGCTCCACAAAGGCAACCCCATGCCTCCCATTCCTCCACGTATACAGGTACCCTTGAAAGCCTAAGTCCACCAACCCACAGTGGAGGAGAGCGCTTTGAAAGTCCTGCATGGGCTGAAGCGGCCTTGGGATTCGCCCGTTCCTCTCCTCCGAGCAAAGTATTTCATTAAAATCGCCAATGCAAACCCATAGGAGTGAGGCCCGTGCCCGTAGGTGTCTAAGCAAATGCCAAGTCTCATTTTTCAGCCTCTCTTCAGGGTGGCCGTACACTCCTGTCAACCTCCACAAAGCATGCAGAGGGGAAGAAACATGGACGTCGATGTGGTTAGGGGAGTAGGTTTGAGTGTCTACCATCACCTCACTTTTCCAAAGGAGCGCCAACCCACCACTACGCAGCACACTAGGAACAACTAGCATTTAAGGAAAGCCGAGCTCATCTTTTATGGGTTGCATCTCCATTACAGACAATTTTGTTTCCATGAGAAACAAGATTGTGGGTCCTTTTTTTCTCACCAGGTCGATAAGTATCTGAACTACCCGGCGGTTTCCAAGCCCCCAGCAGTTCCAACTCATGATAATCATGGTGACTGGCGGGGCTGGGATGCAGCCGCCGCCAATGGGAAAGGTGGGTTGGTAGTTTCGGTCCAGCCCTTATGCCTTTTGGTGTTCACTATGTTTCCTTCAAACTCATTTTTTTTGTGGTCTGGATTTGCTCTTTTTCTCCCTACCCGATCGTGTGGGACCACTGGATCTTTATTAATTTTTTTCCTTTGGACCCGTGTAGTTTTTTTGCACGTAGGTACTGTTTGCATGTTATTTCCACTTGTTTCTGTGTCCCATGCAAAGCTTCGTGGGGTGTTTGTTGGAGTGCGCCTAGTCACGTGACCCTCATTTATTTCATCTTCTTCCAATCCGTACAAGATAGGCACGCTAACAAGGTTCACCGTTGGAAAATCAAGCACCTTTTCATGATGATGCGAGTTGTCCTGTGGTTGGCCGAGGTCAGGCACCTTTTCATGATGATGCGAGCTGCCCTGTGCTTGGCAGAGGTGTATTGGTGTATGGTCCATCACAGTAGTGTCTGGCTTCGAGGTGTCAGGGCGAGTAGATGTTTTTTCCGTGATTTGCGGCGTTGTAGTATTTGCAGAAGGACCTGTCTTGTCCGCACTAGAAAACCCGGCCTTGGGGTCACCAATTGTAGCTGCAACGGGTGGGTTCTCAGTATCCCGTGCAAGGGATGGCTACGCTGGACTTTGGTGCAGCGGGTTGTCGGTGCTACCACGCAAACCGTAGGACCTGGTTTTTGTGCCCGCTCGTAGCCAATCCCCATAGGGTCTGTTCGCGGATGCACCGTCGAACGGGTGGGTGCACCTGGCTGCTTCGTGGCCCACACGGCCACACTAGAAGCACAGGCCCACAAGTCTCTCGTACCTGTAAGCCACCTTAACCTGGTCCCCTTCTGGGCTTACAATCTGGCCTCCTCTCCGTAACGATTGCTCCAGCGGGATCTCCACTCGAATGCGTAGGAATCTTGCTTGGTCTGAGGCAAGTGCCTTGCAGTCCACTTCCACAACAGACCCGAGCCCACGCCCGATATCCAATCCCGCCTCTTCATTGATAAGGTCAAAGGGTAAGCCCCACACTTGAACCCACATTGGCAGGCTCTTGAAAACTACCATCCTGACTGTTAGGCCCTTCTTCCATCTCTGTAGGGCCAGGATATTGTTGTCAAAGCTCCACGGACCATTATCCCAGACCCATCGCAGTTGGCTCTCCAATGTGAACTTAAACTGAAGCAACCCATTTCCCACGTCAATAATCTTCAGGTCACTTCCAAGTTTCCACGCCGATCGTAAGATGTTCTTTGCAACCTTTAGGTTTACAGGGCGTGTAGACAAGAACTTCCCTATGAGGCTGAGGGAATATTCTTTGAGGATCTTCTCCCTGTGGACCGCCCTAACTGTAATAGGTTGATCCTCTTCCGATGTCAGGGTGATGTGTTGGATTCGCTCTATGACGTCGAGATCCATCAATGGAGCGAGGGAGTACAAAGGGAGACGATGAGGGAGGAAATTGTGGTGAGACAAGGTACTCGGCTTCCCTGAGATATCACTGTCCAGGAAAGGAGAGTAAGTAAAAGCTCACCCTTGGTGAGAAGAAAAATTAAACTATTTTATTAGTTAGCCAAGGTTTGAAACTATTTTGGTAACTAACAAATCGAGTTGAAAGGAGACGATTTTGGTGTATAAATCGAGTATATTGCACTTGATTTCCCATTGCACCAGCAGCTGAGCTGGACAAATTGTCCACGTAGGCCTGGAAATCGAGCTCAAAGGACTCGCTTTACCTTCATGGAAATTGAGCTCAGAGGACTCACTTTACGTTTATGGAAATCGAGCTCAAAGCACTCGATTTCAGTTCAGCCCACACTTACACAGATTTTTTTTCTTGTTCTTCCTTTCCTTTTTTTCTCCAAATGCCGTCCCATTCTCCACTTCCAAGCCCCAAAAACCCATGAACAAATCAAATCCAAAATAAATCAAACCCACTCTCCATATTTTTATCTACGCATTGCCTGAAGCTTTCACCGCCTGGGTTTGGTTAGATCGGCGCCTGGGTTGCTGGATTTTTGCATCGTCGCGGCGGTGAGACACGTTCGATCTCATCACCTGAAGCTTTCGCCGCCTGGGTTTGGTCAGATCGGCACTTGGGTTGCTGGGTTTTTGCATCGTCGTGGTGGCGAGACACGTCCGATCTCTGCGTTTTGCATCGCCTGAAGCTTTTGCCGCCTGGGTTTGGTCAGAATTGGCGACTGGGTTTCATCGTTGCTTCTTTCTTCTTCGTTTTGAACTCTCTGGGTTGCTGGGTTTTGTATCTCACCATCTCTGCGTTACTAAATTGAGTCCATTGGGCTCGGTTTCCATGAATGAAAACCGAGTCCAGTAGACTCGATTTCTTTGCTTAGAAACCGAGTCTAATGAACTCGATTTCTATGCTTAGAAACCGAGTCCAATGGACTCGATTTCTGGCCTATGTGGCCGATCTGGCCACCTCAACTGCTGGCAAAATAATAAAATAACAAACCAGAAATCGAGTTCTCTGAACTCGAATTGTTAGAAACCAAATTAGTTTGAAACGTTTCCTAACTAATGATATTGTTTGGGTTTTGTAGTTATTTTCTAAAAAATCCCAGTTTAGGGTATGGTTTTATTCTTTAGTTTCGCGTCTGCGTTTCATTTTTGTGGGCCCGTGCATTGTTCATGAGACCCACAAGTACAGAATTTGGCAAAATCAACTTTAAAGCTGAGTCACATGGCACTATTCATACATTTAAAAATTATTTTGCTATAATGTTTTCAGTTTTCAATAATAAACGGTATCCAAACAAACCCTTAATATCCGTTTGGATACAGCGTTTCCAACGTTTGGCGTTTTCAGTCTGTGGGACCCATGGCTATAGTACCTGGAACTAAAACACCCAAAACGCGTAGTTGTTTTTTCCTTAACGCATCGTTTCAATAATTCTTCAGTCCATGTACTGTTCTCATGACTCACATCTGAACACACTGTTTTGGTATTACACCTATATGATCATCACCCACAAAACACACACAAAAGCAGAGGATCAACAACATGGTGCAAAAAACTCGTCTCCAACAGTTAATCCTCAGTTCTACGTCATTCTGATTTTGAGAAGACTGATGTGCCAGAGATGGAATCAATGCACGTGAATGCTCCGTCCTCTTCTGAAATGAATTGCACCTACCCACCACACTTTAAAAAACCATCAAAACAGAGGAAACATGGTAACAAACAAACCCACCCTCTATTCTTCCTTCGCTCGAGCCCACCTTCTCTCCGTTTGGGACGTCGTTGCCGCCACTGTAGGTCTCTGCATTTATTTGTAAGTTGTGTCTAACTTTTCATACTCTCTAATCTGTTGGTGTGTGGTTTTTATATTTTCCATGAAATTAATCTGTGGTTTTTGTGTTCAACGTTTATGTGTGGTTTTTGTGTTTTCCATGACACTAGTATGTGGGTTTCTTTCTCCTTCATGTAATTTTGTGTATTTCTCTTCCTGCCTATGTTGTATCTGGACTATGTGAGTTTAATTTGCATTTTTCATGTGGGCATGTGTAACCGATTATGATATGCATACGAACTGTTTGTCGAAATGCCTCAATGAGTATAGAATTCTGTTGTAGCAAAAATGGGTAAGGGGAAATCAAAGAACGCTGGTAATGATATGAGAACTGGGTGGAAAGATCCAATGAAACTAAAAGCTTTTTGTGATTTGTGTGCTGCTCAAGTCCTAGATGGCAAGAGGAATGAAGGATATTTGAGAAAGGAAAGGGTTGATGCAGTGATTAAGCAGTAGGGTGAAATGGGAAAAGTGTGACTCATGCAATTTAAAAACAAATGATCATTTGAGAAAATAGTGGAAGACTTGGAAGGAGGTTTTTGAGCGTGAGACTGGGTTGGGTTATGATACTGTAACTAGGAAGATTGAGGCCAGTGATGAGTGATGGACTCGAAAGCTTGAGGTTAGTTCACTTCACATAATTGTGAAAAACTCAACTGTCTACAACTATATTGTGTTCTAACTATTAGTTCTACACATGTAGGCATGTCCCAAGGTATCAACCTTTAAAAACAAAGGTTTGCCGAATGTTGAGTCCATGGAAATCATGTTTGAAGACATAGTTGCAATGGGGAAAAATGCATAGACCCTAAGTGGTGAAATACCAAAGGAATGCACCAAAGGGTCTGGGGACTCCACTGATAGCAAATAATTTGTTGACCCCCAATGTCAACCCTCTGCGAATGTTGACCCAATGGAGGTTGAAGGCTCATCATTGTTGAGGGCAGGACCGGCAATGAATAAGGGGAAAGGCTTGGCAAGCGGTGTCCACCTTTTCAGGGGAATTTGCAAGAAACCAAGAAAAAAGCGTTCAATTGTGCAAAAGATATCCGACTCTTTAAAGAACATCTCAAATGTTATTGTTAAAAGTAAAAGTGTAAATACTTGTATACCATTTGCTTCCACAATAGCTACTGAGGTTCAAGCAGTTATGGACATGGTGTTAACTCTTCCTGGAGTGCAATTAGGCGATCACCTTCATATGTTCAGCTGCTGCTTCTTCATGGGAAACCAAGAGGCTAGGAACATGTTTGTAGCAAATAGTCATCAAAAGGAGTTCCAACTGAAGTGGCTAGAGATACAGTACCAAATGAACCCTCAGTTTCATTTCTGAAGGAAAAGGGATTTTCTCGATAGGGTTGCTTAGGCTTGGTGTTATAGTAATCGGATTTTCTTTTTGTACCTGTTGTACTTTTTCTTTTTTAATTGGCAGAAAATATGCTTACCACGGGTGTGTATGTAACTATTCGGTTCTCTTTCTATTGTAGTAGTAATTAACAATGGGTATTCATCTTCTTTCGTTTTGCTCTCTGGTTATTAACCTATTCACATAAGCACATATTCAATTTCTCTATGGGATGTTGCATATTCAGATGTTAAATATCATCATATCTTTTAGCTTTTCTGGATGTGTCACCAGTCTTACCTTTCAGTATTAGAATATAGATGTCAATCAAACATAGGAAACATTAGGCATTTGATGATTTCAGGTTTTGATTAACATTGGGTATTTGAAATCCTCAAATACAGCTGAATATTGGATTTGACCCATCATTTGGTTTATCATTATTCTTTGAATTTGATATGGCTAGGCTTATACTAATTTGCTGAACCAAATTGTGTATTGACTCATTAATTAATTCTTTTTTTCAACTCAAGTTATTTCATATGAATATATGATTTTTGATAAATAAACTTTGTTCCATGTGGTGGTACTAGATTTGAGTACTGGTAATACTCTCAGTTGGTACACAACACAACAATGGAAGAGAATAACCATAGTTATACATAAAGGTTTTTCGACAAAAGGTTTCTAGATTGTTCTAAGACCACTAGGTTATTGTTTTAAGCCAATTAAATCTTGGCAATGTCTTAGAAAGTATTAAAAATTCTAAATTTTTTGACCTCATTTTCTGGGCCTTATCTTTCTAGTTGAAGATTACATGATTATTAGATTTTTCCTCATTGAAGTTCACAGAAAAAGAGCATTGCTATTTAAAAATGTTCTAATTTTATTGTCTTTAATGTTTTATTTTGTATTATAATTTTATTTACTTATTTTGGTTTGCAAATTTGAAATTTCCTTTTTTTACCTCACAGTGTTGGTCTGAGATTTTCATTGCATATCTACCAGATGATCCATTTGAACACGTTGACTCCATACTTGTAAACATATCAAAGCAGGAAGCAACAAGGAAACTTTTACTGAACCCTAACCAAGGGCTTCTGAAGCAGATTATTAGACAGTTTGATTCAAGTAGTCCATTGAGAAAGAAAGGGGTATGTTCCATAGAAATGACTAAATTTTTCCTAGACAACTTTTGAAATGGAATGTGTTGTTGTTGTTGTTTTTTTTTTTTTTTTTTTTTAGCATGCATATTAGGAAGTATATATTCTCCTTTTGATTAGTTACAGTTAACAATGGAAGAAGCAGGAAATAGAAAATGAATAACCTCACTTTTTGCAAAGTGCCAAGTAGCATTTAATTTCTCTAAAACTCTTGACCCCTTAAAACTCTTGGATTTTGTATAAGTAAACCTGTCTTCATTTTCTTTTCTTTTTTATTATTATTTTTTAATAATCTTGTACTTTGAAGTTGCGCATGATCCCACAGATGCTACACTTTGGTGGCTGTCTTCTTTTGTAATGGTAAAGTCTTTGTGGTGATTTCTGCAATTCCTTGTGTTCCTTGTAATTCCTTCCTTGAATGTCACTAAATCTGCTAAGAGCCTTCAGAATTCAGCTAGTTAGGGATTCTGATTTGATTTCCTTTTGTTTTGATCAAGTTACCTCCTTAAAGAACTCTGTTTGGCCAAGCATATTAGAATCTACTTGAGAATTCTGATTAGATTTCTTTTTTGTCTTGGCTGAATACAAGATCTTCCAATTTGATTTTCACTCTGATTTCAGTTGTTCTAGAAATCCTTACTTGAGAAACTAAGCACTACTTATTAAAAAATAATGGGGAGTGCTTTGAGAGACAGGAGCAGAGTGGAGTTAGACTTCACTGTCCCTTTCTATCAAGGGGATATTAGAATTTATGGACTTTTGAGTTTTATCTAACTGCTTTTAGTTTATTTTTCTTTACTGTTTTTGTGCTTCATTTATATATATATATATATATATATAAATATATATATATATATATATATAAATATATATATATATATATATATCTCCCACAAACCTTAGTAGTACCTAATTGGTTTTTCAATGAAATTATTTACTTATCAATAAATAAATAAATAAATATTTTGGGAGATCTCAAAATGAATCAAAGGACCAACAATATGGGATGGAAGGAGTAGAACTAAGCATTTACTGTTGAAGGTAAGGCGTGAGCATATTTATGTTTTAATGCTACCCTATAGCATTCCCTGCAGAAAGAGACTTAATTATCAAAAAATCTTTCAATGCTACCCAGTGCCATTTAACTTGAACTCAACCCTGCACACACGCGCACACGTGCGCGCACACACACACACACATGTTCTAAGACCATATGCATAATTCAAAACAAAGACTAATATTTTCTCCAATATATGGTTTTACCTAGTAAAGACAGAACACTTCCAACAAATATTTCCTACCCTATATTTTTCTTATATATCAAGTTGCCTAAAATCACATAATTGATAACTTGGCAACTGCCTAGGCAATTGGTAGGCCCATCACCTAGCCTTTGCTAAGTGTTTTGACAACTATAATTCAAAAATAATACCTGGCAACAATCTAAAACATTGAAGCTGATCAATTTGTGCTCTACAAAGTCCATAATTACTGTCAAAGCAGCCAGAAAGCTGGGTGGGAATACAAGTGGGGTTTAGAATTGTAATACCCGGTTCCAAAAATAATAATAATAAATAAATAAAAGGAGATTTATTTTAGGGGTAATTTAGTAATTTTTGATATTGAATATTTATACCCTAATTGTATCATGTAAACCCTAGCCACCCTATGGATTTTGCTTTTTACGCCTAAAGATTTTCTAAGCGGAGTTGCCATCTACCCTCCCCCCCCCCCCCCTCTCATCTTTTCTCCTATCTAAGAAGCCAACCAGTATATGTCCAATTAAGCAAAATTTCACCACTAAAGCATCTTTGCCTTGCTGTCTCTGTGGTGTTGAATGGCATTGAGATTTGAGGTCCAAGGATCTAAGTGACAAACTTGTTTGGAGTAAATTCTTTATTTAGTTTGCTAAAAGGTTTACATTGGATTGGTCTTGGGAAATTGCAAGGATTTTTTTATAGGCTTTGGATTGAGGTAAATAACCTTATCCTAATTGATTTTATTTTGCATAATTTTAATTACTGAAAATTGTTTATAGTTGTTACAATTTTATTTCTATTGTATTACTGATTTCAAGTAAAGAATTATCACAAATATATCTGATTACTAAATATATGATGTATTTTATTTAATTGTTTTTTTTTAGCTATACTGATTCAAAATAAAGAATATAGAATTTCCACAAATATATATATGAGCATTGAATATAAGATTTATTTTAACTAATTGTTTTTTTAGCTATATTGATTTAAAGTAAAGAATATAGAAATATCACAAATATATTTGAATATTGAATATATGATTATACATATATATATATATATATGTATTTGAATAAGAAATATGTTTGTTAGAAACTATGATGTTATACATATATGATTATAGACAATCTGACTATGAATTGATTTTGATACCCAACTAATGGGGGTTGTTCATTGGTACTATGATACCCAAACCAATGGGGGTTGTTCATTGGTACTCTGATACCCAAACCAATGGGGGTTATTCATTGGTATTTTGATACCCAAATCAATGGGGGTTATTCATTGGTACTTTGATACCCAGCCAATGGGGGTTATTCATTGGTACTCTGATGCCTAATCATGGGGATATAACGTGACCATAGTAATAAGATTGTTAAGAATATGAATTACGTTTGAATATTTGAACTATTTTGAGTCACTTAAACTGCTTTTGTATTTTTGGAACCTATTGTAAATTATAACTTTTGATATATGGAAAAGTGACTACTTTCTATACCATCTATGATATATTTGTAAGATTAAAGTATGTGATCTATTTGCAACTTATTATTTTAAGACTATGAAACTTCTTTAGTTATTTTTGAAAACTCATAGTATATTATAACTTTTGAAAACTCACATTACATCTTATTACTTTACAAATCTATTGCTTGATAGAACTTATTAGGATTTTGGTCACTTATTGAGTTGTCAACTCACCCCCTTTTTCCCATCCAGTTTCAGATTGTGAAGAATATATAGCGAGTCTTGAGAGTTTTGATGATGTGTTGTGAGCAAGAAAATAAGCTTAGTGATTTTGGGATTGGATGGTCTTCTAATTGTTTTATATTTATTGGCCAATTAGCATTGTGTACATGAGGTTTGGATTTTGTTCCTATTAAATTATTGGAGATCTATTTCATAAAGAAATTGTTGAGGTATTTTGGATCTATTTGATTTAATTTTTGAGGATAAATTTTTAGTTGCTAAGAAGGCCTTGCACACTTGTAGGGTGTTTACTATATAAGCGTGCGACGGTTGTCACGTGCCTATCTTTATAGTTGGGTTCGGGGCGTGACAAGAATAAAGAAACTTGGCATACTGCCATCACAGTAGACAAATATTGGATTAAAAAATAGTGAGTTTAGTGGGAACCATATCTGCTTTATATTTGCATTTGTAAAACAAACATGGCCAAATATTTATAATGAAAAAGCCTCAACATTTTCAACATAAGTAAACATATACTTACATAGCATAAACTCTCTGTAAAGGGGAAGACAACCAATAAGGTAAATCAAAGTCTTTGTGGTAATTTTTCCTAGATCAACCACGATTGAGGGGCAAATTTGTAATTTTTGCAATTCCAAATAAATAAAGGGTATTTTGGCAATTTTGTTGAGTCTAGAATCTTCTAAGGTTTTAAGTATCTTAGGTTTATTTACTTTGGGTCCAAGTTAGTATTTATGTGGTTTTATTAGTAGTCCTAATACTAGTAGGAATCATATTACTACTAGTACAAGTAAGAGTTTATATATAAATATATATATATATATATATATATATATATATATATTGTGCTCAATGTATTCAAAGAAGTAGAATGAGTTGATTAATAAAATGGAGTGTTTTGAGCAATAGGCATGTTGGCCTTTGTTGTTTCTTTTTCTTTCTCTCTTTTCTTTATTTCTCTTCTTTCTTTCTAAGGGTTACTATTCATGGGTACCGTTCACACAGCCCCTAAATAGCCCTAGCTTCTCTCTAATTCTTCTTCTTTCCTACCCTAAACCCACCACAACTAAATGTAGGCAAATCCCTAATTTGTCCTACATCAGTGTGTAACAAAGCTTTCTGTTGCCACATTTGAGTAGCCAACATGAATGCCTATTCAACCAAATTAAGCTTTAATAATCCTCTGTTAAGTAGCTTATGTGAAGTAAGATTTTTTAATTTTTTTTTAATTTTTTTGCTTACAGGTTTCTGGTGCTATTTGCAACTATTGTTTCGAAGCTGAGAGTCAGCTACCAAATTTACTTATAATATCAGACTTTCTTTGGCCAGCTTTGCTTCTACCAGTTGCTAGCAACAAGGTAATTTTTCTCTCTTTTCCTTCTTTTTTGTTATTGTTGGTGTGCTCTGTGCTTTTTATGCATAGAGTAGCCTTTTGGTGTATATATCATTCTACTTATAAAAAAAAAGAAGGTAATTTCTCGAAATTATTGTGATATTGCTTTATATCCAATTGACTGGTGAATATGTGTGTATTGGTCAGATAAGGCATTTCTAAATCTTCCAAAAGGTCTCAAATTAGGCCATATTTTCTAGTGTCCTTGGTTTTCCACAGACAGAAAAAGAAAGAAGTCTCAAGGTATTATGACAATTTCAATTGTTTAAGTTGTTGATGTAAGTAAAGTTTGCACATGATATCTTGCCGATTACAAGAAACAGGTTTAGCTATTTATTATATGCATCTACAAAGATCTACCATGCTCTTGTATAATGTTTTAAAAAATGATACTATTTCTAGATAATCAAAAAATTATCAAATTCTAGCTTGAATCCACATTGGTAATTGTATAAATTACCTGTCCATCAGCTGCTCTCTAGGAGGCGTTGGGGGAAGAACTCCACTGTACTTGCCTCTCCAATCAACTTTACCACCAGCATACTTGTTTAGCCATTTTCTAAATCCAATCACAAGGGCATCTGGTTTTGTTGGCACAAGATAGAACTAGAAAGTGATTTTGTCAGCTACTAGTGCTGCCTAGTAAACAATAATATTTCCAAATTCTGATTCAAAACTTAGTTAATGTAATAGCAAAATCAAGAAAAATAATAACTAAATCGAAACATTGAAGTATGCTGACAAAACATTGAAGTATGTGTATGGTGATGATGATGGGTGTGTGTGGTGCTGATGAGGCATGCGTGTGGTGTTGTATGTGTGTGGTGTTGATCAGGTGTGCATGTGTTGCTGATGAGGGGTGCATGTGTTGCTAATGGGGCATGCGTGTGTAGCTGATGAGGTGGGCTGTGTCAGTGCTGCTAGAGTGTACAATGTAACTGTGCTATAGATGGTGTTGTAATTGCTTAGTTGGCATTATGTACTTATACTTTAGTGTATATATACTTGTATTGGAGGTGTGCCTACATTAGCATTGTATTGTATTAGAATTAGTACAATGGAGTTAGTTAGTTAGGATGAGTTGGATGGCTTAGTTGGCAAGATGGTTACATAGCTGGCTTGGGAAGACAGTTAGGAAGTTGGATATTAGACTGATGTGCTATCAGGGTATTAAACTGGGAAGGGTAACGTAGAATGAATGAACTTGATTGATATTTCTTCTTATGCTCTGTCAATAGTTGTTTCCCTTTCTTTGCTGCTTCTCTTTGTTTCTTTTTATGCTCAGCCAAAATTGCTGCATTATGTTAAACTAACTCAGACTTCAGCTGTGCAGGTAAAAGTTGAATGCACTAGTTCCCAGCCAACAAAATTTCAAAGCAACTAACAAAAGGATGGATTTGCTAAACGACTCATCTGATTCCCGGCACCAGTGAGTTTCTATACTTTCCCCTCTAGATTTGAATATATAATTTTTAGTAATCATGGATGAAATTATGAAAGCAAATGCTTAGCTCTATATGGTCATATTAAAATTAACCAATCCAAACCAAATTTAAGTGGGGTATCTGTTTTGGGTGTTTGGTAGCTAGTTGATTAGCATAGTCATTAGATCATGGAAGCACATGACAATGAATTCAATTCAAACACTTTGCTTGCATGAGTTGGTGTGGGTACTTTATAGACATTAGACTGCTGCCTAGGCTTTAGGACTGTTAATTTATTGGTACCACCTTTTTTAGCCTAGTACTAATAAAGGTTCAATAAAGTTTAACAACTTGTTTTTAGCGTACATATTATAGTATGACTCCAAATTTTGTCCATGCAATTAATGTCGATAACATATGTAGGGACACAGACTTCAAGATGAGCGACAACATTGTACTCGCAGCATATTTAGCTGGGTGTAAGTGTCGTAGCTTATGTGAAGACCTATATGAACAAAGTACAATGCATACAAATATACAAACAGGGTATGAATGGGTACAATATATTTTAAATAGAAATGAGCAGAAATGTCGCAATGTCTTTAGACTATAATACATTATGCATTTAGTATGGATATGACGGTACCAAAAGAATTTGTTTGGAAGAGTCAGTGGCAATGACATTGGTGGTACTTGCTAATGGCATAGGTAATAGAATGGTGCAGGATAAATTTCAGTATTCGAGTGAGACAGTGCATCGACATGTGGACATGGTAGTTACATTGTTAGCCAATGTTATGGCAGCAAACATAATCAAGTCTGTTGATTCTACATTTCCTAACATGCCACCACATATTCGCAATTCAGAACGATATTGGCCACATTTCAAGGTATTTTGTGAATTTGGTATCTTGACTTGATTTTATTCAATTTATCTTTATGGCATACCACGTACAAATTTCACATGGTATTTTTGTGGCAATGGTTAGGATTGCATTGGTGTGATTGATGGGGTTCACATCCTCGTGGTCTTACCAGTTGATGAGCAACACCCATACAGAGGAAGGAAAGGGAACACAACAATGAATTGCATGTGCGCATGTGATTTTGACATGAAATTCATATTCACATGTGTTGGATGGGAATGGTCAGCGTATGACACAAGAATCTTTTTAAGTTGCCTCAATAATGAGAGTGACAACTTCCCAAAACCTCCAGCCGGTTTGTAAATATGCGGTTTAATTATAGTATTAAAGTATGTATTATGTAGTGAAAATGCTAATGTAATAAATGTGTTCGTTTGCAGGAAAGTATTATCTTGATGATTCAGGGTACCCTATGAAGAGAGGGTTCCTTGCACCATATAAAGGGGAGAGGTACCACATCTCCAATTTTCAGCAAGCCAAAGAGCTGCATCATCTAGAGGAGAAATTTAATTATCTCCATTCATCACTTCATTCGGTCATTGAATGATCTTTTGGAGTTTGAAAGAATAGATGAAAATTTTTGAGAATATGCCACTCTTTCATATACGCACTAAAAATTGCATCATTATTACTACAATGGTTCTTCACAATTTTATTAGAGCGCATGAAAACAATGACCTTGAATGTGGGCATTTTGCACGGGGCATATATGGAAGTAGAGAGGGAGGTCATTATGATGGAATGGCACATGTGATCTCTTCCTTGGACAACTTGAGATGAAAAATGTTCGGAACAATATCACAGCATCAATATGTAGGATGCGTCCATCGTAGGACTTAAGTTGTTACGAAAGTTATATTTCCCTTAATTGATTATGGTGACTATTATTTTTGTCACAATAGAAATTAGTGTGGTTAAAAATACCATTAACATTATGGTAATTTTTTTGTAGGGACCATAACTGATGGTTCATAAACTTCAATGTAATACCATTTTGTTTTATGGTGATTTTTTGTTGGTAAGTAGAACTGATGGCTCACAAAACTTGATTGTAGTACCTTTGATTTATGAATTTGTATATATCGTTACATGTGAAACTCATCAGTATTGCAACAGTAGATTTCAAGCTTACAGGGGACTTCTGAATAGGCTCCAATCTTATCTGAACAAGAGATAAACTCAATGGATTTTAAGATTGCAACAGTAATCTGCCAGGAATTAAAAAAAAAATAATAAAGAAAACAAAATCTACCCTTAATTTGTTTTAAAGATACCAAGAACCCTAACTATCAATTGTTGGCAAAGTGAATATATATATATATATATATATATATATAGACACACATATACAACAATAAAACTTACAATCTCCATCAACTTGGCCATTAACATTATCTCCATCAAACATCTCCACATTGTTTTAAGAAGTACAATTACATACATATCATAAATTGTTAGTTGCAATACAAAATAAGTTGTACGATTAACATACAAAACAAATGTAATAATACAAGTCTTTATTATTACATACATACACATCCCATTATGGCAAACACCTCTGCTTGATTTTGACTTCCCCAAACCTAGTAGACAAGATAAACAATACTACAAACATAACCCAGGAGACTACTAGAGCTATTGTCAACTTCTTTGCTTTCTCTTCAGAAATCATGCATGTAGCCTTGGCTTTTTTAGCTTTTCGTTTTGCAACTCGCTCCCTTTCCAATGCTGGGCCTATCAGGGCGTGTGCTTGCTTCAACTCTTCATTGGCAACTTTCACCGCATGCTCCAATCACTTGAATTTGGCTATAACTATAGGTGCTGTTGCTGCGTCACGCATACAACAAATGCCAGTGTCTAACCATTTGAAGAACTTGCATGCACGGTCATCATCCTGCACAATATAATACAAAACATAAACAGGAATACAACGGATTGGTTCTTTAACACACAACACAAATATTTTGTCAATACTTGGATATGGTACTTACTGGTGACT
Organism: Quercus alba; assembly: GCA_036321655.1. Taxonomy (NCBI): domain Eukaryota; kingdom Viridiplantae; phylum Streptophyta; class Magnoliopsida; order Fagales; family Fagaceae; genus Quercus; species Quercus alba. The sequence goes on along the minus strand of CM070302.1, from coordinate 14,452,048 downwards.
AATAGCGACAACTATAAAATCTCCTACCAAATGTATAAAGTTTCAGGGACGTCCTAATGATGCAGTTGTCAACGTCACAAAAATGGCTATCATCCTGCACAATACAATACAAAACATAAACAGGAATACAACGAATTGGTTCTTTAACACACAACACAAATATTTTGCTAATACTTGGATATGGTACTTACTGGTGACCAATAGCGACAACTATAAAACCTCCTACCAAATGTATGAAGTTTCAGGGACGTCCTAATGATGCAGTTGTCAACATCACAAAAATTGCCATCAGAACTGGAGAGATAGTTACTCGTTTCTGACATTGGCATATTTTTCTCTTGAAAAATAAAAATAAAGAATAAGGTGCATATGTAAGTAATCAATATAACTCAAGAAATAAGAAAGCTAAATAACATTAACCTAATAAGCAATCTCATTGGTAACAAGTTGAACTGCTAGTTTGCTGCTTAACTAGCAGTAATTGCCACAACTACAAAAGGAACAATCAAGCAGACCAGATCAAGCCCAAGAGTAAGTACCAATCCAAAACACAAACTAGTTTAATTTACCAAGATTTTCAGTCATTTCTCAGATTCATTGAAAGTGAAAGTGCTACCTCTAAACTATTAAAGATCAAAACTTTGTAAAAAAGCAAAGTAACTAATAAATAGAGAGGACCTGAAATTCCAGCAAATGAAAAGAAACCCATTAACAAGAACTGAAATTCAAACAAAACAGGATAGAAAATAGTGAACAAAAATTTGAGAAAAGTCACCTTAGGGAAGTGGGTTTGGCTTTTTTTTTGCTTTTGGTTTTTGGGCTTAGGCTAATTTAGCTGATACTTTCATGTGTGTCCTAGTTCCCAATTGCTGTTCACTTCAAGTTTCAAGGAGTACTGTCATACGTAATGACAACTAGAGAATGTGAACCACTGAGAGTCACCAAGTTTTCATTTTATTTATTTATGTTGGAGCATTTTAATATTAAATAATTAAAATGAATAAATGTTACAATATAAATGTTAAGATGTGGGAGTGAATATGGAAAATGAGGAGTTAGTGAAAATGTTTAATCCCGCACTGAAAAGGAGAGAGACTATTTTATTCTTTTTAATTGTGGTGATTAATGGGCTAACATGAATTATTTTAGATATTGGGTTAGATACGTGTGCAAGGGGGAGGTGAAGAGTGGAGGTATCAAAAATGGAAATAAATCAGCTTCTTGGATCCTCTTACTTGACAGCCCATTCAGAATAATTACCATATCCGTTGGTGAGTAAATGACCCTAGTTAATACTCCATTTTTATTATGGAAAATGTAGTAATTTCGGCTGTTCAGCTCGTGTGCTTGACAGGTGCTCGACACCTCCTATCTGTCGAGGTTTAAGAATTTCAGAATTCTGATATGATTTTCTTGGAATTCGTGAATGTGTCTTTAGGCTTTCTTTTCTACTAACCCTAGACATATAAAAGGATTTTTTTAAGGACCGTCAAACAATTCACAAGTTGCACAAGTATTGAGCAAACTCTATTCAAGCAAATTATGATCGGAGACAAAGTTCTTGCCTTAGTTCATCTCTTTCTCTTGAAGAAGTTGCTGTGTATGTGCACCGTAGGGTTTTGTGACCAAGCATTTTCTTGATCTTCATAGTGTGGATGAACTAAATAACTTTGCAGCCAACAACCTTCTTAGTTGGTGATTGAAGTCACGTACTGGGATCCGCGTAATTGGTTAGTCACGTACTTGGGAGCCGTGCATCGAAAAGGGGAAACTGTCACTACAGAACAAGTCCAATTGGGTATTGGGGTAAGGGTTCAACTATAGGTTGGTAAGGTACTTGGGATTCCTTTACTTGTAACCGCTTGTTGTGATAATAGTAGAGTTTCGGGAGTGGTGACCTGAAAATCACCTGGTGGGGTTTTTGCCGTTAGGTTTTCTCCATTTGTAAACAAATTACCGTGTTATTTAATTTTCATTGCATAATTATTTTATTGGTGATTTGTTTGTGTTACCACGCGTTTACATGTTAATTTGATTAATTAATAAACTTGGCTAATTAATCAATTAATTTATCACAAGGGGTCAATTCGTTTTTGGCCTATCAGACTGCAAAAATACACTAAAAAAATAGAGAGGTTCTTGGCAAGGAAGGGTGTTCTTTTTGGTGGAGCTTTAGGCTTGAACACTTTGTGCAGAGGTCATTTTAGCCATATGACACTTGTTGGGCTATTGTATCCTGGGGGAGACAAGTCAGAGAAGGTTTGTACCGGTTACAAAGTTTAGCCAACCAAGGGCTTGAATCTCTTTAAAGAGAGCGAGTATCGTGCCTCAGTCCAAATAGTGTTGTGTAATTTCTTTCTTTACATTAAAAATATTCAAAAGTATTATTCATTTTCTTGTTGTGTTATTTCTATTATTATTGTGTTTGCATCAACAATCTATTTATTTTTGCAGGCAAAACATGACAGAGTTACAGTCTTTTAGTCTTAGAGGCAGCAATGCAAACATATGCATAATCAATAAGAATCAATCATACAGACCAAGAATCCACAAATGACCATAAATTTAATGGTAAAAAGCAAAATTGAATGGTACATAAATCAAAATTTCCAATAAATCACTAGATATTTTCTTCTCCTTTTTTTTGGGAAATATTTTCAAAGAAACCAGGAATTCTTGATGTGCAACACATACTCTCTATAGAATTGCAAAGCCATTTAAGATTAAAGAAGTCTTACATTTCACACTCTACAATGATGTTGAGACGCTAATGTAGCAATAAGATTTATTTATTTACTAGCAAGACAACAAACACAATGAATGAATAAATGGATGATTAAAAACCTCATTACTAGAGAAATCTTTAACCAATAGATTAAAGTTGGACGATAATTTATTAAAAGGGAAACCAGAAGTCATAAAGAACCAAACATGTAATACACGCAACTAGTCAATTAGTTTTATGACAAGAAAAACAAAAATTGAGAAAGTTGAAGATTTAATGAATAAGAAAGATACCCTCATACCCTATCAACATAGAAATACTAAATCAAAATCATGTTCTGTGGTTTATGTTAAAAAACAAAAACACCATTGGCTCCATAGTTCTCATAGCAACCAAACTATACTGGGGGGGGGGGGGGGGGGAGAGAGACTTCATGATTTATGAACCTTAAGTTTTTCCATTGAAACATACAGATCAATAAAACAATTTTTTATTTTATTATTATTATTTTTTTTATCGTTCTTCAACTCCAAATCACAATATTATGTCATTCAGCTTTGCAAATTAGACTTCACTACTATCAAATCCAAGAACTTAAATCGAAATCTCTAAAATTTACTTTCTACTAGGTCCAATCTTCAGCCAAAAATTTAACATAATTAAAAAAAAAAAAAAAAAAAAAAAACCAAAACCCCAGCCAAAACTCAATCTAATAAAACCCACAAAACCAAACCAAACAAAACCCACTTCGCCATTGTAACCAGTAAACAAAAACAAAACGAAGTGAACCAAGAAAAAAATATATATAAAAAACCAAACTTTCAGATCTCATTACCTGTAGAAATGAGTGAGCCACAATGAAAGATATCGAAAGGCTTTCTACAGACTATAGAATGAAAATGCGCTATGCTTGTTTTTGTGAGAGAGAGAGAGACACCATCACAAACAAACGGCCTCTGCAGCTAAAACCAACGGCCTTGCCACACAAACACAAACACAAACACACAATTTAATAACTAAACATATTCAGTTAAATACCAAACACCATCACAATTCACAAACTCAAAAACCCATTTACCCAGAAATTTAAAAACCCTTTGCATTTTATTCTAATTTCTAATCATATATGCATAAAACAAGCTTAACAGATTAGACTCTTAATCTCAATAGGCCATTTTAGAATAGAAATTAAAAGCAAAGCAGAACAAGTGGGGTTAGATTCCAACAATTCAAACATTATTAAATAGATATTAGAAAAGAAAGCCATAAAATAATAAAAGCTAACCTGAATTAAATAGATGGGTCAGCAAGTGAAATTGGAAGAGGTGTGAAATGGGTTTATGGGAAGAGAGGTGTTAGGCTGGGAGAGGAGTGAAATTGGAAGAAGGTGAAATGGGTTTATGGGAAGAGAGGTGTTAGGGTGGGAGAGGAGTGAAATTAGAAGAGGGTGAAATGGGTTTATGGAAGGAAGAGTACACTAGAGGGAACCCGATCTTCGCCGGCATCGAACTGGGTTTTCTTCCTCGTGGATTTCTCTTCTGAGCTTTTCGCCAACGTTGGACTAAGTTGTCTTCCTTGTGGATTTCTTTGGTGGGCGTGGACTTCACTTCTCGAAGACAGGCGTTAGGGTGGGAGAGGAGTGAATAAAAGAAGAAAAAAAAGGGCAAAGACGTTAAATACTTTCAGCTGAGCTACAGTAATTGATGTGTATGAAATATATACAATAAAGTACTCACATATCTACATATTTAGCCTTACTTTTATGTTATTTTGTGACTGATTATATAATATCTTTGTGTTGTAGGTAACAAGGGCTTTACATGCAAAGTGGGGCTAGGCCAATTGAATCAAGCCAACTTACATCCAGCCAGGAGTGAATTCAAGAAAAGGCCAATCCAATTAAATTTAAGTCCAATTGGAGCAAGGAATCAAAGGAAATTTGCTCCAAATCCAAGTCCAATTTGGATTAGGATTTCAAACTACATATCAGTTAGTATTTTTGGCATAACTTTCGGCTCAGATGTCCAATCGAGATGATTCAAGTTGGGCTGGAACTTTAACTTAAAGGGCTACAACTTTGTAGTTTACCAAAAGTCCAAATTCTGACATTAAATGGGCCAAAACCGTCGGTTAAATGAAGCCTAAAAATCTGGGATTTTCTCCAAACGGGAATTCAACTTGTAATAGGATTCCTTGACCTATTTAAAAGCTCTTTAGGGAAAAATTCAGGGAGGCTGAGGCGGAGGCTAGTGCTAGGGCTGGGGGCTGTACATAGAGAGTGCGGCTACTTCTTTGGTTTTCTTCCATGACAGTTAGTTTTATTTTATTTGTTTAGTTTAATGTTTAGTATTTTATTTTTGTGTTTTCTTTCAATTACTATGAGTAGCTAAATTTATAATTAGGATTGAGGATGAAACCTTGTTAAAGATTATCAGTAATATTTATGTGATTTGATTTTTCCCACAATAGTTGTTCTTTATTGATTTAAATTGTTCTTGCTTCATATCAATTGACTAAGATGGGATTCTAGATATGAGTTCAATTATGTTTTTCTCATGATTTAGGATTTGTCTTAATTAATTGAATGCTTGGTTTATTAATTCTTGATTATAAAATTGGATATAACTTGTGATTTGTCTGTCAATGGATACAATTTATGATTTGATTTTTAGAATTGGATATATCTTGTGATTTGTTTGGCTACGGATATAATTGATGATTTGATTTTATACTTAAGAAGCAAAGAAGAACATGCTTTTGATTTTTAAAATAAGGATTTTAATGATGATATTTTCCATGATAGCAAGATTGATTTCTAGATTATCATGCAATGGTTGGGAAAAATTAATGATCATAAATATATGCTGATATGATTTACAAGGCGGATTCCAAAACCTTAATTCCTTTCTCTTGATTGTTTACATCTTTTTATTGCTTTATATCTTTTCTTAGTTTAACTATTTGCTTAATTTTATTATTTGTTTAGTATATTTAATTGCAAAAAAACCAGTTTTTATTAAACTAGATTAAGATTAATTTGGTTAAGGTTTAATTAATTTTCCTACGTACATACAAGTCCCTGTGGGTTCGATCTCGTTCTTGTCCAACTATACTTCAGTACGGTTCGTACTCTTGCAAGTATTTTAAAATTTCACAACAAGTTTTTTGGCGCCGTTGCCGGGGACTTGGTTAGGAAATTAAATTAGATCTTAATTGAATTTTTCCTTCTACTAGTTGTAGTTAATTTTTTTTAAATATATAAAAAAAAAAAAAACAAAAACAAAAACAAAAACAATTTTTTTTTTCTTTGTGCTTGGTGTATGAGAACTTGGATACGTGATAAAGAAAATCGTCTTGTTAGTTTTGATTTTTCATCCACAATGGGAGAAACAGGAGATGATTCAAAAACTCTTAGGGAGTTGTTCTCACCCATAACCACCAACCCTCCATCTTGCATAGTATTGCCTGCAACCACTGCTGCACATTTTGAGTTAAAGCCACAGATAATCCACCTTCTTCCTACTTTTCATGGATTGGATAGAGAAGATCCTTATATGCATGTGAAGGATTTTCTTGAGATCTGTGCTACTTGTAAGTTTCAAAATTTCACTGATGACTCTGTTCGCTTGTGTTTATTCCCTTTTTCCTTGAAGGATAAGGCAAAAGCATGACTTAATTCTTTGTCACCTGGATCTATCACTTCATGGGAACTGTTGGTCACAAAATTCCTCTCTAAATTTTTCCTAATGGCCAAGACCAATGCTTTGAGGAGAGAAATTACAGATTTTTATCAGGATGAACAAGAGAAATTTTATGAGAGTTGGGAGAGATTTAAGGACTTGATCTTAAAGTGTCCCCATCATGGTTTTGAAACATGGAGACTAGTACAATATTTTTATAATGGTTTGACTTAGACAAATCGTAACATGATTGAGTCCATGAATGGTGGTGGATTTTTGAGTCTTGTAGATGATGAGGCATACAAATTTTTTCACAACAATGGGATTTTTCCAACCGTAAAGAGAGATCTACCCCTGCAATTAAGAAAGGAGGATTGTATGAAGTTAGTGAAGATTTAGACATAAAAGCTAGGTTGGACAATCTCACTCGTAAGGTTGAGGCTTTAGCTTTAGGAAGAGGGATGAATTCTGTCAATCAAGTTCAAAGTGAAACATGCTCTATTTGTGCAAGTCCTATGCATATAACACAAATGTGTCCTTCTGCAGCTGGGTACCCTGATTTTTATACTGAGCAAGCAAATGCACTGAATAATTATGGAAAACCATTTGCTAGTCCATTTTCAGAGACATACAATCCAAATTGGAGGAACTATCCTAATTTCTCATGGAGGCAAAATCAACCTCCCACAAATGTAGGTGGACAACAAGTGCATCAACAAAGTCAATTTCGTCCACCTACTCAAGCATATCCTCCCATTCCTCAATCAACACCTCAGTTTGTAGCACCACCAAGACAACAACCATCTTTGGAGGAGTCTCTCAAAACTTTCATGCAATCAACTAGCCAAGCCATTCAAGAGATGAAAAGTTCCACCCATTTGAATACTCAAGCTATTTCAAAGTTGGAAAATCAAGTTGGCCAGTTAGCAACCCAAGTTGGAGAGAGGGAAAAAGGAAAGTTTCCTAGTCAACCTATACCTAATCCAAAAGGGCAATATGCAATTAATGGTTCTTCTAGTTCTACTCATAGACAAGAACATGTTCAGTCTATTACTACCCTTAGGTCTGGTAAGCAAGTTGATAATCAAGTGAAAATGCCAGAAGTGAAGGATGATGAAAATACTGTGTTAAAGGAAAAAGGAACTCATAGTTCACATGATGATCATAGAGAAAAGAAGGACAACCCACCCGCCACTCCAATTCAGGATCTTAGTTCTCCCCGTGATAAGAGGTTTGTTCCTTAAGCTCCATTTCCTCAAAGTTTAATCAGTCCTAAAAAAAGTACACAATTTGGAGACATTTTAGAGGTTTTTAAGCAGGTGCAAATAAACATTCCATTTCTTGATGCAATTCAGCAAGTTCCTGCTTATGCCAAATTTCTAAAAGATCTTGTGACAATGAAGAGAAAGACAAATGTCCCTAAAAAGGCATTTTTAACTGAGCAAGTCAGTTCAATCATTCAGAATAAATATCTAGTGAAATGTAAAGACCCTGGATCTCCTACAATTTCATGCAATATTGGGGATCATCTCATTGAGCGAGCTTTGCTAGATTTGGGGGCAAGTGTGAACCTAATGCCATATTCAGTATACTTACAGCTAGGTTTGGGGGAGTTGAAACCCACAACCATGACACTTCAATTAGCTGATAGGTCTGTGAAAATCCCTAGAGGTATTGTTGAGGATGTGTTGATTAAGGTGGGTGCGTTCTATTTTCCTGTTGATTTTGTTGTGTTAGACACTGAGCCTGCCCTAAATGCCAGTACACAAATCCATGTCATTTTGGGTCGCCCTTTCTTAGCCACATCCAATGCTTTGATCAATTGTCGGAGTGGTGTGATGAAGATTTCTTTTGGGAATATGACTGTTGAGCTTAATATTTTTGACATAAGTAAGCAAGTACTAGACAATGAGGATATATGTGAGGTTAACATGATTGGGAGCCTAGTCCATGACACTTTCCTACGATCAAGTTGTGAGGATCCCCCAAAGGCTTGCTCAACCCTTTTTTATTGCAATTTGGATACTGAAAAATCAATTGAGGAGGTCAATGCATTGTTGGATTCTGTTCCTCTCTTAAGTATTGATAGCTGGCAGCCAAAAGTGATCCCTCTTCCACTTTCTTCAACCCCATTCCCATCTATTGTAGAACCACCAAAGTTGGATGACTTTTGGGAACACCAATTGATAAGTATACTTCAAGAGCATAAGGAAGCTATAGGTTGGAAAATTGTTGATATTAAGGGTATTAGTGTTTCTGTGGTTATGCAAAGAATTCACTTGGAAGACACTACAAAAGCTTCTCAACATGTTTTTGACCCAGGTAAGTTACAATATCATTGGACTAGTCCATTCATAATATGCATTATTTATCTTCATGGTGTTGTTGAGGTTTGGATGGTCCTGTTTATCAGGATTGATCTCCAGTTGTGTTAAATCTTTTTGAAAAAAAAAAATTATTTATTTTCTGATTTTAGATTAATCTTTGTGTTTATTTTCTTGTTTCATTTTATTTTCTTTTGTTCTAGCTGATATTTGACAGAAATTAAAATTTATAACAATCAGCTTGATCAAGGTACGTCTCCTCCTTCTCCTTACTGTACTTGTTTCTACTTGATTTTCTCATGTTGCATATTCATATTTTGCTCTCTTTTCATTCAAGACATATGTTTGAGAGTATCATTTTTAACATTGGGGACAATGTTTGGTTAAGGTTTTGGGGGGGGGGGGGGATTTATATAGATTTCTATCTTTTTGTTTTGTTTAGATGTGTTAAAAAAAAAAAAAAAATTCTTTTGCCTAGCTTGAGGTTTATGTTTTGAGTTTGTTATACTACTATTGCTTACAGAATTTCATTGCTTTCATGCTCAATTCATTGCACATGCACATAGCCACTCAGACACAACTTGTTGTTAAAGGATAAAAATGATTAGAAAATCTTGATGATAACAATGTGGAGACTATAACCCCTGTGAGTTTTGAGCCAATCATTATTTTTGGAGGGTTATTTATTGTTTCTAATCTTAAATTTCATTTGGAAGTGCGTAACATATTTCCCTTGTTGTAGTCTCATTGTTCTTTCTTTTGGCCAAGAAAAAATATATGATTTTATGCCACACTTAAATCTTTTGAAGTCATTGATGTTGAATGAACTATACTAGTCTTTGAGAGATGAGATTAGGCCATTTTTGTCTACTTTGAGCCATATATGTATTTTTATTTTTTTGATGCATTATCGCTAGTCACCCCGTTGAGCCTTTTAATTAGCTTTTCTTTCTTAAAGCCCTTATCCATAGTGTTTCAAGATGGAATTTGATCAGTTTGTTTCAATGTGGTGGTTTGTGCGAGAATTCAAAGAAGAAAGAAGAAAGAAAAAAAGAAAAAAGAAAAAAAAAATTCAAAGAGAAGAAAAAAGAAGAAGGGAAAAGTGTCAAAAAGAAGAAAATAAAAAGGGTTCTCATCAAATTTTGAGAAGTGAAATGTAAGGAAGGAGTAGTGCTTTGAAGAAGAAGAGTTAAAAACAAAAAAAAAAAAAAAAAAAATTGAATGGAAATTCCAAAAAGAGTTGACATTCCGACAAATCTTGAAAACACTTCTTATTATTTACCTTCACCCATTTTTATTTCATTCCCTTTGCTTTTACCTTACATTACGTCCTAATAAAGTCCTTATTTGATCTTGAAGATTGTGTAGTTCAGATATTGATATGACTGAGAAGAAAAAGGTGTGGTATGAATATTTTTGGCATCCTTTCATGAGACTACTTGTTCTTTCTTGATTAAGCGTTTTTCATGTGATTTATATGTGAGATGTTTGATTTTGCTTACATTATTCCGCTCACATATATTGTTAAGAGTGTTACACCCCATTTCAGAGTAATTTCATTTGTTGAGTGATAACATCGGAAAGATTTGAGTTGAAGCATACTTTCAAATAGAGATTCGAGTCAAGTTTATTCTAAAACTAAGAGTATGTTTGGGTTGGCTACCACTTTTCACTCACATTGAGTTTTGATGGCATGAGAAATTTCTTTAGCATTGTAGTGTTTTTGAACTTCAACTAATCCTCTTTGCAAAAGGCAATTGAAAAAAAAAATTTGATTTTCTTTGTTTTGTTTATTTATTTATTTGTTTCTTGTTTTTAGTATTCATTCTTAGAATTTTGTGGGTATATTCCCTGCAAACCCTCATGAGACTACAACTCGTCCACTAGTGTAAGCTAGGGGTTTAAAGGCTTGTTGCATACGCTAAATGCAATCGAAAATTCCAGCGAAAGTGGATTAGTTAGGATTTCCTTTTTCTTTGTTTTGTTTTACTCTTTATCTGTTTTGCTCGAGGACTAGCAAAATGTAGGTTTGGGGGTATTTGATGTGCATGAAATATATACAATAAAGTACTCATATATCTACATATTTAGCCTTACTTTTATGTTATTTTGTGACTGATATCTACATATTTAGCCTTACTTTTATGTTATTTTGTGACTGATTACATAATATCTTTGTTTTGTAGGTAACAAGGGCTTTACATGCAAAGTGGGGCTAGGCCAATTGAATCAAGCCAACTTACATCCAGCCAGGAATGAATTCAAGAAAAGGCCAATCCAATTAAATTTAAGTCCAATTGGAGCAAGGAATCAAAGGAAATTTGCTCCAAATCCAAGTCCAATTCGGATTAGGATTCCAGACTACATATCAGTTAGTATTTTTGGCATAACTTTCGGCTCAGATGTCCAATCGAGATGATTGAAGTTGGGTTGGAACGTTAACTTAAAGGGCTACAATTTTTAGTTTACCAAAAGTCAAAATTCTGACGTTAAATGGGCAAAAACCGTCGGTTAAGTGAAGCCTAAGAATCTGGGATTTTCTCCAAACGGGAATTCAACTTGTAATAGGATTCCTTGACCTATTTAAAGGCTCTTTAGGGAAAAATTCAGGGAGGCTGAGGCGGAGGCTAGTGCTAGGGCTGGGGGCTGTACATAGAGAGTGCGGCTACTTCTTTGGTTTTCTTCCATGACAGTTAGTTTTATTTTATTTGTTTAGTTTAATGTTTAGTATTTTATTTTTGTGTTTTCTTTCAATTACTATGAGTAGCTAAATTTATAATTAGGGTTGAGGATGAAACTTTGTTAAAGATTATCAGTAATATTTATGTGATTTGATTTTTCCCACAATAGTTGTTCTTTATTGATTTAAATTGTTCTTGCTTCATATCAATTGACTAAGATGGGATTCTAGATATGAGTTCAATCATGTTTTTCTCATGATTTAGGATTTGTCTTAATTAATTGAATGCTTGGTTTATTAATTCTTGATTATAAAATTGGATATGACTTGTGATTTGTCCGTCAATGGATACAATTTATGATTTGATTTTTAGAATTGGATATATCTTGTGATTTGTTTGGCTACGGATACAATTGATGATTTGATTTTATACTTAAGAAGCGAAGAAGAACATGCTTTTGATTTTTAAAATAAGGATTTTAATGATGATATTTTCCATGATAGCAAGATTGATTTCTAGATTATCATGCAGTGGTTGGGAAAAATTAATGATCATAAATATATGCTGATATGATTTACAAGGCGGATTCCAAAACCTTAATTCCTTTCTCTTGATTGTTTACATCTTTTTATTGCTTTATATCTTTTGCTTAGTTTAACTATTTGCTTAATTTTATTATTTGTTTAGTATATTTAATTGCAAAAAAACCAGTTTTTATTAAACTAGATTAAGATTAATTTGTTTAAGGTTTAATTAATTTTCCTACGTTCATACAAATCCCTGTGGGTTTGACCTCGTTCTTGTCCAACTATACTTCAGTATGGTTCGTACACTTGCGAGTATTTTAAAATTTCACAACAGTTGTTGGCCCTAAAAATAATCAGCTGGCATTTCAAAATTATTTGTTACAGTATTTTCAGTTTTTAATTTTCAGTTTTTAGCAAAATTAGTGGTATCCAAACGGACCCTTAGTCTTATGGTTTGTTTACTACTTTGCTACATGGGTTTTGATTTTTGGATTGTAGTTTAGTCCATACAGACTATTAGCTCTACTTGATGGGTTTTGTTTTTTGGACTATAGCATTAGCTCTACTTGATTTAGGTTGGGCAGTGTAACCCAGATTTAGATCTTCTAGATTTCCTAGGGTACTCTACCAAATAGATTTTCTTAAATCTTAACTACACTTTAATGATTTAATGGTCTAGATTTTGCCATGTCAATGTTCTACTAACAATAATCTTAATTATTTTGTTGGTAACATTATTTTATTATTTTAAGAATATTGTTAGTGGAATGCTGCCATGGCAGAATCTAGACCATTAAATCATTAAAGTGTGGTTAGGATTTAAGAATATCTATTGATAGAATACCCTAAGAAATCTAGAGGATCTGAATCCGTTTAACCTATGGGTCATTACTCATTAGTTCAAGAATCTATCTCTCTCACACATAAACCACAAAAAGCCCATCACAGATTCACAGTTTATGCTTTCTACTATTTGCAGTAAACTCTCTCATATCACTACAAGTTATCTCTTTCAAACCCAAACCCTAGCCGCACCATCTCTCTCGAAATCTGGTGCCACCAATCCTTAAATCTTGGCCACTATTGAGATTTGGATGCACTCAAATCAATTCTTTTTTTCCTTTGATTAGATTGAGTCCTTTTTCCGATTCTTAAGGTATTAGCTCTTACTCTCTTTCTTTATGGTTTTGAGCTTGTGATTCTCTCTATGGGATTTGTGGATGTGGGTTTTCAATCTATGGTTGTGAATATGTGGGTTTCCATATGAGGGTATGGGTTGGAAAGACTGATTGAACTGAGACACACCGATGCTTAAAAACCGCACCGATGGAGGTTGGAGAATCGAGCTCTAGCCATGATGAGTAGAGGTGGTGAAGTAGTTATCGACCCGTACGGTGCGGTGACAAATTTGCCAAAAAACCGTACTGACCATACTGTGAACACCCCTAGTTACTATTAACTATTATACAATCAACTGTATAATCTCCTGTAGCTGTGTACAATAGCCGAGCGCAAATTGGGTACATATTGTCTCCTCTGGTTTTTTATTTTTGAGAAATTATCAAGTACTCTACCAGCACAATAACTAATTACTCATGAAGTCTGCTTCTTGATGATTATTCTTTATCATCACGTCAAAACAATAATTAATTTTTGGTATAGATAGTGGCTGAACCTAATTTCTTATTCAAGAATAACAGACTTTACTAGTTTTTCTAAGCAAGATAGTAAACTTTATTTATTCAAAATAACATTATACAATGAGAAAGAGAAAAAAAAGAAGAAGAAGACATTCTTCTAAAACGATGACCTTTTTCATTCTTTTTGCAACACTAGCAGCATGATTACAATGTAAACTTATGCTAACAAAGAATATATTAACAAAACGCTCACATATCAGCTTAAGAATCCAAGTTACTTCCAATGAACAAATCCTAACGAGTTTAGGAAATCAACTAGTTCAACAAAATTACATTCTATAATAACATTGAAGAACTACATACTTTGACAAAATTGAAGAGCTACCAGAATGAATTCTAGAATGTAGCTAGAAGCCCAATGACTTGTACAATGGAACAATCTGTAGGGTCTAAAGGTTTGATGAATCCCTTGGAGGATAGGTTTTCGTATGCTTGAGTGAGGGTCATTCCTAGGTCGGAGAATTCTCATCGAGCTTTCTTTGGGTAGGCTAGTGTTTGTTGGGGTATGATGGTGCTCACATTTACGAGATTGGGCACTTTAGTGGTGGTTGCTCCCCCTCCATATGTTTTCTCGGTCGGAGGCTTACTTTCACCTTTCTCCAATTGTCCATTGTTGATAGTGTCTTCAATTCTTGTCCCACAATCACATAGTTCTCCAAATGAGCTAATAGGCGATGACAAAAGCCTACTATTATAAGCCGGAAGCAAGTTCTTGATGATCATGTTGATTTGGTCCTTCTCATTTGGCCTATTGACCATTCTAGACACCTTAGTCTTCCATCTAGTTATGTATTTGGAAAATGTCTCCCCTACACCTTGTTTAGTAGTCTCCAAATCCCTTAGAGTCACATCAATCATGGTGTTGAAGATGAATTGGTCCACAAACAACTCCACTAGTTCATTCCACACCTTATTTTTGCTCCGAACAAGGCTATAGTACCACCTTGACGCACCTCCCATGAGTGAGAGGGGAAATGCATGCAAAGTTTGCTTCTCATCTAGCCCCTTCATATTAGCGATGCTTAGGTATCTTCTTATATGTTGCTTCAGATCTCCAGTCCCATCAAACTTTTCCGCATTGGAGATCTTGAACTTAGGATGCAATGCAATAGAAGCCTTTGAACTCACTCCCCTTATGTTATAGAGGTAATCATCTGTCTCTTGTGCCTTGCGGAAAGTAAGTTGCATTTTCTCCATTTTTTTCCCTTCATAGCTATGGTCTCCGTAGTGAGCTTCCCAAATTACTTGTTCCTTTCATATTCCACTTTGTCCTATTCTTCCACTTTCTCGTCATCATCATGGATTTCCACATGTGAAGGCTTCTTGAGCTTAGATTCCTCCAACCTAGTGAGACACCTTGCCATTTTCTTAAGGGCCTCTCCAAGTTCATCCAATGCCTTAAGGATCTTTTGTGCCATTGAGTCTTCTACGGAGGTGGTTATTGTTTCTTGGTGGGTCTCTTCCTCTTCTTAGTGTGCGTCCTCAATCTTGATCAAGTGCTTTCCTTTCTCTCGAATCCAAATGGGAGTAGGGACGTGTTTTCTTAACTTTAACAGTGCAATGATGCTTGAAAAGAAGCCCTATTTTCATTAAGTTCATGTCCCAATTAAAAGTTTTTTTTAACTTTTTAGATGTCCTTAGAAAATTTTTAAGTTCATTTTAATGAAGGCCAAATTACAATATCACTCCCTTCCCTCTCATGGATTTCCGCCCTTTGTTTCATTGGGCTTTGGTCCATTTACAATAAAACTCTCATCTTACTTTCATGGGCTTTCATTAGAATGCAATTAGAAATTTTTGACCCCTTGTCTCAAACATGGGCTTACAATGTATTCATCACCTTTGGGATTTTCATTTTTATTCATCATTTCATCATTTTTTTTTTTTTTTTTTTTGGAAATAGCCCTTTAGCTAGAATATATTCTAGCCTTCCTCTCAAAGTCTATGAAGTTCTCATCATTTTGGGCCTAGGCATACAATAAGGAGGCCCAAGATTAGGAAAGTTCATATTGGCTTTGTAAGATTTTGGATGCTAAGTCCATAGCATATTTGTTACCTTAGGCGCAAAGTCCTCTTTTTTTTTCAAAATGGCTTTTTCCACTTGGGCCAATGATAGCAATTAGGCTATGGTCTTATGAACCTTTCAAGTTAAGATATACCTTTGGATTTAGGGACAAGTCTCTTATATGTGAGAACTTCTTTTCTTTTATCCCAAAACATCTTAGTGTATACCATAACTTTAGGGCAATCCCTTCCATTTTTGCATCTTTTATTTGTTCCTTAGAATTAGGTGAACACATGATATATGGTTGAACAAATAAGAGATATAAAGGGTATCCTTTGTGATAGGGTCTAGGATATCTCTAGTGTGGGTAGGCTCTCTAAGACTAAAGGAATAGATAAATAGGTCCCTCACAACTTGGAGGGCTATGATTCCAACCGAAGGCCTAAGTGGATCCCATAATGGATTGGTAGTAGACCTTTAACGTACTCAAAGTCCATTATAGGTGAAGGCAGCGATTGTGATTTGGTGGGATGAACTCCAAAAGATTTGGGTCCGAATGGAGCCTTCCATCTTCCCACTCATAACCAACCGAGGTTAAGGGACAAAAGAAACCAAGTGATGTGTGTGCAAACAAGTATTGAAATAGTTTTTATAGTGGAAAAATGGGGTTTGGAATGGCTCCCAGACGATATGGGATTCATTCCAAAACTCAGCCATTATTGCAGAAAACTTGCATTTTTTATGTCTCTAAAACCCTAGCTGTGTAGTAGAAGTGTGCTTGTGTATGCATGTTTTGGCCCACGTACGCAGGCTATTGCCCACATACGTGGGCCAAGGGCCACTTTGGTCATTTTTCAAAAAATAGATTTTTGCTCATCTAAAATGTTATATTTCCCATTTCAACACTCCTCAAGTCAATTTGATATCTAATTAGGCTCTAAACTGGCCTTGGGCCTTAGAGTTTGGGTATCATTGGGGAACGGGGGTCCGAGTCGTAAGGGGTACAAAATGCGGTGTCTATAATGACTTATTGTTGTTGCAAACTAATTGCTAATGCAATTGAAGGCTGTGGTTGACTAAAGAAGATGTTTGGGATCATAATTAATAGTCAAGATTGAATCTTGATGGGTTCTTGGAATTGGGACGAAGAAAAGAAAAGAAAATGTAAAAGAACTTGAATCCTAAGGATCTCAAGCTCTGATACCAAACTGATGCATGGAATGTGTGTAATTGTTTTGGGTTTGTTTAGCAATGAGAGTTGCTTAGGACATTTAGTAGGTGGTTAGGCACCTCTACAAGAACACTAAGTTCCAAAGAAAAGCATACAAAGGTTTTAAAATCACTAATTCTCAAAACTAATTACAAAATGAGAGTACAAGAGTAGTTATACAATCAGTTCTACAACTAACAACCATTAATATCTTGCCAAGTGTCAAACTAACACTGGTTACATCTAATACAAGTAACTAACTCATTAACAAGACTAACTGCCATATATGCTAATTGCCTTAAAGCTCTTGTTTGGACACAAAGATAGCTGTAACTAACTGTTCTCAACAGCAAAGGCTACTAGCTAGAACTCAAACAAAGACATCTTAAAACAGCTTAGAAGATACTCCTGCATCAAAATAAGAGACATAATATTGCGTCTCTAGTTTAGTTTGTGTTGTATATGTAAGTATATATAAGATAGGTTGTAATATATATACCAAAAGGTGCCTATTGAAAAGTTATAACCATTAAAATTGGATATACAAAAAGGTGCTTATTGAACGAAAAGGTGTCCATTGAACGAAAAGATGTCTATTAAATGAAAAAGTGCCTATTGAATAATCATAATCCTTTGGGTATAAATAGTTATATTTATTTGATAACTTCTTATTAATATTTCTTAAAAACATAAGAAACCTGTGGATATTCTCCAAAATTGCTATTTTGTAATTTTTGTTTTTATTGTTAAATAGTGAGAAAGTCTAAGAGAACTTCTCTTTTTATAATTTATGTTTTCCATTCCCCGTGATCTTGTCCCACTAATCACAAATATTTCTTTTCATTTTATATATACCATAGGCGCTATGTTTTAAAAAGGGACCAGACCGACCGGTTCGACTGGTTGAATCAGGAATCGGAGGCCAGTCCAATTCGGTAAAATTGCCTAAAACTGAGGTTGAACCGGTCAAAACTGGAAATTGGAGACAAATTCGGTTTTGTCTTTAGTTCGGTTTTTAAAACCATGCATAGGTGTATAGATAGTTAGACGTTGAAAAATATGGGAAAAGAACTTCCCTAACGCACCAATCCAACCTAATCATCTTTTTTATTTTTTATCTTGTCCTGCATTTAACGTTTTTTACCCATTTCACTAAGTTCTTTCTTATCTTATAAATGAATATATATCATAGTAGTAGTTAAATGAATAGTAAAATGCCATTTTAAGGAAGAGTTGGAATTTTTTTTCAGGTGCAAGCGTGGCTGATATGGAACCAAAGAAACGCTGTGATACATGGTGGACAATTAAGGGAATCGAGCTGGCTAAACAGGAGAGTTGAAGAATTTCTTGATGGGTATAGGAAAGCACAGGTGGTTCTCGTGCCTTTGAATGGGCTATTTGGTAGCTGTGTGTGGCATGCTCCACCATCATAGGAGTTTAAATTGAACTTCGACGCTGTTGTGTTTTCAGACCAACATTACTCGGGCTTTGGTGCAATTATCAGGAACTCTTTAGGTGAGGTTATGGCAAGAATGTCAGTCAACGGTCCTTATGTGAATAACAGTGAGGAGGCTGAGGTCATGGCATGCTGAAGAGCTATTGAATTCTCTAGGGAAGTTGGGTTTTCTTGGTTGATCATTGATGGAGATTGCCTAAATGTTATGAGGGCTCTATCTAATCCTACAGAGAACAGCTCGCTGCTTGGCCACAATTATGAAGACATTAAGTTTAATCTTAGAGGAATGTAGGTTCTATCCATTAATTGGGTAAAGAGAGGTGGAAACATGGTAGCTCATACATTAGCAAAACATGCTAGGAATTTAATTGAGGATTTGTATTGGATTGAAGACACCCCACCGCCTGCGGCGGATGCTTTGTATTATGATTCTTTACATATCAATGAATGATTAACTGCTTTGCCTTCCAAAAAAAAAAAAAAAAAAAAAATTGTTTAGTCTTTTAGATAGGATGATACTTTTTTCTTTTTTCTTTTTTAGAATCAAACTTTTTTTTTCTTTTTTAGAATCAGATAGGATGAAGCTAAATTCAAGATAATCTTTTTTTTTATCATCAATTCAATTAGTGGGTCCCATATACATTTAAAAAAAAAATACTTAATCTTCTCATGCTGTACCAAAACCCTAGAGCCTCCAGCCCTTCATTATATTTTCTTCTCCTTCATTATAGTATATACTAATATCTTGTGTGGTTAGTTGAGGAGGGTTGCAAAAATTAATAACTATCCAAAGGAATGGTGCAATTGTACACCAACCATAGGAAAAGTAGGACTAGAACGGTTTGCCAAATGAAAAGTTATAGCTTTATGTGTTTTTAATTGTAATCATGCAGTAATTTATGTTTCTAAGAAAGATGAAAGAGAAGAAGTTACCAAATGAAGAAATTGTTGAGTATTTTTGTTGCTATCGTTGGTGTGACTTGATTCCTAGACATTTTCACTATTTAACAAAAATAAAAATGACTTACAAATAGCAATTTTAGAGAAATTGAAGAAATTGAGAAAAAGTTACCAAATGAATATAAACCACTAATTATACCCAAAGGATTAACTTTTCAATAGGCACATTTTCATTCAATATGTACATTTTCAGTCAATAGACACATTTTCATTCAATAAGCACATTTTTCAGTCAATAGGCACATTTTCATTCAATAGGCACTTTTTCGTTTAACATGCACATTTTCATTCAACAGGCTCCTTTCATTTGAAAGGCACAACTGTTCTGTAACGTCTTGTCCTTTTAAAAAAAGAAAAAAAAAAGATCAGATATTTTTTTGGTTTCCCACGTGCCAAGCCCCACCTAACCCCACTACCCACTCTATCTTTTCATTCCTTTGGCCGGCTCACTCCCTCACTACTCTTTTCTTTCTTTTTCTGCTCTTTCATTTTCTGTAGAACACTCTCTGCTCTCATCCTCTCCACCGGCACTTCCACACCACCACCATCACCATTTCCACCATCATTTTTCCGGCAAGATCATTGGAAAATTTTTGGGAACCCATAAACACCTTCACATCTTTTTTTTGAGGTAAAAATTTCTCATCTTTTTGGTGGGTTTTGTACTTTTGCTTGAGGTTATTTTTATCTAAGTTTTAATAATGATACCCATGTGATTTATGAGCATTGGAAGTGATATTTATATGTTTTTATGTATGGGTTTTGTATTGGTGGAATTATTTGATGAGTGGTGTGGGGCCTAAGAATTTGACAAGCCCGGCCCACTTTACACTAGGGCCCAAAGCCCGCGCCGAGGAGAGATGTTGCCGAGGACGTACAAGTAAAATCCTAGTGGCCTAGAGGTATTGCCGAGGACGATTCTGTCCTTGGCACTCCCGAACCCGGAAGGAAAGGACGGGACGCCAGTAAAGGCAGCCCCCTTGAGCGCCCCCAGAAGGAAGGACGAGTACAGTGGGACACACACGGAGGTACAGTGTAGGAGCAGTTCAAGGAGAAACTGTCACCTCCACATTGAATGTGCCCAACTAACGTTCTGGCCGCATTATCGAGGAAAGGACCCCTGAACAGTGCTGCGTTGGTTGCCGTAATTAACAGAAGGTTGGGGAAGGTGGCTGATGGGACAAGCACTCGAGTAGTGATCTGCATGATCAAGAGATGAAGGGTCAAGATCAACTGAAAGGGGCTATATAATGTAAGAAATCCTCCATGAAGAAGGGGAGGAAAAGAGCCAGTAGCAGTATGTATCGTCTCTAGGACCATTGTAACCTAGCCTTAAAGAAATAATAAGAACATTAAGTTCCTCGGATGAAAAGCCTGAGGACGGAGTTTTCAGCTTTGGCTTGCACATCCGTAATTCAATCCTTTCATGATCGTGTCCAGTGGTTTCAATCCTCACTAAAACCTAGTTCTTGAACCTACTCTTTACAAATTTATTGTATTGGGCTAGTTGGGCTTGAATCTGCTTCTCTCCCAAAAGAAGTACGTGAACCCAGTCCCTACAATTGGTGCCGTCTGTGGGAAGAGCCTGTGTGTTAGTGAGGATAACAATTAGGCATGGTAGGATCAGCCCTCATCAAGCAGGCTCTCGTTAGCCTGAACCAGCCAAATCCCAACAATAGGGTAACTTTCCTAACCCTAAATGCGATCGAAACGAAGAGAATGGAAGGTTTCGAGAGGGAAGCGTGAACACCACTCAAACCAGCAAAAGCCATTCTCGTGTGGGCAACCATGTGCTTCAGAGACAAAACAACAACCGGGCCGTGCGACCAGAAGAAGCTAAGAGTCACGCATCCCAGAGGCAAAATGATAAGAGGGCCATGCAGCGAGAGATAGATAACTTGAAGACAAAGTTGCACCATGCACAATGAAGACAATCTCATTCCAGGCATAGCATGCCATTCGATGACGAAAGTGATGATGATTATAGGCAAAGATCGAGGACTCCCCCAAGCGAGACCTTCTCCCACGAAGAAGAGCATTTCTGGAGGCACGAACATAAAAGCCCATCTCCCAGGGGTTTGGGAAATGATGCCATGAGCAGAGCATTGGACCAACTCTCCAAATCACCCTACACACGCCGCATAGAAGGGGCTATGCTTCCTCGATGATTCCAGCAGCCAACCTTCACCCTTTATAACGATAGAACCGACCTTGTGGAGCACATGAGCCAGTTTAACCAGAGGATGGCTATCCATTCTAGAGACAAGGCACTAATGTGCAAGGTTTTCCCATCCAGCTTGGGACCTGTGGCGATGAGATGGTTCAATGGCCTAAAGACGAATTCCATAAATTCGTATAGGTAGCTAACCCAAGCCTTTGGCTCTCGTTTTGTTATGAACAGCAGAGCCCCTCAGCCCTTAAGTGCATTATTATCGCTGTCCATGCATGATGGAGAAACTCTAAAGGCCTACTCGGACCGTTATTGGGAGATGTTTAACGAAATGGAAGGTAATTTTGACGAAGTCGCCATCAGCACCTTCAAAAGTAGCCTCCCAGCCAAGCACGGCTTGAGGAAGTCTTTGACAGGCAAACCTGTCACAAGTGTGCATCAATTGATGGATCAGATTGACAAATACAAACGAGTAGAGGAAGACCAGCTGCAGGGTAAAGGAAAAGAGAAGGTTATCCCCCAGGAGAGGAGGGATTTCAGGTTGGACCAATACAATAGCAACCACTCGAGGAGAGATTTCATAGGGCAATCCGGAGTAACCAACATGCAAACTGTTAACACTGTATTCTAAGAACCAGTACACCGGGTGTTGGAGAAGATCAAGGGTGAGTGATACTTTAGATGGCCAAATAAGATGGCCGGAGAGTCTACGAGGCGCAATCAGAACTTTTATTGCCAATGCCACTAGGACCACGAGCATACCACGCATGATTGCAAGAACCTTTGGAACCACCTGGACCAGCTCGTCCGAGAAGGAAAGCTGAAGCACCTCCTGCATCATTCCAGTGGTCATCAAGGTTAGACCCATCAGGAACCCCAGAGAGACGCTGCCCTAAGGCTGCCCGTAGGGACGATCAATGTAATCTTGGCCGCGCCAAGAAGAACAGGCACGCGCCCTTTTTGAGTATTATCTGTGGCCCAACTGCCTACCGGGGATTCTCAACCAAAGCCGAAGAGGGCCAGAAGGAATTTTCACCTGGCCTTAAGCTTTTCAGAAGAAGACATGGTCGGTACCATCCAGCCCTATGACGACGCACTATTGATCACTCTCAGAATCGGGGGTTACGATGTGAAAAAGGGTGATGGTGGATGGCGGCAGCGCTGTCGAGGTCATATACCCCGATCTCTATAAGGGGCTGGGATTAAAATCGGAGGATCTGATGCCCTATAGCTCCCCTTTGATGACCTTTGATGGGAAGCTCGTTGTCCTAAAGGGCATGATTAGGCTACTCATCCAGACTGGCCCAGAGACAGTGGAAGTAAACTTTATCATGGTGGACACCTACTCTCCCTATACGACCATCATCGGCAGACCCTGGCTCCATACATTTGGGGCTGTCGCCTCCTCCTTCCATCAGAAGTTGAAATTCCCGTCAAGGGACCAAGTTCACGAAATTCGTGGGAGCTAGTCCATGGCAAGGCATTATGTGGTGGCTGCTGTCTCCCATCGACTCGATGTGGAGTCCTCGGCCTCTGCTGAAAGGAGCTTATAGCAATCAAAGGCCCCGACTTCGCCCCATGACACAACCACCGACGAGGCGAAATGCGAAGACTTGGAAGAGGTGGTTATTGGCGGCGATCCGGAGAAATTCTTTCGGGTAGGGGCTCAGCTGCCTCTTCAGGAGAAGGAGGAGCTGATTGAGCTTTTTAAAAGAAACGTTGATGTATTCGCATGGGATGCCTGCGATGCCCCCGAGATCGATCCGGCCTTCATTTGTCACCATCTCAATGTCAACCTGTCCATCATTCCCAAGAAGTAGCCATCTCGTCGGCCGTCGAGAGAGCATGTCGATGTGATTAGAGACGAGGTGACAAGGCTTAAAGGTGCAGGGGCTATCAAAGAGGTTTTTTACCTCGAATGGTGTGCCAACACTGTGGTGGTTAAGAAGAAAAGTGGGAAGTGGCGAGTTTGTGTGGACTTCACAGACCTAAATAAGGCGTGCCTTAAGGACCCCTTCCCAATGCCTCGGATAGACCAGCTAGTGGATGCAACAGTAGGCCTTCCTCGGATGAGCTTCTTAGATTCCTTTCAAGGCTATCATCAAATACCACTAGCACTGAAGGATCAGGAGAAAACGGCCTTCGTGACACCTACTAGGAACTACCACACAAGGTAATGCCGTTTGGTCTGAAGAACACAGGATCCACTTATCAACGGATGATGACGAGAATGTTTGAGCCACAATTAGGTAAGAACATCGAAATCTATGTCGATGACATGGTGGTGAAGAGTAAAGCGGTGTCCGAACATTTAGGGTACCTCGGCAGCACCGGCGTCTTAAGGAAGCATAAGCTACGCCTAAATTCTTCTAAATGCTCATTTGGCGTGGGATCAGTCAAATTTTTGGACTACATGGTTACTCATAGGGGAATCGAGGTTAACCCCGACCAGATCAAGGCTATAAACGATTTGAAACCACCACGAAATGCAAAGGAGGTCCAAAAACTCATAAGGATGATCACAGCCCTCAACCGATTCATTTCCAGGTTGGCGGACAGATGTAGACCATTCTATCTCTTGATCAACAAGTGGAAGGGGTTTGAGTGGTCCAAGGACTGTGTTGTGGCCTTTTAGCAGCTCAAGGAGTACCTATCCCGGCCACCTATCATGTCCAGCCCCGAGGCCGATGAAGTCCTGTATGCATATATTGCTGTGGCCCCCCATGCTGTGAGCTTGGTGCTAATACGGGATGACAATGGTATCCAAAAGCCGGTCTATTACGTGAGTAAGTCACTGCATGAAGCTGAGGTCAGGTACCTACCCCTAGAGAAGGCCATACTGGCTATAGTCCTTGCCACGTGGAAGCTTCCCCATTACTTCCAAGCCCACATGGTGGTTGTCCTAACCCAACTACCCTTGAAGTCTATACTTCAAACCGCTGATTACATTGGAAGGATCGCCATATGGAACATGATTCTGGGGGCTTTCGACATCAAATACATGCCCCGGACCTCTATAAAAGGCTAAGTCTTGGCTGACTTAATGGCCGAATTTGCTGAACCACCAGTGGAAATAATAGCAAAAGAGCAGAACATGGATGGAAAATTGGTTGGAGTAATCTCTGCACCAGAGCCCTCACGTTGGAAGGTGTACGTTGATTGCGCAACAAATCAAAGGGGATCCGAAGTAGGGCTAGTCCTAATATCTCTCGAACAAATTGTCATAGAGAAGTCCCTTAGACTTGGGTTCTTAGCCACGAACAACGAAGCCGAGTACGAGGCTCTGCTACAAGGAATCGCCATGGTACAGAAAATGGGGGGGAAAGCTGTAGAGATGATCTCGGACTCAAGACTGGTAGTGGGCCAGGTAAAGGGGGAATTATAAGCTAGAGATGCGAGGATGCAAGAGTACCTAAGTCGGGTCAAATGCCTCTTCGATCTCTTTAGCCTATCGCACGTCTCTAGAAGTGGAAACACTCATGCGGACTCACTGGCCATGCTTGCCACATCCTCGGCAGGGGATCTGCCTCGAATTATTCTTGTCGAGCATCTGGATAGAACGAATGAAGGAGCGAAAGGCATGGTCCCTGTTCATGAGGTTAGGGCGGGCCCCAGCTGGATGGACCTTATGGTGAGGTTCCTCAAAGATGGCGTCTTGCCCGAGGAAAAGTCGGAGGCGGAAAAAATATGAAGAAAAGCTCCTCGGTTCTGGCTGTTCGAGGACCACAAACTGTACAAATGCTCAGTCTCAGAGTTTTTAAGGGTTTGCGCAGCCTCTATGCGCTTGTTATGCTCAAGTTCCACAAACTTGCTCTGTTCCTTAGCCTCATTCTTAAGCCTATAAGTGGCCTGGACGACCTGCCAATTGGAACAAACACATTATGAATGGGAAATTTAGGAGCAAAAGTCGACGGGGTCACAAGTATTAGTAGCCTTACCATACCCAAGTACCTCTTCACGCTAAGAAAGACCTCCTACATCCTCATATTCTTCAACTCGTTCATGTCAGCGGGGAGTAGCAGAGTCCTCTCCAACGCGTCGGCCACATAAGCGCCTTCGCCATCTCGGAAGCTCCTTAGGGATGCATCTTCCATCAGTGGCTCCCTGTGGAGCATTGGGGCAGGAAGCCAAGCATGGGGTGTGGATTGGGCACCGACCTCTTTCCCTTTGCCTTGATGCCCAATCTTTAATTGCTTTAAAGCTTGCGGGGCTTCACCTTCCTCTTGAGAGGGGCGAGACTTCCCTCCATCCATTGGCTCCTTATCCTTGGAGCCCCTCTTCCTTTTTAGGTTGGCAGGCTCAGGCCGAAGAGGCAGAGTCGATTGGAGAGGAGCGGGAAGTCTGGGTTGGGGAGATTGTGACTGTGATCTTGAGGGAGAAGACCTGGTCTGGACAGGCTGGGGCTGTGGTGGGGAGGTGGAAGACTGGATTGAGACTTCCTTGGTGCATGCTTCCCCAACTGGCCCTCGATCAAGTCGAATAAGCTGGTTTGGGGCTTTCTCTTAAAACCCATCTTCACCTGAGAAGATGTCCCCACTGACAACAGTTCTGCCTCGGACAAATCGGGGTTACCCAGGTCACCGGAAGGATCCTCGGATGAATCAGCTTGGTCAAATACACCAAACCCCTCTTCGGATAAACCTAAATCACCCTCGGCCTCCGTTACTTGGTGGGATGAAGAAGAGCCCGCCAACGGGATGCCCTCCGGGACAGGAGATCCTTCAGAGATCAAAAACCCGTGCTTGGCTACAGTGATTTTCTGAAGCCGGGGATCGTTAACTCTGATCACGTTCTTTGGGGTGACAAATGACTTCTGGATAGGATCGTACCTTAAGATTTTGTGAGCGGCTCTGACTTGGTTGTCTTCTTCGTTTACAAAAACCGCCGCCTTGAGAATGGTGTCCAAATCCTCCCGGTTGGTCAGATGAAAGTGTCGGTGAAAGGTGTGTGGATCTGCAAAAAGAAGGCATGTTCATAGTTAGTAACCGAACCATACAAATTAAGATGGCACAAAAGATTAGCCCCTTCCTACTCTCTACCCCCCACCTGGTTCTCCCTCCACAGTTAGGCAAGGAAGGCCATCGTGCCACTCCTCAGATATAATAAGAAAGTCCTTGTTCAATCCTTTGATGGACTCGGGGAGGCACTGGATTAGCTGAACCCTATCGTCTCTCGTCTTCATGTAATAGGATTTGCCCCTCAAATGTTGGAGGTTGTAGCACTAGTTTATGTCATGATGGGTTAGTTTTAGCCCTATTTTCTCGTTTAAGGCATCCACACAACCCAAGATCCTAAACACATTAGCAGCGCACTGGGTGGGAGCTAATCGAAAATGCCTAAGGTAATCCCTCATTACCGGCCCCATGGGGATTCTTACACCCCCTTCTATAAAGGCGAGAAGGGGAATCACCACCTCGCCTGTTCTTCTCTTAAAATGCCACTCCCCCTCCTTGCAGTACCGTAAACATACATTGGGGGGTATCCTATAGTCGGCGATGAACTTTTCCATCGCCTTTTTCGGTCTTAACCAACTTTTTTAATTTACCCATCTCTAGAAACCGCTAAAGACACTTAGGGGATGACGAAAGAAGGAGAGGGACAAGAGAAAGATAAACCCAGAAGAGAGAGAACACGAGTTAGTGAAAGCAGAGAACTTATAGAGATGAGAAAACGTTCCTCGGATGGGCTTTTTGTGCTGGAGAGAGAGACTTGAGTTTATCTGGAAGTTTAACTGAACTCAGGATATGTGCGCAAAGAAAACTCTTGAGTGCAGAAATAAGGAGACAAATCAGTTCAAATGGGAATTTATACCTCCCACCAAAATAGCTGTGCAGGTTTTCCCACCTGTAAAGTTAAGGAAATCTCCAATGTTAGATCACCATCACACTGTTGAATGTGGGGAGCACAGAGCTACTCGCATTTAATGAAGACACGCTTCATATACCAAGGCGCCAGGAACGTGCCTTGGGCAGACAAAGAGACTCTGGTATTGACAGATGACAAGATTTGACAAGGCATGACAGGGGTCCGATGTCATCAAAACCCTCCTCTCCGTCTAAGGAGCCGGATAGCAGGATTTTGAGAGGCTATTGTGGGGCCTAAGAATTTGACAAGCCTGGCCCATTTTACATTAGGGCCCAAGGCCCGCGCTGAGGAGAGATGTTACTGAGGACGTATAATTAAAATCCTAATGGCCTAGAGGTATTGCCAAGGACGATTTTGTCCTCGGCACTCTCGAACCCGGAAGGAAAGGACGGGACGCCAACATAGGCAGCCCCCCTAAGCGCCCCCATAAGGAAGGACGAGTACAGTGGGACACGTACGGAGGTACAGTGTAGGAGCAGTTCAAGGAGAAGTTGTCACCTCCACATTGAATGCGCCCAACTAACATTCTGGCCGCATTAATGAGGAAAGGACCCCTAAACAGTGCAGCGTTGATTGCTGCAACTAACAGAAGGTTGGGGAAGGTGGCCGATGGGACAAGCACTTGAGTAATGATCTGCATGATCAACAAATAGAGGGTCAAGATCAACTGAGAGGGGCTATATAATGTAAGAAATCCTTCATAAAGAAGGGGAGGAAAAGAGCCAGTAGCAGTACGTATCGTCTCTAGGACTATTGTAACCTAGCCTTAAAGAAATAACAAGAACATTAAGTTCCTCAGACGAAAATCCTGAGGACGGAGTTTTTAGCTTTGGCTTGTACATCTGTAATTCAATCCTTTCATGATCGTGTCCAGTTGTTGCAATCCTCACTAAAATCTAGTTCTTGAACCTACTCTCTACAAATTTATTGTATTAGGCTAGTTGGGCTTGAATTCGCTTCTCTCCCAAAAGAAGTGCGCGAACCCAGTCCTTACAAGTGGGTATATATTTTGTGCTATTGTTGACTACTTAAGGTTTTTGTATGGTGGAAAAATTTTGGAGTTTTAAGTTATAACATGTGTTGGTTGGTGAATTTAATTTTTCTATTGCCATTGGGTTTATTTGGATTTAGTTGAAATTCCAAATTTCTTATCTTGGAGGATATATTGATTTTTCTTTCATAGGTCTCTTAATGATGTAGTGTAAATTTTATGGAAACTAGTCATAATGTTGGAGATGATATTAAATGGGTTAACTTTATAATTGGAGTTTATGCCTTGTGAATCAATTTGTTGAGAAACTATGGAAGTGGAATATATTATTATTGATGAGGTTAGATGCTAGGCTTGCCTAATTAAGTGATTATTTGGCAATTCCTAAATTGTGGCTAGATGCAATTTCAAGCTCTATACTCATTGTGATAGGTTTACTTGATATTGTTTAGGTTCTAGCTAATCTCCTTGGAGCTTGGAGAATTAGGATTTTGTGGTTGCGAGGTAAGTAGCTTTTTAATGGGACTTTTTTGAAAAATAAACATGTTGCATAAATGATGTTTTTGGGTTAGACACACTTTTAGATTATTTAAGGTTTTCTGAAACTACTTGGATATGAACTATGCATTTCAAAGTAATGTGAAAATTCAAATAGTGTAAAAACACCCTTGAACGTTTAGACCCCCAATTTACAAATTAACCAATTCAACCTTTATATCAAACAACTAGTGTGCGGAAAATGAACAAAAGCTGTAAAACAGAATTGGTAAAACTATCTAAGCCAAATTAAAATCACAACCCACACCAGATAATGAAAGGCAAAGATAAAAGGGAAGGAAGATGCAAACACAAGGATAACACGCGATGTGTTATCGAAGAGGAAACCGAAGCCCTCGGTGTAAAACCTCTTCGCCGCCCTCCAAGCGGTAAACAATCCACTAGAAAATGTAGTTTGGATATATGGACAACAATAGACCCTCCAAGCCTAATCTACCCAATGCACCTAAACCCTCCAAGCTTCTTGCTCCAACGAGGTTGCACTGAACCTTTTTCTTTTCTAGCTTCCCGGATTCCTAACTGCTTCCCAGAACACCAAACAGCCCTCTCACAGTAATGGATATGGTGAGAACAAGGTTTTGGTAAAATGCCTCTCAAAGGTTTGACAATGGAGAGGAAGAGAGTTGAGGAATTTGAAGAGACTCTTATGTAAAGATTGTAGATGAATCAATCTTGTTTTACTCTAGGGTTTCTCTCTCAAAATTCTCTCTGGAAGCTCTCTTTCTTCTGTGGGTATAAGGGGTATATATACTAGGGTGAGAGAGAAATGTGAAACGTCAGGATTTTCAAAACAGGGCTGGCTCGCGGCTTGGCCTCGCGACTTGACTGAGTCGCGAGATCTAGTTGCGAGATAACCGAATGGCCAGTTGTCCTATTTTGTCCTGTAGTGCTCCAGCTAGCATGACTGTTCATCTTTTGGCATGCTTGGCACGTGTGCTGCATCTGGCGGCTTGCAGCCACGAGTCACCCACGAGATCCAGCCGCGAGACTTTGTCTTCTTGCACACTCTTGAGCATTCGACACTCTATCTCACTCACTACCCTTACAACAAACCCACCTAAATACAGGGTTACTAATTGCTGAATTATGAGCAAATTTAGCATGGAATAAAGCCAATTAGATGGTTGATTAAATTCAACCTTACATAATGTAACCTGTGAGTTTATGTGGTTTTAGCCCTATGCCATGTGTGATTTTCCAGTGATCACCTAATTTGGTTTCAGTAGTCTTTGTGACAATGGAATTAAATCCAGGTCAGTGTCCTTTCTCTTTGGATGACATGTTCTTCCCTACTATCCGTGGGGGGAAGAGGTTCCTTGATTGTATGTAGGTGAGGCTGCTGCCCAAGGGGCTAAGAGACCACATGCAAGAGATGTCCTATTTGATGCGCTCTCTCTGCTGCCCATGGGGGGAGAGAAAAACCTTGAGGGTATGGGTGAGGCTGTTGTCCATGGGGCCAAGAATTTGTATACCAGAGAGGACAATATCATGCCAGTTGTGAATAGGTGGATCCCCTGACCGGTTTATGTGGTAGTGTGGTATATTTGTGATAATTTATCTTATGTTAGATATTATGGCCTTGGAAATTATATTGTTGATGCTCACAGATTATAGTATGTAGTTTCAAGGTATTTACTTTGAGAAACTTTGTGTTTCATTATTTAATCTTTCTTGTTATATTATTATTTTGAAGATGAAACTTGCATTTCCCCCACCCCCATTAAATATGCTACTTACTGGGCTCTGTCTCATCCCATTATTTTATAAACTTTTCAGAGTAGATAACAATCTTTTGAGACGGCTTTTTGGTGGCTAATAGTAGTTAGACGAACTACTGATGGAGGCTGAACTTTTGAAATGGAGATATTAGATGTTGTACATCTTAAAATAGGCTTGACTCATTCTTTTGTACATTATAGTGGTTGTGACTTTATTTCCACTAATGGGACAAGCTATTGTTATGTAATTATTTATTCAGACCTTTATTATTTTGTGGCCAGTGGTCATTGTAATTAATGCTTAAAGCTCTGACTTACTCTGAGAGTATATTTAATGGAATTATTATGATAATTCTTGATATTAGAACTTGATATAATTTTTGTGGATTGGATTGTCAAAAAGGAAAGAAAGAAAAAACATCTACCGGTACTTTGAGATGTCTTTCTCATGCTTTGGACCCTTTGGGGTTTGAGGCGTGACATGTTCGGTGCTTTTAAATGTATACGTGGCATAAATTTGTGTAGCCACTTTGTGCAGTGAGGTGCAGTCAACATAGTTATTATATACATATAGATATAGATACAGATTAATTTATGTAGCCATGTAGTGCAATAAGGAGCAGTTAACAAAAAATCAAAAGGTACCTAATGGTCGAAAATGTGCCTATTGAATGAAAATGTGCCTATTAATCGAAAATATGCCTACTGAAAAATGAAAAGTCATAACTGTTCATGTTTTTAAATGTATACGTGGCATTAATTTATGTAGCCACGTGGTGCAATGAGGAGTGGTCAACAAAAGTCAAATGTTTTAGCTATTAGTTACTATTAGTCGCATACCCGCGCATTGCACGTGATAATTTTTGTAGGGTGGTCTCATTAAATATTTTATTAATACTATAATTTTAGTTATTAACCATTGGTTTTTCATTAGTTTTTAAGTTAATAAAAACCTTAAATATACCTTTTTTTTAACCTTTACACACACACACACACACACACATAGTGAATCTTTACATATACCTTTAAGAAAACTCTATATATTTCACTTTTTTGGATGCGTAAAATTATAGACTACTACTTCATAATGATAGTGGCTAATCAATTTTATATATATATATATATATTTTTAGTGATCTCATTTGTAACGCTTCTTACCATTATTATATATTTAATAACTGATGATTTGCATAACAAAGATGATAAATGAGTGGTAGCATTGTTCATTAGATTTTCGAAAGTAATAGTGTATGAAAATTATATATATATATATATATATATATATATTATAAATAAGGTTAAATGAAATGTCAAAAAATGAAATTTTAAATTTTCTAACTTTATTTCTTATGTAATTTCTACTACTATCAGAGAACATCACTTTTTTAGTTATGATTAATATGGTTTCCATAGTTAGATTTTGATTAGTTTGAAATTTAAATTTAGTACTAAGATTGCATTTAATTTTTGATTGTTGATTTAATTTTTTAAGTGAATTTAACGGTTTATATTACTACACTGTAAAGTTTTAATGTTCTTCACATGGTAATCTCTATTTTATTTTTTACTTCTCCTTACAACCTCTTTGTTTTCCAATCAATGATTACTAATTGACGTTTGGTTTTTTTTTTTTTCCTTTATCTACTCTTTATTATTTTGTATTGGTTTTTTTTTTTATACCATCTCTCTCTCTCTCTCTCTCCATTGGCAACCCATCGTTTTCTAAATTTTGATTATGATTCTATGACATTAAATATGCATTATTAGTTTTTTATTTTATCTTATTTTATTTTATTTTAAATTTAGTGTTTCTAACTTGATTTGTTTTGTATTTCATTCGTCCTTTGATGCATTGGGTGTGAGAATGAGTGTTTCCCTAGCATTACTCCACTTAATGTGGACAATTTTATTTATTTAATTTAGACAAAATATTATATTTTAAAATAAAAAAGGAGTGGAAAGATAAAATAATTTAATGATATATATGGGGAATGTGGCTGAATTTAAATGTTAAATAAAATGATATGAGAAAAAAATAAAAATAAAATACATAACTGTAGGGACTGGGTTCGTGCACTTCTTTTGGGAGAGAAGCGAATTCAAGCCCAACTAGCCCAATACAATAAATTTGTAGAGAGTAGGTTCAAGAACTAGGTTTTAGTGAGGATTGCAACGACTGGACACAATCATGAAAGGATTGAATTATGGATGTACAAGCCAAAGTTGAAAACTCCGTCCTCGGGCATTTCGTCCAAGGAACTTAATGTTCTTATTATTTCTTTAAGGCTAGGTTACAATGGTCCTAGAGATGATACGTACTGCTACTGGCTATTTTCCTCCCTTTCTTCATGGAGGATTTCTTACATTATATAGCCCATCTCAGTTGATCTTAACCCTCTATTTGTTAATCATGCAGATCACTACTCGAGTGCTTGTCCCATCGGCCACCTTCCCCAACCTTCTGTTAGTTGCAGCAACCAACGCCGCACTGTTCAGGGGTCCTTTCCTCATTAATGTGGCCAGAACGTTAGTTGGGCGCATTCAATGTGGAGGTGACAACTTCTCCTTGAACCGCTCCTACACTGTTCTCCGTGCGTGTCCCACTGTACTCATCCTTCCTTCTGGGGGCGCTCAGGGGGGCTGCCTTTGCTGGCGTCCCGTCCTTTCCTTCCGGGTTCGGGAGTGCCGAGGACAAAATCATCCTCGACAATACCTCTAGGCCACTAGGATTTTAATTGTACGTCCTCGGCAACATCTCTCCTTGACGCGGGCTTTGGGCCCTAGTGTAAAGTGGGCCGGGCTTGTCAAATTCTTAGGCCCCACAATAACAATAAACACTAATTTATCCAAATAATTCTATGTAATATAATAATAGTACATTATTATATATTATTTTTAATTATTTTTAATGCAATATGATAATATTTAACAATCAAAGTCATTAAAAAAAAAAAAACTTAAAACACAAAACTAAATCCCATCAACCAAAATAGAGTTCTAAAGAATACAAAACTTTATCAAGCTAAAATAGAGATGCAAGAAAAATAAAAATAAAAATCCACCAAAAAATTGTGGGAGAAAGAGTGGGTAATAACCACTTTTTTGTGAGAGAAAATTATGTAAAGAATGGAAGAGTGAATGACAAATTTATATTAAGAGGATGATAATAAAAAGAAACAAAATAAAAGAAGACAAAAAAAAAGAGGAAGAGTGATATCAAGGTAGAATGTTTGGGGAGATGAAAAGGTAAAGAGAAGGAGAAAGGTTGGAGAAAGCGTAAATGTTAAAAAAAAGAATAGTACAATTTGATGAGAACAATTTTCTTTTATTTGAATTTAAGTAAAATATTACATTTTTTATTTTTTAAAACAAAAAGAGAGAGAAAATATAAATAATTTAATGATAAGAAGGATGTGGTTGAATTTCAATATTGAGTAAAATAGAAGAGAAGAAAAAAATAAGAAAAATTAAAAGATATAACAATAAATACTAAATTGTCCAAATTATACTATGTAATGGAATACTATTTTATTTTTATCTACTATCTTTAATTTTTTATAATGTAATCGGATAAAATTTAACAATCAAAGAGCAAAATAATAATAATAACAATAACTTAAAACACAAAACTAAATCATATCAACCTAAATTAGAGTTCTTAAAAACACAAAAATTTATCAACCTAAAGTGGAGATGCAATAAAAAATAAAAATCCACCAAAACATTGAGAGAGAGAGAGAGAGAGAGAGAGAGAGAGAGAGAGAGAGAGAGAACCTTTTTATGAGAGAAAACTATGCAAAAAATGGAAAATAGTGACAAATTTATGGTAAGGGGGAAGGGATAAGAAGAGACAAATAAAGGGAGATGAAAGGAAAGATGAATAGCAATATTAAAGTATAGGGTAGTAGAGAGATGAAAAGGTAAAAGAAGAAGAAAGGTTGAAGAAAGTGTAAATATTTAAAAAAATAAGTGAATGTAAAAAAAATTATAGGAAAATTGGAAATAAAAAAGAAATATATATAGATGTTAAATTCGACAAAGATAAATATGTAAAGTCAATAATATATTGATATATATATATTTGTAAAAAAAATAGGAATAAATAATAAATAATAATTATATGGCGAATGACATAGTGATGAGATGGCGCAACAGGAGCTCAACAGCAATAAATGCCACGCTTTGGGTTTTAGTAATATATAGATATAGGCTAGTCGCTAACCTGTGCGATGCATAGGAAAACTATTGGAAAATAGATTTAATCAATTTTTTTATTCTATTAAATTTAATCTTTCTTTTATTCTTTTAAAATAAGAGTTTAGGTCTAATGTTAAAAATCAATCATCGTGTAATGGATGCAATAGATTAACATTTTATTGAAACTATATAAAAAAAAAGGGTATAACATAATTTTGAATGGTAAATCTATAGTTTTATAACATCTTAAACTTTTTTTTTCTTTAATGGCATAATGTTATGATCACAAAAGAGTATGTGTAAAATCTAACAATGAAAAGTTGTTCTTAGATGAAAAGTTGTTCTTAGAGGGTCAGAAATGCATTAATTTTGTTAAATAAAAGCATAACTTTTATCACATTTTATAATAACCTTACAAATTTATAGCATTTATCTTTTAGTTAAGGTTGTATTAGAGGAGTGGAGTTTTTCCTAATTGGATGTGTTTACAGTTAATATTTACACACCTTTGTTTCAATGGCCAATTAACATTTTACAAAATTGACCAAAATGACATTTTACACCAGTCAAAGTTTGCATCAAATTTTTCAACACAAAAAAATAATAAAAATAAAATAAAGATCAATTTAAACAATTATTCAACTTCCACCTAAAGTGCGCAACAAACCATTTCCCAATTTTCAATTTCATTATTAGTTGTCTCAACTTCATATTGCTACTATACCAAACACCTCTTTAGATGCATACTTAGAAGCATAGCATCCCATAAAAACCTCTTGCCCAATTGACATTAAGCCAGAAAAGAAAACAGCCCCAAAAAACATGCAACTACTTCACACTCTTGGCTTTAGCATTCTTGGAACCAAATGCTTACTAAACATCAGATTTTGTATATCAAATTGTTGCACACTCTGAATGCTTTTATTCATCTGTTAACAATTTCCACAATTACTACAACAGGCCATTGAAAAAGAATTATATAGCAATAGTAACTAATAATACTAGGTCTATCTTTATCTTAAAACTAACATAGTGACATTTGAGGGAACATTTCAACTTAATGGGGTGCAAGTAGAATGCAAATCAAACTAAACTATTAGGATAAACCACTGCTATAAAAAAATGCAGGTCCTCCCATTCCTTCTTTCAAGCCAATAGTAGCTGTAAGAGTTATCATGATTGCTCAATTCCATGAGAGTATTCCACCTGATGGTCTTGACCCAAGCATCCTCCTTCTATATCCCATCCCCTACATGTTAAAATTTTTAGGAATGAAAATTGTCAATTGGTGGTTTCAAGCAAAAGTCACATTTGTTCAAAATATAAGCAGCCTAACTCATTTACTTGAGGAAAGAAAGACTAAAACCTCAGTAAAAAATTTCTGACTACAAATAGGCAATTACTTCAAATTAGCCGAAAAAAGAAAAGAAAATGCAAGTCTACAACTCTTCCCAAACTTAAAAGAAAATAAAAAGAATGAAAGAAAATGTTCATCAAAGCATCATTCACAGTAAAAAATATATATATATATATATATATATATAAGTGCCCAAAAGAACTACAAACAACCAAATCAATTAAAAAGTAACAATAGACACAAAAAAAGAGCCTCATGTGAGGATTATGATACTCTTTTAAGTTTTTTTTTTTTTTTTTTTTTTTTTTTTTTTTTTAACTTTAAATCTCACTTATCAAAAAGTAGAAGTTTTTTTTTTTTAATCTCACCATTTTGTGAGTACCATCATCAATTGGAAACAATTGGAGCTTCAGCTTCATAGAAGTATATTGTTCTCAACAAAATTTTTTTGCAAAAAGGAAGGCAAAGGAGGTAGAACTTTGCCAACAAAATCAGAATCCTTTTGGTCTGGAATTTAGATTGGAAACAAATCATGCCATCAAAAACTTTAGATGTCTAGAATTTTAATCCTTTCAGGAATATAGAAAGAAAAAAAAAAAAATAGGCACCCTTCTAGAGCACCTAGGCCATGTTCAACCTCTTTATCCATAGCTGCCTGCTACAATTGCTCAGTTGCATTGAAAACCAAAGAAAACCCAACAAATGCAGCCTTTTTGCATTTATTATATGTATATGATGAGACGACACCAGCTAATATCCATTTTAATGACCTTCATGAAATATTAGCATTGTGAATTTGTGATGCTGTAGACAGCAAGATTAAAGATAGTTAGTCACTATGGTTCTTTTGTCAATCATAGTAACAAGGTGCTAAGTAAACTGTTTAGCCCCTCAGGGGTGAAAAGCCCTTGGATTAAGCATCTCTTATGAATGAAAGTATATGCAGCCAATTACAACAATTTAACCCAACAGGGCAAGTTGTTAAACAATTGTTTTTGTTGAAAATAAATAATTTTCCTTTGAAATAAATAGAAGCTCATTTAGCAAATATTTGTTCCTAGGAAAATAGCAAGACGTAGATGTAATGGAAGATGTAGCCCACTTTATCAATGAAGAAAAGCCAAAAGAAATTGGTGCAGAGAAACGTGATTTTATAAAAAAATTTCTAATAGCCATTAGTCACAACAGCATGCTAAATTCCTAAATGTTTCTAAAAGAAATTTCACTGAACACGTGAACAATAACTAAAAATAACAAACATTGAAGAGTGTAGGACTACCACAATACTATTAATGCCGACTCCCCAAAATAGAACACCAAAGCTTCTCGTAGCAAACTCGTAAATAATAAATTAATAATTGAGACTTTGAGACTTAGCAAATACTAAGTGGTATTAAAAATAAAGAAAAAAACCACAGATTGAAAGAAAAGGAAAAAATATTACATTGGTTTAAAGCGAGTATGGAGTAGTCATGAAGTCCCCCTAGAGATGCTTCTTTCACAATCACGTGAAATTTGAATATGAAATATGAAGAATTGGCTCCTCTAGGATATGGAATTCTGGAATGTGCGGACAACTGAAAGGTGTGTGTCTAATGTTTCTTCACCAATTTGAAAGGTAGGTTTGCTCATGCTATGATAGAGGATAAGGTTTTCGACTTTCTTATTAAAGATTATAAAACTGTCCCCAGTTATTTTTAAGTCATTATAGTAGAGTTCATTTGTAAATCATATGTAATGTCAATAATTTTGCGTCCTTGTGAAACATGTTCACGTACTATAGATTTAACCTTACACGGTGGGCATAAGTGCATAAACCCCTTTGAGATTAATACCGAAACACAATCAAATTAGTAAGTAAATATATGCATTTCTACACACATACATAATTCACTCAGCAAGACTACCTTCTAACCAATTTGTCACAAATTTACTTCACTTTTATGTCAATTGCAATTGCAGGCCTGACAATTTTCTGGCTTTTGCGCACTTATGCAAGTTTTCCCCACTATTAGTAGTTGAATAAAAGTGAGCTTGTTTGTATTTTTAAAAATGAGGAGGAAGGAAAAAATATTTATGGATTTTCATTTATATTAGGGGAGGGGGGGACGAAAAAGAAGAAGAAGATATTAGGTAAGTGAATTATATATATATATATATATATATATTTCATTTTAAGTTTATTTCTCTCACCAGCACAATCATTTGGATTTTCAGAAGATGCATGCAGCTCTATATTTTTCTTCAATATCTGAGGATGGGTAATATAAATAGTCAAGATTGGAGATTACCTACCAAATGTCAAAGCATTGAAATTTAATTTTGTTATCTTGCCTTCAAGACTTCATCATTATGGTCGGTCAACACAAAATCACGGAAAAATTTACTGCAAAGTATTCTAGTAATCCCTGTATTTCAAACAGCATAAACCATGTTATGTACCGAGGTCTGACACTGTACCATAATAAAGCTAATTAAAATACAGTCATAATATTTGGGGAAAGAAAGAAAACATTGCATAGAATGTAGTCCAGAAGTTACAAATGATATGAACCAAAAATTCCATGTGGTCTTAGTCTTAGTCTTACAAAATACATGTACTGTACAGTGTGTACACAAATTTTGACAAGAAATTCATTTCCAACAACAAAATAAAAAATCGAGGCCAATGACAATGTGTGCCTGTTTGTTTCAACGTTTTCAACCCAAAAAACCCGTTTTGAAGAAAGCTGAACCACAAAGCCTGTTTGGTTAGGTATAAAACGTAACTTTTTGGAAAAAGTTGCGTTTTGGGCCGAGGTTGAGAACACGCAAGCCATAAAGGAGCTTTGAGGTCCATTTTAGAAAAAGTCCATGCGTGTTGATCAACTATCCATTGGACTCTTCGGGCAATTACCAAATTACCCTTCAATAAATCAAAAGATGTCCTCAATTCTCACGCCACCTCATTCCTCTCATCTCATCTCTCTGCTCTACCCTTTGCCCTGAAGCTCACTCACGCCTCTCATCTCTTCTCTTTGCTCTGCCCTCTCCATGCTGCTACAAGCCTCTCTGTGGTAAAAGTCTCTCTTGCCTTTTGTCATCCGTTGAATCTTCTTCCTCTTCTTCTTCTTTCTTCATCTTCTTCAACGTGCATTCCTTTGTATTTTTTTTTTTAATTTTATTTATGTCTAATGTAATCTGAGAAATACATTTTGAAGGTAGAGTTTGATCAACAAAACACCAAGCAACACTGATCTGCTACCAAAAACCACCAGGTACCAACACTGACCTGAACCTTTTTTTTTTACCTATCAAAAAAAAAAAAAAAAAAAAAGTTCAGATCTTGCATGCTTTGTTCTTTCTAATGATCTATTTGTTCTCTTGCCGGGTACTGAAAAAATTTGTGGGTACATGCTTTGTAATTTTTTTTTTCTTTTGTGGATGCTCTATCTTTCTAAGTTCTGTGATATCTGACAAAAAACCGGAATTGGGTATTTTAGTTCCAACCCCCCTTTCTTTGTTCAAGTCACTTTGGATTGAGATTTGATTTTTTAAGTTTAGCATGATTTGGGTCTTCTTTGGAATTGGATATTTTAGTTTTTATTTCAGGTTTGACTTCTTTGAAATTGGAATTGGGTATTTTAGTTCCTGTGGGGCAGTACAGATGTTTTGTATCTTAGTTGGGTTTAATTAGGGGCAAAGATGTTGATTGAATTGTCTAATAAGTTACCATAGACAAAATCCTAGCAGCTAACTAAATTCACAGTTGGTAGGCACTTTATCTAATACACTTTCAAGCTTTCTTTGTTAATCTTTCTTTTCTTTTCTTTGGGCAAAACTTGCTATAGTAGCCTTAATTTTCCTTTGGAATTCCAGAGGGTCCAACTTTACTTTTTTACATAGTTTCTAGCTATGCATCCTCCATACTTTGTAGAAAACAGAGAAGCATTATGGGAAACTGATTGTATACAATAATACAGTGGAATGTTTATTCTAGTCCTCTTAACATATTGTATACAATCAGTTTCCCATATATGCATCCTCCAGTCAAATATGTCTATGAAATGTTTTTTATGTGACCCTTAACATATAATGGAATCTGTATCTACTGGTGGTATGAGTGGCATTGTGAAATTCTGCAATTCGAATGTGTCAAAGATGTGCCATGGAGCCTATATGTTTTTATATTGAGGATGCAAATACATGTTAGTGTGTCACATCTTAATGTTAGGAGTGTGTAGGTGTATATGTGCGTGTGTTGTTGCATGGTGAGGTGCTGCAGGGTGTGCGTGGGCTGCTAATGTGGGGTGTGTCTACTGTTGGTGGGGCATGCATGTGCAGCTGATGGGGCAGCTGCATGCCTATAACTTTTAACCCATAGATAGACCATAATGAAGCATTTATGTTAGAGGTGATAGTTGCAGAAAATGGCTGGTGGTAGAAGAAAGAAGCAGCACTTTAGTGGAATCCATGCCTTTGATGTGGGAAAGTAGTATTTAAAGGTGAACACTCACTAATTGGAGGTCCTGGCTTCTCAAGAGTAGTCTATTGCAATGAACCTGACTACTTTGAGGCCAGTGTCCTCAATTATGGCAGCAATTTTTTGGCTATGTCTATTGACTAGTGAGTGTACAAATGGTGCTCTTGTGAGTTATGACATGATGAGATTCCTCTCTAGCTCTTTCTATTTTAATGCTCAGACTAGGTAGCAATTTTATTTATTTATTTATTTTTTGTGTGGATTTATTAGATCATGTTTGTAACTAGTTCACTAGATTGGAGAGTGTGGGAACAATTGAAGAGTCATGACACAGGTTTAGGTTGGGATGCAGTGAAGGGAACGATTGATGCTAGTGATGATTGGTGGGACCGAAAGTTGAAGGTGAGTTGAGTATTTTATTAATATGTAGTTAGTTGGAGATAGTTTTATTTATTTATTTATTTTATTTATATATATTATTGTAATATGAGTGAAATGACAATTACATTTTGTAGGAAATACCCAAAACTACAAAATTTCAACAGAAAGGTCCACAGAATCTAGAACAACTTGATAAAATGTTTAGGGATGTTGCAGCAACTGGAGTAACTGACAGAATCAAGATTCAATTTGTAGAAGAGAACATTAATAGTGAAGTAGGTAGTAGTTATGAGCAAAACTCAGAATCTTTAACAGACCCTGCAATGGTGGTTCTTCGTAATTCCATTACTAATTTCATTTGGGGGAATAATAATTAGTAGTTGTCTTTTTTGTTTTTTTGTTTTATAATATCATGTAGTACAATTTAAACTTGGGTTATTGGTATGTATTTTATCATCTTTTTACATTTTTATGTAGTACGATTTAAACTTGGATTATTGGTGTGTATTTTATCATCTTTTTACATTTTCATTTTGTGCTTCATGATGATGAAAATTATTTAGATTTAATTAATATTGATAAGAAGACATTAATGGTAATAAAAAATAATTATGAAACTAAAAAAGAAAAATTGCTCAAACATTATTAAAATAATACCAATAATATATATTTATTATTATTATTATTTAGTAAGTATATGAAGTAGTTGATTTAAGTATGAAATAAACTCCCTTATATATACATTGTCCTTTTTGATAATTTATCCCTCAAATTGCCACTTTTATAAGTGCTAGCCAAATACTGAGTTTTTTCAAAAAGCACTTTTTAACAGCTTTTACCAAACACTCAGCTTTTCGAAAAAACACTTTTTCATTATGCGCTTTTTGAAAACTCCACTTTTTCAAAAAGTTGAACCAAACTCACCCTGTATCCAAATTAGAGTAGTGCTTCCAGCTTTTCTACTTATCATAACGAAAATCACGTATTTTTAAGGATTACATATTTGTTGAGAGGATGAATAACAGATAATCCTCATATTTTCCTAACGGATGTTATCAAACATAATATACAGCGTACATTCAGCTGAATTACATAGTCAATTCAAAACCTTCTCCACTAATAGATGCTTTCATGTAAGAACGTAGTATTATTCTTGAAATGGTAATATCATTTCCTTTTTGACAAATAGAAGAGCATTGCCAACATTAAACATGTCGTTATTACAAATTAACTTCTAGATAATTTCAAAACTCTAATAACTAAAAATCATTATCATGCAGCCATTATATATGGGTTTAAAAGCACCCTATCAATCATTCAGACCCATTGCATTATCTAATGCAGAAAAAATTTATAAAATTTAAGAAATAATAGATCTTGATTAGCTTGTAATACACACTTGATACCTATAGGAGGTTTGTATCTACACTCTTCAACAACCACTCTTGTCTGATTAGTTTTCCAAGCCTCCATAAATTTCCATATCAAGATTAGAAGCTGTTTGCACTAAATTCATTGGCGTCTAACTTCACTCACCTATCTTTGGTTTTGATTGTACCATAACAGCTAGGCTATATTCAGCATGAACTCCACCTCCATGACATGCCCAATTTGCTAATAACACTACACCTATGGAAACATCATGGTTGGTCTCTAGACTTCTGGCACTTCTAAACACTCCCATATTTCATGTGTCACTGATTCTGCAATATTCCCATATATTTCACTTGAGAATGATGAAATTATTTTCCTATAGTAAAGATTGAACTTATTCAAAGGTAAAATATTATGGATCACATTTTAAGCAAAAATTATAAGTTATGTCTGCACATTTAGTGTCCAATACAAAGAGAAGCACTTTTTAGCACGTCATATCACATCATGTTTGATATAATGTTTAGCTAAATAATTGTCTTTCAAAGCCATCATTCTTTTTGTAATGAAAATATTTGCAAGCACTCTGACATGTTTGATATAATGTATGGCTAAATAATTGTCTTTCAAATTCAATGCATTTATTGTGCGATTCTGGTGTAATCCATGGATTTGCTTGGTAAAATATGCAAAGTATTTTTTCTAGAATTGGAAGAAGGAGAAAAACGTTGAAAGCAATGGGATAATGTTCTTTATTATTTTCTTGGGCAATGAGCATTTGTTACCCACATAATCTTATCTGGTGTATTTCTTATTTAGAGGAATTTTAACAATGGCAGAGATTGAAGCTACATCAAACAAGTCTTGTAACTTTGCCAAGTCCCACTTTCCTCTCATTGCATCAATTAGAAAACTAATCAAGAGTTTCTAGGATAACCTTGTTGTAAAGTTCTTATAATCATAATCATTTATTGATAAATGGATGATTTAGATTTTTCTACATTATTAATAACTTAAATAGATGCTTAATAATCAAAGAATTGACTACTCACAGCTTTAGCTGAAATGTCACAGTGGGAAGCATACTGTCTAAACTTCCTGTCAAGTGTCTTCTACAATTAAAATATGTTTGCAGGGCCTAGCGTGATCTCAATTCCAATCCCAAATTCGCCAAATATCTCCTCAAACATTTTATCATCCAGGAGCAGCTAATGCTCATGGAGAACTTACGTTATCTGGTGCAGTATAAGTTTTCCCATATTCTAACTTCCAGCAATATATATTAAAAAGACAGTTATATTTATGATCCCAATTAAGCTCTTTAAGATACGTGATGCACAAATTACTAAGAACAAAGGTCATAACGAATTACTATAAATTGATGTTTTCTCTAAAAATTGGGA
This sequence comes from Quercus alba, assembly GCA_036321655.1. Classification (NCBI taxonomy): domain Eukaryota; kingdom Viridiplantae; phylum Streptophyta; class Magnoliopsida; order Fagales; family Fagaceae; genus Quercus; species Quercus alba. Next base: position 14,408,304 of record CM070302.1, on the reverse strand, counting down.
TGAAAGTAATTGTTGACCTGGATGCAATTCAAGGATTACAGAATGGAAATATCAGTGGGACAAGAGATGGATTTCAGGAATGGGGAGATTCCAATATAAAGGATATTATGGCAATCATAAACTTCCTAGCAAAAAGGTTCAATAAACTTAACTTTTATTCTTACTATAAAGTACCATATGTTTGATTTACTGTTGTGGGACGACTTTCGTCTCGGCCCCCAAGCAGGTATTGTTCACTTTGGGATGGGCAAGGATTGACCTACGTCCCATCCGCATGAATTTGCTCAATCCCATATCGGGGAGAGACGCCTCCCACCTTTGCCTTATAAGCCTTTGACCTAAGGAAGGGTGTACCATTGTGTGTGTCCTAGAGCAAGTCTCAAAAATTGCTAGCGCATGCTATCTATAGTGGGGAGGCGTGCCCTTCGGGGTAACAAAGCCGTGCGGTCAAAGGAGTCTCAAAGACTGCCACCCAAAGCGGGCAATACCTTTGATGGACACTGCCCTCAAAAGTGCCTTTTTGTGGGAGGAATTTCGTCTCGGCCCCCAATCAGGTATTGTTCACTCTGGGAGGGGCAAGGATCGACCTACGTCCCACCCGCACAAATTTGTTGAATCCCACATCGGGGAGAGACGCCTCCCACCCTTGCCTTATAAGCCTTTGGCCTACGGTACACCCTTCTTTAGGCCAAAGGCTTATAAGGCAAAGGTGGGAGGCGCCTCTACCCGATGTGGGATTGAACAAATTTGTGCGGGTGGGATGTAGGTTGATCCTTGCCTATCCCAGAGCGAACAATACCTAATTAGGGGCTGAGACGAAAGTCCTCGCACAATTGCTAATGTAATTTTTTGATAAAATGGTTTGAGAATTCTCTTTAAGAGTGATAGACCACATGTGCAATATAGACCACTCCAATAGGAGAAATTGATGAATTTTGAATGTTCCCTAAATCCTAAATTAGACCTTGTTTTTGTGCAGGTATGCCAATATTTCAAGTCTTGTAGCAATTGAGTAAATGAATGAACCTTATGCACCAGGAGTCACTCTAGACAACCTTAAAAGCTATTATAAATCTAGATATGATGCTCTAAGAAAGCACAAACCAAGTGCTTATGTGATCCTCTCGAGCTAGTTAGGAAATGCTGATCCAAAGGAGCTACTCTCATTTGCTGGAAACTTCAATCATGTAGTCATTGACATGTGGTGAGGTACAAATTTTCAGGCCCTAGTCTCATCTGCCCACTCACTAAAATACCCATACAAACCCATAAACCATATTTGGCCCCACATAAATATTTCCTAAACACTTCCTACCTATTACCCAAATATTTTCCATAGTATTACACAACTTGGGCTCCCATTTCCCATATAAGTCCCATAACTTATCTTGGGCCCTCTCACAAATATTACCCATATTATCCAACTTGGGTTTTCACACAAATACTTATCATACTATCACCTAAATTGGGCCACAAATTATACCATCTCCATAAAAGGCCCAAACTCATTCACCCTACGGGCAAAATTCAAAAAGCCCAACAAAATCCTCTAAAAGCCCGTTGCTACATGGCATCTCAAAAAGCCTGTTACTACACGGTATCCTAAAAGCCTGTTACTACATGGCACCTCTTAAAGCTCGTTACTACATGGCACTCTAAAAGCCCGTTGCTACGCGGCATCCTAAAAGCCCGTTCCTACATGGCACCTCTTAAAGCCCCTTGCTACACGACACCTCTTAAAGCCCATTGCTACACGGCACCCTAAAAGCTTGTTACCACACAACACCTAAAAGCTCGTTACTACACGGTACCTCTAAAAGCCCGTTGCTACACGGCACCCTAAAAGCCCGTTACTACACAGCACCTCTTAAAGCCCATTGCTACACAGCACTTTAAAAGAACATTGCTACACAGCACTCTAAAAGCCCGTTGCTACACAGCACCTCTAAAAGCTCGTTACTACATGGCACCTTTTAAAGCCCATTGCTACACAGCACCTCTAAAAGCCTGTTACTACACGGCACCTTTTAAAGCTCGTTGCTACACGGCACTCTAAAATCCCGTTGCTACATGGCACCCTAAAAGCCCACTGCTACACGACACCCTAAAGCTCGTTGCTACACGGCACCCTAAAAACCCGACACTCTTACTAAGTCTGTTACTACACGACTATATTTTTACAAAATCTCAAAAGGCCCAAATAATATTTTGGCATCTATCTATAAAGCTCAATATTATTTTGGCAACTATTTACAAAAGCCCAAATACTATTTCGGCACCTATCTATGAAGCCCAATATTATTTTGGCAATTATTTACAAAAGCAATACTATTTTGGCACCTATTCATAAAAGCCCAATATTATTTTGGCAACTATTTACAAAAGTCCAACTACTATTTTGGCAATTATTTACAAAAGCCTAAATACTATTTTGGCACCTATTCATAAAAGCCCAATATTATTTTGGCAACTATTTACAAAAGTCCAACTCCTATTTTGGCACCTATTTATAAAAGCCCAATAATATTTTGGCACCTAATTATAAAGCCCAAAACTATTCCTTGAAAAAAACATATTCTCATATACTAAAGCCCCTAACTTATGGGAAACATAAAACTACTTATGATACATTACTACTTCTTCTACAAAAACTATGGAACTATTCTTATTTTTCCATTAGAAACTCTAACTATGAAAGCCCATGTATGTCACCCATGGCAAAACTATTCATTTTGTAAGGATGAACAAGCCCAAAAAAGCCCAGCAACAAGGCTTAACCAAGACAACCAAGCCCTTGTGCTCATCCCAGCAACCAAAGTCCACTTGATCAACTAAAATAGTTAGTCTAACCACCAGCCAGGTTTCAGCACAGCTGGACTGACAGTTGAGGTCCATCACCATCATTTTCAGCTTGTCATGTTAGGGCAGAAAAGGACATGTGTCCAGTTGAGCCTACACCTTCCTTTGGCAAGTTGATTTTCATAATTATTGATGTGACATAAGGCTGGGATGACAAGACACAAGACTGAGGAGCTGATGCCAGCCATTCTTTCCTTCTTCTCCACACAAACGGTCAAGGAATTAGGGGCAGCCATGAAAGCTTCTAGAATAGCTTGAAAACAGTTCACTATTATGCCAAAAACATGTACTTTCTGGTTCATGGACCAAGCACATAAACTCAAATGGGAAAACTTAGGGAAATGTGGTTTAGAGGGCACTAAAGGGATCTCCAGTAGAGATCCCTAGTAGAGGGCTCCAAGATTGACACCTGGCTTGGGGTGACACAATCTGCCCTAGGGAGCTCTGATTCTAGCAGCAAACAACCAAGATTATTAGCCAAATACATACTCTTTTCCCATTGGTTAAGGACAGTCAGCATTTAATACTAAGTCAGAGCTCCAGCTGCTATTACCCAAAACAACAAGAACATTCTAAAGCTGAACTTACCACTCTTGGCCAAATCCTAGGAACGATTCTCCAAGGATTTTCTAAAGATTGAGGCTGATTTACTGGAAATTATTTGCTAATTACCTCCTCAAACTCAACTATAAATAGAACTCTCCTCTAAGACTTCAACAAACACTAAGAGAGAAGAACTCCCTCATGAACTTCTTTGTTATCCTCTCTCCCTAACTTTCTTTAAGCTTGTAGTAAGGTTCTGAGCCTCTGAGTTCTTGGTTTCAAACTTCGGAACTAAGCTCTTCAACCCCTAGATCACAAATAACCCTCGCACCTCTACTTATAAGCTCTTATCCACCCCCAACAAAAAGTCCTAGTAGCTTCACTAAATACTCACTCTCTCACTACTCATACTACCTAAAATGACCCTCACCACTCACTACATATACCAAATCCATGAGCATGCCCTGGTGTCACAATGATCTTGTTGCGTTAGCTAGATCTCTCTCTCTCTCCCTTCATCTCACACTACGTTTTCTCCATTACTTGTTATAATGGAACCCATAGTGTTTGTTTATTCATTTACCATTGAAGGTTATAATGTAATTGTTACTATAGAGTTTTTCCCTCATGTCATTATATTAGAGGACTTTTTCTCATTAGAAGCCATGGATGATGATTTTGGAGATGTAGACACTTTCCTTAATCTGTAAAATAATTAACGACTGGAAGTTCATTATGTGCTATCTCACTTTACCGCTGAGATATCTTACAACAGGAATATTTTACCCTTGGAATATTTTAACACTAGAATACTTTACCTAGTGTAGTCAAAGGCGTTCCGGGTGCTCACTTAGGCGCCCAAGCGAGGTGAGGTGCCAGAAAAGCGCCTCAGAGGCACTGAGGCGAGGTGCCTTTAGTGAGGCGCTTGCCTTTGGAGCCTAGGTGCTTTTCTGGTTTTAAAACTGTTTCCTCAGTGGGGATGAGCTGTCACCCACTATATCAAATAAATTAATATAAAAAAATGCATAAAACAAAAGATAAAACAAAGAAGTTTCGGGAACCACTCAACTTTCAGAGCAAAGTAGCAATCAACCAACATCAGAGCAAAGGTATTTCGTCTTCTTTTAGGGTTTGGAAGAGAGTAGGCCAGTGGCTGCCGGCAGTTAACCAACATCAGGTAATATTTTCCTATTCTTTTAGTTTTTTTTTACACTTTTTCTTTTCCTAAGTTCTCTCTCACTGCGACACTGCTTTGGTAAGTTTGTCGTTGTCCACACTTTCAAAGCATATAAAACTCTCTCCTTTCTATTTATTCTCTACTTTTTCCCCCTTTTCTCTTCTCTATTGGACTCTCTGTTTTTTCCCCCTTTTCAGAGCATATAAAACTCTCCTCTTTGTTTTTTCTCTGTTTTTCCCCCTTTTCTCTTCTCTGTTGGACTCTTTGTTTTTTCCCCCTTTTCAGAGCAAATAAAACTCTCTCCTTTCTATTTTTTCTCTATTTTTCCCCCCTTTTCTCTTCTCTGTTGGACTCTCTATCTCCAGTAACTTTCTCCTCTCTGTCTCCAGCAACTTTCCCTTTTCTCGAACTCATTACTTCACTTAATTTTTAGAGCTTAAACCATAGTAAATGATACATAACTAGCTTAATATAGAATCCTATTAAATGTATTGTATTGGGTTTTATTTTTTTTATATGTAGAATGGCTTCTGATAATGGGAGGAGAAAAGATCCGGGATGGAAATATAATTATTTAGCTAATGTTGAAGAGAAAAATGCTGTGACTTGCCTCTTTTGTATTAAAGTCACAAAGGGAGGGATACATAGAGCAAAGCAGCATCAAGTAGGGAATTTTAAAAACAGTACAAAGTGTTTAAAATGTCCTGATCATGTTAGAGAAGAGCTTACGCAATATATGGCAGAGAAGAAGAGTGACAAGGAGAACTATGACAAGATGCCTAATTTTGATGATATAGATAATATGATTGAAATTGAGGATGTAGATGATGATGAGGTAGAGGAAGTAGAAGTTATCCAAAAAGGGAAAAAATCATGCTCTAGTAAGAAAGTGGTTGGTAGTAGCACCCAAGTGAAAACTGTGAAATTAATGCCAAAGTCTAAGAAGTTGAAAGGTCCCATGGATTCTTTTGTAAGATTAAAGCCTAAAAAAGTGGTTGCACTTAGGAAACAGGGTAAGATGAAGCAAACTAACATCAATGATAAACTTGACAAAGAGAAAAGAGCACAAGCCTGCCAGTATATTGGCCAGCTATTTTATCTAGTAGGTATACCATTCAATGTTGCTTGCTTAGATGAATTTAAATGGGCAGTGGAAGCTATTGGGCAATATGGTCCAAATATGAAGCCTCCTAGTTACCATGAGTTAAGAGTTCCAATTCTCAAAAAGGAGGTGGCTTACATAAATGAGTTATTGAGTGATCACAAGCAAGATTGGAAGAAATATGGCTGTTCTATTATGTCTGATGGATGGACTAGTAGGATCTTGATTAACTTTTTGGTGAATAGCCCATCTGGAACTATGTTTGTGAAGTCAATTGATGCATCATCTTTTATGAAAACTAGGGAAAAAACTTTTGAATTACTTGATGCATTTGTAGAACAGATTGGTAGTCCAAGTAGTATCGGATAATGGATCTAATTATATGTTGGCTGGGAAGTTGTTGGAAGTAAAAAGGCCAAATTTGTATTGGACTCCATGTGCTGCACACTACATTGACCTTATATTGGAGGATATTGGAAAAATTCCTAGAATTACAAAAACTTTGGAAAAGGCCATTCAATTGACTGGATATATCTACAACCATGAGGGTGTCTTAAATATGATGAGAGAATACACAAAACAAAGAGAGCTAGTTAGGGCTGGAAAAACTAGGTTTTGCACTTCATATCTTACAATAAAATCCATTTATAAGCAAAAGCATAACCTAAGGGCCAAGTTTACTTTTGAGGAGTGGGTTCGTAGTAGATGGGCAAAGGAAGCAAATGCTAAATGAGTAGTAGAAACGATTTTGATGCCTTCTTTTTGGAATAATATAGTTTACATTCTTAAAGTTATGGGCCCTCTTATTTGAGTTCTTCGCCTTGTTGATAATGAGAGAAAACCAGCCATGGGTTACATATATGAGGCAATGGATAAGGCCAAAGAAGTTATTATAAAAGCTTTTAATGAGAATGAAGAAAGGTATTCAAATATTTTAAAAATCATTGATGAGAGATGGGAATGTCAATTACATCGGCCTTTGCATGCAGCAGGTCATTTCTTGAATCCTGAGTACTTCTATTTTGATGATAACATAGCAACAGATCATGAAATTACAACAAGATTGTATGCTTGTATACAAAGACTAGTTCCTAGTGCTGAAATTCAGGACAAGATCATGGCTGAGCTACCCGTCTATAAGAAAGCTGAAAGGACTCTTTGGCATTGAATTGGCTAAAAGATCAAGAAAGACAAGGGCTCCAGGTAAGAAAGCATTTATATCTAATTTATAATGACTAGAACAGTGGCACTTTTTACCAAAAAAAAAAAGGGAATAATTACACTTTACCCACCTGTGGCGCCTCTAATTCGATTTGCCTACCCGTGGTTTCATTTTTGACACTTTACCTACCTGTGATTCCCTCCATTACTCCTCTATAACCCACCTTTAGTGCAGACGTTATAACACATTTTTTTATCAAAAACAAAACCCAAAATAGATCAAACACTCCTTTTTCTCCTAGAGTTAAATAGTTTCAGGCTTATGTGGCTGAAACTATTCCGAATCCAAATCCAACTAGAATTCCTTGAATTAAGGAAAAAATAATTAAATACGTAGCCTTTATTTTATAATCCTTGTTAGAGTTTCTGAAATTATATAAAATTTGCTAAAACGTTTAATCCTAAAACGTTTAATCTAGACTAGAATCACTACTCTCTCTCTCTCTTTTCCTAACTCTTTATCACCTCTCTTCAATCCTTCAATCTCTCTTTCTTTCTACACTTTTCTCTCCTCCATCTTCCACGATCCAAACCCACAGCTGAGCTCCACCCAACACCAATTATCAAGATAAAATCACCAACCTAGGATCGCTGTCACACCACCAAACCCATGGGCCATAGCTGATCTACCATGGGTAGGGGCAGTGAACTGACAGAGGAGGACAAGGGGTGTGTCTGGAGGTAGCTAATCCACCATGGGTATGGATTTGGTTTAGAAACATGATCTTGAGGGAGGCAAATTCCACCGATCCAGCATCGTCTTTGAGCCCTAGCTCCACCAAGCCATGCCCCTCTCGGAAGTCTAAATCAGCCAAGGAGAATGCGCCACCATTCGATCTGACCTCCATCCCCTCCAAATCCAAGCCATTGCCGGCTATGGCGGCCAAATTGAAGAGTCCATTGTTGCCGAGGCCACCTCCTTCAAATTCACACAAAAGGAAGCTCAGCTTTGAAAGTCATGGGCTCGATGTAGGAAATCGTTGACCGATTTGGTGGCGGATTTGGTGATTCCATGGGTTCTGGGTTGTTGTTTAGCTTTGAAATTTTCACTTTACTTCTATTGTACCTAGCAAATCAATTAATTTTTATTCTACTGTTCACGATGTTGTGATTTTTTCTGGTAGGTTTGTTGTTTGGGTTTGTTGTGTGAGTGAGATCTTAGATGTTGAAAATAAAAAATTTAGAAATAAAGTGCTGGAAATTGTTGATCCTCCCTGTTGTCATGTTGTAAACTGTGTTATGCTTTGATTTTAATAAATTTATTAGTTCCGGCACAAAAAATTAGTATAAGGAAGAAGACGAAGAACTCTCTCTCTCTCATGGTTTTGCTTCATTTGATTTGTATTAGTTTTATGGGTTTATGTTCTTCATGTTTGTGTATGTTTATCATGTTAGTGAATTATGAGAAACCAATACCATATTTTAATCTTGTTTTTTTTTTTTTTTTTGGGAAGAGAGAGACATAAAATGGGTGTAAAAAGACTTATTTACCCCTCTTTTTAAATAGAGGTGGGTAACAGAGACTAAACGGACCTAACCCCAAGTACGTAAAGTTTCAAAAATGAAACCACGGGTAGGCAAATCGAATTAGAGGCAAACCACAGGTGAGTAATCTATAATTATCCCAAAAAAAAAAAAAAAAAAAAAATCTGACTTCTATGATATATCATATATCATTACTCATACTTATTTTTTTAACATAGCTAAATGGTGGAGTTTGTATGGGAGCTCAACTCCGAATTTACAACAGTTAGCTATAAGAATCTTGAGCTTGACTTGTAGTGCATGTGGTTGTGAGTGCAATTGGAGTGTGTTTGAGCAGGTGAGTTTTGAAGTATAATAAGTAGACTTTATCCTTTGATGAGCTACTTTATTTCATAGAAAATTCCAACGGTTTAATTATTCACTATAGTCTAATACTTAGTTTTCATAAATGGTTGTAGATTCACACAAAAAGAAGGAATAGACTTGCACAAAAATGACTAAATGATCTGGTCTTTGTGAAGTATAATCAAAAGATGAAGGCACGATATGATAAGCATGATGTTATTGATCCCATCTCCTTAGATGATATAGATGAAAGTAATGAATGGTTGTTGGGGGAAATGGGTGCTGAACCATCTATGAATGTTGAAGATGAGTTGGTTTTTGATGATGATGATGATGGTTTGACATGGGGTGTAGTGGCAAGAGCTGCTAGTGTTGGAGAACCAAGGAAGAATACTAGATTCCAAACAAAATCAAGGGCAAGCTTAAAGGCCTCAACATCACAACCAAATATTGAAGAGGAAGATGCTGATTCTGATGAGACTGAGGAAGAGAATGTTGATGGTTATAAATCTGGTTCAAGTGGCTTTGAAAGTGATGGAAACTTGAGTGAAGACTTTGATGATGACCTTTAGATTAAAAATAGCAACCACATTCAAGCTATTAAATAGGCTAATAGGTAGAATGTTCAATCTTCAAATGCTTTTGTTTTGTCATGGATAGTCATGAAGTTCAATCTTCAATGTATTGTTAGGCATTTTCTTCTTTCTAATATGAAGTTATGAACAATATTTTGGTTTAATATTCGAGATTTAGTTGATATTTGGATGGAGACTAATTTTTAAATGGTGATTTATGTTTATATTCAAACTTAGTTGATCTTTGATAATTATCTAGACTTAGTTGACTGTTGATATTTGGATGGAGACTAATTTTTTAGAATTTGGTGCCTCACTTCACTCAGGCTAGCTCCTTTTTGGCGCCTTGTCACCTCGGGCGATACAAGGCCTTGGCGCCTTAAGGGTGCCTTTCGCCTTTGACTACCTTGACTTTACCATTGGAATACTTTACTGCTGGAAAATTTTAACGCTGGAATATTTACTGCTAGAATATTTTACTGCTGGGCTATTTCTTTATTGCAGTATGCTTTTTATTGTGTTGACATGTTTGCTGTAGGAAATGTGTTTGGGCCATCCCATAACCCTTGTCAGTCCCAACCTAGGCCCAAGGCATAAGATAAGGCGAATTCTCCAAATCTTCATCGATAGCCTTTGGGTCATGCTTCAAGCCCATTGTCGAGTTTCGGTCTAGGCCCCCAACCCAACACAAATCTCATTTGTCGAAAGGAAGTCCACCCCCGACAACATGCATTACTACAATCTCTATTCAGAGGAGTTTAGCAATATGAATGTACAATAAAACATCGATTACATTAAAAATCAGCGAGCGTCACCACTAAAAACCGTGACAACTTCCCAAGCCCCCCTTAGTTTCATAAACCAATATTCTTATGTAGTAGTGGCAGCCACTGCTGTTGTCTGATATAAATCTTTTCTTTTTGGATGGAACCTAAGTCCAAGACCACTTTTAAATTAGACCCAAATTCACTGAACCCACAATTCATTCTCAATGATAAATTTCAAATTTGTAGAGAATATCCCAAACTCTAATCTCAATGCACAAACCCACCATGAAATAAATTCTTAAAAAAATTCAAACCTTCTTCTCAATATCCCTTAAACTTTCAAATACATAATCTCAAAGACCATTGTGATTCAACCCGCATATCATTTTCTTCAGCCAAAAACAAAGCTTGAACAAAGGCCTTAACTTTATTGTGTAACTAAAGGAAAATTGAGCTCAAGGGAAAAATAAATTAAAAAGAAAGCCATTGTAGGTTTGTAGCTTTATTGATGAGAAATAGGGCTTTGTGGGTGATGCGCAAACTGAAGTTTTCACTTCCTCTTGTTGTTTCTGTCTTGTTGGTTTGGTTTTTCTGATTTGGATGGTTCTTTTGCACCTGCACTTTTGTTATGTTCTTGGATTTTATTTTTGGGTGGTAGTATGTCGGATGTTTGGATTTGAAAATAGTGAGGCAGTGGTGGAGACCAGGTGGTGATGAAGGCCATGTAATAAAGATGCAACCAAATAACTTAGTCACTATTACACATGAATGACTATTCCATTATAGTAGTTATTACTATTACACATGAATGACTATTCCATTATAGTAGTTATTACTTCATACCAAACATACAACCAAGATGGTCAAATACCACCCTTTTGCAAAATAGTTTGCAATGTACCATTGTTTGTGAAATATTTAAAAATCTACCACCTTTTTTAAACTCAATTTTGTGAAACTCGACTTTGCGTTGTAACTCGAGTTACATAAACTCAAGTTCTTTGAAAAAATAGCCTTCATGGAACTCGAGTTCATGGAATTCGAGTACCATGGAAAACTCGAGTACCCAAAAAGTGTTAAATCCCTACATATTTCTGAAACAGTAGGAGATTGATATATATTTCAGTAAATAATGCTATTGTGCCATTTTGGCCCCAAACATACACTTTGTGTTCATATTTCGTTCTTTCTCCTTCAATTCACTCTTACACTTCGCTTAAAGTCCAATATATGTATTACCTAACCCTACCTAAACCCATAGGTATCGAAAGCCATTCAAGAACTTATCAAGAATCCTTATTTAGTACTGAATTTCAAAAAATCCTATATCCAAATCGGTATTAGAGCCCATTAAAGAGTTTTGTCCCACTTTATACATGATTAAAGAAAAGTCGACTGAACACTAAAGAAAACAAAATCTAGCAAAAATCTCATAATTCTAATAATTATAGAGAAATCTAACTAACATATAAAAATAGATATGAATACGGTCAAAAAATCATTTAAACGATTGAAAAAGTGAAAAATCTAACAAAAATCTCATAATTCTAATAATTATAGAGAAATCCAAGTAACATATAAAATAGATCAAATGAGCAGATCCAACGAAAATATGAATACGGTCAAATAAATCATTTAAAGGATTGAAAAAGTGGAGTAGTAGAGTACCGTGATTACTGCTATAGAAATTGACGACGCCACGATTAGAAGAATCGAAGTCAACGCTCTCCAACGGCCCATTTTTAGAGAATAACTCCTCGAGATCATTCTCGGTGACATCTCTAGAAAGATTCTCAACCACCAATGTGTTTGGAGCCATCGATCCAATAAAAAGCATGGGTCTTATAGAAGCCATTGCAGCGAGAAGACGACAGAGAAGGCGAGAGATTTAGAGAACTATTGAGGGGTGTGAAAGTACCGAACTGCACCGCTCCATAAGCCGACTGAGTGAACCAAAGCCGGCAATCAGAGAAGATGGATAAGTCTTTATGGGTGTGGAGGCTATTGGACCTGGCTAGGGTTTTTATTCTTTGTGTATGTTTGGATTGCGTTTTAAGCCTTCAGTTTTGTGCTTGCGTTTCATTTTTGTAGGTCTCGTACACTGTTCATAGGACCCACAAATACGGAATTTGATAAAATTAACTTTAAAACTGGGTCTTATGGTACTATTCATACTTTTAAAAATTATTTTGTTACGGTATTTTCAGTTTTCAGTTTTCAACAATAAGCGGTATTCAAACTGACCCAAACAGTCCCTTAGTATCTGTTTAGATACAGCGTTTCCAACGTTTGGCATTTTCAATACATGGGACCTGGTTGGTCTTGTACGTTTTTAGACCTCTTAAACACAACCAAATTAACCTAATTATTTAGCCAAGTGATTAACTTAGGTAAATTATGCAGATTTAGATTAACACATATAAATCATATTATTGTAAAGTGTGGAAAATAAAGAACACAATAATATGATAATCCAGGAAAACCAAACTGGTAAAAAACCTGAGGAGGATTTAACCTAGCTATCCTCAAGGTAAAACAAATCCACTATGAAAGAATTGAGTTTACACAATAGCGACTTAGACCACTAACATTCTATTACTACCTCGAGTAGGAAACTTACTACCACGACTACGTGATAGTTTTGAGTCCACGAACTACTTCTTTCTTAGATTCACAACAAGTACAAGCATTCCTGCTTGTGTATCTTTAAACTCTTGAAAATAGCAATTGAATCAATCACCAAGCTCTCGACATGAATCTTGAGATTAGAAACCTTAAGTGTGGATGAAGGCAAACACCTCTAGATCTCACAAGAGATTCACACACATAGCATAAAGAGCAACCTTAAAACGTGGCTAGAGTTTTCCCTTTTATACTTAAGACAAAATATAAAACCCTATACGTCAAACGGGCTTGGGCTGAGTTGGAAAATTCTGCAGAAAAACAATCTACATGAGCTTTGATTGATCGAGTTTAATTCTTGATCAATCGAGCCAGGTAGATTTACACAGTAAATCTTGCAGTACACTCGATTCCAACTTTACACTTAAGCATATACTTTGAGCAAGTTTAAAACAAGACTAAATGTTTTGATCATGGTTTGTCAACATTACAAAATAAAGTTCTAATACATTTAAATCTAAAGTCTTAGAACCCAACAAACTCCCTCTTTGGCAATCCATGACAAAACACAAACTAAACAAAATGCTCAAAGTTTACAAAACACAGCCCATTACAATAACATTGCCCAACACAACAAATTCAACCTAACTACTATCTATCAGTTGCAAGAGTAGACAACAACACGACTGAATCAACCTGTATATTCCTGTAACACTTAACAAACACATAAACACATGTGTGGAAAATACAAGTAAAATAAAATAAATTCTTGATTTCACATAACATAAACTACAAGACAATATATCATGAATAACCTCATAAATATAAAACAATAATCAATGTAGTACAATGTGAAACAAGAAACAAAATAACCTCATCACAGTATCTCCCCCTATCATAAACAACTAAAATAAAACAAAATAAATCATGAGCCAAAAAATATAAATACATGATGAAGCACCTAGATATAATCTAAAACTCCATAGCTCCAAAACAACAAAAATCTCCCCCTATCAATAAAATCTCCTATCCAATATGTACTCTCCCTTTTTGTGACAAATTGCCAAAGGGCAATCACTCATCATTAAAAGGAGGTGGCTGAGGTGACTGTTGAAGACTCTCCAAATCCACTCGCAAAGACCGAAGCTCATCAAGCATGTCCACCAAAAGGTAACCATGAGCCGCCTGAACAGTCATGACAGTCTCCAACATATGACGAATGTCTGAATCATCCGAAATAGTAGGCAGAGGAACAACAACAGTAGTCAAATATATGTAAGCATCTGCATTCAGATCACTTGAAGTAGAAGGAGGAGGAGGAGGAGTAGGTGCAACACCCGAAGAGGAAGTATTAACTTTAGGGCGTTTAGAGCTAGCTCGCATTTGAGCAACCCTCTGCCTAAGAAAGGTGGCACTTATAGGAGTGATAATATGAACAAGCTCAGACACCAGAAACTCATCTAATCCTAGATATAACAAAATCCGGTGAATAAAAACGGGGAAGAAAAGAGCATGAGCAGTAGAACTACTCTTATAAACCTTAATCAAAGAATGAATGAAAAGATGAGGAAAGCTCATAGGAGCATCAATGACAAGTGCATACAAAAATGCACCTCTCTCCAAAGGAATAGTGTGTAGGTGAGAGATAGGCCAAATGGAATGGTAAGAAATTCGGAAGAAAAGATAGTAAATCTTGATCAACTCGTGGTTTGCTCTACTCTTTGTGACCATTTTTTTGTTTTTGTTTTTGTTTTCTTTGATTTTTCTAGGATTTGCATTGCATAACATTCATGCATTTCATTCTAGGATTGTTTTTGTTATTTCTTTTCAAAAAAAAAAAAAAAAAAAGAGGAAAAAGGAAGCAAAATGTGTTTTGCATTATTTTTTCTCTTGGATTTGAAATCAAGGTTGGCCAATTTATTTTTGCATAACATGTCTATGTACCTTATTTAGCTTGGATGAGCTTATTTATTGCACTTTACTAGTTTGAGTTTTGTAGTGCATGTTGTGTGGGAAGATGTTTATAGTTTTTGATCACATGATCTTAATCTTGAAATCAAATGCCTTTAATTATCAGACTTGAACTTATTGAGAAAGGCATAAATAACCATTTCACCACTGTTTACTAGCCAATTATGAACACCTTAGTGCATATCATAAGATTTTGTGCTCGAGAAAGTGTAGCACATGTACAAAAAGAAAATAAGATGAAGCCTTGGTTTAAAATGCTAAAATTGGTGTGTGCATTATTGAACTATAATTAATTTAATCAATTAAAATTGGTGTGTACATTATCTTGGCTATTTTAATAAGTTTCTAATCAAATAAAATTGGTGTGTACAATATGAGGCAAATCAAGAAACTTACACGATTGCAAGCTTGTTTTCTAGGAGATGTGGGAGTTATATGATGTAACTCTTTAGGTGATAGTCTCTTTCAAATTTATGTGATGAATTTTGTAGAAATTGTGCTTGATTTCTATTTACATATCACCTCACATATATCTCAAGCTTTTGCTAGTTGCACATATTACAAAAGTTACTCTTTGCTAAACTTTGTATATGTATTGTGTGTGATTTTGTTTTGGCCATCCAAGATTGAAACTTCCTTGAGTTTAATGCAAAATGTGTTTGAAGTTCGAGAACTTAAGGAAAATTGATTGAAAATCTTAATTTTGGGAAATCTGGGTTCAATAGAACTGTTTTTGAAAAACATTTCATCTCATACTCATGCATTTTATTCATAAAATACTATGTTTTGAGGAGTTTCTGCATAAAATTGCTCTGTTTTTAAAAAATTTAATTTTTCTAGATTTTTGATCGATTGAACTTGTTGCTCGACTAATCGAAAATGCAATTAAAATTTTGGTTGGAATCTGACCGTTTCGATCGCTGCTCGATTTCTTCTGGATCAATTTAATGTAATTTTTGATTGATTGAATCTAATTTTCGATCAATCAAAAATCGTACAGAGTGTTTTTTAAAAAACCTTAAGCTTTTCACTTGTTCTATCACTTTCAAACTTTTCAAAAGCTTCTCTCTCTCTTCGATCGGCCCAAGATTCAAAGCAAGATTTTTGTCATTTTCCCTCAAATTTCTTCAAGGGTTTTTGTCCTCTAAGGCCGGTAAGACCTTTATACCCTTCATTTTTCATTTATTTTCAAGTTTCATGCATTTTTGTCATGCATATTGGGAAGATTTCAAACCTATGAAAATTTGGGGATTTTGATGTTTTTAATCTTTTCTTTCAAAATTGATCAATGGGTTTTTGTTATGGGATGATATTAACATGATCTTTGTGCTTTAATTTGATCAATTTGATGAATTGGGAAAATTTTAATTTTCTAGGGCTTGAAAATACCCGATTTGGGGTTTTTGTTCAATTGAGCTTTAATTGATGAAATTGGCTGGTTTGATTGAATGGTTTGGTCATTATAAATTGTTATCTCACTTGTTTAATGATTAATTGATAAATTTGTTGAGATTTGTGAAAAAGGGTTTTCAAAATTTGGGGTTTTTAATATAAACTCTATGCTCAAGCCAATTTTGTGATTTTGAAGTGCAATTGAACTTATTCTCACTACATTAGAGCATGCATCATGTGTTGATATTGTTCATGCATCATATAGATTGTTATTTTCTATATTTCTATGCTAACTTGCAATCTGCCTTTGGTTTTTGTGTTTTTTTTTCTCTTTGTCTCTTTTGTGTCTGTCCTTTTTGCTCTTTAGCATCATGGTTAGGAAGACTAGAGCCCATAGGACCTCCACCTCTTCTTCTTCTGCCCCCACCTTTGATAGTGAGAGGTTCCTTAGTGAGAAAAACCAGGAAACATATGAGACGCTGAACATGCATAGGAATGTATGGGCTGAGAGGAAGGTTTTGTTAGATGAGTTATATGGTGAGATTAGGAGAAATTTTGAGTGTAGGGGTTGGCTTCCTTTGTTGGACATTTCACATCCCCCTCTAGTTGCTTTGATCAAAGAGTTCTACTCAAACCTCTCAGTTCACCCCTATGATTCCAACACTCTTGTAAGAAGTTGGATACGGGGTGAAGTGTACACCATTACTCCTTCGGTAGTGGCTGTTGCTCTTGGGGTACCACTGGTCCAGCATCCTGTTTATTCGTACAATGAGTCTCCGCCCCTTGATGACATTATGTCATTTATTACTGGTACTACTATCTAGTGGGATTTTGATCCTCGGATCACCTCTCACGAGTTGACTAAGATTCACTATCTTTTCTTTCAGATTTCTTGCCATTCCATTTGGCCTATCTCTCACCTGCACACTATTCCTTTGGAGAGATGTGCATTTTTGTATGCGCTTGTCAAGGATGCTCCTATGAGCTTTCCTCATCTTTTCATTTGTTCTTTGATTGAGGTTCATAGGAGTAGTTCTACTGCTCATGCTCTTTTCTTTCCCGTTTTTATTCACCGGATTTTGTTACATCTAGGATTAGATGAGTTTCCAGCGTCTGAGCCTGTTCATATTATCACTCCTATAGGTGCCACCTTTCTTAGGCAGAGGGTTGCTCAGATGCGAGCTAGCTCTAAACGCCCTAGAGTTGATACGTCTTCTTCGGGTGTTGCATCTACTCCTCCTCCTCCTTCTACTTTAGGTGATCCGAATGCAGATGATTACGTAGATCCAACTAAAACTGCTATTCCTTCGCCTACTACTTCAGATGATTCAGATATTCGTCGTATGTTAGAGATTGTCATGATCGTTCAGGCGGTTTGTGGTCAGCTTTTGGTGGACATGCTTGATGAGTTTCGGTCTTTGCGAGCGGATTTGGAGAGTCTTTGACGGTCACCTCAGCCACCTCCTTTTGGTGATGTGCGATTACCCTTTGGCAATCTATCACAAAAAGGGGGAGTACATATTGGATAGGAGATTTTGTTGATAGAGGGAGATTTTTGTTGTTTTGGAGCTGTGGAGCTTTAGATTGTATCTAGGTGCTTCATCATGTATTTATATATATATATATATATATATATATTTTTTTTTTTGGCTCATGATGTATTTTGTTTTATTTGAGTTGTCTATGATAGGGGAAGATACTGTGATGAGGTTATTATGTTTCTTGTTTCACATTGTGCTATATTGATTATTGATTTATATTTATGAGGTTATTCATGATATATTGTCTTGTAGTTTATGTTATGTGAAATAAAGAATTTATTGTGTTTTACTTGTATTTTACACACATGCATTTATGTGTTTGTTAAGTATTACAGGAATATACAGGTTGATTTAGTCGTACTACTGTCCACACTTGCAACTGATAGATAGTAGTTAGGTTGAATTTGTTGTGTTGGGCAATGTTATTATAATGGGCTATGTTTTGTAAACTTTGAGCATTTTGTTTAGTTTGTTGGGTTTTACGACTTTAGGTTTAAATGTATTAGAACTTCATTTTGTAATGTTGGCAAACCATGATCAAAACGTTTAGTCTTGTTTTAGACTTGCTTAGGTTTAAGTGTAAAGTTGGAATCGAGTATACTACAGGATTTATTGTGTAAATTTGCCTGGATTGATCGGAAATCAAACTCGATCGATCAAAGCCTGTGCAGATTGTTTTTTCTGTAGAATTTTCCAACTCAGCCCAAGCCCGTTTGACATGTAGGGTTTTATGTTTTGCCTTAAATATAAAAGGGAAAACCCTAGCCACGTTTAGAGGTTGCTCTTTATGCTGTGTGTATGAATCTTTTGTGAGATCTAGAGGTGTTTGCCTTCATCCACACTTAGGGTTTCCAATCTCAAGATTGATGTTGAGAGCTTGGTGATCAATTCAGTTGCTGTTTCAAGAGCTTAAAGATACACAAGCAGGAGTGCTTGTACTTGCTATGAATCCAAGACAGAAGTAGTCCGTGGACTCAGTGCTGTCACGTGTCGTGGTAGTAAGTTTCCTACTCGAGGTAGAAATAGGATGTTAGTCGTCAAAGTCACTATTGTGTAAACTTCAATTCTTTCATAGTGGATTTGTTTTACCTTGAGGATAGCTAGGTTAAATCCTCCCCATGTTTTTTACCGATTTGGTTTTCTTGGGTTATCATATCATTGTGTTCTTTATTTTCTGCACTTGTCAGTGATATGATTTATATGTGTTAACCTAGAGTTGCATAATTTACCTAAGTTAATCACTTGCCTAAATAACTAGGTTAATCTAGTTGTGTTTAAGGGATCTAAAAACATATAGGACCCACGGCTACAGTACTTGGAACTAAAACGCCCAAAGCGCGTAGCTGTTTTTTCCTCAATGCACCATTTCAACAATTCTTCAGTCTGTGTACTGTTCTCATGATCCACATCTGAACGCACTGTTTTGGTATTACACCCATATGATCATCACCCACGAAACACACATAGAAGCAAAGGATCAACAACACGGTGCAAACAACTCATCTCCAACGGCTATTTCCTCAGTTCTACATCATTCTAATTTTGAGAAGACTGATGTGCCAAAGATGCAATCAATGCACGTGAATGCTCCGTCCTCTTTTGAAATGAATTGCACCTACACACCACACTTTAAAGAACCATCAAAACAGAGGAAACATGGTAACAAACGAACCCACCCTCTATTCTTCCTTCTCTTGAGCCCTCCTTCTCTCCGCTTGGTACATCGTTGCCGCCACTGTAGGTCTCTGCATTTATCTGTAAGTTGTGTTTAACTTCTTATACTCTTTGATCTATTGGTGTGTAGTTTTTGTGTTTTCCATGAAATTAATCTGGGGTTCTTTTTTTCAACATTTATGTGTGGTTTTTGTGTTTTCCATGACACTAGTATGTGGGTTTCTCTCTTCTTCATGTAACTTTGTGTGTTTCTCTTCCTGCCTATGTTGTATTTGGACTATGTGAGTTTAATTTGCATTTTTCATGTGGGCATGTGTAACCGATTATGATATTCATACGAACTGTTTGTTGAAATGCCTCAATGAGTATAGAATTCTGTTGCAGCAAAAATGGGTAAGGAGAAATCGAAGGACGCTGGTAATGATGTGAGAACTGGGTGGAAAGATCCAACTGAACTAAAAGCATTTTGTGATTTGTGTGCTGCTCAAGTCCTAAACGGCAAGAGGAATGAAGGATATTTGAGAAAGGAAAGGGTTGATGTAGTGATTAAGCAGTTGGGTGAAACGGGAAAAGTGGTGACTTACATGCTGTTTAAAAACAAATGGGATCATTTGAGAAAATAGTGGAAGGCTTGGAAGGAGGTTTTTAAGCATGAGACTGGTTTGGGTTATGATCCTGTAACTGGGAAGATTGAGGCCAGTGATGAGTGGTGGACCCGAAAGCTTGAGGTTAGTTCACTTTACATAATTGTGAAAAACTCAACTGTCTATAATTATATTGTGTTCTAACTATTGGTTCTACACATGTAGGCATGTCCCAAGGCATCAACCTTTAAAAAAAAGGTGTGCCAAATGTTAAGTCCATGGAAATCATGTTTCAAGGCATGGTTGCAATGGGGAAAAATGCATAGACCCCAAGTGGTGAAATACCAAAGGAATGCACCGAAGGGTCTGGGGACTCCACTAACAACAAAGAATTTGTTGACCCCCAATGTCAACCCTTTGCGAATGTTGACCCAATAGAGGTTGAAGGCCATCATTGTCGAGGGCAGGACCGGCAGTGAATAAGTGGAAAGGTTTGGCAAGTTATGTCCACCTTTTCATGGGAATTTGCAAGAAACCAAGAAAAAAGCGTTTAATTGTGCAAGAGATGTCCGAATCTTTGAAGAACATCTGAGATGTTATTGTTGAAAGTAGAAGTGTAAGTACTCGTACACCATTTGCTTCCACAATAGCTGTTGAGGTTCAAGCAGTTATGGATATGGTGTTGACTCTTCCTGGGGTGCAATCGGGTGATCGCCTTCATATGTTCAGCTCCTGCTTCTTCATGGGAAACCTAGAGGCTTGGAACATGTTTGCAGCAAATAGTCATCAAAAGGAGTTCCAGTTGAAGTGGCTAGAGGTACAGTATCAAATGAACCCTCAGTTTCATATCTGAAGGAAAGGGGATTGTCTCGATAGGGTTGCTTAGGCTTGGTGTTGTAGTAATCGAATTTTCTTTATGTACCTGTTGCACTTTTTTTTTTTTTTTTTTTTTTTTTTATTGGCAGAAATTATGCTTACCATGGGTGTGTATGTAATTATTCGGTGCTCTTTCTATTATAGTAGTAATTAACAATGGACATTCATCCTCTTTCGTTTTGCTCTATGGTTATTAACCTATTCACATAAGCACATATTTAGTTTCTCTGTGGCATGCTGCATATTTAGACGTTAAACATCATCATATCTTTTGGCTTTTTTGGATGTTTCACCAATCTTACCTTTCAGTATTAGAATATAGATGTCAATCAAACATAGAAAACATTAGGCATTTGATGATTTTAGGTTTTGATTAACATTAGGTATTTGAAATCCTCAAATACAGCTGAATATTGGATTTGACCCATCATTTGGTTTATCATTATTCTTTGAATTTGATGTGGCTAGGCTTATACTAATTTGTTGAACCAAATTGTGTATTGACTCATTAATTAATTTTTTTTTTCAACTCAAGTTATTTCATATGAATATATGATTTTTGATGAATAAACTTTGTTCCATGTGGTGGTACTAGATCTAAGTACTGCCAATACTCCCAGTTGGTACTTAACACAACAATGGAAGAGAATAACCATAGTTATACATAAAGGTTTTTCTACAAAAGGTTTCTAGATTGTTCTGATACCACTAGGTTATTGTTTTAAGCCAATTAAATGTTGGAAATCTCTTAGAAATGATTAAAAATTCTAAATTTTTTGACCTCATTTTCTGGGCCTTATCTTTCTAGTTGAAGATTACATGATTATTAGATTTTTCCTCATTGAAGTTCACAGAAAAAGAGTATTGCTGTTTAAAAATGTTCTAATTTTATTGTCTTTAATGTTTTATTTTGTATTACAATTTTAGTTTGCAAATTTGAAATTTCCTTTTTTTACTCCACAGTGTTAGTCTGAGATTTTCATTGCATATCTACCAGATAATCCGTTTGAACATGTTGTCTCCATACTTGTAAACATATCAAAGCAGGAAGCAGCAAGGAAACTTTTACTAGACCCCAACCAAGGGCTTCTGAAGCAGATTATTAGACAGTTTGATTCAAGTAGTCCATTGAGAAAGAAAGGGGTATGTTAGGTTCTAAAGACTTAGGAACTAATGTATTTAGAACTCTAATGTGTATTGTTGGCAAACCATGATCAAAACAGGTTGCTTAGTCTTGTTTAGACTTGCTCAAAGTTGTGTCTTTTATGTAAAGTTGGATTCAAGTTGATGCAGAATTGATAGTGCATTTCGGCCTGGTTCGATCGATTGAAGCTTAGGTTAGATCAATCAAAATTTGGGCAGAATGCGTTTTTCTATAGAATTCCAACTCAACCCTAGTTCATTAAAATGTTTAGGGTTTTATGTTTTCACCCTCGGTATATAAGGCAAACCCTAGCCACGTTTTAGAAGCTGCACATATTGCTGTTTGTGTAAATCTCTTGCGAGATCTATGAGGAGCTTTCCTTTACACAAGCTTAGGATTATCAAGAAGGAGATTCGTTCAAGAACTTGATGATCATTCAGTTGTTGCCATAGAAGCTTAAAGAAACACAAGCGGGTGTGCTTGTACTTGCTGGAGAATCCAAGAAAGAAGGAGTCCGTGGTCTCGAAGCTTGCACGTGGTCGTGTCAGTAAGTTTCTACTGGTGGGTAGCAATAGGATGTTAGTGGTCTAAGTCCTATTGTAAAACTTCAATTCTTTCATAGTGGATTCAGGTTTACCTTGAGGATAGTTAAGTTAAATCCTCCCCAGGTTTTTACCGATTTGGTTTCCTGGGTCATCATATCATTGTGTTATTTATCTTTCCGCTGCTATGCATAATATGATTGTTTGATTGTGATAACCTAGATCTAGAATTTGGACTAAGTAATAACTTGGCTAATTAACTAGGTTAATCCAATTGTGTTTTAAGGGGTCTAAAAACATATAGGGTATGTTCCATAGAAATAACTAAATTTTTCCTAGACAACTTTTGAAATGGAATGCGTTTTTTATTTTTTATTTTTATTTTATTTTTATTTTTACTTTTAGCATGCATATTAGGAAGTATATATTTTCCTTTTGATTAGTTACAGTTAACAATGGAAGTAGCAGGAACTAGAAAATGAATATCCTCACTTTTTGCAAAGTGCCAAGTAGCATTTAATTTCTCTAAAACTTTTGACCCCCTAAAACTCTTGGATTCTATATAAGCAAACCTGCCTTTTTTTATAATCTTGTACTTTGAAGTTGTGCATGATCCCATAGATGCTACACTTTGGTGGCTGTTTTCTTCTGTAATGGTAAAGTCTCTGTGGTAATTTCTGCAATTCCTTGTGTTCCTTGTAATTCCTTTCTTGAATGTCACAAAATCTGCTAAGAGCCTTCAAAATTCAGCTAGCTAAGGATTCTGATTTGATTTCCTTTTGTTTTGATCAAATTACCTCCTTGAAGAACTCTGTTTGGCCAAGCATATCAGAATCTACTTGAGAATTCCGATTAGATTTCTTTTTTGTCTTGGCTAAATACAAGATCTTCCAATTTGATTTTCACTCTGATTTTAGTTGTTCTAGAAATCCTTACTTGAGAAACTAAGCACTACTTATTAATTAATAATAGGGAGTGCTTTGAGAGACTGGAGCAGAGTGGAGTTCGACTTCATTGTCCCTTTCTATCAAGGGGATATTAGAATTTATGGACTTTTGAGTTTTATCTAACTACTTTTAGTTTTTTTTTCTTTACTGTTTTTGTGCTTCCTTTATATATATATATATATATATATATATATATCTCCCACAAACCTCAGTAGTACCTAATTGGTTTTTCAATGAAATTATTTACTTATCAATAAATAAATAAATATTTTGGGAGATCTCAAAATGAATTAGAGGACCAACAATATGGGATGGAAGGAGTAGAACTAAGCATTTACTGTTGAAGGTAAGGCATGAGAATATTTATGTTTTAATGCTACCCTATAGCATTCCCTGTAGAAAGAGACATAATTATCAAAACATCTTTCAATGCTACCTAGTGCCCTTTAACTTGAACTTAACCCTGCACACGCATGCACGCACGCGCGCGTGCACACGCACACACCCACACACATGTTCAAAGACCATATGCATAATTAAAAACAAAGACTAGTATTTTCTCCAATATATGGTTTTACCTAGTAAAGACAAAACACTTCCAACAAATATTTTCTGCCCTATATTTTTCTTATATATCAAGTTGCCTAAAATCACATAATTGATAACTTGGCAACTGCCTAGGCAATTTGTAGGCCCATCACCTAGCCTTTGCTAAGTGTTTTGATGACTATAATTCAAACATAATACCTAGTAACAATCTGAAAAATTGAAGTTGATCAATCTGTGCTCCATAAAGTCCATAATTACTATCAAAGCAGCCAGAAAGTTGGAGGGGAATACAAGTGGGGTTCAAAATAAAGAAACTTGGCACACTGCCATCACAGTAGACAGATATTGGATTAAAAAATTAGTGAGTTTAGTGGGAACCATATTTGCTTTATATTTGCATTTGTAAAACAAACATGGCCAAATCTTTATAATGAAAAAGCCTCAACATTTTCAACATAAGTAAACATATACATACACAGCATAAACTCTCTGTAAAGGGGAAGACAACCAATAAGGTAAATAAAAGTCTCTGTGGTAATTTTTCCTAGATCAACCACGATTGAGGGGCAAATTTGTAATTTTTGCAATTCCAAATAAGTAAAGGGTATTTTGGTAATTTTGTTAAGTCTAGAATCTTCTAGGGTTTTAAGTATCTTAGGTTTATTTACTTCGGGTCCAAGTTAGTATTTATGTGGTTTTATTAGTAGTCCTAATACTAGTAGGAATCATATTACTACTAGTACAAGTAAGAGTTTATATATATATATATATTGTGCTCAATGTATTCAAAGAAGTAGAATGAGTTGATTAATAAAATGGAGTGTTTTGAGTAATGGGCATGTTGGCCTTTGTTGTTTCTTTCTCTTTCTCTCTTTTCTTTATTTTCTCTTCTTTCTTTCTAAGGGTTACTGTTCACACAGCCCCTAAACAGCCCTAACTTCTCTCTAATTCTTCTTCTTTCCTACCCTAAACCCATCACGACTAAATGTACACAAATCCCTAGTTTGTCCTACATCAGTGTGTAACAAAGCTTTCTGTGGCCACATTTGAGCAGCAAACATGAATGCCTATTCAACCAAATTAAGCTTTAATAATCCTCTGCTAAGCAGCTTATGTGAAGTAAGATTTTTTTTAAAAAAAAAAAAAAAATTTCTTATAGGTTTTTGGAACTATTTGCAACTGTTGTTTTGAAGCTGATAGTTAGCTACCAAATTTACTTATAATATCAAACTTTCTTTGGCTAGCTTTGCTTCTACCAGTTGCTGGCAACAAGGTAATTTTTCTCTCTTTTCCTTCTTTTTTGTTATTTTTAGTGTGCTTTGTGCTTTTTATACATAGAGTAGCCTTTTGGTGTATATATCATTCTTACTTATAAAAAAAGAAGAAGGTAATTTCTTGAAATTGCTGTGGTATTGCTTTATATCCAATTGACTGGTGAATATGTGTGTATTGGTCAGATAAGGCATTTCTAATTCTTCCAAAAGGTCTCAAATTGGGCCATATTTTCCAGTGCCCTTAGCTTTCCACAGACAGAAAAAGAAAGAAGTTTCAAGGTATTATGACAATTTCAACTGTTTAAACTGTTAATGTAAGTAAAGTTTGCACATGATATCTTGCTGATTACAAGAAACGGTTTATTATATGCATCTATAAACATCTACCATGCTATTGTATAATGTTCTAAAAAATGATACTATTTCTAGATAATAAAAAAAGTATCAAATTCTAGCTTGAATCCACATTGGTAATTGTATAAATTACCTGTCCATCAGCTACTCTCTAGGAGGAGTTGGGGGAAGAACTCCACTGTACTTGCCTCTCCAATCAACTTGACCACCAGCATACTTGTTTAGCCATTTTCTAAATCCAATCACAAGGGCATCTGATTTTGTTGGCATAAGATAGAATTAGAAAGTGATTTTGTCAGCTACTAGTGCTGCCTAGTAAATAATAATATTTCCAAATTCTAATTCAAAACTTAGTTAATGTAATAGAAAAATCAAGAAAAATAATAACTAAATCGAAACATTGAAGTATGCTGACAAAACATTAAAGTATGCGTATGGTGTTGATGATAGGTGCATGTGGTGCTGATGAGGCATGCATGTGGTGCTGTATGCGTGTGGTGTTGATCAGGTGTGGTGTTGCTGATGAGGCATGCATGTGGTGCTGTATGCGTGTGGTGTTGATCAGGTGTGGTGTTGCTGATGAGGGGTGCATGTGTTGCTGATGGGGCGTGCATATAGAGCTGATGAGGTGGGCTATGTCAGTGCTGCTAGAGTGTACAATGTAACTGTGCTATAGATGGTGTTGTAATGGCCTAGTCGGTATTGTGTACTTATACTTTAGTGTATATATATACTTGTATTGGAGGTGTGCTTACATTGGCATTGTATTGTATTAGAATTAGTACAATGGAGTTAGTTAGTTAGGATGAGTTGGATGGCTTAGTTGGCAAGGTGGTTACACAGCTGGCTTGGGAAGATAGTTAGGAAGTTGGGTATTAGACTGATAAGCTACCAGGGTATTAAACTGGGAAGCATATTGTAGAATGAATGAACTTGATTGATATTTCTTCTTATGCTCTGTCAATGGTTGTTTCCCTTTCTTCGCTGCTTCTCTTTGTTTCTTCTTAAGCTCAGCTAGAATTGCTGCATTATGCTGAACTAACTCAGACTTCATTTATGTAGGTAAAAGTTGAATGCACTAGTTCCTAGCCAACAAAATTTCAAAGCAACTAACAAAGGATAGATTTGCTAAACAACTCATCTGATTCCCAACACCAGTGAGTTTCTATACTTTCCCCTCTAGATATGGATATACAATTTTTAGTAATCTTGGATGAAATTATGAAAGCATATGCTTAGCTCTATATAGTCATATTAAAATTAACCAATCCAAACCAAATTTAAGTGGGGTATATGTTTTGGGTGTTTGGCAGTTAGTTGATTAGCATAGCCATCAGATCATGGAAGCACATCACAATGAATTCAATTCAAACACTCTGCTTGCATGAGTTGGTGAGGGTATTTTATAGACATTAGACTGCTGCCTAGGCTTTAGGACTGTTAATTCATTGGTACCACCCTTTTTAGCTTAGTACTAATAAAGGTTCAATAAATTTAACATCTTGTTTTTATGGTACATATTATAGTATGACTCTAGATTTTGTACATGCAATTAAAATCAGTAACATATGCAAGGACACAGGCTTCGAGATAAGCGACAACATTGTACTCGTAGCATATTTAGCTGTGATAGGCCAAGAATGTATTGACCCCTTGTGATGAATTAACCAATTAATTAGCCAAGTTAATTAATTAATTCAATTAGCATGCAATAAGCATGGTAGCACAAACAAATCACCAACTAAGTTAAAATGCAGCGGAAAATAAATTGACATGGTGATTTGTTTACGAATGGAGAAAACCTACATAGCAAAAACCCTACCAGGTGATTTTATGGTCACCATTCCTGAGAAATCACTATTATCAAAACAAGCGGTTATAAGTAAAGGAATCTCAGTACCTCATACCAACCTACGGTTGAACCCTTACCCCAATACCCAATTGGACTTGTTCTGTAGTGACAATCTCTCCTTTCAATTCATGGCTCCCAGTACATGACTAACCAATTCGATGCATGGATCCCAATACGCAACTTACTCACCAACTTGAGAAGGATGTTGGCTGCAAAGTTCTTCAGTTTATCAATAATGAAGATCACAAAACTCCTTGGCTACAAAACCCTACGGTGTACAAACACAGTAGCTTTTTGAAGAGAAAGATGAACTAGGGCATATGTCTTCGGTTCACAATATGCTTGTGAAAAACTTTTGCATTGAGGTGCATCAGTTGTGACGATCCTTAAAACAGTCCTTATATATGTTTAGGGTTGTAAGAAAAGAAAGTCCAAACATCTATACACGGATTGGATGAAAATCAGAACAGAAAATCTGATTTTCTTAAGTCTTGATAGATACCCTATCTATCGAGCAGTTATCGAGCATCAAGCTTAAACTACAGCCTTTTAAACCTTGATAGATACTAGCCGTCGAATTTTAAAATCCAACACTTCTTCACTTGATCCTTGGACAGACTTGTATGGCTTTACACTTGAACTTAAAACCTTGTTCCTTGAAGTATTAAACACATCTTAGATCTATCCAATTACAAGTAAAGTGCGTTTTGTCAAAGGATTAGCCAATTCCATATTGACATATGTTCCTAACATGATTCACATATGTCCTAATAATCTCCCTTTTGGCAATCCATGACAAAACTACAACAAACAAATGAACATATGAGAGAGGTCATAAATCACTCAACTCATATTCACTTGTTGAATACAATAAAATCTATCTTAACACAAACACTTGAAAAACTTTGCAAGAAGAGAGTTCATGGCAAGAAGACTTTGACAACCTGTATTTCTAAAACACTTTAAACAAAACTCATCACGGCATCTTAGTGTGAAATAGAAATAAAAAATTGCATACAATAAATAAGAAGCATGTGCATAAAGATAGAAAAGAAACAACACATGTAAAGATAGGTGAAAGAACTGTAATAACAACCTCATCATATATATATAATATCATAAGTACAAGGTTTGCTATCTCTAAAAGAAGAAAAGAAAAAAAAAATACATAAGTCCTTACTACATCCCTAAAAAAAAAACACTCCCTTTAACAAAAATCTCCTACGCTAACTCACCCCTATGTACATGATAACTCTCATATCAAAACTAGTTCCCCTTTTTGTCACAAATGACAAAGGGTAAGTAAATCAAGCAGTCATCTCGTCATCACTGGGTGAGCTAACATCCTCATCCTCATCCTCATCATCATCATTGTCGTCAGAGTCACCATCATCGTCCTCGTCCTCAAATGCCTTTGGAGAAGGAAAGAGAGACTCTATGAAGCCACCAAAGCGA
Source organism: Quercus alba (assembly GCA_036321655.1). Classification (NCBI taxonomy): domain Eukaryota; kingdom Viridiplantae; phylum Streptophyta; class Magnoliopsida; order Fagales; family Fagaceae; genus Quercus; species Quercus alba. The sequence goes on along the minus strand of CM070302.1, from coordinate 14,379,453 downwards.
GCCTACCGTCGTGCAATACGGCCGACACGGGTGTTCACCTAACACAACTCATCATTAAGTGTGTCAAGGTGAGCATCCATGTGTTGCAGTTGTGCCATGACCGCCTCGAGGGTCACGTCACCCACCGATGAAGTAGGTACGGATGTGGAAGGAGCGGAAGAAGCTGGAGGAGTCACTATCTCTGTCCATGGTCGCTTCTGTCGAAGCTGGGCCTCGCTTCGTCTAATGGTAGCAACGTCTATGACACACATAACCGAAAAATGTGTAGACTCGGGATAAGAGATAGAAAAATGGTGAAGAATCTGTGTGATAGCTAAAAGAAAAATGAGCTTATCATAGGTCGTTGTATCCCTATAGACATTTATGAGGGATATGATGAAGTGAGAGGGAAAATCAATGGTAAGCCTCTCAAGGAGGGACAAAAAAAATCGAGCACGAGACTCTATGATAGAGTTATACTGAGACAATGGATGGAGAATGAATATCATCATCATGTTAAGGAACCTCGGACCTTTTGCAAAGCTCGAGCAAGGGGTGTTTTGATGGTCACCCCAACATGAAGGTGTTTCAAAGAAAAGAGACGAAAGTTCGTCTTTAGACACAGTTTTAAGATGATTGTAGCTAGGATAGTCAGGATGTGCTACCCTAGGAACATATGGCACCTCGGATACAATATTTGGAGTGACTACGATGCGCGTACCTCAAACGCGAGTGACAAAATGAGGTATTGAATAATCAAATCCGTGCATATTGGAGTAAAACTCTTGTATGAGCATGAAGGGACAAGTGATCGGGATGCCACACAATGACTCCTAACCTCGACTATAGATGACAGTGGGAAGGTCAGTATCGAAAAAGTTCGATAGAATAACTTGGCATTCCGAATGAATGCCTTGTCGTGAGAAGTTCTTCGAAAAGTCCTTACGAGCTTTATCATCATGGAACCGTACGTGAGAAGATGTGGGATTAGAGGGGGAAGAAGAAGAAGATGCCCGATAATGAAGAGGGTTTCGGGACTAATTAGATTTGTGTTTAGGTGCCATAGAGCAGACTAACACAAGAAAGAGAGAGGGAGAGAGAGAGACACACAAAAAAAAGCACCAAACAGTTTAGTATCAATATGATAGAAACAAAATTCGGTACGTATGCAAGAAAATGCATGAGCATGTGACATGCAATATTAAAAGCATTATGGGCTCAGTCAAATCCAAATCTAACAGCACATAGCAGTTCAACATATATAGCACACATCTATAATGCATGAAAATATAGTTAAAATGCACATGAGATGCAATGCATGATGATTTGAAATCATTTAAATAAAAATCCATCCCAAAATTTTTGCAAAAACCTCATTAAACTTGAAAAACCCTAAATTTTCAACAAACCCCAAAAGTTAGGTCACAAAAGATGAAATGCATTATAAAGGAGTGAAAAAGAATCATACTAGAGAAAGGAAGAGATCTTGGGACCGAAGAGATAGTGGGGAAGTGATTGGGAGTGAGAAAGAAGTGTGTTGGAAGGTGAGAAGACGAGTTTTGTCGAGAGAGATTGAGGAGAAATAAGAGAAATGTCGTGCGGACCTTGTATATAGAAATCCCAGTTTCTCGATGCATTTAGAGGTGTTGAGAGCTATCGAGAATTAAAAAGGGAGAAATAGCTATTGAGGAGCTATCGAGAGGTGTCCACAGTAATAGGGGCTTGATGGATCGAGAAGCTATCAAGCATCTATCGAGCATACAGAAACTTCCTTAATGGATCGAGAAGCTGTCGAGCAGCTATCGAGATTGAATCTCAAGAATCTCGATGGATTGAGATTGCAATAATAGCTACTGAGAAAAGAAGCTCAAGAGGCTCGATAGATAGCCTAGCTGTCAAGAGGTATTGAGAAGCTGTCAAGACTGCTTAAAAACAGTTTTTCAAAGAAGAGAAAAACACAGACATGAATGCAATCAAACATACTACTCAACCAAAGATCCAAACAACATATGTCAACATTTTATGTAATTGACTAATCCTTTGACAAAATGCACTTTACTTGTAATTGGGTAGATCTAGGATGTGTTTAATGCTTCAAGAAACATGGTTTTAAGTTCAAGTGTTAAAGCCATACAAGTCTGTCCAAGAATCAAGTGAGAAAGTACAAGATTTTAAAGCTCGACAACTATCTCAATAGCTAACATCTATCGAGGTTTAAAAGCTACTGAAGCCCGTGACTCGATAGCTAACTCGATAAATAAGGTATTTGTTGAGGTTTATGAAGTTCAGTTTTTCAAGCTAATTTTCATCCAATCCATGAGTATATGTTTGGGCTTTCTTTTCTCACAACCCTAAACATATATAAGGATTATTTTAAGGGCTAAAAAAGGTTACACAAGTTACATGAGAGCATAATTCCATAAGTGAAAAGAAGAGTGTGACCGGAAACCTAGTTTGCCCTAGTTCTTGAAGAAGCTGCTGTGTTTTGTACACCGTAGGGTTTTATGACCAAGCAACTTCATGATATTCATCGTGTGATGAATAGAAGAACTTTGCAGCCAACATCCTTCTCAAGTTGGTGATCAAGTCGCGTACTGGGGTCCGCACAATTAGTTAGTCACTTATTGGAAGCCGTGCATTGAAAAGGAGAGGTTGTCACTACAGAATAAGTCCAATTGGGTATTGGGGTAAGGGCTCAACTATAGGTTGGTATAAGGTACTGGAATTTTTGTACTTGTAACCACTTGTTTTGATAATAGTGGATTCTCGGGAGTGGTGACCTTAAAATCACCCGGTGGGGTTTTTACCATGTAGGTTTTCCCCATTTGTAAACAAATCACCATGTCAATTTATTTTCCACTGTATACTTAGTTTAATTGGTGATTTGTTTGTTCTACCACGCGCATTGCATGTTAATTTGATTAATTAATAAACTTGGCTAATTAATCAATTAATATATCACAAGGGGTCAATACATTTTTGGCCTATTAAGTGGTATCAGAGTAGGCGCACTCTGATTAAGGTTAATCTTTATTGTGTGATCCATTGACCCCTATTTGTCATGGATAGAGGACAGTCTCTTATTATACCTTATTTATTTTATGGCACTAACTATGCATACTACAAAGTACGCATGAGAGCTTTCTTGCAGTCATTAGATGAGAAAGTGTGGCAAGCTATAGAGATAGACTAGACTAAGCCTATAGAAGCGCCGACCGACTGGGATGATGCTAAGATCAAGGCGGCAAACTTCAATAGCAAAACATTGAATGCTCTATTCAGTGCAGTCACGAATGAAGAGTTCAGGAAAATATCCTCCACTGAAACTGCAAAGGAACCATGGACTATCCTCTAGACAACCTATGAAGGAACCAAGGCTGTCAAGGATTCAAAGTTTCAGAGGCTCACAACCAGCTTTGAAGAGATCAAGATGGAGGAGGATGAGTCCTTTGATGAGTTCTATGCTAAGCTCAAGGACATAGTAAACTCAACATTTAATCTTGGGGAAACCATTCCTGAACCCAAGATTGTGAGAAAGGTGCTCAGATCTCTGCCCGAAAGATTCTATGCCAAGATCACTACGATTGAGGAATCAAAGGATATTGACAAAATTCCTTTGACAAAATTGGTTGGCAATCTGTAGACCTATGAGTTGGGTTTGACAAGGATCGAGAAATCGAGCAAGAGCAAGAGCATGGCATTGAAGGCTAAAAGCAGTGATACTGATGTGTCTTCTGATGATGAAGATTCTAAGATGAAGTCCTACATCACTAGGCAATTCAAGAAGTTCATAAAGAATGCCAATGCAAAGGGTTTCGACAAGGAATGTAGACAGTCGAGTTATTTTCAATCTAAGAGCCAAGGCAAAGGGAAGAAGGATGCTAGGGATGGCGGTCAGTACACTGTTCCTTCAAGACCAAAGTGCTTTGGGTGTCAAGGTTTCGGTCATATGAAACAAGAGTGCCCAACGTATCTTAAGACCATTGGGAAGAGCAAGGCACTTGTTGCTATGTTGAGTGACATTGAGCCTGAGGATGATTCTGACAATGAGGATGATTCTGACAATGAGGATGATGGAATCCTAAATGCCTTCACTGCCACCGTAAATCCTACTAAAGGGATTGTTGAAGATGTGGTTTAAGAAGAGGAATTGGTGGAGTCTAAGTTTGAAAAGATGGATGAATAAGATGACATCCACACATCTTATGCAAAGTTATACAAGCTCTCAGAAAAGCATGAGAAGTTGTATAGGTTAGCCACTAAGAAGCTTAGTGATATGGAGCTTGAGCGGGAAGAAATCTCTACAAAATTTGATGAAGTAAATCAGACCATTGGAACACTGAGATTTGAGAATAATCTCTTGGTTAAGAAGACCAAGAAACTTAAGGCAGAATTGTTCCAAGTTAGAGCTTAGCTGGAAAGGACTTCAAGCACTAAGCTCAATGAGATGCTCAGTCTTTAGAAATCTGCTTCCGATCGAACCGGTTTAGGGTATGATTTCTCTTCTCCTCATATTACTTCTACTAGTGCTACTATTTTTGTTCCTTCTACTAATAATAATGAAACTGAGAACAATAATGTTAAAAATGAATTAGCTAGTGAGAACATAGACAAGGGTAAATCTATCTTAAGAGTACCCCTTAAGCTTGATAAGAAAGAAATTAAAAACCCTAAAACTAAGAAGGGAAATTCTCAAAAGCCTAAACAGAAAAAGCAGCATTTCTATCATCACTGTGGCGCAGTTGGACATACTCGACCTAATTGCTATAAGTGGTTAGCCACTCAAAAGAGTAGTAGCATGATCGCGTTGGAAGATCAGAATTAGCTTCCATCCTCTTTCGCTCCTCTTGGAGACCTTATCAAAGCCCTCATGTTCCTTTTGAACTTGAACGGTTTTAACTCTTCCCCCTCACCGCCGGATTAAGAGTTCTCTAAACGAAAATGTTCTTCCAAGGTGTGGAAGGAAAAGGGCTCCAAGTGATTTTGTCACTTCTTCTCTTTCTCTCCCCTTTTTGTTTTTGTTTTTGCATTACTTGTGTGTTTTGCTTTATTGTTTTGAGTCAATCTAGTTTTATGCATTGCTTTATTTTGTTTAACATATTTTTGTTTGGTTAGTTTTCAGTTTTTATTTTATTTTATTTTATTTTTCATATAAAAATAAAAAAAATTGAAAAATTGAAAAATACAAAAACAGTGTGTGTTTGTGTACATTGGTACTTGTGGACCTTGGATGGCCATTGAAACAAAGTTTTTTAAACTTTGTATCTTTTGTAGCTTAGATGAGCATTTCTATTCACAACTAAGAAAGTGAGCTTTGTGGCTCGTGTTTGTGATGAGTAAGGTTAAATAATCTCTTGTACTTAACACTCATATCATTCTTTTTGATGGGAAGGACTAGAAAATCCTAAGAGAAAGGCATAAATAACCATCTCATCACTGTTGCCTGCTAATCATGAAATGACATTTGTATGTTTCGGCATAGTAAAAGTGGAATGTCAAATGCTTAACATCATTGGGTATTTCTTTTCTATCTCAAATATGCCCATGCATAGTTTGCTTAAAAGAAAAATATGCAAAGAAAAATAAAAGCAAAAAGATCAAAATGTTTTATATATGATTGCAAGCATGTATTCTAGGAAATGTGGGAGTTATAGGATGTACCTCGAAGGTGATAGTCCTCATCAAATAGTTATGATTGTGTGTGAGTTAAAGTAATTTTCTCATATCTCAAATCGTCATAACATGTAAACACTTATGCAATCTTGCGATATTTTTCACACAAAGCACGCAATATTCTTTGCTACTTTTGATACATGTGTAGGTACAATGTGATTTGGCCATCACAAGGAATACATTTGTTAATGTATGCTCACTAAATTGTCTTAACTTGTTTTTGAGATATAAAATTGGTTAGACTTGTTTAGTGTGTGTGTGTGTTTTGGGATCTATGTGCTTAAATCTTTCTTGATTGAGAGATTTTTTGAGGGATTAAAATGTTGTTTGGATCCTTAGTTGAGTTGCATATTTGATTGCATTCATGTCTTTGTTTTTCTCTTCTTGAAAAACTGTTTTTAAAGCAATCTCGATAGCTTCTCAATACCTCTTGATACTTGGCTTATCTATCGAGCTCTTTAGCTTCTTTTTATCACAATCTCGATAGCTCCTCGATCCATCGAGAAAGTTTCTGTCTCCTCGACAGTAGTGAGATAGTTATTTATGTCTTTCTCTTAGGATTTTCTAGTCCTTCTGTTGAAAAAAGTGATACTAGTGTTAAGTACAAGAGATTATTTCATCTTACTCATCACAAACACGAGCCATAAAACTCACTTGCTTAGTTGTGCATAGAAATGCTCATATAAACTACAAAAGATACAAAGTTTAGAAAACTTTGTTTCAATGGCCATCCAAGGTACACAATAACCAATGTACATTAACACACACTGTTTTTTTTTTTTTTTTTTCAATTTTTTTTATTTTTATGAAAAAAAAAATAAAGCAAAATTGAAAATAAACAAACAAAAACATGTTAAACAAAGCAATGCATAAAACTAGATTGACTTAAAAACAGGAAAGCAAAACACACAAGTAATGCAAAATCAAAAACAAGAAAGAGGGAGAGAGAGAGAGAGTGTGTGTGTGTGTGACTGAATCACTTGGAGCCTTTTTCCTTCCACACCTTGGAAGAACCTTTCCGTTTAGTAATTCCTTGATCTGGTAGTGAGGAGGAAGAATTGAAACTATTCAAGTTCAGAAGGATCATGAGGGCTTTGAGTAGATCTCCAAGAGGAGAAAAAGAGGATGGAAACTGATTCTGGTTTCTTGATGAGATCATACTGTTGCTCTGTTGAGTGGCTAACCACTTATAACAATTCGGTCGAGTATGTCCAACTTCTCCACAGTGATGACAGAGATGCTACTTCTTCTGTTTAGGCTTTTGAGTGTTTTCCTTCTTAGCCCTAGAGTTTTTAGTCTCTTTCTTATCCAGCTTAAGGGGTACTCCTAAGATAGATTTACCCTTGTCTATGTTCTCACTAGCTAACACATTTTTCACATCATTGTTTTCAGATTCAATATTATTAGTAGGAGAAACAAAAATAGTAGTACTAGTAGAAGTAATACTAGGAGAAGAGAAATCATATCCTAAACCGGTTCAATCAGAAGTAGATTTCTGAAGACTGAGCATCTCATCAAGCTTTGCACTTGAAGTCCTTTCCAATTGAGCTCTGACTTGGAACAGCTCTACCTCAAGTTTCTTGGTCTTCTCAGCCAAGAAGTTGTTCTCAAATTGTAGTGCTCCAATGGTCTGATTGGCTTCATCAAATATTGTGGAAAGCTTTTCTCGATCAAGTTCCAAATCACTCAGCTTCTTGGTGGCTAGTCTATATAATTTTTCATGCTTCTCAGACACCTTATGAAATTTTTCATAGGTTGTATGGATATCATCTTGATCATCCATTTTCTCAAACTTAGAATCCACTAAGACCAACACGGTGATTTGTTTACGAATGGGGAAAACTAATACGGCAAAAACCCCACCGGGTGATTTTAAGGTCACTATTCCCGAAATTCCACTATTATCACAACAAACGATTACAAGTAAAGGAATCCCAGTATCTTATACCAACCTACAATTGAATCCTTACCCCAATACCCAATTGGACATGTTCTATAGTGAAAATTTTTCCTTTTGATGCACGGCTCCGAGTACGTGACTAACCAATTACGCGGATCCCAGTACCCGACTTCAATCACCAACTAGAAAAGGTTCTTGGCTGCAAAATTCTTCAATTCTTCCCAACGATGAAGATCAAGAAGAAGATTGGTCACAAAACCCTACGGTACATAAACACAGCAACTTCTTCACAAGAACGATGAACTAGGGCAATTCTATCTCCAGTCACAGTTTGTTTGAACAAACTTTGCTTAACACTTGTGCAACTAGTGAACACTTTGACGACCCTTAAAATAATCATTTTATATGTCTAGGGTTGTGAGAAAGGAAAGCCCAAATACATAATCATGGATTGAAGTCAAAACAGAATTGAAACTCTGTTTTTCATAAACCTCGACAGATGCCTATCTGTTGAGCTGCTATCGAGCAGCTGTCGAGCCACGGGGCTGGAACAGCGTCTTAAGCTTGATAGATGGCTAGCTGTCGAGCTTTAATGATAGGCACTTCTTCAGCTTGTTTCTTGGACAGACTCGCATGGTTTTAATACTTGATCTTGAAACAAAGTTTCTTGAAGTATTAAACACATCCTAGATTTACACAAATACAAGTAAAGTTTGTTTTGTCAAAGGATTAGCCAATTACATAAAATAGTGACATATTTTCCCAACAAGTGAATCATATATGTCCTAACAGTAGCAAATGCCTTGCTCTTCTCAATGGTCTTGAGATATGTAAAACACTCTTGTTTCATGTGACCGAAGCCTTGACACCCAAAGCATTTTGGTCCTGAGGGAACACTGTACTGATCGTCATCCCTAGCATCCTTCTTTCTTTTGTCTGGGTTCTTGAATTGAGATGAACTGGATTACTTGCGGTCTTTATCAAATCCTTTAGCACTAGCATTCTTAATAAACTTTTTGAATTGCCTGTTGATATAGGATTACATCTTAGAATCTTCATCGTTTGAAGACTCATCAGTGTTACTACTCTTGGCCTTTAATGCCATGCTCTTTCCCTTACTAGATTCCCCTATCCTTGTTAAACCCAACTCAAAGGTTTGTAGATTGCCAACTAGCTCTGTTAAAGGAATTTTATCAATATCCTTTGATTCCTCAATCATGGTGATTTTGGCATGAAATCTTTTGGGTAGAGATCTAAGCACCTTTCTAACAATCATGGGTTCGAGAATGGTTTCCCCAAGATTAAAGGTTGAGTTCACTGAGTCCTTGAGCTTGGTTCCTTCATAGGTTGTCTGGAGGATGGTCCATGCTTCCTTTACAGTTTTAGTAGAGGATATCTTTTTGAACTCCTCATTCGTGACCGTACTGAATAACATATTCAATACCTTGCTGTTGAAATTTGCCGCCTTGATCTTAGCATCATCCCAATCGACTAGTGCTTCCTTCGGCTTGGTCCAACCTATCTCCACAACTTGCCACACATTTTCATCTAATGACTGCAAGAAAGCTCTCATGCATACTTTCCAGTATGCATAGTTAATGCCATCAAATAAAGGAGGTATAATAAGAGACCGTCCTCTATCCATGACAAATAGGGGTCAATGGATCACACAGCAAAGATTAACCTTAATCAAAGTGTGCCTGCTTTGATACCACTTGATAGACCAAGAATGTATTAATCCCTTATGATGAATTAACCAATTAATTAGCTAAATTAATTAATTAATTCAATTAGCATGTAATAAGTGTGGTAGCATAAACAAATTACCAACTAAGTTAAAATGCAGCGGAAAATAAATTGACACAGTGATTTGTTTATGAATAGGGAAAATCTACATGGCAAAAACCCTACCGGGTGATTATAAGGTCACAACTCTAGAGAATTCACTATTATCACAATAAGCGATTACAAGTAAAGGAATCCCAGTACCTTATACCAACCAACAGTTGAACCCTTACCCCAATACCCAATTGGACTTATTCTGTAGTGACAATCTCTCATTTCAATGCACGATTGTGACGACCCTTAAAACGATCCTTATATATGTTTAGGATTATGAGAAAAAAAAGCCAAACATCTATACACGGATTGGATGAAAATCAGAACTGAAAATCTGATTTTCTTAAATCACGATAGATACCCTATCTATTGAGCAGCTGTCGAGTATTGGGCTTAAACAACCTTTTAAACCTCAATAGATACTAGTTGTCGAGCTATAAAATCCAACACTTCTTCACTTGATTCTTAGACAGACTTGCATGGCTTTAATACTTGAACTTGAAACCTTGTTCCTTGAAGTATTAAACACATCCTAGATCTACCCAATTACAAGTAAAGTGCATTTTGTCAAAAGATTAGCTAATTCTATATTGACATATGTTTCTAACATGATTTACATATGTCCTAACAAGCTGGGTGTGTAAGTGTCATAGCTTATGTGGGAACCTATATGAACAAAGTACCAATGCATACAAATATACAAACAGGGTATGAATGGGTATAGTATATTTTAAATGGAAATGAGTAGAAATGTCTCAATGTCTTTAGACTATCAAGCCATGTGTTTCGAGAATTGTGTAATACATTGCGCACTTAGTATGGATATGATGATACCAAAAGAGTTTTCTTGGAAGAGTCTGCGGCAATGACATTGATTGTACTTGGTAATGGCATGGGTAATAGAATGGTGCAGGATAGCTTTCAACATTCAGGTGAAATAGTGCATCGACACTGGACACGATAGTTACATTGTTAGCCAATGTTATAGCAGCAGACATTATCAAGCCTGCTGATCTTACATTTCCTAACGTGCCACCACATATTCGCAATTTAGAACGATATTGGCCATATTTCAAGGTACTTTGTGAATTTGGTATCTTGACTTGATTTTATTCAATTTATCTTTATGGTTATAGCACGTATCGAATTTCACATGGTATTTTTGTGGCAATGGTTAAGATTTCATTTGTGTAATTGATGGGGTTCACGTCCCCATGGTTTTACCAGTTGATGAGCAACATCCATACAGAGGAAGGAAAGGGATCACAACAACGAATTGCATGTGCGCATGTGATTTTGACAATAAATTCACATTTGTGTGCGTTGGATGGGAAGGTTCAGCGCATGACATAAGAATTTTTTTAAGTTGCCTCAATAATGAGAGTGACAACTTCCTAAAACCTCCAACTGGTTTGTAAATATGCAGTTTAATTACAGTATTAAAGTATGTATTATGTAGTGAAAATGCTAATGTAATAAATGTGCTCGTTTGCAGGAAAGTATTATCTTGTTGATTCAAGGTACCCCATGAAAAGAGGGTTACTTACACCATATAAGAGGGAGCGGTACCTCATCCCTGATTTTCAACAAGGTGAAGAGCTGCATTGTCCAGAGGAGAAATTTAATTATCTCCATTCATCACTTTGTTTGGTCATAGAACAAACTTTGGAGTTTGGCAGAATAGATGGAAAATTTTGGAAAGTATGCCACCCTTTCATATATGCACTCAAAATCGCATCATTGTTGCTACAATGGTTCACAATTTTATTAAAGCACATGAAAACAATGACCTTGAATGTGGGCATTCTGCATGGGACATATATGGAAGTAGCGAGGGAGGTTATTACGATGGAATGACACGTGATCTCTTCCTTAGACGAACCTAAGATGAAAGAGGCTTGGAACAATATCACAACATCAATATGTAGGATGCGTCCATCATAGGACTTAAGTTATTACGGAAGTTATATTCCCCTTAATTGATTATGGTGACTATTATTTTTGTCACAATAGAAATTAGTGTGGTTGAAAATACCATTAAAATTATGGTAATTTTTTTGTGGGGCTCATAACTGATGGTTCACAAACTTCAATGTAAAACCATTTTGTTTTATGGTGATTTTTTGTTGGTAAGCAGAACTGATGGCTCACAAAACTTTATTGTAATTCCTTTGATTTATGAATTTGTATATATTGTTACATGTGAAACTCATCAATATTGCAACAGTAGATTTCAAGCTTACAGGGGACTTCTGAATAGACTCCAATCTTATCTGAACAAGAGATAAACTCAATGGATTTTAAGATTGCAACTGTAATCTGCTAGGAATTTAAAAAAAAAAAAATAAAGAAAAAAAATCTACCCTCAGTTTGTTTTAAAGACACCAAGAACCCTAAGTATCAATTGCTGGCAAAGTGTATATAGATAAATATAAATATAAATATAAATATAAATATATATATGTGTGTGTGTGTGTGTGTGTGTGTAAATAGACACACATATACAACAACAGAACTTACAATCTCCATCAACCTGGCCATTAACATTATCTCCATTAAACGTCTCCACATTGTTTTAAGAAGTACAACTACATACATATCATAAATTGTTACTTGCAATACAAAATAAGTTGTATGATTAACATACAAAACAAATGTAATAATACAAGTTTGTATTATTACATACATATACCTTTTCCTGATTTTGACTTCCCCAAACCTAGTAGACAAGATAAGCAATACTACAAACATGACCTAGGAGACTGCTAGAGCTATTGTCAACTTCTTTGCTTTCTCTTCAGAAATCATGTGTGCAGCCTTGGCTCTTTCAGCCTTTCATTTTGCAACTTGCTCCCTTCCAATGCTACGTCTGTTAGGGTGTGTGCTTGCTTCAACTTTTCATTGGAAACTTCCATCGCATGCTCCAATCACTTGAATTTGGCTATAACTATAGGTGCTATTGTTGCGCCACGTGTACAACAAATGCTGGTGTCTAACCACTTGAAGAACTTGCATGCATGGTCATCATCTTGCACAATACAATACAACACATAAATAGGAATACAACGAATTGGTTTTTTAACGCATAACACAAATATTTTGTCAATACTTGGATATGGTACTTACTGGTGACCAATAGCGACAACTATAAAGCCTCCTACCAAATGTATGAAGTTTCAAGGATTTCTTAATGATGTAGTTGTCAACATCACAAAAATGGCCATCCAAACTGGAGAGATAGTTACTCATTTCTGACATTGGCATATTTTTCTCTTGAAAAAGAAAAATAGAGGATAAGGTGCATATGTAAGTAATCAATATAACTCAAGAAATAAGAGAGCTAAATAACATTAATCTAATAAGCAATCTCATTGGTAACAAGTTGAACTGTTAGTTTGCTACCTAACTAATAGCAATTGCCATAACTACAAAAGGAACAATCAAGCAGACCAGATCAAGCCCAAGAGTAAGTACCAATCCAAAACACAAACTAGTTTAATTTACCAAAATTTTCAGTCATTTCTCAGATTCATTGAAAGTGAAAGTGCTACCTCTAAACTATTAAAGATCAAAACTTTGTAAAAAAGCAAAGTAACTAATAAATAGAGAGGACTAAAATTCCAGCAAATGAAAAGAAACCCATTAACAAGAACTAAAATTCAAACAAAATAGGATAGAAAATAGTGAACAAAAATTTGAGAAAAGTCACCTTAGGGAAGTGGGCTTGGCTTTTTTTTACTTTTGGTTTTTGAGCTCAAGCTAATTCAGCTGATACTTTCATGTGTGTCTCAGTTCCCAACTGCCATTCATTTCAAGTTTCAAGGAGTACTATCATATGTAACGACAACTAGAGAATGTGAACCATTGAGAGTCACCAAGTTTTTATTTTATTTATTTATTTATTTTTGTGGGCAAAATATGACAAAGTTACAATCTTTTAGTCTTAGAGGTTGCAATGCAAACATATGCATAATCAATAAGAATCAATCATATAGACTAAGAATCCACAAATGACCATAAATTTAAATGATAAAAAGCAAAATTGAATGGTACATGTAAGGTTGAATTTATTCAACCATCTAATTGGCTTTATTCTGTGCCAAATTTGCTTGTAATTCAGCATTTAGTAACCCTGTATTTAGGTGGGTTTGATGTAAGGGTAGTGAGTGAGATAGAGTGAAATTTGCTCAAGAGTGTGCAAGGAAACAGAGTCTCGCGGCTGGGTCTCGCGGGTGACTCGCGGCTTCAAGCCGCCAGAAGCAACGTCACGTGCCAAGCATGCTGGAAGGTGAACAGTCTGCTAGCTGGAGCACTACAGGACAAAACAGGACAACTGGCCATACGGTTATCTCGCGACTGGATCTCGCGACTTAGTCAAGATGCGAGGTCAAGCCGCGAGCCACCCCTGTTTTGTAGAATTCTGACGTTTCACATTCCTCTCCACTCCAGTATAAATACCCTTATTACCCACGATTGAAAGAGAGCTTCCAGAGAGAATTTTGAGAGAGAAACCCTAAAGAAAAACCAGATTGTTTCACCCACAATCTCTACCTTAGAATCTCTTCAAATTCCTCAACTCTCTTCCTCTCCATTGTTAAAACCTTGAGAGGCATTATACCAAACCAGGTTCTCACCATCATCATCTTTGTGAGTCTGCTGTTTGGATTTATGGGAAGCAGTTAGGAAGGAGCCAATCTTCATTGGTTGATGCTACGGTCCAGTAGCGGAATCCGGGAAGCTAGAAAAGACAAAGGTTCGGCGCAACCTCGTTGGAGCAAGAAGCTTGGAGGGCTTAGGTGCACTGGGTAGATTAGGCTTGGAGGGTCTATTGCTGTCCTTGTATCCCAACTATATTTTCTAGTGGATTGATTACCGCTTGGAGGGCGGCGGAGAGGTTTTTCGCCGAGGACTTCGGTTTCCTCTTCGATAACACATTGGGTGTTGTCTTTGTGTTTGCATCTTCCTTCCTCTCTATCTTTGCCTTTTTATTTATCTGCTGTGGATATTAATCTGTTATGACTTAGATAGTATTTAATCAATTTCGTTTGATAGCATATGTTAAGTTTCCGCACACTTGTTGTTTGACATATTGCTTAAATTGATTAAGTTGTTATTTGGGGGTCTAAACGTTCAAAGGTGTTTTTTACACGTTTTTGAACTTTCAATTGGTATCAGAGCGGGTACACTGATATTGGTTTCATTACCATTGTGTGATCCTTGACTCCCTTGTGAGATGGATAGGTCTCAATCCCTAAATGCACCTCCATATTTTGATGGTAGTAATTATGCATTTTGGAAGGTTCGAATGAGAGCTTTTCTGTGTTCTATTGATGAATCTGTTTGGGATGCTGTTGAGATTGGTTGGATCAAACCAGAGGCAGCAAAATCCACATGGGATAAGGCAGCACTTGCTGCATCCAATGCTAACAGTAAAGCACTCAATGCTATTTTCTGTGGTGTGTCACCAGATGAATTTCACAGGATTTCTCATATTACCGTGGCCAAAGAAGCATGGGAGATTTTGGAAACTACCTATGAAGGCACGAAGAAAGTGAAAGACACCAAGTTACAAATGCTGACCACTCGGTTTGAAGAGCTCAAAATGAGTGAGGATGAGTCTTTCGACTCCTTCTATGGGAAGCTAAATGAAGTGGTTGTTAGCAAGTTCAACTTGGGGGAGAAAACGGAGGACTCGAAGATTGTAAGGAAGATCCTTCGATCATTGCCGGAAAGCTTTCGAGCTAAAGTGACAGCAATTGAAGAGAGCAAGGACCTCGATGACATCAAAGTGCAAGAGCTGGTGGGTTCTCTGCAGACTTATGAGATGTCGCTGCCCAATCAACGGAAGAGTAAATCTCTTGCTCTAAAGACCATTAATGAGAAGGTGGAAGATCAAGACTCATCGGGAGAAGATGTGATTGACAAAGATGTTGCATACCTTGTCAAAAATTTCAAAAAGTTTTTGAAATTCAAAAATAATGGCAAATTTGATGATAAAAGAAAATTCCAAAGTTCTGGAAGGGAGAAAAGGGAATTCAAAAGGAAAGATGGAAAAGAATCCCAATCTACACAAGGTGTCACTTGTTTTGAATGTAATGGGCATGGACACTTCAAGAAGGAATGTCCGAATTATTTGAAATCGAAAGGTAAAGTGTATGCCACGACCTTGAGTGACTCGGATTCGTCTGACTCAGAGTCTGAAGAGAGCTGTGATGGAGAGGGGAACTATTCGGCTTTTATGACTATAGCTCATGTTGAGTCGTCAGATGAACTGAATCTGCTTGTGCAAGACCTTGGAGAACATAGTGATGATGAATCACTAGGAATTGTTGAAGAATCGGATGCTGAAGAAGGTAGAAGCACAGCGAATCTTCAGGAAAATTATAACTTACTCTTGGAGAAGTCCGGGGAGTACACAAGAGTGGCCAAGGCTGCTGTGAGAAAAATGAAGAAGGCTGAGGAGGATTACAAAAGTCTCCTAATCCGGTACAGGGAGGCTAAGTGTGAAATTGAAACTCTGAATGGAGAGTTGTCCGAAGCCTACACAAAAGTAAGGTTTCTTGAGAGTGAGGTTGTGCAAGCAAATGCCAAGGTAGAGAGGGTTACCACCAAGAAGCTAGATGATGTAATCTCATCTCAAAAGAGCTTCTCAGACAAATCCGGTTTGGGGTATACCGGAGGAGGTAGTTCGTCTGGAAATATAACAAAAGAAGTAAAGTTTGTTAAGGCCAAAGATCCAGTTGTAGCTGATTCTACTGGTGAAAAGCTCGAGGTGAAGGAGAAGAAGAATTTGGTGAACCAACGGATGTTAAATCCTCACAATCAGTTTGCAGGCAGGTCTGAATCGCGTGCCAAGTCACGTCCTCGACCACAAAGAGGTCCTAGAGGAACTTATGTGTGCCACTACTGCGGACTTCAAGGGCATACTCGACCAAATTGCCAAAAGCTGAGAGCAAAGAATAGTGCAACCCCTCAAAGGTCAGGAGGACCTAGAAATGAGAGAAGAAGTTGGGCTGGAGATCAATCTAGAGATCAAAGTGGTGATCCCGGAATGATGAACGTGATGAAGATGATTGGTGCTTTCACCAACTGCTTGGAAAGCTTCTCACGAAGGTTTGAAAGCCCTAACTCCCGTACCCAATCCTATAAGGAAATCACCCCAAACGCAAGTGATGTGAGGGTGATTAAGGGTACTCATGCATAAGCATTACAACATGTCCATGCATTAATACTTCCTATGCTTTGTGACTTTGTTTATTTGTTTATTTTGGTAGTCATGCTTGCTGTTGGTTGGTTGTTTTGTCTACTTATGAATATCTTTAATTTTGTCGTATCAATCTTTTTTTTTTTTTTTTTTTTTCTTTTTTTTGTGTCAAAAATCCAAAAAGCACATAAAAATAGAAAATCAAAAAGCTTGTTTGACTTTGTTGAGCTTTTGTCTCAAAACTTGTTTTGCCTTGTACCTTTGTGCTAATGGCTTTGTGCATTTTCGAGCATTGCTTGTTTTCATGCACCTATATCACTGTGGGAGAAATCTTGAAATCTTTGTGATTGTTGTAAATAGATCTTCAAACTTGTCATGAATGATTAGTGAATGGTTTTGTTGATCTTGAGACTTGCATAGACTTGTGTCTATATATCTTCCCACTCGTTATTTTTGTTTTGCTAAAAAGAGCTCACCAAATGTAAATCTCCAAATGAAAAGAGATATTGAGCTGCAAAAGCCTGTCGCACACTCTAGTATTTGACTAGGAAAAAGGGTAAGCGACCTTATATTGAAATGAATGTTTATTCAAAAAGCCAAAGGCTTATTCCTTAAAGTGAAATATCATATATTACTCTCACAATGAGAGGTGATTGTCTCAAAAAGATCAAAAAGATCAATTGTTTTGATTGAAAGTGGAGTCAAATGTTAAGCTCCAAATCATGTTATCAAGTTTATGTGGGAGGTCATATATACATATTTCTATAATTGAGATGGGTCACATGATCTAGTGCTAATTGTGTATGCCTTGGTTGAATTGATCATTGAAACTTCACATTAGTCGAAGGACTATCTCATTGTTGATATCCACACACAACACACAAGTTTATGTTCAATAAATGCCTTATTCATTTGTGTGATTGTACTTGATAAAATGTGTTTTCACATGCTCAATCTTTGTTAATTCAAGCACAAAAAGATTTTTGAGTGTTTTAGGTGATTTTGGAAAGTATTTTGATTTAAAAATCTGAAAGTTTCAAAAATCCAGTTTTGCCCTGTTTTGGCGGCTTTGTCGCGGGTATGTCAAGTCGCGAGCATCAGTCGCATCTTCGCTGGTCATTTTTGGCGACTTGTTCGCGAGTGGAAGGTCCAGTCGCGAGGTTCACTCAGAGATTTTCGCGGCTCAGCTC
The DNA here is from genome assembly GCA_036321655.1 of Quercus alba. Classification (NCBI taxonomy): domain Eukaryota; kingdom Viridiplantae; phylum Streptophyta; class Magnoliopsida; order Fagales; family Fagaceae; genus Quercus; species Quercus alba. Next base: position 14,361,668 of record CM070302.1, on the reverse strand, counting down.
GCGACTTACTCGCGGGTAGACCTTCCAGTCGCGAAAAACACTTAGAAAATTTTTTCAAAATTTTGTTCTTGAGTGTTTTGGCGGCTTGAGCTGGCGACTGTGTGGCGACTTACTCCAGTCGCGTAAATCGCGTGTTTGGCAGAAATAAGAGCAGTTTTTAAAATCATTTTCAGTTTTTCCCTCGAAGTTTTGTGACTGTTCATCTTCTCCCTCCCAAACACTCCGTGCTCCCATTTCCAATCTCCATTGTTGCACACTTGTAGCTCAAAATCTTCACATCACAGGTATGGGTTTTCGGTTTTACACTCTTTCCTACTTGATTTTGTGTTTTTCCCTTTGATTTTTCGCATATATGTGTGTTTTTGAAATGGGTTTGAGTTTCGGACTTTGCTCCTTGTTCATGCTTAGATTGCGAAGCCTGCTGCTAGAATATGATTTGTTCTTAGCTGTTTCAATACTACTCTTCATTCTGCACTTAGCTATGTGATTCTTTGTGTTGTTGAGTTGTTTTCATTTTTTTGACTGTGAGTTTATAGTGCTAAATATGCCTGCTTTGTTATATGATAATCTTTTGAGTGCAAATGTGCACAATACTGTTTATGTGTCATATCAATCTCCAGTTTTTGTCTCCTTGACTTATAACTGCTTCTAAGTTAGTGTCTATATCTGTTGGTTTTTGTGTGTTGTTCCTATCTTAGACTTGTTTTTGTTTCCATGTGTTTGATCTTAGTAACTTGTGTTTAAATGCTTCAAGTATGAATGATATCTCTTTGATAAATACATGTGACTGACTTGTTTTTACACATAAATTGCTCTGTACTGTTGTGGCCTCTTCTGATTGATCACAGATGGCTCCCACACCTCCTAAGAAGAAAACTACTGCGAAGAAGGCTGACAAAAGGTTGAAAATGGACTCTAAGCTTTTTAGGTCAGTTCATCACTTTGAGAGATACAGGGATCACTTCTTGAGTGCAGGAATTATTCAAGAGAGATTTGTTGATTTGGAGGATTTGAGACAAACCTTTATCCCAGGTTGTTTTGAAGGAAGAGGATGGGAAAAACTACTGAGTGATTTCCCTGTAGTTTGTGAACCATTGATTAGGGAATTTTACTCCAATGCTGTGATAAAGGAGAATGAGTTAAGTTGCTGGGTTAGAGGGAAAGAATTCATTTTAGATGCTCATGTCATAGATGATGCATTAGGACTTGAAGGATTAGATGATGAGGAATTTATCAACTACAAGGATAGGTCTGTCTCCATTGAAACAATCCAACAAAGGATAGGTGGGCAGAGAGAAGGGAAATGCTTGAATACCACTGCCTTTCCAGTGGACATGAGGTGTTTAACAATCATCATGATGTTTAACCTCTATCCCATTAAGAAGTTGACTACAATCAATTGTGCTAGAGCAATATTTCTGATGGATCTCAAAGAAAAGAACTTCATAGACATAAGTTCACACATATATGACATCATTGTGGATGAGACAAGAACAACCTCTAGGCCAAAGTTGATTTTTCCCAGTTTGCTGATGAGGATTTTTAGAAGGAAGGGTATTCCTATCCCACAAGACATCAGTCCCATGTCCACACCTTCTGCAATTAACAGGCTTACCTGCAAAAGGATAAGTGTTAGACTTCCAGGAGAAGAAGATGAAGGTGATGAAGGAGAAGGTGTCCCAATGGAGACTGAAGCAGAGGCAGCAGGGCATCCATCAACCTCAACACCCAGGAGGAGTGGCAAAAGACCCAGAGCATCAACTTCTTCAGATACTCCTCCAGATGCTTTCCAAATCATTCTGGAAAGACTTGATGGGATCAGAGAAGTCCAGACTGAGCATTCTGAGAGGATGAGAGCTATGCAGGATCAGATTGATGTTTTGACTGCAAAACTTGACAGCTTCACCACTCAGCCTGAACACTGACCATTTGGCCATTCCTGACAAAAAGGGGGAGATGTTTCTGTTGAGGATGGACTGAGAAGCAGAAGAGCAGCTCTTAAAGGGGAGCAATGTTGAGGGGGAGTCATGTCAAACTTTGTTTATATATATTTATGGTTTGAGTACTCTTAGTGGTTTTATGAGTTTGAAAACATACTTTTAGTGGTTTTATGGGTTTTGATACACTATGTTTTTGGTGTATTGTTTTAAACTCTTAACTTATACTTTTGGTTTAAAAGTTTAATATATTTTGATGATATTATTCAGGATGTTTGTGTTTTGTACCCATTTGCTTATGTAAGCTTTTAGGGTTTATGTTTTATGCATAGTTTGTAGGCTTTATGGTTTGTACCTTGCCTAGTGCAGCCTTTATGCTATGTTGGAAATCAGTACTTTAATCTAAATGTTATGCATTTTGGTTTATGTACTGTCACTCTTGTGCCCTTGTAGGATTGTTCCTAGATGCATATGCCTTGTGTGATATGCATTGGTTGAGTGTTGTGCATACAAGTGTCTTGCCTTGTGCTTGTTAACTTGTATGTCCTTGTGATCATTCCAAGTGTGAATGAGCACTGTGATCACTACATTGTGGTGTTCACTTGGTTGATCAAGCCATGGTTTGTTTCATAACTCCATCTTTGCTTGATCACATATTGCCTGTTTCATATGCATTTTATAATTTTCTGCTTACAATGATCATGGTGTATTGTTGTGTTTCAGGAGTATTATGTTCATATGATTCAAGTGCTTCACAGCTTCTAGAGTTAGGTGTGAGTGAGTTTTGTTCAACTGTTCCCAACTCACATGTTAAGTCTAGAGTCTGTTTTAGGGTTTTGTCACGGAATAGCCAAAGGGGGAGATTGTAAGGTTGAATTTATTCAACCATCTAATTGGCTTTATTCCGTGCCAAATTTGCTTGTAATTCAGCATTTAGTAACCCTGTATTTAGGTGGGTTTGATGTAAGGGTAGTGAGTGAGATAGAGTGAAATTTGCTCAAGAGTGTGCAAGGAAACAGAGTCTCGCGGCTGGGTCTCGCGGGTGACTCGCGGCTTCAAGCCGCCAGAAGCAACGTCACATGCCAAGCATGCTGGAAGGTGAACAGTCTGCTAGCTGGAGCACTACAGGACAAAACAGGACAATTGGCCATACGGTTATCTCGCGACTGGATCTCGCGACTTAGTCAAGCCGCGAGGTCAAGCCGCGAGCCACCCCTGTTTTGTAGAATTCTGACGTTTCACATTCCTCTCCACTCCAGTATAAATACCCTTATTACCCACGATTGAAAGAGAGCTTCCAGAGAGAATTTTGAGAGAGAAACCCTAAAGAAAAACCAGATTGTTTCACCCACAATCTCTACCTTAGAATCTCTTCAAATTCCTCAACTCTCTTCCTCTCCATTGTTAAAACCTTGAGAGGCATTATACCAAACCAGGTTCTCACCATCATCATCTTTGTGAGTCTGCTGTTTGGATTTATGGGAAGCAGTTAGGAAGGAGCCAATCTTCATTGGTTGATGCTACGGTCCAGTAGCGGAATCCGGGAAGCTAGAAAAGACAAAGGTTCGGCGCAACCTCGTTGGAGCAAGAAGCTTGGAGGGCTTAGGTGCACTGGGTAGATTAGGCTTGGAGGGTCTATTGCTGTCCTTGTATCCCAACTATATTTTCTAGTGGATTGATTACCGCTTGGAGGGCGGCGGAGAGGTTTTTCGCCGAGGACTTCGGTTTCCTCTTCGATAACACATTGGGTGTTGTCTTTGTGTTTGCATCTTCCTTCCTCTCTATCTTTGCCTTTTTATTTATCTGCTGTGGATATTAATCTGTTATGGCTTAGATAGTATTTAATCAATTTCGTTTGATAGCATATGTTAAGTTTCCGCACACTTGTTGTTTGACATATTGCTTAAATTGATTAAGTTGTTATTTGGGGGTCTAAACGTTCAAAGGTGTTTTTTACACGTTTTTGAACTTTCAGTACATATATCAAAATTTCCAATAAATCACCAAATATTTTCTTCTCCTTTTTTTTGGGAAATAATTTTGAAGAAACTAGGAATTCTTGATGTGTAGCACATACTCTCTATAGAATTGCAAAGCCATTCAAGATTAAAGAAGTCCTACATTTCACACTCTACAATGATATTGAGATGCTATTGTAGCAATAAGATTTATTTATTTACTAGCAAGACAACAAACACAATGAATGAATAAATGGATGATTAAATGCCTCATTACTAGAGAAATCTTTAACCAATAGATTAAAGTTGGACGATAATTTATTAAAAGGGAAACCAGAGGTCATATAGAACCAAACATGTAATATATGCAACTAGTCAATCAGTTTTATGACAAGAAAAACAAAAATTGAGAGAAGATCTAATGAATAAGATAGATACCCTCATACCCCATCAATAGAGAAATACTGAATCAAAATCATGTTCTGTGGTTTATGTTAAAAAACAAAAACACCATTGGCTCCACAGTTCTCATAGCAACCAAACTATACTAAAAAGGAGGGGGGGGGGGAGTTCATGATTCATGAACGTTAAATTTTTCCATTGAAACATACAAATCAATAAGACAATTTTTTACTTATTTTTTTTTATCATTCTTCAAATCCAAAACACAATATTATGTCATTTCGCTGTGCAAATCAGACTTCACTACCATCAAATCCAAGAACTTAAATCGAAATCTCTAAAATTTACTTTCTACTAGGTCCAATCTTCAGCAAAAAATTTAGCATAATAAAACAAAAAAAAAACAAAAAAACAAAACAAAACCCCAGCCAAAACTCAATCTAATGAAACCCACAAAACCAAACCAAATAAAACCCACTTCGCCATTTTAACCAGTAAACAAAAACAAAACGAAGTGAACCAAGAAAAAAAAAAAAAAAAAAACTTTCAGATCTCATTACCTACAGAAATGAGTGAGCCACAATGAAAGATATCAAGAGGCCTTCTACAGACTACAGAATGAAAATGCACTATGCTTGTTTGTGTGAGAGAGAGAGACACCATCACAAACCAACGGCCTCTACAGTTGAAACCAATGACCCTGCCACACAAACATAAACACACAGTTTAATAACTAAACATATTTAGTTAAATATCAAACACCATCACAATTCACAAACTCAAAAACCCATTTACCCAGAAATTAAAAAACCTTCTACACCGTATTCTAATTTCTAATCATATATGCATAAAACAAGCTTAATAGATTAGGCTCTTAACCTCAATAGGCCATTTTAGAACAGAAATTAAAAGCAAAGCAGAACAAATGGGGTTAGATTCCAACAATTCAAACATTACTAAATATATATTAGAAAAGAAAGCCATAAAATAACAAAAGCTAACCTAAATTAAACAGATGGGTCAGCAAATGAAATTGGAAGAGGCGTGAAATAGGTTTATGGGAAGAGATGTGTTAGGCTTGGAGAGGAGTGAAATTGGAAGAGGGTGAAATTGGTTTATGGAAGGAAGAGTACACCAGAGGGAACCCGATCTTTGCCAACGTTAGACTGGCTTGTTTTCCTCGTGGATTTCTCTTTCGAGCTCTTCGCCGGCGTTGGACTAGGTTGTCTTCCTCATGGATTTCTTTGGTGGGGGTGGACTTCTCTTCTCGAAGACAAGCGTTAGGGTGGAGTGGAGTGAATAAAAGAAAAGAAAAAGGCAAAAATGTGTAGCTTAAATACTTTCAGCTAAGCTACAGTAGTTGGCCCCAAAAATAATCAACTGGCATTTCAAAATTACTTGCTACAATGTTTTCAATTTTCAAAAAAATCAGTGGTATCCAAACGGACCCTTAGTCTTATGGTTTGTTTACTACTTTGCTACATGGGTTTTGATTTTTGGACTATAGTTTAGTCCATACCGGCTATTAGTTGTATTTGATGGGTTTTGTTTTTTGGACTATAATTTAGTCCATACGGGCTATTAGGCATTAGCTCTACTTGATTTATGTTTGGCAGTTTAACTCGGATTCAGATCTTCTAGATTTCCTAGGGTACTCTACCATATAAATTTTCTTAAATCTTAACCACACTTTAATGATTTAATAGTCTAGATTTTGCCATGTCAATATTCCACTAACAATAACCTTAATTGTTTTGTTTGCAACATTATTTTATTATTTTAAGAATATTGTTAGTGGAATGCTAACATGGCAGAATCTAGACCATTAAATCATTAAAGTGTGGATAGGATTTAAGGAAATTTATTGATAAAGTACCCTAGGAAATCTAGAGGATTTGAATCTGTTTAACCTTTGGGTCATTACTCATTAGTTCAAGAATCTATCTCTCTCACACACAAACCACAAAAAATCCCATCACAAATTCACAGTTTATGCTTTTTGCTCTTCGCAGTAAACTCTCTCATTTCACTACAAGCTATCTCTCTCAAACCCAAACCCTAGCCGTACCATCTCTCTCGAAATTTGGTGCCACCAATCCTTAAATCTTGGTCGCTATTGAGATTTGGATGCACTCAAATCAATTCTTTTTTTCCTTTGATTAGATTAAGTCCTTTTTTCGATTCTTAAGGTATTAGCTCATACTCTCTTTCTTTATAGTTTTGAGCTTATGATTCTCTCTGTGGGATTTCTAGATGTGGGTTTTCAATCTATGGTTGTGAATATGTGGGTTTCCATCTGAGGTATAGGTTGGAAAGATTGATTGAACTGAGCCGCGTCGATGCTCAAAAACTGCATCGATGGAGGCTGGAGAATCGACCTCTAGCCATGATGAATGGAGGTGGTGAAGTAGTGACCGACCCCTACGGTGCGGTGACAAATTTTCCCAAAAAGCAGTATTGACCTAACTATGCACACCCCTAGTTACTATTAACTATTATACAATCAACAGTATAATCTCCTATAGTTGTGTACAATAGCCGAGTGCAAATTAGGTACATATTGTCTCCTTCGGTTTTTTATTTTTGAGAAATTATCAAGTACTCTACCAGCACAATAACTAATTACTCATGAAGTCTGCTTCTTGATGATTATTCTTTATCATCATGTCAAAACAATAATTAATTTTTGGTATAGATAGTGGCTGAACCCAATTTCTTATTCAAGAATAATAGACTTTACCAATTTTTTTTTTTTTTTTAAAGCAAGATATTAAAATTTATTTATTCAAAATAACATTATACAATGAGAAAGAGAAAAAAAAAAAAAAAGAGGAAGAAGACATTCTTCTAAAACGATGACTTTTTTCATTCTTTTTTGCAACACTAGCAGCATGATTACAATGTAAACTTATTCTAACAAAGAATATATTAACAAAACTCTCACATATCAGCTTAAGAATTCAAGTTACTTTCAATGAACAAATCCTAATTGAGTTTAGGAAATCAACTAGTTCAACAAAATTACATTATATAATGACATTGAAGAACTAGATACTTTGACAAAACTAAAGAGCTACCAGAATGAATTCTAGAATGTAGCTAGAAGCCCAATGACTTGTACAAAGGAACAATCTGTAGGGTCTAAAGGTTTGATGAATCCCTTGGAGGATAGGTTTTCATACGCTTGAGTGAGGGTCATTCCTAGCTTAGAGAATTCTTAGTGAGCTTTCTTTGGGTAGGCTAGTGTTTGTTGGGGGATGATGGCACTCACATTTACGAGATTGGGCACTTTAGTGGTGTTTGGATGCTTACTTTCACCTTTCTCCAACTGTCCATTGTTGATAGTGTCTTCAATTCTTGTCCCATAATCACATAGTTCTCCAAATGACAAAAGCCTACTATTATAAGCCGGAAGCAAGTTCTTGATGATCATGTTGATTTGGTCCTTCTCATTTGGCCTATTGACCATTCTAGACACCTTAGTCTTCCATCTAGTTATGTATTCGGAAAATGTCTCCCCTACACCTTGTTTAGTAGTCTCCAAATCCCTTAAAGTCACATCAATCATGGTGTTGAAGATGAATTGGTCCACAAACAACTTCACTAGTTCATTCCACACCTTATTTTTACTCGGATCAAGGCTATAGTACCACCTTGATGCACCTCCCATAAGTGAGAGGGGAAATGCATGCAAAGTTTGCTTCTAATCTAGCCCTTTCATTTTAGCGATGTTTAGGTATTTTCTTATATGTTGCTTCGAATCTCTAGTCCCATCAAACTTTTCCACATTTGAAATCTTAAACTTGGGAGCAATGCAATAGGAGCCTTTGAACTCACTCCCCCTATGTTATAGAGGTAATCATCCATCCCTTGTCCTTTTTGGTCCTATTCTTCCACTTCCTCCTCATTATCATGGATTTCCACATGTAAAGGCTTCTTGAGCTTAGATTCCTCCAACCTAGTGAGACGCCCTGCCATTTTCTTAAGGGCCTCTCCATGTTCATCCAAGGCCTTAAAAATCTTTTATGCCATTGAGTATTCTATGGAGGTGGTCATTGTGGGGGGTCTCTTCCTCTTCTTAGTGTGTGATATGTCAAGAATGTATTGACCCCTTATGATGAATTAACCAATTAATTAGCTAAGTTAATTAATTAATTCAATTAGTATGAAATAAAGGTGGTAGTACAAACAAATCACCAACTAAGTTAAAATGCAGCGGAAAATAAATTGACATGGTAATTTGTTTACGAACAGGGAAAACCTACACGACAAAAACCCCACCGTGTGATTTTAAGGTCACCACTCCCGAGAATTCACTATTATCACAACAAGCAGTTATAAGTAAAGGAATCCCAATACCTTATACCAACCTACATGGAACCCTGACCCCAATACCCAATTGGACTTGTTCTGAAGTGACAATCACTCCTTTTAATGCATTGCTCCTAGTACATGACTAATCAATTTGATGCGCAGATCCCAGTACGCGGCTTACTCACCAACTTGAGAAAGATGTTGGCTGCAAAGTTCTTCAGTTCTCCTTAGTTACAAAACCCTACGTTGTACAAACACAGCTGCTTCTTGAAGAGAGAGATGAACTAGGGCATATGTCTCCGGTTCACAATATGCTTATGAAAAACTTTTGCATTGAGTTACATCAACTATGACGGCCTTTAAAACAATCCTTATATATGTTTAGGGTTGTGAGAAAAGAAAGCCCAAACATCTATTCATGGATTGGAGTGAAATCAGATCTCAAAAACTGATTTTCATAAATCTCGACAGATACCCTATCTATCGAGCAGCTGTTGAGTATCGGGCTTAAACAGCCTTTTAAACCTCGATAGATACTAGCTGTCGAGCTTTAAAATTCAGCACTTCTTCAGTTGATTTTTGGACAGATTTACATGGTTTTGACACTTGAACTTGAAACCTTGTTCCTTTAAGCATTAAACACATCCTAGATCTACCAAATTACAAGTGCGTTTTGTCAAAGAATTAGCCAATTCTATATTGACATATGTTCCTAACATGATTCACATATGTCCTAACAATCTTCCCCTTTGGCAATCTGTGACAAAATCACAACAAACAAATGAACATATGAGAGAAGTCATAAATCACTCAACTCATAATCATTTGTTGAATACAATAAAATCTATCATAACACAAACTCTTGATAAACTTTGCAAGAAAAGAATTCATGGCAAGAAGACTTTGACAACCTGTATTTTTGAAACACTTTAAATAAAACTCATCAAGGTATCTTAGTGTGAAACAGAAATAAAAGATTGCAGACAATGTATAAGAAGCATATGCATATAGAAAGAAAAGAAAATACACATGTAAAGATAGGTGAATAACATACATCAACATATATATATATATATATATATATATCCAAAGATAAGTACAATGTATGTCAAATGGTCACAAGACCGGTATACATGAGGAAAATGTAAAACAAAGAAAAAAAATACATAATAACCTCACTACATCCCTCAAAGTATAAGCACTACCCCTATCACAAAAATCTCCTATGCTAACTATCCCCTATGTACGTGACTACTCTCATCTCAAAACTACTCCCTTTTTTTGTCACGAATGACAAAAGGTAAGTAAAATAAGCAGTCATCTCATCATCACTGGGTGAGCTAGCATCCTCATCCCCATCTTCATCATTGTCGTCGGAGTCACCATCATCATCCTCCTCCTCAAATGCCTTTTGAGAAGGAAAGGGAGACTCTACGAAGCCACCAAGGCAAGCCTGCCATCGTGCAATACGGCCGACACGGGTGTTCACCTAACACAACTCATCATTGAGTCTATCAAGGCAAGCATCCATGTGCTATAGCTACACCATGACCGCTTCGAGGGTCACACCACCCACCAGTGAAGAAGGTGCTGATATGGAAGGAGCAAAAGAAGCTGGAGGAGTCGCTGTCTTTGTCCATGGACGCTTCGATCAAAACTGAGCCTCGCTCCATCTAATGGTAGTAGCGTTTATGACACACATAACGGAAAAGTGTGTAGACTCAGGATAAGAGACAGAAAAATGATGAAGAAGACTCGTGATAGCAGAAGGAAAAATAAGCTTATCACGAGTCACCGTATCCCTATAGACATCTATGAGGGAAGGAATGAAATGAGAGGAAAATCAATAGAGAGGCCTTCAAGGAGGGATAACAAAAATCGAGCACGAGGCTCTATGATGGAGTTATAGTGAGACAATGGATAGAGAATGAATGTCATCACCATGTTAAGGAACCTTGAACCTTTTGCAAAGCCCAAGCAAGGGGTGTTTTTACAGTCACCCTAAGATGAATGTGTCTCACAAAGTAGAGACGAGAGCTCATCTTTGGACATAGTCCTTAAACGATCGCAGCTAGGGTAGTCAGGATACGCTACCCTAGGAACTTGTAGTACCTCAAATACAATATTCGAAGTAACTACGATATGCGTACCTCGAACGCGAGTGACAAAATGAGGTATACAGTAGTCAAATCCGTGCATATTGGAGTAAAACTCCTGTATGATCACGGTGGGACAAGTGACCGGGATGCCACACAGTGACTCCTAACCCTGACTGTAGATGATAGTGGGAAGGTCGTCGTGAGAAGTTCTCCAAAAAGTCCTTACAGGCTTTATCATTATGGAACCTGACATGAGATGGAGTGGGGTTAGAAGGTGAAGAAGAAGAAGATGCCCCAGAATGAAGAGGGTTCCAGGATGGAGTAGATTTGCGTTTAGCTGCCATAGAGCAGACTAACGCAAGAAAAAGAGAGAGAGAGAAGCATAAAACCACCAAACAAGTCAATATAAGAATATAAAGAAATGAAGGTACGTATGCATGAAAATGCATGAGTATGTGATATGCAACATAAAATCATCATGGGCTCAGCCCAATCCAAACCTAACAGCACACAACAATTTAACATATATAGCACACATCTATAATGCATGAAAATATAGTTATAATGTAAATATAATGTAATGCATGATGTTTTAAAATCATTTAAAAAAAAAAACCCGTCCCAAAAATTGCACAACTCCAAAATTTTGAAAAACCCCAAAGTTTATCAAAAATCCCAAAAGTTAGGTCAAAATTATGAAATGCATGATAAAATGAGAGATATAGAATCATACTAGAGGAAGAAATCAACCTTGAGACCAAAGATTGAGTGGGGAAGTGATTTGGAGTGAAAGAGAGGTGTTTGGGAAGGTGAGAAGTCTGAAAGGATCGAAAGAGATCGAGGAGAAATGGGAGAAATGTCGCGTAGACCCTATTTATAGAAATCCCAGTTTCTCGATGGATCGAGAGGTGTTGAGAATTAAAACGCGAGAAATAGCTATCGAGCAACTATCAAGAGGCGTCCATAGCAAATAAACTTCGATGGATCGAGAAGCTATCTAGAATCATTCAGTATCTAGAAACTTCCTCGATGGATTGAGAAGCTGCCGAGTAGCTATCGAGATTGAATCTTGATGGATCGAGATTGTGATAATAGCTATCGAGAAAGGAAGTTAAAAAGGCTCGATAGATAGCCTAGCTGTCGAAAGGTATCGAGAAGCTGTCAAGATTGCTTAAAAACAGTTTTTCAAAGAAGAGAAAAACACAGACATGAATGCAATCAAACATGCTACTCAACCAAAGATCCAAACTACATTTTATGCTCTAAAAAACATCGCTTAAAAAAAATGTCAAGCATTTTAGATCCAAAACACACACACACACACACACACACACACACACACACACACACACTCTAAACAAGTCTAACCAATTTTATATTTCAAAAACAAGTTAAGATAGTTTAGTGAGCATACATTAACACATGTATTCCTTGTGATGGCCAAATCACATTGTACCAGCACATGTATCAAGAGTAGCAAAGAATATTGCCTGTTGTGTGTGAAAAACATCGCAAAATTGCATAAGTGTCTACATGTTATGACGATTTGAGATATGAGAAAATCACTTTAACTCACACACAATCATAACTATTTGATGGAGACTATCACTTTCGAGGTACATCCTATAACTCCCATATCTCCTAGAAGACATGCTTGCAATCATATATAAAGCATTTTGATTCTTTTTGTTTTTATTTTTTCTTTGCATATTTTTCTTTTGTTAAGCATATCATGTATGGGCATATAAGAGAGAGAAAAGAAATACCCAATTATGTTAAGCTTTTGACATTGCACTTTTGCTATGTCGAAGCATACAGATGTCATTTCATGATTGACGGGCAACAATAGTGAGATGGTTATTTATGGCATTCTCTTAGGATTTTCTAGTCCTTCCCATCAAAAAGAGTGATACGAGTGTTAAGTACATGAGATTACTTAATCTTACTCATCGCAAACATGAGCCACAAAGCTCACTTGCTTAGTTGTGCAGATAGATGCTCATCTAAGCTACAAAAGATACAAAGTTTAGAAAACTTTGTTTCAATGGCCATCCAAGGTACACAAGTACCAATGTACACAAACATACACTGTTTTTGTACTTTTCTGATTTTTCAATTTATTTTTTTATATTTTTATGAAAAAAAAAATAAAGTAAAATTGAAAAATAAACAAACAAAAACATGTTAAACAAAGCAAAGCATAAAACTAGACTGACTCAAAACATGAAAGAAAAACACACAAGTAATGCACAGCCAAAAACAAGAAGGGAAGAGAGAGAAAAAGTGACTAAATCACTTGTAGCCTTTTTCCTTCTACACCTTGGAAGAACCTTTCTGTTTTGTAAACCCTTGATCTGGTGGTAAGGGGGAAGAATTGAAACCGTTCAAGTTCGAAAGGAACATGAAGGCTTTGAGTAGATTTCCAAGATGAGCAAAGAAGGATGAAAACTGATTTTGGTTTCCCGATGAGATCATACTGTTGCTCTGCTGAGTGACTAACCACTTGTAGCAATTAGGTCGAGTATGTCTAGTTGCTCCACAGTGATGACAGAGATGCTACTTCTTCTGTTTAGGCTTTTGGGTGTTTCCCTTCTTAGCCCTAGGGTTTTTAGTCTCTTTCTTATCCTGCGTAAGAGGTGCTCTTAAGATAGATTTACCCTTATCTATGTTCTCACTAGCTAACACATTTTTCACATCATTGCTTTCAGATTCAACATTATTAGTAGGAGAAACAAAAACAGTAGTACTAGTAGAAGCAATATTAGGAGAAGAGAAATCATATCCTAAACTGATTCGATCGGAGGCAGATTTCTGAAGACTAAGCATCTCATCAAGCTTTGCACTTGAAGTCCTCTCTAGCTGAGCTTTGACTTGGAACAATTCTGCCTCAAGCTTCTTGGTCTTCTCAATCAAGAAATTATTCTCAAATCTTAGTGCTCCAATGGTCTGATTGGCTTTATCAAATTTTGTGTAGATTTCTTCTTGTTCAAGCTCCACTTCACTGAGCTTCTTGGTGGCCATCCTATACAACTTCTCATATTTTTCTGAGACCTTGTATAATTTTACATAAGTTGTGTGGATGTCATCTTGCTCATCCATCTTCTCAAATTTAGACTCCACCAAGTCCTTTTCTTCATCCACATCTTCAACAATCCTCTTAGTAGGATTTATAGTGGTAGTGAAGGCATTTAGGATTCCATCATCCTCATTGTCAGAATCATCTTCAAGCTTGGTGTCGCTCAAGGTAGCAGAAAGTGCCTTACTCTTCCCAATGGTCTTGAGATACATAAGGCACTTTTGTTTCATGTGATAGAAGCCTTGACACTCAAAGCATTTTGGTCCTGAGGGAACAATGTACTAACCGCCATCCCTAGCATCCTTCTTTCCTTTATCCTGGTTCTTGAACTGAGACAAGCTGGACTGCTTGCGGTCTTTGTCAAATCCTTTAACATTGGCATTCTTCATAAACTTTTTGAATTGCCGAGTGATATAGGATTTCATCTTAGAATCTTCATCGTCTGAAGACTCATTAGTGTCACTGCTCTTGGCCTTCAATGCCATGCTCTTTCCCTTACTAGATTTTCCTATTCTTGTCAAACCTAACTCATAGGTCTGCAGATTGCCAACCATTTTTGTCAAAGGAATTTTATCAATATCCTTTGATTCCTCAATCGCAGTGATCTTGGCATGAAATCTCTCTGGTAGAGATCTGATCACCTTTCTAATACTCTTGGGTTCAGGAATGATTTTCCCAAGATTAAAGGTTGAGTTCACTATGCCCTTAAGCTTGGCATAGAACTCATCAAATGACTTATCCTCCTCCATCTTAATCTCTTCAAAGCTCGTGGTAAGTCTCTGAAGCTTTGAATCCTTGACAGCCTTAGTTCCTTCATAGGTTGTCCGGAAGAAGGTCCATGCTTCCTCCGCAATTTCAATAGAGGATATCTTCTTGAACTCCTCATTTGTGACAGCATTGAATAATGCATTCAATGCCCTACCGTTGAAATTTTTTGCCTTGATCTTAGCATCATCCCAATCAGCCGGCGCTTCCTTTGGCTTGGTCCAGCCTATCTCCCCAGCTTACCACACCCTTTCATCTAATGATTGCAAGAAAGCTCTCATGTGTACTTTCTAGTATGCATAGTTAGTGCCATCAAATAAAGGAGGTATAATAAGAGACAGTCCTCTATCCATGACAAACAAGGGTCAATGGATCACACAGCAAAAATTAAAACCTAATCAAAGTATGCCTGCTCGGATACCACTTAATAAGCCAAGAATGTATTGGCCCCTTGTGATGAATTAACCAATTAATTAGCCAAGTTAATTAATTAATTCAATTAGCATGCAATAAGTGTGGTAGCATAAACAAATCACTAACTAAATTAAAATGCAGCGGAAAATAAATTGACATGGTGATTTGTTTATGAATGAGGAAAACCTACACGGCAAAAATTGCACTGGGTGATTTTAAGGTCACCACTCCTAAGAATTCACTATTATCATAACAAGCGGTTACAAGTAAAGAAATCCTACTACCTTATACCAACCAACAGTTGAACCTTTACCCTAATACCCAATTAGACTTATTCTATACTGACAACCTCTCCTTTAAATGTACGGCTCCCAATACGTGACTAACTAATTCGATGTGCGGATCCCAATACGCGGCTTACTCACCAACTTGAGAAAGATATTGGCCGCAAAGTTCTTCAGTTCATCAACACAATGAAGATCATAAAGCTCGTTGGTTACAAAATCCTATAGTATACAAACACAGCAGCTTCTTGAAGAGAGAGATGAATTGGGGCATATGTCTCCGGTTCACAATATGCTTGTGAAAAACTTTTGCATTGAGTTGCATCAGCTGTGATGGCCCTTAAAACAATCCTTATATATGTTTAGGGTTGTAAGAAAAGAAAGCCTAAACATCTATTCACGGATTGGAGTGAAATCAAATCTGAAAAATTGATTTTCGTAAATCTTGACAGATACCCTATCTATCGAGCAGTTGTCGAGCATCGAGCTTAAACAGCCTTTTAAACCTCAATAGATACTAGCTATCAAGCTAGCTATCGAGCTTTAAAATCCAGCACTTCTTCACTCTATTCTTGGATAGATTTGCATGGCTTTAACACTTGAACTTGAAACCTTATTCCTTAAAGTATTAAACGCATCCTAGATCCACCAAATTACAAGTAAAGTGCATTTTGTCAAAGGATTAGTCAATTCTATATTGACATATGTTAGGACATATGTGATTCACTTGTTAGGAACATATGTCACTATTTTATGTAATTGGCTAATCCTTTGACAAAACGCACTTTACTTGTAATTGGGTAGATCTAGGATGTCTTTAATACTTCAAGAAACATGTTGTTCAAGTCTAATATTAAAATCATGAAGATCGGACCAAGAAACAAGTAAAGAAAAGTTGTTCATTAAAGCTGGACAAATAGCTCGACACCTGCGGACAGATAGCTCTATAGCTTCTCGACACCTGTGGACAGATAGCTCGACACCTCTCGATAGCTGGTGGATCGATCGAGAAAGCTTCTATCTCCTCAACAGATCCTCGATAGCTTCTCGATAGCTGTATCCGTTGAGGTCTAAAGCTCGACACCTCCTCGACACCTCCCTATCGATCGAGGTGACGGGAATTTAGATTTCCAGATCTGATTTTCGGCCCAAGCTTATGTATTTATGCAGGGTTTCTTTTCTCACAACCCTAGACATATATAAGGCTTATTTTAGAGGCCGTCACATAAGAGAATACAAGGAGAACATATGCAAAATGTGACCGATGCCTTATTCTCTCTGAAAGAAGCTACTGCATCTTTGCACCTTAGGGTTTTGTAACCAAGTGCTTCTTAATCTTCATTGTTGATGAAGTGAAGAACTTTGCAGCCAACAATCTTCTTCAAGTTGGTGAGTTAGTCACGTACTGGGATTTGTGCAAAGGAGTTAGTCACGTACTGGGATCCGTGCAACAAAGAGGGCGGCGTTCATATATTGAAAAGTTCAGAGGTTCCTGAAGCGGTAGAAGGTTTCTGCTATGAGTTCATCTACGGGGATTACAAAGGCTAGGGACAAAGGTTTTGTGCTAGATCTGAAACTTCTTTTTACTATAGTGAATTACTTTTCGGAAAGGTTTCTCCTAGGTTTTTTACTGTGAAACTAGTTTGTTTCATTGGTTTTCCTGGGTTATCATATATTGTCTCATTTATTTTTCCACTGCATGATTTTGACATGATATTGATGTTTGTTTGTTTTAACAAGTTTTATTGATAATAAATCTAATTAACAACTTGGATTTAAAACTTGTTAATTCTATCAACCGTGGTCTAAATTTCCCAACAAGTGGTATCAAAGCAGGTTCACTTTGATTGGATTAATTTCCTGAGTGTGATCTTTAACCCCTGTTGTCATGGATTGTGAAAAATCTCTTTTGATTCCTCCTTTATTTGATGGAACTAATTATGCGTACTCAAAAGTTCGTATGAAAGTTTTTTTTGCAGGCTCTAGGTGAACAGATATGGCAAGCTGTTGAAGTTGGCTGGATTAAGTCAAAGGAAGTGCCAGTGGATTGGGATGACGCAACAATCATAGTGGAAAATTTCAACAGTAGGGCCTTGAATGCTTTGTTTTGTTGGGTGACCAATGAGGAATTCAAGAAAATATCATCCACGGAAGTTGCCAAGGAAGCATGGACCATTCTTGAGATCACCTATGAAGGTACCAAGGCAGTAAAGACTGTGAAGCTTCAAAGACTCACTAGTAGTTTTAAAGAAATAAGGATGGAGGAGGATGAGACCTTTGATGCGTTCTATGCTAAACTCAAGGATATTGTGAATTCTGCTTTCAATCTTGGAGAATCTATTGCAGAATCCAAAATTGTTAGGAAAATCCTTAGGTCCTTACTTGAAAGATTCCATGCCAAGATCACTGCCATTGAAGAAGTCAAGGACATTGATCAAATTCCTTTGACTGAGCTTGTAGGGAACCTTCAAACCTATGAGATAGGATTAGGCTCAATGGGAAAAGGTGGAAAGAATAAAAACTTGGCTCTTAAGGGTATAGAGGAAGAGATTGAGGACTCTAAAGATGAAGATGAAAGTGAAGATGAAGATGAAGATGATGATGAGGATGAAGATCTAACCTTCATAACTGATGAGATTATTAAGCTTCTTCAGTTTAGGAAAAAGGATAAAGGCAAACCTCTTAGGAAACCTAAATCCTCAAGGAAGAGCAAGAATGAGAATCCCCTCATCCAATGCCACGAGTGCAAAGGTTTTAGTCATATGAGGATAGAGTGTCCAACCTACCTCATGAAGGAAAGACCAAGGAGTCAAAAGATAAAGGGCTGGTTGCGACTTGGAGTGATACTGAGAATGACTCTTCTGATGAGTATGTGGATGAATGTCGTCACGTTATGGTCTTTGCTACCTTAACCGATAAGGTGATTGTGGAGAGTGCTAGTGACAGTGAGGATTCTTCTGATAATGAAGTATCTAAGAAGATGACCCTTCAGGAAGCCTATGATACTATGCATTGAATTCATAAAATCTGAAAAGACTTCTCATCTTTGTAGAAAAGAGCTTAATGAGGTAAAGACTGAAAAAGCTGATTTGTTAGTCAAACTAGATGAGACTACAAGATTAGTTGAGACTCTTGTTATGGAGAACATCTCATTAGAAGAGAAGGTCAAGAATCTTGAAGTTAAGCTTAGTCAAGCTAGAACTCAAATAGAGAGGATGTCTAGTGCAAAGCTTGGTGAGGTATTGAGTGCTCAAAAGCCTAGTTCTGACAAGACTAGTTTGGGATATACTGTTTCCTTCGGCCCCTCCTCTTCCATGACTTCTGGATCAAGGACTGTTCTTGTGCACAATCTAATAATGGTAATAAAGGTATGAAATCCAAAACTGATCTGGCTAATTCTAAATCCTTTGTTAGACCTCATGTTTGTCACCATTGTGGTGTTTCTAGACATATTCATCCTAATTGCTTTAAATTGTATCCTCATAAGCAATTGTCCAAACAGTCACAGGTTTCCTCTCAAGGACCTACACCTTTGTTTGGAGAGTTATTAAAAGTTTTGAGCTTTTTAACTCAATTTCAAGAGAATCTTAATTCTTCTATGTCCTTTAGTAGGCATACTAGGACATGTGCCTTTTCATCTTCACGACTAAAGACTCGTGTTGTGTGGGTGAGAAAGGAGCCTAAGACTTAATTGTCTTTTCTGTTTGTCCTCTACTTTAATTCTTTCTATCCAAAGTAGGACTCCTTTTGCTTGATTTCTTATCTCTTTTGGAATCATGTTTTCATGCATCTGCACCTTTCTATCATGCCTTCATGCATATGCATCTTTCTTTCATGCTTTCATTTTGTTTATCTGTTTTTGTTTGGTTGTTCAATTTTTATTTTGTTTTGTTTTCAAAAAAAAAAAAATACAAAAACAGTGTGTGTTTTGTGTACATTGGTACTTGTGTACCTTGGATGGCCATTGAAACAAAGTTTTCTAAACTTTGTATCTTTTGTAGCTTAGATGAGCATCTCTATACACAACTAAGCAAGTGAGCTTTATGGCTCTTGTTTGTGATGAGTAAGATTAAGTTATCTCTTGTATTTAACACTCATATCACTCTTTTTGACGGGAAGGACTAAAAAATCCTAAGGGAAAGGCATAAATAACCATCTCACCACTGTTGCCCGCCAATCATAATATGACACATGTATACTTCGGCATAGCAAAAGTACAGTGTCAATGACATTTGTGTGTTTAGGCATAGCAAAGTTGGAATGTCAAATATCATTGGGTATTTCTTTTCTTTCTCCTATATGCCCATGCATGATATACTTAAAAGAAAAATATGCAAAGAAAAATCAAAAGTAAAAAGATAAAAAATGCTTCAAAATGATTGCAAGCGTGTATTCTAGGAGAGGTGGGAGTTATAGGATGTACCTCGAAGGTGATAATCCCCATCAAACAGTTATGATTGTGTGTGAGTTAAAGTGATTTTCTCATATCTCAAATCATCATAACATGTATACACTTATGCAATCTTGCGATGTTTTTCACACACAACACGCAATAGTCTTTGCTACTCTTGATACTTGTGCAGGTACAATGTGATTTGGCCATCACAAGGTTTTACATATGTTAATGTATACTCACTAAACTATCTTGACTTGTTTTTGAAATATAAAATTAGTTAGACTTGTTTAGTGTGTGTGTGTGTATTTTGCATCTTTTTATTATCTTGTCATCCATAGCATCTTGTTTCATTACATTCATGCATTTTTATGGATTCTTTGTGCCCCCTTGATCATCCTTGATCATCTTTATGTTTCTCGGGTGAAGTTTTATAGCTTCTTGTACCCTTTGTCAATCATGACAAAAAGGGAGAGAAATTGTGGAAATATGTGGTTTCTTTTTAAATATTCTACATGTTAGGGGGAGAAATACATGCCTCTGTAAGGGGGAGATGTGTTTCATCTTGTTAGGGGGAGTGCTTACCTCATTCTTCTTGTACCTTGGGTCTTGTGACCATTTTTGACATACATTCTACTTATC
Source organism: Quercus alba (assembly GCA_036321655.1). NCBI lineage: Eukaryota > Viridiplantae > Streptophyta > Magnoliopsida > Fagales > Fagaceae > Quercus > Quercus alba. The sequence continues at coordinate 14,341,384 of CM070302.1, read as the reverse complement.
TTCTTTATATGTTGATATATGTTTCTTTCACCTACCTCTACATGTGTTGTTTCCTTTCTATCATCATACACATGCTTCTTTTTACTTGTATGCAATCTATTATTTCTGTTTCGCACAAAGATGCTTTGATGAGTTTTGTTTAAAGTGTTTCAGAAATACAGGTTATCAAAGTCTACTTTCCATAAACTCTTTTCTTGCAAAGTTTTTCAAGAGTTTGTTTTAGGATAAATTTTATTGTATTCAACAAGTGAATATGAGTTGAGTAATTTATGACTTCTCTCATATGTTCATTTGTTTGATGTGGTTTTGCCACGGATTGCCAAAGGGGGAAATTATTAAGGACATATTTTATGTAATTGGCTAATCCTTTGACAAAACGCACTTTATTTGTAATTTGGTAGATCTAGGATGTGTTTAATACTTCAAGAAACATGTTATTCAAGTCTAGTATTAAAGCCATGAAGATGGGACGAAGAAACAAGTAAAGAAAAGTTGTTCATTAAAACTGGACAGATAGCTCGACACCTGCGGATAGATTGCTCGACAGCTTCTCGACACCTCTCGACAGCTGTGGACAGATAGCTCGACACCTCTCGATAACTGGTTAATCAATCGAGAAAGCTTCTATCTCCTCAACAGCTCCTCAATAGCTTCTCGATAGCTGTATCTATCGGGGTTTAAACCTCGACACCTCCTCAACACCTCCCGATTGATCGAGGTTACGGGAATTTAGATTTCCAAATCTGATTTTCGGCCTAAGCTTATGTATTTGTGCAGGGTTTCTTTTTTCACAACCTTAGACATATATAAAGCTTATTTTAGAGGCCGTCACATAAGAGAATACAAGGAGAACATATGCAAAAGGTGACCGATGCCTTATTCTCTCTGAAAGAAGCTACTGCGTCTTTGCGCCTTAGGGTTTTGTAACTAAGTGCTTCTTGATCTTCATTGTTGATGAAGTGAAGAACTTTGCAGCCAACAATCTTCTTCAAGTTGGTGAGTTAGTCACGTACTGGGATCTGTGCAACAAAAAGGGTGGCGTTCATATATTGAAGAGTTCAGAGGTTCTTAAGTGGTAGAAGGTTTCTGCTTTGAGTTCATCTACGGGGATTGTAGAGTCTAGGGACAAAGGTTTTGTACTAGATCTGAAACTTCTCTTTACTATAGTGAATTGCTTTTCGGGAATGTTTCCCCCCAGGTTTTTTACTGTGAAACTAGTTTGTTTCATTGGTTTTCCTGGGTTATCATATCTTGTCTCATTTATTTTTCAGCTACATGATTTTGACATGATATTGATGTTTGTTTGTTTTAACAAGTTTTATTGATAATAAATCTAATTAAATTGGATTTAAAACTTGTTAATTCTATCAACCGGGGTCTAAATTTCCCAACATTGTGTTTTAAGATCAAGTGTTAAAGCCATGTAAACCTGTCCAAGAAATAAGCTGAAGAAATGCTGTTCATTAAAGCTCGACAGCTAGCTATCTATCGAGACTTGTAGAGCTATTGAAGCCTGTGGTTCAATAGCAGCTCGACAAATAGGGCATTTGTCGAGGTTTATGAAAAACAGAATTCCAGTTCTATTTTGACTCCAATTCGTGATTATGTGTTTGGGCTTTCTTTTCTCACAATTCTAGACATATAAAATGATTATTTTAAGAGCCGTCAAAGATTTCACAAGTTGCACAAGTGTTGAGAAAAGTTTGTTCAAGCAAATTGTGACCGGAGACAGAATTTGCCTTAGTTCATCATTCATGTGAAGAAGTTGCTGTGTTTGTGCACCGTAGGGTTTTGTGACCAAGCATTTTCTTGATCTTCATCGTGGATGAACTGAAGAACTTTACAGCCAACAATCTTCTCTAGTTGGTGATTGAAGTCGCGTACTGGGATCCGTACAATTGGTTAGTCACGTATTAGGAGCTGTGCATCAAAAGGAGAAATTGTCACTACAGAACAAGTCCAATTGGGTATTAGGGTAAGGGTTCAACTGTAGGTTGGTATAAGGTACTGGGATTCCTTTACTTGTAATCGTTTGTTGTGATAATAGTGGAATTCTGGGAGTGGTGACCTTAAAATCACTCGATGGGGTTTTTGCCGTGTTGGTTTTCCCTATTCATAAACAAATCACCGTGCCAAATTTATTTTCCGCTGCATACTTAGTTTATTGGTGATTTGTTTATACTACCACGTGTTTGCTTGTTAATTAACTTAATTAATTCACTTGGCTAAATTAATTGGTTAATTTATCACAAGGGGTCAATTCATTTTTTGGCCTATCAAGTGGTATTAGAGCAGGCACACTCTGATTAGGTTTTAATCTTTGTTGTGTTGATCCATTGACCCTTGTTTGTCATGGATAGAGGACAGTCTTTAATCATACCTCCTTTATTTGATGGCACTAACTATGCATATTGGAAAGTACACACGAGAGCTTTCTTGCAGTCTCTAGATGAGAAAGTGTGGCAAGTTGTTGAGATAGGCTGGACCAAGCCAAAGGAAGCGCCGACCGACTGGGATGAAGCCAAGATCAAGGCGAAAAACTTCAACAGCAGGGCATTGAATGCTTTGTTCAATGCAATCACTAATGAGGAATTCAAGAAGATATCCTCCGCTGAAACTGCAAAGGAAGCATGGACCATTCTTCAGACAACCTATGAAGGAACTAAGGCTGTCAAGGATTCGAAGCTTCAGAGGCTCACTACATGCTTCGAAGAGATTAAGATGGAGGAGGATGAGTCGTTCGATGAGTTCTTTGCCAAGCTCAAGTTAATAGTGAACTCGACTTTCAATTTTGGGGAAACCATTCCTGAACCCAAGATTATGAGAAAGGTACTTAGGTCTCTACCTGAGAGATTCCATGCCAAGATTACGGTGATTGAGGAATCAAAGGACATTGACAAGATTCCTTTGACAGAGCTGGTTAGTAATCTACAGACTTACGAGCTAGGGTTAACAAGGATTGGTAAGTCGGGTAAGAGCAAGAGCATGGCCTTAAAGACCAAGAGCAGTGACACAGATAAGTCTTCAGACGATGAAGTTTTTAAGATGAAGTCCTACATCACCAGGAAATTCAAGAAGTTCATGAAGAATGCCAATGGGAAGGGCTTCGACAAGATCTGTAGGCAATTTAGTTCTTTTCAATTTAAGAGTCAAGACAAAAGGAAGAAGGATGCTAAGGATGGCAGTCAGTACACTGTTCCTGCAGGACCTAAGTGCTTTGGGTGTTAAGGCTTCGGTCACATGAAACAGGAGTGTCTTACATATCTCAAGAGCATTGGGAAGAGCAAGGCACTCGCTGCTATTTTAAGCGACACTGAGACTGAGGATGATTTCGACAATGAGGATGACAGAATCTTGAATGCCTTCACTGCCACATTCAATCCTATTGAGTGGGTTGTTGAAGATGTGGATGAAGAAGAAGAATTGGTGGAGTCCAAGTTTGAGAATATGGATGATCAAGATGATATCCATATAGTCTATTAGAAATTATACAAGCTTTTTGAGAAACATGAGAAACTTTATAGGTTGACCACCATGAAGCTCAGTGATGTGGAACTTGATCGTGAAGAGCTTTCCACAAAGTTTGATGAAGCTAATCAGACTATTGGAGCATTGAGGTTCGAGAACAATTTCTTGGCTGAGAAGACCAAGAAGCTTGAAGCGGAGCTGTTTCAAGTCAGAGCTCAATTGGAGAGGACTTCAAGTGCAAAGCTTGATGAGATGCTCAGTCTTCAGAAATTTGCTTCTGATTGAACAAGTTTAGGGTATGGTCTCTCTTCTTCTAATATTGCTTCTACTAGTATTACTGTTTTTGTTCCTCCTAGTAATAATGCTATTGAGAACAATGATGTTAAAACTGATATAGCTAGTGAGAACATAGACAAAGGTAAATCTATCTTAGGAGCACCCCTTAAGCAAGATAAGAAGGAAGCTAAAAAACCTAGGGCTAAGAAGGTTAACTCTCAAAAGCCTAAACAAAAGAAGCAGCATCTTTGTCATCATTATGCAGTTGCTAGTCATACTCGACCAAATTGCTATAAGTGGTTAGCCACTCAACGAAGTAATGGTATGATAGCATCTGGAAGCCAGAATCAGCTTCAATCCTTTCTTGCTCCCCTAGGAGATCTTCTCAAAGCCCTCATGTTCCTTTCGAACTTGAACGGTTTCAATTCTTCCCCCTCATCGCCGGTTCAAGGGTTTAATCAAAGGAAAGGTTCTTCCAGGGTGTGGAGGGAAAAGGGTTCCAAGTGATTCTATCACTTTCTTCTCTATCTTTGTGTTTTTGTTTTTGCATAACTTGTGTGTTTTGCTTTTATTTTGAGCTAGTCTAGTTTTTTTTTCTTTGCTTTGTTTAATATGTTTTTGTTTATTTTTAGTTTTGTTTATTTTGTTTTTGATATAATTTTTTTTTTGAAAAATTTAAAAAATACAAAAACAATGTGTGTTATGTGTACATTGGTACTTGTGTACCTTGGATGGCCGTTGAAACAAAGTTTTCTAAACTTTGTATCTCTTGTAGCTTAGATGAGCATTTCTATGCACAACTAAGCAAGTGAGCTTTGTGGCTTGTGTTTGTGATGAGTAAGATTAAGTGATCTCTTGTACTTAACACTTGTATCACTCTTTTTGACGGAAAGGACTAGAAAATCTTAAGAGAAAGGCATAAATAACCATCTCACCACTGTTGCCCACCAATCATGAAATGACATTTATGTGCTTCGGCATAGCAAAATTAGAATGTCAAAAGCTTAACATAATTGGGTATTTCTTTTCTATCTCTTATATGCTCATGCATGGTTTGCTTTAAAGAAAAATATGCAAAGAAAAATAAAAAGCAAAAAGATAAAAAATGCTTTAAATATGATTGCAAGCGTGTATTCCAGAAGATGTGGGAGTTATAAGATGTACCTCGAAGGTGATAGTCCCCATCAAACAGTTATGATTGTGTGTGAGTTAAAGTAATTTTCTCATATTTCAAATCGTCATAACATGTATACACTTATGCAATCTTGCGATGTTTTTCACACACAACACGCAATATTCTTTGTTACTTCTGATACATGTGCAGGTACATTGTGATTTGGTCATCTCAAGGTTTACATATGTTAATGTATGCTCATTAAACTGTCTTAACTTGTTTTTGAAATATAAAATTGGTTAGACTTGTTTAGTGTGTGTGTGTGTGTTTTTGGGATCCATGTGCTTAAAATTGTTGTTGAGAGATGATTTTGAGAGCTTAAAATGTTGATTGGACCCTTGGTTGATTTGCTTTCTTGATTGCATTCATATCTGTGTTTTTCCCTTCTTGAAAAACTGATTTTAAGCAATCTCGACACTTGGCTATCTGTTGAGCTCTTAAGCTGTTTCTTATCGCAATCTCGACACTTCCTCGACAGCTAGGTGGATCGATCGAGAAAGTTCCTGGATCCTCAATAGCCTCTCGACAGCTAGTGGATCAATCGGATTTCTTTTCTTATGTCTTTGCCATGTACCTCGACACCTTCTCAACAGCTGCATCTGTCGACGTTGTTTTTCTCGACACCTCTATCTGTCGGGATTTACTAACCTTCTATATAAAGGTCCAGCGTGATCCAGTTCTCATTTCTCTCGATCTCTCTCTCAATAGCTTCGTGTTATCTCCTCCCAAACCTCTCTCACTCACTCCAAACTTCTTCCACAAGGTTTCTTCAAGCTTTTACCAGTTTTTCTTCACTTGGTAAGCTTCGAATCTCTCATTTACATGCATTTTCATGTTTTGAAACCTAGGTTTTGGGGTTTTTGAAAAATTTTGGGGTTTTTCAAAATTGATGAGTTATTGTTGAAATTTTTAGGTTAGGATTTGCTTATGTGATCTTAAAACTTCATGCATTACATCTCATGTGTAACAATATTATCATGCATTTAGATATGTGCAAATTGATTGTGTGCTGGTAGGATTGGATTGGGCTGAGCCCAAGATGCAATTTCTTTTGCATGTCACATGTTCATGCATTCCCTATGAATACGTACTCATTTTTCTATATACTTGCTATATTTGAAATTTGTTGGGACTTTTCTGATTGTCTCTCTTTCTCTCCCTCTCTTTTCTGTTTACGTTAGTCGTGTTTATGGCACCTAAGCGTAATTCAACTCCGTCCCGGAACCCTCTTCATTCTGGGGCATCATCTTCGTCTTTTGATCCTAATCCTTCTCATATTTGGTTCCATGATGAGGATGCTTGAAAGGACTTCTCGGAGAACTTTTCTTGAAGAGGTGTTCATTCGGAATGTCGAGTCATTTTGGCAGACTTTGCCGACACTAACCTACCCAATGTCATTCACAGTTGGGGTTGGGAATCACTGTGTGATGTCCCGGTCACATGTCCATCCGTGCTGATTTAGGAGTTTTACTCCAACATGCATGGATTCGATTATTCAGTACCTCTCTTTTCTACTCGCGTTCGAGGTACGCGCATTGTTGTCTCACCGGAGTTGGTATCTGATGTGCTCCGTGTCCTAAAGGTAGAGCATCCTGACTACCCTAATTGTAAGCGTTTGAGGACTGTGTCCAAAGACGAGATGATTTCTGCATTCTGCGAGCGCCATTTTGATTGGAGTGATTGTCAATTTACACCATGTAAGGCCTTTGCTAAAGGTCCTAGATTCATAAACATGGTGATGACTTTTGTTTTGCACCCACTCTCTCACTACAACTCTATCACAGAGTTTCGTGCTCGATTTTTGTTGTCTCTTCTTGAGCATCTTACTATTGATTTTCCTTCACATTTTATTCTCTCTCTTATAGATGTGTATAGGGATACGGCTACCCATGATAAGCTCATTTTCCTTTCAGCTATCACGTAGATTTTATACCATTTTTATGTTCCTTTTCCCTCTTTCAACCATTTTTCTGTCATTGTGCCATAGACGCCGCTACCGTTAAACATAGCGAGGCGCAATTTAGGTCATGGCAGTCAGATTTAGTAGCTCTTCCCTCTCGTTTGGCACTATCTTATTCTGCTCCGTCCACATCCGCTCCCTCCTTTTCTACGAGCGATGTGTCACTCGGAGACATCATGACGCAACTACAGCGCATGGATGCTTTCCTTGATACACTCTCTACAAAGTTGTATCAAGTGAACGTTCGTGTCGGTCGTATTGCACAGTGGTAGGCGATCATGGGTGGCTTTGCTCCTGAGGCTTCTCCTCCTCTTCCTCTAGTGGCTTTTGATTCTGACGATGAGGATGATGATGATGGTAATGACGATGATGCTTCTGATGATGATGATGATAGAGATGCTAGCTCTACCGATGAGATATCTACTTGACATTCTTACCCTTTGTCACTCATGACAAAAAGGGAGAGTAGTTTTGTATATGAAAGTATTCATTCTTAGGGGGAGAGTTAGTGTAGGAAATTTTTGTTAGGGGGAGTGTTGATATTTTTGAAGGATGTAGTGAGGATTACATGTATCTCTTTCTTTTCTCTATTTTAGATATATTTATTCTTGTACATGGGTCTTGTGACCATTATTGACATACATTATACTTATCTTCTTTATATATATTGATGTATGTTTCTTTCACCTACCCTTGCATGTGTTGTTTCTATTCTTTCTTTATACACATGGTTCTTATTACTTGTATGCAATCTATTAATTCTATTTCACACAAAGATGCCTTAAAGAGTTTTGTTTAAAGTGTTTCAGAAATGCAGGTTGTCAAAGTCTACTTGCCATAAACTCTCATTTTGCAAAGTTTTTCAAGAGTTTGTGTTAAGATAGATTTTATTGTATTCATCAAGTGAATTTGAGTTGAGTGATTTATGACTTCTCTTATATTTTTATTTGTTTGTTGTGGTTTCGTCACAGATTGCCAAATGGGGAGATTGTTAGGACATATGTGAATCACTTGTTAGGAACATAAGTCACTATTTTATGTAATTGGCTAATCCTTTGACAAAATGCACTTTACTTGTAATTGGGTAGATCTAGGATGTTTTTAATACTTCAAGAAATTGTGTTTCAAGATCAAGTGTTAAAGCCATGCAAGTCTGTCCAAGAAACAAGTTGAAGAAGTGTTGTTCATTAAAGCTCGATAGCTAGCTCGACACCTAGCTATCTATTGAGACTTGTAGAGCTGTTGAAGCCTGTGGCTCGATAGCAGCTCGACAGATAGGGTATCTGTCAAGGTTTATGAAAAACAGAATTCCAGTTCTATTTTGATCCGTGATTATATGTTTGGGCTTTCTTTTCTCACAACCCTAGACATATTAAAGGATTATTTTAAGGTTCGTCAAAGAGTTCACAAGTTGCACAAGTGTTGGGAAAAGTTTGTTCGAGCAAATTGTGACTAGAGACAGAATTTGCCATAGTTCATCATTCTTGTGAAGAAGTTACTGTGTTTGTGCATCATAAGGTTTTGTGACCAAGCATTTTCTTGATATTTCTCGTGGATGAACTGAAGAACTTTGCAGCCAACAATCTTCTTTAGTTGGTGATTGAAGTCGCGTACTGGAATCTGCGCAATTGGTTAGTCATGTACTGGGAGCCGTGCATCAAAAGGAGAAATTGTTACTACAGAACAAGTCTAATTAGGTGTTGGGGTAAGGGTTCGATTGTAAGTTGGTATAAGGTACTGGGATTCCTTTACTTGTAACCGCTTGTTGTGATAATAGTGGAATTTCGAGAGTGATGACCTTAAAATCACCCGATGGGGTTTTGCTGTGTTTGTTTTCCCCATTTGTAAACAAATCACCATGTCAAATTTATTTTCCGCTGCATACTTAGTTTATTTGTGATTTTTTTGTGCTACCACTTATTTGTATGTTAATTAACTTAATTAATTCACTTGGCTAAATTAATTGGTTAATTTATCACAAGGGGTCAATTCGTTTTTTGGCCTATCAACATATGTTCCTAACATGATTCACATATGTCCTAACAGTGTGTGTCCTCGATCTTGATCAAGCGCTTTCCCTTTTCTCAAATCCAAATGGGAGTGGGGATGTGTTTTCTTAACTTTAACAGTGCAATGATGCCTGAAAAGAAGCCCTACTTTCATTAAGTTCATGTCCCAATTAAAAGTTTTTTTTAACTTTTTAGGTGTCCTTAGAAAATTTTTAAGTTCATTTTAATGAAGGCCAAATTACAATATCACTCACTTCCCTCTCATGGATTTTCGCCCCTTGTTTCATTGAGATTTGGTCCATTTACAATAAAACTCTCATCTTACTTTCATGGGCTTTCATTAAAATGCACTTAGAAATTTTTGACCCTTTGTCTCAAACATGAGCTTACAATGTATTCATCACCTTTGGGATTTTCATTTTTATTCATCGTTTCATCATTTTTTTTTTTTTGGAAATAACCCTTTAGCTAGAATATATTGTAGCCTTCCTCTCAAAGTCTATGAAGTTCTTATCACTTTGGGCCTAGGCATACAATAAGGAGGCCCAAGATTAGGAAAGTTCATATTGGCTTTGTAAGATTTTGGATGCTAAGTCCATAGCATATTTGTTACCTTAAGCCCAAAGTCCTATTTTTTTCAAAAGGGCATTTTCCACTTGGGCCAATGATAGCAATTAGGCTATGGTCTTATGAACTTTTCAGGTTAAGATATACCTTTGGATTTAGGGACAAGCCTCTTATATTTGAGAACTTCTTTTCTTTTATCCCAAAACATCTTAGTGTATACCATAACTTTAGGGCCATCCCTTCCATTTTTTCATCTTTTATTTGATCCTCAGAATTAGGTGAACACACAATATATGGTTGAACAAATAAGAGATATAAAGGGTATCCTTTGTGATAGGGTCTAGGATCTCTTTAGTGTGGGTAGGCTCTCTAAGACTAAAGGGATAGATAAATAGGCCACTCACAACTTGGTGGGCTATGATTCCAACCGAGGGCCTAAGTGGACGCCATAATGGGTTGGTAGCAAACCTTTAACGTACTCAAAGTCCATTATAGGCGATGACATCGATTGTGAGTTGGTGGGATGAACTCCAAAAGATTTGGGTCCGAATAGAGCCTTCCATCTTCCCACTCATAACCAACTGAGGTTAAGGGACAAAAGAAACCAAGTGATGTGTGTGCAAACAAGTATTGAAATAGTTTTTATAATGGAAAAAGTGGGGTTTGGAATGGCTCCCAGACGATGTCGGATTCATTCCAAACCTCAGCCATTATTGTAGAAAACTTGCATTTTTTATATCTCTAAAACCCTAGTTGCATAGTAGGAGTGTAATTGTGTATGCATGTTTTGGCCCATGTACGTAGGTTGCTGCCCACATACGTGGGCTGAGGGCCATTTTGGTCATTTTATTTCAAAAAATAGACTTTTGCTCATTTAAAATGTTATATTTCCCATTCAACACTTCTCAAGCCAATTTAATATCTAATTGGGCTCTAAACTGGCCTTGGGCCTTAGAGTTTGGGTATCATTGGGGAAGGGGGGCCCGAGTCATAAGGGCTATAAAATGCGGTGTCTACAATGACTTATTGTCATTACAAACTAATTGCTAATGCAATTGAAGGCTGTGGTTGACTAAAGATGTTTAGGATTAGAATTAACAATCAAGATTGAATCTTGATGGGTTTTTGGAATTGGGACGAAGAAAAGAAAAGAAAAAAAAATGCAAAGGAACTTGAATCCTAAGGATCTCAAGCTCTGATACCAAACTGATGCAGGGAATATGTGTAGGCTGAATTGTTTTGGGTTTGTTTAGCAATGAGAGTTGCTTAGGACATTTAGTAGGTGGTTAGGCACCTCTACAAGAACACTAAGTTCCAAAGAAAAGCACACAAAGGTTTTAAAATCACTAATTCTCAAAACTAAGTAAAAATGAGAGTACTTATACAATCATTTCTACAACTAACAACTATTAGTATCTTGCCAAGTGTCAAACTAACACTGATTACATCTAATACAAGTAACTAACTCATTAACAAGACTAACTGCCATATATGCTAATTGCCTTAAGGCTCTTGTTTGGACACAAAGATAGCTGTAACTAACTGTTCTTAACAGCTAAGGCTACTAGCTAGAACTCAACAAAGACATCTTAAAACAGCTTAGAACATACTCCTGCATCAAAATAAGAGACATAATATTGCGTCTCTAGTTTAGTTTGTGTTGTATATGTAAGTATATACAAGATAGGTTGTAATATATATAACAAAAGGTGCCTATTGAAAAGTTATAACCACTAAAATTGGATATACCAAAAGGTGCTTATTGAATGAAAAGATGTCTATTGAATGAAAAAGTGCCTATTGAATAATCATAATCCTTTGGGTATAAACAGTTGTCATATTTATTTGATAACTTCTTCTTATTCATCTTTCTTAAAAACACAAGAAACTTGTGAATATTCTCCAAAATTGCTATTTGTAATTTTTGTTTGTATTGTTAAATAGTGAAAAGGTCTAAGAGCACTTCTTTTTTTATAATTTATGTTTTCCATTCCCTGTGATCTTGTCCCACTAATCACAAATATTTCTTTTCATTTTATATATACCATAGACGCTATTTTTTAAAAAGGGGACCAAACCGGCCGGTCCGACTGGTTGACCCGAGAACCAGAGGCCAGTCTAGTTCAGTAAAAATGCCTAAAACCGGAGTTGAATCGGTCAAAACTGAAAATTGAAGACAAATCCGGTTTTGTCTCCGACCCGATTTTTAAATCCATGCATAGGCGTATAGACAGTTAGACGTTGAAAAGTATGGGAGAAGAACTTCCCTAATGCACCAATCCAACCTAATCATCTTTTTTTTTTTTTTTTTTTTTTTTTTCTTGTCCTACATTTAACGTTTTTTACCCATTTCACTATTGAAGTATTTTAAGTTCTTTCTTATCTTATAAATGAATATATATTATAATAGTAGTTAAATGAATAGTAAAATGCCAATTTAAGGAAGAGCTGGAATTTTTTCTAGTGCAAGCGTGGCTGATATGGAACCAAAGAAATGCTGTGATACATGGAGGACAATTGAGGGAATTGGGCTGGCTTAACAAGAGAGCTGAAGAATTTCTTGATGAGTATAGGAAAGCGCAGGTGGTTCTCATGCCTTCGAATGGGCTATCTGGTAGTTGTGTATGGCGTGCTCCACCATCAGAGGAGTTTAAATTGATCCACCATCAGAGGAGTTTAAATTGAACTTTGACACTGCTGTGTTTTCAAACCAACATTGCTCGGGCTTTGGTGCAATTATCAGGAACTCTTTAGGTGAGGTTATGGCAGGAATGTTAGTCAAGGGTCCTTATGTGAATAGCGTTGAGGAGTCTAAGGTCATGGCATGCGAAAGAGCTGTTGAATTCTCTAGGGAAGTTGGCTTTTCTTGGTTGATCATTGAAGGAGATTGCCTAAATGTTATGAGGGCTCTATCTGATCCTATAGAGAACAGCTTGTTGCTTGGCCACATTTATGAAGACATCAAGTTCAATCTTAGAGGAATGCAAGTTCTATCCATTAATTGGGTAAAGAGAGGTGGAAACATGGTAGCTCATACATTAGCAAAACATGCTAGGAATTTAATTGAGGATTCGTATTGGATTGAAGATACCCCACTGCCTATGGCAGATGCTTTGTATTATGATTCTTTACATATCAATGAATGATTAACTACTTTGCCTTCAAAAAAAGAAAAAATTTGTTTAGTCTTTTAGATAGGATGACTCTTTTTTCTTTTTTCATTTTTAGAATCAAACTTTTTTCTTTTTTCTTTTTTAGAATAAGATAGGATGAAGCTAAATTCAAGATAATCTTTTTTTTTTTTTTAATCATCAATTCAATTAGTGGGTCCCATATACATTTTTTTTTTCCAAAAAAATAGTTAATCTTCTCATATTGTACCAAAACCCTAGAGCCTCCAGCCCTTCATTATATTTTCTTCTCCTTCATTATAGTATATACTAATTTCTTGCGTGGTTAGTTGAGGAGGGTTGCAAAAATTAATAACTATCCAAAGGAATGGTGCAATTGTACACCAACCACAGGAAAAATAGGACTAGTAAGTTTTGCCAAATGAAAAGTTATAGCTTTATGTGTTTTTAATTGTAATCATGCAGTAATTTATGTTTCTAAGAAAGCTGAAAGAGAAGAAGTTACCAAATGAAGAAATCGTTGAGTATTTTTGTTGCTACCTTTGGTGTGGCTTGATTCCTAGACATATTCACTATTTAACAAAAATAAAAATGACTTACAAATAGCAATTTTAGAGAAATTGAAGAAATTGAGAAGAAGTTACCAAATGAATATAAACCACTAATTATACCCAAAGGATTATAACTCTTCAATAGGCGCATTTTCATTCAATATGCACATTTTCAGTCAATAAACACATTTTCATTCAATAGGCACCTTTTTCAGTCAATAGGCACATTTTCATTCAATAGGCAATTTTTCATTTAACATGCACATTTTCGTTCAATAGGCTCCTTTCGTTCAAAAGGCACAACTGTTCGGTGCTTTTAAATGTATACGTGGCATAAATTTGTGTAGCCATTTTGCGCAATGAGGCGCAGTCAATATAAAGTCAAATGTTTCAACTTTTAGTTCTTATATACATACAGATATAGATACAGAGTAATTTATGTAGCCATATAGTGCAATAAGGAGCAGTTAACTAAAAATCAAAAGGTACCTATTGGCTGAAAAGTCATAGCTGTTCGTGTTTTTAAATGTATATATGGCATTAATTTATGTAGCCACGTGGTGCAAGAGGAGTGGTCAACAAAAAGTCAAATGTTTCGGCTATTAGTTATTACTAGTCGCATACCCACGCATTGCACGTGATCATTTTTGTAAGATGGTCTCATTAAATATTTTATTAATACTATAATTTTAGTTATTTACCATTGGTTTTTCATTAGTTTTTAAGTTAATAAAAACCTTAAAGATACCTTTTTTTAACCTTTATACACTCACACACACACACACACACATATATAGTGAATCTTTAGACATACCTTTAAGAAAACTCTATATATTTCACTTTTTGGATGTGTAAAATTATAGACTACTACTTCATAATGATAGTGGCTAATTAATTATATAAATATATATATATATATATATATATATTTTTAGTGATCTCATTTGTAACGCTTCTTATCATTATCATATATTTAATAACTAATGATTTGCATAACAAAGATGATAAATGAGAGGTAGCATTGTTCATTAGATTTTCGAAAGTAATAGTGTATGAAAATTTTATATCTACATATATTTTAAATAAGGTTAAATGAAATGTCAAAAAATGGATTTTTAAATTTTCTGACACTATTTCTTATGTAATTTCTACTACTATCAGAGAACATCTCTTTTTTAGTTATGATTAATATGGTTTCCATAGTTAGAGTTTGATTAGTTTTAAATTTAAATTTAGTACTATGATTGTATTTAATTATTGATTGTTGATTTAATTTTTTAAGTGAATTTAACGGTTTATGTTACTACACTGTAAAGTTTTAATGTTCTCCACATGGTAATCTCTATTTTATTTTTTACTTCTCCTTACAACCTCTTTATTTTCCAATCAACGATTACTAATTGACATTTGATTTTTTTTTTCTTTATTTACTCTTTATTACTTTGTATTGGTTTTTTTCTATACAATCTCTCTCTTTCTCTCTTCATTGACAACCTATCGTTTTCCAAAATTTGATGATGATTCTATGACATTAAATATGCATTATTATTATTATTATTTTTAAATTTAGTGTTTCTAACTTGATTTGTTTTGTATTTCATTCTTCCTTTGATGCATTGGGTGTGAGAATGAGTGTTTGCCTAGCATTACTCCACTTAATGTGGACAATTTTATTTATTTAATTTAGGCAAAATATTATATTTTAAATTTTTTAAAATAAAAAAGGAGTGGAAATATAAATAATTTAATGCTATATATGGGGGATGTGGTTGAATTTAAATGTGAAATAAAATGATATGAGAAAAAAATAAAAATAGAATACATAACAATAAACACTAACTTATCCAAATAATTCTATGTAATCTAATAATAGTAAATTCTTATATACTATTTTTAATTATTTATAATGCAATATGATAATATTTAACAATCAAAGTCATAAAAAAAAAATAAAATAAAATAAAAACTTGAAACACAAAACTAAATCCCATAAACCAAAATAGAGTTCTAAAGAATACAAAACTTTATCAAGCTAAAATAGAGATGCAAGAAAAATAAAAATAAAAATCCACCAAAAAATTGTGGGAGAAAGAGTGGGTAATAACCACTTTTTTGTGAGAGAAAATTATTTAAAGAATGGAAGAGTGAATGACAAATTTATACTAAGAGGATGATTATAAAAGGAAACAAAATAAAGGAAGATAAAAGGAAAGGGGAAGAGTGATATCAAGGTAAAATGTTTGGGGAGATGAAAAGGTAAAGAGAAGGAGAAAGGTTGTAGAAAGTGTAAATGTTAAAACAAATTAGTACAATTTGATGAGCACAATTTTCTTTTATTTGAATTTAAGTAAAATATTACATTTTTTTATTTTTTAAAACAAAAAGAGAGAGATAAAATATAAACAATTTAATGATAAGGAGCATGTGGTTGAATTTCAATATTGAGTAAAATAGAAGAGAAGAAAAAAATAAGAAAAATTACAAGATATAATAATAAACACTAAATTGTCCAAATTATGCTATGTAATGGAATACTATTTTATTTTTGTAAAGTTATGATTTACAAATTTGTATTTTGTTGGCTTTTATTCCGTGCCAAATTTGACTGTAATTATTTTCAATCCTGTGTACCCTGTATTTATTGTGGGATTTGATTGTAAGGGTTGTGTGCTAGAGAGAGAGAGTGTGAAGACTCAAGCAAGTGAAGACAGAAGACTTCTTGCGGGTGTCTCGCGACTAAGCTTCCCGCGAAGTGAATCATGTGCCTTGCACATGATTGGAATGCGAAGAGTCTGTACAGATGGAGACAGCTGTGTCTCGCGAGTATCTCGCGGGTATGGCCTTCCCGCGAGACACCCGCGAGACATTCTGTTTTGCCAGTTTGTACTGTCTGATACACACTTTCTGTACCCTCACTATATATACCCTTATTACCCACAAATGTGAAAGAGAGCATTTGAGAGAAAACCCTAGCTAAAACACTTGAGAGTTAGAAATTGTTATACGAACAATTCTCTACACATTTGTTTGTGGAATTTCCTCATCTCCTACCTCTCTATTTCCATACCATTGAGAGGTCAATAGCCCAAACACTTACCACACCTTTTGAGAGTGTCCAGTGAGGTTTTGGTGTTGCTGGGAAACATTGGAAGAAGCCAAGGATAGTAGACGCAACATGGAGCTTGTTGCGGGATCCAGAGAGCTAGACAAGACACGGTTTCGAGAAGCCTTGTTGGAGTAGGAGCTTGGAGGGCTTAGGTACAGAGGGTAGATTAGGCTTGAAGGGTCTCTTGCTTACCCATGTATCCCAATTGATTGTCTAATTGATTGATTTCCGCTTGGAGGGCGGCGAAGAGGTTTTTCGCCGAGTTCTTCGGTTTCCTCTTCGATAATACGTCTCGGTGTTATCTGTATTTACATCTCTCTTCCCTACGCTTGTTCATTTTATTTTACTGCTGTGTTGCTTTAAATATGAATTAGAGTAGCTCTCTTGTTTGTTTGCTTACGTTTACACTATTCCGCACTTAGTATTAAGTTAATGTAAAATCAATCAAGTCGTAATTTGAATTGTGGGTCTAAACAAGCTCTTATGTTTTCATACATATCGAGCTTTCAATTGGTACCAGGGCGGGTACACTCACTGTGGTTTAAATATTGGAGTGTGATCCTTGACCCTTTGTGATGGACTGGTCACAATCTCTTAATGCCCCACCATTCTTTGATAGAGGCAACTATGCTTTTTGGAAGGTCCGAATGAGGGCTTTCTTGTATGCTATAGATGAGTCTGTGTGGGATTCTGTAGAGAATGGGTATGTTAAACCCACTACTGCCAAGTCCGAATGGGACAAGGCAGCTCTTGCATTAGCTAATGCGAATAGTAAGGCCATTAATGCTATATTCTGTGGTGTGTCCCCTGATGAGTTTCACAAGATATCGCACGTGGAGATAGCTAAGGAATCTTGGACGATCCTTGAAATGACCTATGAGGGTACCAAGAAAGTCAAGGATACGAAGCTTCAAATGTTGACCACCAGATTTGAAGAACTTAAGATGGGAGATGATGAGGCTTTTGATTCTTTCTATGGAAAGCTTAATGAGATTGGAATTGCCAAACTCAATCTTGGAGAGAAGATTGAAGACTCTAAGGTGGTGAGAAAAATTTTGAGGTCTTTACCGGAGAGTTTTCGAGCAAAAGTTACAGCTATAGAAGAAAGTAAAGACTTGGATGAGATCAAAATCCAAGAGCTAATCAGATCTCTTCAAACATATGAGCTAGGATTGCCTTCTCATAAATCGAGCAAATCTCTTGCTCTTAAAACCATTACCGAGAGAATGAACAACCCCTTCGAAGAGGATGATGTGGAGAAGGAAGTAGTTTTCCTTGCAAAGAACTTCCGAAAATTTCTAAAGATGAACAACAGTGGGAAGCCTTTCAATAGAGGAAAGTTTTCATCTCCCAATGATGATAGGAAGGAATTTAGGAAGAAAGATAGGAAGGACTCTCAATCTACTGAAGGAATCACTTGCTTCGAGTGCAATGGACATGGACACGTCAAGAAAGAATGTTCGAATTATTTGAGAATGAAGGGCAAGGCATATGCCACAACTCTCAATGATTCAGATTCTTCCAACTCAGATTCGGAGGACAGCTGTGATGAAGAAGGGAATTTCTCAGCATTTATGACTATTGCTCATGTTGAATCTTCAGAAG
The DNA here is from genome assembly GCA_036321655.1 of Quercus alba. NCBI lineage: Eukaryota > Viridiplantae > Streptophyta > Magnoliopsida > Fagales > Fagaceae > Quercus > Quercus alba. The sequence goes on along the minus strand of CM070302.1, from coordinate 14,323,537 downwards.
ACTTGAATTTGCTTGTGCAAGAACTTAGGGAGAATAGTGATGAGGAATCCGTGGGAATTATCGGAGAATCAGATGCTGAAGAAGATGAAGATACAGCTGGTCTTAGAGAAAACTACAATTCTCTACTTCAGAAGTCAGGGGAATATGCAAAGGTGGCTAAGGCAGCTGTGAATAAGATGAAGAAAGCTGAGGAGGACTATAGAAGTCTCCTAGTCAGTTATAAGGAGGCCAAGTGCGAGATAGAGACGCTAAATGGCAAACTAACCGAAGCTTACACCAAGGTGAAATTCCTTGAGCTTGAGGTGATTCAAGCGAATGCCAAGGTAGAGCGAGTCTCCACAAAGAAGCTTGATGATGTCCTTTCATCTCAAAAGACCTTCTCCGACAAAACCGGATTAGGTTACACCGGAGGAAGTAGTTCAACTGTGAACATCCCCAAAGAAGTGAAGTTTTGAAGGCCAAAGAGTCGATTGTAGTTGTCCCAACTGTTGAGAAAGCCAATGTGGAGAAGAAGAAGAATATGGCTGAGCAAAGGGTGTTGAACAAGCCTCGCAACCAATCAACGGTCAGGTCTGAAGCCAAAGGGAGATCACCTCCAAAATCACAAAGACACACCAGACCCAATTGTCATAAGCTGAGAGCATTGAATAATGCTAGGGATCAAAGGTCAAGAGGACCAAGAGAACAAAGGAGGAATTGGACTGTTGGGTAACCACGAAGTCAAAATGAAGATTAAAGTGTGATGGATGTAATGAAGATGATTGAGGCATTCACTACATGTTTGGCGAACTTCAACAGCAGGTTTGAAGGTCACAATTCACGTACCCAATCCTATAGGGATATCACCCCAAACGCACGTGACGTGTGGGTGAAGAGGGGTACTCATGCATGATTATCTCCCATGTCCATGCATCAATTCTTCCAATACTTAGGATCATAGGTTCATGCATCATATCATGCATTTTTTTTTTGTTTATAACATTTTTTTTTACAAGTTTTGTTGTAGTTGATCTTACTATTCTTGTTCTATTTTTTAGTGTGTTCAAAATTCAAAAACCCATAAAAATTGAAAAATCTTCAAAAAGTTTGATCGCTTGTCTTTATGTATGTTACATGTGAGTTTGGCCTAGTACCTTCGTACTTATGGCGTAGTGCATTTACGAGCCTAGCTTGTTCTGTATGCACATAAATCTTTATGGGAGAAATCTTGAAATTTTTGTGTGATTGTTGTAAATAGATCTTCAAGCTTGTCATGAATGATTGGTCAATAATCTTGATGGTCTTGATAGTTACGTAGACTTGTACCTATATCTCTTCCCACTTTATTTTTATTTTTTTGCTATAGAGCTCACCAAATGTAAATCTCCAAATGAAAAGAGATATTGAGCTGCAAAAACCTGTCGCACATACTAGTATTTGACTAGGAAAAAGGGAAAGCGACTTTTAAATTAAAATGAAAAGGTGCTCAAAAGCCAAAGGCTAACTCTCATTATTGAAATATCAAAAATTTCAATCACCAATCTCAAAAAGAGATGAAATATCCAAAAAGGGATCAATTGTAATGAATTATGCAGAGGCCAAATGAAAAGCTTCTAAGAATTGTAGTCATTCTCTTGTGGGAGGTCATATATGCTCATTTCTATAATAGAGATAAAACACTTGATTTCGTACCAAATGTGTATGACTTGATTGAATTGATCATTGAAGCTTCACTCTAAACTATGGACTATTCCACATTTGATACTCACACACAACACACGAGACTTTGTTCAAATAATGTCTATCTCATTTGTGTGACTGTATTTGTTCATATGTGATGTGTATGCTCAAATACTTGCTGATTAAACGCAAAAAGATTTTTGAGTGTTTTATATGTTTTTTAAAGTGATTTTGTACTTTCATGTTTCTCGTTTCTGTTCAAAATGCATGTTTGTGTTTTTCATCAAAACCTAGTTCAGAGGCTGTTTCGCGAGAAGCTCATGACTTAAAGCTTCCTGCGAAATGTGCTTGAGGGAAATCAAAAGTCATATTTTTCATATAGAAACTCTCGCTACTACCTGGCGAGTATTTCACGACTAACCTCTTCTCGCGAAATCATTTTTAGGCGAAAACTAAATTTTTCTCAAAATCACACAGAAACGTTTGCGACTAACTCGCGCCTAATTCGCAACTAACAGCTTCTCGCGAAAGCATTTGTGCTTCAGTGGCTCTTCTCTTGACTTCCTCGCGACTGTTTCGCTACTACCTAATCCACGAAAAACGCGTGTTTTCGGTTTCTATGTAGCAGATGTGACAGTTTTTTCAAACATTTTTCACTTCCTTTGCACAAGTCTCTCGAAACCCTTTCAACCCAAATCACTATTTCATTCAAACCCCATCATTTTCAAGCAAAAACTCTGCAAAATCTTTTCAAGGTATGTGTTTCTAACACTATTTTCACTTTTTATTTTTGGATTATGCAGAATTTGTGCTTAGGTTTTTGAAAATTGGGGGTTTCCAAAATTGGGTTGGGTTTCTATTTTTTGTGAATTTTTTTTTCAATTCTTGATTGGGCGTAGTCCCATTTCTTGTTTGTGTATCTGTGCTGGCCCCATGTGGCAATTTGAACTTGTATTGAGGCATGTTTCATCATGTTCATGCATTTTTCATAGTGATTATAAACTGTTGCATGTTAGGTGTTTGACAGAATGTCCAAGTGACATTCTTTGGTTGTATTGGACTCAAATGAGTTCCTTTACTTGAGTTTACTTTGATTGAACTTGTTTCACATGCTTTGGATGTGTTTAACTCGCTTTGTTCTCAAATGCCATGCCTTGCACACACTGTGCACACTTTAGGCATCTCTAGGCACACCTCATGCACCTCCAGATGCACACACAAGCATCACCAAATGCACAGCCTATGCACATACAAACACACTCACCTCTTTCATGCATTGTGAGTCTGATTACATGGTTTAACATCTTTAGCATGTTGTTTTGTGTTTATTTACTCTATTTTTGAGTTGTTCTATTATGTTTTAGGTTGTTTTACCTTTAAGTTGAACTAATGTGAAGCTAATCAAGTTTATTGTTTTCTTTTTTATGTTTCTACATTTGGTTCTTTTTTGTTTTTGCATTCCTTTGCACAGATGGCTCCTACTAAGCATGCAGCCACTAAGAAGCCATCTTCCAAATGCGCACGCACTAATTCTGTTCATTTCAAGTGTGCTAATGCTGATATGAAGTTTAATGATTGCTACAAGGGAGCAACCATTATCATGAAAATGGTGGTCAATTTAGAATCCCTTGAGGGCATTTTCATCCCTGAGTTGTTCAAAGAAAGGACATGGACCAAACTCTTGAACTCGGTTGAGGTTGTCTATTCAGAGATCATAAGGGAGTTCTTCTCCAATGCTGCTATAGACGGAGATCGTATAGAGTGATAGGTCAGGCACAAGGAATTTATGATTACAAGGGAGATCATCCAAGATTTTTTGGAAGTTCGTCCAACCTCACAGCTAATTGCAGTGTAGTATGAGGATAGATTGGGATCTACGGTTGAGATGATAAGGACACTTGGTGGCACACCTAAGAAATCATCCATGAACACAATACCATTTTCACCGAAGATGAGAGCTTTGGCATATGTGATGATCCATAACTTATATCCGGTCATCAACCGCACCACTTTATCTGCTCCAAGGACAAGATTTTCGTATGATCTCTTTACCCACAAAGAGATAGATATTTGTGGACATATCTTCCATGTGTTGAAGAAGAGTATTAAGAAGAAGAATTCAAGAACTGTAATGCCATTTCCCTCACTGATTATGGGATTAATTGCGAAGACAAAGCTCAAATTCCCAAGTGGCCTCACTGTGGTTCCAAGGGACTATCCCATTGGTGCACACACAGTCACCAGGAGCACAGCCCATATCAAAGGTTCCAAGACAGGTGTGCATACGATACCACTGGTTCGTGTTACGGATAAGGGTGAAGATAAGGAGGAGGAGATTGATAGATTCACTTCTGCCACAGAGCCATCAGCTCGGCCATCATCCTCAGCACTAGTATGAGGACTAGACAGACTCGACCATCTTCTTGATAGAGTAGAACAGATGTACACTATGTTAGATTCCCATATGCGGCACACAGCGGACTAGTTTGCTTATGTCCAGGGTCAAATCACAGCCTTATCATCTCAAATCGATGACTTATTCGTCAACCCTGGTTCAGACTCCGAGTCCGACCAATTCTAGTCCTTTGGCCATTCCGGTTAAAAAGAGGGAGAAAAATTTTGAGGGGGAGCTTGCACAGTGTTAGGGGGAGCATAGGTTCAGACTTAGAAACATTGGTTTATTGGTTATCGGTTTAATTGGGTTTTTTTTTTTTGCTTTTATAACTGCTGTTTTTACTGTTTTTGTTTAAGACTTCAGTACAATTTGCTCTTAAATGTTTTTCAGTTTATATTCAGTATGTTTCTGTCTTTCTCAATGCTTGTGTAGCATTCTCTTTTGTACTTTTAGATATTGCTAAAATGTCTTGAGTACTTCACACTTGTGCCTTGGTAGGATTGTTCCTAGATGCATATACTTCGTGTATCTTGCATTGGTTGTGTGATTGGACATGCAAGTAATCATAAGTGATTACTTCGTTGTACATGTCCGGATGAACATTTACTTGGTATATGTTCATTGGAGTCATTCTTTAATGACTACCCTTGTTTGATCAAGTGTTTGTTTGCATGATATCTTTTGTTTACATACTTGATCGCACTATGCTTGCTCTTGTTCATACCTTGTGTTCAACTTGTCATAAGCTTAATGAAAATTTTGTTTATGTGTGAGTGTTTCAGGTTACAGGTATAAACTGCAAGTGTTTCACGGTTTCTAGATTAGGTGTGAGTGAGTTTTGCCATTGTTCCCAAACTCACGTTTAAGTCTAGAGTCTGTTGTTAGGGGTTTTGTCACGGAATAGCCAAAGGGAGAGATTGTAAAGTTGTGATTTACAAATTTGTATTTTGTTAGCTTTTATTCCGTGCCAAATTTGATTGTAATTATTTTCAATCATGTGTACCCTGTATTTATTATGGGATTTGATTGTAAGGGTTGTGTGCTAGAGAGAGAGACAGTGTGAAGACTCAAGCAAGTGAAGACAGAAGACTTCTTGCGGGTGTCTCGTGACTAAGCTTTCTGCGAAGTCAAGCATGTGCCTTGCACATGACTAGAATGCAAAGAGTCTGTACAGATGGAGATAACTGTGTCTCACGAGTATCTCGCGGGTAAGGCCTTCCCGTGAGACACCCGCGAGATATTCTGTTATGCCAATCTATACTGTCTGATACACACTTTCTGTACCCTCACTATATATACCCTTATTACCCACAAATGTGAAAGAGAACTTCTGAGAGAAAACCCTAGCTAAAACACTTGAGAGTTAGAAATTGTTATACCAACAATTCTCTATACATTTGTTTGTGGAATTTCCTCATCTCCTACCTCTCCATTTCTATACCATTGAGAGGTCAATAGCCCAAACACTTACCACACCTTTTGAGAGTGTCCAGTGAGGTTTTGGTGCTGCTAGGAAACATTGGAAGAAGCCAAGGATGGCAGACGCAACATGGAGCTTGTTGCGGGATCTGGAGAGCTAGACAAGACACGGTTCCGAGAAGCCTTGTTGGAGTAGGAGCTTGGAGGGCTTAGGTACAGAGGGTAGATTAGGCTTGGAGGGTCTCTTGCTTACCCATGTATCCCAACTAATTGTTTAGTGGATCGATTTCTGCTTGGAGGGCGGCAGAGAGGTTTTTCGTCGAGTTCTTCAGTTTCCTCTTCGATAACACGTCTCAGTGTTATCTATGTTTGCATCTCTCTTCCCTACTCTTGTTCATTTCATTTTACTGCTGTGTTGCTTTAAATATGAATTAGAGTAGCTCTCTTGTTTGTTTTCTTGCGTTTACACTATTCCGCACTTAGTATTAAGTTAGTATAAAATCAATTAAGTCATAATTTGAATTGGGGGTCTACACAAGCTCTTATGTTTTCACACATTTCGAGCTTTCAATTTTTCTATACTATCTTTAATTTTTTATAATGTAATCGGATTAAATTTAACAATCAAAGAACAAAATAATAATAATAATAACTTAAAATACAAAACTAAATCATATCAACCTAAATTAGAGTTCTTAAAAGCACAAAAATTTATCAACCTAAAGTAGAGATGCAATAAAAAATAAAAATCCACCAAAACATTGAGAGAGAGAGAGAGAGAGTGAGGAGAGAGAGAGAGAACTATGCAAAGAATGGAAAATAATGACAAATTTATAGTAAGAGAGAAAGGATAAAAAGAGACAAATAAAGGAAGATGAAGGGAAAGATGAATAGCAATATTAAAGTAGAGGGTAGTGGGAAGATGAAAAGGTAAGGGAAGAAAAAAGATTGAAGAAAGTGTAAATATTTAAAAAATAAGTGAATGTAAAAAAAAATATTGAAAAATTGGAAATAAAAAAGAAATATATATAGATGTTAAAACCGACAAAGATGAATATGTAAAGTCAATAATCTATATATATATATATATATATATATATTTGTAAAAAAAAAGGAATAAATAATAAATAATAATTATGTGACGAATGACATGGTGATGAGGTGGCGCAACAGGAGCTCAGCGGCAATAAATGCCACGCTTCAGCTTATACTATCTTTAATTTTTTATAATGTAATCGGATAAAATTTAACAATCAAAGAACAAAATAATAATAATAATAACTTAAAACACAAAACTAAATCATATCAACCTAAATTAGAGTTCTTAAAAACACAAAAATTTATCAACCTAAAGTAGAGATGCAATAAAAAATAAAAATCCACCAAAACATTGAGAGAGAGAGAGAGAGAGAGAGAGAGAGAGAGAGAGAGAGAGAGAGAGAACTATGCAAAGAATGGAAAATAATGACAAATTTATAGTAAGAGGGAAGGGATAAGAAGAGACAAATAACGGAAGATGAAGGGAAAGATGAATAGTAATATTAAAGTAGAGGGTAGTGGGAAGATGAAAAGGTAAAAGAAGAAAAAAGATTGAAGAAAGTGTAAATATTTAAAAAATAAGTGAATGTATAAAAAAAATATTGAAAAATTGGAAATAAAAAAGAAATATATACAGATGTTAAAACTAACAAAGATGAATATGTAAAGTCAATAATCTATATATATATATATATGTAAAAAAAAGGAATAAATAATAAATAATAATTATGTGGCAAATGACATGGTGATGAGGTGGCGCAATAGGAGCTCAGTGGCAATAAATGCCACGCTTCAGCTTTTAGTAATATATAGACTAGTCGCTAACCCGTGCGATGCATGGGAAAACTATTGGAAAATATATTTAATCCATATTTTTATTCTATTAAATTTAATCTTTCTATAAAAAGGGTATAACATCATTTTCAATAGTAAATCTATAGTTTTATAATATCTTAAACTTTTTTTTTTCCATAATAGCATAATGTGTTATGATCACAAAAGAGTATGTGTAAAATCTAACAGTGAAAAGTTGTTCTTAGAGGGTCAGAAATGTATTAATTTTGTTATATAAAAGCATAACTTTTATCACATTTTATACTAACTTTACAAATTTATAGCATTTATCTTTTAGTTAAGGTTGTATTAGAGGAGTGGAGTTTTAATTGGATGTGTTTACAGTTAATATTTACACACCTTTGTTTCAATGGCCAATTAACATTTTACAAAATTGACCAAAATGACATTTTACACTAGTCAAAGTTTGCATCAAATTTTTCAACACAAAAAAATAATAATAATAAAATAAAGATCAATTTAAACAATTATTCAACTTCCACCTAAAGTGCGCAACAAACCATTTCCCAATTTTCAATTTCATTATTAGTTGTCTCAACTTCATATTGCTACTATACCAAACACCTCTTTAGATGCATACTTAGAAGCATAGCATCCCATAAAAACCTCTTGCCCAATTGACATTAAGCTAGAAAAGCAAACAGCCCCAAAAAACATGCAACTACTTCACACTCTTGGCTTTAGTATTCTTCGAACCAAATGCTTACTAAACATCAAATTTTGTATATCAAATTGTTGCACACTCTGAATGCTTTTATTCATTTGTTAACAATTTCCACAATTACTACAACAGGCAATTGAAAAAAATTATATAGCAATAGTAACTAATAATGTTAGGTCTATCTTTATCTTCAAGCTAACATAGTGACGTTTGAGGGAACATTTCAACTTAATGGGGTGCAAGCAGAATGCAAATCAAACTATGATAAACCACTGCTATAAAAAATTGTAGGTCCTCCCATTCCTTCTTGCAAGCCAATAGTAGCTGTAAGAGTTATCACAATTACTCAATTCCATGAGAGTATTCCACCTGATGGTCTTGACCCAAGCATCCTCCTTATATATCCCATCCCCTGCATGTTAAAATTTTTAAGAATGAAAATTGTTAATTGGTGGTTTCAAGAAAAAGTCACATTTGTACAAAATATAAGCAACCTAACTCATTTGCTTGAGGAAAGAAAGACCAACGCCTCAGTAAAAAATTTCTGACTACAAATAGGCAATTACTTCAAATTAGCCACCAAAAAAAAAATGCAAGTCTACAACTCTTCCCAAACCTAAAAGAAAATAAAAAGAATGAAATAAAATGGTCATCAAAGCATCATTCACAATAATATAAATATATATATATATATATATATATATATATAAGTGCCTAAAATAACTATAGACAACCAAATCAATTAAAAAGTAACAATATACACACAAAAAAAGAGCCTCATGTGAGGATTATGCTACTCTTTTTAGTTTTTTTTTTTTTTTTTTTTTTTTTTTTTTTTTTTTTTTTAACTTTAAATCTCACTTATCAAAAAGTAGAATTTTTTTTTTTTAATCTCACCATTCTGTGAGTACCATCATCAATTGGAAACAACTGGAGCTTCAGCTTCATAGAAGTATATTGTTCTCAACAAAAAATTTTTACAAAAAGGAAGGCAAAGGAGGTAGAACTTTGCCAACAAAATCAGAATCTTTTTGGCCTAGAATTATATTGGAAACAAATAATGCCATCAAAAACTTTAGATGTCTAGAATTTAAATCCTTTCAGGAATATAGAAAGAAAGAAAAAATAGGCACCCTCCTAGAGCACCTAGGCCATGTTCAACCTCTTTATCCATAGCTACCTGCTACGATTGCTTAGTTGCATTGAAAACCAAAGAAAACCCAACAAATGTAGCCTTTTTGCATTTATTATATGTATATGATGAGACGACATCAGCTAATATCCAATGCTTAGCCCCTCAGGGGTGAAAAGCCCTTGGATTAAGCATCTCTTATGAATGAAAGTATATGCAGCCAATTACAACAATTTAACCCAACAGAGCAAGTTGTTAAACAATTGTTTTTGTTAAAAATAAATAATTTTCCTTTGAAACAAATAGAAGCTCATTTAGCAAATATTTGTTCCTTGGAAAATAGCAAGACGTAGATGTAATGGAAGATGTAGCCCACTTTATCAATGAAGAAAAGCCAAAAGAAATTGGTGCATAGAAACGTGATTTTATAAAAAAATTTCTAATAGCCATTATTCACAACAGCATGCTAAATTCCTAAATGTTTCTAAAAGAAATTTCACTGAACACGTGAACAATAACTAAAAATAACGAACATTGAAGAGTGTAGGACTACCACAATACTATTAATGCCGACTCCCTAAAATAGAACACCAAAACCTTCTCATAGCAAACTCATAAATAATAAATTAATAATTGAGACTTTGAGACTTTGCAAATACTAAGTGGTATTAAAAATAAAGAAAAAAACCACAGATTGAAAGAAAAGGAAAAAAATATTACATTGGTTTAAAGGAAGTATGGAGTAGTCATGAAGGCCCTCTAGAGATGCTTCTTTCACAATCACATGAAATTTGAATATAAAATCTAAAGAATTGGCACCTCTAGGATATGGAATTCTGGAATGTGTGAACAACTAAAAGGTGTGTGTCTAATGTTTCTTCACCAATCTGAAAGGTAGGTTTGCTCATGCTATGACAGAGGCTAAGGTTTTCGACTTTCTTATTAAAGATTATAAAACTATCCCCAGTTATTTTTAAGTCATTATAGTAGAGATCAATTGTAAATCATATGTAATGTCAATAATTTTGCGTCCTTCTGAAACATGTTCAGGTACTATAGATTTAACCTTACACGGTGGGCATAATTGCATAAACCCCTCTGAGATTAATGATAGGCCAAAAAAACGAATTGACCCCTTGTGATAAATTAACCAATTAATTTAGCCAAGTGAATTAATTAAGTTAATTAACATGCAAAGCGTAGTAGCACAAACAAATCACCAATTAAACTAAGTATGCAGCGGAAAATAAATTGACATAGTGATTTGTTTATGAATGGGGAAAACCTATATGGCAAAAACCCCACTGGGTGATTTTAAGGTCACCACTCCCAAAATTTCACTATTATCACAACAAGCAGTTACAAGTAAAGGAATCCTAGTACCTTATACAAATCTAAAGTTGAACCTTTACCTCAATACCCAATTGGACTTGTTCTGTAGTGACAATTTCTCCTTTTGATGCATGGCTCCTAGTACGTGACTAACCAATTGCACGAATCCCAGTACATGACTTCAATTACCAATTAGAGAAGGTTGTTGGCTGCAAAATTCTTCAGTTCATCCCAACGATGAAGATCAAGAAGATGCTTGGTCACAAAACCCTACGGTGCACAAACACAGCAACTTATTCACAAGAATGATGAACTAGAGAAAAAACTGTGTCTCCGGTCACAAATTGCTTGAACAAACTTTGCTTAACACTTGTGCAACTTGTGTACTCTTTGACGGCCTTTAAAATAATCGTTTTATATGTCTAGGGTTGTGAGAAAAGAAAGCTCAAACACATAGTCATGGATTAGAGTCAAAACAAAATTGAAGTTCTATTTTTCATAAACCTCGACAGATACCTTATCTATCAAGCTGCTATCGAGCCACAAGGCTGGAACAGCTTCTTAAGCTCGATAGATGGCTAGTTGTTGAGCTTTAATGACTGACACTTCTTTAGCTTGTTTCTTGGATAGACTTGCATGTTTTCAACACTTGATCTTGAAACACAGTTTCTTGAAGTATTAAATACATCCTAGATATACCCAAATACAAGTAAAGTGCGTTTTGTCAAAGAATTAGCAAATTACATAAAATAGTGACATATGTTCTTAATAAGTGAATCACATATGTCCTAACAATTAATACTGAAACGCAATCAAATTAGTAAGTAAATATATGCATGTCTACACACATACATAGTTCACTCAGCAAGACTACCTTCTAACCAATTTGTCACAGATTTACTTCACTTTTATGTCACTTGCAGTTGCAGGCCTGACAATTTTTTGGCTTTTGCGCACTTATGCAAGTTTTCCCCACTATTAGTAGTTGAATAAAAGTGAGCTTGTTTGTATTTTTAAAAATGAGGAGGAAGGAAAAAATATTTATGGATTTTCATTTATATTAGGGGAGAGGGGGAAGAAAAAGAAGAAGAAGATATTAGGTAAGTCAATTATATATATATATATATATATATATCATTTTAAGTTTATTTCTCTCACCAGCACAATCATTTGAATTTTCAGAAGATGCATGCAGCTCTATATTTTTCTTTAATATCTGAGGATGGGTAATATAAATAGTCAAGATTGGAGATTACCTACCAAATGTCAAAGCATTGAAATTCAATTTTGTTATCTTTCCTTCAAGACTTCATCATTATGGTCAGTCAACACAAAATGATGGAAAAATTTACTGCAAAGTATTCCAATTGTCACGTCCCGAACCCAACTATAAAGATAGGCACGTGACAACTGCTGCACGCATATAAAGTAAGCACCCTACAAGTGTGCAAGGCCTTCTTAGCAACTAAAATTTATCCTAAAAAATTAAATCAAATAAATCCAAAATACCTCAAAATTATTTCTTTATGAATAGATCTTTAATAATTTAATAGGAACAAAATCCCAAACCTCATGTACATAATGCCAATTGGTCAATGAATATAAAACTATTAGAAGACCATCCAATCCCAAAATCACTAAGCTTCTTTTCCTACTCACAACACAGCATCAAAGTGCCCAAAGCTTGCTATTCTTCACAATCTGAAACTGGAGGGGAAAAAGGGGTGAGTTGATAACTCAATAAGTAATCAAAATCCTAATAAGTTCTATCAAGCAATAGATCTGTAAAGTAATATGATGTAATATGAGTCTTCAAAAGTTATGATATATTATGGGTTTTCAAAAATAACTAAAGAAGTTTCATAATCTTAAAATAATATTTTGCAAATAGATCACATACTTTAATCTTACAATTATATCATAGATGGTTTAGAAAGTAGTCAGTTTTTCATATATCAAAAGCTATAACTTACAATAGGTTCCAAAAATGCATAAGCAGTTTTAACGACTCAAAATAATTAAATATTCAAATGTAATTCATATTCTTAACAATCTTATGACTATGGCCACGCTATATCCCCGTGACTGGGCATCAAAGTACTAATGAATAACCCCCATTGGCTGGGAATCAAAGTACCAATGAATAACCCCCATTGGTTTGGGTATCAGAGTACAAATGAATAACCCTCATTGGTTTGGGTATCAAAATACCAATGAATAACCCCCATTGGTTGGGTGTCAGAGTACCAATGAATAACTCCCATTGGTTTGGGTATCAGAATCAATTCATAGTCAAATTGTCCATAATCATATATATGAAATCATAGTTTCTAACAAAAATATATCTTATTCAAATACGTATATATATAATCATATATTCAATATTCAAATATATTTTTGATATTTCTATATTCTTACTTTAAATCAATATAGCAAAAAAAAAAAAAAAAATTTAAATAAAATAATTCTTATATTCAATGCTCATATGTATTTGTGAAAATTCCTTATTCTTTACTTTGAATCAGTATAGCTAAAAACAATTAAATAAGATATATCATATATTCAGTAATCAGATATATTTGTGATAATTCTTTACTTGAAATCAGTAATACAATAGAAATAAAATTGTAACATCTGTAAACAATTTTCAGTAGTTAAAATACGCATAATAAAACCAATTCGGATAAGGTTACTTACCTCCAAAAGCTATTCCAAAAGAAACTTTTCCTTAACAATTCCTCTAAAATCTTTAGATTTCACCTAGGCAATTTTCAAACAATATACTCAATTATCAAATAATTCAAGAAAACTTATAACAGTATCCAGCCAAAAGAGAGACTATTCAAAATAACCCATAATTTCCCACTATCCACTCACACCAATATCCCACGTAAATTTACAATATTTTCACTCTCTTTATTTTCTATCACTAATAGTTCCTAGGAATCAAGTCTATAGTTACACCATACCTATAGGCATAAAAGGGCCAAAAGTATATCACACATTATTATATTCGTGAGTTGATATATATATATTTATATATATATATATATATTTAATCACTTAGTCAGACCTACTGCTTCCCCTTTACACCCCAACCAACCAAATAAACAAATACAATAATAATAAAGAAAAGGAGCTGGCATTGCTTTCTCAAGGTGGTAAATCCATTTATCATATATACATATATAAATGTATATTTTTTTTCTTCCCTGTCAGTGCCGCCGACCATAGCTCTCTTTTGGCATGAGGGCAAAACCAAGAAAAGCACTATATCAAACCAGAATCAAGCTCCTGACATGCTTTTACAGAAAAATACTATTTGACACCTATATTTTACCTCCGTAATTTATCACACCACCGGCCAACACCATAACTTTTTTCTATTCACCAAAATTCAATTCGGTAAACCTATGCAGCACTTACAGTTAACACAACACCGGCAGGGAAAATAGATCTTATTCCTTCTTCGTTTACATCATCATATTCATTGGATTTTTTTTTTTTTTTTTAAATAATCTCACTATTGGCCAAAATATTCATTAAAAAAATACTTTAATTCTAAATAAAACTTAGATTTGACAAGAAGATATTTTTAGGCTCTTACCTCCATTGTGTAGTCAAACTTTCTCTATTTGAGTAATTTGGATAGTCACCTCTCTCAAAACTTAATAAGCTTATATATAGTTAGGGTTTCAACCTTATTTTCTAAAAACTCCCTTATAAGTATAAATTATAAAATTGGTCCCACATAAAGTTACTTAAATACCCCTCTTTTTAAATCTTTTTTTTTTTTTTTTGGGGTATTACACCAGTAATCCCTGTATCTCAAACAACATAAACCATGTTATGGTACCGAGGTCTGACACTGTACCATAATAAAGCTAATTAAAATACAGTCATAATATTTGGGGAAAGAAAGAAAACATTGCATAGGATGTAGTCCAGAAGTTACAAATGATATGAACCAAAAATTCCATGTGGTCTTAGTCTTAGTCTTACAAAATACATGTACTGTACAGTGTGTACACAAATTTTGACAAGAAATTCATTTCCAACAACAAAATAAAAATCGAGGCCAATGACAATGTATCCAAATCAGAGTAGTGCTTCCAGCTTTTCTACTTATCATAACAAAAATCACATATTTTTAAGGATTACATATTTGTTGAGAGGATGAATAACAGATAATCCTCATATTTTCCTGACGGATGTTATCAAACGTAATATATAGCGTACATTCAGTTGAATTAAGTAGTCAATTCAAAACCTTCTCCATTAATAGATGCTTTCATGTAAGAATGTAGTATTATTCTTGAAATAGTAATATCAATTCCTTTCTGACAAATAAAAGAGCATCACCAACATTACACATGTCGATATTACAAATTAACTTCTAGATAATTTCAAAAATCTAATAACTAAAAATCATTATCATGCAGCCATTATATATGGGTTTAAAAGCATCCTATCAATCATTCAGACCCATTGCATTATCTAAGGTAGAAAATATTTATAAAATTTAAGCAATAATAGATCTTGACGATCCTAAAAAAACCATCTAAAATGTTAGATCTTGATTAGCTTGCAATAGATACTTGATACCTACAAGAGGTCTGTATCTACACTCTTCAACAACCACTCTTGTCTGATTAGTTTTTTAAGCTTCCATAAATTTTTATATCAAGATTAGAAGCTGTCTGCACTAAATTCATTGGCGTCTAGCTTCACTCACCCACCTTTGGTTCCGATTGTACCATAACAGCCAGGCTATATTCAGCATCACCTCCACCTCCATGACATGCCCATTTTGCTAATAACACTATGCCTATGGAAACATCATGGTTGGTCTCTAGACTTCTGGCACTTCTAAGTACTCCCATATTTCATGTGTCACTAATCCTACACTATCCCCACATATTTCACTTGAGAATGATGAAATTATTTTCCTACAGTAAAGATTGAACTTATTCATAGGTAAAATATTTTGGATCACCTTTCAAGCAAAAATTTTAAGTTATGGCTGCACATTTAGTGTCCAATACAAAGAGAAGCACTTTTTAGTACGTCACAGCACATCATGTTTGATATAATGTTTAGCTAAATAATTGTCTTTCAAAGCCATCATTCTTTTTGTAATGAAAATATTTGCAAGCACTTTGACATGTTTGATATAATGTATGGCTAAATAATTGTCTTTCAAATTCAATGTTAGTACATTCAATGCATTTAGTGTGCCATTCTGGTGTAATTCATGGACTTGCTTGGTAAAATATGCAAAGTATTTTTTCTGGAATTGGAAGAAGGAGAAAAACATTGAAAGCAATGGGATAGTGTTCTATATTATTTTTTTGGGCAATGAGCATTTGTTACCCACATAATCTTATCTGGTGTATTTCTTATTTAGAGTAATTTTAACAATGGCTGAGATTGAAGCTACATCAAACAGGTCTTGTAACTTTACCAAGTCCCACTCTCCTGTCACTGCATCAAATAGCAAACTAATCTAGAGTTTCTAGGATAACTTCGTTGTAAAGTTCTTATAATCATTTATTGATAAATGGATGATTTAGATTTTCCTACATTATTAATAACTTAAATAGATGCTTAATAATCAAAGAATCGACTACTCACAGCTTTAGCTGAAATGTCACAGTGGGAAGCATGCTGTCTAGACTTCTTGTCAAGTGTCTTCTACAATTAAAATGTGTTTGTAGGGCCTAGCGTGATCTCAATTCCAATCCCAAATTTGCCAAATATCTCCTCAAACATTTTATCATCCAGGAGCAACTAATGCTCATGGAGAACTTACGTTATTTGGTGCAGTATGAGTTTTCCCATATTCTAACTTCCTGCCATATATATTAAAAAGACACTTATATTTATGATCCCAATTAAGCTCTTTAAGATACATGATGCACAAATTACTAAGAACAAAGGTCATAACGAATTACTATAAATTGATGTTTTCTCTAAAAATTTTAGGAAATATGGGATGAAAGTAATTGTTGACCTGCATGCAATTCAAGGATTACAGAATGGACATATCAATGGGACAAGAGATGGATTTCAGGAATGGGGAGATTCCAATATAAAGGATACTATGGCAGTCATAAACTTCCTAGCAAAAAGGTTCAATAAACTTAACTTTTATTCTTACTATAAAGTACCATATGTTTGATTTACTGCTAAAGTTGTTTTTTGATAAAATGGTTTGAGAACGCTCTTTAAGAGTGACAGACTACATGTGCAATATAGACCACTCCAATAAGAGAAATTGATGAATTTTGAATGTTCCCTAAATCCTAAATTAGACCTTGTTTTTGTGCAGGTATGGAACATTTCAAGTCTTGTAGCAATTGAGTAAATGAATGAACCTTATGCACCAGGAGTCACTCTAGACAACCTTAAAATCTATTATAAATTCGGATACGATGCTGTGAGAAAGCACAAACCAAGTGCTTATGTGATCCTCTCAAACTAGTTGGGAAATGCTAATACAAAGGAGCTACTCTCATTTGCTAGAAACTTCAATCATGTAGTCATTAACATGTGTTAAGGTACAAATTTTTGGGCTCTAGTCTCATTAGCCCACTCACTAAAATACCCATACAAACCCATAAACCATTTTTGGGCCCACATAAATATTTCCTGTTGGAAAATTACATGTTTGTATCACATACAAAACATACATAGCGGAAAATTAACGGATCTACTTCATTCGTAATTGGTAACATGTACTATGTAAATTTCAGAATATAAGAACAAGAGAGTGTACCTTGGTGTGGTGAATTTCAAAACAAAGATTAGAAGCACTTGGGAACACTCTTAATCTTCACTCCAATTCCACTTGATGCCCAAGAAGTGTAGTCTCTCAATCAGTTATATGTGTATGTTTAAGAGAGAATTAGAGAATCTCTAACACTCACATACAAAACCATTTTTATGTTCTTGCTAATTCTGTATGTTTTTCTCCTTATAACTGATTATCTAATTGGGCTAGCCTTTGAAGCCTTTCCGCTTTAGTATGTGGCTTGGAGTGGGACTAAAAGGGAACAAATAAGACACTAACTCCAATGGGTCTTGGTCTTTTTTGTCAACTCTTGACAAGTTGAAAGTTACTATTAATTATATTTAATACCACTATATAAATATATTTAATACCACTATATAAATATAATAGCACTCTAGGCCTTATTAATAAATTATATTCCAAGAATTTATTGTACATGCAACCCCTTCATAAAATATTCGTAGTAACTATAAATGTAGACTGCCACTTTGTAGATTGCTACATCTTAATCCTTGAGTACCCGGTTTAATTCTTTAAAGTTATTCATCATATATTTATGAAATCCAATTTCATAAATATATACTTTAGTAACTTTTTACCAAAGTGGTTAGGCCTAACTCTCTGAATAACTGAATCTATTAAACTTATCTCAAGGGAATATTTTATATCTCCTTTAAGAGATTGTGAATTCCATCTTGAGAATATATGTTCCATCAACACCAAATGTGGCTACCCAACATACTGAGGCTTTGATTGTTACTTCAGATCTCACTCCTGATATATTAAAGTAACCTACACTCCATGATCAGGTCCATTATTCTCTCAGGATTAAGAGTTTATGTAAATAGAAGTCTTGAAATTTATTATTCATTTGACAATCATTAGGAGAATAATAAATCTCACAGCGGTCCAGTTCAATATGTTTTAACTCTTAAAATATATCAACACATCAACTAGAAGTCTTCACTTCCATGATCAAGACAAATCATCTTAATTGATATGTTATAGTCTTCACAGATGAAATGCCCAATTTCAACACCGACTACGAATTAAAATTCTAAGTTTACAAAGAACTTGTGATTTATATCTTTTGTGACTTTTCATATAAATCACATACTATGCATCTCATGGACTATATGATAATGTCCGAATATTCATGTTGCCATTATTTTAGATAATAATAAAACAACTTTATTAATCACAACATTAAGTCATACATAATAACGTACATAGCATCATATAATAGGATTTAAGGGCACTAATCCTAACAATCTCCCACTTGCCCTAAAGACTGTTGTGCACTAATCTAACTCCCATTCCCTACAAATGTGATTCAAAAGTCCTTTGAGGCAAGGTTTTAGTAAAGGGATCGCTAGATTATTTACACTTTCAATATTTGCTACTACTACATCTCCATGAGCAACAATGTCTCGAATGATGTGGTACTTTCTTTCAATGTGCTTTCCTTTCTTATGATTCCTTGGATCTTTGGATTGTGCAATCGCTTCACTATTATTGCAAAACAATGTGATATGAATTTGCTCCATTCTCACAACACTAAGATCAGAAAGGAATTTCTTCAGCCAAATAGCTTCCTTTGCCACCTCACAAGCAGCAACATATTTAACTTCCATGGTGGAGTTCGCAATACAAGATTGCTTAACACTCCAACTTATGGCTCCACCTCCCAAGGTGAACACACAACCTCAAGTGAATTTTCTAAAATCAAGATCTGGTTGAAAATTTGAATCTGTATAGCCAATGGGAATCAAATCCTCACACCAGTAAACAAGCATATAATCTGTCATTCTCCGTAGATACTTGAGAATATGCTTTACAGCTTGCCAATGTTTTGGTCCTGGATTTGATTGATATTAGCTGACCATGCCAACTGAATAACAGATATCTAGTCTAGTACAAAGCATGGCATACATGAGACTTCCTACTGCAGAAGTATAAGGAACTTGTCTCATCATATTTTCTTCCTCTTGAGTCTTAGGCCTTTGGTCATCAAACAGAGGAACTCCATGTCTAAAACGAAGTGATCCTTTCTTGGATTTTTGTATGCTAAACCATTCTAGAACCTTATCTACATATCTAGCTTGTGACAAGCTTAACATCTTATTCTTACTATCTCGCCAAAGCTTGATCTGTAGAATAAAGTTAGCCTCACCCAAGTCCTTCATATCAAATTAGCTTGACAACCAAACCTTTACTAATGACAGTACCCCTACATCATTTCCAATGAGTAGAATATCATCAACACAAAGCACTAGGAACATTACTACTTTGTCTTGATGTCTTTTGTACACACATGGTTCATCAAGATTTTGTTCAAAACCAAATGACTTGATTGCTTGATCAAATCTGATGTTTCATGACCTAGATGCTTGCTTAAGTCCATAAATAGACCTTTTCAACTTGCATACCATTTGCTCTTGGTTCTTTTCTATGAAACCTTCGGTTGCATCATATAGATTTCCTCATCAAGATTGCCATTTAGAAAAGCAGTCTTGACATCCATTTGCCAAATCTCATAATCATAATAAGCAGCAATGGATAAGAGAATTCTGATAAATTTAAGCATTGTTACTGGTGAAAAGGTTTCTTTATAATCAATACCTTCTTTTTGTGTATACCCTTTCGCCACCAGCCTTGCTTTAAAGATTTCAACATTTCCATCTATCCCTCTCTTCCTCTTGTAAACCCATATGCAACCAATAGGTTTAATGTTGTTAGGTGCCTTTACAAGATCCCAAACTTGATTGGAATACATGGAATCTAATTCAGATTTCATAGCTTTGACCCAATGATGTGCATCTATATCATTCATTGCCTCTTCATAAGTGTAGGGATCCGATTCAGCCTCTTCTAAGATAGCTTCATAAGTTTCTCCCAAACCTATAAATCTTATAGGAGGCTGAACAATTCTCCCACTATGATGAGGCACCTGTGTACTAGACATCTCATGAATAGTATCTTGTGGTGTATCTGATTCAACCACATCATCTCTAGTTTCATCCATTGGTCGTTCATTTACAAGTTCATTCATTTCAGCTAGTACAACTCTACTTCTAGGAGCAAAATTATTCATATATTCATTTTCCAAGAATTTAGCATTTGTACTAACAAAAACTTTGTTATCCTTATGACTATAGAATAAATAACCCCTAGTTTCTTTTGGATAATCTACAAGCAAACACACCTCTGATTTTGGTTTCAATTTATCAGGCTTCCCTTTCAACACATGTGCTGGACAACCCCAAATGTGGAGATATTTCATACTAGGCTTATGCCCACTCCACAATTCCATGGGTGTTTTGGGAACAGATTTTGATGGAACTAAATTCAAAAGATGTATTACTGTATTTAAAGCATAATCCTAAAAAGAAATCGGTAAAGTTGAATAATTCATCATAGACCTAACCATTTCTAAAAAAGTCATATTCCTTCTTTTTGCTACACCATTTTGTTAGGGAGTTCCAGGTGCAATCAATTGGGATACAATCCCATTTTCAGTTAAGTAATCCTTGAAACCCCAAGAAGGTACTCGCCACCACGATCAGATCGAATGGCTTTCATGCGTTTACCTAATTGATTCTCAACTTCAGCCCTAAACTCTTTGAACTTTTCAAAGGCTTCAGACTTCCATTTCATTAGGTACACATAACCATATCTAAAGTAATCATCGGTAAAAGTGATGAAGTACTCATAACCTCCTTTTTCTTGGGTTGACATAGGACCACATACATCCGTGTGAACTAATTCAAGCAACTCTTGGGCTCTTCTACCTTTTGCATTAAAAGGTCGTTTGGTCATTTTGCCTTCCAAACAAGATTCACAAACTAGAAATTCATCAAAGTCCAATGGCTCTAAGAGTCCATCTTTGATCAATCTTTGAATTATGTTTAGATTAATATGACCTAAACATAAATGCCAAAGATATGCATCACTAGTAGAAGAAAACTTTATCTTTAATGATTTCACATGAGAGTTATTTTCTAATTCAGAATTATATAATTCATGTTTATCAAGAGTTAAAATATAAAGATCATCCACAATATTGCCAGAATAGATAAACACTTTACCCTTTTTTATTACAATATTGTCTTTAAGGATAACACAATATCCAAGTTTACCTAAATAAGTTGCAAAAATTAAATTCCTATGAACATTAGGTACATATAGATAGTCTTCCAATATTAAAACCCTAGTCTCAAAGCATAAATTAAACACTCCAACAGTTACAACCGGAATCCTGCTCCCATCAGCCAAAGTAAGAAACAATTCCCCTTCTTTAAGCTTTCTGGTCTCCTAGAACCTGTGCAAAGAATTGCAAATATGATTAGTACAACCTGAATCCACACACTAAGAATCCGTGGGATTTTGTACTTGATAGGCCAAAAATGTATTGACTCCTTGTGATGAATTAATTAATTAATTAGCTAAGATTATTAATTAATTAAATTAACATGCAAGATGCGTGGTAGCACAAACAAATCATCGATAAACTAAAGTGCAGCGGAAAATAGATTTGACATAGGTGATTTGTTTTTGAATGGGGAAAACCAATATGGCAAAAACTCCACTGGGTGATTTTGAGGTCACCACTCTTGAGAATTCACTATTATCATAACAAGCGGTTATAAGTAAAAGAATCCCAGTATCTTATATCAACCTACAGTTGAACCCTTACCCCAATACCTAATTGAACTTGTTCTGTAGTGATGATCTCTCCTTTAAATGCACAGCTCCCAGTACATGACTAACCAATAGATGCGCGGATCCCAGTACACAACTTCAATCACCAACTAGAGAAGGTTGTTGGCTGCAAAGTTCTTCAGTTCATCACACGATGAAGATTGAAAAGTTCCTTGGTCACAAAACTCTATGGTGTACAAACACAGCAGCTTCTTCACAAGTAAGATGAACTAGGGCAAATTCTGTATCCGATCACAATTTGTATGAACAAACTTTGCTCAACACTTGTGCAACTTATGTCTACTTTTGACGGCCTTTAAAATAATCCTTATATATGTTTAGGGTTATGAAAAAAGAAAGCCCAAACATACAATCACGAATTGGATGAAAAATAGACTTGAAAATCTGAGTTTCATAAATCTCGACAGATACCCTATCTGTCGAGCTGCTATCGAGCCATGGGCTGGGACAGCTCTTTAAGTCTCAATAGATGCAAGTTGTCGAGTTTTAATGAACAACACTTTTCACACTTGAATCTTGGACAAACTTGCATGGCTTTAATACTTGAACTTGAAACATTGTTTCTTGAAGCATTAAACATATCGTAGATCTACCCAAATACAAGTAAAGTGTGTTTTGTCAAAAGATTAGCCAATTACATAAAATAGTGACATATGTTCCTAACATATGAATCACATATGTCCTAATAGTACTAAACATATTTCAAGAAGGAATGAACTTTTCATACCCTTATTATTGGCAGCTTTGAATTTTGGACAATTCTTCTTCCAATGTCCTTTCTCACCACAATGGAAACACTATCCTTTGATCTTCTTTCCTTTGTCGGCAACTCCTAAGGTAATTTGTTTACCATCTTGCTTGGTAAAGTCCTTCTTCTTCTTCTTCTTACCCTTGCTTTTCGACTTAGGTTGAGAAGTAGAAGCTTCAACCATATTAGCATCAACACTAGAAGTACCAAGAATGCCTTCCGCCGCTACCAATTCATTCATTAATTCAGACAATGAATAAATCTTTTGGTTCATATTATAATTGAGTCTAAATTCCTTGAATGATTCTGGTAGTGACTGGAGTATCATATCCACTTGGGATTCTCCATTAATATCGGCACCTAAAACTTCCAGTATATTCAGATTAGAGATCATTGTAAGACAATGCTCCCTCATTGAACTGCCTTCAGCCATTTTGGTATTATAAATTTGCCTCATGGTTTCTTTCCTTGTAGAATGGCCTTGCTCACCAAACATCTCCTTTAGACTTAGCATAATGTTCTAAGCTAGTTCTACATCCTGCATTTAATGCTATAAAATATTTGAGATAGATGCTATGATATATCACTTGGCCATCTCATTAAATTTTTGCCAACGATCATATCGCTGTTTTTCCTCAGGAGGAGCATCTAATGAAGGAAAGCTCGGACATGGTTAAGTAAGCACATATTTGTGCTCTTCGGCTGTAAGAACAATGTCCAAATTTCTTTTCCAGTCAACATAGTTGGATCCAGTCAGTTTGTTTTTATTAAGAATAGTAACAAGTAGGCTAAATGATGCCATTATCAAATTTGAAAATAATAAACATGAATATAATAAGTAAATTGGACATTATCAATTTAGCATATAAACATATAATATGGAACCTTAATAAAACCATAATATAATATATGCAATGACAACCCAATCTCATGTTTAAAATTCCTTGGAAGCAAGTAAATTATAAACACTATGATTGATTGAGAACTATTCTCATTATTAGTGCTATCATAATAACTCTTATCAAACACTAATAACATGTCGTATTTCCTTTAGCCTCTAAGTAATAATGACATAGTTCCGAAGGGAGGTTAACATTAAACTTAGTCTAGTGTACACCGTTAACTGAATTCTATATGAGTCATTACGAAACTCCATGGTAGC
Source organism: Quercus alba (assembly GCA_036321655.1). Classification (NCBI taxonomy): domain Eukaryota; kingdom Viridiplantae; phylum Streptophyta; class Magnoliopsida; order Fagales; family Fagaceae; genus Quercus; species Quercus alba. The sequence continues at coordinate 14,299,621 of CM070302.1, read as the reverse complement.
GTGGTCATTCTTAATGTAAAAACACATATCATCCATCATTAAGAAGTTTAATCTGTAGTTCCATAAATTAAACACCCTCCGAAGGGAGCAAGACATATACGCCAAGGCGAGGTGCTTAATCACACTACTATAAACCAACAATGGAGGTCATGAGATCCAACCCTTGTATCTCTCTCCCACTAGATGTTTTAAATTAAAGGTTTTTATTTTGTAAACATGTGTAATCTAATCACACACAGCCTTGCACTTTATACATTTGAAAACATTTAGAAAAAGTTCAAAATTTCCTTTAGTGGCATTTTCACGAGAATCTCGCAACTAAGCTCTTCCCTTGAAAATAAGTTAAGTCAAAATCGTGAAAACACAAAATTCAGACAAAAACTTTCGCGACTATCTCGCGACTGTTTCGCGAGTAAACCTTACCTGCAAAAAGTTGTGTGTTTTAGAGGCATTTTTCGCGAGTAACTTTGCGAGAAGGTAACTCGCAAAAAACCTGTGTTTTCAGTTTTTAAAGGGAAGATGTGGACAGTTTTCTACGGTTTTTCATGAACAAATAACCACCATATAAACATAATAGATAGAATTTGATATCAAAACTGAATTCCATTGATGTTATAGCCTTAAAGTTCAATTCAACATGCTTGGATTCAAATTTAAACAACATCATAACATCAATATCAGTTTTTATCAAACCATAGTTTCAACAACCATGTAGAAAATTAAATACATATATATATATATATATATATATCTTCTAACATCATGAAACTATTATCTCTAATTCCAAAACTCACAAAACATGTTATACAGATTAGAAATTGAAGACCGCTCTTATACCAATAGTTGGAAAATTACATGTTTGTATTGCATACAAAATATACATAGCAAAAAATTAATAGATCTACGTCATTACTAATTGATAACATGTACTATGTAAATTTCAAAATATAAGAACAAGAGAGTGCCTTGGTGTGGTGAATTTCAAAACAAAGATTAGAAGCACTTGAGAATACTCTTAATCTTCACTCCAATTCCACGTGATACCCAAGAAGTGTGGTCTCTCAATTAGTTATATGTGTATGTTCAAGAGAGAATTAGAGAATCACCAACACTCACATACAAAACCATTTTTATGTTTTTGCTAATTCTATATGCTTCTCTCCTTATAACTAATAATCTAATTGGGCTAGCCTTTTGGGCCTTTCCAATTGGGCTTTAGTATGTGGCTTAGAGTAGGACCAAAAGGGAACAAATAAAACACTAGCTCCAATGGGCCTTGGGCTTTTCTGTCAACTCTTGATAAGTCCAAAGTTACCATTAACTATATTTAATACCACTATATAAATATAATTTCCCTCTAGGCCTTATTAATAAATTATATCCCAAGACTTTATTGTACATGCAATCCCTTCATAAAATATTCATAGTAACACAAAGTCATAAATGTAGACTGCCACTTTGTAGATTACTACATCTTAATCCTTGGGTACCTGGTTTAATCCTTTAAAGTTATTCATCATATATTTATGAAATCCAATTTCATAAATATATACTTTAATAACTTCTTACCAAAGTAGTTAGGCCTAACTCTCTGAATAACCGAACCCATTAAACTTATCTCAAGGGAATATTTTATATCTCCTTTAAGAGATTGTGAATTCCATCTTGAGAATATATGTTCCGTCAACACCAAAAGTGGCTGGCCAACATACTAAGGTTTTGACCATTACCTTTGATCTCACTCCTAATATATCAAAGCAACCTACACTCCATGAATAGGTCCATTATTCTCTCAAGATTAAGAGTTCATGTAAATAGAAGTCGTGAGATTTATTATTCATTTGACAGTCGTTAGGAGAATAATAAATCTCATAGTGGTCCAGTTCAATATGTTTTAATTCTTAAAACATATCAACACATCAATTAGAAGTCTTCACTTCTATGATCAAGACAAATCATCTTAGTTGATATGTTATAGTCTTCGCAGATGAAATGCCCAATTTCATCACCGACTACGAACTAAAATTCTGAGTTTACAAAGAACTTGTGATTTATATCTTCTGTAACTTTTCACATAAATCACATACTATGCATCTCATGGACTATATGATAATGTCCGAATATTCATGTTACCATTATTTTAGATAATAATAAAACAACTTTATTAATCACAACATTAAGTCATACATAATGTCATACATAATAATGTACATAGCATCATACAATAGGATTTAAGGGCAATAATCCTAACATTTCCTACACACTTCCTACCTATTACCAAAATATTCTCCATATAAGCCCCATAACTTATCTTGGGCCTTCTCACAAATATTACCCATATTATCCAACTTGGATTTTCACACAAATACTTATCATACTATCACCAAAATTGGGTCATAAATTATACCATTTCCACAAAATGCCCAAACTCATTCACCTTATAGGCAAAATCCAAAAACCTCAATAAAACCCTTTAAAAGCCCGTTGCTATACGGCACCTCAAAAAGCCCATTGCTACACGGTATCCTAAAAGCCCGTTACTACACGGCAGTTTTTAAAGCCCGTTACTACACGGCACTCTAAAAGCCCGTTACTACACGGCACCCTAAAAGCCCATTGCTACACGGCACTTTAAAAACTCGTTGCTACATGGCACCTCTAAAAGCCTGTTACTACACGACACCTTTTAAAGCTTGTTGCTACATGGTACTCTAAAAGCCCGTTGCTACACGACACCCTAAAAGCCCCTTGATACATGACACCCTAAAGCCCCTTGCTACACGACACTCTTACTAAGTTCGTTGCTACATGGCACCTCAAAAAGCCCATTACTACACGACACCTTTTAAAGCCTGTTGCTACACGGAACTCTAAAAGCTCGTTGCTACACGGCACCCTAAAAGCCCGTTACTACACGGCACCCTAAAAGCCCATTGCTACACGGCACTTTAAAAACTCGTTGCTACATGGCACCTCTAAAAGCCTGTTACTACACGACACCTTTTAAAGCTTGTTGCTACATGGTACTCTAAAAGCCCGTTGCTACACGACACCCTAAAAGCCCCTTGATACATGACACCCTAAAGCCCCTTGCTACACGACACTCTTACTAAGTTCGTTGCTACATGGCACCTCAAAAAGCCCATTACTACACGACACCTTTTAAAGCCTGTTGCTACACGGAACTCTAAAAGCCCGTTACTACACGGCACTCTAAAAGCCCGTTACTACACGGCACCCTAAAAGCCCATTGCTACACGGCACTTTAAAAACTCGTTGCTACATGGCACCTCTAAAAGCCTGTTACTACACGACACCTTTTAAAGCTTGTTGCTACATGGTACTCTAAAAGCCCGTTGCTACACGACATCCTAAAAGCCCCTTGATACATGACACCCTAAAGCCCCTTGCTACACGACACTCTTACTAAGTTTGTTGCTACATGGCACCTCAAAAAGCCCATTACTACACGACACCTTTTAAAGCCTGTTGCTACACGGAACTCTAAAAGCTCGTTGCTACACGGCACCCTAAAAGCCCCTTGCTACACGACACTCTAAAGCCCGTTGCTACATGGCACTCTAAAAGCCCGTTCCTACACGGCACCTCTAAAAGCCCGTTACTACACGACACCTCTAAAAGCCCGTTACTACACGACACCTTTTAAAGCATGTTGCTACACGACACTCTAAAAGCCCATTGTTACATGGCACCCTAAAAGCCCCTTGCTACATGACATCCTAAAGCCCCTTGCTACACGGCACTCTAAAAGCCTGTTGCTGCACGGCACCCTAAAAGCCCCTTGCTACATGACCCCCTAATGCCTATTGCTACACGACACCCTAAACTAAAAGCCCCTTGTTACATGAACCCCTAATGCCCATTGCTACATGGCACCCTAAAAGCCCGTTGCTACACGACACTCTCACTATGTCCCTTGCTACACGACCCCCTAATGCCCATTGCTACACGGCACCCTAAAAGCCCGTTGCTACACGACACTCTCACTAAGTCCGTTGCTACATGGCAATATTTTTACAAAATCTCAAAAGGCCCAAATAATATTTTGGCACCTATCTATAAAACTCAATATTATTTTGGTAACTATTTACAAAAGCTCAAATACTATTTTGGCACCTATCTATAAAGCCCAATATTATTTTTGCAACTATTTACAAAAGCCCAAATACTATTTTGGTACCTATTCATAAAAGCTCAATATTATTTTGGTAACTATTTACAAAAGCCTAAATACTATTTTGGCACCTATTCATAAAAGCCCAATATTATTTTGGCAACTATTTACAAAAGCCCAACTACTATTTTGGCACCTATTTATAAAAACCCAATAATATTTTGGCACCTAATTATAAAACCCAAAACTATTCCTTGACAAAAACATATTCTCATATACTAAAGCCCTTAACTTATGGGAAACATAAAACTACTTATGATACGTTACTACTTCTTCTACAAAAACTATGGAACCATACTTATTTTTCCATAAGAAACTCTAACTATGAAAGCCCATGTATGTCTTCCATGGCAAAACTATTCATTTTATAGGGATGAACAAGCCCAAAGAAGCCCAACAGCAAGGCTTAACTGAGACAGCCAAGCCCTTGTACTCATCCCAGCAACCAAAGAACACTTGATCAACCAAAATAGTTAGACTAACCACCAGCCAAGTTTCAGCATAGCTAGACTGACAGCTGGGGCCCATCACCATCATTTTTAGCTTGTCACGTTAGGGCAAAAGAGGACATGTGTCTAGCTGAGCCTACACCTTCCTTTGGCAAGTTGATTTTCACAATTACTGATGTGACATAAGGTTGGGATGACAAGACACAAGACTAAGGAGCTAATGCCAGCCATTCTCTCCCTCTTCTCCAACACAAACAGTCAAGGAATTAGGGGCAGCCATGAAAGCTTCTAGAATAGCTTGAAAACAGTTCACTGTTATGCCAAAAAGTGTACTTTTTGGTTCATGGACCAAGCACATGAACCCAAATGGGAAAACTTAGGAAAATGTGGTTTGGAAGGCACCAAAGGGATCTGTTAAGGACATATTTTATGTAATTGGCTAATCCTTTGACAAAACACACTTTACTTGTATTTGGGTAAATCTAGGATGTGTTTAATACTTCAAGAAACTATGTTTCTAGATCAAGTATTGAAAACATGCAAGTCTGTCCAAGAATCAAGTGAGAAAGTGCTGAATTTTAAAGCTCGATAGTTGCTTGACACCTTTTGACAGCTAGGCTATCTGTCGAGCTCTTCAGTTGATTGTTATCGTAATCTCGACACCTCTCGATAGCTAGGTTAATTGATTGAGAAATCTCCTGTCTCCTCGATTGCTTCTCGATAGCTGTATCTGTCGAAGTTTAAAGCTCGACACCTCCTCGACACCTCTCAATTGATCAAGGTTATGATAAATTCAGATTTTCAGATCAGATTTTCGGCCCATGATGACATGTATGTGTAGGGTTTCTTTTCTCACAACCCTAAACCTATATAAGGCTTATTTTAGAGGCCGTCACATATGAGAATACAAGGAGAGCATATGCAAAAGGTGACCGATGCCTTATTCTCTCTAAAAGAAGCTGTTGTGTCTTTGCGCCTTAGGGTTTTGTAACCAAGTGCTTCTTGATCTTCATTGTTGATGAAGTGAAAAACTTTGTAGCCAACATATTCTTCTAGTTGGTGATTAAGTCGCGTACTAGGATCCGCGCAATTGGTTAGTCATGTACTGGGATTCGTGCATTAAAAGGGTGGTGTTCATATATTGAAGAGTTCAGAGGTTCTGAATCGGTAGAAGGTTTTTGCTGTGAGTTCATCTACAGGGATTGTAGAGTCTAGGGACAAAAGTTTTGTACTAGATCTGAAACTTCTCTTTACTATAGTGGATTGCTTTTTGGGAAGGTTTCCCCCCAGGTTTTTTTACTATGAAACTAGTTTGTTTCATTGGTTTTCCTAGGTTATCATATCTTGTCTTATTTATTTTTTCGCTGCATGATTTTAACATGATATTGATGTTTGTTTGTTTTAACAAGTTTTATTCATAATAAATCTAATTAACAACTTGGGTTTAAAACTCGTTAATTCTATCAATCGAGGTCTAAATTTCCCAACAAGTGGTATTAGAATGGGCACACTCTGATTGGATTTATTTCCTGAGTGTGATCCATGAACCCTGTTGTCATGGATCTTGGACAATCTCTTTTGATTCCTCCTTTATTTGATGGCACTAATTATGCACACTAGAAGTTTGTATGAAAGTTTTTTTGTAGGCTCTAGGTGAATAGGTATGGCAAGCTGTTGAAGTTGGTTGGATTAAACCTAAAGAAGAGCCGGTGGATTGGGATGAAGAAAAAATCAAAGCGGAAAATTTCAACAGTAGGACCTTGAATGCTTTGTTTTGTGGGGTGACCAATGAGGAATTCAAAGACTGTGAAGGTGCAAAGGCATTGATCATGGACCATTCTTGAGACCACCTATAAAGGTACCAAGGCAGTAAAGACTGTGAAGCTTCAAAGACTCACTAGCAGTTTTAAAGAAATAAGGATGGAGGAGGATGAGACCCTTAATGAATTCTATGCTAAACTCAAGGATATTGTGAATTCTACCTTCAATCTTGGAGAATCTATTGAAGAATCCAAAATTGTTAGGAAAATCCTTAGGTCCTTACCTGAAAGATTCCATGCCAAAATCACTACCATTGAAGAAGTCAAGAACATTGATCAACTTCCTTTGACTGAGCTTGTAGGGAACCTTCAAACCTATGAAATGGGATTAGGCTTAATTGGAAAAGGTGGAAAGATTAAAAACTTGGCTTTTAAGGGTATAAAGGAAGAGATTGAGGACTCTGAAGATGAAGATAAAAGTGAAGATGAAGATGATGATGAGGATGAGGATGAGAATCTAACCTTCATAACTGATGAGATTATCAAGCTTCTTCAATTTAGGAAAAATGATAAGGGAAAACCTCCTAGGAAATCTAAATCCTTAAAGAAGGGCAAGAATGAGAAACCCCTCACCCAATGCTATGAGTGCAAAGGTTTTGGTCATATAAGGATAGATTGCCTAAACTACCTCATAAAAGAAAAGACCAAGGAGTCAAAAGATAAAAGGTTGGTTGCTACCTGGAGTAATACTGAGAATGACTCTTCTGATGAGTATGCGGGTGAATGTAGTCACGTTATGGCCTTTGCTGCCTCAACCGATAAGGTGATTGTGGAGGGTGATAGTGATGATTCTTCTGATGATAAAGTACCCCAGAAGTTGACCCATCAAGAAGCCTATGATAAGCAATGCACTGAATTTATAAAATCTGAAAAGACTTCTCATCTTTGTAGAAAAGAGCTTAATGAGGTAAAAACTGAAAAAGCTGATCCGTCAGTCAAACTAGATAAGACTACAAGGTTAGTTGAGACTCTTGTCGTGGAGAACACCTCATTAGAAGAGAAAGTCAAGAATCTTGAGGTTGAGCTTAGTCAAGCTAGAACTCAAATAGAGAGGATGTCTAGTGCAAAGCTTGATGAGGTCTTGAGTGCTCAAAAGCCTAGTTTTGATAAGACTGGCTTAGGATATGTTATTTCCTCCAGCCCCTCCTCTTCCATGGCTTCTAGATCAAGGACTGTCTTTATGCCACAATCTAAGATAGGTGATAAAGGTATGAAATCTAAAACTAATTTTTCTAATTCTAAATCCTTTGTTAGACCTCATATTTGTCACCATTGTGGTGTTTTTGGACACATTCGTCCTAATTGTTTTAAGTTGTATCCACATAAGCAATTGTCCAAACGGTTACAGGTTTCCTATCAAGGACCTACACTTTAGTTTGGAGAGTTATTAAAAGCTTTGGGCTTTTTAACTCACTTTCAGGAGAATTTTAATTCTTCTATGTCCTTTAGTAGAAATACTAGGACACGTGTCTTTTCATCGTCACGACCAAAGACTCATGCTGTGTGGGTGAGAAAGGAGCCTAAGACTTAATTGTCTTTTCTATTTGTCCTTTACTTTAATTCTTTCTATTTAAAGTAGGACTCTCTTTGCTTGATTTCTTATCTGCTTTTGGAATCATGCTTTCATGTTGTTTGTCTGTTTTTGTTTGGTTGTTTAGTTTTTATTTTGTTTTGTTTTCAAAATAAAAATAAAAGAGAAAAATAAGAAAAATACAAAAACAATGTGTGTTTTATGTACATTGGTACTTGTGTACCTTGGATGACCATTGAAAAAAAGTTTTCTAAACTTTGTATCTCTTGTATCTTAGATGAGCATCTTTATGCACAACTAAGCAAGTGAGCTTTGTGGCTCTTGTTTGTAATAAGTAAGATTAAGTAATCTTTTGTACTTAACACTCGTATCACTCTTTTTGACGGGAAGGACTAAAAAATCCTAAAAGAAAGGCATAAATAACTATCTCACCACTGTTGCCTGCCAATCATGAAATGACACCTGTATGCTTTGGCATAGCAAAAGTGTAGTGTCAATGACATTTGTGTGTTTCGGCATAGCAAAATTAGAATGTTAAATGATTACCACCATTGGGTATTTCTTTTCTATCTCTTATATGCCCATGCATGATTTGCTTAAATAAAAATATGCAAAGAAAATAAAAAGCAAAAAGATCAAAATGCTTTAAATATGATTGCATGCGTGTATTCTAGGAGATGTGGGAGTTATAGGATGTACCTCGAACATGATAGTCCCCATCAAACAGTTATGATTGTGTGTGAGTTAAAGTGATTTTCTCATATCTCAAATCGTCATAACATGTATACACTTATGCAATCTTGCGATATTTTTCACACACAACAAGCAATATTCTTCGCTACTCTTGATACATGTGCAGGTACAATGTGATTTGGCCATCACGAGGTTTTACATGTGTTAATGTATTCTTACTAAATTGTTTTAACTTATTTTTGAAATATAAAATTGGTTAGACTTGTTTAGTGTGTGTGTGTGTGTGTTCTTGGGATTCATGTGCTTGACATTTTTCTTGTTGAGAGATTTGTTTTTCACATGTTTTGCATCTTTCTATTATCTTGTCATCCATAGCATCTTGTTTCATTATATTCATGCATTTATATGGATTTCTTATGCTCCCTAGATCATCCTTGATCATCTTTATGTCTCTCGGGTGAAGCTTTCTAGCTTCTTGTACCCTTTGTCAATCATGACAAAAAGGGGGAGATAAAATTGTGGAGAATATATGGTTTCTTTCTAAGATTCTACATGTTAGAGGGAGAAATACATTCCTTGTAAGGGGGAGTTGTGTTTCATCTTGTTAGGGGGAGTGCTTACCTTCTTTTTCTTGTACACCGATCTTATGACCATGTTTACATACATTATGCTTATCTTTGATATATTTATGATAATGTATGTCTTCTTCACCTATCCTTGCATGTGTTGTTTCTTTTCTATCTTTATACACATGTTTCTTATTTCTTGTATGCAATCTATTATTTCTATTTCACATAAAGATGCCTTGATGAGTTTTGTTTCAAGTGTTTCAGAAATACAGGTTGTCAAAGTCTATTTGCCATAAACTCTCTTCTTGCAAAGTTTTTCAAGAGTTTGTGTTAGGATAGATTATATTGTATTCAACAAGTGAATATGAGTTGAGTGATTTATGACTTCTCTCATATGTTCATTTGTTTGTTGTGGTTTTGTCATGGATTGCCAAAGGGGAAGATTGTTAAGGACATATTTTATGTAATTGGCTAATCCTTTGACAAAACACACTTTACTTGTATTTTGGTAGATCTAGGATGTGTTTAATACTTCAAGAAACTGTGTTTCAAGATCAAGTGTTGAAAACATGCAAGCCTGTCCAAGAATCAAGTGAGAAAGTGCTGAATTTTAGATCTTGATAGCTGCTCGACACCTCGTGACAGCTAGGCTATCTGTCGAGCTCTTCAGTTGATTGTTATCGCAATCTCGACACCTCTCAATAGCTAGGTTGATCGATCGAGAAATCTCCTGTCTCCTCGATAGCTCCTCGATAGATGTATCTATCGAAGTTTAAAGCTCGACACCTCCTCGACATCTCTCGATCGATCGAGGTTACGAGAATTCAGATTTTCAGATCTGATTTTTAGCCTATGATGACATGTATGTGTAGGGTTTCTTTTCTCACAACCCTAGACCTATATAAGGCTTATTTTAGAGGCCGTCATATATGAGAATACAAGAAGAACATATGCAAAAGGTGATCGATGCCTTATTCTCTTTGAAAGAAGCTACCGTGTCTTTGCACCTTAGGGTTTTGTAACCAAGTGCTTCTTGATCTTCATTGCTGATGAAGTGAAGAAATTTGCTGCCAACATATTCTTCTAGTTGGTGATTAAGTCACGTACTAGGATCCGCGCAATTGGTTAGTCACGTATTGGGATTAGTGCATTAAAAGGGTGGCGTTCATATATTGAAGAGTTCAGAGGTTCTGAAATGGTAGAAGGTTTCTGTTTTGAGTTCATCTACGGGGATTGTAGAGTCTAGGGACAAAGATTTTGTACTAGATTTGAAACTTCTCTTTACTAGAGTGGATTGCTTTTTGGGAAGGTTTCCCCCCCAGGTTTTTTTACTATGAAACTAGTTTGTTTCATTGGTTTTCCTAGGTTATCATATCTTATCTTATTTATTTTTCCACTGCATGATTTTGACATGATATTGATGTTTGTTTGTTTTAGCAAGTTTTATTCATAATAAATCTAATTAACAACTTGGATTTCAAACTTATTAATTCTATCAATCGGGGTCTAAATTTCCCAACAGGATCTCTAGCAGAGTTCCCCAGCAGAGGGCTCAAAGATTGACACCTAGCTTGGGGTGACACAATCTACCCTGGGGAGCTCTAATTCTAGCAGCAGACAACCAAGGTTATTAGCCTAATACATGCTCTATTCCCATTGGTTGAGGACAATCATCATTTAATACTAAGTCAGAGCTCTAGCTGCTATTACCCAAAACAACAAGAGCATTCTAAAGTTGAACTTACCACTCTTGGCCAAATCCTAGGAATGATTCCCCAAGGATTTTCTAAAGATTAAGGTTGATTTACCAGAGATTATTCTCCACTAACACTTCAACAAACACCAAGAGAGAAGAACTCCCTCATGAACTTCTTTGTTATCCTCTCTCCCTAACTTTCTTTAAGCTCTTAGTAAGGTTTTGAGCCTTCGAGTTCTTGGTTTCAAACTTAGGAACTAAGCTCTTCAACCACTAGCTCACAAATACCCCTCACACCTCTACTTATAAGCTCTTATCCACCCCCAGCAGAAAGTCCCAGTAACTTCACTAAATACTCATTCTCTTTCACTACTCATACTACCCAAAATGATCCTCACCACTCACTACATATACCAAATCCATGAGCATGCCTTGGTGTCACAATGATCTTGTTGTGTTAGCTGGAATCTCTCTCTCTCTCCCTTCATCTCACACTAAGTTTTCTCTATTACTTGTTATAATGGAACCCATAGTGTTTGTTTATTCATTTACCATTGATGGTTATAATGTAATTGTTACTATAGAGTTTTTCCCTTATGTCATTATATTAGATGAATTTTTCTCATTGGAACCCATGGATGATGACTTTAGAGATGTAGACACTCTCCTTAATCTGTAAAATAATTAATAGCTGGAAGTTCATTCTGTTCTATCTCACTTTACTGCTGCGATATCTTACAGCTAGAATATCTTATAGCTAGAATATTTTACCACTGGAATATTTTACCGCTAGAATACTTTACCACTGGAATATTTTACTGTTGGGTTATTTCTTTATTGCAGTATGCTTTTTATTGTGCTAACGTGTCTGTTGTAGGAAATGTGTTTGGGCCATCCCATAATCCTTGTCATTCCCAACCTACGCCCAAGGCATAAGATAAGGCAAATTCTCCAAATCTTCACTGATAGCCTTTGGGTTGTGCTTCAAGCCCATTGTCGAGGGTTGTTCTAGGCCCCTAGCCCAACACAAATCTCATTTGTCAGAAGGAAGACTTTTCCATCCCCGACAACATGCATTACTACAATCTCTATTCGGAGGAGTTTAGCAATATGAATGTACAACAAAACATCGATTACATTAAAAATCAGCAAGCTTCAACACTAAAAACCGTGACAACTTCCAAAGCCCCTCTTAGTTTCATAAACTAATATTTTTATGTAGTAGTGGCAGCCACTGCTATTGTCTATTATAAATCTTTTCTTTTTGGACAGATTTTAAGACCAAGACCACTTTTAAATTAGACCCAAATTCACTGAACCCACAATTCATTCGCAATGATAAATTTCAAATTTGCAGAGAATATCCCAAACTCTAATCTCAATGCACAAACCCACCATGAAATAAATTCTTAAAAAAATCAAACCTTCTTCTCAATATCCCTTAAACTTTCAAATACATAATCTCAAAGACCATTGTGATTCAATTCATCTGCTTTCTACTATATAAACCTATCCCATTTGCAAAACTTGAAATTGTCTTCAAAAGTTAGATACCAAAATGTTAAGACCAAGTCCAAGTTCAATACCGATCCCACCACCAATAGTTTACTAAATCAATAAAAATATCTAACATATGATCTCATATTCACAGATCCACCTCTAAATCAAACCCAAATCCACTACTCAAAAGAAACCAATACCAAACTCTAATCTCAATGCACAAACCCACCACAAAATGAATCACAAAAAAATTCAAACCCAAAGTTCAGTTTCCCCTATAAGTTTAAATATACAATCCTCAAAGTCTATTGTGGTTCCATCTTGGTTCAAATTAGAACCTATAAATTCCAAATGGAAACCAAAAAGAATCAGAATTTAAAATTCCTTATGAATTTTGAATTTATATCTAGAAGAGAAACTATACCCTAAAATCAAGTTTCTAAGTGGTAGCCACATGAACCCAAATAATAATTCACAAAATTAAATCCAAAAAAAAAAAAAAAAAAAAAAAAACTAACAAAAGTAGCATTAACAATACCCAACAACAGTGTTAGTAAAAACCTAACAAAAGTAGCACTAACAATACCTAACAATAGTATTAGCAAAAGTTGGGAAAGAATATTTCTCTTTTTTATTTAATAAACCTAGATTTGATGCAGTTAAGCATGCAACTCTTTATCCAGAAAACAGAGTAGGACCTGCAATATATATATATATATATATTTTATGTCACTTTGTACCATAAATGCAAATATAACTAAATTTAATTTTTTTTAAATCCATGAAAATAGAAGTTATGTCACTTTTAGAATATGAAAAATGTTTTCTTTAAACCAAGTTCTTTCCCAACTTCTCCAAAAAAAAAAAAAAGTTCTTTCCCAACTACCATACATGCAAGAAGAGCAAACACACAATAAGGCAATGCAACTCAACCACCAAATACCATGCATGTACAGATTAAAAATATATACAACTTATTTCAACCCATTACAATTTTATTCTCCTTGATTATATCATGTTCCAAATTCAAATGCAGCAATGAAAACATAAACTAAAGCAATAATATAGCACAGGATCAAACTCAATTGGTAGTGGAGGTTAGAGAGAAATTACTGTGTGTTGCATAAGTAGAGAAGATTAAATTTCAATAACAAAATTTTATTCAGAAATTGAGTCCTAAATTCGAAAAAGAAAAATCCAAGATTCAGAGAGAAGAGAAAAAAGTTAATCTAAATCAAATTATTCACTGGGGAATTTAAGCAAACACATAGAGGACAAAAACAAAGATGTCAATAACAATGAACCAAGACAAAATCTTTAAACCCACAATTTGATGAAGTTACCAAGTTTTATCCAAAATCACAGAATAAACTAATAAAGATAGTTTTTTTTTTTTTTTTTTTTTTTTCTAAAAAAAAAAAAAATAGAAGAAGAGGTTTCAGTGGGACTAAGGGACCATAAGCATAGACTTGTAGCAAGCACCATTCAAGTCACTACGACAAGCATGGTGTAATTTGGAAATTGCCTAAATTAAAACATGCAATGGTAAAACAATATAATAAAAACATGACAGAAGTTGCAATATTGATTTTTTTTTTTTTAACAATGCAATACAATAGCGGTACTGCGTGGACATTGAAGGGGAAGAAAAAGGAAATTTAGCCACCAAAACCACGCAAAAAAAGAAGATAAAAAAAGAAAATCCCAAGCACTACAACTGAAAGGGTAAAAAAGAAGAAGTTAGTTTTACCTGTAACGATTTCACTGGTTAGCGGTGGCAATAGGCTGGTGAAGACAGTCCTCTGTTCTATTTCTTCAAACTTCATTGCAGAGGGGAAAAAGGAAAGCATAATAGGGAAGAAAATAATTGAAGAGATGTTGACAATAAATAAAGAGGCAGGTCCATAGAAATAGAGATTGGCGGGGCTTGAGGACTCAGAAATTTCATCATCTAAGATGGAAGTGAAGTGGGATAGAAGTGGCTGCATTAGGGTTTAGATAAAGAGTAACAAAATAGGGCCAGAAAAGAAGCGTCTTTCATGTGGTAAAAGGCAAGGAAGACGTTTGTAGAAATTGTTTTGGAGTTGTCAACGAGAAATAATCTTCAGCTAGAGAAATGGAGAAGAGTATAGAAGTGAAAAGTGATGAGAAAGGTTTTCTAATCTTTTGTAATTGTTGAGTGCCTACTCAAGACAAAACAGTGTGTCTCTAATTTATATAGGCAAATTGAACGCAAACGGAGTAAAAATTTCACTACAACCGTTTGTTTAATTAGTCAATCAAATAGATACAATTTTTGGTTTTTTTAAATGTAATTTGTCATTAAATTATCAAATTATGTGGTGCAATGAGAAGTGGTCAACAAAAAATCAAATGTTTCAGCTATTAATTATTATATATAGATATAGATATAGATATATATTATATACATATAGATATAGTGAAAGGGCAAACTTGTTTAGTAGTTGAATTCAAGGACAACTGGACCTCCAGAACAGAGAGATAGAGAGATAGAGATAGGAAGAATAAGTAATTTGATGAACAGTTGGCTTGAAAATTGCATTGATCATGGCCTTAGGCCTTTATACAACATTGCTCTGTAACTCTCACTAACTAACTCCTCACATCACCAACCAACTAACTAACCCACTCAGCAACTAACTAACAACAGTTACAGTTACCTTCACTTAACCAAGCATTGACTAACCATTAACCATAGTTAACTAACACAAGCAGTAACTAACACAAGAAGCAACAATAATGTGAACAGTAAATCGCTACAATAGTACATTGATGCTAAATTCTAACAATTTCCCCTCCCTTAGAGCACCTTGCCACTAAGGTGAGGAAATTTAGATTGCAGATCATATAAGACCTCTCAGGTAGCATCATCCTTACTTTCATCCTAACATTGCACCAAGACCAAAGAAATAGTTCTGCTCCTCAACTGAATAGATCTCCTAGCTAAGATCAGCACAGGTTTTGGGGTAATCACCAAATCTGCATTCACAATAGGTAAGGTAGGTCTACGCACCACTTGATTGCCCAACTTGGCCTTGAGATTGGAGACATGAAACACAAGGTGGATGAAGGAACTAGTGGGCAAATCCAATTTGTAGGAAACTTCCCCTACCTTTTGTATGACCTGGAATGGCCCATAATAACGAGGAGCTAGCTTGCCAAGCTTCTTATGGTGCACAAATGACTACTTGTATGGCTACAGCCTTAGGTACAACCAATCCCCTACTACAAATGATCTTTCCACTCTCTTCTTGTTAGCAAACCACCTCATCCTCTCTTGAGCAGCACACAAATTTTGCTTAAGTAAAGACAAGAGCTGTTGTCTATCTTTAAGTAACAAATCCATTGTCCCAACCCTTGTAGTGCCAGCTACATAGTCCAGAACCCGAGGAGGAGGGTACCCATATAGAGCTTCAAAAGGTGTCATCCTAGTGGAAATGTGGAAATTGGTATTAAACCAAAACTCTGCCAAAGGTAACCATTCAACCCAAGTATTAAGCTTATCAGCTGCAAAAGCCCTTAAGTAGTATTCCAAGCTCTTATTAACTACCTTAGTTTGTCCATCAGTTTGAGGGTGGTAAGATGAAGACATGGCCAATGTTATTCCTTGCAATCTCATTAATTCCTTCCAAAAAAGAGAAGTGAACATAGGATCTCTATCACTGACAATGGTAGAAGGCATGCCATGCAATTTGAAAACAAACTGCAGATAGAGATTGGCAACCTTGGCAGCAGTGTAAGGATGAGAAAGGGGCATAAAATAGACAAACTTAGTGAGTCTATCAACCACCACAAACACCACAAACTTCCAAATGAGACTTAGGCAACCCTCCAATAAAGTCCATACTTACATCCAACTAAGGCTTCTCTGAAATGGGCAGTGGCTGCAACAACCCAACAAGGAAGCAAGTCTCATGTTTAAGCTTCTGACAAACATCACATTCCTTCACATATTGCTTCAGATCTTGCCTCAATCCAGACCAGTAAAAATCTTTTTGAAGCCTATGTAGAGTCTTTAAATAGCCTAAATGACCCCCTAAGGGACTGTCATGCACCTACTGTAACACCACAATCTTCAAATTTCTACTAAAACCACCCAAGTATAATCTGTCCTTGTAAAATAGAAAACCATTGTTGAAAGTAAAACCTTGATGAACATTAGAACCTGACTGGATAGCATGAATAATAGCCTGAATTTTAGAGTCAGTAGTATAACTCAATTTGAGATCAGACAACCAGGTTGGAGTAGGGAAGGATATAATGCATAAGGTGCCCTTAGAAACAGTTGGGATATCTGATACAGAAACTGCTGGTACACCTGATATAGAAACTGCTGGTTCAAATGGTATAGAAGCAAAACAGGAAGCATTAACTTCTTCACCTTGCCTCCTTGAAAGAGCATCAGCCACCATATTCTCCCTACCTTGCTTGTATTCCACTATAAAAGCTTAGCCAAGGAGCTTAGTGATCCACCTTTGCTATGTTGGAGTTCCCACCCTCTGCTCCAATAGGGTCTCCATTTCTTCACTACCACTACCAAAGCCAAAAATTCTTTTTCATAAGCAGAGAGTGAAAACTTATTACCCTTCAATGCCTGGCTGTGGTAGGTAATAGGCCTATGATCTTGCATCAAAATAGCTCCTAAGCCCAGACTAGAAGCATCACTCCACAGTGAAGGGCATAATGAAATCAAGAAAAGCTAACACTGGAGGACATGAAACAGCATCCTTAAGCAGCAGAAAGTCATGGGCAGCTTTCGGGGTCTAAACAAAAGAGTCTTTCTTTGATAATGCAGTCAAAGGTGTTGCAATTTGCCCATATCCCTTCACAAACTTCCTATAGTATCTAGTGAGGCCAAGAAAACCCTTTAAAGCCTTGACATCTCCAGGTATAGGCCACTACTGCATAGCAGCAGTCTTCTTAGGGTCAGTCTTCACCCCTTCACCAAAAATAAGATGGTCTAGATACTCCACTTCCTAACAAGCAAACATACACTTAGATATCTTGGCATGTAACTGATGTTTGGCCAAAGTTTCCAAAACCAATCTGAGGTGACCAAGGTGATTAGACAAGAATCTACTGTAAACCAATGTATCATCAAAGAAAACAAGAACAAACTTCCTTAAAAGGGCCTAAAAATGGCATTCATCAAGGATTGAAAGGCAGAGGGATCATTGGTCAAGCCAAAAGGCATAACCAAAAATTCATAGTGGCCTTCATGTGTCCTAAAAGAAGTTTTAGGAATGTCTTCCTCCTTCATTCTGATTTGGTGATAACCAGACCTCAAATCCAATTTAGAAAACACACAAGCACCATATATATCATCCAACAACTCTTCAATGATAGGAATAGGGTATTTATCCTTAATAGTTTCTTGATTCAAAGCCCTATAATCAATACACATCCTCCAAGAGCCATCAGCTTTCCTAACTAAAAGGACAGGTGAAGCAAATGGATTGCAACTATTCCTAATGGAGCCAACAGAGAATAACTCCTTAAGTATCTTTTCAATTTCATTCTTTTGATATTAAGGGTATGTGTAGGGTCTTTGGTAGATGGCTTGAGCTCTTTCCTTAAGATTGATTTGATGTTCATGCCCTATAATAGGAGGTAATACAATAGGAATGGCAAAGACTACATCAAACTCTAACAGTATCTCAGCAACCTGGATAGGTACTTTGGTAGCTCCATCTGTAGAATGGGAATCAGTTGGATTTGAAATTTGCAAAATCAATCCTCTCTTCATTGGTTCTTTCAAAAATTGAATCCCTTCTTGAATGTGAGTACCTGCACCCCTCAAGCCATGTAACAGCACAGACTTTTATGCATAGGAAAAGCACGTAGTTAGCAACTTGAAGTCCCATTGAATGACCCCAAGGGTACTCAACCACTAAGTTTCTAACACCAAATCACATCCCCCAAAGGCAACACATGTAATCGAACCAAAAACTGATGCCCCTGTAAACAGATAGAAACTTCCTTACATAATCCTTGAGTTCGAATCACATTACCATTAGCAACTTTCACTTCCAAAATCTGAGAAGTATCCACAGGAATATTTAATTGAGGAAATAAGGAAGTATCAACAAAATTGAGTGTGACACCCGAGTCTATAAGAATAACCAAGGACTTATGCCTAATCTTTCCCATTACCCTAATAATAATAGAAGTAGGGGTACCATTAAGGCATAGAGTGTAATTCTAGCATCCTCAACATTACTTTCTTGACAGTGCAAGGCGTGATCAGAAATAGAAACCCCACTGCCCTTCTTAAGTTCAGTAATATGTACCCCTAAATTAACTTCAAGAACAAATTCCACACCTATTCCAACATTTTATCTCTCATTTTAATTATATATCACCTAACAATTACTCTTACCCCAACATTTCCCCCCACTTTTACCTTTTTATCTCCACACTAATCTATACCTTAAGCTTACAATTCCTTTATGCCTTCATCTCATTTTTATTTTGACTCTTCTTCTCCCCATTTTATTTACTATAAAAATTTTCTTCTCTCTTTTATTCAATCCATATTTTGTACACATAACAAGGTGAATACTCTCTCTCTCTCTCTCTCTCTGTGCACCTCTAATTTAGGTTGATGAATTTTTTTGTTGAACTTTACCTTGGGTTAATGCATTTGGTTGTATTTTAATTTGTTATATTTTTCATCTTATTTTCTTTTATTGTTAAATGTTGATGATGCAAAGAAAATCAGTAGGCTGAATGCTTCAGGCTTTAATGGGCTAGTGGTTGCTTGGAAGGCCAGAAAAGAAAGAAACATAAGATCAAAGGTGACCGGGGTGAACCAGCCAAGAATCCTCCGATGCTTAAGTTAGTTTTCCCTCTAGAACTCAAGAATTCCAATTTTAGGAGTAGTGGAAACTTACTTTTGTTTGATATAAATGAGTCCTATAGTGAGTTTTGGAGTGGTTACTTTTTTACTAACTTCCTCAACATGTGTGGAAGTTAAAAGGTTCAGACTTAACTTCCACAACTACTATGGAAGTTAGAATGTTCAATCTCATCTCCTACAACTACCATTGGAAGTTAAGTACTTAGTGGGGAGTTATAGCGATGAACAAGGATTTTACTCATACTTCAAAATAGTAGAACGTGGTTCGAATTACAAGCTTTTGTTCATAGATCCATTCTGAAAATTTTATAAGTGTTAAGGGGTCATCCAGGTGCTTTCTTCATTGACGACCCTCATGCTCATTGATGACCTCCAAACGATGGACGACCTTCTTACGTTAGGCTAACCTTTCTAGATCTGGACGACTCTTATGGATGAATTGGAGATGGTTTGATTTTTAGTTAACCATCAGTTGCCCCCTTGTCCAAGGATCATCCAGAGTATTGTAACATTTACTGTTGACTTTTGACACGTGTCATTATTTTAGTGGTTAAATGTCACACCACGTGTTGTCATTACTTTGGTCGAATTTTATTGTTCTAGATTGTGCCACATGTCATAATCTCATTGGTTGACTTGTTGCGTCGATTCAACTTTTCGAGGAAAACGCCACGTGCCATCTTTTGGTTAGTCCACGTTGCTTCGCTGACCTTACCTCTGGGCCCTATAAATATGTGTATTCTCTCTCTTACCCTTCACTTTTCTCATAATTTCTCTTCTGCCATTTCGTCCAAGAGCCTCATCTAGTCTTCATCTTCTAGTCTCATCAGGTATTTCCTTCCTCTCATCCTTAGGTTTTCGTCTCATTCTTTCTTCTAATTATGTATGCGTCTAGTAGTAGTTTAGAAAGAGAGATAGACAAGTACCAGGATGTGTCTTTTGGAAGCGATGGTAGTTATGAAAGTAGTGAGGGTAGACCTAGATGACTCAGTAATGAACGTGGTGCCTGTCCAGACCATTCCACCCTAATAGGCCAAACACGAATTAACCCTTTGTGATTGAATTAATTGATTAATTAGCCAAGTTATTAATTGATCAAATTAACATGCAAAGGCGTGGTAGCACAAAAAAATCACCAATAAACTAATTACGCAGCGAAAAATAAATGACATGGTGATTTGTTTACGAATGGAGAAACCTAACGACAAAAACCCCACCGGGTGATTTTCAGGTCACCACTCCCGAAACTCCACTATTATCACAACAAGCGGTTACAAGTAAAGGAATCCCAAGTACCTTACCAACTTACAGTTGAACCCATACCCTAATACCCAATTGGACTTATTCTATAGTGACAGTTTCCTCCTTTTGATGCATGGCTCCCAAGTACGTGACTAATAAATTGCGCAGATCCCAGTATGCGACTTCAATCACCAACTAAGAAGGTTATTGGCTGCAAAGTTCTTCAGTTCATCCACACTAAGGTCGTCCAAGCAACCCGGAGACCCGGCCAAACCGACCAAATTGACCAAACCGACTGGACTCGACCTGTCAGGGCCAAATCCGACACCTTTGGTGGTCGG
Organism: Quercus alba; assembly: GCA_036321655.1. NCBI lineage: Eukaryota > Viridiplantae > Streptophyta > Magnoliopsida > Fagales > Fagaceae > Quercus > Quercus alba. The sequence goes on along the minus strand of CM070302.1, from coordinate 14,278,705 downwards.
GGACGGTTCCTATTCTCTGAAACCCGACTTCAATAGGTCGAGTGGCAAGTTTCAGTCTCTAAAACCCGAGCCACCTGATTCGACCGACAAATACTAAAAAAATAGCAAAATTTCCTAGATCCAACGAGTTTCTGGGGTTCCTTAGCTCCGATCCAGCCACCCTTGGTCTTCCTTCACTTAGATCCGGTGGTATTTGCTCAGATTCACTCAAATCCGGCCAAGATCTACTCTCTTCCTTCGTCAGATTTTCTCAAATCCAGCGATATATGGTTAGATTTGACTCAAATCAGCGAAGATAGGCTTAGATCGGCGAAGATAGACTCAGATATTTGATTAAATCTGGCTATTCTTACTAAGATCGGTAAAGATAGACTCTGATTTACTCGAATTCGGTGCCTTCAACTCAGATCGGCGAAGAAAGAACTTCTCCTCCGCCCGCCGTCGCTCATCATCGGACTCGACCGACCCAACCGTTCACCTCCCTGAGCCCAGCCGACTTGACCTGTGGTGGTCGGTGGTCGGTTGCGGGTGTGTTTTTGTTCCACCCGATCTGAGCGAGTTGAGTCCGGGTTAGGCACAAACCCGACTCGTGGACACCCCTAATCCACACGATGAAGATCAAGAAGATGCTTGGTTACAAAACCCTATGGTGCATATACACAGCAACTTCTTCAAGAGAAAGAGATGAACTAAGGGTAAGAATTTCGTCTCCGGTCACAATTTTCTTGAACAAAGTTTACTCAATGCTTATGCAACTTGTGAACTCCTTAACAGCCCTTAAAATAATCATTTTATATGTTTAGGGTTAGGAGAAAAGAAGACCTAAACACATAATCACGGATTCCAAGAAATCATATCAGAATTATGAATTTCTTAAATCTCGACAGATAAGCTATCGAGCAGCTGTCGAACAGTTGTCAAGCCACAGGCTGAACAGCTTCCTTAACCCTCGATAGATGCAACTATCGAGCCAACTGTCGAGACTTAATGAATTTGCACTTCTCAGTTTGTTTATTAGACAGACTTGATGACTTCAACACTTGATCTTGAAACATTGTTTCTTGAAGTATTTGAACATATCCTAGAACTACCCAATTACAAGTAAAGTGCGTTTTGTCAAAGAATTAGCCAATTACATAAAATCGTGACATATGTTCTTAACATGTGAACCACATATGTCCTAACAATCTCCCCCTTTGGCAATTCGTGACAAAACCACAACAAACAAATGAACATATGAGAAAAGTCATAAATCACTCAACTCATATTCACTTGTTGAATACAATAAAATCTATCCTAACACAAACTCTTGAAAAACTTTGCAAGAAGAGAGTTTATGGCAAGTAGACTTTGACAACCTATGTTTCTAAAACACTTTAAATAAAACTCATCAAGGCATCTTTGTGTGAAACAAAAATAATAAATTGCATACAAGTAATAAGAAGCATGTGTATAAAACGAGAAAAGAAGCAACACATGAAAGGGTAGGTGAAAGAAAAACATACATCAACATAAAGAAAGAGATAAGTACAATGTATGTTTATAAATGGTCACAAGACCTCATGTACAAGAACAATGTATCTATAAAAGAAAGAAATGAAAAGATACATAATATCCTCACTACATCCCTCAACACTCAACAACATTCCCCCTAACCAAAAGACCTATACTAACTCTCCCCCTAAGAATGACTACTCTCATATCCAAAACTCCTTTTTGTCATGAATGACAAAGGGTAAGAGTGTCAAGTAGACATCTCATCGGTAGAGCTAGCATCTCCATCATCATCATCTGAAGCATCATCATCATCACCGTCATCATCATCCTCATCCTTAAAAGCCACAAGAGGAGGTGGTGGAGGAGAAGCCTCAAAAGCAAAACCGCCCATGGTCGCCTACCGCCATGCTATTCGACCGACACGAACATTCACCTGATACAACTCTGTAGAGAATGTATCGAGGTGAGCATCCATGCGCTGTAACTGCGCCATGATGTCTCCAAGAGTCACATCGCTCGAAGAAGAAGAGGGAGCAGATATGGGTCGAGCAGAATGAGATGGAGTTGAACGGGAGGAAGGTGCAGAATCCTGCTATCGCGACCTAAACTACGCCTCACTACATTTTACAATAGTGGCGTCAATGGCACACATGAAAGTGAAGGGGTCAGATGCGGGAAAAGGAACGAAAAAGCAGCGTAAAATCCTCGTGATAGCAGAAGGAAAGATGAGCTTATCACGGGGCGCCAAATCCTGGAAAACATCTATCAAAGACAAAATAAAGTGGGAGGGGAAGTCTATGGTAAGATGCTCAAGAAGGGATAACAAGAAACGAGCATGAGACTCCGTAATGGAGTTGTAGTGCGAGAGAGGATAAACTACAAAGGTCATCACCATGTTCAAAAACCGCGGGCCTTTAGCAAAGGCCGAACAGTAGTGAACTGGTGCTCACCCCACTCCGAAGGACGCTCACAAAAAGCAGACATGAGCTCATCCTTGAAAACAGTCCTTAGACGCTCACAGGAAGGATAGTCGGGAAACTATATCCGCAACAAGCTGTGGTGTGACAGGAATAAAAAAACCTCTAACATGAGTAATGAAATGAGGTATGAAATGGTCAATCCCGTGCATGTTGGAGTAGAACTCCTAAATCAGCACGAGAGGACAGGTGACGGGCTCGTCACAAAGAGACTCCCATTCCCGACTGTGAATGACAGTGGGAAGGTCGGTGTCAGCAAAATGACCCAAAATGACTTGGCACTCCGAATGAATGCCTCATTGGGAAAAGTTCTCTGAAAATGCCTTGTGAGCATCATTATCACGGAACCGAAGAGAGAGAGGTGCATGATCAGAAGATAAAGAAACACCGGAATGAAGAGGGTTCCGAGCCAGAGTAGATTTACGCTTAAGTGCTATAGACACAACTAACGTAAACAGAAAGAGAAGGAGAGAGAGGAAAAGACAATCAAAAAAGTCCCAAAACAGTTCACAATAAGAAGAATATGTGAAAAGAAGTACATATGCATGGAGAATGCATGAACATGTAACGTGCAAAGTAAATACATCATGGGCTCAGCCCAATCCAATCCTATCAGCACATAAAGAGATTGCACACATCTAAATGCGTGATAATACTATTATAATGCAAATGTAATGCAATGCATGAAGTTTTTAAGATCAAATCTTCAAAAACTAACCCAAAATTTCAACAATATCTCATAAATTTTGAAAAACCCCAAATTTAAAAAAAAAAAAATCCCAAAACTTAGGTTTCAAAAACATGAATGCATGAAATGCAAGAGAATAGAAGCTTACCACGTGAAGAAAAGCTTGGTAAAGCTTGAAGAAACCTTGTAGAACAAATTTGAGGGAGAGAAGAGAGTGTTTGGTAGAGAAAACAATGATCAATCCAGAGAGATATCGAGAAAATGACAGGCAGATCGCACGAGGAGCTTAAATAGAACCTTCAGCAAATCTCGACAGATGAGGTGTCGAGGAATCTATCGAGTAAGTGTCGAGAAAAACAACATCGACAAATCATGTGTCAAGAAGCTGTAGAGGAAAAGAAACACCAAAAGCAAGAGATGAAGCTCGATCGATCCACTAGGTATCGAGAAGCTATCGAGGGGATAGAAACTTTTTCAATCGATCCACAAGGTGTTGAGGAGCTACCAAGATTGCAATAAGAAAAAGCTTAGGAAGCTCGACATATAGCTAGCTATCGAGGAGGTGTCGAGCCAGCTTTTCAAAACAATTTTTCAAGAAGAGAAAAACACAGACATGAATGCAATCAAGCATGCAAATCAACCAATAATCCAAACAACATATTATGCTTTCAAAAACATCTCTCAACAAAGATTTTTAAGCACATGGATCTCAAAAACACACACATACACTAAACAAGTCTAACCAATTTTATATTTCAAAAACAAGTCAAGACAGTTTAGTGAGCATACATGAACACATGTAAAACCTTGTGATGACCAAATCACATTGTACCTGCACATGTATCAAGAGTAGCAAAGAATATTGCGTGTTGTGAGTGAAAAAAATCGCAAGATTGCATAAGTGTACACATGTTATGACGATTTGATATATGAGAAAATCACTTTAACTCACACACAATCATAACTGCTTAATGGGGACTATCACCTCCGAGGTACATCCTATAACTCCCACATCTCCTAGAATACACGTTTGCAATCATTTTTAAAGCATTTTTGATCTTTTTTGCTTTTGATTTTTCTTTGCATATTTTTTCTTTTAAGCATATCATGCATGGGCATATAAGAGAGAGAAAATAAATACCCAATGACATTTGGCATTCCAATTTTACTATGCCTAAGCACACAAATGTCGTTGACACTGCACTTTTGCTATACCAAAGTATACAGGTGTCATATTATGATTGGTGGGCAACAGTGGTGAGATGGTTATTTATGCCTTTCTCTTAGGATTTTCTAGTCCTTCCCATCAAAAAGAGTGATATGAGTATTAAGTACAAGAGATAACTTAATCTTATTCATCATAAACAAGAACCACAAAGCTCACTTACTTAGTTGTACATAGAAATACTCATCTTAGCTACAAGAGATACAAAGTTTAGAAAACTTTGTTTCAATGGCCATCTAAGATACACAAGTACCAATGTACACAAAGCACACACTGTTTTTGTATTTTTCTGATTTTTCAATTTTTTTATATGAAAAACAAAACAAAACAAAACAGAAAAATAACCAAACAAAAACATGTTAAACAACGAATGCATAAAAGCTAGACTGACTCAAAACTTGAAAGCAAAACACATAAGTAATGCACACACAAAAACAAGAAAAGAGAGAGAAAAGTGACAGAATCACTTGGAGCCCTTTTCCTTCCACACCTTGGAAGAACCTTTCCTTTGATTAAACCCTTGAACCGGCGATGAGGGGGAAGATTTAAAACTGTTCAAGTTCGAAAGGAACATGAGGGCTTTGAGAAGATCTCCAAGGGGAGCAAGAGAGGATTGAAGCTGATTCTGGTTCCCAGATGCTATCATGCCGTTGCTTTGTTAAGTGGCTAGCCACTTATAGCGATTTGGTCGAGTATGACTGGCAGCTCCACAATGATGATAGAGATGCTTCTTCTTCTATTTAGGCTTTTGAGAATTATCCTTTTTAGCCCTAGGGTTCTTAGCTTCATTCTTATCTTGCTTAGGGGGTGCTCCTAAGATAGATTTACCTTGGTCTATATTCTCATTAGCTAATTCAGTTTTAATCTCATTGTTCTCAATTTTAACATTATTAGCAGGAGGAACAAAAACAATAATACTAGAAGAAGCAATATTAGAGGAAGAGAGACCATACCCTAAACCTGTTTGATTAGAGGCAGGTTTTTGAAGGCTAAGCATCTCATCAAGCTTTGCAAAGTGTTCTCGAACCTCAGTGCTCCAATAATCTGATTAGCCTCATCAAACTTTGTGGAAAGCTCCTCATGGTCAAGTTCCACATCACTGAGCTTTTTGGTGGTTAGCCTATATAGTTTCTCATGCTTCTCAGAAAGCTTGTACAGTTTCTCATAGGCTGTATGGATCTCATCTTGATCATCCATCTTCTCAAACTTGGATTCCACCAATTCCTCTTCTTCAACCACATCTTCAACAATCCCATCAATAGGATTGACAGTGGCAATGAAGGAATTCAAGATTCTGTCATCCTCATTGTCGGAATCATCCTCAGGCTCGGTGTTGCTTAAGGTAGCAGCAAGTGCCTTGCTCTTCCCAATGCTCTTGAGATACGTAGGACACTCATGTTTCATGTGACCGAAGCCTTGACACCCAAAGCACTTAGGTCCTGTGGGAATAGTGTACTAACCACCTTCCTTAGCATCCTTCTTCCCTTTGTCTTTAAATTGAGAAGAACTGGATTGCCTACGGTCCTTGTCGAAGCCCTTTCCATTTACGTTCTTCATAAAATTCTTGAACTGCCTAGTGATGTGGGACTTCATCTTGGAATCTTCATCATCTGAAGACTTATCTGTCTCACTGCTCTTGGCCTTTAGTGCCATGCTCTTGCCTTTACTCATCTTGCCAATCCTTGTCAATCCTAGCTCGTAGGTCTACAAGTTTCCAACCAGCTCAGTCAAAGGAATCTTGTCAATATCTTTTGATTCCTCTATATCTGTGATCTTGGCATGGAATCTCTTGGGTAGAGATCTGAGCACCTTCCTTACAATATTGGGTTCAGGAATAGTTTCCCCAAGATTGAAGGCAGAGTTCACTATGTCCTTAAGCTTGGCATAGAACTCGTCAAATGACTCATCCTCCTCCATCTTAATCTCTTCAAAGCTTGTAGTGAGCCTCTGAAGCTTTGAGTCTTTGATAGTCTTAGTTCCCTCATAGGTTGTCTGGAGGATGGTCCAAGCCTCCTTGGCAGTTTCAGTTGAGGATATCTTCTTGAACTCCTTATTGGTGACTGCACTGAACAATGCATTCAATGCTTTGCTATTGAAGTTTGCCACCTTGATCTTGGCATCATCCCAGTCAACCGGCGCTTCTGTAGGCTTAGTCCATCTTATCTCCACAGCTTGCCACACTTTCTCATCTAATGACTGCAAGAAAGCTCTCATGTGTACTTTCCAGTATGCATAGTTAGTGCCGTCAAATAAAGGAGGTATGATTAATGATTGTCCTCTATCCATGACAAACAGGGTTCAGTGGATCAACATAGCAAAGATTAAACCCTAATCAGAGTGTGTCTGCTCTGATACCACTTGATAGGGCAAACATGAATTGACCCCTTGTGATTGAATTAATTGATTAATTAGCCAAGTTATTAATTAATCAAATTAACATGCAAAGGCATGGTAGCACAAACAAATCACCAATAAACTATTTATGCAGCGGAAAATAAATGACACGGTTATTTGTTTACGAATGGAGAAAACCTAACGGCAAAAACCCCACCAGGTGATTCTCAGGTCACCATTCCCGAAACTCTACTATTATCACAATAAGCGGTTACAAGTAAAGCAATCCCAAGTACTTTACCAACCTACAATTGAACCCTTACCCCAATACCCAATTGGACTTGTTCTATAGTGACAGTTTCCCCCTTTTGATGCACGGCTCCCAAGTACGTGACTAACAAATTGTGCGAATCCCAGTACGCAACTTCAATCACTAACTAAGAAGGTTGTTGGCTGTAGGGTTCTTCAATTCATCCACACGATGAAGATCAAGAAGATGATTGGTTACAAAATCCTATAGTGCACATACACAGCAACTTCTTCAAGAGAAAGAGATGAACTAAGGGCAAGAACTTCATCTCCGGTCACAATTTGCTTGAACAGAGTTTACTCAATGCTTGTGCAACTTATGAACTCCTTGACGGCCCTTAAATAATCATTTTATATGTTTAGGGTTAGGAGAAAAGAAGACCTAAACACATAATCACGGATTCCAAGAAATCATATCAGAATTCTAAATTTCTTAAATCTGGACAGATAAGCTATCGAGCAACTGTCGAGCAAGTGTCGAGCCATGGGCTGAACAGCTTCCTTAAGCCTCGATAGATGCAGCTGTCAAGACTTAATGAATTTGCACTTCTCAGCTAGTTTCTTGGACAGACTTGATAACTTCAACATTTGATCTTAAAATTTTGTTTCTTGAAGTATTTGAACACATCCTAGAACTACCCAATTACAAGTAAAGTGCATTTAGTCAAAGGATTAGCCAATTACATAAAATCATAACATATGTTCTTAACATGTGAATCACATATGTCCTAACACACCCATCTAGCCTAAGAACCTTCCTCCTCCTGCAGCTAAAACACCTCACAGAGCTCCTCCTTCTGAGAAGTCCAAGCGTGCTCCCAACTTGGTGCTTGATGAAGGTTATGCCTAGAGGACGTTCAAAGGGCTTATTACTGACAATGAGGTGAACTCATGTTATAATATGTTAGTAAAAGACTTTGAGCGTTTTGCTATTCTTGAACTTTTTAAGGCATGTGGCTTACTTTATCTTAGTTTTATTTTGTAAAAGATTCAAGAAGAAAAATTTTCTAACTCTCCTTCGTCTATCCATCTTTCAGGCTATGGCAAAGTTCTACACTGCGTCCACCCAAGCCAAGGAGCTATACGATGAGGCCAAGACTGCCAAGGAGAAGAACTTAGAGCTGAAGAATGAAGTTCTTTTGAAGAAAGGGGAGGTGATTAGGTTGACTGAGGATCTCACTCGTTTACAGGGAATTGAAACGAAGTTGAAAAATGAGGTAAAGGAGCTTAGGGAAGACTCCATTGAAAAGGAGACTCATTTCACTCACTTGGAGGGGAAAGTTTTAGGGCTCACCTCATCCATGGAGAAGGCTCAGAAAGAAGTCATTGTTGCCTTCAAGAAGTCGGACAAGTTCAAGAATCGTCTAGGCAATCATTATGTTGCTGGCTATGAAGACTTTTGTGCTGATGCCAAGGAGGCTTACCCTGACATGGACTTTGATTCCTTCAAAATCCCTCTTGCCACAGAGACCTCCCTTCTTCCGACGAGCTTCGAGGACATCAACATGGTGGACGATGCTACAATTGAAATAACCCTAGACGCTACTACTGCTAGCAAGGAGGACCCAAAGTCTGGGCGCGATGCCCCCAGTGGTTTATCCCAGTAAATTTATTCTTCCTTTAGAATAATTTTATTATTTTAGTTTATTGGAAATGCCCGTTGTTTTGGGCTTCACTTTTTAAAATTCATTCAAGTACAATTCCCTTGTCCAAGTTTATGGACGAGCAACAAATACAATTGCCTTCATTAGCTTTGAATGACTCAAGAGTTTTTGGACGGTGGTCGTCTACCCTTCTTTAATTTTTATGAATGAATGTCTACTTTTATTTTCATTTCCCACTTGGTATTGAGCATGTTATTGTGAGAGACCTCAAAAAGTGTCTTTCAAAAAAGAGAGAGTTTTGGAGTGCTTTTTAAGGCACCTCTCTTTTTGGGTAAGTGGTGTGGAGTCGCCACTTATTTTTTTTATACAAAAAAATAAGAAAAAATAAATACATGACTCAATTGTTCCATTCATTAATTGAATAAAAAATACATATTTTAAAAAAAATTGAAAATTACAGGGCTTTAGGTTCTAGTTACAAACTACCAAAAATTACATGTCTTTTTGTCCTAGTTACATTCTATCCAAAATAAAAAGTAAAGACAAAGCCAGATCTACTTAGCCAAAGATCTAAATCCAGAGGCTAGGTTACAGAATGGGAAGGTGTTAGGCACCCATTCTGCCCAGACAAAGTGTGGTCTTCTAGACTCTTGTGACGAATGTACCATTTTATGCATGTCATGAATGATATGTCGAACATGTGAAAAATTAATTCACACAAATTTATTTATGAACGAAGTCTCTTCTTTTGTTAAAAAAAAATTAGATCTGTGTTGGGTGATAAAAAAAATGGTTTTGATTTGTCAAAATACCAAATCTGTTTTTGTAGCATGTAAAAAAAGTGGCTTTAAGAGATAAAAATTTAGATCTGTGCTGTGATAATAAAAAATGGTTTTTGATAACAAAAAAAATCAAATCTATTTTATATGTTTTTTAAAAAATATCAAAAAGATTTCTTATGAAGAGAGTTTCACTCATAAAGTAAATTCATGCAACATGAATTAAAGAAAACAAACACAAACACAACAATACATAATCTTTTTCTTTATTTCAAAAATCTACATGCATTAAAAAAATCAGATCTGTATCTAAGGAATATACAAATCAGTTTTGGTTAAAAAAAATTAGATGTACATCTAAGGAAGATGAGATCCGTTTTATTTTGATGAAAAATTCAGATCTGCATCTAAGGAAGATGTAGATCCATTTTATTTTAAGAAAAATTCAGATCTGCATCTAAGGAAGATGCAGATCCGTTTTATTTTGAAAAAAAATTTAGATCTGCATCTAAGGAAGATGCAGATCCATTTTATTTTAAGAAAAATTCAGATCTACATCTAATGTAGATGTAGATATGTTTTATTTAAAAAAAAAAATCAAATCTACATCTAATGAAGATGCAGATCTGTTTTTATTTAAGGAAAAAGAGTTGTTCACATACAGATTATTGACTTTCAAGAAAGAGACTATAACAATTGCACAAAAACAATCATGCTTTAAACAAAAAAATGATTAACAATTCATAGGTAAAAGAACATTCATCATCATAAACAAGAAGCATAAGAAAAAGATAGGGTGAAGGAAACAACATGCACTCTTTGTTCTTCGGAGGATGTTTTAGGGTTCAAAGGAATTTATGCAATTCTCTTTGAAACCTAAAAACCCTAATTTAAGCAGTAACACTTAGAAAGGGGATCAGAAAATATGAGCAATTTGAGAGCCTAAAATGTATGCCTCTCAGAGCGTAAAAAAAAGGGTGCTGAATTATGAAGTTTAGTCTCTATTTATAGAGGTCAAAGGACTCTAAAAAATAGGTATGGATGACTCGGGTGTGAATCCGGACGCATCCTTTTGCGAAAAGATCGAAAAGGGTGTGCCTTATCATCACCCGAAGGCCGTTGGGCCAAAACTTAAAACATGGGAATTCGGCACTTTTAGAGTGCTGTTCGGCACTCCAAAAGCGCTGAATTGGATCTTGGACCCCGAACGTTCTTTCGTGTTCGGGTGCCGTTTGGACTCTGTAATGCACCAGCCGTTGAGCATAAATGCAGCACATCATTGCTCTTTAATGAGGCATATAACTATAAAAGAGAAGACAACAGAAGTTAAAGGTACACACAAATACTCTACGAAATCACTCTTAACTCATTTTTTCTCTTTAGAATCTTACTAACTTAAGCATCGGAGGCGATTTGGATAACGCCACATAGCCGTGTTACTCTTCCCCTCAGTTCATTTTGCAGGATTCTCACCAACTGAGACGACCGTATTCATAGCATCATCCATCTGCTATGACAAGAAGCTCAACTGTTGATTTTCTGCATCATCAATGATCAAAGGTCCTCTTCTACTTTGATAATCTGGAAATGAAATGGCAATTAAAGGTCCCCTTCTACTTTGATTTGGAATGGAATAATGATCAAAGGTCTTCTTTTACTTTGATCCTGAAAGGAATGATGATCAAAGGTCCTCTTCTACTTTGATCTAAAATTGTAATGTCGATCAAAGGTCCCCTTCTACTTCGATCTGGATTGGGATGATGATCAAAGGTCCTCTACTACTTTGATCTGGAATGGAAATGGCGATCAAATGTCCTCTTCTACTTTGATCTGGAGCTGAAATGGTGATCAAAGGTCCTTTTCTACTTTGATAATCTGGAATGGGATGACGATCAAAGGTCCTCCTTTACTTCAATTTGGAACTGTTGAAATGTCGATCAAAGGTCCTCCTTTACTTCGATCTGGAATTGTAATATCAATCAAAGGTCCTCTTCTACTTTGATCGAGAATGGAGTGACAATTAAAGGTCCTCTTCTACTTTGATCTCAATCTGGAATGGAATGACGATCAAAGGTCCTCTTCTACTTTGATCGTAATCTGGAATGGAATGACATCTCTTCTACTTTGATAATCTCGAATGGGAATGTTGATTAAAGGTTCTCTTCTACTTCAATCTGGAATTGTAATGTTGATCAAAGGTCCTTTTCTACTTCGATTTGGAATGGGAAGACAATCAAAGGTCCTCTTCTACTTCGATCTGGAATTGCTGAAATGACGATCAAAGGTCCTCTTCTACTTTGATCTGAAATGGAATGACGATCAAAGGTCCTCTTCTACTTTGATCTAAAATGGAATGACGATCAAAGGTCCTCTTCTACTTTGATCTAGAATAGAATGATGATTAATGATCCTCTTCTACTTTGATTTGGAGTTGCTTGAATGACGATCAAAGGTCCTCTTCTACTTTGATCTAAAATGGAATGATGATCAAAGGTCTTCTTCTACTTTGATCTGGAATTACTGAAATAACAATTGAAGGTCCTCTTCTACTTTGATTTGAAATGGAGTGACGATCAAAGGTCCCCTTCTACTTTGATCTAGAATGGAATAACCATCAAAGGTCTCATTCTACTTTGATTTGGAGTGGAATGATGATCAAAGGTCCTCTTCTACTTTGATTTGGAATGGAATGATGATCGAAGGTCCTCCTCTACTTCGATCTAGAATGGAAATGACGATCAAAGGTCCTCCTCTACTTTGATCTGGAATTACTGAAATGGTGATCAAAGGCCCTCTTCTACTTTGATAATTTGGAATGGAATGATGATCAAAGGTCCTCTTCTACTTTGATCTGGAGTGGAATAACGATCAAAGGTCCTCTTCTACTTTGATCTGGAGCTGCTGAAATGATGATCAAAGGTCTTCTTCTACTTTGATTTGGAATTGCTGCCTGCAAAAAGTCAAAATTTTAAATTAGACTTTAACTAACAAGTGCTTTATGGTCGCACTGTTTTTGAGATGTGTAATCTTCATTTTCTCATTCTTGATTTGAAATTTATCAATAAAAGTTTAATTAACAAAAAAATTTTCTTTTGAGAAACATTTGATTTTTGAAACTCTAAAGTTTTGAAATTTTGATTTCAAATTTTGAGACTTTGGAACCTAGGAATTTTCTCTTGAAATCTGGAGTTTAAAATCTGAAATTTTGAGCCTTTAGAATTTCAAAAATCAAGGCTTGGAATTTTGAACATGAAATTTGAAGTTTTGAACTTTTTGAAAACTAAAGATTTGAATTTAAAATTTAGGCATTATAAGAATGTGAAATTGAAAATTTGGAAATTAGAATTTTGAATTGAAATTTTGGACTTTGAAAGATATTTGAAAACTTTGAAAAAGAAAGTTTTTTTTTTTTTTTTTTTTTTTTGGGCTGATTAAGTCAACTCAGTTTGATTGAGTTAACTCAGCTTTTGGCTGAGTTTAAGTGTGGGGGCCGAAATTTTGGCCCCCCACTTCTTTGTTTCTCCCCTTTTTCCTTTTAGCTTCATCTTCATCAACTTCTCTTCCTCCATTGGCACTATTCACGTTCTTCTTCCCCTTGATTTTCTTCTTCATCTCACCATTTCTTCTCACAAAAAACACTTTTCTAAGCTTCTCCACTTTCCTTCCATCTCCATCAATATTTCTTTAGATCCTTGTGTTCTTGAACATTTTCATCACATACCCATTTTTGGTGAAACCCATTTTCCAAAACCCATTTTCTTTGCATCAAAATGGCTTCTTCCTCCAAGGGATCTTCTTTTCTAACTTCTCATGGTAAGAAATATGATCCAACATTTGAGTGGCATGATAATGATGGACTTCTTCAAGACCCTAGGACCCATGCTCCATATTGTCATGTGGACACCAAGGTGAGTTTTTCTTTAGCTTCTTTGCTTGGAAAAATGTTATTGTGTGTTTCATTGAAAGTTTCATGGTAGGATATGGTCATTTGGTTATTTTGAAATTTTGGGACATTGTGTGATTGATCATGTTTGGAAATGTTGGCTTTGGAGCATTCTTGAAGTGTTTCTTTTTCATGGTGCAGTTTGGACAATGTTGGTGGCTTTTGGAATTTTGACAATGTAGGTAAATTATGATGTGGTTGGATGAGTTTTGGCTTGGATTTTGAGGGCATTGAAATTGTGAAAAATTTGTGATAGGCTTATATGTAAACTTTGTTTTATGGACATGGCAAAATTTTGTTGGTATGTGCATGGATATATTTGTAGGTATTGGCAAATTTTGTGGGTATGAAATTTTGACTTATGGAAAATTTTGTTGGGTACGTGATGTTGATTCTTGGAAAATTTGTGTGGTTATGATTTTGGTTATTTGAGAATTTATTTGTGCATGAACTTGTGGGAATTTTTATCTTGGTCATGTAGGAATTTTTTCTTTGCATGGATATGGAAAAATTTGGTAGTTGTCTATGAACATGTCAAAAATTTTGGTTGTGGTAAAATTTGATGGGGCATTGATTTTTTTGTTGTGGGACATTGACTTTTTTAGGCGCATGGAAAATTTTTGGACATGTGATTTTGGTCATGGGAAAATTTTTTTGTCATGGGAAATTTTTGATCATGTGGTTTTGGTTATGAAAATTTTTTTTGGACATGTGATCTTGTTGATCATGTGGAAACTTTAAATGAGACAAGTTTATAATTCACCTGATGAGTTCTTGTAGTACCGATTTAAACTTATCTTGATTGGCCTTGATGGAGTTTGCACTTATGAGGCAGAGCCGAATGCCCCTAGTTTAAAATGAATGCATGATTGTTGGAAATCTTGGTGATGAAAATTTTTCTAGAAAAATGATGATGATGCTTTTTCTCTTCTTCTTTTTTTTTTTTTTTTTTGAAGATAAACGAGGCATGGTTGAATGCCCCTAGTTTTTTTAAAAAACAATGCATGATTTTTTGGAAATCTCAATGATGATTTTTTTTTTTTGAAAAAAATATGATGGTGGTCCTTTTAAAAAAAAAATGCATGAGACATGGGCGAATGCCCCTAGTTTAGGACATGAATGTATGATTCTTAAAAAAACTTGATTCGAAATTTTTTTTTTTTTTTGAAAACAATGGTGCTAGTGATGATTTTTGAAAACAAGTGTTAGACACGTCAGAATGTCATAGTTTGATTAGAAAAAATATTTTTGAGTGTCAAACGATCTTAAAAAATTATCCAGGAACGCAAAATTGCATGGAATTGCATGAGCATATGATCGAGGGGCTGCGTTCCACTTGGCACATGAGGAGTTCCATTCAGCACTTTTGGAGTGTCGAATTGCACTGGGCTCCACTGTGATGCTTACGCCATGGTGAGTCGACTCCTCACACCTTTCTAATTCGCGTCTCACATTCTCACTATTTTTGAAAAACATTTACTCCGTTTGTGATTATCCAACACTCTCCTAGTTAGCTACAAACTCTCTAAAACTTATTTCAAACCTAATTGGGAACTATTGTAGCTTATATAAATGAATTCTCTTGCAACAATTCTCTGCATAAAGGTCAGCAAAACATAATATTCACAAGCAAAAAGTCATCCATGGCTAGCAATCACAATTTTTCTCATCCAACAATTCATGATATCAACAGATGGGTTCGTAGCTTTGATTTCAGCACCAAAACCAATTTTACAGCCTACAAATTAAAGGGAATCCTAGCTCTGAGGAATGTAAAGATCAAATGGGACTTCCTTCGGGCTACTATGAAATTCTGGGATCTTGAAGATCATGTGTTTTGGTTTAACACCGCTGAACTCTGTCCAACAATCGAAGAATTTTCTGCTATCCTAGGCTATGATCCAAGCAACAAGTCTGAAGCGATTTCTTGTGATCCCAGGCATAAGGAATCTTTGTCTGATGCTCTCGGTCTTCCTACTTCCATTACCAATAGTATGATTGAAGGTCATATGGTGAGTCTTCGTGCCATAATCTCTTAGTCGATTGACAAATGCACCTATGGAGTGACCGACAATATGCAAAAAAACTTCGGTTTGGCTTTATGCATGGCAGGAGAACTTTTGCTTTGCTCTAGAAGACATGGCTTTGTGGATGCTAGAGCCACAAGTGTTGTGAATCAAATTAAGGATGGTGATAATCCTGTTTCTTTGATCTTGGCAGAAACTCTTCTAGGATTGGATGCTATATTTCATGGTGGAGAAGCTATGAACTTCTAAGGGAGTCCTTTGACTTTGCAGATATGGCTGATGGAGCGACTGGACATGATTGCCAAACCTACAACAAGTAATTATAGGCCTAGCAGTTTTCTTAGTAAGGCTGTAATTAAAACTGAATGTCAAATTGAGAGTGATTGGGTGAAGTTTTTGGACAAGAAATCTAGTACTTCAATTCAATGGGACTGTTATTGGTGGAAGTGCCCACCCCCTCTACTGAGGTCTCTAGGATCGGATCATATCTTCCTTGTTGGATTGTAGAGGGCAACTTTCTACAAGGGAGATAGACTCTTAAGGCAATTCAAATATGAGCAAAGAATGTCTGGTGGCAAAAGAAGAAGACCTTTCTCTCCTGTGGACACAAATCCTACTTCTGTAAAGAACATGCTATTCGGTTTAGAGATGGCTGACCAAGTGGATCAATCTTTTGTCAAGGTTCACGTTCTTAAGGTGACTACAGAATACTATAACTGGTTGGTGAACAAGATCGTTGACAAGAAAGCTGAGATGGTTGCTATGAGAAAGCAATTTCTTAGAGATAACCAAGGAAAACCCGATAAAGACAACTATGAATTCAAAAGAAGGGACAAGAATGATAAAGTACTTATCATAGAAGAAACCAATGATCAACAGAAAGAGAAAAGACTGAAGACAAAGTGACCTTATTTTTTGGCTTTGAACATGTTTATTTTAGAAGTTGATGTAAAAACTCTTATGTTTAGGAATTATTTAGGATTTGCCGGTTAAGGATTCTGTTTAAGGTATAGGCTTTTGGGGTTTTATTTTTATTTTTATTTTTATTTTTTATTTTTATGGTTTGGCTTAGGGTCTAGGCTTTCGGATTTTATGTAATGACATAGTTTAATGGAATGGTTGAATTTTTGGTTAAATTTTGGTTAATGGGCAAATGGTGGGTTATGGGAAATTGTGACTGAACCAATACATGGTTGCCTACGTACTCCCTTGATAGAAGGATCAGGTCATCATGTAGTTCATTGATGATGATGGTTTTTTATTTGTCTTAACTTTTTCCTAGGTTACCCTTTCGGGTTTTCTACCTAGCAGGCTCTCTCACTTTCTCTTTTTTTAACTCTCCACTTGCATAGATTGCCTTTTCGGGTTTTCAACCTATCTTTCTTTTTTCTTTTTCTTTTTTATGTTTTTTTTTTTTTTTTTCAAAACCTAGGAAGGGAAATAACATAATTTACAACCACTTCAAACATAGTGCTTTCAGATATCACCTCAGACATGGTACTTCTTTAATTGATCCATGTTGGTTGGCTCAATAAAAGGATTTGCATCTAAGTCCATCAATCTTACTACTCCCTTAGAGTATATCTGTTTGATAATGTATGGGCTTGCCCAATTTTGCTTGAACTTCCCGTTTGCATCTTGAACCGGGGCTCAGATTTCTTTCAACACTAAGCCCCCCAACTTCAAATCTCTAGTTCTTAAAAGCTTTCCTAAGTCTTCTTTGGTATCCCTGAATGTGATACAGGGCTTTAAGTCTTTTCTCATCTAGCATGCACAACTGATCATATTTGCTTTGTAACCAATCTGCTTCAAGGATTTCACTTTCCAATATTGTTCTTAGTAAATGGACACCCATCTCAATGGGAAGGACTGCTTCCATCCCATACACCAATGAATAAGGAGTGGCTCTTGTGGAAGATCGAATTGATGTTCTATACCCCCAGAGTGCATAGAGTAACTGTAGGTGCCAGTCTTTGTAGTTCTTTGTGCTCTTCTTCAAGATTGCCTTATATTTTTATTAGCAGCCTCAATTGCTCCATTGGTTTGAGGACGGTAAGGTGAAGACTTGTGGTGCTGAATGTCAAATTATCATAGCAGCTTCTCTATTTCTCCCTTAAAATGCAACCCATTGTCCGAGATAATTTCATGCGGTACCCCATATCTGCAAATGATGTTGGTCTAGATGAACTGAGCAACTTTCTTTGAGTTCAGGACTTTGTATGAAGCGGCTTCTACGCATTTAGTAAAGTAGTCAATGGCTACAAGTATGACTTCACGACCATTGGATACTGTTGGGTGGATCTTCCCAATGATGTCTATTCCCCATGTAGAGAATTGCCAGGGTGATGTCATAATATGTAGTGGCATGGGTGGCATATATTTCAGATCTCCATGGACTTGGCATTAATGGCACTTTCGAACATGAGCTGCACAGTCGACTTCCATGGTAGTCCAGTAGTAACCTTGTCTCATTATCTTTCTTGACAACATGTGTGCATTCATATGTGGCCCATAACTTGATTCGTGAATCTCTTCAATTATTTGTTGTGCTTTTTTGGCGGTTACACAAAGGAGATGAATTCCATCATAGGATCTTCTATAAAGCCTTTCACGACAAATAATGTAATTAGTGGATAACTTTCGGGTGGTTAATTGGTCATTCTTGTCTGTAGACTTCGGGTACGTCCCATCTTTAAGGTACTATTGGATGTCTGAATACCATTCGCCTACCCCATTCTTTTCCTCATCTTTTCCTATTGTCATGCAGTAGGCGGGTTCTTCCTTTTGTTCCAACACTATCGGTCTAGCTCCATCTTCTTTTGGCCCATCCATCATGGATGCGATGGTTGCTAATGCATCTGCAATTTGATTCTGCATTCTTGGCACATATTGATATTGAATCTTGCCAAATTTTGATGCCCACTTCTGAAGACATTCATGATAAGGCAATAGTCTTTCTTCTTTGATCTTCCACTTACTATATATCTGAGAGATTATTAAAGCTGAGTCTCCGTATACCTCTAACTCCTTCACTCCAATGCCTAAGGCTACTTGTAGGCCCATGATGCAAGCTTCATATCCTGTGGCATTGTTGGTGGCGGGAAAGTTGAGTCTACCAGAAAATGGAATGTGTGTCCCTTTTGGAAAATTAAGAGAACTCCAACTCCACTTCCGTTTTGATTTGTTGCTTCATCAAAATACATCTTCCATGATTCTACTTTAATCTCCATGATGTCTTCATCCGAAAAGTCCCCTTGAATTTCTTCAGCTTCTTCTGGTGAATAATGGGCTAGATGATCGACAATTTCTCTCCCCTTCATAGATTTCTGAGTCACATACTTAATATCAAATTCTGACAAAAGCAAAACTCATTTAGTAGTCTTCCCATCTTGCACAAGTTTTTCCATTAAGTACTTCAAAGGATCCATCCTTGCAATCAACAGAACCTTGTAAGCTAGCATATAATGTTTGAGTTTACGGGTTGCCCATACAAGTGCTACACATGTCTTCTCAAGTAAATTGCATTCTCCTTTCTAGTCTCCTCTAGGTATTGAGCAAGTAAAGCCCCCACTGCTGCATCTGTAGTGGTGAGATACAACAACAATGGCTTTTCAAGAACTGGTGGGACAAAGTATTAATGGTTTCATCAGATAACTCTTGATCTTCTCAAAGGCTTCTTCACATTGTTCATTCCACACTGTAGGGACTTCTTTCTTGAGCAGTCGGAAGATTGGTTCACATGTCATGGTGAGTTGAGCTATGAACCTACTGATGTACTGTATTCTCCCCAGAAATCATCTAATTTCCTTTTTAGTTCTTGGAGGCTTCATTTCTACAATTGCCTTGATTTTCTTAGGATCAACTTCTATTCCCCTCTGGCTTACCATAAACCCTAGCAATTTTCCGGACGTGACTCTGAAAGTACACTTCTTTAGATTCAACCGCAACTTGTAGAACTAGATTCTTTCAAAGAACTTCCTCAAAGCCGGTATGTGCCCTTCATAGTCTTTGGACTTTACTATCATGTCATCAACATAAACCTCTACTTCTTTGTGGATCAAATCATGCAACAAAGTGGTGGCAATTTGTTGGTAAGTAGCACTAGCATTTTTAAGGCCAAATGGAATGACCTTGTAACAGTATGTCCCCTATGGTGTGATAAATGAGGTTTTCTCCATATCTTTTAAAGCCATCTTAATCTGGTTATATCCTGAAAATCCAACCATAAACGAGAGAAAAGCGTGCCCTGCAGTGTTGTCCACCAGGACGTCAATATGAAGAAATCATCTTTTGGGCTGGCCTTATTCAGATCTCGAAAATCTTCACACATTCGGACCTTCCAATCCTTCTTCGGTACCAGAACCACATTAGCTAACCACTCTAGGTAGTTAACCACTCTTAGGAATCCTGCATTGTACTGTTTTTCTACTTCTTCTTTGATTTTGAGAGTCCATTCTGGCTTCATTCTTCTCAACTTCTGCTTGACCGACTTCAACGTTGGATTTGTTGGAATGCAGTGCTATACATATCTATATCGATCCCAAGCATGTCTTCATATGACCAGGCGAAAACCTCTTTGAATTCTATCAACAGCACCACTAATGCATCTTTTTCTGAAGTGGTTAGGGTATTGCCTACTTGGACCATTTTGGGATCATCATCAGTTCCCAAGTTAATGGGTTGGGTTTCTTCTTTTAGGGGTTCTGGGTTTCCATGTTTTAATTCCTTATTATTAAGAGTTTCTTTACCAATTTCAGAAATATTCAAAGCCAGCAAATAAGCAGAATCAGAAATCATATTGAAAGGGAAAGAGTTTTTAATAGACTCTACAGACTCAATTGGAAAACTATCACAAACAGACTTAGCAGGAATAGAAACACTAGTAGAAATAGACTTAATAAGAATGAAAACAATGTTCTTGGCAGGAGTGACTGGCTCGGCAGTCTTGATCTTTTTGGCAAAAGTGACTAACTTGATGGTCTTGATCTTCCTCACAAAGTCCTCCATGGGGTAGGCGACTCCCTCCTATGCCCAATTCTTCAACTCAGTTTTGGCTTCCATTATGGCAGGTGGCTCCCAGTAAGCTCCTTCTTCTCTTACCATCAGTACTGCGGGATCTATATCCATATAATCTGCGGCTTCTTCTTCAACCTCCATGTCTGTGGGCTTGTTGATCACAAAAGTATCCAGACGCTCTATGTTATCCATCCATTCATCAAATAGGTCGTGCTTGCCTCTATTACCGAAATCAGTGGACCGAGGGAGATGTTCTAACTCATTTTCTTCCATTCTCTCCTTACTACATTCAGCGTTCTCAAGTGTCATGATTTCGAGACTGTGGACCATCAGTTTTTGATCTAGAGTGGCCAACTTGGCATCTATGTCATCTTCCTCTTCAGCATGTGGGGTTGGTGAACTTGGTTCTGAATCATGATACGACCCCAATTCTGGAACCTCTCTTCCATGTTTTTCATACCTAAGGCCAGACCTTGATCTGACATTAGTGATATCACTCCAATTTGAAAGGTGCCCATAGGGATATTCATTATAATACATTTGATTGGCTTGTGCATTCTCCTCTCTTGCATTCTTTAACACATTTATCAGTCTGTATTGATCACTATCAGTGTCACTCCACCTGTTAGCTTCAGCATCATCTTCTATGCCTTCATCATAATAGTCCACATCACTATCATATTCCTCATAGAATAGGTCTGCATCTTCATCTTCTCTATCACTAGGGGGTTCACCCTAATCATCCCCACTATACGGGCTATCATAGCTTCTGCTGTTGTTGTCATCACCATCAGTGCTGTTGTCATCATCATCTCCACTATCATTGCTACTGTTATCACTACTACTATCACTCTTGTCTTCACTATCATCCTCATCATCACTAGGGGCCGCTCCCCCTTCCTTATCTCCATCCTTGGTTCTTAGTTCATAGGGCTTTTCAATGCATGCTGGCAAGCCTCCCAATATTCTTCTTCATCTATGTTGCAAATAGGATCTCCGAGAAGTGTAGTCATGGCATCAAGATCGATGTAATAGGCCCAATCAGTAGAAACCCAAGTTGTATCTTCCTTCTTTGATTCTAGAACCTTATTGTTGCAATCAAGTATTATCTCGAACACAGGTACCATTGTCTTTGTCACAAGATCATCTCTTGGTTCACGGAACCCCCAATACCGTTGACTCTCATTGACTTTGACAAACTTCCTATTCGATGTAGAGGTGTAGGGTTTTAGAGGTTTTGGAGGACAAAGGAGTCCTTTTGCTTTGGCCTTGGCTCGAGCCATCTTTCTCACCTCCATTTCTAACAAATCATCATCAATGGCCTTATAGCCTAGCCCAAAAGGTGGTGTGGTGGTAGGAATTGCCAAGTATTGAATAGTTGGCTTCTTCACAGCTCTCCCCAAATTCATTCCAGGGAAAGTAGTTCATTCTCCTCATCATTGCTACCACATTGTTATTACCATAAGGAGCAAAGTCCATTAGGATCTTCTCAACTTCTTCTTCTCTCTTTTCAAAACCAAGTCTCTCAATCTCAAAGCCATCCAAAGTCAATGGCTCTTTCTTAGAATCAATACCATAAATAGGTTTAGTCACAGTCAAAGTATCCTCATAGACAATCACAATAGCCCCTTCATGTGGAAACCGAACTTTTTGATATAGAGAAGAAGGTACGGCCTTTGTGTCATGGATCCATGGTCGCCCAAGGAGCATATTGAAGCATGAGGCTATATTAAGGACAATAGGCTCTAATGTTATGGTTCCCAAAACTTCTCTTCTACTATTGTCATAGGCTCTCACATGTTGTTCAATAGGCACAAAGTCATCAATCCTTAGGCTGAGGCAGCTTGAAGTCTTTAAAGGACATAAATTCAAAGCACTTCCATCATCTACCAAAACCATCGGTATCCTCTTCCCCATGGCATCTACAGTGATTTGCAACGGGTCGTTGTGGTGCTTCCCCTTCTTGGTCAGATCCTTGTCGGAATAGGAAATAGTGAGTTCCCTATTGATGGACCCAATCATAGCATTTAGATCTTGAGAGGTTGTGGTGTTAGGGACTTGAATTTGGTTAAGAAGGTCTACCAAGTTCTGTCGATGTTTGTATGAGACCATGAGTAAACCCTGTAAGGATATATTGGCTTGTGTCTTTTGTAGTTGCTTAAGAACTTCATCTTCTTCGACAGGTGTTTGGTGAGTTGATCTATTCAAGGCTTCCATTAGGTTGTTGATCTCTAAATGTGGGGTTTTGAAGTGTCTCCCCCCCCCCCCCCCCTTTTGTGATGTGGGCAATTTTTGTTGGATCATTGGGATCAGTGTTTTGGGATTCGAAGTGTCTTCCCCCATTTATGAGTGTTTGGCTATTCGATTGGGGTTTGAAGTGTCTCCCACCATTTGTGGATGTTTGGTTGTTTTCGGGTTCTGGTTCTGGTATTTCATTCCATATATCATATCCTGTGGTGGTAGTAGAGATCCTATCCATTAATTCTTCCCATGTCATCATGAAGTAACTGAGTAAGTCATAGATTAGGTCAGATGGGTCTTCCTTATTCTCTTCTTCAATCATTAAGCAATTAATTCTTGGTCCTTTCCCAAAATTGTGATTGGGCAAGGGATTGTTAATGATGCTAGGCCTTGTAGGCAGTGCGATCACTTTGTTGTCTATTAAGTCTTGAATTGCATGACAAAGTGTGAAACAACGATCAGTGTCATGACCAAGTACTTAGTGGTAGGCACATCTTTTATTCATATCAAACCTTGAGGATAAGGGGTTTGGAATTGGTCTTGGATCCAAAGGTTTCAGTAACCCTTTTGCTTTTAGCTTATCAAACACTTGGCTCATGGGCAT
Source organism: Quercus alba (assembly GCA_036321655.1). Classification (NCBI taxonomy): domain Eukaryota; kingdom Viridiplantae; phylum Streptophyta; class Magnoliopsida; order Fagales; family Fagaceae; genus Quercus; species Quercus alba. The sequence goes on along the minus strand of CM070302.1, from coordinate 14,255,461 downwards.
GTACAACTCATGAAATTCTCTCTTGGGTCTAGGCCCTTCGGGTAGTTGCATAGGTGCAATGGGTGCAATCAATTGATAAGGATCAGTTTTATGAATATTGGAAATTTTTGCAGCCTTAGCATTAGACCCTACATTCTTTCTAAACCTTGGAAGGTCATCAGTCTTTATGGTACCATTGTTTATAGCATCCTCAATTTGGGTTCCAACAGCAATTAAAGCTTTAAAATTGGAAAAATATTGTGCAAAAAAATATTTGTGGTATACAGGTAAGAAGATTTTTACAACCATGGCTAACTGTTCTTCCTTACTTGGCCTACTCATCATCTCTGCAGCCTTGGCTCTCGACTTGGTAATGAAAGTAGAGAAGGATTCTTTTGGCTCCTGCCTGGTAGTCTCAAGGTCTCTTCTTGTGATGTCTACTTCCATATTGTATTTATATTACTTGTGAAACTCTTAGTAGATATTCCCCCAACTTCTTGCTCTTGCATCATCCATGTTGAGGAACCACCTAAGAGCGGCTCTAGTCAGTGTGTTTTGGAATATCTGAGCAAGTACTTCCTCGGTCGTGCCTAAAGGCTGCATAGCCCTCATATACATCTTTAGATGGGACTTTGGGCAGCCGATCCCATCAAATTTGTCTAGATTTGGCATCTTAAACTTGGGTGGTAGCCTTGCATTAGTGAACAGGGAGAGAGAGTCGTAGTCCATAAGTTCCTCCATCTTACGGGCTCTTCTAATCATCTCCTCCATTTTATTCATCCTCTCGTTAATATTCTTCTCATTTTCTAGGGTTGGTGGATCATGATCAGTATTATCCCCTTCCTGATTACTCTTCAAATTCTGAAACTATTGCATCATATGGTTCATGTCTTCCCTCAGTTGAATCTGGCTAGCTATCATAATGTTAAGTAGCTCTTGGGTGTTAATGGGTTCCTTTGTGTTTAGGTGTTCTTCTTCTTCAGCCATGTTGCTAAGAGCTTCAAACTTCTTGTGGCTTGAACTGTCTTGGAGGTCGAAGACAGGGTTGTGATGTTGTAGCAGTGGAGTCTCTTCTATGCTTGAAGGCTTTAATATTGTGATAGGCGTGACAGGCTTGGAACTGGAGTTACTTGCTTAAGTGTCGGGCTTAGGTTCTCTTTGTAGTCTTCCTTCAGATCTTGACTAGATTCTCCCCTAGTGACAGGCTTGGTCAAGTTAATCAAAGCTAAGACCCCATCCATATCCATCATCAATCAAGACAAACACACACAACATGCAATGCATCTTTAACCGAGATCAACCTAAAGGTAGGTTCTAAGTCATTATGTTGTAGGGTGGGTTTGTTGTTTCATTGTTTCCTATAGCTAGGATGTTACACCTCCCAACTTGTAATGTAATGAATATTACATTGGTCCGAATGGCATGGTTTGTCTATTACAGTCAGAAGGAAATGATCCAATGACTTTGGTCTACGAGTTAGTGAGTTCTCCACTGGGTACCCAAATCTAATGAAGACCGGTGATCCATGGTTACTCCCACCACAAAATTGTTGAAAGGGGTGCATACATTGTTGTTTGGATGGCACACACAATGACAGTTACGGAAAGATTTTAACAAACAATACAAACAACAAATTCCATACACCAAAATATCAGACAACATCCCATCAAACATAAATAAACTAACAATAACTATATCATGCAAGACCATGAAAAAAAAAGATACATATTGGTCACTCAAGTCTAATGCGAAGCTTAGCCCTTGACATCCCCAGCAGAGTCGCCATTATGAGAGACCTTGAAAGTGCCCCTCAAAAAAGATAGATTTTTTTTGGAGTGCTTTTTAGGGCACCTCTCTTTTTGGGTAAGTGATGTGGAGTCGTCACTTATTTTTTTATACAAAAAGAAAAAATAAATACATGACTGAATTGTTCCATTCATTAATTCAATAAAAAATACATATTTGAAAAAAAAAATTGAAAATTACAAGGCTTTGGGTCCTAGTTACAAACTACCAAAAATAACATGGATTTTTGTCCTAGTTACATTCTACCCAAAATAAAAAGTAAAGACAAGGCTAGATCTACTTTCGACACTCTCAATATTCTGACTCTTTTTCTTCTTCTTCCTATGTATAAACTTCCAAAGGAAACAAAATACTTCCTCACCAGTTATTTTAAAAACTTCAGTGGCATCAGATTTGAGTGAAAAATAGTGCAAGACAAGTGGGTGTCGCAACAAAGGCCCCAATTCAAGCTTTTTGAAGTTATCTATGCCTTCATTCTTACATATTGCTACTTCCAAATCATACAATGTAGTAACTCTTTGAACCCCAACAAAGCAATGGATAAATGCAATTATCTAATAAACCAAAACAACAACAAAAAAATAAGGACTATAATACATAAAATTGAAGTAGAATCAATAGAGTAATAATAGTATAAACCAGTACCTTCCCTTCAGTGAGCATAAGTCGATGAAGACTGGGGACCTCCTGCATCGAAAAGCCAAGAGAGGTCCAAGATTCGAGGTTGAGGATGAGCAGTGCATATTGAGACACTTTCCATGCCGTCACACTCTCTCTGACCGCAATTATGTTGCGTCTAGCGTTAGTGACAGCGCGGTCCACCTTCTCCATGATCGAGTAGTATAGCTTTGTTTTGAAATGAAGAGCAGTTGTTGTTGTTGAAAGAAAGTTAAGGAAATAGTTGTTGGAGGCCAAAATTTGAAATTTAAAGGTGGTACTGATTGCGCTGCTAGAGGAGGCTGCTGTTTTTGTTGTTTTTGCTACTATGAAAACTAGCCACGGCCGCGGCCGCTAGAGAGGTGGAAGCCAGAAAAGTGTCTGTAGATGCGATTATGAATCGAACCAGATCAAAACATTCAGCTGTCGACGGACAAACTTTGCCGAAACGTCGACCGCAAACGAAGGATGGCCAGGCCCCGGTTCCCAGGGTTAGAGTATTCCCTATTATAAGCCTACTCAGATCAGAACAAAACTAGTGGATTCTCTTTCGCCTATCGGCCGGCTTTAAGCCAGTGCCATTACCCCAAAAAACCCTACATTAGCAGTTCGGGTGGAATCAGACATAAACCAAGTCCAAGAAGACCGAGGAGGCCTTGGGGAGAAGGTCAGCCCTCGCTCTAGGAGGGGGAGGGTATGGTTTACCCTCCCGTAAGGGGATAGTTAAACAGTTAGCTCAAGTTGTGAAAGAACCAGAGTGAAGAACGATTACACTATTAGGAATGATGGAGAAAGTCTCTCTCCGAGTCAGCAGGTTTTTTTTTTTTTTCAAAATAACATTCATTTTCAAACAATTTTGTTGGGCAGCATGTTTTCAAAACTATTTAGGAAATTAAAGTGTGACAGACTCGATTTCGGGAGTGCTAAATCGAGTGCACTGAAGTCAATTTTGAAAAATCATGTTTGTAGAACTCGATTTCATTTAAATTGAAATCGACCCTTGCAGACTCAATTTCTTCTCCATGTCCTTTTCGTTACACTCTGCCTTTCACTCACAACCTTCTACCTTGAAACCCAAAAATCACGAAGAACAAAACCACCTTGAAACCCAGAAATCTTCAGAAATCACGAAGAACAAAACCACGAAGAACAAAACCCAAACACCCAGAAACCTTGAAACCCAAACAGAAACCCACGAAGAACAAAACCCAAACCACAAAGACAGAAAAAACAAACTAGAGAGGTGGCGACAACGAAGGAGGCGTTTTGATTGAACCCAGGTGGCGAAGGCTAGCGACGACGATGGTGATGTTTTCTCTCTGTATCTTTAGGTGGGTTTCTTGATTCTTATTCTTGATTCTCATTTCTTGATGTCTGCCAACGGACGTGAGAGAGTAAGAGACAAGAAATCGAGTCTGTAAGGCTCGATCCAAAATCGAGTATTTTGCACTCGAGCTGTCAGTTTTCTAAATAGTTTTGAAAATGTGCTAACTAAAAAAATTGTATTAAAAATTAATGTTATTTTGAAAAAAAAAAAAAAAAAAAAAAAAAAAAAAAAAAAAAAAAAACAGGTCAGCATCCCCTTTAGTGAGAGGCGAGGGCGAGCCAAAAAAAAAAAAAAAAAAGACCAACTCCGAAAGGTTCCTCGAAAAGAAAAAAAAAATGACCATAAGAAAGGCAAATCAATTAATGATTACATGTATCACGTATTTTTAGTGTGATGGTTACTCACGGTGTGCAATAGCACAAATCTCAGCCCTCCATTTAATCCAATAGCTCATTATTTTAACACCTCATCAGTCCAAGCTGGCAATCCGTGTGCTCTCATTTCAGTTTCCCCAATTTGAACTTCACTAAAACTCTTCTCTTCTCTCTCTTAGCTCAACCGTGTTTCTCCCTCACTCCACTCTCTCAACCCCGATGCGCCTCCACCAGACTCCACCTCAACCCCTCCACCAGACTCTTCACCTCAACCTCGTGGTCACCGCTTCCCGCATACCCAACTCAGACCCATATGCAAAAACAAAGAAAAAACAGTAAAAAGTAACTCACCATCTGAGATCCCGACCCCTACACACTCGCACCCTTTTTAGACCCAAACCAGAGAGAGTAAGGGTTGGGGTTTGGAGAGAATTGAGTGTTTAGGTGAGAATTTGATGTTTTTCAAACCCAAATCAGAGAAAGTAAGGGTTAGGGTTTGGATAGAATCAGGTAAGAGAGAAGTTGATGCTCAATCTCCATGGTTAAAGCTAGCAGCCACCGTGTTCTACTCCACCAATTCCGGTCGTGGTTCCGGTAAAGTTCCTCTGTCTCTCTCTTTGATTTTTCCTTCTTTTAATTTTCTCAACAAAAAAGAAGATTTTTTAATTTTTAGTATTGTATTAGGATTTTGTTTTCTTTTAATAAAGAAATTGAATTCCATGTTGTACTTGGGAAAAAAATAATGTGGAATTTGTGTTATTGTATACAAATTGTGTTCAAGTGAAAAGACAATAAAAATAACAGAATCTATACGTATAAATGGTGGTTTACCTATTTGTTTTCCTTTTAAATAAACAAATATTTACCTTTTGTCATTTTTCACCATGAGTTAGGATTTTTTTTTTTTTTTTGGTCCAAATTAGAGTATTTATTGATCTATTTTCATTTGAGCTTTTTTTATTTTTATTTTTTCCATGTGTATGACAGTATGATGAGTTGAAGTGTTTATACTCTAGCTGCTTGTTTAATGTAAGAACGAATTTATCTTAGCATTTAAATGGTTATATTTCGAATCGTAATTCATGAAAATAGGTATAAAGATTTGGATTAGTTGCATGGCTTGCAACTTCATTGTGGATATATGATATCTTGCTTTTGATAAACATATATGGAAGGAGAAAGATGGAGAAATATAACAAAGTTCCTCTGTCTCTCTTTTTGATTTTTCCTTCTCTGGGTTTGATTTCTTGTTTTTGTCCATTGGTTCTCCCTGTTGTTTTTGTCCAGCACAGAAGCTTTAAACAATTAAGCATGGCTGTGAATTTAATTGGCTTATCTTGAAATAAAATTCATGCCAAAAAATTTTCACCTGCATTTGCCACTAAATACCTTGGGCCTCTTTTCAGATTCTTTCAGTGGCAACCTTTATTGGAGCGTAATTTTACTTTAATGCCCTTTTATAGTCTTTGCTTCTCCTTAATGCAAAATGCATTTGTTATTTTCTGATTGCCCCATTAAAATATGGTACTGATCTATACAATAAAGCAAAAATTGCATTTAAATTTAGGCACAATTGAGCTTATGAACAAGAGTTTGTTTTATGCATTTTTCCTCCATTTATTGTGGCCAAAGCTTATATGGATTAATAACTATATGTCTCTTGTTTTCTTGTTAACATGATAAAATGTTTTGAAGCATTCCATGATCTATATTTTTTTTGAGTTAAAAGATAGAAAACTTGTATTGATATGTTGAAAGAATGTATACAAAAAAAACTGGTCTGAATCCTGTAAAGACAATCAGACGAAACAGAGAACACAAATCAAAAAAGAGCATAGCAGCTAAGACACATCACATGACAGAGCTACATAAAAAGAAAAGCTTGACATAAAAATTGCTAAGAATATGAAGTGTTGGTACTCTGCCAGGAAAATAGTAGCTCTATCAAAGATGGCCTTCGATTGTAACTTGTAACTGAATTTTTTTCAAAGTAGAAGATTACGTGGAAGACTTGGCATTGTAGATAGCTATTGCTGTGGGTGGATAGCTATTGCATTTGAAATTTGTATTTGGATTACTATGGAGATGCTGGTGCATTCGAATTTGAATTATTGTTATTTAGATAAAGTTATATCTGATTTGGTATTTGTATTTGAGTTTCTAAGAAGTTGAGTCCCTTTAGGATTATCTGTTAGTATTTTGAATGTTCATAGAGTATCTATTGTTATCTGTTTGTTATTTGAATTCCTAAGACTTGTATTTATCGTAGAATGCAATTGATAAAACAGCAAAAAATTATTATCTCAATTTCCCTATCTATTCTCTTATCCAGGAGATTGGCCATCTCGAATACGACTAAATAATTATCCATTTAGTTAGAAATTAAACCCAGTTGTAACATAGAACCTATTACAAGCATTCCATGATGTGTTGAAGCCATATCTTGTTGTCAATAAGCTAATTATTTTCAGTACCAGTGAAATATGTTGACACTTAAGGTAGTTTCATAGTTCATTTACAAAAACTTCTACAAGGAGTTAGAGTACAAACCATGAAAAATGTAATAAAATTTAGTTATTTTTTTCTTGATATTGGTTTGAGAGTAATAAAATTTAATTGATTGTGTGCCTTTTTATCTCTAATTTCTTGTAGTGCTTCAAATTGAACAATTTTGATGTTGCCTATATGGTCAGAATTTATGCAAGAGTTTTGTCCAATAATGAAAATTTTTTATTGAAATGTATACTTGACTACAAGGCTATTAGAGCAAGAGCCCTAATTGAACACACAATCATGGGCAATGATTTATTTCACTAAAAAAGAACCTAAAATTTGCATTCACAAATTCGGTAAGGATGCAAATTGAAGCCCAAGTGTAATAAAATAATAAATAAGATTATAACCAAGCAAAATACTTCCATTCAAAAAAAATTTTGAATAATACAAGTGGCTGAAGTTTATGTATCCAAAAAAAAAATATAATTGTATAATACTTCTTCTTAATGGTAGAACTTATACAAGTGTGAGAACATGTATTCTTCACTAACATAAAACAATCTAATCTTAGCACTAATCCCTCCAACAGATGCCATTTCTCGCTCTTGGTGACCAAATGAAGAATAGCATTCCTTCAATCATGCCATTCAACCTGACAAAAGAACAAAGTGTGATTTCAACAATAAACATATATAAAAATTTCCAATTAACAACAGGCACAAGTGAAGCCATAAGATCACTATCACTATTTACTACTAAATGTGTAAGTTTGTTGAGGGTTTAGCTTGGGAACTTCCATCTTAAGAACTCAGCTAAGGGACCAACATTAAAAGTGAAATACAAAGCAGATCATATAGTCTAAATGTTCATGAGATACATTTAATTCCTTTGTAATCAATGACATAATATGCTAGGTGCACCGCCCAATTTCAATGGGGCAATCAGAAAATAACAAATGCATTTTGCATTAAGGAGAAGCAAAGACTAAAAAAGAGCATCAAAGCAAAATTACGCTCCAATAAAAGTTGCCACTGAAAGAATTTGAAAAGAGGCCCAAGGTATTTAGTGGCAAATGCAGGTGAAAATTTTTTGGCATGAATTTTATTTCAAGATAAGCCAATTAAATTCACAGCCATGCTTAATTGTTTAAAGCTTCTATGCTGGACAAAAACAACAGGGAGCACCAATGGACAAAAACAAGAAATCAAACCCAGTGAAGGAAAAATCAAAAAGAGAGACAGAGGAACCTTGTTATATTTCTCCATCTTTCTCCTTCCATATATGTTTATCAAAAGCAAGATATCATATATCCACAATGAAGTTGCAAGCCATGCAACTAATCCAAATCTTTATACCTATTTTCATGAATTAATATAACCATTTAATTGCTAAGATAAATTCGTTCTTGCATTAAACAAGCAGCTAGACTATAAACACTTCAACTTATCATACTGTCATACACATGGAAAAAATAAAAATAAAAATAAAACTCAAATGAAAACAGATCAATAAATACTCCAATTTGGACAAAAAAAAAAATCCTAAATCATGGTGAAAAATGACAAAAGGTAAATGCTTGTTTATTTAAAAGGAAAACAAATAGGTAAACCACCATTTATATATACAGATTATGTTATTTATTTGTCTTTTCACTTGAACACAAATTGTATCCAATAACACAAATTCCACATTATTTTTTTCCCAAGTACAACAGGGAATTCAATTTCTTTATCAAAAGAAAACAAAATCCTAATACAATACTAAAAATTAAAAAATCTTCTTTTTTGTTGAGAAAGTTAAAAGAAGGAAAAATCAAAGAGAGAGACGAGGGAACTTTACCGGAACCACGGCTGGAATTGGTGGAGCGAAACACGGTGGCTGCTAGCTGTAACCATGGAGATTGAGCATCAACTTCTCTCTTACCCGATTCTATCCAAACCCAAACCCTTACTTTCTTTGATCTGGGTCTGAAAAACATCAAATTCTCACCTAAACACCTGATTCTCTCCAAACCCCAACCCTTACTCTCTTTGATCTGGGTCTAAAAAGGGTGCGAGTGTGTGGGGGTTGAGATCTCAGATGGTGAGTTACTGTTTACTGTTTTTTCTTTGTTTTTGCTTATGGGTCTAAATTGGGTATGCGGGAAGCGGTGACCATGGGGTTGAGGTGAAGAGTCTGGTGGAGGGGTTGAGGTGGAGTCTGGTGGAGGCGCGATCGGGGTTGAGAGAGTGGAATGCTAGGTAGAGTGAGGGAGAGACACGGTTGAGCTGAAAGAGAGAAGAGAAGAGTTTTAGTGAAGTTCAAATTGGGGAAACTGAAACGAGAGCACACGGATTGCTAGCTTGGACTGATGAGGTGTCAAAATAATGAGCCATTGGATTAAATGGAGGGCTGAGATTTGTGCTATTACACATCGTGCAATACCCTAGGTATTGCACGGGATCTCAATCCCTCTCTCCGGGTCAGCAGGTTTTTTTTTCAAAATAACATTCATTTTCAAACAATTTTGTTGGGCAGCGTGTTTTCAAAACTATTTAGGAAATTAAAGTGTGACGGACTCGATTTTGGGAGTGCTAAATCGAGTTTTGGAAAATTGAAATCACTGAAGTCACTGAAGTCAATTTTGGAAAATCAAGTTTGTAGAACTCGATTTCATTTAAATTGAAATCGACCCTTACAGACTCAATTTCTTCTGCATGTCCTTTCCATTACACTCTGCCTCTCACACACAACCTTCTACCTTGAAACCCAAAAATCACGAAGAACAAAACCACCTTGAAACCCAAAAATCTTCAGAAATCACGAAGAACAAAACCCAAACACCCAGAAACCTTGAAACCCAAACAGAAACCCACGAAGAACAAAACCCAAACCACAAAGACAGAAAAAACAAACCAGAGAGGCAGCGACAACGAAGGAGGCGCGTTGATTGAACCCAGGTGGTGAAGGCTGGCGACGACGATGGTGATGTTTTCTCTCTGTATCTTTGGGTGGGTTTCTTGATTCTTATTCTTGATTCTCATTTCTTGATGTTTGCCAATGGACGTGAGAGAGTAACAAACGAGAAATCGAGTCTGTAAGGCTCGATTTCAATTTAAATAAAACCAAGTTTAGTTGTCAACACTCCAAAATCGAGTATTTTTAGTGCGATGGTTACTCTATAGTATAAGCAGGTGTAGAGGACATGAATTACAGTTAAGTTTTTAATTTACAATAATTTGATCTCTACCATCAACTTATTAACAAAATTTGACTACAACTTAAAATTAATATAGACTAAATTGACTACTACTAAAATATTTTAACCAAATTGACTGTATGAAAAACGTAAGTACCAAAATCATATTTTAGGCTTGATATCAATTGGAAGATGTTTGCCACGTGTAATAATATGAAAACAAGAAAAGCAAAACCCCCCAAACCAATAAGCGTAAAAAGCAAAAGCAAATTCAACAACCCCCCCCCCCCCCCCCCCACCACAAAAAAAAAAAAAAAAAAAAAAAAAAAAAAAAAAATGAGTAAAGCAAAGCACATGTAATAATTCTACTCTCTTTCCGAAAATTGCGGTTTCACTTTCACATTATCAACTTTCCTTTTACTTTTCTGGCCTACTGATTATCAACTTTAGTTTTGGGCCGAAGACACTGTCTTTGTCTTCAAATTGGGCCCATGCATGGATTTTGTTCCATCCATCGCCTCTGCTCTGCATATTAGCACCAGAAATGGGTTTGGTTCTTTTTGAAGCCCACATTAAAGAACAAAAAATTCTGGAGCTGTAGACCAAAATTAAATTCAACATGAATTTCGGTCCCTCTTTCATCTCTCTCTGTGGAAAGTTATAAAATTTAATAATAAACATTATTTTATTGCATTTAATAGATAGTACTAAAAATATATATATATATATATATATATTGTACCCGTTGTAATTGTTCCAAACTTTATAAATTACTGATAGTTTGATTAAGGGTCCGTTTAGATACCACTTATTTTGCTAAAAACTGAAAACACTATAGTAAAATAATTTTTAAATGTGTGAATAGTGTCGTGGGACCTATTTTTAATGAAAAAGTTGCTGAAAAAAGAGGTTTGTGGATCCCGTAAACAGTGCACAGACCCACTAGTGTGACGCATTTCAATGCAAAATTTGGACTTTCAAAGAGGTAGTGGGTCCCATGCACAGTGCACGGGACCCACTGGTAGGTCTGTGTCCCACGTTCACGTGCTTCTCAATTAAAAAAAAAAAAAAAAACACAATGCACGGGAAACACAATCCAAACGCTACCTAAGTTTTTTAACATACATGTTCATGCAATATCTTTTTATTTTTATTATTTTTTTTTTTTATGGTATAGTGTTCATGTAATACCTACTATATATGTAGCCTTTTCTTTTTCTTTTGTTTGCAATGTTTCACAAAATTTCCTTGGATATTTAGTGTAAGAAACAGAGACTTGCAGCGGAATATAAATAATTGGTTTTTCAGCATACCTCTCTCGGCCTAAACCGACGATCACACAGGGGCCTTGAGATTGTTCTATGTTGTCTAGAGCCAGCCTCCACGTAGACCAACTATCCAAACACGTTTTGAATTCCAGTTTGTGCAACCCACGAACCAAAAATGTTTTTCCTTTGGTGTTGCACACTACTAGAGTGATGCAAACATAACCCACAACCTAAGAGCCTCACAACACTCTGTAAACAATATGAGAAATGTGGAATTCGTTTTCTATACAATAGGTACCACTCTTGGTGTTTATATATACACCACTCCATTAATATTTAGTGAAATAGTGGACTTAGTGGGGTAGAGTAATGGTCTAAACCATTACTCCATAACTCCTAGATGTTACAATCTGAGGTATACAGAAGGACATGCTCACTTTGGGTGTCCATCCATATTCTTTTCAGTTTCTAACATCTCCCACTCATCCACTGTGGGCATGGCCCTATTATCCATCTCTCAATGTGTTTCTCAGTGCATTCATACTAGCAAATAGGTTGTGCGACCGCTGAGCACACCTGAAAAAACAAATTTGGGAGCACTATACTAAATCTTATACCATGACCAGCATAGCAACATCCCTAAAGTGTCTCGTTATGCCCTAAACATATATTAACACATCGAATCAAGCATCTTTAACCCCTCTTGAGTTTAATACTCAGACTTATGCTTGATCCATCATAACTATCTAGATGTACTCACGATTATTTCGCTACCTTAAGCGCTATAACCTGTCGACAGTGAGTACAAATATAAGGATGTGTTAAAAAAAATAGTCTTCCCTTTGAACTCATGTCCTTCAACTTTGGTCCAATCGCTTTCCCAACAATGTCCCTTTAGACCAAATCCAACATGGCCATAGGTAACATGCCAAAATAGCAGACATCAAAACCTCAGCTTCATGACAAAGTCAAAAGTAACAAGGGCATAAGTAGGATCTTAATGAAAGATCCATAGGACTCACACGGTGAAGAAGCAGGGATTTATTCTCTCACCTCCGCTTTTGGTCGAGCAAGCACATGTAGTATGAAATACATGCTACGGTGGAGTTCTCTTAAGCAAGAGCATATGTCTTAACTCAATACACCGTACAAATCTTAGTCTAGTCGCTACTCAAGCGCCTAACTCAAGTCCTTTATTCGCTTGCCACCTCAGGCATCAAATAAGTTCTCGCATCTGGCTAACCACAGGCTACATGGATCGTGGGCTATCCATGTACGGTCTAATCAAGATAAATATATTATAGACCTCATCTTAGTCCGAACTAAGGTGACATCTGTTTGTGTCAACCATCTATATATGTTACATAAGCATTGAATGACACAATGTCTCATCTCTGCTCACTACTCAAGTGCCAGAAGCGATCGCTCGTGTGAGTGAGCCGACCTAAGCCTGCCGACGTACCTTTCATACCACATAACTCATCATATGGTATATGTGTGTGTAAACATACATATTATTAACTGAATAACATCATATATATTTAAAACAAAATATCCCAAAAAAGTACAATAAATGGTAACTAAAAACAACATATCATCATATTCTACGTAGCTCTAAACTCCTAACATGAGTCTGAAAGGCATCCCTTCCTATAGGCTTTGTAAGAGGATCAGAAATCATGAGACTTGTAGAAATGTGTTTTAGAACCACTTCATTATGAGCAACCATGTCTCGAATGTAGTGATATCGTATATCAATGTGTTTGGTTCTACCATGATACTTAGAATCTTTAGCATAGGCAAGTGCTGCCATGCTATCACAATGTACTGTAACGGGATCCAAGGCATCCATGACAACCTCAAGATTCTGAAAGAACCTCCTCAACCAAACTGCTTCCTGAACAGCTGCTGAACATGTTACATACTCTGCTTCCATAGTTGATAATGCTATACAGGGTTGTTTCTTGCTACTTCAAGTGATGGCGCCATTATTTAGCAAGAAAGCATATCCAGATGTAGATTTGCATTCATCTAGGTCACTACCCCAATCATCATCACTAGAGCCAATCATACACAAATCTGAACCTTGATAACAAATGACGTAGTTTGCTGTCCCTTTTAGATACCTTAATATCCTCTTGACAACTTTCTAATGAGCAAGTCCTGGATTAGACTGAAATTTGCTGACTAATCCAACAACATAACATATATCAGGCCGAGTACACATCATTGCATACATCAAGCTTCCAACTGCATTAGCGTAGGGAACACGAGCCATCTTTTCTTTTTCATCTTGAGTCTTAGGACACATATCTCATTTTGTGCAACTGGAGTATTTATGGGTTTGTAATTATGCATTTGGAAACACTCAAGAACTTTCTTAATGTAGGTTTGTTGTGATAAACCTAAAAGTTTCTTTAAGCGATCCCTAAGGATTTTAACCCCTAGAATATAATCTACCTCACCCATGTCCTTCATCTCAAAGTTACAGGACAACCACGCTTTGTGGCGATAACCATCTCCATGTCATTACCGGCCAGTAATATGTCATCAACATACAATGACAAAATAATGAAACTTCCCTTGGATCGTTTTACGTAGACACAATGATCTTTTTCGATCATCGTAAACCCATTCGATAGAACAGCTTGATGAAATCTTAGATACCACTGTCTAGATGACTGCTTTAAACCATATATGGATCGCTTAAGTTTGCACACTTTGTGCTCTTGACCTTTGGTCACTAAGCCAATAGGTTGATCTATATAGATTTCTTCATCTAGTTCTCCATTGAGAAAAGCTGTCTTAACGTCCATTTGGTATAATTCCAAATTCAAGTTTGCAACAATGGCCAGAATGAGTCGAACAGAGGCAAACCTCATAACCGGAGAAAAGGTTTCCTTGTAGTCAACACCCTTCTTTTGAGTGTATCCTTTTGCCACTAATCGAGCTTTATACCTTTCTATTGACCCATCCGCCTTGCGTTTGATTTTAAGAACCCATTTGTTCCTAATTGCTTTACACCTTAACGGTAGGTCTACTAGATCCCAGACCTGATTAGTCCTCATAGACTCCATTTCATCATTCATTGCTTTCATCCATTCATCACTAACAGAAGATAAGAGAGCCTCTTGCACAGTTTTTGGCTCATCATCATCTTGTGAAGCAATCATGAAAGCTTCACCCTCAATCTCAAAACGACGATGAGGAATATTTCCACGGTTGCTTCTTCGTGGCTGAGGTTGTTGTGGATCAACTTCTAGTGGTGTGCTCCCACTAGGTTGTAAGTCGCTCCCACTATCTCTAAGAGTTTCAGGAATTTCTTCCTTGTCCTCTACTAGTCTACTTGGGGCACCTACCTCTTGATCCATCATTTCATAAAGAGTCAAGTTCTTTTCAACCTCACCTATGTTAGGGAATTCACTTTCAATGAAATCAACATCACGTGACTCCAATTCAATCACACTTCTATCAGGTTGTTCACCTATCAACACATAGCCTTTGGAATGCTCAGAATATCTTATAAAGATACACTTCTTTCCTCTAGGCCCTAATTTCTCATATTTATGAGAAGTATTGTGAACATAACCTGTTGAACCTCATGGCCGCAAGTTATTCAAATTAGGTTTTTTACCGGTCCATAGTTCATAAGGTGTGGAAGATATTGATTTAGAGGGCACTTGGTTAAGTATATAGGCTACAGTCAAAAGTGCATCCCCCCAATACAAAATTGGTAAGTTTGCTTGCGCCATCATTAACCTAACCATCTCTAGTAGTGTTCGATTTCTCCTTTCCATCACACCATTTTGTTGTGGTGTATAAGGCATCGTTAACTGCCTTGCAATTCCCTTTTCATCACAGAGCTCCTTAAATTGCTCAGATAGATACTCACGCTCACGATCAGTTCTGAGAGCCTTAATGCTCTTTTCTAATTGATTCTCAACCAATCTCATGTATCGTCTAAAGCAATCTAAAGCTTCAGACTTATGAGAAATCAAATAGACATGACCGTAACTTGTATAGTCATTTATAAATGTGATGAAGTAGAAACCACCATGTCTTGCCCTCACGTTCATTGGACCACATATATCAGAGTAGATTAGTTGCAATGGAAAAGATGCCCTTGTGGCTTTTCCAAATGGTTTTCTTTTTGACTTTCCCACAAGACAATGTTCACATGTGGACAAAGTGACCTTAGCGAGATTGCCCATAAGGCCTTCTCTAGCTAACCTAATCATCCTCTCTTGCCCTATATGACCAAGCCTAACATGCCATATACTTGAATTATCAGAAGCATTTTCAAATGAAGTCAAAAAAACTGAACTATCATTATTATAATATTCAATATCCAAAATTAAAAAACCATTTGAAATAAAACCATGGCCATAATAAACTGTTCCCAAATGCAATAAAACATAATTATTCTAAAAAATAAACCGGAAACCAAGTCTTAACAAAGTAACTACGGAAAGTAAGTTCCTCCGGATCTCTGGAGCATACAATATGTCATGGAGTAACAGAGTGCAACCACCTCGCAATTCTAGCTTGTAGGTACCAATTCCAAGTACCTCCACACTAGCTCCATTTCCCACCTTGATGTCTCTACTGCCAACAGGAATCCGGTAGTACTCCACAAATCCTACTCTATCTCTTACTGAAAGTTCAAAAACGTGTAAAAACTCCTTTGAACGTTTAGACCCCCAAATTACAACTTAATCAATTCAAGCAATATGTCAAACAACTAGTGTGCGGAAACTTAACATATGCTATCATACGAAATTGATTAAATACTATCTAAGCCATAACAGATTAAAATCCACAGCAGATAAATAAACGGCAAAGATAGAGAGGAAGGAAGATGCAAACACAAAGACAACACGCGATGTGTTATCGAAGAGGAAACCGAAGCCCTCGGCGTAAAACCTCTCCGCCGCCCTCCAAGCGGTAATCAATCCACTAGAAAATACAGTTGGGATACAAGGACAGCAATAGACCCTCCAAGCCTAATCTACCCAGTGCACCTAAGCCCTCCAAGCTTCTTGCTCCAACGAGGTTGCGCCGAACCTTTTTCTTTTCTAGCTTCCCGGATTCCGCTACTAGACCGTAGCATCAACCAATGATGATGATGGTGAGAACCTGGTTTGGTATAATGCCTCTCAAGGATTTTACAATGGAGAGGAAGAGAGTTGAGGAATTTGAAGAGTCTCTAAGGTATAGATTGTGTGTGAATCAATCTTGTTTTTCTTTAGGGTTTCTCTCTCAAAATTCTCTCTGGAAGCACTCTTTCAATCGTGGGTAATAGGGGTATTTATACTGGAGTGGGAGAGGAATGTGAAACATTAGGTTTTACAAAAACAGGGGTGGCTCGCGGCTTGACCTCGCGGCTTGACCTCGCGGCTTGACTAAGTCGCGAGATCCAGTCGCGAGATAATCGTATGGCCAGTTGTCCTGTTTTGTCCTGTAGTGCTCCAGCTAGCATGACTGTTCATCTTCCAGCATGCTTGGCACGTGTGCTGCTTTTGGCGGCTTGCAGCCGCGAGTCACCCGCGAGTCCCAGCCACGAGTCTCTGTTTTCTTGCACACTCTTGAGCAATCTTCGCTCTATCTCACTCACTACCCTTACATCAAACCCACCTAAATACAGGGTTACTAAATGCTGAATTACAAGCAAATTTGGCACGGAATAAAGCCAATTAGATGGTTGAATAAATTCAACCTTACACTTACTACATGCTCTGTTGCCGCTGAGTCTACAGTTCACATAGGAGCAAAATTAGCAACAAAGACATGACTTGTTACGAAAACATGATGAGATGTAGGATTAGGTGTTACCTTTTTTGGCTCAGTGCATTCATGAGCAAAATGTCCTTTCTTTCCGCAATTATAACAAGTCAACTTAGGCTTGTCCTTCTTTGCGTGCTTTCCTCTAGTATTGCGCTTGACAAACTTAGCCTTCCTAGGCGGTGGCCTATTAGGTCTCTCTTGTCCAGGAGCGTAATCAGGTTGCTTGCGTTTAGGCCTAGATGCGTTACGCGAGCTAGTCTCAGCCATGTGCACCGAATTAATTGGCTTGGCTGCTTCAAGGCGCTCAGCTTCAATTTCCAAGTGACGAGCTACATCATCAAATGTTTTGATGTTCTCATTATGTGTCAAATTTTGACACATCGTCTCCCATGAACTTGGTAGTGAACGAATCACTGCTTGGACTTGTTGTTCATCAGTAAGATTATTTCCAGCTGATTTGAGCTCTCGAATCATAGAGGACATCGCCCTAAGATGCTGCTTCATCGTATGTTCAGAGCGCATCTTATATGAATCAAATTTCATTGTTAAGCCACGCAGTCTAGTGGCTGATGTCCCTCCATATCTTAGCTTTAGAGCTTTCCACATGTCTTGTGCAGTTGTATACTACTCAAATTCACTAATCTAGTCATTGTGCATGTTGCTTAGCATTGTAAAGCGCGCGCACAAATCCTTCTTGCGCCAACTTTCATAGGCAGCAAGATCACGTTGGTGTTGCTCAGTTCTTCCCTCATCGGGTTTACTCAACGAATGAGTTAGAGTCTCTAGGAATTCTTGCTCATTCAGCACATACTGGATTTTGTGGTGCCAAATATTGTAATTTTCACCATCCAGTTTCTCTCCTTTATTGAGATCAGCAACTATACCTTTGGAAGCCATTTCACTACAAAATTTCACAAATGGGACATTACACACACATTTCAAAAATTTTGATGTTCGATCTAAAATAAACTTAGATAATCAACACACATCACAAGATCGAAAATTCGCTAAACTTCTTAATCATCTCTTGCGCCACTAGTGTTTATTACTAAGTTTAATTTTAATCTATTCGTGCAAAATTATGTATGGGAGATAACGCAACTCAACCATACTCTCATTATTCCATATTTCAATTCTAAACATATTTACAAAATATATGTATTGAAAATAATTCACCAATTTTATCAATTAACTATAAAGCCAAACATACTATCACAATTTAAACTCATGAGAACAAATCATATAGGCATATCATTATTTCACTAAGAAATAATAATGAAATTAAATAATTTACAAAATTAAATCAATTCCATATCATTGAATCATATACCTTTTATGTTTCAGAAATAAATGCTAAGTTGAATACTACGTCTCCCTTAAAGAAACTCAATTATCAATAGGCTTAATACACATAAAATAGAAAAATTTCAAAAAGAAACAAGATTCCAAACGTGACAGATAGGCTGACTTTACAGTGCATGCTAGCAGAGCGAAAACATAATAATAATAATAATAATAATACAAATAGGTGTTTAAGAAGCAATTGTGGGACCTCCTTCTTCTTTACTATTATTATTATTATTATTATTATTATTATTATTTACTTGCTCTCCAGCCCATTTGGCAAGTGAAACACGTGATGTCCCATAAAAAGAAAAAATGAAACACGTGATGTCGTATTCAACCTTCATCCGCTCCTCTCAAAATTTTTTTTTTTTCAGCCAAAAAAAAACGTGTTGCAAACCTGAGTAGTTTTATATCTTTTTCATTTCAAGTCCATTTTTAACGTACCATATACCGATTTAAAGCTTATAACATATAGATTCATAATATGAAATCATATTTTGTAAACGGAAATCATATAAGAGCAGTTTTGTCCTTAAAGTTTTGGTGTTCTAAGCTTTTTGAAACTATATCTCATGGCACACTTAGAGATTTGCTACGAAACTTAAGGTAGATATTAATACATGTAATATAAACAACATATATTAATTTCAAGGCACAAAATGCTCAGAATCAAAACTTGCCATTGAAGGCCATGTGAGGTGCATAGAAATACATAGCATACCACAGAAGCATAAAACACATTAAGAACTAATCAAATATGTCTATGACATTGAGAACAACTTATAAAAACTCTGATACCAATGTAAGAAACAGAGACTTGCAGCGGAATATAAATAATTGGTTTTTCGGCATACCTCTCTCGACCTAAACCGACGATCACACAAGAGCCTTGAGATTGTTCTACGTTGTCTAGAGCCAGCCTCCACATAGACCAGCTATCCAAACATGTTTTGAATTCCAGTTTGTGCAACCCACGAACCAAAAACGTTTCTCCAACGGTGTTGCACACTACTAAAGTGATGCAAACATAACCCACAACCTAAGAGCCTCATAACACTCTGTAAACACTATGAGAAATGTGGAATTCGTTTTCTATACAATGGGTACTACTCTTGGTGTTTATATACATACCACTTCATTAATATTGAGTGGAATAGTGGACTTAGTGGGGTAGATTAACGGTCTAAACCATTACTCTATAACTCCTAGATGTTACAATCTGAGGTATACAGAAGGACATGCCCACTTTGGGTGTCCATCCATAATCTTTTAAGTTTCTAACATTTAGAAATAATGAGTAAATTAAATAATCTCTTTTGTCATGTCCTCTGATACCCAACCTTCGGTTTGTTTATAAATTCAATTGGGTTAAACTATTGGTCCATGCAATTAACCTATGGAAAACAAGGAATAGTGGAGTGGGATTTTTTTTTTTTTTTTTCTTGAGATAGGAAACATAGGAATTTTATTCATGTAAATTCAAAAATAAAACATCTTGAGATACCGCATGCCCAATAAACATTAGGCTCTCTTCCAACAAAGTAACAAAATCAACAATACCAAGAACATGTTTAGTTAACAAATGGGCTAGTATATTATCCAAGTGCCCTATGTGGGAAATAGTAAGACTCCTGAAAATATTGCAGATAATATAATATACTTTTTTGGCAATAATATATAATATACCTTTTTTTTTTTTTACATAGTTTTGTATATTACATTATCAGCATAGTTATAAATGAATTTATGAGATTATGATATTAGTGGGACTTTTTTTTCTTTTTTTTTTTACAAACTAAAGAAGAAAGTATTTATAAGTATTTTTTGTGTTGTTAAAACTCGTTTACTCACTAGTCACCATTGAAATTATTTTTTTTTTCTCACCAATAATAGCCAATAACAACTTACCACTTAAAATTTATTGTGAAAATATTGTGGTAGCTTTTCTTAATTTTAATTTCTTCTTCTTTATTTTATTTTTCCCTTATTTCTTTTTTTTTTCATCCATACAATTTCTTCTTTTTCTTTCCTTTTTTTCCCTCTTTTTTTTTCCTCCACACACGTACCTTAGCTCTTTTCTTTTTTTTTCTTTTTTTTTTTTCCTTTTTTCCTCTTTTTTCCCTACCACTTCCTCCAAACTCCAGAACATACCAAAGCTCTCTTTCTTTCTCTATTTTTTTTTTCTTCCTTTCTCTTTTTTCTCTTACGAGAATACCAGAGCTCTATCTTTCTTCCTCTCTCTCTCTCTCACAAAAAGAGATCACCGATGGATTACTAGTCCTCTCCACCACCACTTGTTCTCCTCCCCACAGTGGCTCAAATGGGTTAGATTTGCTTCTTCTTTTTTTCTTTTTTTTTTTCTTTTTTTCTAATTTCATTAGTTTTAATATTGTGATGTGAGTTTGTGTTTTGGTTGTGATTGAGTTTAGAGATGTTTGAGGGAGAAAATATCTGGAATGGTTAAGTTGTACCCGTTTTGATTGTTGAGTAAAATTGAATATTTTAATGGGTGTGTTGAAAATTTTATTCCCATTAATTCTTTTGCTAATGAACAGTAGGTCATCAGACTAAGAGAGCTACTATTCATTAGCAAACAATTTTTCGCTAATGAATAGTGAATTAGAGAGACTGTTGGAGCAAGTTTTTATGGGTTTACTCTCCAAATTTTGGGTTTAGAAAGCTTGTTGGAGATGCTTTTATGAACCCACGTCTAGATAAAGCATGCATTTTGGTGTTTAAAATACAATTTTTTGAAGGTACAGATGCTCTTAGGGTGCGTTTGCTTGAAGGTGAAATAGAATGGATGAAAAACTTTGGAAAGAAAATGGGAAGGAAAACTTTTTTGGAGTATGTTTAGTCGGGTGCGGAAGAAGGAAATTAAATAATGGGGCCCGGGTGTTTTCTCCCTGAGCCCACCAAAAAAATTTCCCTACAAAATGGAGAAAAAACTGAAGTGAGAAAATAGGGCTGCTTGATGGACAAAAATGTCATGTGCACATATGCAATTCGTCCCATTTCTCCTTTTTTTTTTTGTGCTTTCCTAAGCATGTTGCCTCTTTCTTTTTCTTTTTTCTTTTTTTTTTTTGATTTCCTAGGCTGTGGGTGTGATAGTTTTTTTTTTTTTTTTTTTTAACTAGATATGATTTTATTTTTTGGTCATGATTTTTATTTTTTAATAAATTGGGTGATTGCTTTTTTTTTTTTTTAGTTGTTTGTCACTCTTTTGTTGTAATTGGCAATCATTTTTTAACAAGGGTGTGTGAGCAAATTTATACAAACTCACTTTTTTCATCCCTCCACTTTTCCACTCCCAACCAAACAAAAATGAGAGAAATTAAAAATTTTTCTATCCTCCCACTTTTCCACCCCCTCCAACTAAACAAACCCTTAGCTAAGTACTAACCTGCACACCCTAGATCACCCACGTTAATCTTATTAGCAATTCTATAATTGTATTCTCTTCAGTTGCATAAATCCTTATTTTCCTTTTCCCCAATCTTTGAAAAAGAAAGCGCAATTTGTTTCATATGGGCATTAAAACAAACGCATATATTGGAAATGGAGCAAAATGAAGGCATCAACTCATACAAATTGACTTTCTTGTACCTCTTCTTAAACCGTGGGTCCCCCGGATCTCATCCACATTGATCTCTTCTCGAGATTCATATCCAAAACCATTTGAGATTTGGGAAGATGAGCTGCTGGAAGTACCTATGGTTGAAGTAGCCGTTGGCATAACAGTTCGCTGCCCGTGAGTAATTCCATGGTGTTGAGGACCAAAGCCAACCCTTAGGCAAAGGCCAATAGTCCATTGTCTAGTGCGCCAATTGAAAATGTCTCCACAAAAATTTTGAATTGATAATTTTTTTTCCTAAAAAAAAAAAAAAAAAAAAAAAAAGGTGAGCTCTCCCATTTCAAGATGGTCCCAAAATTGAATATTAGAAATCTAACTCAATTGAAAATTTTATTTTTCACAAAAATTGTATATATATAAATGTGTAAAATTCTAGATCTCTCTCTAAATAGAAAACTGAATTTTATTGATCAAAGAAAATGAATACAATTCGATGAATATAATTCACTACCACTAGTCCTACATATACATGATCTAAGCAAGCTAAAAACAAAATAACAAACTCCCAAAATTGGAGGGAAAAGCAGTTACAACAAATCCTATCTAAATGGTACACGTGTATCTTAGCTAATCATTCTTGCAACTACTTTCTAACTCCCTAATCCATGTGGCATCATCTCCTCGAATGAATGGATGAACTGACCATAGTAAGGTACTACTTCAATTAGGTCCATTAATTCTTTGCTAGCCCATCCTAATTCTACAACAACCACTTGATCACTACTTCTTGCCATAGCTGCATCTTAAAGCTTTCCCTGTTGCTGAGAACCACCTTGCTTTGCATCTTGTAGCTCTCCCTGATGTTGAGAACCACCTTGCTTCTTATTTTCAACACTCCCCCTCAAGAGCAAAGCTCTTGCTTCTTGGTTTTGTTTTGTGTACTCAAGATATTGAACACTATGAGCAAAAATATTAATGATGCCCAATCTTTTAAGTAGTCTTAGAAAATTGTTAACTCCAAGTGCCTTAGTGAAAATGTCTGCTAACTGATTTTTGGATGACACATAGAAAGTGTTAATTGTCCCATTTAGAACCTTATTCCTAACTATATGATAATCTACCTCAATATGCTTGGACCTTTCATGAAACACTAGACTAGCAGATATATGCAAGGCAGCCTAATTGTCACAGTACATCAAAACTGGCTTTTCACGTGAGATATGTAAATCTTTCAATAAGTAAAGAAACCATGTCACTTCACATGTGGTTGTGACCATAGAAATATACTCTGCCTCTGCAAAGGATCTTGAGACCATATTTTGCTTCTTTGACCTCTAAAAGACTAAAGCATTTCCTAAAAACACACAGTATCCAGTTAGGGACTTCCTAGTATCAGGGCAACCTGCTTAGTCAACATCACAAAAAGGCCTTTAGCTACAAATCGACTCCAAAGGAAAGAATACTCCTTGCCCTGTTGTGCCTTTGATGTATTGTAAGATTCTAGTAGCTGCCTTCATGTGTGGCACTCAAGGTTGTGACAAAAATTGGCTGAGTCTCTGTACAGTATAGGTAATGTCTGGACTGCTCAAAGTCAAATACATTAATTTCCCTATCAATTTTCTATACTGACCTACATCATTAAGCAACTCTCCATCACCTTTAGACGACTTCAATTGCTATTCCATAGGTGACTTAGTAGATTTGCAGCCAATCTTTCCTGCTTCCTTAAGAACTTTAAGAGCATACTTAGTTACTTACTCTGATTTAGACTAATCCCTTTGTCACTTCTTGCAATTTCCAAACCAAGGAAGTATTTGAGTGAACCAAGATCGTTGATCCCAAATTTCTTGTCCAAAGGTGACTTTAAAGCTGCAACACAATCTGGATCATTACCTGTAATGATCATGTCATCCACATATACCAACAATGCAATGAATGAAGATCCATTGGAATGAACAAATAAAGAGTGATCTGCTTGTGATTGTGTGAACCTAAGCTGCAAAATGGTAGCAGAAAGTTTATCATTCCATTGTCTAGAAGCTTGTTTTAAGCCATAAAGTGACTTAACCAACTTTCATTCTAAAGAAGTGGAAGAGGAAGACTCCCCCTTATTGTGAAAACTAGGTGGGCAAGTCCATATAAACCTCTTCTACAAGATCACTATGAAGAAAGACATTATTAATGTCTAGCTGGTGCAGAGGCCAGCCCTTAGCAGATGCAAAAGTAATCAAAACTCTAATTGAAACTGTCTTGGCAACAAGAGAGAAGGTTTGTAAAAAATCAAGACCTTCACTTTGGGAATAGCCCTTTGCCACTAACCTTGCCTTATATCTCTCCATAGTCCCATCAGGATTGAGCTTCATTTTGTATACCCATCTACAACCAATAGGTCTTTTATTGGGGGTAGAAGAGTAAGAACCCAAGTGTTAGTCTTTTCTAGGGTCTGAATCTCTTTAACCATGGCCTCTCTCCAAAGAGGATCATTAACAACCTATTAGAAATGCCCAAGTTCTTAATGACAAGTACTAATAGTCATAAGATAAGATTGGTACTGAGGTTCCAAATGGAAGTATGTCAAACAGTCTACAATAGCATAAGGTGAAACTGGAGCATAAGAGACAACAACTAAAGCAGGAGATACAATAGCAGAATTTTTAGCATAGTCTTGTAGGTATACAAGTGCTTTGTGAGTCCTGGTGGATTTTTTGACTAGTGGAGGTGTTGTAGTAGGTAAGGTAGGATTTGTGGGCATAGAAATAGGAGAATCAGTGAGCATAACTAGAGCAAATGGCAAAGAGTCAGCACTAGGACACTCTGAAGGAAGGGAAGATGATAAAGAAGGATGTACTAATGTATCACAACTATTAGAAGGATCAACGTGAATTTCTGGAATGCTTATTGGAGTAACAAAAGTGTCTAACAAACCATCAAAAGTAGGAGTATCAACCTTAGAAACAAAAGGATTTGAAAAATCACAAGTAGTAGTGGCAAAAGGAAAAATATTTTCATAGAAATTAACATTTCTGGAAATAAAAATAGTGTTGGTAGAAAAATCCAAAACTTTGTAACCTTTAACTCCAAAAGGATAGCCCAGGAAAAACACACTTCTTTGCTCTTGGAGCAAACTTATACCTATTATGAGAAAGAGTAGAAGCATAACATGGGCATCCAAAAACCTTTAAGTGAGAATAACATGGAACATGACCAAAGAGAATATCAAAAGGAGTTTTATGAGATAAAATTGAAGATGGTATTCTATTAATCAAATACATTGTAGTATGAATGCAATGCCCCCAAAAAATGTAAAGGCAAATTAGATTGAAACTAGAGAGCTCTTGCTACATTCAAGATATGTCGATCTTTTCTCTCCATAATAGAATTTTGTTGAGGAGTTTCAAAACAACGGAGTTGATGCAAGATACCTCTTTGAGCTAAAACATTTTTCATGATAAACTCAGTTCCATTGTCAGTTCTAATGCATTTTACTTTTCTTGAAAATTGTGTTTCAACCATGATACAGAACTGTTCTAAGGTGAGCTGTGTTTGAGAATTATGTTTTAACAAGCAAACCCAAGTGCACCTTGAATAGTCATCCACAATGGTCAAAAAATACCTGCAACCATCAATGGTAGAAACAAAAAAGGGACCCCACAAATCACAATGAATTAAATCAAAGCATTCACTTGAAATATGAGAGCTAGAATTGAAAGGCAACCTTTTCTATTTAGCTAAAGGATAGATATCACAATGAAACACTTTATTAGAATTTGAAAAGAGGTACATTATTGTTTGTCATCAAAGCTAACTTGGTATTTGACAAGTGCTCCAATCGAGAATGCCAAATATGTGGCTGAACATTATTAACAGAAATAACTGTAGAAAAACAAGTTGAGGTCGAGGTACTCTCTTCTAGGAGGTAAAGACCATTGTACTCCCTACCTAGACCAATTGTGCTCCAATGAGTAAGGTCCTAGATAAAGCAAAGATTTCCAAAGAATATGAGACAACAAAGGATTGATTTTGCTAATTGACTGATAGAAAGAAGGTTGAAGTTGAATGAAGGAACATAGAACATTATAAAGAATAAGGTTTTCTGAGATTTGAATAGTCCCAATATGCGTAACTAAAGTAGTTTCACCATTAGGAAGATTGACATGAGTATTTAAAGTTGCAGTGATAGAAGTAAAACAAGATACATAATGAACCATATGCTCTATTGCACCTGTATCTATGACCCAATCAGATGCACTAAAAGCCTTTCTATTAACTGTTTGAGTAGAAAAAATGGAATGTTCTAGAGTAGGAGTAAAAGTCAAGTTGGAGTGAATACCTGACATGAAGGCAGAATGGGATGTTGTGGGATTAACCTATGATTGTGCAGAAATTACTACCATATCAGGAACCACACTAGAGACTCCTTCCACACCAGTACCCATGCAAGAAGTGCTAACATTTGCAGCATGATGTACATCACCAAGACCAATCCTAGAGGTAAGAAAGGCCAACAATTGCTCACATTATGCCTTAGAGATAGGATGCTGATTTGCAGCAACTGAGGCATTTTCTGCAACATTGCCTGAATTAGAGGAAACTTGATTTGCATTGACAGTAGACTTCCCTTTAGGCTTAAAACCAGGTGGATAACCATGCAATTTGTAGCACTTTTCAACCATGTGCCCAGGCATGTTGCAGTGAGTGCAAAAGGGCCTTTCTTTCTTGTCATTTCCCTCGTTCCAATTATAATTTCCCTTTGAATTTGCATACATTGCCACTGCATCAGGCTAAGATGAACAAGAACTTCCATGACCAATGTTCTTGTGATATTCTTCTTGAAGAACTAGTAAGTAGACCTTGCTCATTGAGGGAAAATGATCATACATAAGAATTTGACTTCAAAGAGTCTCAAAATTCTCATTTAATCCTGTTAGGTTATAAGGATTAGGAACTAATGTATTAGAATTCTAATTTGTAATGTTGACAAACCATGATCAAAACAGGTTTTAGTATTGTTTAGACTTGCTCAAAGTGTATACGTTTTATGTAAAGTTGGAATTGAGTTACTGCATAATTTATTGTGCAATTCTATCTTGCTCGATTGATCGAGAATTAGACTCGATCGATCGAAACTTAGACAAAACGTTTTTCTACAAAATTTTCCAACTCAGCCTAAGCCTGTTTGATGTGTAAGGTTTTATGTTTTGTCTTAAGTGTAAAAGAAAAAACCCTAGCCACGTTTTTGGAGATGCTCCATATGCTGTGTGTGTGAATCTTTCGTGAGATCAAAAGGTGTTTGCCTTCACACATACTTAGGGTTTCCAAGATTCATGATTATGTCAAGAACTTGGTGATCATTCAGTTGCTGCTTTAAGAGCTTAAAGATACACAAGCGGGAGTGCTTGTACTTGCTGGGAATCCAAGAAAGAAGGAGTTCGTGGTCTCGGAGCTTGCACGTGATCGTGTCAGTAAGTTTTCTACATGAGGTAGCAATAGGATGTTAGTGGTCTAAGTCGCTATTGAATAAACTTTGATTCTTTCATAGTGGATTCAATTTACCTTGAGGATAGCTAGGTTAAATCCTCCCCAGGTTTTTACCGGTTCGGTTTCCTAGGTCATCATATCCTTGTGTTCTTTATATTTTGCACTTTATATTGATATGATTATATGATTGTGTTAACCTAAATCTAGAATTTGGACTAAGTAATAACTTGGCTAAATAACTAGGTTAATCTGGTTGTGTTTTAAGAGGTCTAAAAACAAACAAGTGGTATCAAAGCAGGTTGCTCTCTTGTTGTAGATCTTTTAATCTTTGAGATGATCCTTGACCCCAGTTGTCATGGAACACGAACACTCTTTGGTTATTCCACCTCACTTTGATAGAAATACTATGCTTATTGGAAAGTAATGATGAAAGCATTCCTAAAACCTATTGATGAGAGAGTCTGGAACTGCGTTGAATACGGATGGGAGAAGCCCACTACTCCTATTAGTGAGTGGCAAACTTCTCAAAAAGAAGCAGCTGCGTTCAATAGCAAAGCTATGAATGCTATCTTTAATGTTGTTTCTATGGAGGAATTTAAGAGAATCTCAAATGTTGAGGTTGCTTATACTACTTGGAATATCCTCCAAACTGTGCATGAAGGCACAAAGGCTGTTAAAATTAATAAGGTGCAACAATTAACTACTAGATTTGAAAACATTAGGATGTCTGATGATGAATCTTTTGATGAATTCTATGCTAAGCTTAATGATATTATTAATTCTCCATATAATCTGGGTGAAATCTATAATCAACCTAAAATTGTTGGGAAGATTCGTAGATTTTTAACTGAGGATTTTAGACCCAAAGTGATTGCAATCACTAAAAGCAAAGATGTGGATTCCATCCCTATTGATGAACTTGTAGGATCTCTTCAGTCTTATGAGTTGGACCTACCTAAGACTAGCAAATCCAAATCAATGGCTCTTAAGTCTATTGATGATGTTGATGTGAGTGGATTTGATGATGAGCTCTCTACTACAAAGATCGCTTACCTTGCCAAGAACTTTAGAAACTTTCTTAGGAATAATAACAGAAGGGCAAGAGGTAAGAACTCTGCTGAACCTAGAAATTTTAGGAGGAATGATCCCACTAAGGTTAATGACACTGAAAAACCTAAAGAAAAAGTAGGTCAACCTTCTAATAATACTCTGGGTTAACAATGTATTGGGTGTCAAGGGTATGGTCATGTGAAATCTGAATGTCCTACATTTTTGAGATCTAAGGGTAAGGCTATGACTGTAACCCTTAGTGATGATGAAGTTTCTGACAATGAGTCTAGTAGTGATGATAATGGAAACTTCATTGTTTTCACTGCTACTGCTGTAGTTAATGAAAGTGTTGCTGTTAAGGAGAACCCTTTTGATGGGGAACTCTTTGAGGATGCAGATTTACAAGAAGCCTACAATAAACTTTGCAAAGTTGCTGCAAAGGATGCTATGAGTATTGATTTAGGCTTAAAGAATATTGCATCTCTTAAACTTGAAAAGAAAAATTTGCTTATGAAACTATTTGATGCTAATGAATTGTTGAATAATGTGAAGATTGAGAACATGCTTTTTCTTGATAAAGTTAAAAATTTGGAACTTGAATTATCTGTTGCTAGAGAACAAGCTGATAGGTCTGCAAGCTCCAAACTTGATCACATCCTGAGTGTTCAAAAGTCTCCCTTTGACAAAACTGGCTTAGGTTTTGTAGAAAGCATCTCTGTGCCTGCACCTTATTCCACAAACTTTGTTCCTTCTTCTTCCTCTGAACCCTCTGTGAGTGAGGCTAAATCTATAGAAGTTACACCTCTTAAGAAGATTAGGGTTGATCTTCAAGAGTCTAAACCTAAGGCTCCTAACCTTCCTAAGGGCAAGTTGCATGATAAGCTTGCATGGGTTTGTCATTTTTGTGGAAAGTCTGGGCACATATGTCCAAACTGTTTCAAGCTGCAAGCTACTAAGCGAGCAAACAAACCAAAAGTGTTTGTGCCTCAAGCACAAGATTCTATGGTACTTATTGGTGAATTGGTAAAGGCTCTTAACCTTTATTCCAATCCTGGAGTTGGAAATCATTCTAATATGAATAAGAACTCCAATGCTAGAGGTGCATCTAAAAAGTTTTGGATGCAAAAAGCCCAATCTAAGTAAGTCTTTTTGACATGGTCCTTGTGCTTCATTGCTCTACTATTTATGACCATTGCTCTTTTTTTTCTTTTTTTTTTTTTGCTTCTAGGATTTGCATTGCATAACATTCATGCATTTCATTCTAGGTTGTTTTGTTATTTTTTTTAATTAATAAAAATAAATAAATAATAAAAGGAGGGAAGCAAAATGTGTTTTGCATTATTTTCTTGGATTTAAAATCAAGGTTGGCCAATTTACTTTTAGAAAACATGTTTATGTACTTTGTTTAGCTTGGATGAGCTTATTTATTGCACCTTACTAGTTGAAACTTTGTAGTGCATATTGTGTGGGAAGATGTTTATAATTTTTGATCATATGATCTTGATTTTGAAGTCACATGCTTTTGATTGTCGGGCTAGCCAATCATGAACACCTTAGTGCATATCGTAAGATTTTGTGCTCAAGAAAGTGTAACACATGCACAAAAAGAACATAAGGTGTAGCATCGGCTTTAATAACTTCAAAATCAAATAAAATTGGTGTATACATTATCCCGGCTATTTTAATAAGTTTCTGCACAAATAAAATTGATGTGTATATTATGAGGCAAATCAAGAAACTTTCATGATTGCAAACTTGTTTTCTAGGAGATGTGAGAGTTATATGATGTAACTTTTTAGGTGATAGTTTCTTTTAAATTCTATGTGACGAATTTTGTAAAAATTGTGATTGATTTCTATTTACATATCACCTCACACGTATCTCAAGTTTTTGCTAGTTGCACACATTATACAAGTTACTCTTTGCTAAACTTTGTACATGTTATTGTGTGTGATTTTGGTTTCGCCAACCAAGTTTGAAAATTCCTTGAATTTTATGCAAAATGTGTTTAAAGCCTGGGAATTTAAGGAGAATTTTTTGAAAATTTTAATTTTGGAAAAATTGGGTTCAAAATAAGTGTTTTTGAGAAGCATTTCATCTCAAACTCATGCATTTTATTCATAAATTTCAATGCTTTAAGGAGTTTTTGCATAAAATTGCTTTGTTTTTCAAAAAATTGGTTTTTCTAGAATTTCGATCAATTGAATCTGTTTGTCGACCGATCGAAATTGCAATTAAAAGTTTTGGCTTGGCTTTGTGTATTTCGATCGATCGAATCTGTTTTTCGATCAATCGAAATTGCAATTAAAAATTCTTGGCTTGGTTCTATATGTTTCGATTGATCGAACCTATTTTTTCGATCAATCGAAAATTGTATAGAGAGTTTTTTTTAAAACCTTTGTTCCTCACGTGTTCTTCACTATTCAAACTTTTTAAAAACACATTCTCTCTCTATTCGATCGGTCCAAGACTCCTAGCAAGATTTTTGTCGTTTTTCCTCCAAAATTTTTGTAAAGTTTTTCTCCTCTAAGGCTGGTAAGACCTTTTTACCCTTCCTTTTGCATTTATTTTCATGTTTCATGCATTAAATCATGCATTTTAGGGAGAATGTCAAACCAATGGGTTTTTGGGATTTTTTATGATTCAAGCTGTTTTTCTTAAAACTGATCAATGGGTTTTTGTTATAAGATGCTATATAACTGTTCTTGATGGTTTAATTTGATCAATTTGGTGTTTTGTGAGAAATTGAAATTTCTAGGGCTTAAATGTACCCGAATTGGGGTTTTTGTTCAATTTGGTTTATTTTGATGAAATTGGCTTGTTTGGTTTATCGAATTGGTCATTTCAAATTGTTATCTATCATGTATAATGATCAATTTTGTCAAATTGTTGGATTTCTGAAAGTGGGTTTTCATTTTTGGGGTTTTTGATATAAACATTATGCTTAAGCCAATTTTGTGATTTTGGACTAAAATTGAACTAATTCTCACTACATTAGAGCATGCATCATGTGTTAATAATGTTCATGCATCATATAGAATTGTCTATATTTTTTGTGCTAACTTGCAGTCTGCCCTTGGTTTTCTTTTTTCTTGTCTCTTTTTGGCTCTTTTCTGTTTGTCTCGTCCTTTCCTTAGCATCATGCCTAGGAAGACTAAAGCTCATAGGACCCCCTCTTCTACTCCTTCCCCCACTTTTGATCATGAGAGGTTCTTGAGTGAGAAAAATCAGGAAGCTTATGAGAAGCTTAACCTTAAGAGAAACATTTGGGCTGAGAGAAAGGTTCTTTTAGATGAGCTAGATCCTAAGATTAGGCGTAACTTTGAGCGTAGGGGTTGGTTACCTTTATTGGATATTTCTCATCCACCTCAGGCTACCTTGATTAGAGAGTTCTATTCAAACCTCTCTGTCCACTCCTATGATGTCAACACTCTTGTGAGGAGTTGGGTACAGAGTGTAGGGTACACCATTACCCCTTTGGTAGTGGCTGATGCCCTTGGGGTGCTAGTGGTCTAGCATTCTGTCTACCCTTATGATGAGTCTCCTCCCTTGGACGATATCATGTCTTATATCACTGGGTCTTCTATCCAGTGGGGTTCTGATCCTCGGATCACCACTGCTAAGCTTAATAAGATTCATTATCTTTTCTTTATGATTGCTTGTCATTCTTTTTTGCCTATCTCTCATCTGCATGCCATTCCTTTAAAGCGTTATGCATTTTGTATGCCCTTGTTACTGATGCTCCTATTAGTTTTCCTCATCTTTTTATTCATTCTTTGATTAAGGTTCATAGGAGTAGTTCTACTGCTCATGCTTTGTTCTTCCCCGTTTTCATTCACCGGATTCTTTTGCATCTAGGTTTAGTTGAGTTTCCCGCGTTTGAGCCTGTACATATAGTTGCTCCCATAGGAGCCACCTTTCTTAGGCAGAGGACTGCTCAGTTGAGAGCTAGCTCTAAACGCCCTAGGGTAGAGCCTTCTGATGTCGCACCTCCTCCTCCCTCTTCTATAGGTGATACTACAGCTGAGGAGTCCGTTGATCATGCTACTGATGCTGATGCTGCTGATGTTCCTCCACCTCCTACCTTGAATGATTTAGACATTCGACATATGTTGGAGACTGTCATGACTGTTTAAGCGGCTCATGGAGAAATTTTGGTGGACATGCTTGATGAGCTTTGTGCTTTGTAAGCGGATTTGGAGCATTTGTGATGATCGCCTCCGCCACCTCCTTTTGATGATGTGTGATTGCCCTTTGGCATTCCGTCACAAAAAGGGGGAGTATATTTGTAGAGGATTTTTGTAGTTAGGGGGAGATTTTTGTATTTGTGGAGCTTGTGGAGCTATTAGATTGTATCTAGGTGCTTCATCATGTATTTACATTCTTTTGGCTCATGATGTTTTTTTTTTTTTTTTTTTTTGTTTTGATTGGGTTATTCATGATAGGGGGAGATACATTGATTTGCATATGTTTCTTGTTTCACATTGCTTATTGATTTATATTTATGAGTTATTCATGATATATGTCTTTATTTTGTGTTATGTGAAATCAAGAAGTTATTTTTGCTTTACTTGTATTTTCCACACATGCGTTTATGCGTTTGTTGAGTGTTTCAGGAAATATACAGGTTGATTCAGTCGTGCTGTTGTCTACACTTGCAATTGTTAGATAGTAGTTAGGTTGAATTTGTTGTGTTAGGCTATCTTTTTGTATTGGGCTGTTTTTATGTAAATTTTGAGCAATTTTGTTTAGTTTTGTGTTTTGTCATGGATTACCAAAGGGGGAGTTTGTTAGGTTCTAAGGATTAGAAACCAATGTATTAGAACTCTAATTTATAATGTTGGCAAACCATGATCAAAACAGGTTTTAGTCTTGTTTAAACTTGCTTAAAGTGTATGCGTTTTATGTAAAGTTGGAATCGAGTTACTGCAGAATTTATTGTGCAATTCTGTCTGGCTCAATCGATTGAGAATTAGACTCGATCAATCGAAACTTGGGCGGAACGTTTTTCTGCAGAATTTTCCAACTCAACCCAAGCCTGTTTGACGTGTAGGGTTTTATGTTTTGTCTTAAGTGTAAAATAGAAAACCCTAGCCACAATTTTGGAGATGCTCCATATGCTGTATGTGTGAATCTTTTGTGAGATCAAGAGGTGTTTGCCTTCACACATACTTAGGGTTTCCAAGATTCATGATTATGTCAAGAACTTGGTGATCATTCAGTTGCTGCTTTAAGAGCTTAAAGATATACAAGCGGGAGTGCTGGTACTTGCTGGGAATCCAAGAAAGAAGGAGTTCATGGTCTCGGAGCTTGCACGTGGTCGTGTCAGTAAGTTTTCGACATAAGGTAGCAATAGGATGTTAGTGATTTAAGTCGCTATTGTATAAACTTCGACTCTTTCATAGTGGATTCAGTTTACCTTAAGGATAGCTAGGTTAAATCCTCCTCAGGTTTTTACCAGTTCAGTTTCCTGGGTCATCATATCCTTGTGTTCCTTATATTCCGCACTTTACATTGATATGATTATATGATTGTGTTAACCTAGATCTAGAATTTGGACTGAGTAATAACTTTGCTAAATAACTAGGTTAATCTGGTTGTGTTTTAAAGGATCTAAAAACAAACAAATCCCATTAGAAACCTCATAACATAAGCCTTGTTAGGTGAAGCACTCAAAATCTTCATACCTCTACAAGAACATTCTGGAAATAGTTCATAGTTCAACAATTTATCCCACAAATGCTTCAATTTAGTGAAATACTTTGTCACAGTCATCTAATTTTGATAGATATGAGAAATTTCCCTCTGCAAATTATAGATCTTAGGTCCATTGCCCTATGAAAACAAATTCTTCAACTCGCTCCACGTCTCCCTTGCTGTTTCATAGTACATGATGCTGCTAGAAACATCTATGTGCATAGAATTGATCAACAAGGAAAGAACCATAGTATTACAACTCTACCAATCTTCATACAAAGGTGAATCAAGATTTGGCATTGGAATCTTCCCATTCACAAAGCCAATCTTCTTCTTTGCAGCGAGAGCAAGCACCATTGCTCTAGAGAAAGAATGATAGTTCTTCATCCCGAGCAGAGGTTGAGTAACGAGAATGTTCTCTGAATTTTCACTACAATTGAGAAAATAGAGTTTATGAGCATTAGAATCATTGTTGGAATTCAAGCCTATTTGTGTGGATTGCGTATTGAGAGCATCAGAGGAAGTGTTAGTTTCAATGGACGCCATTGATGAGCTTCAAGGCTCTGATACCATGTAAAATTCTAGAACTCTCTCTTTCTCTAAATAGAAAACTAAAATTTATTGATTTGAGAAAATGAATACAATCCAATGAATATAATTCACTACCACTACTGCTATATATACATGATCTAAGCAAGCTAAAAACAAAATAACAAACTCCCAAAATTGGAGGGAAAAGCAATTACAACAAATCCTATCTAAATGGTACACGTGTATCTTAGCTAATCATCTCCTCAAATGAATGGATGAACTGATCATAGTAAGGTACTGCTTCAATCAAGTCCATTAATTCTTTGCTAACCCATCCTGATTCTGCATCAACCACTTGATCACTGCTTCTTGCCACAGCTGCATCTTGAAGCTTTCCCTGTTGCTGAGAACCACCTTGCTTTGCATCTTGTAGCTCTCCCTGATGCTGAGAAACACCTTGCTTCTTATTTTCAACAAAATGCGAGTGCATCGAATCATATGAATATATGATCAATTTTCTACAATGTTTTAAATTTTTTTTAAAAGTTATTCTCCCCCTCTCTTTTAACATCAAAATTAAAATGAAGAATTAGATTTCAATTTTCTTTTATCATGTATCACTTTACTTGGGGTAAATTTAAACCCTTTCAAAAAAATAATAATAAAAGTTTATCTATTTTTTAAAAAAATTTATAAATAAACTCTAAACAATTTATATGATATTTGATTCTTTATATAAAATTAATCTTAGTTTGGCCTGTTTGACATCATTTTTTTTATATATAAATCTGATAGATTTTAAATTTATAACATTCATTCCATGATAATTGCATCTTATCGTCAAGCTAAGATACTAATTTATTTTTTGAGTAGTCGAGGTTTGAATAGATCTCTTGCTCAATAAATAAGAGATCTTACCAATTTGGCATCAAGTTATGTATTGAATTCGTCTTTGTTTTGGTAAGAGCATCTTCAGTCGTCTCTCTAAATTTTTGTACTGTTTGGAGATTGACAGTTACTTTTACCTTTTACTTACCTATTTTTTCAAATACACATTCCAATATACTCTTTATCCCTAACTCTATACCATTTAAACATTATTAAATACCATTTTGGTTTCTACATTTTGACTTTTTCAAATACACATTCCAATATACTCTTTATCCCTAACTCTATACCATTTAAATATTATTAAATACCATTTTGGTTTCTACATTTTAACCCTATTCCCATTTTGGTCCCTACTTTTTTTATTTTACCGCATTTAGTCCTAAAAATGAAAAACGCATTCCATTTTAGTTCATGCCGTCATCTCACTAACGGGAAATAGCGTATGTGGCAAATGAAGTGCACAGTTAGCACACAAAATGTCTACGTGGCCATTAAAATAATAATAAAATTTGTTATTTGGCATTTAAATAATGCCATGTTAGCATTATAAATATTTGAAAAAGTCACATCATTATTTTTTTCTTTAATTATTTCAAAATAAAATAAAATTTTAGTTATTATTTAATTATTTAAATAATAATTAAATAATTAAAATAAAATTTTCTTTTCTTTTCTTTTCATTATTTTGTTGGTAGATCATTTAGATTTTTCTACATGTTCTTGCCCAAAAAATGATTGATCGTTCTTCATCTTCTTCCTTAAGAACATGGTTGCCCAAAAAATTAAAAATTCAAGATTTTCTTCTCTTTTCTTGCATTTTCTCAACAACCAAATGGCAAAAACACATACAAAACCATGATCAAACTCAACAATTCTAACACAATCAACTAACAAAATTCATACCACGGTTAGATCAAAAACGCAAAACCAAAACCCAAAGCCGATCCTCATCAATAAAATACACCAAAACACAAGCCATACTCATCAATTTCAAATCTGGTTAGATCAAACCACGGTAACCCACCTAGCCATTACCCAGTCTCTCTTTTGATTTTTTTTTCTCTCTTTCTTTTCTTCTTTCTTTCGCTTAAAACCCAAAAAAGAAAAAACAATTGGAAATGTCAAAAACCTTTACACCTACTGACACACCCTCCTCTCCTCAAATATAGCTTCTCCTTCAATTTAGGCTCTCTCTTCTCTTCTACTCAGATTTAGCATCCAATTTCCAAATCCTCATTGGGTTTTTTCTTATTCTTCTTCTATTTCTTTAATTTTACTCTGAACTCAACACCTGCCATGGAGTTGGAGTCTAGTTCAGCTAAGCATAACTTCAGATGAGTACCCACTCATGGTGGAAGCTATGTTTAGCACAATATCTATGGTAATCTCTTCAAAGTTTCTCAAAAGTACGTCACTCCAATTGGTATTGTTTGGTATGACTTCTAAGCTTTTTTGGGTTTCCATTTTTTTTCTTTGTTTGTTTTGATGTTGGTTTTCGGCCATGGGTCTTTAGCCATGGATTTAGGGAAGATGATAGGCAATGTCATGAGATGGATCGGCCATGAGAGAAGAGAGAGAGCTCCGGTTTGAGATGAGAGAAGAAATAGAAAAAGTGTGTGGCCGTGTGGTTTGAAAGTGAAATTTATACTTAGTTTTGATGTTTTGGTGTTGTAGGGGTTTGATTCTTTGGATTTGTTCATGTTTAATTTTGTGTTGATGTGAATCTGATGTTAATTTTTTGAGTTTTAAATTTTATGGGATTATGTTTTTGTTCAAGATAAACTCAAATCTTAATACATGTGATATTTGGTTTTTTTATTTAATTAAAATTGATAAATTAATTTTTTTAAAAAAATTTAAATGTTAACGTGACATTTTCTAAATGCCAAATAAATTTTTTTATTATTATTTCATGACCACGTTAGCATTTAATGTGCCAACAGTACACTCCGTCTGCCACGTAAATAATTTCCGTTAGTGAGATGATGGTAAGGACCAAAATTGAACACGTTTTTTTTCATTTTAGAGACTAAAAGCAGAAAAATAAAAAAATAGGGACCAAAGTGGGAATGTGGTGAAAATGTAGGGACAAAAATAGTATTTCCGCCAATATTATTTTTTTCATTACTTTTTTTATTCTTTCTTTAATGATTCTTTAATACTTTTTTATTCATTTCCAACAACTATATTTTCTAAACTATATAATTTGAAATTTATCAAATCTATGTTAGTCTTAAAATTT
This sequence comes from Quercus alba, assembly GCA_036321655.1. NCBI lineage: Eukaryota > Viridiplantae > Streptophyta > Magnoliopsida > Fagales > Fagaceae > Quercus > Quercus alba. Next base: position 14,217,782 of record CM070302.1, on the reverse strand, counting down.
ATCAAATATATGTAATATGGAATGAATTTATTCATTAAATTTTTCTTAAAAAAATTTAAAATTTACCTTTTTGGATTATTATTATTATTATTATTATTATTATTATTATTATTATAATGAATTTTGATTATTATTTTTATTAATTTATCACCAAAATTAATTTGAATTATTATTATGATTACCCCTTTATTTATTAACCCATTTATTAAAAGATCTTAAAACCCATTTATAATTACCCATTTACCCTTTATTTTCTTCACCACACAAACAATCAGCCATAACTTATATTTGTTTTAGTTTACCCTTATTTTCTTCACCACACAAACAATAGGCCATAACTCTCATCTAAAACGGAGAGGGAGAGATAGAAAAAGAGAGAGTGCCACCACACCATAGAGAAGGACGATGGCCAGTAGAGATCAACAATGGATCAAGCGGAAATTAACCTAGACGATTGGCAATGGATCAAGCAGAAATTAACTTCTTATATGGTATGATTTGTGTAGATCTAAGAATAAATTATATGTTTTTGTTCCTAAGGGTGTGTTTGGTAGAGTGGATTTTAGGGAGGTTGGAGAAAAAAAGGAAAGAAAATGAGGAGGGAAAACTTTTTAGGTGTTTGATTGAGAGGGGGAGAGGGGAAAATGATAGTGGGGTTTTCTCCCTAAAATGGGGAGAAAACTTAGTGGGGGAAAATTTGATGAGTGAAGGACAAAAATGCCAATTTGCACATGGGCACAAAAATGCCTATTGTGTTTTTTTTTTTTTTTTTTTTTTTTTAATTCTAGTTTTAATAACTGTATGATTTTTGTTCTCATTCTTTTTTTCATTTGCTTTGCTAGGCTTTAGTACCCTTTATACAAACTCACTTTTTTTTTTAACAAATGGTATATAAGTAAATTTATACAAACTCATTTTTTCCATCTTTCCACTCTTTCACTCCCAACCAAACAAAAATGAGGGAAATTAGAATTTTTTCTGTCCTCCAATTTTTCATCCTCCCACTTTTCTATCCCTCCAACCAATAGGTTGAAATCTTTGCCTTCAAATTTCTTCCTAGGATAAAAGTCCTCTAATTTTTTATTTTGATCTCAATTTCCTTTGGCTTTTCTTTGGTAGTGGATTAAGTGGAAATTAATTTCCTTTGGCTTTTTTTTTTTTTTTCAAAGCTCTGAGAGAGAGAGAGCTGCTTTGTTCTCTAATGAGAAGCAGGAAAGAGTGACGAAACAAGAAAAAAGATAAAGGGAAGAGAGAGAAATTCTTTTAATCGAGCTGGTATTTTTTAATAGAGAAAAATGATTTGGAGTTGCTACAATGCTCTCCAAGAGCTACTGTAGCAACTGTAAAAAACATTTGGAGTTAAAGAGGTTGTTGGAGATTAATTTTTGTGCGTTTGCTTTCCAAATATGGCTTTAGAGAATCTATTGGAGATACTCTAAGTTGAGATAGTTTAAGCACTAGCATTGGTTGTGCTAAATGCTAAATTTTAATATTTTAACACACCAAATACCAAAACCAAGTTCCATCTCATATGCTAAATGCTAATTTTTTTTTTTTTTTTTTTTTTGTTAACATTGCTTCAGTACATTGCTAATAGTAGTAGATGCACTATAGCAATGCTACTTAAAATTTATTCTTTTTTTTTTTTAAATCTATCTCGCGTCTCGTCCCTCTCACCCTCTTATTCTCTCACTCTCTCATTCCTCTCATTCTCTCTTACCCCTGGTTCTCTCCACTCTCTAGACTTCTTTCTTCTCTACCTATTAGATCTTTCACTCTTTGACTATGGACTATTGACCTTCTTTATAGATCAATGTTGTGGGTGGTTTTGGGTCGGTGTTGTGGGTTGCAATTTGGGTGGCACTGCGTTGTGAGTGGTGGTTGCATTGGTTGATGATAGTGGTTGGGTCGCAATTTTAGTTTTGGTTGGGTTGATATGAGTTTTTGTTGTGTTGAATTGGGTTTGGGTGGTTGTGGTATTTTTTTTTAATAAATAAATGTTATTTAATTGGGTTTATGCTGAAATAGTAGATAGGATATAGCGTATATTGTCAAATGCTAAGTTAAATTAGCAAAAATAGATTTTTGGTGTGTTAAAGTAGTATTTTCTAGCACAACCAATGCTAGTGTTGGTTATATTATTAAATGAATTTGTAGTAGTACCTTTGATAAATTAGATGTATTATTCCCACTTTAAAATTTATTTATTCTTGTCGTATTATAGTTTATATTGTGAATTATGTTTATTTTATTTGTAAATATTTTTTAGTTAGAAATTTCTATTAGAAATTTATATGAAATTGATTGAAAAATTATTTGAATCTCACGCAAGATCTTTGGATAAATCTATTATTAGGGATAGGAAGATCTTACAAACCAATGATAATTCATCAAAAATAATTCAAACGTAATAAAATAATACAACGGAAAGATAACAATGAAAATCATGGGTTCTAGTTAGCTTAACTGATAAAGTCTCTAATAGTTAAATAAGAAATCCGGAGTTCAATCCTTGCCTACACCAAAAACTTATTGGTGTCTTGGTTTGATGATATATCATCAGGAGCAGACACCATATGTTGAAAATCTCTAGAAAAAAATGAGATAATCACAATGATTATAATATAACAAGATGATCTTCCTATTGTTAATTGTAATTACAATCAAATTTATCGCTAAACTCTGTCTTAAATAATATTTTAACCATAAAACTATAAAAGTTCCCTTAGCGAATCTAGATTTGGTTGGCTATTGCACCATGTAATAGTGGATCAATGGATGTGATTAAAAGTAAAAAATTCACTTTTAATCTCAACACTTAAATCAAAATTTTATTTTAACCTTTTTGATAGGAAAGGTGACCTTAGTTTTTATTTATTTTTTTCCTTTCAAACCTTTTCATTTCACTACTACGTGATAAATGCAGTATGCATATTTACCTCTATATACAGGTAAATCGCAAAATACACCCCTAAAATTTAGGGTTTCTTGGATCTTACATTTTGAAATTTACCTTTATTAGCAAAAACAACCCCTTCATTAGTGGACTCACCTACATGGCCGTCAAGTGACACGTTGGCATTTGATGTGTATTTTTTTGCAACGTTAGGCGAGTCTACTAATGAATGGTTTGTTTTTGCTAACAGAGGTAAACTTCAAGGTGTAAAATCTATTTTTTCAAATTTCAAGATGTAAAATTCAAGCAATCCCAAACTTTAAGAGTCTACTTTGCAATTTACCCTTATTTTGATTTATGGATTTGCCTCTATGCATGGACTCTAATATATTGACAAACCCTACTTGTAATAAAGATATTTTGCCTTCTTCCATTCAATGACTCACTTTATGGGAAAATAATAAATTCAAGTTACATTTGATCTCTCTCTTTTTCTTTTTTCTTTTTTCTTTTTTTTTTAATGATGCTACACTTACATCATTCCTTTTTTTTTTTTTAAGAATATTTTTACAAATCAACATTTGAATTACATTGATGATATAGATCAATAACTATTTCATAATAACAATGTTTAAATTTATAGTATTTTTAATTTTAAAATAATGCAAAACATGAGTTTATGAATTAGATAATAAATAACATACAATTAACATGAAATTATGAGGTGAGATTTAGGTTTCACATGGGGTAATTTTTTGCAACATTATACAACTTAATAAGTTTTTATTTTGACAAATCAACCATATAATTACATTCTCTCCTTATACCCTTTCATTCATGCAAAATTCCAATACAATCAAATATTGTAATTATCTTCCGTAAAATTATTAAATTTCAAGTTTTTTTGTGGGTGAGCTGGGCCTAAGTGGCCATGTTTGCCCACTTGACCAAAGCGCAATGTGAAACCTGAGGCCCATCAGGCGAATTAAGCTTGATATGCACAAGGGGCATTAGCCTTGGGCCTTATCACAGTGGGCCCAACCCCGAAATAGGGACCATCGATGAGGGGATGGCACTTGAAAGGCTCCTAGGTGGTTAGCTAAACGTTGACCGATAACAAAGGTGGTCAGGGTGAGACGTGACTCTAGCGAGATCGGTAGTCAAGGACTAACAGTGCCGGTGGGGAGTCACCCTTGAACACTATTCGACGTCTGGAACAAATTCCAAGAAAATCCTCTAAATTTGTGAGGATCCCTTGGGATTCTGATAAACATAGGAATATGTGTATAAGTGAGGAGATAATGATCATGACCCCACTAAGAAGAGACTATAAGAAGGAGAAGAAGGTAGAGGGAAATGGGTTGGAAAAAATCTGGGGAGTGAGATACAAAGAGCAGAAACACCGGGAAACACAGTGCAGGGAGGAGAAACCAAGTGAAGTTTGGGGCCTAATTTGTAGGATTAAGGCTCAGCCCATATACAAATAAGTTTGGTCCTAAAAATACTACGATCTTGCCAGGTTTTTGTGACCACATTTTTTTTTTTTTTTTGGTTTAAATGGTAAATTGCAAAATACACCCTTAAAATTTGGGATTGCTTGGATTTTACATCCTGAAGTTTGAAAATTTTCTCTTGGTTAGGAAAAAACTATTGAGAGAAATCTAGGAATTGCGCATTCAATTAATGATACATTCATTATCATTATACTAGCTTGTAACCTCATGCATATGCATGGATACATTTAAAGATATACAATAAGATGCATGATATAATTCCTATATATATAATTTAAATACTATTGATAGTCATTTTTATATTTTGTTAACTCTTTAAAAAATTTTGTAAGGATATTATTAGGTATAAAATGTAAATTGTCCATGTTTTTTTTTTTTTTTTTTAAATTATTGTGAAGCCCTTTTTTATTTATTTATTTTACGATTCATTTATTCTAGACTCTTTGGTTTTTGTATTTAATAACTCACTTGGATGAATATTTATGATATGGTCTCACATTTGATTCTAAAATTAAGGAAAAAAAAAACTCTTTAAGAATAAATAATTTAGAACACATGGCACAAAATTGAAACTCTAATTTGGAATTCTAATTTGAGTTTCTCTCAGCTGCACCTAATATTATATATATAGATTAATAATTACATTGAATTAGATGGCTTGTCTCAAGCAAGAGAAAGAAACAAACTAATCAGATTTCAGATCAATTTATATGATTGACCGCCTCGATTATGTTGTTGCTAGCAAATACCACTATTTTTTTTTTTTAATTTTATACCCTGAAATTTATCTCTGTTAGCAAAAGTAGCCCCACCTATATGAAAAACAAAAAACTACACATCAGACGCCAGCATGTCACCTGACAGTCACATAGGCAAGTCTACTAACAGAGGGTTGCTTTTGCTAATAGAGATAAACTTTAGGGGTGTAAAATCCAAAATTTCAAACTTCATAGTATAAAAACCAAGCAATCTCAAACTTTAGAGGTGTACTTTGCATTTTTTTTTTTTTTTTTTTTTGTGTTAAGAATGATAGTATCCAATTGTATGGGGTAAAAAATCCGAGGCCCAATGGAAGATTGGGCTTAAAGCAAGGCCCACTACAATTAATTTGTAGAGATGGGTTTGCAGACCAACACTTGGGTTTCCTAAGTGATAAATTATGTTAAAGAAGAAAATAAATGTAGAAAGATTGAGTTTAAGTAGGTTAATTAAGGATGAAAATGTAGATTTATCTTTCCTCAAAATGGTCGAGGAGCCCTTCTACACTTGGTGGATTACAAAGATTGGTATTCTCTCTCTAATATAAGGGATCCGATCCTTGTTTATTTAGGGCATGTTCCCTTTTATAGTGTTCCTGCTCTGATCCTAATCCTCCAAATGGAGGGTCAGTGATCCTCCTCTTGGATACTTATCTCATCCTTCCTTTTGAGGCAATACTAAGCGAATTACAGACTGTGTTGGCATTGTTCAGGTGTCATTCAGCCATTAATGCGGCTGGCATGGTTGGTGTAGTGCATTCAATGCAGAGGTGAGGGATGCTTCTTTGGGAAGCTTTCCTTCCTTCTTGCCCACATTTTTCATTGTTGCCTCCCTCGACACACACGTTCTAACCTCGTGTGATCTTCATTCCGCTCTCCTTGCACGGTCCTTGTTCAAGGGTCTTCCTCAAGCTATCCATCCCCTTGGCAGTAAAACTCCTCTTTTAGGTCACTTCTTGTCACGCCCCGAACCCAAAAAGAGCTAGGCACGTGACAACAGCCACACACTTATAAAGTTTACACTCTACAAGTGTGTAAGGTCCTCTTAAACAATTAAATAATTATCCTTAAGAAAATTTCATCAATAAATTTTTAAAATATCCTCAATAAAGAAATTCTCAAAAGATCTCCAAATAATAATCTTCCGACATCAAATAAAAATAAACTAAATCCTTTAAGTCTGAAGGATTACACAAAAGGTAATCTTAAAACATAAAAGTTCAAAACTTATTCCATTAATTTCCTAAACTTCACTCATGCGCACATCCCAGCGGAAGCCCAAACATATGCTACTCTTCCTGATCAAAATCTGAAAAGAGAAAGAGGGGGGTGAGTTGACAACTCAATAAGTAACCAAGATCCAATTAAGTTCTATCCAACAATAGATCTGTGAAGTAATAAGATGTAATATGAATCTTCAAAAATTATACTATGCTATGGGTTTTCAAAAATAACTAAAGAAATTTCATAGTCTTAAAATAATGAGTTGCAAATAGATCATATACTCTAATCTTACAAATATATCATAGTTGGTTTAAGAAGTAGTCAGTTTTTTTTTTCATATATCAAAAGCTATAACTCACAATAGGTTCTAAAAATACATAAGCAGTTTTAAAGACTCAATTTAGTTCAAATACTAAAATGTAATTCATATTCTTAACAATCTTATGACTATGGTCACGCTATATCCCCGTGACTGGGCATCAGAGTACCAATGAATAACCCCCACTGGTTTGGGTATCAGAATACCAATGAATAACCCCCATTGGCTGGGTATCAGAGTACCAATGAATAACCCCCATTGGTTTGGGTATCAGAATACCAATGAATAACCCCCATTGGCTGGGTATCAAAGTACCAATGAATAACCCCCATTGGTTTGGGTATCAGAATACCAATGAATGACCCCCATTGGTTGGGTATCAGAATACCAATGAATAACCCCCATTGGTTTGGGTATCAAAATCAATTCATAGTCAATTTATCCATAATCATATATAATCATATTTTCAGTATTCAAATATATTTATGATATTTCTATATTCTGTATTTTAAATCAATATAGTTAAAGGAACAATTAAATAAATAAATCATATATTCAATGCTCATATTTATTTGTGAAATTTCTCTATTCTTTACTTGAAATCAGTGATACAATAGAAATAAATAATAACAACTGTAAACAATTTTCAGTAGTTAAAATATGAAAAATAAAACTCATTAGGATAAGGTTACTTACCTCAGCTAACTCACCACAAGGATCTTTTTCCTAACACTTTCTCTAATTTCCTTAGATATCACCTAAACAATTTTCAAGCACTATACTCAGTAATCAATTAATTTAAGGAAAACTTAAAATGGTACCCGACTAGAAGAGTGGTGGTTAAAAATATTTCATACTTTTTCACTATTATCTCAAGGCAAAAATCCACTTATTCATATATATATATATATATATATATATATATTATATTTATATATTCCTTGCTTTCTGCCACTAGTAATCCCCTAGGATAATATGCATAAAGGGTAAAAGTCATTTGTAAGACAAGGGGAACATGTCAGGTACACGTGTTTTCCATTTTTTTTTTTTTTTTTTTTTTTTTACTTGGTCGTTCACCCATCTTCAACAAATACACTGTGACGTACACCTTTTCTTCTTCTTATTTATTTATTTATTTTTTTTGGCTTGTCAAACCTCAAACCTATACTACTAGACTTTTGTATTTTCCCAACTCTATCAATTTTGGGTACAATTCCTTAAAGTAAAACTGTGCAGAATCTGTCCCACTATGGCCATGCCTAACCTTCTGCATACCCATCTACATTTAACGCAACTGAGGCATAGAAAAAGAATTCCCAATTGTTATCAAGACAGTACAGGTACCAAGAATATGATTTAATCCCTTGATCGTTCAGTTCGGAAAATTCATTAGAGATTTTGAATAGTTTCACTTCTTGGCCAAAATACTCATAAGAAAAATTACTCTAATTCCAAATAAAATTTAGATTGGACAAGAAAAAGATTCTTAGGCTCTTACCTCTATTGTGCAGTCAAATCTTCTCTACTTCAGTATTTTGGATAGTCCCCTCTCTCAAAACACCTGTCAGTATACGCTGACTTAAAATTAGACTATATAAACTAGGGTTTCAACCTTATTTTCTAAAAACCCCTTAGTAATATAAAAGTTGACCCCATAATAGATTTACTTAAATACCCCTCCCTTTATTTATTTATTTTTTTCCGGGTATTACACTTCTAGCCCACTTGGATCAAGTTGATTATTGGTTGGATCTTCAGACTCCTCAGGCTTGGCCCAACAGTACTAGTACTCTTAGCCCCCCACACCAATAATTGCACAAATCCAAAACCTCACAAACCACTTAGAAAACATATTTAAATTTTGGAAAAATTTAATGAATGCCCTAAAGGGATTAGTTTAAAATATATTTTTAAAAGCTTTTTGTGGAAAAAGAAAAAAGTAATCAATTAATTTTTTATGGTTTTTTATATTTCTCGTGAAAGTTGTGTCAAAATTTTACTAAAATAATTTATTAACAATTGCTCTAAAGACATTTGTTAACATGACCCTTTAATTTTGTTTTAGACGAAAGATAGAAACCCTTTAATTTTAAACATTCAGTGGTACAACTTTAACATACAGATGGTTCTGGTTAGCCTAATTAATAAATTATTTTTCCATAATAATAATACTCCCTCTGTTCCAGTTTGTTTGTCCTCTATTCCATTTTGGAATGTCCTAAAATAGTCCTATTTCTAAAAATGAAAATCATAAATTTACCAATGTTCCTATTATGCCCTTACTTTATTTCAAAACTATTTGAAAAAAAAACTAACAAATATTTTAAAAATTAATCTAATCGGGGCACCTTTTTAGTTGCCTCATTAAGAATAAATCTTAAAAAATAAACTAATAAATTTATTTAAGGATAGTTTTATAAACTTACACATTTTTATAAGACAGACAAGATAATAAAAAACAAATTGGGACGGAGGGAGTAATGTTTTTGTCCAAAAACAAGAAATATAAGAAAGACCATAGAGCAATCACCAAAGAACGTAACATGAGATTTAATTTCTATCATATTTTATACCATCTATAAATTTGTCTTCTCACTTATATGTCTGCCACTGTCTTTCTCACACACTACATTTGTTACGCACTACCTGACCTATACAAACTCTCTGACCGCCCTTTTCTCACACAATGACTCGTGCTTTTTCTGAATCCATGGCTTCACGATCCGTGATCGTGGAGCTTCTTGCTGAAGATGTCACCGAGAACGATCTTCGGAGAGAATTCTCTGCGGTGGGGTTGTTGGACTATGTGGACATCCTTCGTCCTAATCGTGGCTTGGTTGTGTTTGTATTGGCTACTGACGGTAATTTACTCTCTCGTTAGTATGCGATTTATTTGGACGTATTCATTATTTTTCTTGTCGGATTATCTTTATTTGCTCTATTTTATTTATCATTTGAATTTCTTATGAGTAAATTATAAGAAATTTAGACACAACATTTATAAGAAATTTAAACACATCATTTAAATACTTATGAGTAAATTGAGATATAAATCAGGGTAAAGAAAAAAAAAACCTTCAACTCAAATAAAACTTAAAGGGGTGCCGCTTTGTTATGTAATAATTTCAAAATAAAGAATAAGGGTCGAAAAATCAGATATATATTACCTTTGATTTCTTTTTCTTTTTTTATATTTTAAATATTGGACCCACCGACCCACAACAATTAGGATTTTTTTTTTTTTTTACACAACAGCATTATTTAAAAAAATTCTGATAGGACTCAAAACAAGAAAAAAAAAAAAAAAAGAGACTCACGTTAAAAAAGAAGAAGTTAGGATTAAGAAAGAGAGCTCCCCTCCTCAAAACCCCTAGCAATTACCACCTCAAAACTCTAAACTTAACTTCATTTTAGGATTCAAAAAAAAAGACTCATGTAAAAAGAAGAAGTTAGAATTAGGAATTTTTCTTCCCTCCTCAAAACTCTGGCAATTACCACATCAAAAACCTAAACTTAACTTCACTTTAGGATTAAAAAATTAATAATAAATAAATTCAACCTGATCAGAGAGCATCGATACATCTGCTACCCAAACTCCAACATAATTGCAATAGTATGAGCAAGCAAGAAGTTTTTTGTCATTAATGCATTGGTCACCAAGTGTTGACCATCCTATATCAACAGCATCATGACAAATTACAGGCTCTCAAGAGTAAACCTACAATCTCCAAGCATGGATGTGATGTTTAGGTACCATCTTCATACAATTTCATTAAACTACATGACATTGACAATCCAAACCTTCAAACTATCTTCCAACCCAGAAAATAGGGTCCTTCCATCGGGATGAAAGGTGATTGCTTCTTTGATTAATGCATTTTATGTCAAATTTGTTTATATTGTTATTAATGAATATCAATTCAGCATATGTGGATATTTGTTTATATTGTTATTAATGAATTTTATTTTTTATGTTGAATTTTTTATTTGCTTACCTGAGATTTGCTTTCTATTTTATTCTTTTGTTATGTTCAAAATTGATTTTCTTTTGAGTATTTGGATTAATCTCCATATTTATATTGACATTGTTTTCGTGGGTTTGGTTTTGGGTTGAACTTTCTACTAATTATTTTATATTGTATATGGCAGATGAAGCATCTCTATTTTTTTGGAGAAAAATCAAAGTTGTCTTCTAGCTCAGGGAATGATAAATTTTTATTTGGTATGTTATATACAAATTTGTTGAATTTGAAGGGTTTTGTTTGGTTTTGAAGTAGGATTTGGAGATTTTATAAATTTAGAAGTTTTAAGTCTTGGGGATTTTGGTATTTGTGTCTCAGTAGATTGATCTTAATTCTTCACTTTAAATGCTTTTTATTTGGGTTCATGTGATTTTTTATTTTCTTAATTAAAGCTATGATTTTTGATTGATTAATTATTTGTTTGGATTAATTTCAATTGATTAATCCAAACCTTCAAACTATCTTCCAACCCAAAAAGTAGGGTCCTTCCATTGGGATGAAAGGTGATTGCCCGTACTCTGGAAAGGGGTAACTAATTTTGTTAGAGAAATTGGTTGAAAAAAAAAAAACGCAAGCAATCTGATTCAACTTTCTTCTTTGATTAATGAATTTTATGTTGAATATGTTTATATTGTTATTAATGAATTTCAATTCGACATATGTGGATATTTGTTTATATTGTTATAAATTAATTTTATCTTTTATGTTGAATTTTTTTATTTGCTTTCATATGTGCTTGAGATTTTCTTTCTATCTTATTCTTTTGTTATGTTTAGAATTGATTTTCTTTTGAGTATTTGGGTTAATCTCCATATTTATATTGACATTGTTCTCGTAGGTTTGGTTTTTGGATGAAATTTCTACTAATTATTTTATATTGCATATGGCAAATGAAGAATTTCTATTTTTTTTGGATAAAAATCAAAGATACAACCTATGTCTTCCAGCCCTGGAAACGATAAAATTTTATTTGGTATGTTATATATAAATTTGTTGAATTTGAAGGGTTTTATTTGGTTTTGAAGTAGAATTTTGGGAATCTATAAATTTGGAAGTTTTAAGTTTTGGGGTTTTTGGTATTTGCGTTTCATTAGGTTGATATTAATTCTTCACCTTAAATGCTTTTTATTTGGGTTCATGTGATTTTTTGTTTTCTTAATTAAAACTATGATTTTTGGTTGATTGATTATTTGTTTGGATTCAACATAAAAGATAATGGAAATAGGTGTTATAATTTTGATATTGTTCCATGTTTTGAACTGTCTATATTGTTATTACTACGACTAAGTAGGATTGAGAAAAGCATGAAAGTTAAATATTTCTTCATTTTTTTAAAAAAAATACTAAGAGCAACCGTATCAGCTCTTCTAAAAAATTCCGTCTATTTTACACCATCACTTTTACAAAACACCCACATCAGTCCATCTATTATACACTATATTTTATATATTTTTTAATATTATTTTATCTCTGCCATTTCCTTTTCCTCTTCTTTCCTTTTCTTTCTTTTTCCTTATCTCTCTACTGTTTCCTCTTTCTTTTTCTTCCTTTTCTTTCTTCTTTCTCTCACGGTCAGATTAACACTCCATCACAAGCACCACAACCATCAAAACCCACAAACACCGATCCACATGCAATGGCGGCGATGGCGACGGTGATGAAATCACCTTTCCAATCCACAATCCACTAATCCACGATCATCGATCAATGATTCACAAGCAACAATCCACAATCAAAGCACCACAAGCATTGTTCCAGTCGACTCACAACCACAAGTTCACAAAAATGCTTTTGTCTTTGTTGGTGTGTCCATATGTGGGTGTGAGTGTGTTTGATTTTTGATTGATTTTGTGGTGTGACGATGTGTGGGTTTGTTTAATTTTTGGTTGATTTTGTGGTGCATCTGAGTTATGGTGGTGGTGGTGGGTTGCGGTGGTGGTGTGGGTGGTGGTGTTGGGTCTGTGTTGTGGTGGTGCTAAGATTATGAGTTGAAGAGAGAGAGAGAGAGAGTAAGGGGAAGAGAGAATGGGAGGGGAGAGAAATAATACTAAAATAATGCATAGAAGAGTTACAGTAACCTTGCATATATGCACGGTTACTGTGACACTTGTGCATTTATGCACAATTTTACATCTACTGATGTGTGAGTGTTTTTTTTTGGTCAAGATGTGTAAAAATGAGTTATTTTTTGTAATTTGCAAGATTTTGCAACCACTGATGTGGTTGCTCTAACTAGAAAAATGTTTATAATATGAATATTATTAATTCAATTTTCTATTTCTAAATTTCTTAGATTTTATTATAAATAATTTTTTCGTGCATAAACAACACTTTACCACTACCACGTCAAGTTGTGGCAAAAAAGTTATTAAATAATATGGTCCTGCAACTACTCTTATGACTATGATGAGATAAATTTAAATTCTTTACTCATTGTTAGATATTTTTTTCATAATCAAGGGTTAGTGACCAGTAATAATAATATTTTTTTCCAAAAACAAGAGAAATGGGAAAGAGCAAAGAGCAATCAATATATATAGAACGTAACCCAAGGGGTTGGCCAAGTTGGTTGGGCTCTTGGTCTCAAAGTGCTTGTACTGGACTCGACTAGGTGTGCTCCCTAATTCGAGTCCTGCTACCTGCACTTTGAAAAGAATTTCCAGGGCCAGTGCTTTACTCCTTCGTGGGCCCACTCGGCACAAACGATGATTAGTCTCTGGTTGAAAGTCTTGAGGAAACCCTGTGGGCAACCAAAAATATATATATATATATATATATGTTTGGATAAGAGTGGTTTCACCTGGTTTCCTCTTATCGAAAGCTTGGATGGACATGTTTGTCCGCATGCACTTATAATACACCCTGTATATAAGAGCAAGCTGCTTGGTGCCATGTAATACAAAGATTCCATGGGTTCTGATGTTGAGGGTGAGGACCTTCAAAAGGTGAGGGTCATCAAGTGCAACTGTGAGGTTTGGAAAACAGTCGAAATGAATTGGACCGTTACTCAAACTGGATTCTATGGTACCTAGGAGATTGTCTATATATATATATATATATATATAGAACGTAACATGAGATTCAATTTCTATCCTATCTATAGAATTTCCATTTTTATACTATCTATAAATTTGTCTTCTCACTTGTATGTCTGTCACTGTCTTTCTCACACGAGTCACACTCTATATTTGTCACACATTACCTAAACTGTACAAACTCTCTGAAAGCCCTTTTCTGAATTTTTTTTCTAAATAACAATAAATATTTAAAAATTTAGTTAATTGTCACGTTTCAAAACAATGTTGAAAACTAGCATCTCGAGTTTCTAAAACTCGAGTTCCAAGATAAAACTCGAGTTTTTAAGTCTCGATTTGTAAGTGAATTACGTCAAAGGGGGAAAAAAGCAAGCTGAAAATCGAGTTTTAAAGACTCGAATTTGCATAAATTGAATAAAAACACCGCTATAGGGATGTAAAACGTCACTATAGAGCTTAAAAAATGCCACTATAGGACTTCCTAAACCTGTACTCATAAAAATTTTTTTGCAGGAAAACGCCGCTATAGGGTTTTAAAACATCACTGTAAGGCTTAAAAACGCCACTATAGGTGAAATTTTTTTTGAAAACTCGAGTCTTAAAGACTCGAGATCTATCACGAGTCTTTTGGACTCGATATCTAATATAGATCTCGAGTGCTACTTTTCTTTATTGCCTAACTAACTATATACAATTCTTTCGCACAGCTATTTTGCACATTACCTCGCCCTTTTCTCCCACAATGACTCGTCCTTTTTCTTAATCCATGGCTTCACAATCCGTGATCGTGGAGCTTCTTGATGAAGATTTCACCGAGAATGATCTCTGGAGAGAATTCTCTGTGGTGGGGTTGTTGGACTATGTGGATATCCTTCGTCCTAATCGTGGCTTTGTTGTATTTCTGTTGGCTAGTGACGGTACTTTACTCTCTCGTTAGTATGTGATTTATTTGGACGTATTCATTATTTTTCTTGTCGGATCATCTTTATTTGCTCTATTTTATTTATCACTTGAATTTCTTTGTAATTATTTGTCAAGAATTCTGCGCAATTTTCTTAGTTTTTTTTCTATTTTAGTGATCAATTGACGTAGATCTGGTGGTTGTCAAGCCCTAAGTAACTAGAACGAGAATGCGGAACACATTTTCCATGTAGTTGTTCTATGCCTATGTTCACTGGAACCAGGGGCGGAGGGAGGGGGGGGCGAGAGGGGGCAGGTGCCCCCTCTGAACTTTCAAATTTTTTTTCTTATAATATTATATTGACCTAAAATGCCTTATTTGCCCCCCCTTGACACAAAAGACAAAAAAAAAAAAAAAAAAAAAAAATCAATTTAAGATACCTTTTCTCAGTAGACTTCTCCACCTACTACAATTCTAATATATAAAACCAATGTGTCCCATTTAATAATGATTTAAAAAAAAAAAAAAAATCTCTACGTTGAATAGGATAAGAGCCTGAACACACTACACAGTAATTTGATAGACTTTTAAAAACAAAAACATACAACTATAATATAAAACAATGAATCCCACTTGGTAATGATTAAAAAAAAGATGTTTCATATTCATTAGTTTATTCATTAGTTTATTCATTGATCTTACTAATTACAATAGCTACTGTTGAAATAGCTTTTTCGACAATGAACATAATTAAAAATCGATTACGTAATCAAATAGGAGATTAATAGATGAATAATTACTCAGTCACATATATTGAGAAAAATATATTCAAGACTATTGAGTGTGAAAAAATCATGTAGCGGTTTCAAAATATGAAAAATTATCGAGGGCAATTAAGTAAATAAGCTAGGAGTAAAAAAATAAATTAAAGTTTACATTTTATGTTAGATTCTATATGACAATTACATTATAATATAGTAGTTTATTTATTTTATTATTAATATTGATTAATTTTTTACTTTCAATTTTATCTTTTAATCTTGCCCCTCCTGACCTAAATTTCTGGCTCCGCCACTGACTGGAACTACTTCTATTTCTATTTATTTCTCTGAACTTTCTATATCCTGCCTTTTTTTTTTTTTTTTTTGTTGGACTTTGAGTGAATTGAAGGAGAAAGAGCGAATTATAAAAGCTATTATACTTGGGTTCCTTAATTAAGTGATCACACTTGGTAAGGATAAGGAAATCAAGGAAAGCTATTAGATGGCTTGCTTTTTATTGGTATGAAGTACCACGGGACTATGCTTTGACAGTACATAATAATTGCTCGGCAATGCTTAAAATAAACTGCCAAAATTTTATTAAATTCAATATCTCCATATGAATTTTATTTACCATATAGAGTCTTTATGTAGGCTATAGCTAATTCTGTCCTAGAAAGACTAGTCTCCTAAATATTGCTTTTTTTGGATGGGACTTCTAAATAACCTTTTCTTAGAAAGATTAGGACTTCTAATAACAAAGGAAGGTAATTGAAAAAAACTTCTAAACCAAATAAAGAAGGAATTCAAAACATAAGATACTCACGAGTGATGTAGGACAACCTAGGCTTCCCACCTAGATTAGCCCTACCGTAAGACCTTAGGCTTCCCACCTAAGGTGTTTGGAATTACCACCAAACAAATAAATGCAAATAATCTCAATAATGATAATAATAGTCTGTAACACACAAAAGGAACTGTCTAGAGCTTTATATACAGCTTCCAGGAATCATAATGATAAAGATAAACCCTCCTAAACAAATCCTAAACAATCTCAAATACTAATACGATAATCCTAACAATCTCAAATACTAATCCAATACTAAAGATAAACCCAAATAAAGATAACATAAATGATAAAGATAATCTCCACAGATTTGCAATCATGTGGTGTCCGCACCAACGAGCCTCTGGTACAACCTATTAAAGCCCATTCCAAAAAAATTGGAAATTATATATTATCCTTATTCTTGTAAACTGTAAAACTAAGTTAAAAAATTGATCAAACAACTTTTGAACCCAAAGAAACTTAATACCAAGACTCAAGAGTGACAAAAGAGGCCTATGAAAGATGCCAAGAAGGCTCCACATTGAAATTAGACCACAGATCTTGAAGTTTTTGGTATTTATTTATTTATTTATTTTTTCTTTGTGACCCACCAAAGCACAAAAGGTAGGATCTTTCAGAAAATGAATTACTATTCGAAGAGTGCATAACCGCATGGATAAGCTCAAGTGGGCGGATTTTCCATCTCGAAGGAAAACCACTCTGATCCCCTATCAGAAAAATTCCCAATTCCCAATTCCTCCTTGGGGGCTTCGACTCTCACATAAAATCTGGGGGAGAGATCGAGCTTCAAGAAATAGTGAATGGAACTCTTTGCTATCCATATCAATATCTTATGGCCAGTTAAAACTCCACATTGAATTTTAAAATGTTGAATTAGTGAGTCCTTAGTTTATTAAGTTACATACTTTGAACAATATTGCGAGATTGAGTTTTTCACCTTTTCACCTTCTTTCTTGGTGGTTGCAATGATGATATTGGAAGGTTCTTTTATGATGTGGTTTATTTAAGCACTTCCATGCGTATGATTACAACTTCTTGTGTTATTTTTGTTACAACTAGTTATAGTGCCATAATGCAACATTTGTAACTTGCACATTCAAGAAAGCTTGGCTAAGAATTAGTTTGTTATAGATTAGCCAATAATTGTTAGGAATTGCCAAGGAGTAGTTACAAAGTAGTTAGGCCTAAGTGACACAACTTTTCATCAATAAATTAGCAAAGTCTAGGCATTTGTAAATGGTCTTTGAATGAGTTTATGTGCACATCAGTTTAGAAACAAGTTCTTCCATGAGTTTTCTCTTGAGGAGTTGTTTCCTTTTTGTTCTTCCTCTAAGCAACTCAACATCCTTCCCATTCCCTTTCTGTTTGCTTAGTGTTTAACCAAATCTTTTTCATCCATTTTATCAAATTTCTCAAGAATGCCAAAATCAAATTTGCTATGGTTTCTTGAGTTATCAAACTAGAATTGTGATGAAGTTTCCATTCACATCAATTTCTGTTTGTTTCACTCCTATTTCCAAGTTCCTTTTGGACAACATGGCTGATAATTTCCAGCTCTTTTATCTCTTCTTTAACTGTACTGTCTTTTTTTGTTTTTGTTACGGCATGTCATAGAATAATAAGAGTAGTTGGCTAAGATGTGATTCGGCACAACAGTGGGCTAAATAGTAGTAGTTGGTTTATCAAATACTTTTCCCACAATATTCATAAAAGTTTTCATGGATCTCATGTTCTTCCTCAAAAACCTCATTGTCATCCAATTCATGATTTCCTTTGGCCTTTCAAATTGCTGTTTTGACTCAACTTCAGATCATCTTGGTGTTTCAGCTAGCTGATTAGGCTCTTTGCTTGTTTTTCTGACTGTCTGGAATTTGTTGCATATTCTTTTGACTCTTGAGCTTGCAAGTTAGAGTCCACTGCTTTCCTCTAACTGTTCTACCCTACTACCAAGCTTTTCTAATTCGTTAGCATCCTGTTTTGGCCTTCCAGCTTCCCTTTGTTGCAGATTATCTCCTTATTCAGGAGTTTCTGCTGGCTGCTCTTGCTGTGCAATCCTTTTTGCATTCAATATTATGATTAGACTTGAAAAGTGTAGATTCTTCTCTAAATGTACAAACAACTCAAACTGGATAGCCATTTCTTTAGCATCTTTGAGATCTTATAAATGTACCAGAGACATCTCCTATTTAATTTCAGATCACTGCCTACTTTTCAATTGAGCCATAGAAACATTTAATTTCAATTTTTCCTGATTTTATAATTAATTCCTTATATTTTCTTGCATGGTCAATCACATGCAAATCACCTTGCTCAAGAATATATAACAATTCAATAAAATCATCTTAAAGATTGCGTAGAAGGATATCTTTTTTAAGAAGTGTTTTACCCTATTCCCAAGTCAATCTACTTGTATAGGATCTCCCTTGATGTGAAAACTTCATGGTGAAACCTACTATTATACCAATTCATTAGTAATTTTAGTGGACTATGATACCAATTTTAATGTGGAATCTTTAGAAATTCAGCAATAAATTAGGAATCTTGATTAATTCTTCAAGGTTCTTGAATGGGTTTTGATACTAAAGGGTTTAGTTAAGGTTAGGTAATGAAAATGAGCTATTTTATTTTTAACAGATTCAATCTTTCTATATGAACTTTATTGACTACATAGTGGTCATTATATTGGGTATTGCCGATCCTTTTCCTAGAATGATTAGGACTCCTAAATAAAGTTTTTCTAGGAAGAATAGGATTCTTAAATAACCTAATTACAGCCTAATTACAGTCCATTCCAAAAAAATGTTAAAATTACCATATTATCCTTATTCATGTTAAACTTAATTAAACCTGATCCAACAACTTTTTAATTCAAAGAATCATGCAAGGAGCACCAAAATTATTTTAGAATTTATTATTTCAACTTTCCCCTTTGAGATATTAGATTAGAGAACTTTTTTTTTTGTTTGGTGGTGATTCCAAGCACCCTTAGGTGGTGATGCCTAGGGTTTTCACTTTTCAGGTAGATTCTAGTGAAGGTTAGGATTTTTCCTGTTTATCTCTTTATTTTCCTGTATCTCTATTTTTCCTACCACAGTCCTGCATCAAAGAAGCTTAATACTAAGACTTAATTGTAACAAAAGGAGCATATGAATGGTGTCAAGAAGGCCCCAACTCAAAACTAGACCACTTTTTTTCTTGTTTTTTGATAAGTGAAACTACACCACATTTCTCTAATCTTTTGGTACTTAATCTTGTTTTTTCTTGAACTCTTTGCTGGCTGCATCAATATATTAGGTTTTTGTTTGGGTCATACAGCAAGTAATAATTCATTGACTATGCAAAGTACTACAAACAGAATTTGACTAATGACTGTCAAAGAGAAGATGGGACTCTCCAAAGGCTGTACAATACTGTATTTTAAATTGAATTTTAGAATTTTTTGTTGCCAGCCTCCTCACATCAAAAAGAATTTCCTTCTGTAAAGCAGATCCATTTATCAATTTGCTATAATGGATTCTAGCATTTCTTTCTGTTTGTGTAAGAGTACATTGTTGCTGTCCAAGCCAATCTTAAAGGCGAAACCAATGGTACACATGAACACTATTAACTGCTGTTGTGAGGAAAAATTCTGGTGAAGCAACCATTGATCAATATCTCAAGCTCTTTATATTACGTCCGGTTTCAACCCCAATGTTTTCATCAAACTCAATACCTTTTTTCTTCCTTAAGTTCCTGCGGATTGAGCACTAGTCAAGTGCCTCCATAGCACATACAATCCAACATAGGGTCCTTGCATCAAGTTGATGGATTTATGTAAGGAAATCAACCTTATCTTCCGCTATTAGTTTAATTTTTTTATATCTTGTTTACTGAATAATATGGTGGATATGGCTTCCAGTGGGTATGGCCCAAATGATGACATTTTCAGAATTGGTTTGTGGGAGGAATTAAAAGAGGTAAGGGCACAGTGGGAGGAGGTTTGGTGCATGGTAGGTGATT
Organism: Quercus alba; assembly: GCA_036321655.1. NCBI lineage: Eukaryota > Viridiplantae > Streptophyta > Magnoliopsida > Fagales > Fagaceae > Quercus > Quercus alba. The sequence continues at coordinate 14,197,503 of CM070302.1, read as the reverse complement.
TCAATGTCATAAGATACCCAAGTGAGAGGTTAGATTGCAACATGTATACAGCTATGCGTGAATTTTCAGATGTCATTACGGAGCTTAGTATGATTGATCTACCCTTTAAGGGAGGATTGTATTGTACACGTGCTAATGGGGTTAATCCATTGTCGATGTCTCCTATATTAACTGTGCATTGGTCTAGACGGAATGGGATGAATATTTTATCAATGTCACCCAGAAATTACTACCATGCCTAGTGTATGACAACTACCTGATCCTAATAGAGGTAGGTGGTATGTTACAGGGTAGAGGAGCATTTATATTTGAGAATGTGGTTTAAAACAGAGGGCTTTGTGGATAAGTTGCAGTTGTATTGGAATGGGTACAATTTTAAGGCAAGATGATCCTCTCTTGCCCTTGTTATTCATTCTAGTGATGGAGGTCTTGCATAGGATGGAGGGCATGGGTTACATCTCCGGACTTAGTGTTGGCAATGGGTTAGTAGATTAGTTGAAGATCTCTCTCATCTGCTGTTTTGCTTATGATACGGTACTATTCTGGGATGCAGAGAGGGAGGGAGTTCTTTATATAAGAATGGTGCTGACTTGTGTTGAGGTAATAACTTGGATTGAAAGTTAATCATAGTAAGAGTGAAGTAGTTCTTGTACGAGATGTTAGGGGTATAGATTTGTTGGCTAATAATTAATATCCTTGGTTGCAAAGTTGGGATTTTGCCAATAAATTATCTGAGTATGCCTTAAGGTTTGTCTTTCAAGGTGACAGCAGTGTGGAATCCTATTGTAGAGAAGATAGAGCGACGATTGTTGGGATGGAAAAAATTATATCTTTCCAAAGTAGGAAGGATGATGCTAATTAAGAGGACACAGTGATGTCTCCGTACTTGCTACCTGTTTTGTTTACCATTCCAGCCCACATGACAAATATATTAGAGAACTTGTAAAGAAAGTTTCTTTGGAATAGGTCAGGGGATGCAGTTAAGTTTCATCTTGTGGATAGGAGCACAATATTTTACCCAATTGCGTGGGGGGGGGGGGGGGGGGGGGAGATTTTGGGGGTGCATAAATAGGGAACTTTTAATAGAGCTTTATTAGGACAGTGGTTGTGGTGTTTTGGGGAGGAAGAGACTCACTTGTGAAGATGGGTTATTGTTTTTAATGGATGGAGAGTAGCAGCTGGATAATGCAACCAGCGCGTACCACCCATGGTTGTAGCTTATGGAAGGGAATTATAGCTAGGTGGGATTATTTTAGCAACCAAGTTCTATTTGATGTGGGGATTGAGGAAAGGATTTGTTTCTGGCATGATTGGTGGTGTGGGTATCACCTCTTAAAGGAGCAGTTCTCGGCTTTGTTCTTGTTAGCTGCTGATCTTGATGTATTTGTATCCTCTAATTTGGAATGTGGCTCCAGTGGGAGTGAGAAGCATTGGAATGTTTTGTTCAATAGATTGTTTAATGATTTAGAGTTATTGTGTCCCTATTTGGTTCAATAGATTGTTTAATGATTTAAAAAAGGACTTCTCAAAAATATAAAAAAATATATTTGAAAAGGAGTCATATTGGTTGATTGGTGTTGCTTGTGTAGGTAGAGTGGGGAGATGGTGGATCATTTGCTACTTCATTGTAATTTTGCTTATGCAATGTGGAGCTATAGTTTTGGGCTGTATGGAGTTCATTGAGTAATGCTGGAGAAAGTGTCTGACTGCTGACTTCATGGCTGGTTGGTGAAATTGTTATGGAAAACGTTCTTCTGCTGTGTGGAATTTAGCTTCTTTGTCTGATGTGGATGGAGTGAAACTTATTGTACATTTGAAGATGTGGAAGTATTGGAGTTTTTGTGGAAGTTGTCCTTTATTAGACTGCTTTGTCAAATGTCAGGCTGTTATGAGTATTAGTGATATTGATACTATTACTGAATCGCTTTCATTTGCTTGTAATCTTTGATATATTTTTTAGGCTCCCTTGTTTTATTTTTTGTTCTTATTTATATTTTAAAAAGAGACTAAAATATTGTTTCATCCCAAAATTTGCTTATTCATCCCTAAACTTTTTTTTTTTTTTTTTTTTCATTCCTATACTTTGGGAAGAGCTTTTTAAAGTAATTTTAGGGCAAAAAAAAAAATTTTCCAATAATTTATGATTTTTTTTTCTTTTGTAAGTTTAAGAATAGAAGAAAGGAAAACAGTTTCCATAGTTTAGGGATAAAAAACAAACTTATAAAATTTTATGGACAAAAAATGAAATTCATGTAAACTTTAGGGACTAAAACAATATTTTAGCAAAAAGAATAATAATAAAGGGTGCTTCTGATTAGTGTCAACCTACCTCCCTTTTGACAGGTATAATTTTCAAGCTTGGTAACGTTTGGTCCATATTCTCTATTGTCCAATTCTACACATATTTACATTTAAAAAACAAATCCAAAGGTAAACCCATCTCTAGCATTGGTAAGGCACCAACCTTGCAACTGAGATAAGTCACCAGATCATGCAATCTTTGCATCTTTCATGATATTTACCACTTGTTCCCAAAATTTAAGCTAATAGAAAATGGTGAATTTAATCATTTAAACATTATTCTCGTACTCCCTTTACATATGGGTCTAGTCTCTCTTTTAATAAGTAGGGCTCAATATGTGAGATTTTTAACCAGATTTATTTTAAAGCTCGAGACTGCCTCTCAAGAAAGAACACAACCAAGTGCATCATTTAATTGGGTTTGTGCAACAAAAAAATGAGGGTATCATTGGTGAACAAAATGTTATCTTTTCCACTCTAGAAGAATTACTGGCTTGAAAAACCTTCTAGGAAGCCCTCTTTTTTGCTCTCGTAATTAGCTTAGTTAATTCCTTCATCACCAATACAAATAGAAATGGGGATAACAAGTTGCCCTAACAAAGTCCCCTACTACTACCAAAGAATCCACTAGGCTCTCCATTTATTAAGATTGCAAATCTTATCTGAAGAAATAAATCCATTGATGTGTATGTTGTTTACTGTGAAAGTGTTTTAGGATTTAATGAGTCAACCCTAACACAAAATATTATTTATATATAAAGTACATGATATTACTGTTTTGCCCCTATTACTCATAACACTCCCCCTCAAGCTGGAGAGTATATATCATACAATCCTAGCTTGTTACATAATAAACCTAAACGAGTCTTACATAAAGCTTTAGTAAACATATCAGCAATTTGGACTCTTGTAGAAACATATGGAGTAGCAATTACACCATCTTCTACTTTCTCCCAAGTAATATGACAATCTAGTTCAATATGCTTGGTTCGCTCATGGAACACAGGATTGGAGGCAATGTAAATTGCTGCTTGATTATCACAATGCATAGTCATAGACAGCTTCACAACAAATCTTAATTCCTCAAGTAAATGCTTAATCCACATAAGCTCACATGATGTGTGTGCCATGGCTCTATACTCAGCCTATGCACTAGACCTGGCAACAACAGTTTGTTTCTTACTTCTCCAAGTAATCAGATTTCCTCCCAGAAAAGTGCAATACCCAGTAGTGGATTTTCTATCTGACGGTGATCCAACCCAATCAGCATCAATGTAGGCTTCTACCCATAGGTGACCATTAGCTTTATACAAAAGACCATGGCCTGGATGTGCTTTAAGATACCTCACAATTCAAATAATTGCCTCCCAATGTGGAAGGCGAGGTGATGATCTTTCATAAACTGGCTTAAAACACTAACTGCAAATGATATATCTGGGCGAGTAATTGTGAGATAATTTAGTTTACCAACCAAACGACGATATCTCTCAGGATTAGATAATAGCTCCCCCTAATCTTCATACAATTTGACATTAGGATCCATAGGAGTCTTCACTGGTTTAGACCTTAACAAGCTAGTTTCTTCCAAAATATCCAACACATACTTCCTCTGTGATAAACTAATGCCTTCTTTAGATCGTGCTACCTCAATACCCAAGAAATAACGAAGTTTACCCAAATCCTTAGTTTGAAAGGAGTTTTGAAGGTACCTTTTCAAATCATCAATACCCTACTTATCATCTCCAGTTATTATAATATCATCAACATATACTATCAACAAAATCTTTCCTCTATCAGAGGTATGAGAAAACACAGAGTGATCAGAATGGCAACATCACAATCCAAACTTTAACACTACTTCACTGAATTTACCAAACCAAGCTTTGGGAGATTGTTTAAGACCATAGATGGCCTTATGTAACCTACACACTTTTCCAGACTCCCCCTGAGCAACAAACCCAGGTGGTTGCTCCATATACACCTCTTCCTTCAAATCACCATTCAAGAATTCATTTTTAACATCTAACTGAAATAATGGCCAACCCAAATTAGCAGCCAAGGAGATCAAAATCTGGATAGAAGAAATTTTAGCAACAGGTGAGAATGTCTCGGCATAGTCAACACCATATGTCTGGGTATAACCTTTGGCAACCAAGCGAGCCTTCAAACGCTCAATAGAACCATCAGGAAAATACTTCACAGTATACACCCAACGACAACCAACAATAGTTTTCCCTAGAGGACGAGTAACTAAAGACCAAGGAGCATTTTCAGACAGGGCAGACATTTCTGCCTCCATAGTAGATTTCCAACCCGAGATGGACATAGCCTCCTGGACAGACTTAGGAACAATAGTAGAATTCAAGGATGTGGTAAAGGCATAAAGAGATGGAGACAAGTGACCATAAGAGACAAACTGAGAGATAGGGTGAGAGGTACAAGAACGCTTACTTTTGCGCAAAGCAATAGGAAGAGAGGCATGATCAGGAGTCAAATCACTAGGCGAGGTAGAGGTCTCTGTTGGAGGTTTCTGCTGGCGACAATGTGCTTGGAGTGGTTTCTGAGGAGATTCAATAGGAGACACAGGTGGTAGGAGAGGAAGACAAGGAGGAGAATTGTCACTAGCAACCGAAGGTGAGAAATAGGACTGAGATTCATTAAATCAGCACTAATGAAATGACGCCGAAGAGTAGGTGAGTAACATCGGTATCCTTTCTGAGTACGAGAATACCCAAGAAAAACACATTTAATGGATCTAGGATCAAGTTTGTCATTCCCTGGACCTAAGATATGAACATAGCACCCACAACCAAAGATCTTAGGAGGTAGATGAAATAAAGGTGCATCAGGAGAGAGCACAATATAAGGGATCTGACCACCTAGAACAGTGGAAGGCATACGATTAATTAGGTGACAGGCAGTGAGAACAGCATCACTCCAATATGATTTGGGAACATGCATATGAAACTTTAAGGCACGAGTGACCTTTAACAAATGATGCATTTTGCGTTCAGCAACACCATTTTGTTGTGGAGTATAGGAGCATGAAGATTGGTGAATTATACCATGATCATCAAAAAATTGAGACAAAGATGTATGAAAATATTCACGAGCATTATCAGACCAAAAAATACGAAGCAAAGCATTAAACTGAGTCTTTATTTCCATATAAAATGATTTGAAAATTGAGTACAATTCAGACCGTTCTTTCATAAGATAAAGATAGGTGACTCTAGAATAATCATCAACAAAAATGACAAAATATCTAAATCCCAACAATGAGGGAGTGTTTATTGGACCCCAAATATCAGAATGAACTAAATGAAAAGGACTACTAACATGACTCTCACACCTAGGGGCAAAAGGCACCCTATGGTGTTTACCCAACTGACATGCTTCACATTGTAAAGACTCAATTTGACGACACGACGGAACTAATGACTTCAAATTCTTGAGAGATGGATGACCAAGGCGACAATGATGCTGAAGAGGCGAGATAGACAAATGAGAAGCCACTAAACGGGAAGAACCACATCAATCCAAGTAATAAAGTCCACCGGCTTCATGCCCTCCACCAATAATCTTCCCCGTCTTGAGATCCTAAAAGATACAATGAGTGGATAAAAAAATGGCAACACAATTCAAAATTTTAGTAAGCTTACTAATTGACAAAAGGTTAAAAGGAAAATCAGGAATATATAAGACAAAAGAGGGAGAAAGATTAGGACTAAGATTGGCAGTGCCCAAACAAGAAACTGTAGTGGCTGAGCCATTTGCCAATGTAACATTGGGAAGACTACTAGATTGCTCAAGGTTAGAGAGTAAACTTGAGGTACCTGTCATATGATCAGTAGCACCTAAGTCAATGCCCAAGGGTCCTGAGTGGCAAGACAAGCAGCGGAAGTACCTTGTTGAGCCAAAGTAGCAGTAGAATCAGACCTAACAAAGTTGGAATGCAAAGATAAGAGGCGATTGTACTCTTCCTTAGGAATAGAGACTACTCTAAATGTCGGTGGAAGTGACTGTGAAGGTGGTTCTTGAACTTGAAAACTAGCTTGGTTAGCCGAGGGTTTACCATACAACTCCCAACAAAAGTCTACTGTATGATTCTCACCATGACAATAAGTGCACTTATGAAGACCACGTCCTTTACCACGACTCCCTTGTTCACTCCCACGACCCCCTTGGTCACAACCTCCACGGCCTCGACCCCCACGACCTCGACCTCCACGACCACCTCTATTACTCCCCATATAAGTGGTAAAGGCAGATTTATCACCAGAAGGTAATGCATTAGTATGGGAGGAAGAGAAAGGGTCAATACTCGAATCAGATAATGTGGCCTGTCGAAGTCTACCAAAAACTTCACTCAATGAAGGGAGGTCTGGACTAGCTAAGATTTGTGATTTTACTGGATTCAAACTTTTAGGCAATCCAGAGAGGAAGCGAGCAACATGCATAGAATCTCGTTGTTTCTTCTTAATTTTAACATCAGAGGAGATAGGCTGATAAATATTGAGATCTTCACATACACCCTTAAACTTGTTATAATAGTCTTCTAAAGACAAATCACTCAAGCTCAAGGAGAAATAATTTCGATGAAGATTATAAATCCGCTTCAAATTGTTAACACCAGAGTAAAGTTCCTTGGCTTGTTCCCAAACAAGTTTAGCAGTTGGTAAGAAAACCAAACTACAACTGATCTTAGACTCCATGCTATTCCACAAACAACTCCTAATTTGTGCATCTTCAGCTCTCCAATTAGAAAATTTAGGGTCTGTAGGTACAGGAGGTTCCTTAATCACGTAATCAAACTTCTTTCTACCAAGAAGAAAGACTTAAACTGCTTGTGCCCACTGAGCATAATTACTACCATTTAGACGAATGGAGGTAATTGATAACATATCAGGAGATAAGAAATAATTAGGGGGCTGAACATTGTCTTTGGACTCCATAATAGCAATTTGAAGAACAAACTAACACTAAGGAAATAAGCTGGACTGAATTAAAACAAACTCCAACTAACAACCAATGTACTTCAACCAATTAGCCACGTCAACAGTAACTCATCTATCAACGAATCAACACCAGACTATTCCAAAAAACAAGGGCAGCAACAAATCCATACCAACACCAAAAACAAAAAAAAAAAAACAAAAATTGCCCAATCCACCACTAAACATCAACCTAAGGCTGCCTGAACAGATACGCAGAGAACGTATTGAAGAAGAGAAGAAAATCAGACCATGGTTGAAACCCTCAACTGAAAAACTCCGGCGGCAGTGCTAGGGTGTAGGAGCGGCGGCGTGAGAACCGGCGAGTAAGCTAGGATGGTCGCCGGAGGAGGACAAGTAAAACCCTGCCTCTCTTGCAATCAGGCGACGTTGATTTGGTGTCGCGAGACTGGAGAGAGGGTCATCGGCGCTGGACAACTCCTTCAGCCACTAAATCAAGATCGTCGGAATCTCTATTAGGGTTGTCGGAGCTAGCGAGTAAGGATATGGTTGCCGGTGACAACAATATCGGTAGGTGGTGGTCAAAGGGTTAACGGCAACGGCAGCTTGGTGGCTCTGATACCATGTTGTTTACTATGAAAGTGTTTTAGGGTTTAATGAGTCAACCCTAACACATAAAATATTATTTATATATAAAGTACATGATATTACTGTTTTGCCCCTATTACTCATAACATGTAGAAATAAATTCATTGTCTCCTTTTTTCTCCAAAATGAGCTCATCTCATTATGTACAATAGAAAATCCCAATTGACAGGAAAATAAGCTTTTTCTAAATCCAATTTGCACAACACATCTAGAATCCCCGATTTAACTATGTTGTTTAAACAGTTATTGACCATTAGATCTAGAACCAAATCCAGGATTCTTGGTCCCTCCATGAAAGCATTTTGCAAATTAGATATAGCATTACCTAAAACCTTCTACAAAATTTGTTGGCAAATACCTTCTAAGGAGTTTATAGATGCTACTCACCAAACTAATTGGCAGTCCTTTATTACTAAGGCCCCTTGTTCCCTCTATTCATGAAAATCTACAAATAAACTCAAAATATCATCTTTCAAGATCCTCCCCACACAAGAATGGAACAAAACCATAGAAAACCCATCTGATCTGGGAGTCTTATTCATAGACTTCAAAGCTTCAGATATTACCTCCTCTTCAAATAGTCTCTCCAACAACTCTGCATCTTTGTCACTAATGTTTTTCAACTACAAAAAAGCCATCGATTTGAGAAATCTGATTTTTGTAGTTCCTGAATAAAGCCTCTTATAAAATTGAATAGTGCCTTCTTTCACTACCTTATCTTCCAATGAGAAACCCAATGAATTAGTAGATTTCCAATGAATTGGTTCTTCTGTGGAAATTCGGCTAATCTATGCACAAGACTTGACATTCGGTCACCTGCATGTAGCCAAAGAGCTCTTGACTTTTGTTTCCAACTTGTTTCCTCCACATGTGCCAATTTCTTATACTCAAGCTTAGCTTTCTCATTTATTTGGTTTTCCTCTTATAGAAGTCCTTTCTATCTAGATTCTGAATATTGCGTGTTTCCTCTCTCCCACACTGCCATCCTTTTTTTGAAATTGGCTTTTAAGGCATCTATCTCCTCTTATAGAAGTCCTTCCTTTCTATCCAGATTCTAAATATTGTGTGTTTCGTCTCTCCCACACTGCATAAAATTCACTTAGTGAATTGGTCTAAGATATGTAGGCTAGTGAAGAATGGAGGGATAGGCATTAGGTGTTTGAGAAGGTTTAATTCTGCCTTATTAGCCAAATGGTTGTGGCGCTATGGTTTGGAGAATGATGCCCTTTGGAGAAGGGTCATTGGGGCGAAGTATGGGAATGAGTGGGGTGGTTGGTGCACTAAATCTGTGTCTGGGGCATATGGTGTTTGTTTGTGGAAGTTCATCCGGAGTGGCCGGGGGAATTTTTCCAAGTTCATTAGGTATGAAGTGGGTGATGGAACTCGTGTGAAGTTTTGGGATGATGTGTAGTGTAGGGATCGTCCTCTTAAGGAGGCGTTTCTAGATTTATATAATACTAGTCGCGGACCCGCGCATTGCGCGTGATTATTTTTTTAAGGGAGGTCTCATTGTTATCATTATTTTGTAATTTGAACTAACTTAATGAAGAGAAATGCATTTCATAATCATGTTCATCGCAAAATAATTTTTTATTATTGTAGAATTGTTTTATTTAAATTTTGAAACCTTAATTCTACCATAGTTGGTTGACTAATTTGTACATCTCTAAGTCAATTATACACATTTTACATGCTACATGTAAACCCTATTTTCCATAAGGTTGAAATAATGTGGGAAACATTTGCTTCTATGGAAGTTAAAAACTAAAATTCTTATATCTTAGTCTTAATGTTGCCTCAATAATGTTAAATGAAATGTCAAAAATAGGATTTTGAAAATTTCCATCTTTATTTTTTATATATTTCTATTATTATTGAATAATATCTTCTTTTTAGTTTTGATAAGAAATATGGTTTTCCATATTAGAGTTTGATTAGTTTTAAATTTAAATTTTGTATGATTGTATTTAATTATATGATTTAATTAAGTGAATGTAACAATTGATTTTATTGACATTCGTAAGATTATCTTTAATTAATTTTTTACTCCTATCAAGCTCTTTGTTTTCCAAGTAACGGTTACTAATTGACATTTGATTTCTTGATGATAATTCTAATGTACTAAATATGCATTGTAATGTTTATTTTTATTTTATTTTTTTCATTCCAATTTACTGCCATTAACTTAGTGTATCCATAACTATTAGTTTGTTAATGATATGTTTGGTATGATGTTCTATTGTTGTTGTTGTTGTTGTTGTTGTTATTATTATTATTATAAATTTAGTGTTTCTAAAATAGCATGTGTTTTGTATTCCATTCTTCTATTGATGCATTGTAGCATTTCATGGGAAGACATTATGAGAACAATTTTTATTTATTTGAATTTAAGTAAAATATTTTATGTTTAATTTTTTTAAATAAAAAAAATGATAGAAAATATAAATAATTTAATAATATGAAGGATATGGCTGAATTTAAATTTTGAACAAAATAAGATGAAAAAAAAAATAGTAAAAATGTAATGTATATCAATAAACACCAAATTATTCGAAAGAATACAAAAAAAGATAACAACTTGAAACACAAAAATAAATTGTATCAACCCCTTAGAATTCTGAAAAATACAAAAATCCATTAACCTAAAGTAGAGATGCAAGAAAAAAAATCCACAAAAACTCAAAAAAAAAAATATATATTTATTTATTTATATGTGTGTGTGTGGGGGGGGGGGGGGAGAGAGAGAGAGAGAGAGAGATAATTATGCATAGAATGGGAGAGGGAATAAAAACAAAGGCAAAATAAATGTAGATAAATGGCAAGATGAATAGTGATATTAAGGTAGAGAATAGTGGAGAGATGAAAAAGTAAAATGAATGAGAAAGGTTAGAGAAAGTGTAAAATAAGTTTAGAATTTAATAATAAGAAGAATAGTTTAAAAAAAGAAAAATATGATATTTTGATTGTAATATAATAGATTTTTTGATTCGCTTTAAAAATTAAAAAAAAAAATTATAGGAAAATTTGGAAAGAAAAAGGATAATATATAACATGGTTGCGTGACTACAATGGAGCATAGTAAAAATAAATGCTACAATTAATTTTATTACACTATAAAGTTTTTAATGTCCTCTGTAAGGTCATCTCTATTTTTTTTTTACTCCTCCCATCACGTACTCGTTGGCCTCTTTATTTTCTAAATAAGAGTTACAAATTTACGTTTAATTTCTTTTATTTTCTTTCTCTCTCATTGGCATCCTATTGTTTTCCCAAATTTGATAATAATTCTAATGTACTAAATATGCGTTGTAATGTTTATTTTTATTTTTTTTTCATTCCATTTTGCTGCCATTAAATTAGTATAGCCATCACTCTTAGTTTTTTCAGTTATGTTTGGTTTGAAATTCTATTATTATTATTATTATTTTTAATTTAGTGTTTCTAAATTGGTATTTTTCCATTGTAAGATTTCATGGGAAGACTTTATAAGAACAATTTTTATTTATTTGAATTTAAGTAAAATATTATATGTTTAATTTTTTTAAATGAGACAAAATATAAATGATTTAATGATATGGATTATGGAGGATGTTGCTGAATTTAAATGTTGAATAAAATAAAATGAAAGAGATAATGACTCTCTATCTCCACTATCTCTCTCTCCTAATTTGATTGTGGGTTTTAATCTTTCAATTTGGATGATAATTTGTTGCTCACGATTTAATTTATTAGGAATTGATTGCAACCGACAGTTTTAGTGTTTTCCTTCCTTTGGGTGAGCTTCCAAACTGGCTTGAGTAGAGTAAGGGATCAATTTTATATTTTGTTGTGCCCACGCTAGTAAAGCAAAAGATTCGAGGATGGTCTTTATGTGCGATATTGGCAAGAAGCTTTCATGATATGAATGGATTCACTATAATCTATGAATTAAAAAATTATACCAAGAAAATCACATGGCAATATCAACAAAAGAATTGTCGTGTAATACCATGTTAGGAATATCTGTGGTTGCACTCTATTGGAAGCCGGAGATGAAATGGAGTATCCAATAATACATAATAAGCAGTGGTTTCCAAGTGAAGAAGTTTGGGATCAACCTGATTTATGACAATGATGAAAAGAATTACCTATCCTATTTTGAACCAATAATAAAAAATGCATGTCTTCCTTGCAATGGAATGATTGCAATCAAATAAGAATTAAAAAGATAACAGCAGAAAACACAAAACTAATTCATATCAATTCAAAGTAGAATTGTAAAGAATACGAAAGTTCAAAATTAAAAAATACACCAAAAACTAAGAGAGAGAGAGAGAGAGAGAGAGAGAGAGAGAGAGAGAGAGAGAGAGAGAGAACTTTTTGTGTGTGGAAAAATAGAAAATCATGCATGGAATGATTGAGAGAACAACAAATTTATAGTAAGAGGTTAAGAATAAGAAGAGTCAAAAATAAAAGAAGATAAAGGGGTAGGGGAATAGTGATATTAAGTTAGAGAGTAGTGGGGATATGAAAAGTTAAAATGGAATGAGAAAAGTTGAAGAAAGTATAATAATAAATAAGAATAATTAAAAATAAGATTAATATGATATTTTGATTTTAATATAATGGAGTTATTAATTCACTTTAAATGTTAAACAATTATATGACAAATTGAAAAGAAAAAAGATGATGACATGGCTGCTGATGTGGTTCAACGGGAGCGTAGCAACATTAAATGCTACGCTTCAACTTTTAGTAATATATAGATTAGTAGGACAAGGGATGCTTTAGTCTCTGAGGTTATGTGCTTTGTAAATGGGAGAGTTTCTTGGGACATTCAGTTTCGTCGTTTAGTGAATGATCAAGAATCACAATCTTTGGATTCGTTTATGGTTTTGATCTATTCCACAAAGGTGCGGAGTTTTGGTTTTGACAATCCGTGTTGGAAGCCAGCCAGCAGTTGAGGTTTCAAGGTGAGTGGGTATTATCATTCTATTTCCCCTTCTATTGGCATTTCTTTCCCTTGGAAAATGGTATGGCAATCGAAGGTTCCTCCTTAGGTAGCTTTTTTCTCTGGGACTGCGGCTTTAGGCAAGATCCTAACTATAGAAACCTTCGGAAGAGGCATTTTGTTGTCCTAGAGTGGTGTTTTATGTGCAAAAGGTGTGGGGAATTTGTAGATCATCTCCTCCTTCACTGTCCTATAGCTTTTGAGATGTGGAGTATGATCTTTTGCTTGTTTGGTATTTGTTGGGTGATGCCTCAAAGGGTAGTGGATTTGTTGGATTGTTGGACATGCAATTTCAGGCATCATCGTAATATAGTTATTTGGAGGTTTGTGCCGCACTGTTTGATGTGGTGTATCTGGCAGGAATGGAATTCTAGAAGCTTTGAGGGTCGTGAACGGTCCATGATTGAGTTTAAGTCTTTCTTCTTTTTTACTCTTCTCGAATGGTGTCTTGTTTTACCATCTTTTTCTTGTATTTCCCTTCCTGTGTTGCTAGATCATTGTAATTTGGTTTATTGATGTTTTTGCCTTTTTGTACATTTCCTATGTACTGGGCTGTGTGTTTTTTAATAAAATTTTTATGTTACTTATCAAAACAAATTTCCTAATGAATGCAATATTGGGGGAACCATCTGTTTTATAGCCACTCCACCATTGACCTATCCTTTCTACAAAGCCACTTTGCTTCGGCCACATATCTCAAACTGGGAAGGTATCTTCCCTCTATATTTTCCTCCATTATCTAGAACAATTGGACTATGGTCATAAGGTGGTTTGGGGAGTTCCTTTTGCACCCGAGTCTGAGAAATGAGTTTTCCAATCTGGAGAGACCAAAAACTGATTGATCTGTGACAGATGGGGAATTGTGATTGTTATACAAAGTAGACTGACATCATGCCAGTGGGAAATCTATCAATCCTAGCTACGATATGAATTCTAAGAGTTCAATCATTGATGGGGTAGGCCAACTGCATCCTATTCTCTCAGATTGGATCTGACCACATTAAAGTTGAATTGTTTTAAGGTGTATTTGATTTAAATGGTGGCAAATCAGTAGCTGAACTTTTTACTTTCTTTGCTCCATTAGGGTATTTGACCTCCATCTCTTTACACACAAATTTGGTCTTCCCTTCGTCAAACAGTTTAGGAGTTTTTTTTTTTAATAAAAAACTTCTGATTTTAACTTTTCAGCAATCAATATTGATTCTTTTGTGCATGAATTAGGTAATTCAGCTTAGCATGTTTAAATTCTATTGTTGGCTCTTCTTGCTTTTTGGGCTTTCCTGCATGTTGTATTGACTAATTGACATACTGTTCTGACTTTCGAGCTTCCTGTTGTGGCAGTTTAGCTCTATCTTTAGAAGTATCTACTGGCTTCCCCTGCTTTGCAGGCCTTCTTGCAAGCAGCTTCCTGTTGTGGCAGTTTTTTTTTTTTTTTTTTTTTGATAAGTAACAAAAATTTTATTAAAAAAACTTAAAACAGCCAACCCGAGTACATTGGGAATGTACTATGGGGGCATAAATCAAAAACCAAGATTACAACGATCAAGTAAAACAGGAAGGGAAGAACAAGAAAAATGACAAAAGACCACACTCCAATCAAGGAGAGTGTGTAAAAAAAAAACTTAATCTCTAACATAGAGCGTTCACATCCCTCGAAGCTTCTAGCATTCCTTTCGCGCCAAATACACCATAACAAGCAATGAGGCACAATTCTCCACAACTCTATATTTCTATGTCGTCCAAACTTACCCTGCCAAGATTCAAACAACCCAATAACCTTTTGAGGCATAACCCAATGAATTCCAAACAAACAAAACACCAACAACCACAACGCACAAGCAATGGGGCAATGAAGAAGAAGATGATCCACTGACTCCTCACAATTCTTACACATATAACACCAGTCAAGAACTAGCACACGTCGTTTGCAAAGGTTATCTGCTATTAAAATCTTACCTAAGGAAGTAGACCATGAAAAGAAAGCTACCCTTGGAGGAACCTTTGATTTCCAAATCATCTTCCAAGGGAAGGATAAGATGGTAGAAGGATAGAAGGAAAGATAGAATCCTCTAACCTCAAAACCTCTACTCCTTGTTGGCTTCCAACACACCCGATCCGGACCCAAACCCCGTACCGTCGAAGAGTAGACCATATCCATAAACAGATCAAAGGATTCTTGTTCCCAATCTTGTGGAGGACGACGAAATTTGGCATCCTAATGAATCCTCCCACCAGACCAACACATCACCTCCGCTATTGAAGAATCCTTTGTTCTGCTAATACAATATAGTTCCGAGAAAGCCTCTTGGAGAGTACGCTCTCCACACCACACATGCTTCCAAAACTTCACTCTAGTACCATCCCCCACATCATACAGAAGTAGTTTAGAAAAACTCATCCAACCACTCCTAATATGTCTCCACAAACTAACACCATACGCACTGGTCACCTTTTTCATGCACCAACCACCCCAATCATTCCCATATTTCACCTCAATAACCCTCCTCCATAGAGCATCGGTCTCCATGCCATACCTCCATAACCATTTTCCTAACAAAGCAGAATTAAAACTCCTCAATCGTCTAATACCCAACCCTCGAACCTAAAGCGGCTTACAAACCTGAGCCTAACTGACTAGATGTAATTTAGAGTCACCATTAATACCACTACACAGAAAATCACGTTGTAACTTCTCCATATGATTTGCTACCTTCCCAGGTAAAGGCAAAAGGAAAAGGAAGTATGTAGATAAGGAGGAAAGAGTACTTTTGATAAGAGTTACCTTACCCCCCTTCGAAAGATACAACCTCTTCCACCCTGCTAATCTCCTTTCCATCTTCTCCAAAATAGGATTCCAAATTGATAACTCCTTATATTTAGCTCCTAACGGTAGCCCTAAATATCTCAATGGAAGAGATGATTGCCTACACCCCAACATCCCTACTAGAACATCCATATTGTGCACCACCCCTATAGGAACCAACTCAGATTTTCCCAAATTAATCCTTAAACCAGAGACTTTCTCAAATCTAGCCAGAATTGCTCTTAAACTTGCTATTTGCGTAGGATCAGCATCAAAAAAATAAGAGTGTCATTAGCAAATAAAAGATGACACACCATCACCGAGTTATCAACCGTATTACCTACAGAGAAGCCTGAGAACTGACTAGTAGTAGCAGCCACATCCAACATACGACTTAAACCCTCCATAACAATATCAAATAGCAACGGAGACAAGGGATCTCCTTGCCGAATCCCCCTAAAACTACCAAAGAAATCAGAAGGCTACCATTGATCAGAATGGAGAATTTAACAGTAGAGATGCAACATATTATCCATTTTCTCCATTTCTCTGAAAACCCACATCGCTGAAGCATATACATTAAAAAACCCCAACTCACATGGTCATATGTCTTCTCCACATCCAACTTACACAACACTCTAGGAACACCTGACTTCAATCTACTATCAATACATTCTGAGGCAATTAAAAAAGAGTCCAAAATCTGTCTACCTTTCACGAATGCATTCTGCGAATCTGAAATAAGCCCATGTGCCACCCTTCGAAGACGATTGGCCAACACCTTAGAAATAATCTTATAAATCCCACCAACTAAGCTAATAGGCCGAAAATCCTTGATCTCCACAACATCCACCTTTTTGGGAATAAAAGCAAGGAAAGAAGCATTAAGACTCTTCTCAAACACAGCCTGAGTACGAAAATTTTGAAACACTGCCATAATTTCAGCCTTCAAAATACACCAGCAAGACTGAAAGAACGCCATAGAAAAGCCATCCAGGCTAGAAGCCTTATCACCCTTAAAATCACAAACCACCCCAAACACCTCTTCCTCATCAAATGGCCTATCTAGCCAAAGTGCATCTTCCTCCGAGATACAAGAGAACTCCACATCATCTAATAAAGGTCTATGAGTCACAATTTCAGCATATAGCTGTCTATAAAAATGAGAAATACAACCTGTTGTAGCCTCCGGATCTGAAGACAATTCTCCATCCACCATAAGCCTATCAATGGAATTAAATCTTCTGTGAGAATTAGCTATACAATGAAAGAATCTGGTATTCCTGTCTCCTTCTCTAATACAAGGGATTCTAGACTTTTGCCTCCAACAGATTTCCTCCATCAAAGTAACTTTTCCTAATTCACCTCGAACTCTCTACAACTCCAGCCTTTCCTCCTCCAATAAAGCTCGACTATCCTCAAACCTCTCTAAATCACTAAGCTCTTGCCACAATTTTCTCACCCGATCTTCAACATTTCCAAAAACCTCCACATTCCATTTCTTCAAGTCATTTTTCAAGAGCTTCAACTTATTGGCCAAAACAAAACTCGTAGCTCCTAGGACATTATAAGATTCCCACCAAGATCACACCCTCTCCACAAAACCCTCATCTTTAAGCCACATATTCTCAAATCTAAACGGCCTCCTACCTCTCTGAAAGGAACCCCCCTAAAAAAAAATCGGGAAGTGATCAGATAATAGCCTAGGCAAGCGTTGTTGAGAAATAGATGGAAACTTATCCTCCCAATCTGCAGAAAACAAAAATCTATCCAGCCTAGCCTTTGAAGCAACTTCACGAGTATTAGACCAAGTGAAAGATCCCCCTTGAAGCGGAATATCAATGAGGCCTTGGTCAGAAATAAAATTGGAAAACTCCCGCATAGCAGCAGTAAAGGAGGAAGAACCAGAACGCTTGGAAGGAAACCTTATCACATTAAAATCACCACCCACACACCATGGAACATTCCACCAACTGTTCAAACCAACGAATTCCTCCCATAAGAACCTTCTGTCTCTCACAGAATTAGGACCATAAACACCAGTAAACGCCCAGACAAACTGATCTGACACGTTTGTAAATCTACAAGAAACCGAAATTCGCCCCACAACTTCCTCCACTTTATTCACAACCCGTGTATCCCACATCAGTAGCACCCCTCTAGAGGTTCCACAAGAGCCTAGATAAGACCAATCAACATGTTGACCCCTTCACAAACTGCGAATCACAACTCTAGTTATCAACTCCATTTTAGTTTCCTAAAAACAAATAACATCTGGCCCCATTCTTTGGACCATATTTCAAACCCGAAGTCTTTTATCCCTATCATTCAGCCCTCTAACATTCCAGAAAATAATCTTCAAATTCATTGATGAACCACCACAGCCCACTCCTTACTTGCATTCCTTGATTTCATTGAACCAACCTCAACATTCATAGAGGTCAATAAATTTTTCAACTCCTGCTGACCTTTCTGCCCCGACTTGCCATGCTTCATTTGATCATCTACTGCCTAAGCTTTTTATTCTTCTTCCTAGCCTTTATAGCTAGCAGTAATCCCGTGATTTGCTCCTCAAAACCTTCC
Source organism: Quercus alba (assembly GCA_036321655.1). NCBI lineage: Eukaryota > Viridiplantae > Streptophyta > Magnoliopsida > Fagales > Fagaceae > Quercus > Quercus alba. Next base: position 14,179,223 of record CM070302.1, on the reverse strand, counting down.
AAAGAAGTGCCCACTGACTTTCTAAAAGCCTTAATCCGATCAGTAGTTATCCATTGTGATAAATTATTACCATCAACCGACTCCTTATACCCAACCCCTAGCTCAGAACTACACTCCAACTCCAAAGGAACTTCTGTGGCCAAAGGTACCACAACTAAAGGCTTGCCACTACATTCCCAAGTCAACAACCTCTCATCAAAATCCCACATCTCCTCCTCTGCCTCATTAACACTAGACAAAGAATCAACTAACCCATCACATTCCTTTGCCTAGCTAACCATCTGACCGTCATTGATAAAAGAATCATTGCCTGTTACAGCCTCTGGATCAGTGATTGAGCAATCCGATACACTCTCTAGAGATCGATATAGAGATAGCGGAATCACTATTTGTCGATCATCCCACAATTGTAGCATCCTCTCCTTGGAATTACCCCAGGATTTGTCCAAATCACTGACCAATTCCCTAATAGTGGGAGAAGCATTAGATACCACCTTACAGGGGGGAATGGGCAGACTAACAATGTTCAGCTTTTCTATGTAGTAAGTTAGGCAACGTTTGGAAGAATAAAGGAAAATAGCATCTCGAGTTTTAGAAAATCGAGATCCACTTTAAAACTCGAGCATACAAGACTCGCTTTCCATTATTTTCTACTGGGTGAGGTGGACAAAATTTCCACCTGGATCTTGAGTCTTTAAGACTCGAGATCCATAAAATAAAAATACAGTCTCAGACACGAGATGAACAAAATAAAGTTGGTTATATAATTCAAGGATCTCGAGTCTTAAAGACTCGAGATCCACAAAATAAAAATAGAGGACTTCACGTGCACAAAATAAATTTGGTTAAAAATACAAGGAACTCGAGTTTATAAGACTCGAGTTCCACTGGGGAAAATTATAAAAACATAACACTCTTAACACTCAGCCCGTATAACACAAGTGCTAACACTCTACATAGCCTTCTCACCCAAAAACAGAGCATCCTCACTAAGTCTCTCAGCCTCACTAACTCTTACCCTCACTAACTCTCACTCACCCATAACTCCTACACCACATTGCCTCTCACTCTCACTGCTCTTCCCTCTCAACAAATTGATATCTCAAGTAAGGGTTTGCATAATTTGATTGTCATTGTAGTTGGGTATTAGTTGTCTATGGGTGTGGGTTAAAGAGTTTGACTAATTATTTTGTACATAGTTGACATAACATAGTTAATTTACCAATATTGTGAGTTATAGAAGTTTGTTTTGTTAGTGTTAATTTTTTGAGTATTTATTTGCCCATTTTGTTATGAAAATTTTATTCATCATTTCTAGGCTTTTATTTTTATCATGATCTTACAAGTTTTTTTGACTTTATTCATCATTATTTTGGGTATGAAATGGGTAGTGGTTGAATGTAATGAATGGGTATCATAATCATACTCCTGAAAGTAATTCTTAAAATGCAGTGACCTACAATACATGACTATATAAGGAATTGATCATTATTAAAATAAAAATAAAAAGTATAAGAATTGGTTATTTTGGAAACAATTTGGTATTTGGTAATGACATTTAAGCCTTAAGGAAATGGAATACTCTGGTCTTGTTAATTTAATATGTTTTGTTAATGCTACATCATCTTTGTAAAGTCTTCTCTCGTTCTATGTATTCTTTAAATATATATATTTTCCTTACCTTTTATTTTTCGGGGTTGCTCCACTAGATATGTTTCAAATTTTCTTCTGAAGCCAAACTTAGAACCATGTGATTTAACTAACTAACATATTAACTTGACTTGAACAGGTTCACAATGCCTGAAATTGATATAATCCTATACCACGGTGGTCCGCTTAAGAATGTCAATGTGAACAAGGGATTGCCATTTGAAAGGTTAGGTATAAAGACCTATTATACCCAAATTGATCGTAGGTTGAAGACCCTTGACGAATTGAAGAAGATTGTCATAGAAGAGTTGTGTGAGAATCCTGCTATACACAACATACAAATTACTTATCGTATGCCAAATGAAATCTTGAAGTACCAGATTAATTACAAGTATATGATGATAGAAACAGACAAACATGTAAAGATCATGTTTGACAAGTTGGAGAGAATAGTTGAAGTAACTAACATTGAGTTGTACATACAGTTGGAGCCGCATGCAGTATGGGAAGAGGATATCCAACAAACAACCACAAGCTTACATGTTACGGTTCCGGATGCTCAATATAAGTATTCTACACATGTAGAGGATGATGATGTTCATGCCTATGGTGATGTTCATGCTGATGGTGATGATGATGACGATGATGATGATGATGACGATGATGATGATGGTGACGACTATGTTGATGAGACTACTGCCATTAACAATGATGATGACGATGATGATGACGACTATGTTGATGAGAATATTGTCATTAATGGTGAAGATTTTGTGGATAGAGATGAGTATGAAGAGACGATTGGCAGAGACCTTGGGGACTTTGAGAGGGACATTGATGACGATGAGACATTGGATGGTAGTGAACCTTATGCAGACAATGTTATTAGTATCCAAAACATTACGAACACAATCCCTGCCTACACACCTCTTGCATTGTCATTCTCTACAAATACTTGGAAAAATATGGTTGATCCATCACATATTGATATGTCATTTGTGTCTACTTGGAGAGAGGATGAATTTGTGCAGAGGGTTGATTTTTGCCAATAAAGAGGAGGTGAAGCGTGTAATAACAACTTGTGCCCTCAAGGAAAACAAACATTTTACGATCATTAGGTCGACGACGAAAAAACTTTGTGTGAAATGCGTGCATGAGTCATGCAAGTGGTATGTTTACACAGTTATGAAGCCCGATCTCCACCAACTATGAATGGTCACCGTGTATGTGGGTCCTCACACGTGTATACCGATTGGGGTGCGAAATGATGGTAAAATGATGAATTGTAATTTTATTGCATCAGACATCCATCAAAAGTTATGTGGGGATCACACTACCCTAGTTAAGCATCTCAAATCTATGATAGAGACGAAATATAATGGCCAGAAGCCTTCTTACTACAAGGTATGGGATGCGAAACAAAAGGTGATTGCAAAGATGTTTGGGAATTGGGAAGAGTCTTACCAAAGGTTGCAAAAATTGCTAATGACATATATTGATCAGGACCCGACTATCCAAGTGTTCTATCGTATCACATCCACCGATGAAGATGACGCCGTATTGTTGCATTATGTGTTTTGGTCTTTCAATCCATGTATATCAGGATTCAAATACTGCAAGCCGGTTATCAGTATTGATGGGACCCATCTGTATGGTAAATATTAGGGAAAGTTGTTAGTCGCAATGGCAACCGACGCTAACAACAAGGTATTCCCTCTCGCCTTTGCTGTTGTGGATAGTGAGTCAGGGTCCAGTTGAAGGTGGTTTTTACAGTGCCTCAGAGATACGATTGGCCACGTGATACCTAACGAAGACATTTGCATAATTTCTGACCGACATCTCGGTATCAAAAATGCCATTGCAAACTGGCCTAGAAGGGATGATGGAAGTACACCGATATTTCATAGATATTGCCTTCTACATGTTGTTAGCAACTTTAACACCCATTTTCAGAACTCAACTCTAAAGTCAACGGCGTTAAAAGCGGGATATGCTAGTCAGGTAGTGAAATTTGATGCCATAATGAAGTCCATTAAGCAGGTGGAAATTGAGGCCATTAGGAATAAGAAGAAGGTGACCAGGAAGGATGGCAAGGAAAAGAATCAAGATTATCTTCCATACACATACCTAATGGGCGAGTCTGTGGATATGTGGACCCAGTCACATGATGATGGTAGACGTTTTGGGGCAATGACAACCAATATATCAGAGTGCTTCAATGGTGTACTGAAAGGTGCACGGGGCCTTCCTATTACCGTGTTGGTTGAGTTCACTTGGAACAAACTTGTTCAATATTTCCACGACCAGCGCAAAGAATACCATTTTGAGTTCTCAGAGGGTAAGAAATGGAGTGAATATGCCTTCTCCACGTTGGATGGAAATAAGCGTAAATCTGAGAAATACTATCTCAAGCCATTTAGCAATGAAGAGCTGATATTTCAAGTAGTTACCCAACTCAACACATGTAGCACAAGAGGGAGAAACCACAGTTATGAAATTCGGTTACAGGAAAGAACATGTAGTTGTGGGAAATGACAAAACATAGGGATCCCGTGTTCACATGCAATTAGAGTATTGTGACTATTTACATATTGATTCGACCATATATATTCACCCATGTTATGGTTTGAACAATGCCCTTAACACTTATAAGCATGCATTTGTGGTTCCTAAGTCGCAGTCATTGTGGAGGGATCCCATGGGGCCAAAGTGGTTGCCTAATCCAGCATTGTTGCGGGCCAAAGGTCGACCAGTGAAGTCGAGAATAAGGAATGAAATGGATGGAGTGAGGAATAAGGATCGAGAATTGGGATGACGGAGGGAGGACGCAGATTTGATAGAGAGTCAACCCAAGCAGACATGTGAACTGTGTCATGCTTCCAGGCATAACCGCAAAAAATGTCCACAGTCCCGTGGCGCTTCCACAAGCGGTCATGTTCCACAGTAGGTAGGTAGATGGCAAAAAGTTATGCATCGGTTAAATAATTGTTGTTCATTCCATGTTTACCTAATGTTTACTATCTTATCTCCTAACGTGATTACTCTATGTTTTTCAGGCATGCTTCCATGGATGACGTTTTTGTCTTGTGGACCACCGATCTTAGGAAAAGTGACTACATTGTATTGGGTCTATGTGAACTTTTTGGTTTTTGTTGAATGTACTTGTAATTCTCTATCCAATGTACCTCTATGAAGATTATGATTTGAGTAGTATGGTTAGAACTGCAAATCAAGCGTCGTTGGGCATGTTTAGAATGTTGATATTAAGAATGCCTTTTGCTGCGATGTAAGTGCATTTGCATTGTAAAACCATGTTTATGCAGAGAGCGTAAAAGTTTCTATAGTTTGGTGCCTATTGAAAGCACCTTTTGATGTAATTTAAGTGCATTTACATTCTCGGCTTCTCTGCCTCTCAATAAGTGTTTATGGATTACATTCTCAGCAATTTCCCAGTTTCTAATTTACCTATTGAGCAGTTTTGTATGTACAGGGGAGTAAAAAAAAAAAAATTTCCCTAGTAGAACTCGAGTTCCACTGAGAAAAACAGAGCAACATGGATTGGACTCTAGGCATAAACAGAGCATTGAGGGGAAAAAATTTCCCCAATGGAACTCGAGTTCCACTGAGAAAAACAGAGCAACATGGATTGGACTCTTGGCATAAACAGAGCATTGAGGGAAAAAAATTTTCCCTAGTGGAACTCGAGTCTTTGAAACTCGAGTTCCATTGGGGAAATTTTTTCCCCTCAATCCTTTGTTTAGGCCAAGAGCCTACAAAAACAGAGCATTGAGGAAAAAAAATTTCCCGAGTAGGAACTCGAGTCTTTGAAACTCGAGTTCCACTGGGGAAATTTTTTTCCCTCAATGCTCTGTTTAGGCCGTTTGGGGAAAAAAAATTTCCCCAGTAGGAACTCGAGTTACGAGTTCCTACTGGGGAAATTTTTTTTCCTCAATCAAGGATCTCGAGTTTTAAATACTTGAGATCTTTTAAAATTTTGTGATTTTTTATATTTTTTATCTCACATTTTTTTTCCTTTTCTAGAAATGAGCTTTTTTTTTTTTAAAATGTAAGTATTGTGAACATAAGTTTGATGGAGGTATTTCAAGGATTAAATCACATCTGGCTGAAGCTATTGATCATGATATTTTTATTTGTAAAAAACTACTAAGAAGAAGCTTATTTTTCTCTCAAAAAAAAAAAAAAGTAAAGAAAATAAGAAGGTTATCTAGCCTTAAAAATTTGGGTGCATAGAAAAAGCTCTCTTTTTTATTTAATTATATTTATAAATTGTTAAGAACTAAATGTAATCACTTTTAGTTTGAAGGACTAAAATTGGTAATGGGCTAAAACTTATAAACCAACAACATATTTTGTGCTGAAATTGAATCATATGAATGGATATGATTATAAAAATTCTATGGAGTTTTTAAGATCTTAATCCTCTTCTTTTTCTTTTTCTTATTTTCCTTCTAATTTTTGGTGCAAGGGGAAAGAGTTTAGGACCGTCTTAAAGTTCTACATGGAGATGAATCTATTTTTGTTAGGACCTAATAATGTGAATTGTTCCCGCACACTTGCAAGCTGAGCTACAGTTAATGTCTTTGCAAGAGTTTGTTAAATTCTTTGCTCCATGAATCAAGTCTCCTCTTCTTGGTCTCCAAGAGTTTTTCTTGTTCTTCGAATATCCTATGAACATTATCATGAGGAAGCCTGTCTTTCTCTTCAAGCATCCTACTTAAGGACATGGTCTTTTCATTGTATTTATACTGTAGCTCATTCAGATTTTCATTTGTAATATCGATTTCATTGGCCAGGTCTGCCACAACATTGATTCTGCTTTGTGCTGCTTCCTTGTCAATGTCAGAAACTGTTCCTAACTGCCCTTTACTGCGAACGAAATCACCAATCGGCCCTTCAACATCATAGTCATCAGCGCGTCCACGCCACCCATAGCAGTTAGGGCCAAGATTTGTTTTTTGAGCATTCCACTCGTTTTTGCCATGATGCTCAATTTCAAACAATTTCTCAAATTCAGCACAATTCATGAAACCTCTCCAATCATTACTAAAATTTACAATGGCCTGTCCCATGAGGTCCTTCTCATCCGGGAATACTACAATTTCCACCAGTTGAAATTTCCTAAACCTTGTCAACCAATGTTGAGAACCAAGTAAACTGTCTTTATTCTCATTGGTACATACAATGTTAACAACAATGCCCATCCAAGGCCATACGTAAAGATCATCAAGCTTTGGAAGCAGAGCAACAGGTTGTGGCAGAATTGGACGTTGCTAAAGGTCCAGTTCACCTGCTAGATCAGTCTCCAAATACTTTGCCAGGGTAAGGTGGTTTGCATTTTGTTTTGCAGATCTGTTGGCAAAACCCTTACCCATTCCTGAAGCATGTTGAAGCAAGTCCTTGTACTTGCAATCTTGCTTCTTTTTCCCAACACGAAATGGACATCTAAGGTTGCCATTCAAACCTTTGACTTTAAACTTTCCAGCTGTCAGCTCCTCATATGGTTTATCGATGTAATCATTGATCTCAGATTCACTGATATCTGACTCTTCAGAACTATAGTCCATCTGAGTTTTATAAATAAATCCAAAATCAGTGTTAGAAGAACAAAGAGTTTCGAAGTGAAAATAAAAACGTTAGAGATTATCAAGGAGTTTCGAAGTGAAAATAAAAACGCTAGAGATTATCAAGGAGTTTCGAAGTGAAAATAAAAACGCTAGAAATTATCAAAGAGTTTCGAAGTGAAAATGAAAACACTAGAAATCACATTGGCACAACTCTCACATAGCTTATAGTCTACCAAACCATGATGGAAGGTGCCAACCCATGATCACACTTGCTCAGCCAATGATATGCTTCCTTCCTTCAAAAATTTATTTGTTCCTTCATTGTACATCATACAAGTTTGAATATTTTAAAAAAATTTTTTTTTTTCACAGAATTCTTTTTTATTATTAGTCTCCAGTCTATGTAGTCCTTTCCTGGAATATAATATGCAGAAAATGGTATTGACACAAGCTAGAGTTTTATGGGCTGTGTAGATTGAGAGAGAAGGGAGGGAGAGTAAATTAGAGTTGACCTGATATTAATTGGTGAACTGGATTAAGCTCGCACTGACCATCTATTTTGATAGAAAATATGATGTTTTATCTATTATTTTTCTTAGCCAAACCAATGTTTGATTGATTTCAATTAACCTCACTTATGCTTAGAATAATTTGAAAAATACCTCCCCATACATGTGAAAGCCCCATCCATATAATTTCTTCTTTTTTTTTTTCTTTGTTTTTTTCCTTTTTAATAACAGTCCCCACACTACATGAAGAAATTGCGTAGTTTCCAGTGTAGATGCAGAAACACATTGGACCACGTACAATTGGTGAGAATATGACAACAATCAAATGCGAAGATGGCATAGATATTTACTCAAATGATTCGAAGGCCACATTTCAAAAAATATTTTTATAAATTTGTTATGAATTAATCTGATAAATGGATGAGAATCCAAGGTGACACCAACCAATTTAGCCCCAAAAAAAGAGTTGCACACCCAACCCAACAAGACTAATAGGTATCACTAGCAAAGATCTAGCCGGAATACTTTTTTTTTCTGGCATTGATAAATCAATTTACAATCATTTTTTAGAAATCTAAAATGTTTAATTACAAAGGATGATGAAATTGACTAACTACAACTCGGTTTCGTGCATGACAACAAATTTGGAAGGAAATAGAACACTATTTAGTAGAGCCTTATTCTGGTTTCAATTTTCCTCTTATATATTGGGCATATCTCAAGGTCTTCTCCACAATTGCAACATGTCTGCATACAAAGATATTTATAGAAGAAATTTGTTAAATGTTAATACATTTCACTCAGTTATCTCTTCTAAAGAGAATGACCAAATGGAAGAGGAAAATTTACCTGGTGTCCACAACCATAGGCCATGTCCTCGCATGCTGACCAGTAGATAGGTGTCGGTTCATAACTCCAACTCCAACTCCAACTAATATGATTGACAAAGGAAACTTGTAAGGTTGAATTTATTCAACCATCTAATTGGCTTTATTCCGTGCCAAATTTGCTTGTAATTCAGCATTTAGTAATCCTGTATTTAGGTGGGTTTGATGTAAGGGTAGTGAGTGAGATAGAGTGAAGTTTGCTCAAGAGTGTGCAAGAAAACAGAGAGTCGCGGCTGGGACTCGCGGGTGACTCGCGGCTGCAAGCCGCCAAAAGCAGCACACGTGCCAAGCATGCTGGAAGATAAACAGTCATGCTAGCTAGAGCACTACAGGACAAAACAGGACAACTGGCTATACGGTTATCTCGCGACTGGATCTCGCGACTTAGTCAAGCCGCGAGGTCAAGCCGCGAGCCACCCCTGTTTTGTAAAAACCTGACGTTTCACATTCCTCTCCACTCCAGTATAAATACCCTTATTACCCACGATTGAAAGAGAGCTTCCAGAGAGAATTTTGAGAGAGAAACCCTAAAGAAAAACAAGATTGATTCACACACAATCTATACCTTAGAGACTCTTCAAATTCCTCAACTCTCTTCCTCTCCATTGTCAAATCCTTGAGAGGCATTATACCAAACCAGGTTCTCACCATCATCATCATTGTGAGTCTGCTGTTTGGATTTCTGGGAAGCAGTTAGGAAGGAACCAATCTTCATTGGTTGATGCTACGGTCTAGTAGCGGAATCCGGGAAGCTAGAAAAGAAAAAGGTTTGGCGCAACCTCGTTGGAGCAAGAAGCTTGGAGGGCTTAGGTGCACTGGGTAGATTAGGCTTGGAGGGTCTATTGCTGTCCTTGTATCCCAACTATATTTTCTAGTGGATTGATTACCGCTTGGAGGGCGGCGGAGAGGTTTTACGCCGAGGGCTTCGGTTTCCTCTTCGATAACACATCGCGTGTTGTCTTTGTGTTTGCATCTTCCTTCCTCTCTATCTTTGCCTTTTATTTATCTGCTGTGGATTTTAATCTGTTATGGCTTAGATAGTATTTAATCAATTTCGTATGATAGCATATGTTAAGTTTCCGCACACTAGTTGTTTGACATATTGCTTGAATTGATTAAGTTGTAATTTGGGGGTCTAAACGTTCAAAGGTGTTTTTGTACACGTTTTTGAACTTTCAATTGGTATCAGAGTAGGTACACTGATATTGGTTTCATTACCATTGTGTGATCCTTGACTCCCTTTTGAGATGGATAGGTCTCAATCCCTAAATGCACCTCCATATTTTGATGGTAGTAATTATGCTTTTTGGAAGGTTCGAATGAGAGCTTTTCTGTGTTCTATTGATGAATCCGTTTGGGATGCTGTTGAGATTGGTTGGACCAAACCAGAGGCAGCCAAATCCACATGGGATAAGGCAGCACTTGCTGCATCTAATGCTAACAGTAAAGCACTCAATGCTGTTTTCTGTGGTGTGTCTCCAGATGAATTTCACAGGATTTCTCATATTACCGTGGCCAAAGAAGCATGGGAGATTTTGGAAACTACCTATGAAGGCACGAAGAAAGTAAAAGACACCAAGTTACAAATGCTGACCACCCGGTTTAAGGAGCTCAAAATGAGTGAGGATGAGTCTTTTGACTCTTTCTATGGGAAGTTAAATGAAGTGGTTGTCAGCAAGTTCAACTTGGGGGAGAAAACGGAGGACTCGAAGAATGTAAGAAAGATCCTTCGATCATTGCCGGAAAGTTTTCGAGCTAAAGTGACAGTAATTGAAGAGAGCAAGGACCTCGATGACATCAAAGTGCAAGAGCTGGTGGGTTCTCTGCAGACTTATGAGATGTCGCTGCCCAATCAACGGAAGAGTAAATCTCTTGCTCTAAAGACCATTAATGAGAAGGTGGAAGATCAAGACTCATCGGGAGAAGATGTGGTTGACAAAGATGTTGCATACCTTGTCAAAAATTTCAAAAAGTTTTTGAAATTCAAAAATAATGGCAAATTTGATGATAAAAGAAAATTCCAAAGTTCTGGAAGGGAGAAAAGGGAATTTAAAAGGAAAGATGGAAAAGAATCCCAACCTACACAAGGTGTCACTTGTTTCGAATGTAACGGGCATGGACACTTCAAGAAGGAATGTCCGAATTATTTGAAATCGAAAGGTAAAGTGTATGCCACGACCTTGAGTGACTCGGATTTGTCTGACTCAGAATCTGAAGAGAGCTGTGATGGAGAGGGGAACTATTCGGCTTTTATGACTATTGCTCATGTTGAGTTGTCAGATGAACTGAATCTGCTTGTGCAAGACCTTGGAGAACATAGTGATGATGAATCACTAGGAATTGTTGAAGAATCGGATGCTGAAGAAGATGGAAGCACAGCGAATCTTCAGGAGAATTATAACTTACTCTTGGAGAAGTCCGGGGAATACACAAGGGTGGCCAAGACTGCTGTGAGAAAAATGAAGAAGGCTGAGGAGGACTACAAAAGTCTCCTAATCCGATATAGGGAGGCCAAATGTGAGATAGAAACTCTGAATGGAGAGTTATCCGAAGCTTACACAAAAGTAAGGTTTCTTGAAAGTGAGGTTGTGCAAGCTAATGCTAAAGTAGAAAGGGTTACCACCAAGAAGCTAGATGATGTTATCTCATCTCAAAAGAGCTTTTCAGACAAATCCGGATTGGGATATACCGGAGGAGGTAGTTCGTCTGGAAATGTCACAAAAGAAGTAAAGTTTGTAAAGGCCAAAGATCCAGTTTTAGCTGACTCTACTGGTGAAAAGCTCGAGGTGAAGGAGAAGAAGAATTTGGTGAACCAACGGATGTTAAATCCTCACAATCAGTTTGTAGGCAGGTCTGAATCTCGTGCCAAGTCACGTCCTCGACCACAAAGAGGTCCTAGAGGAACTTATGTGTGCCACTACTGCGGACTTCAAGGGCATACTCGACCAAATTGCCAAAAGCTAAGAGTAAAGAATAGTGCAACCCCTCAAAGGTCAGGAGGACCTAGAAATGAGAGAAGAATTTGGGCTGGAGATCAATCTAGAGATCAGAATGGTGATCCCGGAATGATGAACGTGATGAAGATGATTGGTACATTCACCAACTGCTTGGAAAGCTTCTCACGAAGGTTTGAAAGCCCTAACTCCCGTACCCAATCCTATAAGGAAATCACCCCAAACGCAAGTGACGTGAGGGTGAATAAGGGTACTCATGCATAAGCATTACAACATGTCCATGCATTAATACTTCCTATGCTTTGTGACTGTGTTTGTGTGTTTTGCTTGTTATTTTTGCTGTTGGATGTTTGTTTGTCTACTTGTGAATATCTTTAATTTTGTCGTATCAATCTTTTTGTTTCTTGTGTCAAAAATCCAAAAACCACATAAAAATTAGAAAATCAAAAAGCTTGTTTGACTTTGCTGAGTTTTTGTCTCAAAACTTGTTTTGTCTTGTACCTTTGTGCTAATGGCTTTGTGCATTTTCGAGCATTGCTTGTTTTCATGCACTTATATCACTGTGGGAAAAATCTTGAAATCTTTGTGATTGTTGTAAATAGATCTTCAAACTTGTCATGAATGATTAGTGAATGGTTGTGTTGATCTTGAGACTTGCATAGACTTGTGTCTATATATCTTCCCACTCTTTATTTTTGTTTTGCTAAAAAGAGCTCACCAAATGTAAATCTCCAAATGAAAAGAGATATTGAGCTGCAAAAGCCTGTCGCACATTCTAGTATTTGACTAGGAAAAAGGGTAAGCGACCTTATATTGAAGTGAATGTTTATTCAAAAAGCCAAAGGCTTATTCATTAAAGTGAAATATCATATATCACTCTCACAATGAGAGGTGATTGACTCAAAAGATCAAAAAGATCAATTGTTATGATTGAAAGTGGAGTCAAATATAAAGCTCCAAATCATGTTATCAAGTTTTGTGGGAGGTCATATATACATATTTCTATAATTGAGATGGGTCACATGATCTAGTGCTAATTGTGTATGCCTTGGTTGAATTGATCATTGAAGCTTCACATTAGACGAAGGACTATCTCATTGTTGTTATCCACACACAACACACAAGTTTATGTTCAATAAATGCCATATTCATTTGTGTGATTGTACTTGATGAAATGTGTTTTCACATGCTCAATCTTTGTTAATTCAAGCACAAAAAGATTTTTGAGTGTTTTAGGTGTTTTTGGAAAGTATTTTGTTTGAAAAATCTGAAAATTTCAAAAATCCAGTTTTGCCCTGTTTTGGCGGCTCAGTCGCGGGTATGTCAAGTCGCGAGCCTCAGTCGCATCTTCGCTAGTCATTTTTGGCGACTTGTTCGCGAGTGGAAGGTCCAGTCGCGAGGTTCACTCAGAGATTTTCGCGGCTCAGCTCGCGACTTACTCGCGGGTAGACCTTCCAGTCGCGAAAAACACTTAGAAAAATTTTCAAAATTTTGTTCTTAAGTGCTTTGGCGGCTTGAGCTGGCGACTGTGTGGCGACTTAATCAAGTCGCGAAATTCGCGTGTTTGGCAGAAACAGGAGCAGTTTTAAAACTTGTTTCAGTTTTCCCTCGAACATTTGTAACTGTTCATCTTCTCTCTAAACTTCCTCCTTTCCAAAAACTCTGTGAATCCATTTTCAACCCTCATTGGTGCTTCATTTCTTATCCAAATCATCAAGAAAAGGTAAGGGTTTTTGCTTTCTCAATCTCATTTTCTCTTTTCCTGGTTTTTCTTGCTGCTGTTTGGGTTGATATTGTGTACGAAATACTTCTCTCTTATGAAATGGGTATGGCGGGTCTTGTTTGATATTGTTCTCATCTGTTTTCATGTTGAACGGTCAAAATGTGATTTTCATTGTTCTGATATTTGCCTATTATTGAGTCTGAAAATCTTTTGTTAAATGGGTTTGGTGTCTATTTGACTTACTCATTTCACTTGCTTAAGCATTGTTTCTGATAATGATATTGGTTACTGAATTTTTTTTGGTGTTTGTATCTCAACCTTGTACTCTAGTATGGATTATTGGGTTCTTCATGTTGAAATATTTTTCCTTGCTCATATCTCTGGTAGAGTATTTTATGTTATCTGCTCTAAATGTTCGAATGCTGTATTTGTTTGCATATCATGGTCTTGATAACCTGTCTCAGTGACAAGTGTTAGTTGTTTTGTCCATCTATGTCTTTGTGCACTATCACCATATTGCTGCACCTATCATTTTGTGCTCCTGTGTATTGTTGGTAGTTTGGTTGGGACTGCAATATCTCCAATTTGTGTTTAGATATTGAAATTTTGTTTACTCTGAATCTTGTTGACATTTATCTTGTGTGGTATTGTTGTTTGGTTCTTTGCTGTGGGCCTGTTCTCTTGCAGATGTCTCGTCGATCTTCCAGGGGTAAAGACATTGTTGCTGACGAACCAGCAACACCAGTTGCCAAAAGGACTCGTCTATCATCTCAGGCTTCTCAAGACCCCAATGAGGATAGGTTCAGACTTCCTCTTAACTCACACGCCTACTCAAACGTGTTTGACAAGTCGACCACTATAGTGGAACGGGTGGTAGAGTTTAATACCTTAGGGACCACTTTCATCCCTCGAATCTTTGAGAATCGAGATTGGGCAAACTTGTTCGGGAACTTTGATGATCCAATGGATGAGCTGGTCAAAGAATGCTTCTCCAATACAACTGATCTTGGACCTGAACTCATTTTCTGGGTAAGAGGAACAGAGTTTTGTGTTACCCCAAACTCCATCGCAGATCTTCTTAGCATCACCAGACCTCAGAATGTGAATATGACTCCTTACGATGAACGAAATCCAGAAGTTGGAGAAATTTTACAAATCCTAGGATACAATCATGAAGTATCCAGTGTAGGAACCTCCATCAGCACCGCAAAGTTTGCACCCGAGCTGACCACACTGAAGTTGATCATGTTCACCAATCTCTACCCATTGTCCAACACTACATTCATCAATCTTGGGAGAGCTCTATTTCTTTGTGACCTTATTACAGCAGCTCCCATTGACATATGTGCTCACATCTACTACATCTTGAGGAAGACCGCATGTCGATCTGCAGCTCGAGGAGTTATTCCATTTTGCAGTCTCATCATGAAGCTCATTCTTCGTGAAGGCATTATTCCTCCTGCAGATGGAAAAATGTTGACTCGTCAACGTCCCATTTCCTTGCTCACTCTTCAAGCTAGCAGAAGTCACTCCTCTAAATCACCAAGGAGTGCTCACATCTCTCCGGTTACTCCATCTGCCCCTGACTCAGAGACACCTGCACATACCACATCTACATCACGTGCTGTTCTTGAAGCTTCACCAGCTAATATTCCGCAAGCACCGACTGCTCCTCATACTGATAGAGTCGGCAGTGTACTTGAGCATATTCAGAAACGCATTGATGAGCTTGTGGCACTTCTCTACTCCACAAACAACCATGTTCAAATGCGTCTCGAGACTATGGAGAATCAGCTAGATGATATTCAACGAAAGTTGGACGAGAGCCTTTAGCTATTCGTGACAAAAAGGGGGAGAGCTTTCAGTAAGGGGGAGAAAAGTTCAAAGGAAAGTGTGCATAGTGATAGGGGGAGTACACACATACACACATACTTTTGTCATACTTTTGTTTTTAGTCTTATCCTCTAAACTTATGGTTTTAGGTTTATGCTTGTTGGGTACTATTTAATGTTTTTATGGGTTTGATACACTATGTTTTTGGTGTATTGTTTCTAACTCTTAACTTATACTCTTGGTTTAAAGTTTAATATATTTTGATGATGTTACTCAGGATGTTTGTGTTTTGTACCCATGTGCTTGTGTAAGCTTTTAGGGTTGGTTTATGTTTTATGCATAGTTTGTAGGCTTTATGGTATGTACCTTGCTTAATGCAGCCTTTATGCTATGTTGAAATCAGTACTTTAATCTAAATGGTATGCATTTTGGTTTATGTACTGTCACTCTTGTGCCCTTGTAGGATTGTTCCTAGATGCATATGCCTTGTGTGATATGCATTGGTTGAGTGTTGAGCATACAAATGTCTTGACTTGTGCTTGTTAACTTGTATGTCCTTGTGTTCATTCCAAGTGTGAATGAGCACTGTGATCACTACCTTGTGGTGTTCACTTGGTTGATCAAGCCATGGTTTGTTTCATAACTCCATCTTTGCTTGATCACATATTGCCTGTTTCATATGCATTTTATAATTTTCTGCTTACAATGATCATGGTGTATTGTTGTGTTTCAGGAGTATTATGTTCATATGATTCAAGTGCTTCACAGCTTCTAGAGTTAGGTGTGAGTGAGTTTTGTTCAACTGTTCCCAACTCACATGTTAAGTCTAGAGTCTGTTTTAGGGTTTTGTCACGGAATAGCCAAAGGGGGAGATTGTAAGGTTGAATTTATTCAACCATCTAATTGGCTTTATTCCGTGCCAAATTTGCTTGTAATTCAGCATTTAGTAACCCTGTATTTAGGTGGGTTTGATGTAAGGGTAATGAGTGAGATAAAGTGAAGTTTGCTCAAGAGTGTGCAAGAAAACAGAGAGTCGCGGCTGGGACTCGTGGGTGACTCGCGGCTGCAAGCCGCCAGAAGCAGTACACGTGCCAAGCATGCTGGAAGATGAACAGTCATGCTAGCTAGAGCACTACAGGACAAAACAGGACAACTGGCCATACGATTATCTCGCGACTGGATCTCGCGACTTAGTCAAGCCGCGAGCCACCCCTGTTTTGTAAAAACCTGACGTTTCACATTCCTCTCCACTCCAGTATAAATACCCCTATTACCCACGATTGAAAGAGAGCTTCCAGAGAGAATTTTGAGAGAGAAACCCTAAAGAAAAACAAGATTGATTCACACACAATCTATACCTTAGAGACTCTTCAAATTCCTCAACTCTCTTCCTCTTCATTGTCAAATCCTTGAGAGGCATTATACCAAACCAGGTTCTCACCATCATCATCATTGTGAGTCTGCTGTTTGGATTTCTGGGAAATAGTTAGGAAGGAACCAATCTTCATTGGTTGATGCTACGGTCTAGTAGCGGAATCCGGGAAGTTAGAAAAGAAAAAGGTTCGGCGCAACCTCGTTGGAGCAAGAAGCTTGGAGGGCTTAGGTGCACTGGGTAGATTAGGCTTGGAGGGTCTATTGCTGTCCTTGTATCCCAACTATATTTTCTAGTGGATTGATTACCGCTTGGAGGGCGGCGGAGAGGTTTTACGCCGAGGGCTTCGGTTTCCTCTTCGATAACACATCGCGTGTTGTCTTTGTGTTTGCATCTTCCTTCCTCTCTATCTTTGCCTTTTATTTATCTGCTGTGGATTTTAATCTGTTATGGCTTAGATAGTATTTAATCAATTTCGTATGATAGCATATGTTAAGTTTCCGCACACTAGTTTTTGACATATTGCTTGAATTGATTAAGTTGTAATTTGGGGGTCTAAACGTTCAAAGGTGTTTTTGTACACGTTTTTGAACTTTCAAAACTTGCTGGAGAGAAAAAAAAAATAGCATATAAGACAAGATGACAACTGGCCAAAAAGCATTGGAGTAAATAAATTGCCCCATATTGACCTAGCTTCAACAATGGCATCGACCGTCTTCAGCTCTTGCGGACTTAGCTGTCCATGCTCAGTATCATCATCATCACAATCTTCATCTACACCAACACCATCTCTACACGACTCAGCCCCCATATCAAGCAAGGTACCAAGAGCAAACACAGCAGAAGCCCTAACCAAATAATAAATAAATTACAACCTATAATAAAGAAATAAAGATTCTAAAGTTCTAATAGAATTTACAGTAGCTATTTCCAAAATGTTGGGAAAACCATTTACAACCTCCTCAGGACACCTCACCAAATAATAAATAAATTACAATGAAAGAAAAACATTTGGCAAAGAACTTAAGGACTCACTAACAAAAATTCTATCACAATTTATTAGAAATAGCAGCAAGTGTTTGGAAGTACAGCATATGTTAGCTCAGACCAAAAAGCTGCCTTAAGAGACCGACCGAAGTAGAACAAAAATATGATGACAATATATTAACTGCTGCGCATACAATAAAACAACAGGAATAGAAAGGAATCAGCAACTTAAAATGCACCTATCCAGCACTCCATTCTGGCACAAGGAGAAATCTTAATTACATCAAGTGGATCAACACTAATATTTTATTTAACTCATTGTTAATATAAGTAAGAGTATAGAATCATTATAACTTGAAAAGCATCATTTACAAATAAATCTAACATGGACACATGTTTATCATCACTATGTTGTCACACACCTAAAAGATCAACATCAAATGATTTGTATATTTTCAGTGATGTAGGACAAGCTAGAACAATTCAACAATAAAATAAAAGAAGTGAAAAATAAAGGCTCTGGCTCCTAGCTAAATAAGACATAACCAAAGTATACAAGGAATATACCTTTAAAATACGAGGGACACCATGAATACACTTGTTGTAGTCCATGAACTGAAGTAGAACCAACGGTGAAGTAGAACCTTGAGCAAGTACGACTGAAGTAAAAAACACCTTATTTATGTCAAATACAACTAAATCCCATGAACGTCCTTGCTTTAGCAAAAACAAAAAACAAATAAATAAAACCCCACTTTCAGGATCTCTTTCACAGTTTCTCTAACCAATTGATCACAAAATTCAAATTGACGCATATTTGCTTAATTTGGATTTTGTGATCAATTGGTTAGAGAAACTGTGAAAGAGCTCCTGAAAGTGGGTTTTTATTTATTTGTTTTTTGTTTTTGCTAAAGCAGGACGTTCATCGGATCTTTCAGAGTTTCAAACACTCCAATGCCAGATTCACTGCCTTAGTCAAGGTTCCTATCTGCAAACAAGGATTTACATAAAATATTAAGCTGCTACCAAAGGTAATCTATATTAAGCTGCTTTTGCTTTCCATGGTAATCAAGGCAGTCCACCTGAATGTATCTCAGTAGTTCGGAATGGAATTTGACCGAGTTGCATGAAGAGAAGAAGACCGTTACTTTCTTTGACATATTCCTTTTCGAGAAGGAATACAAAAGAATTAATCTCTTGGCGCTGGGCACCACACAATAGCCTTGCTGCAGCCCTTCATTGGTGAACTATAACACCCAGGACCTTGTCAGATTTTAAAGGTAAGGGCTGCAGAAGAAGCAACATGACATAAATTCAGGATATCCAAACTAAGTGGTTAAATGAACACGGATATGGATACTGACACAGGACATGTGGACATGGAAATTGGTGAAGATATGATAATTAATTACTTTATCAATTAATATATATTTTTAGGCATATTTTATGTTTATTTTAAGTTTTCAAAATAAATAAAAACCATCAAGGGATTCAAGACCTTTAAAATATCTAAAATCCAAGGAATTTTTAGAACATCTTTTTTTTTCTCCCAACACACTGAGGACAAGCATGCAGTCCACGGCATTATTGTCCATACTTCTTAGATTTCCATATGAAGAGGGTCCCACTCTTAAAAAGACGATATTACCAGGCCATATTTTAAAGCCACAGCCTTATACTCAAAGACATCCAATAACATTAGTGTGAAAATGTACAATAAATATCAAGTTAATACATGTGACAGCAGTAAAGCTTTAAATAGCAATTATTTGATAGAAGACTGCTCACCGTCACAACAACTATTTCTGTGTACTGCATGTCAAGTAATAGTAAATAAATTAAATTTATCTACCTTATTTCTCCCAGCATCAACATCAATATAGATCAAGAAACAAAAACAAATCAACCACTTATTTCTTACTTGAATTGGATTTTGGTACTTAAATTTAACTACTAATAAATCACTGTGCAAGAGAATGAGTGTATTTCAAGTTTTCATTATGTTCCTAAGACTCCTCCAGCAGCCAAGCATTTTACAGGATTTCAATTCTAATATATATATATATATATATATATATATAAGTAATCATTCCATTCGAAGAAGGCATAAAGTACTGTCGCCTTAACAAAAGAAAAGCATACCAAGATATTAAGATAATGTTTCATATAGTATAATTTGTGGGAGAAACAGTACACACCAGGAAGAAGTGAAGTTGAGTGCAATGAATCTGCAAGCTGCAAAAAGAAAATTTTTGTTTGGTGAATCAGATGAGCTTTTATTAAAAAGTACAGAAGAATACAAAACTATGCTGTATCACAACCAGGCCAGGATCACAATACAATACAAGACATTAAAAGCTAGAGCTGCCCAGCATTACAGTGAACCATAAGAAGGAAAACAGAGACGCCTGAAATGGACTCAATTACTTATTACGATGGCTTAATCCTCCAACAAGGCCTTAGCTATTGACTGACACAAAGAAAGAAAGATAGAGACCCCAATTGGAGCACATGATCTTATTTAGGCTGAGGCCATTATCTGTGATCTGCAAATTCCACCCTTGTTCTATCAACTTTCTTTATTCCTTTAATTAGCTTTTCCTCAGTTAATAAAGCACCCCCACGTATTCGATCATTGCTCTGCACCTTGAGGTGGTAAACAGCTGCCCAAATAATAAATTTGCATATGATGGCTCTAGCCTGTTAGATCATTTATGCCCTACTCTACAAGGCCTGCCCAATGTGAGAGGAGGAGGGTGGGGGGTGTTGAAATAAGACAAATATCCATAATCTTGTTCCAAATTCTAGATGTGATACAGTTTTCAGTGTTATGGAACATAGTTGCAGTGGTACAATACAACACAGCTAAATACCAAAATCATGATTGTGCTACTAGATTAAACTGTCTTAAGTCTAAAACCAGATCATAACTACACTCAGTATAGAAAATAATGTGAATTTCATTTTTAAAAGGGAGATCAAGGAAGAATTACCTTACTAAAAGACTGGCTTTCGTGTTTATCATTTCCAAAAAAGCTGCTACATTTCACAGACTCTTGATCTCTTTTCCCAGTTCCACCAGGATTTACTTCTTTTCCTCCACTCTCACTGATAACCAATTCATTTTTCACAAATTCACTTTCTTTAGAAACAGAATCCCCAAAATTGTGATTCAAGTCCAGCACAGGAGACTCATGCTCATAGCTTGAAAACCAGTTTCTAATATCAGGAGGCTCTGATACAACCCACAAAAAGACCAACACAGAAATAAATCAAAAGTCACAATCTTTCACCACAAATTGGATAAGATTTTCATACTTTTTGTCTAGTTGCCGAGTAAACACAACAAAAATAGAAAGGAAACCTGGAAATAAGAGATACGCATGTCTCATTTCTTTCTTTATATCTATTTTCTTAGCAACCAGACAGTAATTAAGAATTGCAGAATCTGGATAAAGCAAAGTAATACATACCAGATGGAAGTGAGAGTGAGCAAGAAGAACCCAGTACCTAACACCCAAAAAATGAAAAATTTAGAGCCTTTAGTTGCAGAGAAATTGTGGGACAAGACAAGAAATCTTAAAATGTTACAAAAAACCACTCCAACCCTTTACTTGTTACAACTTACAAAGACTCCAAAGCACTTCATTTTCTTGTACTATACAATCTCAGGAACCAAACCCAAAAAATAAAATAAAAAAAAGTGCAGTAATTAAAGAAAAATAAACATTTGGATTAACCTGAGAATTAGATACAACTTGAACCTCTGGGTCTGAATTGTCCATTACATCTCTCTGTCTATGTCTCTGTGTGTGTAAAAAAAAGAGTCTTAATATCCAAATATTTTAATACTTAATAATATAAGTTAGTGAGAATCGGGTATTTAAAAATAAGAGTATGCAAGAACTTTCTAGCTTCATTAAGATAAAAATAATTAGCAAGATAGTGCTTAAATGTTTTCTTACTGGTGAATATGATAAACTCTAGTGATTATCCAAAGGAACTTATCAGGCAAAAGGAAAAAGAAAAAAAAGAATAGGAGAATACAATCAGTTCTAAGCATTAGATCTGCTTAGTGGTTACCATTGCTTTCAGAGTAGCTCCCTTCGGTTTCTTAGCAAACTGGACAACTTGACCTCTGCCATCTATCTTCACCAATCCATAATCTGATGCACGGCTGTAAATGCCCATTTAGTTTTAGATGGAAATTAAATTCAGAAAAAAAAAAAAAAAAAAAAAAAAAAAAAAAAAAAAAAAAGAAGGAAAAATAAAAATTTTCCTTTTACTGCTTTCTCAGCAGAAGAGATTTGGGTTTTATGATCATAATATATCAACCAATAAGATACATTTTGAAGGATGAAAGAACTGAGGCAAAAAGAGAACTGAACGAACCTGTTACCCACAGCTGCACATGATAGTGTAATATCAGCATTTCGATCAACATGATTCTGTCAATTCATTGCAGATAGATAAGCAAATTATTTCTAAAAATGTATAAAAAATTCAACCGAGTCCACTTCATTAGGAAATTAGTTGTATACCTGCACGAAGTCCATATAATCCATTCGGTATAGATGATCCCCACACAATATCAATATATTTTCAATGTTCCTATTCTGGGCCTCCTTCAAAAATCATTGCAATATATCAGACTCCATTTCCAGTTGAGAGGAATGAAAAAAAATCAAGTGCAAGGTCCATCTATTTCTATATGGGTTTATTTTATATTTTTTTTATATTTTTTTAAAAAGATTTTAAAGCGATTACAAAGTTCCATACACACCTCAAATACCCATGAGAATTGCCTCACTGCATCTGCTGTTCCCTGGAACCACTTCATTCCTGCTTCCCCACGTGTCTGAGTGGCTGCCAGAACCTATTAGCCAAGTGAGCTACTTTGAGTCATGACGTTCAAGGAACTTGCAGCAATATCATAAAAGAACTTAAATATATATAATTGGATGCACTTAAATATATATATAAAAGAACTTAAGTACACAAATCTTGTTTATGCCACTGTTGATGCAGTTGCTCATTGGGATGTCTATGAGCCGGTAGCATCCTCCTACCGGAACCTGCACATCATACCAGACTATCAGATTCATTACATATCAATACTGCACAAATTAAACAATTCAATGTGGGAGAACATAATCTTCTCCAATAATAGCAGCTGAACTAGTTTTTATTAGATTAACCAAATATATGTGTAATTGTAAATCTATTTTCTTACTGCAGGTGTTGCTGCTCTTCTGGTAAGAGGAAAGAGTTGAGCCCCTGCACCTCCTCCCAATATGATCGAAACTACATTTCTTGGGTCCACTTTATGTCTATAAAATATTGGAGCTTGTATGGTCTGAAATCAAACCAAAGATCATTAATAAAAGCATTCATAAAACTGCCAGATGAACTTAAAATTACAAAGAGAATGGAACTAAATTTACAATTTCAATTTGACATGCATAATTACTATGATCCTACAGTATTTTAATACTTTAATGAAGTGATTGCTGTCATAGATTTCAAATAGATCACAAAATGGAATGAACTTACCACAGCCTCTGGGGCATTATTTGAAGTAATTACAGCAAAAGAAACACCAGGTCTGAACTTCCTGGCCTTCTTCTCAGCTCTTAGACTTTTTGCCAACTGATTAACCCAAACATCATTTTTCAGGCTTCCCCTGATTCTGTCACCCCAAAACCAACCATTTTCATGACTGAGACCACCTTTAGCTTTTGCAAAATGGGAATTGGGTTTCAAATTCAAACAGCAAGAATCCATTACAGTTTCCTCACTGCTAAGATCAACCCAGAAAATCAGTAAGCCTAGATGGTAATGGATCAGAGATAAATGATGCTCTCACAAAATACTGAAACTGATCCCAAATCCCAGTAAAGTAAACTTTTTTTTTGGTTAAGCAAAGTAGAAGTAGAACTCTAAATCTAAGTAAAGTATAGATCACACAAAGGTAACATAAAATAGTATATGACAGTTGTGTCAGACATGCAAAGTTTTACACTAAGAATAATATATCTAAAGAAAAAACCTTAAAACCAAGCAACATCAAAAGGAAGTTTCTGAAGCAAAAAGCAAAAAGCTAAATCTAAATCTAGGAAGCACGTGACAAATGCTAAGTTCTTAGCACTCAGACCAAGTAAGTTCCTATAATCCCAAGTACCCAGAAGTGATCAATAAAAAAAAAAAAAAAGTCATGACAGTAAAGAGAAGCAAAGAAGCAAAATGACCTGAAGTTTTAAACCACCAAAACTGTGATAGTTCAGAGTGATCTGTATTCTGCAAATTTGAAGGGAAATTCCCTTCCAATTTCAAATCGCACACACACACTACAGATAAATATTTTCTTGTAAGAATTATAACAAATTGAGTAATAGAAAAATATGAAAATTGGATAACAACGGTAACTATCATAAACCATAACCAATTTAACAAAAAGACTACAACCTTCATATCATTTCATATTTAGGCATCACATCCAAGGCAAGAGAAAAGTATGACCACATTAATATATATATATATATATATATATATAGTTATGATAAAAGTAAACCTCCAAGTTTTGAAGCATGTCCTTTAACTTTTCACGCCTTCGCCTTCTTGCATTGTCATTTCACAATGTCTTCCACCCAAAACGATAGGAACAAAAACGATAGGAAGAAATTTCTGCACAATGATTTAAACTACTAAATTTTTTATGGGAAGAAAAATGAGTTTATTATTACATATATTTAAAAAAAAAAAAAGTTTATATCATAATAGGCTTCATTTTCTTAGTTCCCATTTAAGCATTACCGATAGGTTCTAATGAAAAGATTATCTCAAGAATCCAAGCATAACAAGAAGCATAGCTTCACTGATCTTCAAGAGACATCTACTTCCCAGTTCCATAACATTCCCTTCACTACAAAAGTAGAGATTGGAAACTTTGCACAAGACTTTCAACACTGCCATCTAAAAGCAGTGACAGTTTTTTTAATTCAAAACTAGGTGAAAATTTTAGTGCTAACATATATCATTTTGGGCCAAATTTTTGTATTGCAACACAAATTGCTTTTGGGCTAGCTTTTAAGATTTATGCCATAAGCAACAATACACAAAAAGGATGAATTTATAAAAGAGCAATTACTGAAGCATAAAGATTGATTAATCTCTACTCTTAGAAGTCGATATTATGGTCCAATTCCATGACTTTAGCACTTACTCAAGGTTCACCAATTTTACGTTTTTTAGCCCTCGTGTAATGTTTGGGCAGGGGAGGAGGCTGCGGGGCATCATCCTTAGGCTCATCATCGTGCTGCAAATTCCATTAGATGCATGCAATCAATATTCGGTATAATGATAAGAATAAAGTGAACTACAAAATATATCATTACATTCTAATTAATGCTATCATACCATAGAGATGCCTCGGTGCCCTATTTTGTGTCCACCTGTCCCACAAGTGGGTGCTCTTCTAGTGCACTGCGGTCTACCTCGTGGGGGTGAGGGCTGATGAGGGGAATGCTCGTCCGGTACATCAGTATGTGGCTGTAGAGTGTCAATCCCAACCGGAGGTCCTAGAGGGTCAGATGAGGATGCGGTAGGTGGGTAATGATGCTCTATGTAGAGGCCAGGAGTGGGTGCAGTAGAGCTGGTGGGCGGGTATGAGGGTGTCTCGGGGAGTATAGGAGGGGTCAAATTTTGATCAATACCGAGATCAAAATTGTGCTGCGAAGGTGGGCTGGGTGAAGGGAGCTCGCGCTGAGGAGATGCATCTGGGATGGGTGGAGGGACCTCAGGCTAAGGAGATGGGTGCAGGCATCTCGGGACTAGTTACAACCCGAGGGGTTGTTGCATGCCGACCACGACCCCTGGCTGCACTTGTGCTTGGGCTTGCTGTAGCAGGCCTACCACGGCCCCTGGCTGCACTTGTGCTTGGGCTTGCTGTAGCAAGCTGACCACGGCCCCTAGCTGCGCTTGTGCTTGGGCTTGCAGTAGCACGCTAACCACGGGTCGGTGTACTTACAGGTGCTGCACTTGTGCTTGGGGTTGCAGTAGCTGCTGGTTCAGTCTCATGCCCATTGTTTGTCTGCCCATTTGCTGCAGGACCACCACCAAGGCCAGCCACTTTATTTAGGACACGCCGGACATGGTTGTGAGCTTGGCTGCCTTCAGGAAGCATCTCCAACAGCACTAAATGGCTTTGAATCTAAAACAAAGAAAGAACCAGTACAATCAGATTTGAGACATTTATGTATCAATTACTGAATGGATAATATAGTACTTATTAATCTACTCAAATACTCAACTAAAAACTAACAGTTTTATTAGAATACTATATTTAACAGAAACTCTTTAATTGGATGTCAGTCAAATCAAACCAGGTTTGCTGAAAAATTCATAGAAATTGATTCTACGATCATACATGTACTCAAGTAAAACGAAGTAGGCAATAAAATCTAATTAGAATACATTACCATTATATCTAATTTAGCGCTGTTCGGTCGACATACTTTCGAGTGACCGGATGGTACCAGAGGTAATAGACATGATCGCGGGGCATCTCACCAATCTGAGGAGGTGCATGACAAACTTGTTGTCGTCTCATTTCCCATGAAATGATATACGGTCCATGCTCCTCCCTCCAATTCTTTTCCACCTTCCCACGTAAGTCTATTCTGTGCAGTCTATCATCATAAACAACATCGTCAGGCCGCTCCTACGCCAACCCAAACTGTCGAAGGACACGGTCCGGGTGGTGTCTCTCTACTATGCAAAAACACACAAGCGGCACCCTTGCTGTCCACATATCCCTCCTTGCAACGCAGAACTCAGGAAGGTGGCCGAAGTCTACCTCGTATGGCTACCACACAATCTACAATAGTGGACAATTATCATAGTATCTTAAAATGTGAAACAAGGGAGAATACATAGATACAGGGAAAAACAAAAATTATAACAAAAGATATGTTAAAGGATGAAGCAATCATGTTCTTAAGGAAAAATATCATAACCAAACAGAATTTTTGAATATTATTACCTGGTCTGGCTGCATTGTAACTAATTGTTTGCGATAATGGATCAAGGCCGTGCTAGATGGCCTACTCTTCGGGCTTAGCACCTGCACCCACCTACAGTTACGAGCGAATAACAAAAGAACGATAACACAATTTAGTTACTAAAAAGAGTACATTGCATAACACACTAAATATCAGGAAAAGACTTACTTAAATGCAAGTGGAGCATATGGCCATGGGCCATAATCACATCCAGGTTGGGGCTCTATCCTCGGGAACAAGAATGGCAACCTTGCCCATGCCCAATACTGGACTAAGGTGCATGCCCCACCAATCTGCGATGCCCCTTTCTCGCTTGCCCGACACAACTCCCTATACAAATAAGCCAGGCAACCACTACCCTAACTATACTGTGGCGGATCACGAAGGTTGCGCATGAAGTCCAAGAACATCAGATACACCCTATCTCCTGACTTGTCCATGAAAAGTTTATCCCCTAGTAGCGCTAAAATATAGCATTGGGCATACTAGTGTATCTGAATCTCCGTTGCGTCATGAGGCAGTGGCGTTGCAATGGCCTCAACAAGTCGACTGATGAGAATTCTTTGCCCCACCAAAGTTTTATTGTCATCCGGCGGAGTAAAACCAAGCAACTCCCCACACAGTTGACTCCAATCCCCATCCACCACAACAGTCGGCCCAACCAAGACCTCACTGTCTATAGGAAGTCCGAAAATAACCTCCACATCTTGTAGGGTGATTGACATCTCACCATGTGGAAGATGGAACGTATGAGTCTCCGGCCGCCATCGCTTAACTAGGATCGATATTAGGTAATGATCTATCTCTCTAGAAGGGGTTCTAAACAATCCTTCCAGCCTTAGCAATTTGATAATGTCAATCACCCAATTATCTTGCATCTAAACATTTGCCATCTCTTTAGTGCGACCACGGCACGTAAATGGGCCCGGGTCCTACAAAATCGATAAAAATTATAGCGGTTATTAGAACTAGAAATACAACTTTGAAAGAACTTGCTAACTAAAAGTCAAAGATAACGTAAAAATTAAAGTGGTTGTTAGAACTAGAAATTTCATCTCGCCATTCCAAATGGCCTCTGATTGATGATATGGTTGTCGTGTCAACAATGACCTCTGACGTGGACCAGGGTGCAAGATCTCTAGCTCCTCATCGATCCGAGGCTCCATACTGCAAAGAGTATAGACAATTAAAAAGGTTATGAAAACCCCAATTTTTCTGTGCCAATGTCTGATAAGAGTTCATATATTTTCATTCCATCACCTTCAAAATTATATATATGTATATATATATATATATATATATATATATAGAAGATTAAAATGACAGTTAAACATTACAAGTGCATACAAACTAGATAAGAACATGTAGGTAAATAAAAGTTTACACCTGTTGGAACCATAAATTTGAAGTGAAAAGAAAGAGTTACAGAAACATTCAAGCTTCAAGAGCATCAGCAAAATGTGACTAACTAACCATGCAAGAGGATGGCCCTTAACAGAAAATTTGTAGGCCTTCTACATTCCTATTCTAAACTTATTTTCGTAAGTAAATAAGATTATATTTTTTAACATTATTCTTTCTTTTGTGCATTTCCTAACTCCTTTCAGTCTCTACATTGGTTGCCACCAAACAGTCATGCATTACAAATGATACTTTCCTACATAATACAATTAAAGATATTATAAATTAATTAATTAATTAAAGGTTACTCATTCAGGAAATAAAAAAGATTGCTTTGGCACAAAAAATTTGGGTCATTTCATAGGATATTTGTAATTTTGCTTTTATGAGAATCTAAGGGATTTGATTAATGGTTTGTCTCAATGACTTGTGATGTTCTAGGATGAATGTGTGACAGCCCAACTAAGAGTCAGTTTCCAGATCAGACTAATAGAGCTGTACAAGGGCGTCAAATTGGGGAGAACCTTTCGAGAAAGGACAAGATCAATTTTATTGTGAATACAGTAAGTATAACCATATGAATTTTTATTGATTTTTTTAAATAAACACAATAGCCAAGTGTCGAAGGGGCCCTAAACTTCAACGATAAAATCACTCTTGGGTTAAAATTTAGAGACCAGTAGTGTATTTTGGCTAAGGTATTAGACAACTTATGTTTTAGTGATTGAGGCCTTCATATGTCAACTATATATTTATATTACTATTATTTGTTCTTAATATATAGTAAATATTACAAATATGTTTTGTTTTTCCATGTACATGCAATTTATTTTCTTGAGAACCAATTGTTAGGATACTCGTCAAGAACCAATTTATTTCTACAGCAGATATTCATCAAGAACCAATTTTTAGGATGGTTAGGGCATTTACAAGCAGCTAATTATTAGAAACTGATTTATGCTTTAAGGACAGTGAGAATAGCTATCTGAGACTTAAAAACACATGCATACATACATATTTATGCTTTAAGGAAAGTTGAGACTAGCTATCTGGGACTTGTATTACACAAAGTCAGATTTAAGTAAGTAATAAAATGAGTCACATTAAGGAATCCTTATTACCACCTTTGTATTTCAAAGGCTCTTGTGGCCCTCTCTCTCTTCCCCCCCCCCCCCCCCCCTTTCTTTTGGCATTTAACTTGCAAAAAGAAGTTTGCAGTTCATGTTTGTGCAACCTTTTTCCAAACTTTTCATAATTCTGCAGCATGCAAATATTGGGTTGTGTTCTAATCTATTTTTGAGAACTGGAAAAATAGTATTTAATTATTTTAAACTTCTGTTTCAATGATAAGAATATATATATTTAAGACTGATTCATTATTTTTCTTTTATGATTTATATGTTATAGTCCTTTGTTAATCTCTCCTAGGTGATTAAATGGATGCTAAGCAAGGGACAGGGAACCACATTGGGAACATATGGGCAACTAATACGAGCTTTAGATATGGACCATAGAGCAGAGGAAACACACAAGGTTTGGGTACAGAAAATTGGCATGGATCTACATTCAGTTCCTTGGCAGCTGTGCAAACTCATGATATCTGTATATCATCGAAACAACATGCTGGAGGATCTTGTAAAGGTTTGCTTCTCCCTTTTTGCTACCAGTTGTATGTTTTATGTTATAGTCCTTTGCTTCTCCCCATAACATATTTTTTATGATTTTAAAAATCCCAACTATTGAACAAGAATCCAACATATTTTTGGACAGTCATCTTTAGTTCAGTTACTAAATTCAAGAACAATAATCCAAATTCAGAAATCACAAACAAAAGCCAAACTCAAAAACAAATTCAGCCATTAATACCCCCATATAGCAACCACCATGATTGAAGAAGCCCAAAAAGGAAATCACCAAGTCATATTCAGCTACTAAATTTAACAACCCAGAAAGCAACCCATCACCACAAATTCAATTCAGCCATTAATTCCCAAAACCCAAACAAAAACACAAAAGACTAAGTTCAGTTCAGCCACTAAACTGAGCTACAAAAACCCAAAATTTCAAGAACCCAAAACAGAAAAGAACTCAAATTTACAATAACCCATCACACAAATCAAAAAATAGCATAAAGAAAATAAAAGAAAAGTGAGTGAGAGAGGGCGGAGTTTGAGGAGAGAGTGAGTTTGAGTGAGTGAGTTTGAAAGGGTTCCTGTCACTTTCAAATGTGCAGTTTGAAAGTGCTTTTGATTTTTGTTTTAGTGGTGGCCAGAAATCGAGTCTTCTAGACTCGATTTTTCGTGGCTCCACATGGCATATTTGTCCACGTAAGAAATAATCAAAACAACGAACTCAAGCTTTAGAAACTCGAGTTCTAATTAGATCTCGAGTTTTAAAACTCGAGATGCTAGTTTTACATATTCTTCTAAATTCGGGCAACTAACAAAATTATTACCATAGTGAGTTTATTTGGCAAGGGTGTTCCACCTTACAGTCAGCAGCCTCATGCACCGTCGCCCTTACCTCCGTACCCAATAATTCTTCATCCTCATCTTTCGTCGCCGTTGGAGATGATGACTTCTCCACCAACTTTTGTACCAGGTCCCCTGAAGGCAACACCATCATCTCCGCCGGCTCCAACGAGGGGCATATCGGAGCTAAGGGTGATGAACCCAGCTCGCAAGTGGCCTGGACCACTTCCGCTACCGATATCGGCAAGGTGGGGGGCTGGGTCAGCCAGCTCAGGCTCACCTGGACGCTAGAGCCACTCCCACCATGAACTTCTAGTGCCGATATGGAAGAGATCGAGCCTAAGTCAACCATTGGAGCCATCACCGTCCTTCTTGTCGGTAGAGAATCAAGCACCAAGCTCGCAGGGAGCACACTAGCACTCGTACCATATGATATGGAGCTCGGGCCTGAAGTGTTTGACTCAACTTTCCCATCTTCCACAATTGGGCCCATAGAACTTGGGCTGGGTTTATTATGGGAATGCTTGGAACAAGCCCCTGCCTCAAAAGAAAAAGGGCTAGGCAACATTGGGCCTGAACAACTCTTATCAATACCCAAACAAGGTGCATGGGCTTTAGAAAGCCCATTGTTTCCCTTAATACCAACGTGGGTAGAAAGCTCCTCACGTGCCACCCACTTTACAGCTTGCATATCACTCCTAGAACGTTGCCAAGACACCCGCCTCTTACCAAATTCATTTACTTCCACAATCAAACCTTTCCTTAACCAGCTAGACCTCCTAATTTGACGCTCCCTACCAGAATCAACCTCTTTCAAATTCAAATTATTCAATCTGAAGTTATTTTGTTTCGGGATTTTCTCCTTAAACTCAGCATCTCCATTAATACCATGGTGACTCCCCTCCACACCACCTACGGCAATCGGAATAGCCTTATCAGTTGGAACTTCAAAAGCCACCACCTAAATCCCAGCTTCGTCTCTCGGAGGTGACATAGTGTTCTCCATTACTTGAATCTTCTCTGTCTCTCTAATGGAGGGCTGGTGCGAATGCTTCCTTCCCTGCATAGACGCTTTTACCATTTCAACAAAGGACTGAGAAGGGTGAATCTCTGAACCCAACTTAGACTTGTACGGTAAAGCTTTTGGACCACCCAACACATAATGAGAAGGTTCAAGCATTCTCCTTAATTCAATTCCAAAGGCCCTCCAACCTTGTTGCGCCTTGCCTGCAGGAATAATGATCGATCTTCTCATCCCGCCAACTTTTAACTCTATTACTAACAAATATTGCCCAAATGAGTTAGAACCTCGTTGCACTGTGTATGCGGTGCCTCCTTCCCTGAGCGTGAAGAAGTGTTTGGGGTTAATCCCAATCACTGTGTGTTCCAAGCTTTGCATTAACCATCGTGCTGCATTCTTACCCATAAAAACTGATTGCATGAAATACTTCCCCCTTCAAAAATCCTAAGGGAGAAAAAGTTCCCCCCTTCCTCAACCACCAATTGAAACAACTTCGATTCAATAAAAAAACTGTGAAATCCACCCATATCAATCCAAGACAGACGTAAAAAATAACCAGGAATAATATTTCTGACTAATTTGAGGCAGCCAGGCCTCTTAAATGGATCGTACTGAATATTTTCTTGACATGACTAGAGAGAGAGATGACCCAGGAGGATGGCGATGGAGAGAGAATGCATCTGACCGTCATTGATAAAAGAATCATTGGTGTAAGGATGCACATAACAAATCTACACATTCACAGTGCTACACGGAAACAGGTTTCCTCAAATTCAAACAGGTCTCCAAGCTGTTTTGAAACTGATTAGTGATAACACAGGAAGTAGGACTTGCATGGAGAACATTAACTATGGAAGAGACAGATTCATATGTGGTATTACCGAGGAAAGTTTTATTTTGCTTTAATCTTATTTAATTTTGGAGTAAACTGTATTTTTATTGGTCAATTGTATGTTATTTTAGGCCTTGATATTTAATTAGGTTATTAAGTCAAGGGTATTTTTGTGATCCAATAATTAGGATTTCATCTATCAGTAAGAATTATGGTTAAGTAGCCTACATAAGCACAACAATGTACAACTATGAGCGGGATTATTTTGATGATGAGCAAAATTTCTCTTGGAGTTGTCTTTAATGGTTTGGTGTTGACTCCAGCCAATTCTAGGTGCTAACTTCTTCAGGTTTTCTTTTACTTGATGCTAACTCCAAGCAAGTGTAGTTGCTAACTCCTAGGTTACCTATCTTTATTTTTCTTGTTCTTTAGTTTTTATGTTGCCTCATTTTGGTTTGTCCTGCGTCATAATTCCTAATATTTTGTTGCATAATCAATCATACACATTTTGCCTTGTTGAAGAGATACAGTCGATCAAGAATATCATCTCGAAGATCTCATTGAAGAATTTCTCCTTTAAGAAGTGCCTTTCCCTTTTTCCAAGTCAATCCACTTGTGTGAGATCTCCCATGATGTGAAAACAACGTGGTAAAATCTGCCCTGATACCAGTTTGACATGGGACAAAATGTTTAGTGTTCTGGTACCAATTTGATGCAGGACTTAAACTTTAGTGGGCTTTGATACCAATTTTATGTAAGATCTTTAGAAGTTCAGCAGTAAGATTCTTGAATAGGGTTTGATATTAGGTGTCTAGGTAGAGTTTGATAATAAAAAGATTAAATATTGACCCCCTCCTCCTTGGACCAAATCTCTGTTATCACCCAAAATATATATTGAAGCTTGATTTTGGGGGAAGTCTGAGGATTTGTGGATTCCAGAAGGAGGTACTTTTAGAGTGTGGGATTTAAGGTTTTATAGAGCTTTTGAAGATTGGGAACTAGCTGCATCTTAGTCTCTACTTCAGTTTATCTAACCTCGTATTCCTCGGGGTGATAGGAGGGATACTCTTTGTTGGCGGCTCAAAGGTGATGGTAAGTTTGACACACGATCTTACTACCAAGCTATTCAGGGTACTCCAAATTTTTTGTTTCCTTGGAAGGGTGTTTGGAAACCAAAGATTCCTAAGTGAGTGGCTTTCTTTTTGTGGACAGTTGCTCATGATCGAATTCTCATGTTGGATAATCTCATGCTTTGGGGTCGCCCTTTGGTAAATTGGTGTTGTATGTGTTGTTGTGATGGGGAGTCGGTAGACCATCTTCTTCTTCATTGCCTTGTTACACATTCCTTTTGGACTTTCATGCTTCAGGCTTTTGGTATTCATTGGGTTATGCCAGGATCGGTGGCAGGTTTGCTATCTTGTTGGCATCAGTGGCTTGGGAAACATAACTCGCATATTTGGAATTTGATTCCAGGGTGTTTAATGTGGATTGTTTGGTTGGAACAAAATCATCGCTCCTTTGAGAACTTGGAGAAGATGGTGGATGAGTTAAAGGTTTTATGTGAGTGTAGTCTTTTTGAGTGGTCTCATTGTTGGGGCTTTTCTGATTCTTTGTCTCTTTCAGAGTTTATGTTTTCCCTTAGATTATCTTTCTGATTTTCCCTCTCTTTTGTTTTGATGTTTGTGTTTTCTTTTCCTTCTTGTTCATCATCATGAACAACTTGTACTTTTCTTTTTTTCTCATTAATAATAGTTCTCTGATTTCCTATCAAAAAAAAAAACAGTAAACTTTAGGCAATTGCACCAGTACCTAGGTTCCCTAATTAATTTAGCTCCAAGAAAAAAGGGTTCCTTAAGCCGTTACATTTAGCAAGTAGAAGGCAATTTAACCCTCAAAGCATAATAAACTGCTGGATATTTATTAAATATAAATTCCCTATCTATTTGAGTGATTGCACAAAGAAAGGCCATTATATAGGCTATTTTCAATTCTTCAAATAAAATCTTTTCCCTTCATTGCCAAAATCCCTAGTCATTCTTGAACTCTAATTATTCTTTCTAAAACCTAAATTCAAAAAACTCTCCTAACCATAAGCCTGCAATGAGCATAGGTAGATAGATTCCTGTGTCCTACATAAAATCTACAAATCTACTTCCAAAAAGTTTTTCCTTTGTCCCTGTACCTTGGTCTTTCCACTTTCTTCACAGAGCAATTCTTTGTTCCATATATGGTCCACTAGTATAGGATTAGCAGAGACCTGCCTGTGAAATTCATAGGGTACTGTGTGTGTGAAGCTTGCTAGTGAAATTCATAGGGCACCATGTTCGACAAGCCTTCCACAATCAAATGGCCATGTGAACTCACACCAAGGTTGGTATATGGTGGTGTTTTGATTGGTTTGACCTCACCTTCTATCAGCTAATATCAAGGACTTTGGGGTACTTCTCTCCCTCTTGTTTAATCAGCCATAAATGTTCCTCTAAGGTCTCAATCTGCAGTTCAACAGACCAAAATTCTTTAACCCTTTCAAACTAAGACAAATGAGCTTAAGAGAGGGGTTTTCTATTTTGGACTAAAATCATGTCTGATCCACCTACCTATGTAAAGGGGGTTATTCACCTCCAGCCACTTTGGCATTAACTTAAAAGTTGGTATTCTCTTAGTTCCTTTTTATATGGATGATTCATCACCTGCCTTTATGCTAACTCAGTAACGTCTTAGCATCAACTGAAATAAGGAATTAAAAAAAAAAAAAAGAGACATATTTCTCCATATTGTAGAGCTTAACCCCATAAGAACTCCATGTAATACTAAGTTGCTTTATTGAATTTTTTAATGTTTTTAATCATCATATAAATAATCTATAACGTTTGGATGTTTGAATTAAGTTTTTGGGACAATCGGTAATTTAAATGGTATTAGAATAGGAGATCTTGAGTTTGATCCCCGTTTTCACTCTATCTCCCATTTAAATTGTTAAAAATGATTAAATTTACCATTCTCCAATAGCTTAAGCCTTGGAGAGAATCAATAATTTAACATGAATAATATAATATTTATATTAATTTATCTTTAAACAATCTGCACTTTTGAAAGGTCGTATAAAATGTTAAGTTTGCGTTTGTGGACCATAGCACCCTACAACTATGAGGGTTTCAACTTTACATACCTTATCTCTTTCTAACTTTCAATAAACCTATAAGGTGTGCCCGATTATAAGGGAGAAACTTTGAGTTTGTACCAATTGGGTTGGGTCGAAGGTCTTGCCCCAGTTTGCAACTTGGATTCCACAAGCTGGACTTGGCTGTGGTTCACCCTCCTCAACTGTTTCATGTGGGAGTTGCTTAAGTTAGCTGGACATGAACAATGTGTATGGACTCACTATGCCTAGGGGAATACCCTCCTCCACTGTTTCATGTGGGAGTTGCCAAAACCTAAGTTAGCTGGACATGAACAACGTGTTTGGACTCACTACGCTTAGGGGCACATTAGACTAATTGTGGTACTGGGTAAATGCATGGTGTGTCTACTTGTTTGAGCAGATGAGGGGGAGTGAGGACTAAGGAGAAACCAAGGTTTCTCACTTGTAGAGCAGAGAGCAAGTCTAAACTGTGGACTTCGAGGAGGAAAATAACCAAAATGTTTTAGGGGGTGTTTGGTTCATCAATTTCCATAACTCATAACTCTATTTCCATAATTCATAACTCAAAAAATGGTGAGACCTATAGCAAAAAGGTTGTTTGAGAAGTCCATAACTCTGTTTCCATAACTCAGTTTCCATAACTCATAACTCAATAGCAATATTGTAATTTTACACACATAGGGGACCCATAAACAGTACTCAGCCACACCTTTTGATCACCTTTTGACCTTTTTTTTTTTTTCCTTTCTTCTCCTGGGTTGGCTGTTCTTTTTTTTTTTTTTTCTTCTTCTTCTTCCACTGGTTCGGTCTGTTCTGGGTTTTTTTTTTTTTTTTTTCCTTCTTTCATTGGTACGGTCTTCATGTTTTTTTTTTTTTTTTTTTTTTTCACTAGGTTTGGTGAGTTTGGGTACTGAAGAAAGAAAAAAGAAAAAAACTGCACCGGGTGACAGGTATGGGGCCCACAAATAGTGTGAAAAATATTGTGTGATAAGAAGTGAGTGATGGTGCCAAACGGGTAGGGCATTTTGAGTGATGAGTAATGAGTAATGAGTAATGAGTGACGAGTGACGGAAATTGAGTGATGAAAATTATTAAACCAAACATGGCCTTAACCACTGGGCTTTGAAGAAGATTTTGGTGCCTGCTTAGTACAAGTTATTTTTTTCAACTTATTGAAAATAGGCTGTTTGAAAGGCTATACTTGGAAAAATGTAGGTTTAAAAAAGCTGTACTCTGAAAAAATGTGGTTTCAAATTGGGACAAGTGATTGTTTTCCATTGGGAAGAGAGCAAAAGAGAGAGAGAGAGAAAATGGGTTGTCTTAAAAATTAGTCAATTTTTATTTTTATTTGACCTGATAGCTTACCTCTATTTTGTTGCTTTTGTTCCTTTTCTTAAACAGCATGGAGGGCTATGCTGGATCTAGATGGCATCCTGCTGAACGGGAAGAAAATAAAGATCATGTGGGTGCAGAATCTAGTCCATTTTATTTACTAATGCTGAAGTAATAAATCCCAAAGAAGTTCCAGTTTTTGCACTCGAAGCTAGGCAGCAATTCGTTGCATCAATCAACATGCAAGATTTGAATGACATCCAAAATTTCTGTCAATGCCTTAAGAAAGTATGGAGCAATTACAAAGATACTAGTCCTTTGGAGAACATTAGCCTCCAAAATCCATGGCCAGGGTACGAAGTTGTATACAAACATGTTGACAGCATCATTAATCCCACTGAAGAGATTGTGCCAAACGAAAAAACCCAAACGAGGGTTTTGAGCAGTGGTTCCTTAGTGTGGTCAACAAAATAGAGTTCTCTGTGTTGTAAGTAATCTATATATATATATATATATATATATATAAAACCGAAACCTCTGCTAGCTCCACAATTTTCCACATCAACATTATTAAAAAAGAAAAATAAAAAATTTTAACTAAAAAAAAAGCTAAAACCATAAAACGTATTGTGTAATGCTTTTACTTCTCATTCAAATCCGAAAATTTCAGCTAAAATTTCTCCCCAACTCTGAAAATCAAACTCTGTTACTATTCTCCCCAACACTGAAAATCAAAAACTCAAAACGTATCTCTTCTCTACTCTTCTCCTTCCCCAAATTGCAAAATCTCTTCTTTCCCCATACTCCCACCTCGAGACCAAACAAGCTTCTATGGTTGTCGAACCCCAGTGGAAAATTCTCCATTAAATCTGCCTACCATCTTGCAACCCAACTCACTAATACGCCACCACAAACAGATGTTAACTGGAAAAAGCTTTGGAAGCTCAAAGCCCCTGAAAGGATTAAGAGAATTACCTTCTCGCTGCTTCGCTCATATTGGAGATATATCACTCTGTAAATTTCTATCTGTGTGTGTGTTAGGGTTTTGTTTGGTTTGGGTTTTTAATTTTTTCACCATATTTGTTGTTGTCCTCTTAAACACTGAATATTTTGCTATCAAATTTGTTTCATTGGGCTTTACTATTTTTTGTAGATTAGCTTTGACTTTGGGAACATTTTTTTTTTTTCTATTTCAAACCAATTTGGGTTCTAAAGTTTGCTCCTTGTATATCACTTCATTTTCTTGGAGGAAGTCACACTCAAAAGCTATTGATTGGTAAGTTATATATGTGTGTATGAATGATATTACTAAGAAGAATCTCCTCCTAACATATGCAATTGAATCTAAATAAATTAGAGCATATGCCATTTTTTCATTTTATTTTTCAATAGTTGTAATGTAGGGAATGCATGCTATTTAAAAAGAGAATTTGTGATTTACTTATATGACAAAAAGCTTTCAGTTTTGCTTTTGAATCTTTTATTTTTATTGCATGCAATTTATTGATGCTCGGTTGAATTGTAATTCTAATTAGAATTTTATGCATTAATTTTGTTCCAAATTTGTTTGCTTCATTGAAATAACATCATCTCATGCTGATGTGCAATGTTAAGATTGCCCCCAACTCCTTCTCACTCCTTATCGCTGGGATTCTGGTCAATTCATTCCTCTTTTTCTTTTAGCTCCAATCCTTTATATATTTATTATGAATAGTTAGTAGTGTCATTAACACGTATCAATTACTTGCATTGATACCAATTAATGAATTTCCAATAGGATAAATTCTTTTTATTGGTGATAGGTTTCAAATTTGCTACATAGAAAGTTTGGTCTTTGTTTTCCTTTTTGTTCTTGAAAAGATATAATAATTTCATTGTTAGATGATAGTTGGGAATATTTGCAAATTTTCAATTAGTCCAGAAATTTGATTTTCCAGGTTCTAAGGATGAAGGAGATCAAGATTTCAAAGGCCAATTTGATGTAAGCCGTGGCTTTTGTGATGGGTGGAATTCAGGAAGCCTACAATGATATTTGTAGCATTTGCCTTGAAGCCCTCCCTCTATGATAGTGATAATGGTATCATATACATATTACCAAATTTTGTATCTTTATATTCCCAGTATTTGATGTATTGTTTTAACCAATCCAATTTTCTATTTTCTAACAGAGGTGACCAGTAACAAGCCTACCTTTCATCTATAAGGTATTAATCTTGAATTGTAGTCGTTGTAACCTTGGTTATTGATTTATGCCCCCATAGAACATCCCCAATGTACTCGGGTTTTCTTTTGTTTAATAAAATTTTCGTTACTTATCAACAAAAAAAAAAAAAATCTTGAATTGTAGTGCATATGAGTTCCAATTTTAAGGGCATCAAGTTATTTCCTTTTGCAGTATTATGATTGTCGGTAATAACCAACGGTCATATGGTTGAGGGCTGAGATAGGGGTGTCAAACGTATAACCATACACAATAATAATTGGGCTTCAACATTGTATCACTTGCAAAGAGAGCATAGTAGTTACTATGAAATTGTATTTATTGCTCCTAAACCGCTAGATCTGACTTGTGTTCTAGAACTTGTATTTTATTTAGATTATCGTACATTGTTACTTATGGTTTGTGGTTTATCAAATTGTTTTTCATTTTATGTGTATAAATCTGTCAACTGTTGTTTGCTATATGCATGGTGTGTTTGATAAAATGCCTCAAAAAGATTGTATTATGTGGCACAAATGAGGCAAATTTTGGTTTTCTTTGATGATTTGTTGACATAATAATTATTCTTTTTTTGACTGATTTGAGTTGCATTAAAATAATAACTTTGCGCTAGCATATTTTAGTTGCTATGACAACATGGTCCTTAGAAATCAACTATCTTTAACTTTTTCATCGTCCCCTTCCCATTGCTTGCATTTCATTTGAACTGACATGCTATGGTTTTTGAAAGTTTTTGAGCACCGTGCTTAGTCCTAAGATTGGCCTTAAGTTGTGGTTTTGTATTAGTTGCCTTGAGCTTCCCTTAAGTCTCAGGGGATTGCTTTTCTACTTCTATACTTTTTTGCTTAATGCATAATGGGTTCTCTCCATGATTGCCTCTTTTGAATGTTTGAGTTTCATAGTTTGTGTTTCACATGGGAGAAAAAAATTGTTTCTTTAGTACTTATGGTTGTTTGCCTTATACATGTTCATAATATTTTGTTATGGTATAGATTGATTCTGTCTTATTTTGAACTGTTAAGTTGGATAAAACAAAATGGGCACGTGATGGAGGTGGAGGTTGGCTATTATGGTAAAATCGAAACCAAAGGCATGTGGATGAAACTCTGAAGTAAGTAGTGGATTTGGTGCAAGCAACCTATACATTTGCTATGGAATATATGGAAGCTTAGAGAAATAATCAGTCTAGATAGCCTACTGAAGAGTGTACATGGCCTTCTATAGGTTCATGTTACAAGGTAAATTTTGCCATCAAGAAATTGCAAAACAATAGATGGTGTGGCTTGAAAGTACAACGATAGTGGAAGTCAATGTATAGGAGCTTTATGTGCAAGAATAGTCGAAGGAAATGATCAAAGTGAAGTGTAGGCTTTAAGATTACAACGAGCAGTTTGCTATGGATTTGGGGCTTTAAGTAGTGGAGGTAGAGTGTGAATTTAAAAGTCCAACAGATGAAGTAAAGTCAGCTGGACCTACCAATTTGAGCATTGGCCACATCCTTCCTTAATGATGTTAGACTGCTTGGTTCTTCTATTAGGAATATATTTTTCTCTTATGGCTTTCCTTGAACAAGTGGACCAGCAAAGAAGATAGCATGTGAAGCAAATAACTGGCTGGGTTTGCTAGACAATGATATATTGGGTGGAGGAGCATCCCCCATGTATTAAGACTCTACTAAACAGTGATGTACTTGCTCAATGAAAAAAAAAAAAAAAAAAAAAAAAAACCCCAAATGTATTTGTAG
Organism: Quercus alba; assembly: GCA_036321655.1. NCBI lineage: Eukaryota > Viridiplantae > Streptophyta > Magnoliopsida > Fagales > Fagaceae > Quercus > Quercus alba. Next base: position 14,138,500 of record CM070302.1, on the reverse strand, counting down.
CATTTTTCAATGGAATTTCTTTCTTCCTTTTAGCAATTTTACTATAGTGTTACTCCAAAAAAATTTAAATCAAATTTTTTTCTACTAAAAGTTGTGCTATTACCCCAGTCCATTAAAAATCACTACTCATGTTTTAGTTTTAAAGTTGTAATATCTATTGGACAATATAGTATTTTGTGTTTCAATGCATTAATATTGTTCTTTTTCTTAAACAAAAAAATTGTCACATTTGAATGATATCTTAAATAATTACTAACTATATATAGTATTTTTTTTTTTTTTTGATAAGTAAGAATATATATAGTATATTATTAATGTCATCTCTTATTTATAAGCATTTCATTTAATTATATGAGTTATTCCAACTAAAATTAAATGAAATGAAGATTCGAAATAATATTTAAACTACCATAAATAAATATTCAATATAAACTAAAATTAATAAATTTTTCTTTTTAAAATCTTATTTTCAATAGTTTTCTCGTGCATCGCATGAGTTAGCGACTAATTGTATATATAATTCCATTGCATTCCTTGTCTTCTGTTATATTGTATTCCTTGTCTTCTGTTAGTTACAATTGATGGGATTTGAATGGAATTAATTGAGCTATTGGCACAAGTTTTACAATTGGACCATTATTGTATCATCTTGAATAATATAAGTAATTTGTTGCCTTTGGCATTGCTTATCCCTCTTTATCTTTCTCCTAGAGGGTGACTATCTCGAATTAAGTCAATGCCTTTCCCATCTCTTAATTCTAATTCCCAACCAAAAGAAATCTAGAGTTTGAATGTCAATTTTATGTTACAAGTTTGAATAGAAACTACAAGCAATAGTTTCTACAAGTTTGAATAGAAGGGGTGCATCATCTGTAATTGTCAAATTCTCTAGTAATATTTTAACACATTGACATGCTTTGTGAAATTTATTGACCAAGGATTTAGTTTCTCATTGATTGTTGCCGGTCCATCAGCAACTAACTTTATAGAATCCGTATTTGAGAGAATTCAGTATCTTAAATATTTGTAATTGCCGCAGTTGTTCAGTCATGCCTACATAAACAGAATTTCCATAGAAAAAAGTGAAAGATGATAAACAGCTCATGAATAAAATTATTTTAATATGGAATTAATTGAATTTTGTATCTCGATGAGAGTATAAAGTATAAACGAAAACCAAAACTAGTTTCGAATTCTCATCATCACGTTGATCTGCCTGGACTTGCAGAACGTGATGTATTCTTCTCTTGTTTGGTTAAAATCATATGATTCCAGTCCATGAACAATTGCTTGTCCTTCGTCTTTCCAAGTAATAACTTGTTTATGTTCCTAAACAAAGTTGCCATAAATTTTTTTTTCATCTTTATTGTCATCCAGCGTAGAGGGTAAGGTCTTGGTTCAAGACTAATGGGATGTGTATGAAACTAACCAAAAAAAAAAAAAATATATATATATATATATATCTTTGCATCCCAATCAGATAGGTTATCGAAAAGGGTGACATTTGTGCACCAACGCACTTAACCAGTCAACCAAATGTCCATCAATAATTCAATCCTTCTATCGTGTCACTTTTCTCTTACAGTAAGTCTATTTTCACAAACACACTTTTCACAGTTTGCCACTTCAACCAGTTGTAAAATTTGTTATGTTTGTAGAATGGTTACTTCCTTTAAAGCATCAGCCGATGGTTAGTGATTTTGCCACTGTCACCATCACATTAACACGTCCTCTGATCTAATGGGAAGGTTAAAGGTGGCAGGACCCAAGGCTTGCTTTATACTAGCATAAATGAACTACATAATGTTGCAAAATCCTCTGGCCTTGGTGACTAGGACTTCAATAGAGAATTAATCTTAAATGAGAGTTCATTTGAGTATGGTCTTTAAGCATTTTATCTATTTTGTTTTAGGGCAAACTATAATTATTAAGAAAGAAATCAAATAATACGTGGTTGTTCAGATGAAATAAAGATCCGTGTATGATACTACCCATGTTGAATACATATAAGCCTTTATATTTTACTCTTTAGATGCTTTCAATTGTACCCTTCAGTAAGTAAAAGAAATAACAAAGTCTTACTACATCTCTAGAACCACGATAGACATGCGGGTTAATTTTTAAGGGTTGAATTTGAATTTCCTGGGCTGGAGCTTAGCTTAAATCAGTTGATAGAATGTGTATGCCAAATAATGATCTAGCACTTGTCCAAACAAAAAACAATTAAGCTAACTCAACAGAAACCAAATTCAAAGCCGAGTACAAAGCAAGGCTGGATTAATTCCCCAATTATAGCAGAGCACTTTATTTAATACTGAGTTAGAGCATTCACATCAGCCTCCTTAAATTTTTAGCTAAATTAACCCAAAAAACTCTACTTTTACTAGTTTAGCTACCCATGTTTTTTATGCACACGCATCAGACTCAATACTCTATTTCTTACTTCATTTAAATATTTATTTATTCTGTCTCCTCTCAGCATCAGGCCTCCTAGTGATGATTTTCCAACAACAATACAACTCTTAGTTTTTACCTAGCAGACCCAAAAGGAGGCCACGTTGCTTATGACTGGAAAAATTCCACATCTTCAATACCAAGCAGTAATCAAATAAAAACTAATATAAGTAGAATCTGATCAGAATTATATGCTAAACAATACATTTGAATTTGACCGGAAAAATACCACATCTTCAATACCAAGCAGTAATCAAAACAAAAACTATTCTAAGTAGATTGTCATCAGAATTATAAGCCAGCCAATACATCTGCATTTGACTGGAAAAATACCACATCTTCAATACCAAGCAGTAATCAAAATAAAAACTATTCTAAGTAGAATGTGATCATAATTATAAGCTAGCCAATATATTTGCATACCTATCAGTCTACCCTGCTTTTATCCAAATTAAATAACTGTACTAAGCCTATAGCTTACATTAAAAGGGGAACCACATAAGATCAACAAATATTTGCATAAGGCATCATGTAATAACTTGTCAACTATAAACAGAGCGTACTTGCCAGCAGGGGCCATGAACATTTTACATTTAGTGGACAAAAACCATACGAAAAGGAACTTAAGAAACCAGAGAGGAACAAAAGCAACGCAAAACACACAAATAAAGTTAAAGTTTCGTTCTTTAATAAATCAAACTGTTTCCCCAACTACCAAACAGACCAAAAAGATTGAGGATTCTGGCCTTTTGCCCTTTCTGGGAAACATATTTGGCATAATGCCCCTGTTTCGAAACTATATAGGGGCGTGCCCCTGTTTAAATACTCGATCTCCGTATAGGCGAGTTACTTAAATAACTCGATTATGAAAAAACCGAGTTGTGGCCAGGTTCTTGCCACGCTGGTGTTCCAGCTTGGCTTTTGGGGAATAAAATATTCCCGCGTTACTGTTTGGAACTCGTCAATGGGGAAAACGAGTTATATGCTTAATATGGACCAGTTTTTAAATGTAACGTCTCTAAAACTGTTTGTCTTCCTTCCTCTGCAATCTACAGTCTCTCTCCCTTCCTCAGTCCGATCAGTAGCCACCGCCAGTCTGTTCAGTAGCCACCGTTAGTAGCCACCGTCAGATTCTCCTATTTCTACCCGCACCCAAACCAAACCGTTCAGTAGACCCTTTCCGAAGTTGAATCGAAACCCATACCCATACCCACACTTTTTCAATCTCACCACAGCCGAAGCTCAACCCAATCTGTCTTCGGAGTTAAAGGATTACAAACATATTAAGGTAATTTGTAAATGCTAAGTTCAAATTTTAATTTTTTCCCTTTGCATGTAATCTGATTTGAGTGTGGCTTCTTAAGTTTTTTGCTGTTAGATTTTTGTCTATCTGTATTCATAATTATTGTTGCTGTTTTAGCTTTGTTGGGTTTGGTTTTGAAGTGGGTTTGGTTTTGAAGTGTTTTTTGATGCACATCTAGGGCAGAAATTCATGTAAAATACAGTTAGCATGACAACGGTGTTCATTGTTAGGGGAAATTGGTTTGTAATTCATATAGTTTGAAAGTGTATCAAATCAATCTCTATTTTTTCCAGAAATTATGTCACAAGTTATGTCATGATTTTGAATTAGGGAAAATTTCTTTTTAATTCAATGCTGAATGATGTTGAATTGAGAAGCTATTGGTTTTACAAGCTTTAAAGTTACTGGCTTTTACAAGCTTCCACTCTGTTTAGTTATTATTATAATAGATATAATGTGTGTATAATGGATATGCACGCATATATGTACACACAGACCATGGACATCCTAAAACTTTTGCTGCCATTTACTCTGCTTAGGGCTCTAACTGTGCCATATTGTTTTTATTCAACATCTAAGTTTTGGTTTGTAATTTTTGTTTTTTTTTTCATGTCATTATCCTTGTAATATCATATGGGAACATATAAACTTACTTACCACATCAGTTGAAAATCACTTACATTTTGTGTACAGATGCATAATTGATTGTCTTAAGAGACTAGAATTGTCTTAGAAGTTCTTAAAGTACTTTTTGAAAGCATGTCCTATCAGAATGAGAAACCTCTTCTCTTGTTTCTGCAACACCTTCCTCCTCGCAGTCACTTTTTGTTTCCAATTGACTTAGAATGTTCATATTTCCGGCCAGATATTGCGAATCACTAATTTCTTTTGCAAGCTTGTTAGGCATTTCATGATTATGTTTGCCTTCGTACTTAATTTTAGGCATTTCTCCGGCAGGAGATTGCTCAACCCATTTTCTGACATTACAACCCACACATGTACATTTGTAGTAGCTTCGTGGATATTCATTGCCCTTAACCACCTTCTGCCCATATTTATGCCATATGTACCCATCATCGGAATTGAAAGGATTAGCAACAACAATGGTAGGCTCACTATCCTGGTATTTCTTATCAGAATGAGATGCCTTTGATGATTCCATCCTGGAAAATCTTTGATAATTGATGCTAGTGTAGGGACTAAGTAGCTGTGAAAAGAAAATTTTTTGTTAGGATAAATTACACTGTTCGATCCTAAACTTTTACTCTGATTACAATGTCCTCCATGCTTTCGAAATTCATTAATGACTCCCCAATTTTATAACGTTGCTACAATGTCCTGCTGTCTGTGTTGGTGTTATATTAACAAAAAAGTGACACACGTGCATCACACTTGACATGTGACCCCACTTAACCAGCTGAGTCACAAATTTCCATGTTTGTTTGTAAACTGTAAACATTTTGCAATAAAATTGATAGCATTTTTTATGCAGGAGCATCTAAGCTTGTAAATGTGAAATGCTGCTTTGTAGTTTTTGTAACAGGTTGCTGAATTTCCTTTTTTTAACTAGTTAGTTGTTAAGTCTTTTGTAACAGCACAAGATTGAGAGCTCCTTTTTAACCACTTAGTGAGGCTATTGATTAAACAATTAGAAGGCATTACCATGGCTTAGTCTATTGGGATGTTTCAGATGATGAAGAGTTCTATTGGGACCTTCCTTAGTCTAAACTTGAATGTACTGTTATTTGATTGCAATTTTCTTTAAAGACCTTTTAATTTGGGAATTTTAGATGATGAAGAGTTATCTTGGGACCTTCGTTGGTCGATCTAAAGTTGAATTGACTTGACACTTATTTGATTGTTTGTTTTTGTTTTTCATTGTTGGATTGCTTTTAATTAAGTTCTCCCAGAATGAAGACAATTTGGTAAATTCTAGGTCTTCTGGAATGGGCTGGCCTTGGTTGCACCAAAGGCCTTGTCGCCTCACACCTTAGGGCGTCGGGCCATATAAGGCCTTGGCACCTTAAGGTTGCCTTTCACCTTTAACTACCTTGACCCTATTTCTAGTTGACTTAGGAAAGCCAACTATTGATTTTAAAAAATCTTTTTGATTTGAAGAAAAGAAATGAATTACTAATAACCTAATTTACGACCAAGACTTGACCAATAAAAATATAATTGACTTGTAAGAGAAAAAATAATCGACTTCATAAAAACAAATGAAGGAAAAAAACCCAAAAGAGAAGAAAGCAAAGGTCTTGGACTGTTATGGTCACCAATTCAGTGTTCATTTGACACATAATTATGCACACACCATCATTTGATGGTATAGGTCTCACAGTTGTTTAATCCATTTAATAAAGCTCAATATTAATTTGACTATTATTAGTTGCCTCCAAAGCTGTGCTTGTGAGTGAGATGTCCATTGCAGTAGAGTCTCTAATGGAACCTTTACCTATTTCCATGTTTGTCTCCCCCTTTTTTTAATTGAAAACACACCTCAGTAGCCACTAAGTTACAATGAACCCTTTTCAGTTCTTGCTTTATTAAACAAAATTTCTTTTAGAGTGTGATGTCAAGTACGGGAAGAAGCAAAAGCGAAAGGAAAGAACTTTACACTTTGATTAAAGAAGGGAAATTCTAGTACTGATGGGTGGCAGGGCTTGTTTAGGGGTAATTGGTAATTGGGTACCTTTTAATTTTAGAGCTATGTTTTAGTGTTCTAGAATGGTGTTTTTTGTGGTGCTTAATTGATTGTTTGGTTTGCATTATGCTTTGTTCATTTGTTGGTTTACTTTGTTTGATTTAGACATTGAATCTCACCTTGGTTGGTTGGTTAGGTTGCTTATACAATTTGCAACTATGTGTCTTTTATGTTTATGCCTTGCAGCCATGAACGTTAGGTTGTTTATATTTTAGTGTTTTACTTTAACTCTTCCTTGATATGATTAAATCGATTGAAAATCAGTGTATATAGATGCATGATGTATAATTCAGTTTAGCAATTATATGTTTTCAATTTTCTGTCAAATCTCTCTTTCACTCTATCTCTCTGTATTTGTTTCTGTGAGTTTGTTGTAGAACATTCAATTACTTGCCTGTGTTTACTTGCAAAAGCCAAGCTTTTCTTCACTATTACTTGTCTGTGTTTACTTGCCTGTGTTTACGTGTCTAACATGATTGCATGCGTGTCAGATATGCAGCAAGTGCGAAATGTGGATCCTAGACCGACGGTTGGTACACAGTTGACGTGGCAGCCGGTTCATCGACCCACGCTGCTTTGGGAGACGCCAAGCGGTCAGGTGTGTAGTTGTACTGAACTTTGGACATGTCAAAATCATTTAATTTTATTTCTGTAGGGTTCTTTGATTCTTTGCAAATAGACGTTGGACATGGTAGAATGTTTTGGTTTACGCAGAATTGTATTTAATCCAAAGAGAAAATGGCATGAAGCATAAATAATCAAGAACATTGTATGGAGCAGAAATGTTCAAAGTCAGTACATGTCATTTAGAAGCTATAGTAATCAATAAAAAATTGAATCCGCTACTATTCTTTTTTCCAAACATGCGCACACAATTACGCGTGGCTACACATAAGACAACTAACGACCTTGATTCCTAATTCCCTACTCCATTTGACATAGTGAGGCACTTTGTTCATTCATTTCAAAACATGATGCCCATCACCTTAGTGCTAATTTTAAACAATGTCATTGATGTTGAATTTGATCCTATCTGCTATTGAGGTAGAGCGAATAAGCAATTAACATTGTAACTAACGTTTTGCAAAATGTTCGGGACTAACTAGTTAGCCTACTGTTTCTTGCATATTATTATTATGTAGCATTGTTATAGTTATTTCGTGTGCACTATCCTAAGACAATGCGCTTTCGTGTGCAGGTAGTGCCAGGCGTGCTAAACTGCAAACGCCGAAGTTGCAAGGTACCCGAGCATGGGCTTGACCCACGGATTGCTCGGTACATAACTGAGGTGGGTTTTGAAGGGTTATTCAAGGTTCCAAACTTGGAAGTGGATCATGCGTTGATCACAGCACTAGTTGAGCGTTGGTGTCCGGAGACGCACACATTCCATCTACCGCATGGAGAGATGAGCATCACCTTACAAGATATTGAGGTGATGCTAGGGGTTACTGTTGATGGGTTGCCAATTACTGGGGCTGTGAAGATGGATTGGCCTACGTTGTGTCTTGAGTTATTGGGTCATCGTCCACCAGACCCGATACCGCATCCCCATGAGAACACCTCTATCCTTACTGGGGCGAGGCTCAGATTCACGTGGCTGGATGCACTATTTAGTGGTCCCCTAGCTGTGGATGCTACTGATGAGGTAGTGTAGCAAAATGCGCGCTATCACATACTCGATCGGTTGGGGACGATTTTGTTTATGGATAAGTCGGCAGACCGGGTGTCGGTGCTGCCTCTACAGTTCCTAAACCCAATCAGCAACGCGAAGAGGTATAGTTGGGGTAGTGGGGCATTAGCCTGGTTGTACAGGTACTTATGCAAGGCATCGGAGTCGAAGGCGAAGCAGATTGGAGGAGCAGTGATGTTGGTGCAGTTGTGGGCATATTCGAGGTTCCCAGTGATATGCCCTGTTATGAGGTTGCCACTACCGCCAGTGGAGGCAGGTCCCCTTGCCAATCGGTATGTTTTTTGAGTAGTTTGATACAATTGTCAAGTACTATTATTTTTTTTCAATAAATGTTTGGTATGATTTGTGGTGCCTACGTATATTTGTAAGACTGTGTTGCTTCTATGATTAAAGCATGCTATTTTGCGAAAGACAAATTTCTTCACCTTATGTCAATCATTATATTTGCATTATTATTATTTTGGTTAGTCTGATTCCAGTTTAAATTCCAATATCTTACTGCATTTAGTTAATATTAGAAATGCTAAAATGTATTGGCAATGTTAAAGCCAAAATTTTAGCCAATGTCCTTTTCTGCCTGGTAGTAGTTCTGAATTTGCAAGATAATTAGGGCCATAACCTAGCCAAGAGCCTTGTAGTTTAATTGGCACCTCCTAGTGTTTCCGACGTAGACATCCAGGGTTCAAATCCCCCACTCCAAATATCAAATTATCAAAAAATAAAAAATAGAATCAGGGCCATAACTTAACTTTACCCTATGCTTAATTATTTTTATATGGTAAGACAAATAAGTATATATTACATGTATATCACATCTCTAATACAGAAGAAGAGAGAAGAGATTAAATCATATACTTTCAACAAATCCCTAAGTCAAGAATCTCTCTATCTCTAGATCTTTCTAATTTTTAGTAAAATAAGTGGTGGAAACCCATAATGATGGTTGGATATCATAGATAACCTTGGGTTTTCACTTCTCAGATGGTTTGGGTTTAATATTCCTCCTTCAAATTTCAATCTAATGTATTTTTGATAATTGTGTTTAGAAATGAAGTATTGGTTTTTGGGTTTTCAAAAATCATTCATCATAGAATATACATAAATTGATATATGAGATGTACATGAGTCAAGAGCTCCTTGGCACTAATTGTAGGACTTGGCTAACCAATATGCATCACGGTGGGTCAGTAAGAGCTTAGAAATTAATTTAAATCCTCTTAGCTTTTCCATCGATGATTCTTATTCTTGGAATTCCTTTATCTCAGTCTCTAGATTGGGTGGTAGAATATTTTTCTGCCGTATGTCATTGTTGTTTAGTCTAAGGTTAAAGACCTCATGAATTATTTGGTATCACTTTTGATGTGTAGCATAAACATTTTATGTGGATTGGTAGTTGCATACATTGCCTAGTAAATGGTTATGAAGGTAATGGAAGTTCTGGTAACTTTGATTTTTTTTTTTATTTTTTTTTTTTTTGGGTTGATGGTAACTTTGATATGTTAATGAAGCTATAGGCCTGTTTCAAATCAAAATTGCCTCTATTAGCTTAGGGACTGGCCTCTTGTCCTAAAAGGGTCCATGGTCATGAGATGCTTAGGGTTTACCATAGGTTCAATCTGCCTTTTGTAGCTTCTAATGCAGCATTTGAGGAGACAACTGCAAATAGATTTTAAACTTTGGTAGAATGAATTCAGTCCAAATAAATTTTTTTGACTACATTCTTTTGAGAAATAAATTTTGGTATCATGCTAAAACTCTTACTAGAAAGTAATTATACTAAATGAAATTATGTACGGTTATGTCATTGGAGAATTTATATTTTGTCAATAAATAATATAAAATATTATTCAATGTGACAATTTCTCCAATTTCTCTATAATGATCCACAATTTCAATAATTGCTCTTGATGATGCTGAAAATATCACCAATAGGTCACACCGCACTCGCAACTCAAAGCGAACCTGCACAACAAGAACAATCGAAAGAAAACCTTTTGAGAGCACCGGTGTGGTGCCGGCTCAATACTCTCCGAAGGTCAAGTTAGAATTTTTCTCACAACTCTAGAGTGCTAGAGAGGGTAAATTATGCGTACCTTTCTTCGCGAGGTTATCAGGGCTTTTTATAGTAGTGGAGAGTCGACTTTTCCTTCTTGGAGTCCAAGTCCTTTCCATATGGGACTCTACTTCTAACAATCCTAGGCGTGATGGACAAGTATTTCCTTGTAGGGCGGATTTTCTAGAATTCTCTTTTATGTGAATATCTTGATCTTCCTAGGGTTTCCTCGGATCCCAAACGTGTATACAAATATTTTAAGTGATGCTAAGTCCTCGGCCCATGTTTAATACTGGCCCATGAGTCCGAGGTCGTCAGGCCCAAAGTCTGGCGATTTCTTACCCCATCAGTTGCCCCCTTCACCCTATGATCCGTCAAGTCCTTAAGTGGTCGGATCACTAGGGTGACGATTAAATATAACTGGGCATGACGATCAAGGATTGCTAATGGTGACGGTTAAAACTATGACGTTCCTAGATGGAACACGTTGACGGATGAAGATTAACGAAGTTGACGGCTCCATAAAGGGTACGATCCGTGGGCGCGTGTTACCAGGCTGTCACATTAATGAAGCTGGCTACGTGTCATTCTTGGATTGGATGGTGTATCGGATCGAAGCGTCGCTTCGTCTTCCGTGCATTTCACATATATAAAGCGCCCCTCTCTTCCCTCATTTCCAACATTTTCAGCAAGAAATCGTTGTCAGAGCAGAGTCGTCAGCCTTGTCAGAACACTCCATTGAGAGTTATACCCGTCGGATATTTCATCCGTCAACCACTCTTCGCATTATCTGGTAAGTGCTTCATCCTTGTTTTTCATAATCACCATCATTATTATTTTTTACGTACATTGCGTCTACATTTTTGTCAAACCTTCACACCCGTCGAACATATTAGACCCGTCAGTCTTAGGTTTTATCGTCAATTTGTAGGAAATGTCTAGTGCGTCAAGTAACCAGTCGATGGTCCGTGACGGGACGGAATACGAGGAGGTATACCCGTCCAGTCATAAAGACCAAGAGAGTCCTGGCGAAGATAGGAGTCCGTCTGCTTCTTCTTCATCCTCAACAGATGAGGATATGGAGATGGTTGAAGAAGAGGGCTCTTCTAGTGACGACGGGGATCAAGCATTGGGACCCGTTGTTGGTGCTGGTGGACTTAGAGAGTTCATCATGCTACCAGAGTGGACGGTGCACAAATTCACATCCGTCATCAAGGAGAGACACTTCAGTACTATTAGGACAAACTTCCAGATTCCAGACAACATTCCCATCCGTCTACCATATATGTCGGAGAAGTGTTACTACGAAGGCGTAGAAGGTGTCGGAGTGTACGAGCAGATGCTGAAGGCAGGACTTCGGTTTCCGCTAAGTACACTTCATAGAGAACTCTTACATTACCTAGGATTGTCTGTCACCCAGATATTTCCAAATGCTTGGAGGGTCTTCATAGCGATGGAAATCCTCTATGGAGCAATGACGAATGGAGAAAGGAGATTGACGGTCCGTGAGTTCCTTCACTGTTACCGTCCAGATGAGATTGATAGATCAAAGGGGATGTATAGTTTTGCTAGTCGAAGCCCTCTGTTGAAGGTCGTCTTCGAGACTCCCGACTCAAATAGAGATTGGAAGAGTCGTTACTTTTTTCTAGAGGGTAACACGTGGATGAACCGTCCAGGAGAGACGGAGTACCTGCCTGTTGACACAACTTGGGGAGTTATAAACCCTTCACGTATGTACCCGCCTAAATGTTATAATTCTTTCCTAACCTTTTATTATAAGTTCCATAACCGTCTATTTTTTTTTGCAGGTAGACGGCGTCCACAGGTTAGTGTCGAGGAATTTGGTTTCCTTGAAAGGATCTTCCAGAAGACTAAGCCGGAGGAAAGGACCTGGGCCAAGTTAGTGAATCCAAAGACAATACACTGGTATTGTGACGATCCAGAACCTACCCGCGAGGCCATTGTATACGACGAAAGAGTACACAGACGTAAGTCCGTCAACCTTTACTCTTAAAATTAGTCTTCAATTTGAGTAAATATCTTCACCCGTCCTGTATTTGTAGAAATGGACGACGCAAAGAGAAGGGCAATGATAAAATCACTAGCCGTCGAGCAAAAGAAGACGGGTGAGGTTGTGGTTCCCAAGGTGCCGGGGTCATCGGCTAAGAGGAAGCAGCCACCGAAGTCTGACCGTCCACACAAACAGCAGAAGGTTCCATTGGAACCCGTTGTGGGCTTGATGGCTGAGGGTGACAAGACCGTCACCCTAGCTAAACATGGATCCAGTAAGGGCTTAATGCAGGCCCCGCCCGTCAACGAGGAGAAGCCCTCTCCCCTTCTCCGTGACGACTCGAAGTTTGCTTTGGAGAAGCTTTCGTCGATAATTTCCGCAGAGGATTACGAGGATCTGGGGAATCATTCGACGAAGGCAATGGGGGAGACGGGGTTATTCGCCGTTGCATAGGTAACATTTTTTATCCGTCATTGTATGTCCATCCACTCTTCTAAGTTTTCTACTTAACACCCCTTTTTAACTTTGTTTATTTCAGTCCTTGGTTATGATGAAGGGCTTGATGGACCGCTGCCTCAACCGTGAAGCGGCTCTGGAACGTGTACGGGCAAAAGCTGAGCAGACGGAGGAGGAGCTTGGTCAACTGCATAAGTGGAAGTCCACAATGGAGAAGAAGTTCGACCTGTCTGAGAAGACCAGGAAAGAGCTTGAACAGAGGACGGAGGAAGCTGGGAAGGCCTTGAAGGGTAAAGAAGATGAGATAAAGGATTTGAAGAAGAAACTTCGTCAGGCCAGGGAGGATGCTGTCAATGAGTATCGCGACTCTGAGGCTTTGTTGAAGGAGCTGGGGGGATCGTTCCTTCAAGGCTTTGACGATGCACTCCGTCAGATAAAAAAGGCCTACCCAGATCTGGACGTGTCCATGATAACCGTTAGTGATCAAGATCAGACATCTGCTCTACCCGTCGCTTCAGAAAATACGGACGACCTTTTTGTAGAAGACGCTATTCAGGGTGACGGAGAGTCTGTTCCGTCGAAGGATGTCCAAGTCGCTGAGCCGAAGAAAGTAGATTAATTTTCATGTAACTTACATTTAGGATGATCCGTCCCCTTTTGGCTTTATTTATTTATTTTAAGTACAATCCGTCCTCTTTTTCTTGTATTAAACATTTGCCTTCTCGGCTTTTTGTTAGCTTATTAATGCTTACTTTTTATGCTTTCTATTGTCGTATGGAACCCGTCCACATTGCAGACTTATTATTTTTTGTGTTTGATTGATCTGTCCAATTGGATGATATATTATCCGACCATGTGGATGGTCCGTCAACATTTCAACATCCCGTTATCTGCCCATTTTTTGGGCTTATGATCTTTGTTTGCCATTTTGGGTGATCCGTCCATTTTATGGATAGATTTCCCATCAGCTTTATCGACCCGTCACCTTTGAGGCACGTTTTTACTAACTTAATGATCCGTCCATTTTGTGGACTTGGGATTTTATTCACCTCTTCGGTGATCCGTCTAATGTGTGGACAAGTTCACATCTTGTAAATGATCCGTCCACTTTGTGGACCGCTAATCGTATTCCTCGTTTTTGATGGTTCGTCCATTTCGCGGAGGAAACTTTAACAATGTTTAAGTGATCTGTCCACTTTTCTTTCACGCTGTTGGTGTTCCGTCCATTTTGCGGACTTTATTTTATATCCGTCCATCTTGTGGACTTCAAGTGAACATCCTTGTAGGATGATCCGTCCATTTTGTGGACTTTATTTTATATCCGTCCATCTTGTGGACTTCAAGTGAACATCCTTGTAGGATGATCCGTCCATTTTGTGGACTTTAAGCCGTCATCCTTTTGGATGACCCGTCCACCTTGGGGATTTTATTTTGTATCCGCCCATCTTGTGGGCTTCAAGTGGATATCCTTGTAGGATCATCCGTCCATTTTGGGGACTTTATTTTATATCCGTCCATCTTGTGGACTTCAAGTGAACATCCTTGTAGGATGATCCGTCCATTTTGTGGGCTTTAAGCCGTCATCCTTTTGGATGACCCGTCCACCTTGGGGACTTTATTTTGTATCCGCCCATCTTGTGGGCAAATTGTAATAACACATCCATGTAGAAAATCAAAATTGTATCTGATTGTTATTTTTAATAGAAATGTGTAAAGGAAAAGTGCCTGCCCCCTTGGGCTTAAAAAGGCACGACAATATTGTATCAAAAAATGGCTAAAGAAAAACTAGTAATTCAAAAAATTAAGGAGAACTGGTTGCTGTTCGCCGCGTTACTATTACTGGTAGTATTTCCTCAAATGCTCGGCATTCCATGGATGTGGCAGCTTCTCTCCGTCTGTTGTCTCAAGGTGGTAGGTCCCCTTCCTTTTCCATGATGTAACTCTATAAGGTCCTTCCCAGTTGGGGCCGAGTTTTCCCTGTGCAGGGTCTCTAGTTGCACCCATGACCTTCCTGAGTACGAGGTCCCCTACTTGGAAGTCTCTGTGTCGGACCCGGGAGTTGTACTGTCTGGCCATGTGATCCTGGTATCTAGCAATCCTTTGCCCTGCAGTTGACCTAACCTCATCTAACAGGTCAAGCTGTAGCCTCATGGTTTCGTCATTCCTGCTCTCGTCATGGTTGTGAACCCTGTAGGTCGTGAGCCCAACTTCTGCTGGGATGACCGCCTCGCTCCCATATGTTAGTCGGAATGGCGTCTCTCCTGTTGGTGTCCTCGCCGTTGTTCTGTATGCCCATAGTATGCTTGGCAATTCTTCGGGCCATATGCTCTTAGCCCCCTCGAGCCGAGTTTTGATAATCTTTAACAAGGATCGGTTCGTGACTTCAACCTGGCCATTAGCCTGAGGATGGGCGGGTGATGAGTAGTGATTTTTTATACCTAGCTATGTGCAGAAGTCCCGAAAGTGGCCGTTGTCGAACTGCCTCCCGTTGTCGGAGACAAGGATTCTAGGAATACCAAACCTGCATACGATGCTCCGCCAGACAAAACTTCTAATGTTCTTCTCTGTAATGGTGGCCAAGGCTTCCGCTTCTACCCATTTTGTGAAGTAGTCAATGCCCACTACCAAGAACTTCAGCTGCCTTACCGCCGTTGGGAAAGGTCCCATGATGTCTAGTCCCCACTGAGCGAACGGCCATGGAGCCGTCATAGGGGTTAGCTCCTCAGCTGGCTGTCCGATAGCATTGCTGAACCTCTGGCACTTGTCGCAGCTCCTAACGTAAGACTCGGCATCCTTCTGCATGGTTGGCCAATAATACCCAGCTTGTAGCAGTTTGTGCACCAATGACCGTGATCCAAAATGGTTCCCGCATATCCCTTCGTGTACTTCCCTCATTACATAGTCTGCCTCTTCGGCACCCAAGCATCTCAGATATGGACGGGAAAAACCTTTCTTGTACAGTATGTCTCTTATCAAGATGAACCTTGCCGCCTAGACCTTCAGCTTCCTTGCTGCCTCCTTCTCGTCTGGCAGTATCCCGTCCTTTAAGTATGAAATTATCTGTGTAGTCCAGTTACTTTCGGAGCGTATCTCCTGCATGTTGCCGGGGTCTATTAGTGGAGAAAGTTGGACAAAAGAAAGTACATTACCCGGTGTTATCATATGTTCTGCTGAAGCGGTTTTGGCTAGCCGATCGGCGAGTTCATTTTCTCCCCTGGGGATTTGGACGATCTTAGCTTCCAGCCCGTTGATTCTCGCCCGTACTCGATTAAGATATCTCCTCAACCTTTCACCCTTGCATTCATAATCTCCGTTTACTTGGTTGGTCACGACCTGAGAGTCACAGTAAATGACTACGCTTTCGGCTCCGGCGGCTATTGCTAGGTCGAGTCCTGCCAATACTGCTTCGTATTCTGCTTCATTGTTGGTGGTGGGGAAGTTGAGACGGACCGTACATTCGATCTTGTCTCCTTCAGGTGACAGCAATACGACGCCGGCACCCCCGGCTCGCTAGTTGGATGATCCATCGGTACATATGCTCCACTGAGGGGACCCGTCTGCCCCCTTGTCTTCGTCATGTGTAAATTCTGCTATGAAGTCGGCTACGACTTGTCCTTTAATGGCTGCCCGCGGACGGTACTTAATGTCAAACTCGCTTAATTCTATCGCCCACAGCGTCAGTCGGCCTGCAGCTTCAGGATTACTTAACGCCCTTCGCAATGGTTTGTCGGTCATTACATTCACGGTGTGGGCTTGAAAGTAGGGCTTGAGCTTTCGGGCCGCCGTGACTAATGCAAAAGCGAGTTTCTCCATAGGTGTGTATCTTTCCTCGGCACCGCGGAGTGCCCGACTGGCGTAGTATACGGGCTTTTGTATCCTCTCCTCTTCCCTAATTAATGCGGCGCTGACTGCGGCGGGGGAGACAGCCAAGTAGAGGAAGAGCTCTTCGCCTTGTTGCGAGGGACTCAGTAGGAGTGGTGAAGATAGATATGCTTTCAGCTCATCGAATGCTCGCTGACACTCGTCCGTCCATTCGAAAGACTTTTTTAACGTGCGAAAGAAGGGCAAACACTTGTCCGTGGCTCTCGACATGAATCTATTCAATGCCGCTATCTTGCCGTTAAGGCTTTGTACCTCCTTCACATTTCGCGGCGGGGCCATCTCTAGTATGGCTCGGATCTTATCCGGGTTAGCCTCAATCCCCCTCTGAGATACCATGAATCCTAGAAATTTCCCTGCCGTTACGCCGAATGCGCATTTTTCCGGATTGAGCTTCATGTTATAGGATCGAAGCGTATCAAAGGTTTCCCTAAGATCTTCCAGGTGGTCTTCCTCCCTTCGGCTCTTTACTAGCATGTCATCGACATAGACCTGGACATTCCTCCCGATTTGTTGCGCGAACATCTTGTTCATCAGTCTTTGGTATGTTGCCCCCGCATTCTTCAGGCCGAATGGCATCACTTTGTAACAGAAGAGTCCTTGGCTAGTCACGAACGAAGTCTTCTCTTGATCGGCCTCGTGCAAGCGGATTTGGTTATAGCCCGAGAAAGCGTCCATGAAGCTTAGTAGCTGGTGTTGAGCCGTCGAGTCTACGAGGACGTCGACCCTTGGAAGGGGATAGCTATCTTTGGGACATGCTTTGTTAAGGTCGGTGAAGTCCACGCACATCCGACACTTGCCGCTCGCTTTTTTCACCATTACTGCATTTGCCAGCCAATCGGGATAATAGACTTCCCTAATGAAGCTTGCCTCTTGGAGTTTGCGGACCTCTTCTGCTATTGCTTGATCTCGTTTCGGGGCGAACACTCTCTTCTTCTGTCGGACGGGTGGAAAGGAGGGCAGTACATTCAACTTATGTACCATGACCGAGGGATTGATTCCTGGCATATCGTCATGACTCCAAGCGAACACATCCTGATTGCTCCTCAAGAAATCTATGAGCTCTTGATGGATTGAGGGCTTGGCAAGCGTTCCGATCTTGGTTGTCCTGTCTGGATTGGAACTGTCGAGAGTTATGTCCTCTAGCTTCTCTGTTGGCTCTGCTACCGTTCTGTGCTCTTCTATGTTTAAGGCCTGGATTTGATCTTCCATCTCCATCATAGCTACGTAGCATTCCCGTGCGGCTACCTGACTTCCGCAAAGCTCTCCTACCCCATACTCCGTCGGAAACTTGATCATCAGGTGGTAAGTTGATGTTACCGCCTTCCACAAGTTGAGCGTAGGTCGCCCAAGGATAGCATTATAGGCGGACGAGCAATCGACCACCAAGAATGACACGTTCCTGGTGATTTGTTGGGGGTAATCTCCTACCGTCACTGATAACGTGACCGAGCCCAAAGGGAATACTCGGCTTCCTCCGAAACCAACGAGCGGGGCGCTTGTTGGTATTAACTGCTCCTTGTCAATCCTCATTTGCTGGAACGCCGGATAGTACAAGATATCGGCTGAGCTGCCGTTGTCAACCAACACCCGGTGCATGTTGTAGTCTCCTACCCGCATGCTGACAACGAGGGCATCATCATGTGGATGGTGTAAGCGCCGTGCATCCTCTTCTGAGAACCCGATGATGGGGCCTTCCATCCTTGCTATCTTTGGGACGGTGCCCGTCAATTGGACACTCTGTACCATCCGGAGGTATGTTTTGCGAGCCTTTTTTGATGATCCGGCCGCAGCTGTTCCTCCGATTATCATCCTTATGTCCCCTAATGGGGGTCTTGGTCGCTCATTTTCTCGGCGGGGGTGTTGTTCCTGTGGGGGTTGATCCGTTCTCTCCTTGCTGACGAACTTCTGCAGCTTTCCTTGTCGGATAAGGGCTTCAATTTGCTGCTTCAAGTCGTAGCACTCGGCTGTGTCGTGACCATGGTCACGATGGAAGCGGCAATATTTGTCTCTGGATCGCTTGTTGGGATCGCTCTTCAGCTTTCCCGGAAACGTCAGGGCCCCTTCGTCCTTAATTTGCATTAGGACTTGGTCTATCGGAGCGGTTAACGGGGTGAAACTTGTGAACCTTCCGCCCATGGGTTTTGGACGTCTCTCCTCCCTTCGGTCTCCCATCTTTCCTCTCTTCCGCCCCTGGTCCTGTCGGGGGTCTTCTTGTCTGTCTCTTTTCTTGGGTCTATCTTCTCGGGCTAATAGTGCGTCTTCAGCGTTCATATATTTGGTGGCCCTGTAAAGCACCTCTGACATGGTCTTTGGGTCGTTTTTGTATAGGGAGAACAAAAACTTACCCCCCTTCAACCCATTCGTGAAGGCCGCTACTAGTATCTTGTCGTCGGCTTTGTCGATCGAGAGCGCTTCTTTATTGAAGCGTGATATGTAGGCCCTTAACGTCTCCTCTTCTCGTTGCTTGATATTCATTAAACAAGCCGTGGATTTCTTATACCGATGTCCTCCAATGAAGTGCGTAGTAAATTGAGCGCTTAGCTCCTTGAAGGTGCTGATGGAGTTGGGTGCTAGCCGGCTGAACCAGATCCTTGCTGCGCCTTTTAGGGTTGTAGGAAAGGCCCTGCACATAATCGCGTTTGCCACTCCCTGAAGGTGCATTAGGGTCTTGACGGTCTCTAGGTGATCTAGAGGGTCCTTGACTCCGTCATAACTATCCATATTTGGCATGCGGAACTTACTCGGCAGGGGGAAGGAGTTGACGGTTGTCGTAAATGGCGAGTCAGTCCGGTTGACAAGGTCGTCAAGATCACTGGACACTCGCCCCTTTAGGGCGTTCATCATTACTTCCATCTGTTCCTTCATCGCCTGCATCTCCGCGATAATGGGTGGTGGAGCCGTATCCATCAGGGAAGGGATGCTAGTATCCCGTCGCACTGGTCTGCTCGGAGCGTTGCTCTCCTGTGGTCCTCCATGATTTCTCCTTTCGGCGCTGGTCCCTTCTTGATCCGCTCCTTGGTTATTGACCGCCGCATTCTTTTGGTTCAGCTGTTCTTCTAGGTCGTGGTTTTGTTTGGTGAGGCGCTTCACGGCTGTAGCGAGCATCCTGACCTGTCTCTCAAGAGCAGTCGTAGGGGCTTCTTCCTCTTGAACGTCGTTAGTGGTTGCCATTGAGCGAGTGAGTACCATGTAACTCTTTTGTCTAGGAAGCGATAATGTGCTACGTTTCCCACAGACGGCGCCAACTGATGATGCCGAAAATATCACCAATAGGTCACACCGCACTCGCGACTCAAAGCGAACCTGCACAACAAGAACAATCGAAAGAAAACCTTTTGAGAGCACCAGTGTGGTGCCGGCCCAATACTCTCCGAAGGTCAAGTTAGAATTTTTCTCACAACTCTAGAGTGCTAGAGAGGGTAAATTATGCGTACCTTTCTTCGCGAGGCTATCAGGGCTTTTTATAGTAGTGGAGAGTCGACTTTTCCTTCTTGGAGTCCAAGTCCTTTCCATATGGGACTCTACTTCTAACAATCCTAGGCGTGATGGACAAGTATTTCCTTGTAGGGCGGATTTTCTAGAATTCTCTTTTATGTGAATATCTTGATCTTCCTAGGGTTTCCTCGGATCCCAAACGTGTATACAAATATTTTAAGTGATGCTAAGTCCTCGGCCCATGTTTAATACTGGCCCATGAGTCCGAGGTCGTCAGGCCCAAAGTCTAGCGATTTCTTACCCCATCAGTTCTACTACCCGGTGAAGGACAAATACCAGACCAACCCCAACCAAATTATCCAAATCCCAACTTTATCCACCACCGTGAACGACCCAGATTCCCAAATCAGAAGTTGGTTTTGTGATTGTGGGGTTCCATTATCGAATCAAAATGTTACAAATGAAAAGGGTAAAGAAAATTCAAGAAATTGAAAATACATTCACATGGAGTTAGTCACCATTTCTATCTAGTTTCCAATATGTTGTCTTCTGTCCAAAGCTGAACCCATTGAGAATACAGTAAATCAAACAGGGCAGGGAGACAATAATTCCCAATCCTGCAATTGCCTAACGTAGATAGGGTACTAATGCACTACTTTACCCCTAACATCCAAATAATCACTAACCCTAGCATGTTTGTTAGCTGCAATTTGGAAAGGATCATAAACTAACGTAAACTAACCAATTAAAAGACTTGTT
The DNA here is from genome assembly GCA_036321655.1 of Quercus alba. Lineage (NCBI taxonomy): Eukaryota > Viridiplantae > Streptophyta > Magnoliopsida > Fagales > Fagaceae > Quercus > Quercus alba. Next base: position 14,117,753 of record CM070302.1, on the reverse strand, counting down.
CCCACACCATGCATCAAGCCATATACCCTCACCCTCATGCCATCCCCAATTTTAAATCAAATAAATTTATAAGACTCCCAAAACCTGCTCTTATTCCTTTCCACAGTCCCACTCCGTGTGGAAATTCTACTCCGTCTGTAGTCCACTGGGAATCTTACTCATATTTAATTCTCAGAAGGCATCTCCACAATTGGTCATTTCCCTGAGTAAAGCACCATATTCACTTATCCAACAATGCAAAGTTGAAGGAGCTTAAATTTTTAAAGCAGACCAGAGCGGCCAGTGTGACAAGTTGAACAGTGAACTGGGACCTAGACTGGTATGGTCCACATTAAAAAAGCAGGAAAAAATTGGAAGGGCTCAAAACCAGTCAAACCGCTTCCTGGTTTTGAGCAGTTTGATTAGTTTTGGCCCCTTTTTTAATTACTAAATTTTTTTATTCTCTTACAAAAGAAAATGTTGTATATTATTTTTTTGATAAGTAACAATCTAATATATATATATATATATATATATATAAATAACCCTTATATGTTAGGTTTACACATAAACTAGCCCAACATTAAAAACTAAAGAATGTCAGGCCCTTGCAAAAACTAAACAATGTATTCATGTTTGAAATTCTTGATGGAGAGGTATTTATTGAGGAGGAAGTATAGTATCCCCTTTCATTTCAATCTGGGACTTTCAATAAGTCTTTCTTACAAAACAATAAGTCCCTCATTGATTTTGACTTGTTTTTATTTTTATTTTTTTAAATTGGTAAGTTATAGGTGCACCCAATGGGAATCCAAGATTGAAAAAAAAAAAAAGATATTAAGAAGGCTTGTAGTAATAAAGGAGCCACTCTTTTTCTGTCTTTCATTCTAGAGAAGAAAAGTTCCAAATTTAGCATGATATTTTTTATTTTTTATTTTTTTTGATATATAACGTTAGAACTTTTTATTAAAGAATAGCCAACCCAAGTACACTGAAAATGTACTACAGTGGCATGAATATTTGCATGATAATTATTTGGAATCTATTATTTGCATGATAACTAATGAGCATTGTTTGAAATTATATGTTTACTAGATGGAAGGGGCCGAAGAGCACGACAGAGCATGCGACACATGTGCTAGTTGCGTATCGTGCGTCACTGTCGAGTATACGGGCACACCAGGTATTCTACCGCTTCATGTCACAAGGATATAATTCTCTATTTTATTTTGGTTTTGACTTTCTAGGGTTGTCAACTACTGCATGTGTATAGTTAATAATGTAACTTTGGTCGATTAGACCATAGATATACAAGGCATTAGTTACGAATTCCGGAAGAAGGTGGGCAATCACTATAAAGTACCTTCATTAGTAATTTTACACTAATTTGATTCCACATATATTTAGCTGTGTACGCTTAAATTTTCTTCCTCGGTTTTAGCTAGTGCAACCAGTAGTATCTGGGTGCATCTTACCATGTCAATTCCAATAAGAGGGGGAAATAGAATAAGAAGGGGAAATAGGTCAAGAATGTCTTACGATTTTTAGTGAAGTGGTTCTTCAATGGTCTTATACATGTGTGCTCACATTGAGGATTGACACAAATAAGTACGTATTTCACTTGTTAAGAAAAAGTATCGGCACACCCAAATATGCTTTAACATATGATCATTTGCTACTAATTAAACAGCTGCATCCTGAATTAGCTAAACTTTGTGAAACAATTAAAATTTTGAATGCTACTGCAACTCTAGGCTTATGTCGACATTGCCTCAACAAGTCAAACATGGTGGTCAAGTTGCAGAACCTTGACTTGATAAAAAGGAAAATGAATCAGAACAAAAGGCGAGTAAAATTCATCAAGAACAAGACAGGATAGCTATAAAGAAAAGTAAACAACTTCAAAACTTTTGCTCATCAGAAACCAAACACCCACTACCCATGTCTTGTGAACCAACACAAAAGAAACATTTTTGGATAGGATCACTCTGCTAAAAGCATCAATCAAAGAGTAGTGAGCAGTGCTCCTTTTCTAGTTGTCGCGAGAATAGCATTAGCTTGATTCGTCAGCAACCTCCAAACATATTACTCAAATACAGTTAATCAGTGAAGAAGTGGCTTCAATAATACACAATTTGATTCTTTGATGAGGTCATGACATAATCTAGTGGGGCAATGGATCATAAAGTCTCAACATTAGGTCCTTCTGAAAAGTACATTTGGGTGCAGCTAAGAAAGCATGGGAAGAGAAAAAAAAAAAAGTGATTCTGATCTAACTATTTATTAGTATATATATTTATATATAGTCATATCCTTAATTTGGTAACCAGAATCTTCTTAACTGCCAATCTTAATTAAGGTTCTAAAGACAACTTAATTTCTCACCTCCTAACCATTGGTGTTTTCTTGCTTCCACCAGCAATTGTTGCTAATATAACTTCAAAAAGAAGTTAAGACCACCCTTTTCATTTGTTCAATGCTTGTGGTTTCAAGAAGATCAATCTGTTCTAGTCCTTTTTGATCCTTTTTCCTTTTACAAAAACAACAATCAAGCATTAGTTTCAAAATTTTTGGGTTGGTTCTAGATATACTCAACAAATTAGTCAGGTCGACCATATGAACTCTTTTTTGCTGGTCATTTTATTGAATCGAAATCATACTATTTGTTACCTTACTTCCTTAATGGACATATCAAAGTTTACAACTTCTATTAATGTCATTTTTGTCTTCCTCTATCTTTTTTTACTTCCCAACTTGAAACAAGTCACTTGTTGTAATTAGTGCATTAATCATTTTCCTCTAAAATAATGAAAGTATCTCAAACGACTTCCTCTCATATTTAAATACAAGAAAATTTCTCATGTTATTATGTGTGCAGATTTTGAATGATGTCCTTACTAGCTAGCTTTAAACCACAGTTTTATATGATCAAAATCTTCAAAAAGGTGTAAGGAAAAATACAGTTTCTCAAAAAATGAGTGCAGTTTGTTCTATAGGAAACCTAGATAACTGTGGGGAATTACTATCCACTGAAAAAGTTGGATGTCATTGATAGAAATTTACAACCTTGACTGGTAACATAACATAATCACTGTGGTGAGTTCATATGGACTCACAACATCAGCAGAATCTAATTCATGATAAACTGTACTCCGACATATGACCAATTTCATCATGGATACCTTGTCTTTTATCTTTTATTTGGTTACAATCATAGAAATGCAAGAACCATCAATTCTTTCAGAAAGTTGAAGTGCATGATAAAGATGTAGGACACACTAGCTGAGTTATCAAAGTAGTCATCATGACAAGTACAACTAATTTGTCTTTTTTCACGTTGTCCACATATGATTGTCGAGTGATACTGTTTGCTCTAATTGAATTGCAAAGAATAATATGTTAACTCATAAATCCAGCACTATAAGAAATTCTTGGAGAAGAATTACGTTTATTTTTTATTGTGAATCAATGTCTGAGAGTCTAAATTATATATCAGGATTTTGTCAAGTCACCTTCACTTTATCCGACAAACAAATCTTTGCCAAACTCAGAGATAATCAGTGGGGAACCACATTCATGCATATCATGATTCATGACCATAAATATAAAATTATAGGAAATTCAATGATACATAAAAAGTAAGCATGCATGCTATAATTGTAGACAGATTACTGATGCCAAGTTACAGCTCGAGCCAATAAAGGAATACGTATACAGATAAGAAAATGTTTTTGATGACATGAAATAACAACTCTATCTAAGAAAGAACTCAAATCATACATAGGTATAAGGTGACAGCCATAATTAATAAGTAATTCTCTCCTTGATATATTTTCTGATTCAAGCATCATAGCTTTTTATTATGTGGCTGCCACACTGGTAGCACTCTGAGGTTCTCTTATTGTTGGCAGGCATCTTATTGTTGACCATTTCTGCAGGTTGTCTGGGAGCCCTACAGCGATGTCCTAGAGTTGTTGCCCCCATATTGCACTGCCGGTCGACAAATATGGAAAGCCGATGTGCCATTGATCTATTTTTGGATAGTAGAGGATCATCATCCCGAACGTGTCTTTCGTCAGTTCGGGATGAAGCAAGTGCCACCGGATATTGTAGATACATCCATTCATCTCCACAAAATCTCCCTCCAAGGTAAACTAGATAAGGATTGGGTGCAATAGCATGCTGTCTACATTGACCGATGGGCCCATAGAGAGGAACATATTGCTGACGCACCGGCATTGGATGGGGACACGACGTACCTTGCTGCTTACATGGAGTCGTACCGAAAGACGACGAGATGGTACATTACACGCAACTCGGCGTATTGGGAAATCATGGTAAGGCAACAATTCGATGCTTCTTTTATGGATTGACAATATATGTGTGTTGTTCCATGCATTATGAGAATTTAAGTTTTATAGAGCCATTGGATCAATATTTTGATATTCATTTTAGAGAACATTTTCATATTCATTAGGGTATATTTATTTATTTTTAGGTTTGACAAATTGTTTTTGAACATGCGGTAATGAGTACCAATTAGTTATGGATACTTTAAAGTACCGTCCCTAGCTAGCTTGGTGTTTTCCTCGGAAAACCCAGTCCATATCTTGCAAAAGTTGATTGAATTACACAGAATTGTAGAATTTTTTTTATCATAATGGGCTGCCTAAAAAAGTTCTTGAGAGAGAGAAGAGGAAGAAAGTAACCTAATCTTTTTTCCCCCTTCTTTTGAGATAAAAATTCTACATGAACCTAATTTAAGTGTAGTAAATTTGTGGAGTGACCATCACACCAAGAGTGTGTAGTGGTAAGTTACTTGGTCATGTTAATTTACTTAAATTTTGTCAAATAACAGTGAATCAAACTTGCATTTTAAATTAGTGACTCATGATAGAATTTAAGAATTAATCATTGGCTTTTTCCTAGCTAGGAGCTCATTGATGTGGTTGTTGTAATATCACCCCACTTAGTTTTCCATATGAAATTTGCCCTAAAACTGAGATTGGTAGAGGCATGGTATGGTCACAAAAGTATTGAGCCACACTATATAAGTGGAGTAGTCTCATTGAATTAGTATAACCGGGTTGGGTTTAGCACATCTATGGATTATCATAAATTTGGGTTTGGTCCATAGACAAAGAGAATATGATATTGCAACACGATTGGGATTATGGCCAGCCCTGTTCCTCATAGTTAGGGCCCAACCCATTATTAGTGAATATGCAAACAAAATGTTAATGCTGTTGTCAAACAAGTAAAGCCTTCTCTGGTTCCTTAAGATTGTCTTTTGTCTTGTTTCTTCATTTAGTTTTTAAAGACATTGCAATAGTGTGCGATACCTTGGAATATTGTAAAAATGATAATTGCAAGTAGGATTAGCTCTTTCAATATCTTATAGATCGCAATGCTTTTTTCACGGGTACGCATAACCCCAAATTTGGTGAGTGTTAGTCTCATTAAATATTAATAGTATATAATTTCAACGACAACCTATTTGGGGGACAATAAAAATTATATATATTTAAATTATTTGTTAAAAAAAGAAAAAGATAAAACAGATTTAGTGCTGTGGACTTAAAGGCCTAGTGTTGCACAACACAAAACTAAACTAAGAAGTTTTAACGGGACTCGTTTATTTCGCAGGTTGAGTCCACTGTGGAATTACTATTGCAATACGAACCAAACTCCGTAGTGTACAACCACCTGAAGAGGACGCTGGATCTTGTCGGAGAGATGAGCCGAGCGGCATTGGAGAATGCGTATGCCACGGTGACTGAGGCGAGCACACAGGCCACAGGCCGTGGTGGGGGAGGTCGTGGGTCTAGAGGGCGTGGACGCAGTGGAGGTCGTACATACAGTGGAGGTCGTGGAGGTGGTCACGAGGATGACGATGTCTTGGGTAACTTCCAACTCTAATACCTTTAATTCTTACTGACTTTAACTTCTACTACTTTCAGTTGTAATTTATTTAGAGGACATATTATAGTAGCAAAGTATATATTGTTTGGTAACTAGTTTTTAGTGTTAATTTTCACTTCCTTCTCATAATTATGGTATAATTAGTAGCGTTACAATGTTCTGCCAAACTTTAAATATTAAGACTAAGCACTTTAAATATTAACCAATGGGAATAAGCACTTTTTTCTTCCAAGCGATATATATATGTATTGAAATGTAAGACATGCAAACTTGTTTCATTCATTCCTTATCAACTACAATCACAATACTATTATCCACTTTTAACATATACACATCAATGCTAATATATTATGCTTATGTATGAAAACAAAAGTCCAGCAAAATCATTTTTTCATCGTTTAAAGCACAGACCACTATGGATGCCAATGTAATTCCTTTTAAAAATATTGCTACGTGACCATGAACATAAAATTAGCATTATATGAGGAAATTCAAAGTTGTGATCACACTATGAGGTTCATAAAATTAGAGTTTAAAAAATAGTAATAATAACAATGATAGAGTATAAACAAGTAAACAAAGCTGGACTTTGTAATTCAAAGGTTTTGTTTTATAAATTTTATTATTATAGTTAATTTAATATGCCAATAATGAATTAAAAACAAAGTTTTATTAGATTTTACCAACAAAACAAGGTTTATATGTAACTCGTCTAGGTGGCATAAGTATTAGTTTTATTGGGAAGGGTTTACACTAGACAATAGTTATTGGATTCTATGAATGACATGCACTAGGTGCGGGTCAAGCGATTGCTTACGCATTTGGCCCTTGTCTTGTAGGGTTTACACTTTACAATAGGGTTTACACCGTATTCACTTGGCCCTTGGTTACACTTCACATTTTGAATCTTCTGTTAGAAACAATGTTTTATTATTATTGTATCAGCTTTGTAACTGCTATGTGTTTTAAGGTCTGCTCTACCTTTGTTTTTGGACTTTGTTGTCTTCCATTCTCAGTTAAATGAATATAGAGTGTTGAAATAAAGAAAAAACAAAAAAACAAAAACAGTGAGAGAGATTTTTATGAACATTTTGTAATAATTGATAGTGGAAGTAATATTTCTCCAGTCTCAGTCAAAAAATTTTTCCATCCTAAAACGCCAACTTCATTTCTTAAATGTTATTGTTAAAGTTGAAATAATTATTGTATGAAAAAATTGGCTTTTGCCCTTTTCAAAAAAACAATCTAGCATTTTACCGTATTTTCCAAATTAATTAGGAAATGCCCCTCTGTTTAAACTCGATTTTCTGAAAATCAAGTTAAGCTCTATAGTGACGTTTTTTAGGATTCTATAGTGACGTTTTAAGGACCTATAGTGGCGTTTTGTAATCCGATTTCCATGAAGTCGAGTTATATGTAACAAAAAGAGAAAAAAATTGCATGTAACTCGACTTCATGGAGATTGGATTATAAAATGCCACTATAGTTCCTTAAAACGTCACTATAGGATCCTTAAAAATGTCACTATAGGGCTTAACTTTGTTTTAGAGAAAATCGAGTTTAAAAAGAGGGGTATTTTCCTAATTAATTTGGGAAAGACGGCAAAATGCTAGATTGTTTTTTTGGAATGGGCATTTGCCCATTTTCTCTAGCTTGGGGCAAAATATGATACTGCCATTGCAAATGGAAAAGCATTCAATCAGAATACAGAGTAAGAACACTGGACCAGAAAAGAAAGCAACCATGAGGCTTCATTTTGTATGATTGGTTGTGTGCATGTGAGTGTGTATATGAGAGGTCTCATGCACCCAAATTAAGCGAGTTTAAAGGGTCAAATGCCATTGAATCATATCTAGGCTACAAATAGTAAGACATTTTATGACTCAATCCCTTGTGGTTATCTTAATAAATGCAACTGTTTTTCTGTAGATGATGAGGCGTTGGAGGGCGACTGGGGCATGTACATGGATGGTGTCGGGTCATCGCGATGCACGTCTGACGCTGCTGCCCAGCCATCCCACCCCCCTGGCCATGAGAATAGTGCAGAACACACATCCTCTGCCCAAGCTGGCCCTCGGTCCCCACCACCCACTCAGCTGTCTCCCCCATTGTTTTTCGACTCTGCCCATGACGGTGGCTGTATATTTGTACCCACCCCTGGCCGACCGACACCACCTGTAGTTCAAGCTGAGCCCACCCAGGACCCTTCACTTCCTAACCCTGACGAACCGGCTGCACAGATCGAACAGATACAGGGTAAGAATATAGTGCCGGTACATGGGTTGCGAAGATCACTCCACACTAACATACATCCCCCTGGTTGTGGGACCGGTGACGGTAAATAACATGATTTATGGAAACATGGAAGCTATCCATAGACTGTGCATAATTATAAAAGACATATAAAACTCATAAAGGAATTATTACTATGTCATTATATGTCCTAGTCTTCTATTTTCATAATGATAAAGTAATTATTTGCATGGCTAGGAAGGCATCTTTCTTAACTGCTACATGTTCATCAGATTGTTCAGATTAACAATCCTGTGCTTAGTTTGCATTATATTTTATTATTTAGGCAGTGCACCTTCATGCTATGTAAACTGTTTATCATTTACCTTAATAGAATGTCACAGGACTTGCATGTGATGTTGTGTGCTTTAAGTGATGATCATACTCAGATCAAACATTTTCTGATAATTAAATTAAGCATAGGGAATGTGTGCATTCAAGTAATGTGTGATCCCTTTGAATTTCAGGTAAGACGAGACTGGCGAAGGCAGTTGTGAGGAAACGAAAAGATCGTTGAGCCGTTGATGATGTGGAGCTTATGGGGGTAAAACCTTGCCCAATATCTGGACTTTTTAATTTATTTTAGTTTTTAAGGTTCAATTTCGATAATTACAATTCACAACAAAAAAAAAAAAAAAAGAGAAAATAAATGTCCTCATTATTAGACAGTTGGGATTTATCTTGGCTATAAAAGGAAGATGTTACTTTTAAGCAACTGAATTATGCTTCTCCTCTGTCTAGATATACATAAGTCCAGCATGGCTTGGAAATTGAATTTGCTTAGTTATGTTTATGCTTCTCCTCTGTCTAGATATACATAAGTCCAGCATGTTTATGACGTACAGAATTTGGTTAGTTATGTTTCTGTTTATAAATTTCCTTCCTTGCTTTAAGCTTTCTTTGATGTGTAAGAAAGTGATGGAAAAAAGGTGTCCTGCACATCACATTATTATTATTAAAATCTGCCCTGCACATCAAATTAGACCTATGATATTTGGACACAAACACAACACAACTGTCTTGTTTCAGCTTGGACATAGAATGTTAGACACAACTGTTAGAGACAGCAACTTGTTAAATTTCAGACCATGCATATGTCGCTGGACCAGCATACTTGGTACAAAGACAAGGCATTTCTTTTTCGTGATTGGGTCAATTCGATATGGTATTGTCTGTGGTTTTAGATTCATGAGGGGAACGTCATTTGAATGATTTTAGGGGACGAGCATGTTGAGTGAGGATGAGATGCATGTAGGTGAACCATTTTGTGTACAGGAATTGTTCTTGAGTCAGACCATAAATAACTTCCTTGCTTTAGGGAAGAGGAAAAGACTTGATGTAGGATGGCGTACGAGTAAGCGGAAACATAAACTGCATCCTTCCACAATCTGCCTAAACACTAAACCCTCAATGAATTGAACCAAAACCCACACAAATGACCACCCATAAAGTAAAGAAAACTTATTAATAAAAATACCATGATTGGCCATTAGTCCCCATACTCAATAATTCTATAATGGACAGTGATTTCCTCCATACCCAAGGAAATAGTGTCGGAATCTTGTGATTGTGGATTTTTGCTTGGACAAGATCATGTTGGGATATATGGCATGACTTAGGTGTGCGTAAACGTTAAGGATTTTTCTATAGTTTAAACTTATATTTTCATTTAGTTGTTGGTTTTTGTTTTTTATTTATTGATTCATATTTGGTGGCATATTTTGCAGGCTTCAGTGGTTCCTACTATTGATATTAAAAGAAACCTGACCACAATTTGTTTTTTTCTTTGTTTTTTGCACAGTAGTTGGACGACGTGTTATTGTTCATGTAATAGCTAGCGGATAAAACTTTGACAACATTTTTTGGACATAAAAGACTGACAGATTTTTGGAGAGCATACATGACAGCAGATTTTTAGAGGGCATATATGTTAACAGTTGATTTTTCGGATATGTTAGACACAGCTTTTGGAACATATTTTGTAACTAATGAAGCTACTTAAGCATGTTTATGACGTACATGAATATTTGAGTCAGCTTCGAGTTAGGTACCAATTATACCAATTATATTTGCAAAGGGTGGATATTTTCATGTGCGATGGAAAAGTTCATTTCTAGATTTTTGTATCTATGTATCTGCAAATTTGAACAAAGGCAGCTTTAGACGAATGCAATATAGTGATGATGGATGGAGATCCCACAACTGACAAATTTTAATTTATACATTAGATTTGTTGAAATTTTCCTTTTATGTGGGTCTCTTTTATAAGCAAAAGACTCTAGTGTAAATTTAGATAGTTGGGATTTGTTCAAGATGAATGCAACTTTAGCTGATGAATTACTAGTTCTTGTTCTTGTTTCTCTAGTACCTTCAGTAGTTCCTATACCCGTCATGTTACTTGGATTATTTACAAGCAATATTCACGCTCTTATTTTTGCAACTTTAACTGTGGCTTATATAGGCGAATCCATGGAGGGTCATCATTGACTAGTTTGCGTGATTTATTTTTTAAGTTTAACCCTTACGCAAAAAATGTGCGTATCGAGATAATCTGCTAAATTAGCATAATATATAAAAACTAAATAGATAAATCATATAAATATAAACTTATAAAGTATAGAAGTAATATTGAAAATACAGATTTTAGTGGTCTTCGGGAACTGCAACAAACAAAAGGGGAAGTAAAAAAAAGGAAAGAGATCGAGAAGATATTTGTCCTAAAATTCCAGTTCGGTCTATTTATCCCCCCCTAATGAACTACTATCTTTATATTGTTTTGTTCATTTAATTCCAATATTCAATATTATTACATATTTGTAATCATAATCTTAATAATAATTACGATTGTAATACTTGCAGTATTATGGTGTGCTATCTCCTACAAAAAAGATGCTCTTCATTAAAAGGTTTGAAAGGGTTTAAAGCTTAATTAAAAGTTTGGTCAATTCTTACGAAATTCATGTCTTAGCTCCATTCAGTAGTCACACATTGTATGTGCACCAGGCTGTGAGAATGCAAGTGACTGAACTTGGCAGTGTCAAGGGTGAAGGTAAAGCCTACAACCAAGCTGCATTGAGTTGGAAAGTAATAATTATATCCACTAGCTGCACATACATAATACAAACGAAAATTCCCACCCTAAAAAAATGTCGTGTTCTTTGGTTACTATATATGTCAACGGACTGATTGAACTTGGTAGCAGGTAAAGCCTACCAATTTGGTATCTCCTACAAAAAACTGGCTTAGTGAAAACTTATATAACTCGACATAAACGTAGTCGAGTATTTCTTAGTACTCGATTTCCTTGTAAGCGAGTACTAATTCACAATGGTCACCTACGGATGTCCATCCAAACTTCTCTGAACAAATGGATTGGTGTGCGACTGGTGCGTGATCGGTCAGTTTTTATAGAACTCGGCTTTAGAGATTACGAGTAATATAACTCGCTTATTCACTCATCGAGTACTTTGGGCAATTACTACTCGATCTATTTGTAAGCGAGTACTAATTTAAAACCAAGAACTGCGTCAATCCATCCAAACTTCTCTGTACAAATCAATTGCTGTTGGATTGGTGTGTGATCGGTCAGTTTTGATATAACTCGCTGATAAAGTTGTCCAGCATTTTTACTCGAATATACTTTAGCCGAGTAATTTGTGCTAAAATTCCTGCTTACCATACTAATTACTACTCGAGTATATTGTAAGCGAGTACTAATTTAAAACCAAGAAATTCCATCAGTCCATCCAATCTTCTCTGTACAAATCAATTGCTGTTGGATTGGTGTGTGATCAGTCAGTTTTGACATAACTCGGTTTTAACGATGACGAGTATGAGCAACTCGCTTATAAAGTTATCGAGTATGTTACTCGAATATGCTTTAGCCGAGTAATTTGTAATAAAATTCCTGCGTACCATTCTAATTACTACTCGAGTATATTGTAAGCGAGTACTAATTTAAAACCAAGACTTCCATCAGTCCATCCAAACTTCTCTGTACAAATCGATTGGTGTTGGATTGGTGTGTGATTGGTCAGTTTTGATGTAACTCGCTTTTGTAGTTATCGAGTGCCTTTTGTACTCGACTATATATATAGCGAGTATTGTTACTGGTTTATTTGATAACTATGTCTAGGTACCTTCCCCCCAGAAACTGAACCCTCACGCCTCTCTGAAATTCTGAATCTGAAGACTGCCTCTTCGTTTTCGTCGTCAGCCATTACTCTCTGTAAATTTTCCTTTTATCTCCTCAAAACTCCAACCCTCTTTGATGTACACAGTACACTACAAGTTCATTCTTCACTATAAAACCAAAACCCTTCAACTGAAAATGTCTCTCAAAGTCGCTATTCCCCTCAAATCCGTAGGCGACCCCTCTGATTTATCTTCTCCTCACAACCGGTATTCCAACCGATTATTTTTCTTCAGCTTTGAACCACCGAATCCAGTCCAGCAAGGTATATCCTGGTAGTCACACATTATAATTTTTGTTTTGTTTAGTTAGAAGTGAAATTGATTCATTAAAGTGTAGATGTCGTTTGCTGTGTTACTCATTATCGTAATGTCCATAGATTTGTGATGTTGATTTTAAAATAATTGGGTCTTGCTGTCTGATTTCTTTTCAAATTTCTTTGTATCTGTCATCTTCAAACAAAATATTTGTAGATCCGTTCGTTTGTGTCCATCATAATGTTTGTTTTGTTTAGTTAGTAATGAAATTGCTTCATTAAATTGTAGATTTCGTTTACTGTGTTAATCATCATCATGTCCATTTTTTAGTACTTATAGCAGACTTTGTCGTTTATTTTGTATGTTGATTTCAAAATAATTGGGTCTTGCATGGGTCATTTCAAATTTATCCATGAGTCATTTCACTTAACTTATCTTATTGTCATGCAACATAATTTGAGTTGAAAAAAGTCACAGAGAAAATGTAGGGACACAATGTTTGTGTTACAATTTTTACCATAAATTGTGAGTGTTGGAGAAAAAGTTAGAAGTTTATATGAAAGTGATAGGAAGCAAATAACAGTCTATCACATCAAAATTGTGGCACAAAAGTTATGATTCTAGAAATAACTCATAATGCAATTTATTGGGAGTAGTAGACCAAATACTTTTTTTTTTTTTTTTTTTTTTTTTTGTGTGTGTGTGCCTAAAATGTACTTTTAATCACCTTTAAATTGGACTGTTGATTTTTAGTCATTTAGGATTTTAAATCTCGACAATTATAACAATGTCAATTTATTTCTTTTCTTGTGGTCAGACACATTTTTACCATTAATGTTACTAAAAATTACATTTTCTTTCCTTATCTAAAACGATGTTGTCTTTATTAGTGTCAAGATTCTAATAGATGCTAATAGATGTTAACAAAATGTGCACAATATTATGGTTTTATACTTACAAATTTTTATAAGTAAATCGATTTAGAAGAGATCATAACAGTTAAATTATATGATGTAAATCAAAAAAAAAAGTCTAGAGACACAGAAATTGTATACCTAAAATTTCATCCTTTTTGTCTTTAGAGGGTGCTAAAGTTATATGATTCAATACTTACAAAAGTAATGTTACAAATATAACAAATTTGTCACATGTTAAATTGGTAGGTTATTATTGTTTCTCATGTTGTTTAATATTGATATTACTTTTATTATCCATTATGAACAATATGCCATGTCATACAATTGTAAAATTTATTATGAATTTTAGTATGTCTACATACTTATTGTATTAGTCCCAGTGTTCTGGGCTCGGGCCTGTGGCCTTTGTCTATGCTTGCACAATTTTTCAGGCTGAGGTATACATGGGTTAAATTTAGTCTAAATTTGGCCAATTAAATCAGTTGTGTCTAATTGTTAAGAAGTTTGACTATTTAGTAGTAATAGTAGATTGTTTGTTCCTTTTGTTGATTTTAAATTAATTTGTCAGTCCTTACTTTTTCTTACAATTACTAAATTTGTTATCAATAATTTTTCTTTAAATTGGTCTAGATGGAAAGTGATCAGATGATTTGTACTGACATGACGAAAAAAGGAAAACAGCCTGACTTAGATGCCCAATTTGATGAAGTGTCTGACCTTCCCGACCCAAAGAAGGCAAAGACTAAGCTCAAAGTCTACAAGAGGAGGACTTCAGCTGTTTGGCGTGACTTTGAGATGCTTCCGACAAAAGGCAAAGAACGGCCTTCATGCAAATGTAAGCAGTGTGGAAAGAAATTTATTGCTGCCGAAGCATTTGTTCAGTATAATTTGAAGAGCCATTCGGAGTTATGTCGAAAGAAATTGGAAGTGCCATTGAGCATTCCTGTTTCTATAGGTAATGCATTTTTTATTTATATGTTGGCTATCCAAAGTTATAAGTTTATGATTTAAAAAAATAATAATAATATATATGTCTAAAAGGTTCTGGATTTCCCATAAAGTACAAAAATGTTTACTTTAAATATTAACGATGAGGTGGTGTAGAGAAAAGTTGAAATGGCATTGAAGTTGCTATATGGACGGAGGATTTGAGTTATGAAAATAGAACATATAGAATGTGCACAATCTTGGCTGAGAATTTAAATGGAATAATCTGATGAAAAATTATGCATGATGGTATGGTTGATACCAATGTAATACAAATTATATTCATGCATATTTTTTAGAATCGTTTTTGGATTTTGTTGGCAGACAGTAAACACTACAAAAAATTTACCGGTCATTTTTTTCTTACTACTATGCAAATGACTTATTTGTTTAATTGATTCATTGCTTACATTGCTTCATTACCCACAGATTTTAAATTTCAGATTTATAATGCATAGATACGTTTTTAATGTTTCATTCAATTCATTTGATGTAGACCTTGTACAGCCACAATTGGAAGAGGTCAGTGAAGATAAAAAGAGCATGGAGATCAATAATGATGAGCACAAGGAAGACAGCTCTTCTAATCCAGTCTCTTAGTGATGTCTAAAGGCTTTTTGATATGGCACTTGGATTTTGCCATGAACGATAATTTTCATATGCCATGTAATCATTTTGGGTTTTTATTATCTTAATCTGTTATGTGTTTTAGTTTTTCATATGGAACTGAAAATGGCATCTAATAGGAGAATACTTGGTTATTTATTATGGAACTTTGACATGGTATTGTTGTTTACTTAGTATGGAATGTGGAACATTTTGGACTACTACTTGTTTTAGTGGAAGAATTGCCGAAGTATTGAAGTTTGTTGTTATTTTGATTTTTTTTACTTGATTTATGGTTGAATTCTGAATGTACATACATGGGCAACATAACAGGTTATTCGACAATGTGGGAGTGGAATTCAAATGTGTTAAGTGTAATTTTTTTATTATTATTATGTTTTGAATTTGAAACAACAAAGAACAGGCCGAGATAGTTTTTATTTATTTATTGTTTTTTCAAAATATAACCGTGGTACATATGTTTTTTTTTATAGAAGTTCACTTTTTTCATTACATTGTTTGCTTTCAATTTTTATCAAGTTAAGAGTTTAAACCATTTCTTATGAATTAGAGATAAAGATAAGTTTATTACATTAAGGGTATTTCATAATTTTCATTAGTTGTTTAGCACTTTCCCTGAACATCAGGGGCAATCTTAGAAAATAAAATATTATAAAATTTAGTATTTAGTCGAGTTTTTATCATTTTGTACTGAACCTGAGGTTTTTTTAAGATTATGTATTAAAATAGTTTAGGGGTTTCTCTTATTTGGAGTCCCCATTTATTAATTAAGTGAATGTCCTTAACGTCTATATTTAAGTTCTGACTATTGAATGAAAGGTAAAAATATATGTCTAACTTGCACCAAAACATTGCCTACAAAATAGGATTACTCTCCTGATGGTATTCAAATTACTTTATTCACTTATAAAAAAAATTTCATTAAAACAAACACGTTTGTTTGTGAATACATCTGCCATGATAACTGATAAAAAAAAATTATAATAATGTGGTACCAAAAAAGAACACACACATCTGCCGTTATTGAAAAAAAAAAAAAATCAATTACCTTTATTTAAAGAAAAATAAAATTTTGTAATAATCGTAGCACAATTCTTATCTCAATCCAATTATCACAGCGTTAAAAGTTTTGAACAATTACAAAAAAAAAAAATAATTAAAATAAAATAAAATAAATCCATAAGAAATAAAAACAATAAATAAAAAAACCTTCAAAAAATTCATCCACTCTTTCTTACCTACGTACAAGTTTAAACTCTCCTCATATAAAATAGAGAAAATAAAATTCAGTTTCATGATCATGAAACAGTTATAGTCTATCAGTTACAATATTATTTGACTCTGTCTATCCTTATCCTCATGTCTCATCTGCAAAAGGTCCTTAGAAAAAATGGTCAACATTCTTTGACGCTGAGTCAAATGATCAATTCTGTCGAAGTAAGGAATGAAATGGTCTTTTTCTTCCCAAGTATGTTTAAATTTATTTGGAAATGTACATTTGTATATATTAAGGTCGAATAACTGCATATTACGTAATGAAACAGTTTGGCAAATGCCCATACATGTTTCATTGCTAGGTGGTGTGCATATCTGGATTTTATGTTCCAATATGGCTCAATGTCATACTACAAAATCATAACCGACACGGGGTATATTACATTAGCGTTACGACAACTAACCTATTGCTCGTTATATTCGCAACTTAATTATATAGAAGTTTTTTTTTTGTTTTTCCTACGCAAAAAATATATAGAGAAAATACTTATTGGCTATCCAAAGCCAAGTACAGTTACCAAAACAACATACCCAATGTTAACAACAATACAAGCAATTACAGGCCAACAAGCTAAGACAGATTCCAAATTAACGTTCAAAAGGGAAACAAAAAAGATATTCAACAACACTTTAGCCCATCTGTACTGCAAACGTGAGCCATAGGGGTCATAAAAACACATATATTTAGATATTTAGTATTACTAGATTCATAAATGCCACAAGCAAGAGCCATAGTTTCACCTTCATTTCGTGCTTCCTTGTCATGTCGAATCATGAACTTCGTCATCCCCCATAACATGGGCTACCACTTCACTTAGCATGTTAGTACTCAAGGTTGCAATCCTCCTTGCGTGGTCACGCTCCTCAATGGCAACGTTTAACTGATACCTCAACAATCTGTTCCTAACGTCTCCATCGCAATAGCTGGTTCCTTCGCTTTGAGATGCCATTCCAGAACTTGATGGCGACATGGTAGGAGATGTCCACGATTGGGAAGCACCATACTACACGTTCCTACCATTACGTTGCATGAACTCCATGTATGCAGATTCTGCTTCCTGTCGATCCTTGTATGACTTGTGTTCAGCGTTCGCGAATCTATGAACTTGTCTACTTGCTTCTGCCCAATTGTCGTATATGCCAGGAGCACGACCAACGAAAACAACATAGTATCTGCCACCCTAAAAGAGTTCGTACAACAACACTGTATGTTAAAACCATATTTGTTGTGCTGGGGTTAGAACTTACGAAGTTTCGAAACTGAGGTATTAGATAAAAATGTACCATGTTGCTCTACCAACAAGTGCCAGTGGACTGCAGCAACGTTGACGTTTCTTGTTAAAAGATCTGACAAACAGTTGCATAATTAGCATTTGGTTTATACAGTAGTAAATTATTTATTGACAAGTACAAAAAAAGGTGGGCATGTTACCTCTAGAAGCGAAGGAGGCTTCTCTTCTCTCTGTCTGAATGTTTTCCTCTGCCAAGGTTCCAAACCACAAAGAGAGGAAGCTGTCATCTTATATAAAGTGGAATACCTGTTGTACTCGATTGTACAAATATCGAGTACAACATATAACTCGCCTCTCCCAACGGCGAGTATAAACAACTGTCCTAACGACCAGTTTGGTGAAGTAAATAATACTCGATCTCCTCAGGGATGAGTTTTATTTAACTCCATTTCAGAATCACTGTGCGTTCTGCTGGTAGTTATAGGTTTTAATAGTACTCGGTGTCTGAAGAATCGAGTTATAGGTAACTCGATTTGTGCAAGGACGAGTTAGTTTCATGACGTAGACGGTTTTAATAGTACTCGGCTTTAGTATAATCGAGTTATATATAACTCGATTTCCAGAATGCCGAGTACTGTCCAACCATAACACACCCCCCACCCGCCCAACTTTCTGGGACCACTTACCAATTATATTTGACACTGTCATTCTGAAGTCTGGACGTGGACCGGTCTGAGCTTGCAACCATTGTGTCACAGCTAGTGAGAGGTTTCAACTTTAATTAACCATCTGCACAAAGCACGCTAATTCAAGAAAGTGCACTTCATCTTTATTCTGTCAACATCTCAGTTGATAGGTAAATACTACTTGATAACACTTTACAGCAACACAAATTTTTTTATTGCTGTTGTGGGTGTTGAATTGGGGTATCTGAACAAAATTATGTAGTACAAATTTTGAGAACAGAAATTATTTCAATGTAGTGGGTCTTCAATGCTAAGTATCTTAACATAATAATGTGGTACATGTTGCATGCTAGGAATTATATAACTAATATTTGCAATGCTTTTGCATGCTAGGAATTATTTCAATGCTTATGAATTATCTCCCTTAAAGCAACACGAATTTTTTCAATGTTGTGGGTCTTGAATAGGGACATCTGAACATAATACTGTTGTGGACAATTTTTCAGAACACAAATAATATGAATGTTGTGGGTCTTCAATAGGGGGTATTTGAACATAATAATGTGATACCATTTTTGAGAACACAAATAATATGAATGTTGTGGGTCTTCAATAGGGGGTATTTGAACATAATAATGTGGTAAAATTTTTGAGAACATAAATTAGTTGAATGTTGTGGGTCTTCAATGGGAGGTATATGACCATAATAATGTGGTCCATATTGCATGGTATGAATTATCTCGCTTATTTGCAATGCTTTTGAGTTCTGATTTGTTGAACAATAGCCAGCATGAAACCCGACCACATTCTTACTTACATTTTCGTTATCAAAATGAAGTTTGATGGAGTAGACGATATAATTATTCAATAGTAATTTTTAGCATGTTTAGCACAATTTGCTTAGGTTTGTTTACCTCCATGAACACCCAAACATAGGGCATGTATAGTTAGCCTATGCTTTCACAATATTACGCAGCATGATACAATTATTACTATTTGTGGTTTAGGTCCGTTATGAGTCAACATTACTTCTATGTTTACTACGACGGGGAGGCATATATTAATGATTTGCACGGGCTATCATACCGAGGTCCGAACCAAAAGCAAACGCTTATTGAAGTGAAACGTGGGATACACACGAGAAAACTTAAACGAAAGATAATGTCAACTATGGGATTAGACAAGGATACCCACGACATCTCCATTGTATTTCGGGCTCCGCAGCAACTAGTAGGTACCCAAGTGTTCTACAATTCAATTCCGTTACAATGCGACAATGATGCAAATATAATGTGGGGAGTGATAAAGCGGGCAGGGCAATTCATAGGTTCTAACTTGTATGTAACTGTCCACACTGTTGGGTTCAATGTCGATGGGGGTTCGCAATATGGCAGTAGAGTTGGAGAGCAAGAATCAGTTCCTGTAACCGTTGTGTACCCGTCAGTTACACCCGAGACATCTTTGCCCTACAACTGTCAACCATGGAATAGGGTTGCTATGGACAATACTAAAGACGCCGAAGTGTTAGGGTCTATCCATACCCATGAGGATGAAGGATATACTCACTGAAATGAAGATATCCAAACCTACTTGGACGAGGCAACCGAAATGGATGAGACTCGAGATGTGTATGAGGAGTTCATTGATAACGATGGACCGGTAGAGAATCCAAAATTGTTAGATGAACTACAACCAGAAAATAATCTGAACCCTAACCCCGAATGGTTCACGTCAAACACATGGGATGACATTAATGACCCATCACCTTCCCTGGAAACAGGTCTGCTGAGTTGGCGACCGGGGGACAAACCGAGCAAGGGGATGCTATTCAAGAATAAAGTTGCGGTTCAGCACGCGCTAACCATGTTCTCCGTTGGGCTCAATAAAAAATTTAAGTACATGAAGTCAGACCCCGAGAGACTGGTTGTAACGTGTGTACACGATGCATGTCTGTCGTCAATTCGAGCTATCTACAGCAAAAGGCACAAGCTGTGGATGATCACAACATCTAAGGGTCCCCACACTTGCTTGACACTCCAAGTGGATCATGATGGAAGGATGATGGATTCGAAGTTCATTACCATCACACTTGAGTCATACGTATGGGAAGACATTTTAAGAACAGTAGCAACCCTGCGTAGTGTTCTTCATGCGAAGCACGGCCATTGGGCGTCTCACTATAAGGTTTGGGATGCAAAACAGAAAGCCGTTGCAGCCATCTACGGTGATTTCGATGAGTCATACGCAGAATTGCCTCGGTTTCTGGCAACGTTAAAAGATGCAAATCCAACCACAGTGACACAGTTGAAGTGCGACCACCGTAGTGTGCCAGGAACTTGCACATTTAACTATGCCTTTTGGGCTTTTGGTCCATGTATAGAAGGGTTCAAGTATTGTAGGCCGGTGATAAGCATCGATGCAACACACCTCTATGGCAAGTACAAGGGGAAGTTGTTGATAGCAATGGCAACGGATGCTAACAACGAGGTTTATCCACTCGCGTTTGCCGTTGTTGAGAGTGAGAGCAAGGAAACATGGGGATGGTTCTTGGCATGCCTGAAACGATATGTTACGGACCGGACAAATCTTTGCATCATCTCTGACCGACATTCGGGTATAAAAGCTTGCTTTGATGACACAAGGATGACTTGGTTGCAGCCTCCCCAGGCCCATCACCGGTATTGCCTCTACCATGTAGTTAGCAATGTGAACACAAAATGGAAAATTCCGGAGTTGGAGAACATGGTATGGAGGGCCACAAGCGCGAATCAAGTTAGAAAGTTTCAGGCCACACTGGATTTAATTCGCAATGTCAAACCGACTGCACACAAGTACTTGGAAAATGAAAACAAAGAAAAGTGGACACTTGCACACGACGGAGGGCGTCGATACGGAGCAATGACAACCAACCTATCGGAGTGTTTTAATGGAGTACTGAAAGGTGCACGTAGCTTGCTAATCACGGCAATGGTGAGGTACACCTTCTTCAAAGTGAACTCTTACTTTGACGCTCGTCGTAATCTCGCTCTAGAGCAATTGGAAGCGGGTCAAGAATGGTGCAAGTATGCCATGGACAAGTTCGAAAAAAACCAAGCGAAGGTAAAGGACCATATGGTGACACGGATGTGCACACAAGCGCGGTTATATCAGGTTGACACACCGGGTAATCCTCTAAGTAATGGGGGCGGACAACACACGCACAAGGTTGATCTTCGGGGTATGACATGCACATGTGGAAAATGGGAAGCATACAAGATGCCGTGTTCACACGTAATAGCGATTTGTGCTAAGTATAAGCACGATACGTAATAGTTTATTGATCCTTGCTATAGCGTGAGTCATAGGTACCATAGCTATGAACCGGTATTCCAACCGTTGAAAGACAGATTAGCATGGCCGGATCCGGAAGAAACTAGAGTAGTGATGCCCAATCCGCAACTGATCCGGAACAAAGGTCGGCCAAAGTCCACACGAATCCGCAATGAGATGGACAAGAATGATAGGGAGTTGCCGACCTCCCTATGGATCGAGAATGGACCCAAGTCAAGATGTGGGTTGTGTCACCAAGAGGGGCACAACCGTAGAACATGTCCTACTCGAAATGCGGAGTCAACTAGCGGTGGAGCTACATCATAGGTAAAGGTCATATATCTCCTACAACTTTTGTCATATAAATTGGCACTATTAAGAACTCAGTAGTAGTGTCTTTGTTCTCTATTGCCATAGTAAGTATTTGGACTAGTCATGAAACAAACACTGGTGTTCATGCATGTATAGGCAAATGAGGTTGTTCAGTTGTTTTTGTTACACTATTCGTCGTAAGTCATGTAAATTTTTCCTGTTCTGCCTATGTTGCGTGTTAATAACTTATATAAGTCCAGTGTACATAACATTTTTTAACTATTTACAGTAGGTACGGCAGCCAAGGTGGATGGGTGCTAACGGACATACGTTGCACAGCCAAGATGATCCCTACCTCTTTAATTGGAAGCAACCGAACGTCACCAATTGAATAGGCCCATGATGAGAAGACAAATGATATTGGTCATTTTTTGCTTAGAAGTTGATATTAAAGTTTGTACTTATGTAGTCATGCACTTTGTTAGTGCCTTTAATGTTATGTACTGGATGGGGGTTTTACTAAGCCGGTCAAGCAAACAATTCAGTTAAAAACGAAGTTATTGCAATGGGGTTTCACTAAGCTGTTTTAGTATGATTTCCAAATTCTCCAACTTTGTTGCATTCATATTTATATAGCAGGGGCAATCTCAAAAGCAACAATATAGGAGTGTGTTGCATGCCATGCACTTGTTGCTTCATGAACAGTTGCATAAACAGAACATACCTGGTGTAAAAAACTGACTGACCTGCAACAGGAAAAAATATGCAGGCCGAGTTGTAATATGTAGTGGAAGGTTTTTCTACAAAACTCGATTTTGTTAAAATTGAGTAACATTAATAACTCAGTAATGGAAACTTCGAGTACTATGTAGTATTCTCTGAATCAGTAATGGGACAAGACATTACTCGATGTTCTGCTAAACGAGTTCTATATGTAACTCGACTTCCGCAAAATCGAGTATTACTGGAGAATTACTGATCAGTCGAACTGGCTGTAACCCATCGAAATGCATAGGAGTGTGTTGCATTGTGTGACTGTAAGAATCGATTGTTATTCGATTGCTGCACGACCAATCGAGGAAGTCATGAGTCCAGCCATGATTGTCTGAAAAAACAGACTGTTGTCCGATTGGTTTCGATTGGTCATAATATAAAACTCGATGATACTATTATCGAGTAATAACTGGTGTCTGAAATAATATAACCACCAACTCGCTCTCCGAGAAAGCGAGTTACTTTAAAAAACTCGATAACTAAATTATCGAGTACATGCATTACTCGCTGTCCTCGAAAGCGAGTAGCTTTGCGATCCATCACAACTCCAGCCAAAGTTGTCTGTAAGAATCGATTCTTACTTGATTGGTGCACGATCGGTCCAAATTATGTATCTCGGTTTTGTGTTAAGCGAGTAATATAGTACTCGATCCTTTTATTATCGAGTTATGTGGTTCCTCATTTACACAGTTCAGTGTTAAATGTTGTTTCATAAAAAGAAAAAAAAGCATAGCTGATGTTGGATTGCTGCACTGGACTTCCACGGTAGCAGCAGTCGATTGCTCTCGATTCCTCAAACTCGTAAGCGACTTCCCGGGTTCCAAACATCGATCCTCAACTGTAGTATGACTCTTTTACCCTTGCTTCCCATTGAAATTAATTTCAAATCCTGCATTAATCTCCCTGTGAAAGCTGAAATTTCGAACTATGCAAGTGTGGGGATTTTCATGATTTTGGGTGTTGTGGTCTGAAATGGGTCATGGGTTTTTACATATGCATGTTGTTCATACGATTTGTAGCCTTTAATTACATAAACATAGCTGATTTCTACAAGCCCATTCAATTTAGGGTTCATGTGTTAATATGGAATTTGGGGATTTTCATGGGTGTTGGTGTTTTGACATGAAATAGGTAATGGGTTTTTTTGTATGGATGTTGTACACACGTTTTCTACCCTTTAATTGCAAAGAACGCATGATTTGTGAGAAATGAAAAATTAGAGTTCATGTCTTCATATTGGGAATTTCAGGATTTTGATGTATTGCTTCATTTGATATGAACTGGTTCATGGGTTGCTGTGTATGCATGTTGGCGAGATGTTTTCTATCATTTATATTCAAAATTTTCACATCTTGGTATGCATGTTGGTTCATTCGCCAATCTTGTTCTTCGTGGAATTTGGGGTTTTGTTGAATTGGGTATAATTGCCTGAAATTGACCACATGGTAAGTTTGATGGATGGTAGCGACTGGTTTTACACCCGCTGCACAATGTACACTGTGGGCTTGCATGGTTCTCAAATAACTTGACTGTATGGGTCAATGTTCATGTACATACAGAAAATTTTTCATTTCAATGCATTCATTCATTGACGCTTATTATGCATCAATATCATGCAGTCTTTTTGTCATGCATATGTACATTGTGTTTATGTGTCTCTAACGCAATTCTAAATATTGGTTTTCTGTTGTGCTTTCATTCCCACCTGTACATCCTAGTTATGGCTCTTAAGAAGTCTAAAACCATTAAAACCAAAGCCAAAAGAGTGTCTGCCTCCTCATCTAAGCCTGCCAAAAGAGTGTCTGCCTCCTCATCTAAGCCTGCAATTGTGTTTGATGAAACAACGTTTGAAACGGTTACGAAGGCGCAAAGGTTTGAAAATGTAATTCAGTATAGGAAAATTTGGCCGGAACGAGAAATCAATCTAGATGAATTACCACTTGCTGTCCATAGGAATCTACAGTGTAGGAACTGGTTGTCTCTATGTAAAGGTTTACAACCCCCTCCAGTTGCACTGATTAGAGAGTTCTATGCCAATCTCGAAATTCGTTCTGATGATGATTTGGCTACTTGGATTCGAGGTCGATACTTTGTCATAACTAAGAATGATATATCCAATGCTCTTGATGTACCTCGTGTTAGAACACCTACTTATCCATACTCATACTCGAACCGTCCTCCTATCTCTGATGTTATGACTCTTCTTTGCGGAAGATCAATGACATTGGCATTTGAGCCAAGAATTAACTCGAGTGACTTAACCGAGCTTAATTATATCTTATTTAGGATAGCTTGTCACAACATCTTCCCCATCTCCCATGTCCATACTATTCCTAGAGAGAGGTGTTTCTTTTTGTATGCCCTCGTCACTTATGCGTCCATTTGTTTTCCTTCCCTTTTCTATCAAACGCTTGTTCGGGCGCATAGGAGTAAGAGTAAGAAGCATGGTCTATTCTTCCCAGTTTTCATCTATAGGGTTCTATGCTATGTAGGGGTAGAGAATTTTCCTTCCCTAGAGTTGATCCACATCACAACCCCTATAGGAGCCACCTTTCTCAAACAGCGGACTGCACAAAAGAGGAGTGTTGGACCGAGTGTTGGGTCATTAAAAAGGCCACAAGTACAGTCCACCACTGGAGACGATCATGCTGAGCAGAGTCCTGTTGATCCTACAGGTACCGTTGCTGACATTGGTGACGATGGGGTACATGCTCACAGCACAGCTGCAGACCCCACCGTTCCTCCTCCCCTATCTCTTCGTGCTATGATGGAGACCATTATGACGACTCAAGCAGCTCATGGACAGCTTTTAGATGGGCTTATTGCTGAGGTTGCTGCGTTGAGAGCAGATTTTTCAGAGTACAGCAATGCTTTTCCACCTCCACCACCGTCTGACTCTTGATAATTGCCTTTGGCAATACATAACAGACAGGGGAAGTAGGGATTGTAGCATAGGAGCTTTAGGGTTAATTTGTAGCTTCCATAGATTATATGAAAGTTTTTTTATGTGATTCTCAAGTATTTGTATATTATTATATGTACTCTTCAAGGTCCACAAACATGGTTTTAATTTTATGATAATATGACCATATTCACAATGTGTGATGACTTTTATATTGAATGATCATTTGCTTTCTTTTTTTTAATAGGTCAACTGGAATGTTGATATGCATATTTGAAGAAAAACTACAATCATTGAAATGATAACAGAAAGGAACCTACCTCGTTATATGCATTATCGATTAATTATGCAATGGCTACACCAAAAAAATAAAAAGAGATCATAAAAGTAGATTAAACACATACTAGCCTCTGAGCACGCACGTGCACAGAGGTTGTTCTAATTTTATGGATAAGGATTAATTTAAAGCATTGATCATAATTTGGGATTACTACATTTTCCAAACAAAAAAAAAAGTACGGCATTGTGATTCACCGCACATAATACTCATCACACCCATACTTTTTTTTTTTATTTGTTTCATTTTTTTTTTTTATGATTGGAAAATATAATAATCCAAAATTA
The DNA here is from genome assembly GCA_036321655.1 of Quercus alba. NCBI lineage: Eukaryota > Viridiplantae > Streptophyta > Magnoliopsida > Fagales > Fagaceae > Quercus > Quercus alba. The sequence goes on along the minus strand of CM070302.1, from coordinate 14,091,466 downwards.
CAATAAATGCTGTAAATTAACCCTTACCCAAAAAATTGAAGAGACTCTGAGCACGCGCGTGCTGAAAGCCTAGTTTATAGTTGTATTTGATTAAATTTCCTATGCCGTACTCATACACGTTTATACTTTTCGATGAACGTTATATAGATTTTTTTTCATAATTAATACCTACATTTCCTGTTTCCGGTCACTGATTTGTTTTGTGTTTCCACTTCTCCATCCATATCCTTATATTTAGGGAAAATTTTAAGATTACAGTGAGGAATTCGTGTGACCCCATCCTTATTTAAAAGTTTATGAAAATAAGGAAAACTACACGTTTTAAAAAATCCCACTTACTACACATCCATAACAAAAGTGAAAAAGAGTTGAAATTCGAAATATACTTATTTCACCGGTGAAGGAATCAATAATGGTTAGCCACTTACTACACCCCCATAACAAAACTTAAAAAGAGATTAGATTTCAAAGATATCAATTACCCTTAAAACTGAGAAAATGCACGTAACATTGTTAATGGAGCAGTAAAGTAATAGTCTATAAAAGAGGAAATGTAAATTGAATTTCACATAGAATTATACAAATGATAAATATAATTTATGTTACAAAAGAAATATGTTTACAACAATTTCTTAGATAACAACCACTTTAGGTGAGGGTTAAACTGGGTAAAATAATATTGAATCTCAAATATATAATATAATAATACCCTCTAAAATAAAGTGGCATAAATTACATTTTTTTAAAAAAATACCGTAAATTACATGGAAAACTTGTTTACATAATACCCTCTAAATAAGAGTAGTGTAAATTACTTTAGGGAAAAAGTAGCGTAAATTACCACTTCAAGCAGCCTAATTCCCTTAAAACCAAACACCAAATTGGCCAATGATGAACACAATGCCTCCATCAAATAGGTTGCCAGGGTCCACTTCACTTCTACAACACATCTCTACTTGAGTTCGGATACCTCTTTTTCTTTTTTCTTTTTTTCTTTTTTTAAATCAAACGCCTTTTTGACCTTCTAGCTCGTGCTTCATCCATAACTATCTCAAATAATATACTTGTTCCATAATTATCAAACCAGTAACACAACATTACCACTAACCACTCACCATATTTGTTAGTTACTTGAAAATTAAATAACTGGGAAAATACAAAGTTCTGGTAGTTTGTCAATACCATAAAAAACGAATATGTTAAAATCTCTAACGAAAATCATATTAACAAGAAGTCATATAATTTACCAATAATAATAACAATAGTATCAATAAAAAAGTAGCTAACCTTTTTCAAGAGAATAAGAAATTTGTTATACATTATTAGGGTTAAATACTAACCACACTGCAATCACAACATAAACAGGGGAAAAAATTGACCTTTGTTAACAAAATAAGCAGGTACTATGGAAAATCACAACTAACTACTTGTCACATGAGGCATAGGAATAATTGACCAATAACAAAGAGGTAGCCTTTGGTAAGGAAATAAGTAGTTAAAAAGCCTCAGTTAATTGGCAACAGAGTTTTCCAATTTTATGACAATCTCCTGTGGGGGACAAAAGCACATCAAATAAGGACATAAAGGTAAAAACATTGATGACGACCTTTGTTGAGACAATAAGCTGTGTAAAGACCCTTTATCATATAAGTTACCGGGCATGTACACACATAAAACAAAATATACTATTACGCAATCAGGGGAAGAAGAAGATGTAGAACCAAATCTGTTTTGAAATTCGATTTCTAAAGCATGGGGAGATAGTCCTGTGTGTGTAATATAAACAAGTTTTTTGAAATACATCATGGAAATATTAATGCATTATCAGAACTCTCACTTTCAATTCAAACACTACTACAGTTTCCTCGCAACTTGTTATGAAACATAAAATATACATGCAACATAAATCATAGGAAAGAAAATAATTATATAATTACAGAATAAACATTCTTCACCAAGAGGAAGGAAAGCATAGGCAGATGAACAAAAGGAGTAATCAAACCTTAGAAATGGTTGGAATTCGTTTTGCATAGCATAAACCAGGAGCAGTTAAATTCTAAGTTTCCTTGCAACTTCCTATGAAATAGGAAATAAACATGCAACAACAATGCTAGGAAAACAAATAAATTATACAATTAAACAATATAATTTTTTCACAACAACGAACGAAAGCATAGGCAGATGAAAGGAAGAAGTAATCAAACCTTAGGAAGCATAAACCAGGACCATTAAAATTATCAGTTTCCTTACAACTTGTTATGAAACGGAAAATAAACATAAAACATCAATCATAGAAAAACAATCAAATTATATAATTAGACAACAAAATTTTTTGACAAAAAGGAACGAAAGTTTAGGCATATTAAAGAAATGAGTAATCAAACCTTAGGAATGGTTGGAATTGGTTTTGCAGAGCATAAACCAGGACCATTAAAGTTGTAAAGAAAAGTAAAATCGGAATAGATGGACCTCTTCCTATATAAGATACATAAATAGCATTCATTGAGAAATAGGGGAGCTGTATGTTAAGGTGGCTTAATCAGTGTGGTAACTGCGACCATGCACCGTTAGTTGAGTAGGAGAGGAACAATCTTGGGTTTTGATTATTGTAGAAGGAGAGGTGAACCTGAAAATACATGGGTGTGGGGGAAAAAAAATAAATAAAAAAGGAGCACAGCTAACTTTCACCTAACTTCTATCAGCAATAGTAGTGTAATTACAATTGATCCCAGTTAAATTTAGACAGATGGAGGAAAATTAGACACCAATTTCATATTTAAATTGGTGTCGTCCCCACAAGAATCTAGACACATGACATTGGTAACAGTTATGACCCTCTTCATACAGTGTTTTTCTAGCCTGTATTGACATGACAAGCCCTACTAAATTTTGATTGTAATGCTTGAACCATGAAATGAGGTTATAAATGCACCACAATAATGACCTTCTTTCTACTCCCACTAAATTCGTAGATTGAGTAAGCTATGAGTCGCAGCGTCTCAATGTCAAATCATAAAATGCGAAACAAGTTTGGATCTACTTCAACATATGGATCATCAGAAGCTCCAGCAGATCAACAACTACAGACATATACAGACCACTATGGAGGGAAATGGGTCGGAAAGAAGGGAGATTTCATTAATATGCCAATATACACGTACGAGAGTCTTGGAAGCGTCGGACACATCATGATCGGCAAACCCACAAAACTAAGTATAGATACAACCGCAATAGAGTTCACCGTAGCAGAACCACCATGGTCAACCCTATACGAGAAGAGGTGTGAGTTGGAGGTGTATTGTCGATGGCACGGGTTATGAGTTCCTAAGGCACACCCAGCCAAGTTACCTAGAGATGAACCTGCCAACATACTTGCTCGTCTTGAACAAGAGAACAATCAAATGCAAAGGCGACTAGACCGTTTTCACGCAATCCAAAAAGCTAGGAAGCATCTAAAGGGGAAGGCGCAAGAGCGAGCCATGAAGTCTATTAATGAAATTACTGCGTTAGATGATGAAAGAGATATTTCAGACTTCTCAGATTCAAGCAATGATGACTTCCAGAAATTTCTACCTACGAACATTAGACGTTGTTGTTAATGTCTACACATTCTGTGCAATACAAAATGTTGTTCTTAACGTCTGAAAAATGATGATTATGTACGTTCAACTTTTGCATTACTAAAGAGAAACTGTTCATTAGTTTTCGCTAAGTTTAAATGAAATCAGTTTATCATTTTTTACCTGCTATTCTTTGTTGCTACATATGAAAATTTAAACTGAAAATTTCATACATTCTACAATACAGACTCTTCCAAACCACACACACCAACCACTCTTTCACAGAAAAACCATATGATTCCTAAAGCAAGGACTCGCCGAAGTAGAGTGGGGCCCAACTGAGACCATCACCGGCGAGGTGTAAAAACACACATTTGTTCAAGATAATACTCCCTTCCAACATGCATTCCGTGAAACTGGTACTGTATTACATTGTTATGTCAGTATGTTGCAATGTTTTCAATGGATTAGCTAAGTGTATATGAAATCGTAATTCATTCTTTCCCTGTTGTTCTTTGTTGCTACATATGATTCTTGTACTTTGGTTGGAAAATGTCCTCTGCTTAGATATGTTGATGTTTCCAATATTCTCTCTGTGTAAATTGAAATGTTACCCACATAACACTCATCACCCAACTTAGATTTATTGCACAGTACTTGTAGGAAAATTTAATAGATCCAATACATACAGACTCATCCAAACCACACATACTAACCACACATATGATTCAATAATACAAATAATTCATATATATGACACCATCAGTTGCTGTATCATATACTCGAATCCGTGTATCTTAGTTCTGCTACTGTCCTACTTTATGTAAATACATTACATACAAACTCATCCAAACCAGGCCAACCACTCATTCTGTCTTCCTCTTTATGTAGAAGAAAGTTTTTTGTTACTTTCGTAACAAACTTTTGTCTGGCTTCATGTTTTATGGGCAAATCAGCTGAGGGATATGTTTCTATCATCTTCATATAAGTCTATTATTTCTAGCTGATGATCTTCCAATTTACAGTTCTTATTGGGTAGATATTGAATCTCAATGGTAGTCTTATCAAATATAAGAACATGGAAGCTTGATTTTCCTTCATATCTAAAAACTAGAAAATAAACATAACAGATAGAATGGTATTCAATGAAATCCTGCCAACCATTACAAAACCAAATGTTGTTATCAACTTTCTTCAATCCCACTTGCCAAATACCACCATAGGGAACAGTGAGTGTAGCTACCATCCACACTCACGTGAAAATACAGAGTATCCCTTCAAAGTTTATGCATTAATTTTGGGGGTGAGCTGTCCACCATTTCTACTTATACACTTTGCAGTGCTGCATGTGCTGCTCAACAGTGCGTCACACTGTTGAACCCTGTCCAGTCATATCACTTACATGCACATGCGCACACAGATATGCATCCTTTCGCAATGCACCGTTTTCAAGGATGCAGAGCATTCCTGAAAAGTTTAGGATACATTTAACACAGCTCGGCACTGTCTCGTCAGGTCTTGTCAGACGAGGCACAGGAATGCTGAATAGTCTTCACGTGAACCCTACCCAGTCATATCACTTACACGCTCGTCAATACACAAATATGCAGATTTTTGCAATGCACCGTTTTCAATGATGCAGAGCATCCTTGAAAAGTTTATGAAACATTTAATGCAACTCGGCACTGTCTCGTCAAGTCATGTCAGATGAAGCATAGGAATGCTGAATAGTCTTCACGTGAATAAACACACAACCTCCTTTGCAGTACACATCACCTGCCTTCTACTGTAGCATAAGCTATAGCCATATCAAACAGTTGCCTCAGCGAACCACGTGCACCAACAGGTGCCACTGTATAGCCAAGTCATGTTCGCAGTTAGTATGTGCTCCTCAACACCTCACTGAACAATACAATGTCGAGACATATCATCTTTATTCACGTGAATACTTACCCTTACATATAATCACATCCACGTGAATTTACCCTTACAAAACTCCTATATAAAGTCCTAGTCCCATTTACATCTACCCTTGCAAAACTCCTATATAAAGTCCCACTCTCATTTACATCTACCCTTGCAAAACATCTATAGATACCGATCATAAGTCACATTTTCCAATGTCAATGCGCAATTGGATGCTACCTCGTTTTCCAGATAACTATAGGAGGGAGAGAGATTCCGATGAGAGGGAATACTATGCCGGACTGCGGCGGGAGTGGGACTTTCGTGTGAACGAGTCCAACGCTCTGCACGATGATCTCGTGCGAATCGGAGCGCCTCTTGTTGATCGTGTCTCACTCACACTATCACGACAAAATATGCATCAATATGAGCGTACAGTGACAAAAATAAAAAAAGAAAATAATCTGATGATACTCCGTAGGTCCAGGTATCACATGCTACAGCTAGCGGAAGAGCAGGCCGCCGCCACGAACCGGCAACTCACTCCGACGAAACGTGACAATGTCCTCAACTACGAGGACTACCTGTCAGAGTGACTGCCTATGTGGTATGTGTGTTATGTCTAGGTTAAGTCAATAATGTTAGTAGCATTAGTGTTCAATATGCAATGCATGCATATTGGTGACATCGTGTAAGTTACTTTAAGTTTTCTGTGTTATGTTGTAGGTGCTTATTGTTATGTTCTAGGTGCTTATTCAAAAACATCATGTGTGGGAATATTTGACTTTTATGCGTTCTGTGGGAATAAACTAGATTACGAATAATGTGCATGGTCCTCACAATCAATAATAAGGTTTACATGGTACAAATGCAACAACAGTGACCCACATACATTTAAAACATAGTTAACAAAAATAGTTAAATAACAAAATCTAATTACACCACGACACGATTAGTCTTCATCTGACATCTCCACGTCTGACTGATAAATGGGATCAGCAAGAAGTGATTGCATGAATTGTGCGTGCTCGTACCACCCTCCCTCCACTGACTCTCGAATCTCGACTTGGGTCCGATATCGATTAAGACGTATCTTCATTCGATTATTTTCTTCTCTTATGCGGTTCAATGCTTTACGAAGTTCGTCAATCGTGTCTCTAGGCATCTGCGATGCGAGTCGTCGAGGCACTGGCAACTTAAAACCAGTTAACTCATCATAAAACATTTGTTGTTCACGAAATAACCAATCCCACTCCTGTCTCATGGTATTGTGAACATAAGCACTATTTCGCAGATTCGGATTGATTGGATAGCTAAACTCATCTTCCAATACCCAGCAACGACCCATAGCAGTGAACACATCGTGAGGCCTATAGAGTTGTGGGTTGCCAGAACCAGACATTGACACTGAATACAATAACATCAAATGATCAAGTTAACAGTGTGCATCAATTGTTGGTAAATAATGTAATGCTGCATAAGATGGTACATGACAGTGGCGGAGGTAGGATTTCAATTCAGAGGGGGCAAGCTTAGAAGTCAATATTAACAAAAAAAAAAATTTATATATATATATATATTAAAAAAAATTATAAAAACAACTATAAGTGTCATACAAAAACTATGTAAACTATATTTAGACATTTAAGTTAATACTATAAAATAAATTGTGGAAATAAATAAATTTTAAAAATATTTAAAATATAGCAATTTACTTGCAAAGTTGTATACACATCTCACTATCTTTTCTTGATTGTTTTTGAAACTATAGGAAAAGTTCGACTTTCTTTTTATTTTACAAACTAATTAAAATTTTAGTTCATAGCATAAACCCACAATTTAAAACTGAAATGTCAACAAATTAAGGACCAAAAAACAAACAAAAAAAATTGTGTACAATATAGGACTATCGATTGACATAAGAAAGACACTACAATGCATTATTATTATGCTAGGCTTAAGTGCATGATAATTAAAAGCTAACAGCTAACAAGTTAAAGCTCTTGGTGTGTGTTATTGTGCCTAACGGAAATTCTTCTAATTATTTTTGCTTCTGTCATGAAACTTTTTCCTTGTTTCCTATTTTTTTTCCTTACACGGTGTCATTGACTTAGGTAAGCTTGTCATTTTCCCTCTATTTCAGCAAGGCCAAGAAGCTTTTTTCCTGATTTGTGTTTATTTTCTGCATCAAGGAGGGTAAAGCATTCTAAATATTCCCTAATAGTAGTACATATGGAATATTTTTGGACAAGTCAAGGGGGGCACTTACCCCCTCTCCTCCCCCCCCCCCCCCCCCCCCCCCGGCTCCGCCTCTGGTACATGACAAAGACATTCATCAATTTGTGTACTATTACATGCTAAAAATTAAATACTAACACTCAAATTTTACCATAAGCATTACACACATAACACGCAATATAACCCAATGTACACACATAACATTTATCACCGTTTCTATAGCTTATTGTACGTTTCTTGTAACATCAAACAGCACCAAACAACTAATATACCTCTAAAATACCATTCAAGAAAATACACATAACACTCATTCAAGAAAATACCAAAGCATAAGTAATACAAATTATTAAATGAAAATTATACTCTAACAAAAAACATACATTATGATTGATAAATTTTTATAATATCTACAACTATGTTTACCAACACAATAATAAAATTCTCAATGTATTTCAAAGAAGAGAACGAGTTAGGTAAATCTGAGATGATGGAGAGATAACACCAACTTCTGACCGAAAATTCTTAGAATGAGGAGAATATCTGAAAATGATGAGGAGAATTGCTTGAGAAGTAGATATAGCAGAATAACTCGATTATAAAAGAACCGAGTACTATTAATAACTCGATTTCCTATTAATAACTCGATTTCCTATTAATCGGGTTCAGCTTCACGTGTGAACAACTGATGTGAAATGGCGTCAGAATAGCATAAAACTCGGTTATAAGAGACCCGAGTAAAACTAATTACTCGATTATCAGTTATTCGGGTTTTAAGTACTCGTTTTCCCCATTGACGAGTTCCAAACAGTAACGCTGGAATTTTTTATTGCCCAAAAGCCAAGCTAGAACACCAGCGTGGCAAGCAGCTGCCCACAACTCGGTTTCTTCGTAATCGAGTTACTTAAGTAACTCGCCTTTACTGAGATCGAGTATTCAAACAGGGGCACGCCCCTATATAGTTTCGAAACAGGGGCATTATGCCAAATATGTTTCCCAGAAAGGGCAAAGGGCCAGAATCCTCCAAAAAGATTATTGAAAATATGAGAAGTGAGTAAGATGTAGAACAGAGTTCTGAACCTCAGTATGTTAGAATAAATAGAGTACCATGAAAAAAACACAACTATTCAATTTAAAACCCAGAAACATGAACAAACATAATCAAACAAAAGTGAAATTGGGTAAAATAAAATGATGATTTTGAGCAACAAATTGCATCAGCTACTAAAACAAATACTCTAATTTAAGATTAATGAAAAAAGAGCCAAAAAAAATTGAACCCATCATCAAACAAACCCACACCTGCAGCACAACTAATCCCACACGCTGCCAGCCACCCACCAGTACACGGCAGACACACGCACACCCAACTGGTATCATACCCATCATCAAGCAATTTTGGTGAAAAATTGAAGCACAAGTCAAGCAATTTGGGGAAATTTCAAACCAACTCTACACTACCTGAAATGGGTTTCGATTGGCAACTAATAAAACCCCCTTTCCCTGTGCCACCGAGGCCAATTAACAGTGAGCTCCTTTCCAAAAATGGTGCAAAGTCAAAGGGAGAGGACAGAGAGCATGGGAGGGAGAGAGAGAGAGAGAACGCAGGACAGAAAATAAACAATGACCTTCTATTGTTTGGCATGAACAGTTCCCTCTAGAGCTGGCAAGGTACTGTTCATCTGCTAAGTTTGAAGGTCAAACTGGTGAGGCTGATGCAATCTGATTTTGGGTGTGTTTTGCCATTTATTTGCTGAAATGTTAAGAGTAGTGACTAACGCGAATTCTCTTACAGCTGCACCTTTTACTCTCCGTTCTTCCTTTAAGATCTTTTTGATGATGCTAATAATCTGCTCCAGTATAGGTTATCCCTGCATGTATAATAGCATTCCCTTACCGCCATATTTGGTAGACAGTAGCCCACCAAGCTAGCACCCCATTTCCTTTCCTTTTAATTGGCTAGCACCCCATTTCTCTAAGTCCTGCCAACTGGTTAGCATCTGACACTAGACAAAGCCCCATGATAATATCCCATAATCTCTTAGTAAAGGGGCATTGAAAAAAGAAGAGGTCTTTATCTTCAATACTGGACCTGCAGAAATGCAGGTAGGGTTCACAGCAAGACCCCACTGTATCAATCTGTCCATAGTTGGGAGCTTATTAAGGATAACCATCCAACCAACAAAAGAGTACCTAGGGATAGCTAGATTAAACCACACCACGAACCACCACTCTACCTTATTAGCTTTAGTTCTAATTTCATTCCAGGTATTAGTACAATCAAACTTGTGAGATACAGACCATAAAGCCTTGTCTTCCTCTTTCAAATCTATCAAAGGAAGCTGGCAGGCCTCCATGTCCAGGATTTGTTGTGTAGGATTGATGCAACTTTAGCGTCAAGGTTGCTGGCAGTGTCATATACTACCCTACATCCATATTTCTGTCGTAAGATACCATCAGGATGCCATGCGTCATGCTAAAGAAATATCCTGCTGCCATCGCCTACTTTTTAACTCACAAATTTTCTTGCCTCTTCCCTGGGTTTAAGAATAGATCTCCAACTCCTAGAACTGTCCTGTGGAATTTTTGTAGTCCAAAAGCACCTTCTTTTCAAGAAAATTTGTCTTCAATTCATAAATTTCTATGCCACCTCCAAATTTAGACTTCAATTGCCAAACTCACCTCCTTTTAGATCCCGTCAATCAACTCACAATGGTTCTAAATACGAACATACACAATTCAATTTCCTGCACCATATAAAGCTCCAAGATCTCTTCCCTTTGGAAAACTCAACCTTATCTTGCACTAAATGAAAAACCCGCCACCAATTAACAATTATGCAGATGGAACATCAATTCCAGTTCAAATTGAACCCACTTTTATAGTCTAAACATCAAATTTATGACACAAAATAACGACGACAATAACAAACAAAGCCTTGGTCCCAAGATTTTGGGTTTGGCTTAGATACTCAACAGATTAGTTAGGGGTGGTCATATCTATTCTTTTCCTTCATTCTACTATATCTAAAGCCATATTTTTTGTCACTCCCTTAATTGACATGTCATTTTTGATTACTTTTGCTAATGTGATTTTAGGTCTTCCTCTATCTTTATTCATTCTCTCAGTTTGGATCAACTCACTCTTTCTTATTTATGCATTAGTTGCTCTCTTTGAACATGACTGAACCATCTTAACGCTCCATTTGTTTCGATGAAAAATCTTGTGTAAAAATAGTTTTTCGTGTCTTCTAGTATTTGGTAGCATAAAAAAATATTAGTAAAAGGAAAACTATCTTTGGTCAATATAAAAAGTATGGCTTATTTTTAGAAATTTTTTTCCATTAAATTTTTTTGGAAAACAACTCTATCTCATAGCAAGCTAAATAAGGGAAGTTAGGGGGTTGTTTTTTAACTCATTTAAAGTTGCTACCAAACATTGAAAAATGAGATAGTTTTATAAAAAATGATTATTGAAAAATGACTAATTTTCTAAAAAAATCATTGTTGAAACAAACAGAGCGTAGTGACCTTCCCTCATCTTTTCATCAATAGGGGATACCCCTATCTTTAAGCGAATTTCCTCATATCAAATTCTATTTTCAAAGAGTATTTCCACTTGTCCATCTAAAATTTCTCATTTCAGCTACTCATTTTATGAATATGTTGCTTCTTAACAGCTCAACATTCGGTACCAAAAAGCATAGTTGGTCATAAAGCAATTTATAAAATTTTCCCTATAACTTAATAGGCATTCTATGATCGCAGTCGCACAACACTCCTGATGCGCTTCTCTACTTCATCCATCCTGATTATATCCTATAATTCACATCCTCTTCAATCTCCCCATACTTATGACTTATTGATCCAAAATATTGAAATTTGAGACTCTTTGATATCTCTTGACCATCAAGTCTTACCACCACTTTGTTTTTACTTCTACTTCCACTAAATTTACCATCTATGTACTCTGTTTTAGTCCCACTTAATCAAAAACCTACAAATTCTAATCACCAAATTTCTAACTTGGCATTAACTCCACTTCTAGTTTCTTCCACTAAAACTATATCATTTGCAAAAAGCAAATACCAAGCTCTAGGATCAATCCATCACTAGTGCAAAGAGATATGGATCGAGTGCTAATCCTTGATGCAAACCTATAGTGATAGCAAACCCACTTGTGATTCCTCCACTTGTTCTCAAACTAGCTACAGCTCCATTGTAAATATCCTTAATCAACTAAATATACTTAAGAGGAACTCATTTCTTTGCCAAAACCCACCACATAAACTCTCTATGGACCCTATCATATGTTTTCTCTATATAAATGAAAACCACACGAAGATCCTATATTTTTCAATTAGACATCTAAGTAAGAAAATATGACACTAAATTACAAGCAGATTCAATTCCCTACCCTAGTGTCTGGTTGGTAACCTAGAAGCACAAGATAAATTATCAAGAAGTTACGTATATGTTCATTTCATTCAAATATACAATTACGAGTCTTTAAGAGAAATTTTAAAAAAAATAATAAAAGAAGGTAAACTCGTCAAGATAACCCACACATTGGCATACAAGTTTCTCTTCAATGGAGATGCTCCACAGTAAACTCTCCCTAAGGCTAATACTTGTTTACCTGTCAAGTAAAGTTCATGAATTCATCTTGCTTGCTTCAGACCAAATAATATATTTATGGATAGTGTTTGCTTTGTTTCACTACTAAAACAATTAAGAAAGTTATGCCTCATGCTTGTGATATCTATTGTTGAATGTAAAACTAGTACGAGTGATAAATGATAACCAATACCAACACTTATATTCACACCTAATAAAAATTAACAAAATCGCCACAAGACTTGATTATGGAAAAACTGATGATTGATATAGCAAACATGTAGCAGTAATCAAACAAATCGGCTTTATTGATAGCGAGGTAGGTGCTTTGAAGTGGCTCAATGCACCTGATATATCCCCCACACTGGAGATAGAAGCCCCAGTTTACTCCAGACACAACTGGAAATTACAATAGCATAATTAAGCAAATCATATAACACAAACCCATAGCAGGAATGCAGCACTAGTACCATAACAGCGAAATTATCAAACTAAGCTGGCGTCAAGACACCAGATAGCAAGCAGCAGAATCATTAGGTGGCCTTGTCCGTCTGAAAGGGAATGGGAGTTGGCCAACAGGGGAGCACAAAGGTGAAGACATTGCAGCCATGGTAAAAGTAGTCAGCAGTCGGAATATCACAGACCACTTCCAGTGTTTTTCTCCTCAAGTTGCAAAATACCACCTTAAATTTAATCATCAAATACACAACTTCTCTATCATTTGGATGATAGGCTAAGACTGCCACAGTTGGATATTTCTTGCTTAGGTATTCTGTGAGCCAAGGAGATTTTTCTGAAACCATTTTGTCAAAATACAGCTCATGCTCTAAGTTCCATTTGACTCCTTCATCATGGTCCTTGAGCTCCCAAACACGTAAACAAGGATGAGCAACCTCATAAGGGTAACCAGAAATCTGGCATATCCTCAAGGTACCATGACACACTCCAAGACGCTCAGTTCCATGGGATGGGTTCAATTCTACGGGCTTCTCAAAGAATCGGCAGCATTTACTGGTGTCTGGATCAAACCCAACAAGGCAATCAGTGCTACTCCACCAGAAAAGCAAACCGTTATAGGGAACACCGGGGAAGGCAAAGACATCCAACTGAAATCCTTGCGGGCACAACCCCACAGACTGAGTCCATTTGCCTGTGTCGGATGAGAATATCTCTACATCGAATTCTGCTGACTCACCCTTAAATTCAGGAATGCGCATCACCCTATAACTAAGTTGCTTATGAAGAGCAGTGTCATCACAACATATGAACCCAACCCGAGCCCTTGCAAGTTGAGGCATGGGAGGCAGGGCAGTCCATTGCCTACTAATTGGATTTATCACATAGTAAACGCTCATAGGACCAGACCCGGCATCATTGCCAACCATGTTTGCGCAGCATAATAGCAAGTCATTACAAGAAGCTTGAACAGTGACCTCAATATTGTCATGTTGATATATTGGTGGTATATAAGTCAGAGATTTAAATTCCGGTTCCTCCGATGTCGCAAGGAGGTGTCTCTTCTTTATCTGCTTATCAACATAGTGGAGGAGCAAGGCAAAGGGACGATCCATAACTGAAGATTCATGGAGCCTAACAAAGTTGTTGGCAAAAGAGGGATCAGAGATAAGATAGCACCATTGCCTTGCCACAGATTTGCATCGCATTGCGGATTTCAGATCCAGCTGATACAGGATTTTCAACAGGAGGGAAATTGGGAGATCCTCTATTTTCGTCAATAGCTTCTGTAATCTTCCGACTTCAATATTCCGACTTACCATCCGATTTATCATTCCAACTTTAAAATTCCGACATACCATCCAATTTTCCTTTCCGATTTCTGCCTGCCCAAAATCAATATTCCTTTCGTCTTCGAAAGGCAACTTTGAAATAGCAAAATCTAAAAATGATTCCAGTTTACTCCTGCGTTATTAAATTAAAAAAAAAATTAAATAATATAACCAGCACCAGATTCACCACCAACAACAAAAACTGCTGAATGTGATAGATCTTGCTTTATACGGAAAACAATTACAAACGGTGACCAAATTACACAAATATAACTACCACAAAAAAAATTTAGGTTTTTTTTAACAAACGTTTTGAGGGCTATATGATCAATTGCGATTGAGAATTATAATTTTTTTTATTAAAAAAAATAGCAATAAAAAAAGAAAAAGGGCTATATGATCAATTGCGATTGAGAATTATAATTTTTTTTTATATATAAAAAATAGCAATAAAAAAAGAAAAAAGAAAGTACCGGGTGAGATCTATGCCAGTGTTGTTGCAGGGAGGTAGAAATATTGGAGTCGTTTCTGTTATGATGTTCTCGGAAAAACAGCAACGTTGAAAGATCTTCGCCTCGAGCCTTTCCCTGATACTCTTTAGGTAATTCACGTTGAATTTTTTCGCAGCGGAGAAATTGTCATCATTGATTACCGGCGCAATCGATTGATCCATGGAGAAAGGGTTATCTCGTTTCTGGTTAAAAGTTTTGAGTGGATTTCCAGTTGGGCCTTGCGGATCAAAATGAGTGTTTTATTTTTAAAAATGGGTTTAAGGGTTGTGGGTTAATATTGGATTGGAATGGGTTAGATTGCGTCATTTGTGACTTGGGTTCGGATTCAATATTAATTTTCTTAGTTTTTGTTTGAGAAAAGGAACTCAAAAGGGTTATAACGGCTTGAGTGTAATGGTGGACTGAGTTTCTAGGTTTTTTTTTTTTAATTATTTTTTTCAATAATCTATATATCTATATGTTAGATTTACCATCAATGTAATGTTGTAGTGATTTTCTGTTCACATTATTGTTGCTTCTTGTGTTAGTTACTGCCTGTGTTAGTTAACTATGGTTAATGGTTAGTCAATGTTTGGTTAAGTGAAGGTAACTGTAACTGTTGTTAGTTAGTTGCTGAGTGGGTTAGTTAGTTGGTTAGTGATGTGAAGAGTTAGTTAGTGAGAGTTACCGACTATGAAGCTCGGGTGCTTTTCCAAATTCGAGTGTGGGTGCGAGATTTGGCAATTTTTGAAAAAGTAGAATGCAGGTGCGATGGGATGCAGCGAACGAAAAATTACTAAAAATATTTTTATTTATATTTTCTATATATTGCTAAGCATACTTTTTCACATTATATAAACATATACCAAATTTAAAAGCAATAGTAAATAATAACTATTAACTAAATAAAAATCAAACCCAAGTCACAACATGTCAACATTACGGCTTATATAAAAAATAAAAATAAAAAATTGGATCACAATTCACAATGAGTAATAGAGCATGTGAGAGTATAATGGAGGGTGAAAAACTGAGAATGAAAGCTTTGATTAGTTTAACACCTAAGTTGAGAGTGGGTCAATAAGCTTGAGAGTTGACATGGTCCGAGTGATGGTGGAGATTTGAGACCGAGAGATGCAAAGAATAGACTAGAGATGGAGACAGTGAGTGGCAGAGGCTGTGAGATTGTGAGATTGTCTTAAGGGGTGATTGAGGAGTCTATGAGAGAGGGGAGACGGAGCGTAGAGAGTGAGATAAGAACAAATTGGAGAGCAAAGAGTTTTGTAGTTTAAAGCTTAAGTTCAAATGGTGCATTTTGCACCTTTTTTTTTTTTTTTTTTTTTGAATTTCAGCCTAAATCGGCCGGTTCAATGCCAGTATGGCCTAAATCGGTATGTTTCGGCCGATACAGACTGTTTCAGCGCAAATCGGCCCGAGTGGGCGCTGAGTCAATGTGTATCGGGAAACGAAAAAAAAAAAAAAAAAAGTAGGACGCGGCACAGACGTGCGGGTAGTGTCATCGCCCGTTGCACCTCGCGTCGGGCTGTGTTGGACACTGATGTGGCTCCCATTAACTACAATTCTGTAGAAATTGAGTTCCTCAGATTAAGGTGGCCTTTCCCAATCTTCGAGAATTGGGGAAAATCAAAACCCTAGTTTTGCATTGTTGCCTTTTTCTTGCCCCATGAAGTTGGATTTTTCCAAGATTCTCTGGTGAAAAACCTGGAAGTTAGGTGTATAAGGCAAATCAGTATTTTAGGTATTACAATACTCCCATTGGAGAGAAATTGATACTAGCTTCCTTTCATATGGAAGGTGAAGCCCTGATTTGGTTTCAAGAAAGTGAAGAAACAAGGGTGTTTTGTGATTGGGAGTCACTGGTTTAGGCTCTGCATGTGAGGTTTGGTTCGATTACATATGATGATCCCATGGAAATGTTGACAAGGCTGAGGCAAACAACTTCTGTGGCAATGTATAAGGCTCAATTTGAAATCTTATCTAATAGAATCAAGGGGTTGTCCTCATCACACAAGCTGAGTTGCTTTCTCAGTGGCTTGAAGAATGAGATAAGACTTCCTGTCCATATTCTTAATCCTTAGTCACTAAATGAGGCTTTTGGTTTATCCAAGATTCAAGAAGAGTACAACTAGAGTTGTAAGAGGAGTTCTAAGGTTCAATTGGAGCAAAGTAAGCCCTCAATTTTAAGTCCACCCAAAGTTACTCCTTTGGTAGATAATAGGAATAATAGATTACTAGTCAAAAGAATATATCCTGCTTAAATGGAGGAGAGGAAAAAAAAGGATTGTGTTATAATTGTGATGAGAAGTGGGTTCCTTGTCATAAATGTAAAAATGCTATATTGTTCTTCTTGATTATATGATGTGACAGTTGATGTGACTCAACAGGAGCATAACAACAATAGATGTTATCAAATATCAAATCCTAACCTTTGTAGTAATGTGTGTGTGTTTATATATATATATATATATATATATATATATATTTTTTTTTTTACATTGGTCTAATTTAATAAATTTTCTTGTTACTAGTAAATATCCAATTGTGCATGAATTTATATATCCAACAGGATAGGAAGGTGGGTCTCACTTATATAACAAATTTGACTTATAATAACCAATCTTCTTCAGTTGGTTGTTGAGTGATTGTATATCATGAAAAAAGGACCACAAAAAGAAAAATATAAGACTCAAATTTAATTTCTCTCCTTTTCGTCCATTTTCAGAGCCACCAACAGAAATTAAGGCTGAATTTTCTCAAAATCTCGCATTTGTAATCAGAAAACACAAGATCGAGAAGATAACCAAACTGGTTTGGTTTCACTCTCAAACAAAGATTTAGCATAAGTTGAGCCTTATAGCCAAACTGGTTTGGTTTCACTCTCAAACAAAGTCTCTTTCAAGCCTTTCATCAAACAAATTCAATGCAAGTTGAATTGAATCTTTGTTCCAAAAAAAAAAAAATAATAATAATAATAAGGGTCAAGAAGGAACTCTATCTTAATCAGTACACAAAACGGGAAGAACGAAGCTCATTTAAAATAAGAAATTTTATCAAACATATGGCATGCCATAATAACAAATAATCAAAATAGATAAGAATGTATATAGTAAAATGCAAATTTTTTATCTTAATCTTAATTAGAAGTTAAATCAAAGCAACCCAAAAATGCTCCTTAGGAAGGAAAGCTTCCCTAATTGTCCTATGTTGCACGGACACGGACATGGACATGGACACGGACACGACACGGACTCGGACACGAGGATACGGCAATTTTTGAAAAATAAGGACACAACACGGCAGGGACATAGCGGTTAAATAATTAATTATATTTTATATTTAGGCATATTTTTTAATATTTTTAGACATAAAATATGTTTATGTCTAGAATTTAAATTGTGTAAGAACTACAAATAAGTAAACTAACATCAAAGTAGTACAATAATACACAATATTTAACTTTAATAAATAAACAAAACTATAGCAGGACACACAAAAACAAAAATCACTAAATTCATAATAAATATTATAATTTATAAGGCAAAACAAAAGGCTGAGTAAAGAAATACATTAACTGTGAGAGTGGGATTAAAAAAAAAAAACACGTTATAATTTATAACTTTAAGTCAGTAACAGTACTGAGTACACCCATTACCATTGTTATGAATACCATTTCGAAGCCCATTTTGGTTTATCTACTGGAATGAAATATTTCGGTACCGACTTATTTCGGCGTATCGTTTTTAAGTGTTTCGGATTGTCTATTTTATATATATTACCTTGTGTATGTGTGTGTGTATGTATATATATATATATATATATACACTTTTTTATATAAAAAATCTCAAACAAAGTAAGCAGATGATTTTCCTATAAAATAAAGTAAGTAGATTATTATAATTGTTATTAAAATATAATTAGTAATGGTCTTTTTGTAAATAAAAGAAACAAGTTGGGCAATTAGAAGGAACTTCCTAGAAGTTTCCTTCCACTAACTTTTCCCATTTCCCAACCCACTCACATGTCCTACACTATTTACTTCTCATCTCACCTGACTACTTTTTCTTCTTCTTCTCATTTCCGAAGTTCCCACGTCTCTTCAATCTTCAGTGGCTCAAGTGCTCTCTTCAGTCTCTTTTCTCCTCTTTTTCCTCTTCTTCTTCTTTTGTATTTTCTATCTCACACCGGCTCTGCTTCATGCCTTCATCTCGTTCTTTTTTTTCCTTGTTTTTTTTTTCCTTTCTTTTTCATCTCCTCTATAGAATATCCAGTGGCAGTGATTTTTCTTTTTATTTTTTAAGAGGGAAATAAGCCCAAAATGCGTGCCGGCCAAATCATTGATTTCGGCTGGAATTTACCGAAATCAACCGAAACGCCTGAAACACACCGTAATAGGCTGAAATTTTTTTTGAAATTTTCTCAAAATGACTTCTTAAACTCAAAATCTGTGATTTTTTTTTTTTTCCCTTCACTGCTAGCGTGTCGGACGCGTCGGAGCCACGTCAGAGCCATGTCGGAGCCGCGTTGGCTCGTGTCGAAGAAACAAAAAAAAAAAAAAGAAAAAGAGGACATTCACTGGACACCGGAATCTGGCAAGTCGTACCCGTTCCGGTGTCCGACACCGACACGACGCCAAAAATGGCGTGTCCGTGCAACCTAGTAATTGTCACCGTGACAAACCCATCATCAGAAAGTTGGGATTCCGACTGATCAAAAGAAACAGAGGCAATTAGAAAAGTGGCGAGAGACGCTAAGTGACAATGCTGAAGGCAAATTTGTTTTTTGATGGGGAGAATGAAATAAAATGTAGATAATGAAATTTGACAAGGATTATTACACTGTAAACTTTATATTTCAGTTATAAACATCTAAGGTACACGAATTTGTAAACTTTTTTCTTTTTTGGGGGTTAAGAAATCCTAATGCTATTACCAAACCCTTCCCCTCCTTCTACCCCAAGCATATGACCCATCCAAGCAATAGGCGGTTGGTGTGTAAAGTTGAAGTTGTAAAGTTAAAAGTGTAAACAATGCAAAGTAGCTTTATGTTAAATAATAATATGTAAACTTAAATTACCTCTTTGGTAAATGCCACCCTGATTTATTGGCCACTTCTCTCAATGCAGTTCTCCATATTTGCACCTTCTCTATGTTATCTTTGAAATGTTCTTCGTGTTTATCAAAAGCTTGCTTGAAAGTTCCGGTATGGTTCTGTACATCAGATAGATCCACATTATAAAAAATAGGTGAAACTATCATTCCCATCTTTCGTTTACATCCAATGATCTCTTCAAGTTCCTTTAGGCACCACGTTGAAGATGCATAATTTTTTGAGAGAACGACAATAGCAATCCTTGATTCATTTATTGCTTTCAAGAGCATAGGTGAAATTGATTTTCCCCTCTCAAGTTTTTCACCATCTATAGAGGTGCAAATGCCCTTTTGATCTAAATCAGTATATAAATGACTTGTAAAACCATTGCGGGTGTCCTCGCCTCTAAAACTGAGGAATACATCGTATGTCAATTTATGTGTAGCAGAGAGAGATGATGAGGCTCTTTCAGTGTTCATAGAAGCCATTGAAAATATCCTGATCAATTTTCAATCACAATTTAGAAAAAAAGTACACTCAATTAAAACTGAAGATCAAATTATAAGGAAAATAAATTAGGAAATAGGAAAAGAAACAAATAAAAGATATGGATGCAGGCAAGAAAAGTGAGAACTTGCGGATTTGCTGAATGGTAGTGAGATTATAAAGCTCTAAAACCTCTTGAAACAACGCTTTTGTGCTTAGGCAAGATAAGGTTGAGTTTTGTTGTTTAAAGCTTAAGTTCAAACGGTGCATTTTGCACCTTTTTTTTTTTTTTTTTTTTGAATTTCAGCCTAAATCGGCTGGTTTGGCGCCAGTATGGCCTAAATCAGTATGTTTCGGCCGATACGGATCATTTCGACGCGAATCGGCCCAAGTTGGCACCGAGTTAGTGCTTATCGGGAAACGAAGGAAAAAAAAAAAAAAAAAGTAGGATGCAGCACAGATGCGCAGGCAGTGTCGTCGCCCGCCGCACCCCGTGTCAAGCTGTGTTGGATGTCGGTGTGGCAACCATTTTGCCGCGTCGGTGCTTTTCTAGTTACAGAGCAATCTTGTATAAAGGCCTAAGGCCATGATCAATGCAATTTTCAAGCCAATTGTTGATCAAATTACCTATTCTTCCTATCTCTATCTCTCTATCTCCTCTGTTTTGGAGGTCCAACTGTCCTTAAATTCTGCTACTAAACAAGTTTGCCCTTTGATTTGGTATCAGAGCTTGGCATTCATGGCAGAGACTCGTGCCTCTGCTACAACCAATGAAGCCATTGCTTCACTTCAAAGCACGACTGATCATCACGCTAAAGAGTTACAAGAGATGTGAACCATACAAGAAATTCACACAAGAACTTTGAATGAGATGAGCCAACAATTAACTACAATTCTGCCGAAATAGAGTTCCTCAGATCAAGGTGGCCCTTCCCAATCTCCGAAAATTGGGGAAAATCAAAACCCTAGTTCTGCATTGTTGCCTTTTTCTTGCCCCATGAAATTGGATTTTCCAAGATTTTCTGGTGAAAAACCTGGAAGTTGGGTGTATAAGGCAAATCAGTATTTCAGGTATTACAATACTCCCATTTGAGAGAAATTGATGCTAGCTTCCTTTCATATGGAAGGTGAAATCTTGATTTGGTTTCAAGAAAGTGAAGAAACAAGGGTGTTTTGTGATTGGGAGTCACTGGTTCAGGTTCTACATGTAAGGTTTGGTTTGACTGCATATGATGATCCCATGGAAATGTTGACAAGGCTGAGGCAGACAACTTCTATGGCAATGTATAAGGCTTATGGAAATGTTGACAAGGCTGAGGCAGACAACTTATGTGGCAATGTATAAGGCTTAATTTGAAATCTTATCTAATAGAATCAAGGGGTTGTCCTCATCACACAAGCTAAGTAGCTTTCTTAGTGGCTTGAAGGATGAGATAAGACTTCCTATCCATATTCTTAATCCTCAATCACTAAATGAAGCTTTTGGTTTATCCAAGATTCAAGAAGAGTACAATTGGAGCTGTAAGAGGAGTTCTAAGGTTCAATTGGAGCAAGGTAAGCCCTCAATCTCAGGTCCACCCAAAGTTACCCCTTTGGTAGATAATAGGAATAATGGATTACCAATCATAAGAATATCTCTTGCTTAAATGGAGGAGAGGAAAAAAAAAAGATTGTATTATAATTGTGATGAGAAGTGGGGTCCTAGTCATAAATGTAAAAGTGTTATGTTATTCATTCTTGATTATATGATGTGGCAGTTGATGTGGTTCAACATGAGCATAACAACAATAGATGCTACGTTTCAGCTTTTAGATATATATATATATATATATATATAATATAAATAACTTCTAACTATTTATGAGAAAATTTTATAATTAAAAGAAGAAGCTATCAAATATCAAATCCTAACCTCTGTAGTAATGTGTGTGTGTGTGTGTGTTTACATATACTAGTGAGGGCAGTATGTGCAAGGCACGTGATTGCTGTGAAAAAAAAGTATTAATTAAGGTCAATTATAGATTTTATTTGTATAACAAAATAAAGATATTAATAATTTAATTTTTAAAATACATAGAGATTTACATTAATCAAAAGAGACATTAATTTTAAGAATTTTGATATTTATGTCATAAAAAGTTAATTTCAATCGTATAAGAATTTTGATCAACCACAACCACAAAATTAAGATAGCTATTTAACATATAGATATCTATTTTACTATAACAATTTTTTAGTACTTATTTGCTAGAGTCAATATATCCACTCGCTAAAAACTTTTAAGAATAATAACGAATATTATCATCTTCCATCAATAAACAACTGAGTTTTATTAAAGAAAAAAGATAACAAAAGGCATGTGTCATCGAATTTTTCATTAAATAAATTATAAGTTTAAAAAATTTAAACTTAGAAAATCAATGTTATTTAGATAACAAATAAAACACCTTATATCATTGTGGGGGGAATAAAATCGAGAAGCCCATGTCAATGTTCGCGTTGGGCCCAAGGCCCGATCCGGGAAAGGATCCTCCTTGGCCATAGAAAGGACCCTCCCGGCCATAACTATAGCCGAGGACAAAGGGAGTGACTTGGTCCTGATGAT
This sequence comes from Quercus alba, assembly GCA_036321655.1. NCBI lineage: Eukaryota > Viridiplantae > Streptophyta > Magnoliopsida > Fagales > Fagaceae > Quercus > Quercus alba. The sequence continues at coordinate 14,068,672 of CM070302.1, read as the reverse complement.
GACACCCCGGGTCATTCCCCCGAACAGTAAAGGTACTAAAACGACAAAGAACAAAGGAAAGACTGTTATTACTGCAATTAAATACTCTGCACCTGACAGAGCCATGTTTTTCAGCTTTTACAACTACTCCCAACGACTTTGGGTATGGGCCGATAGGACAAGTATCAACCTTGCAAATCTCAACCTACACGTGGACATTCAAGGGAGAGTAGAAACTAGTATAAAAGGAGGAGGAGACAATCCAGGAAGGGGAGGGACTTTCCCCGAAGTTCAAGAGCAAGAGTCACTCAAACTGCGCCAAGGAGAACATCTCCTAGGCTAAGCTCAGTCCATCTCTGTGATCGTCATGAACACCATGACTAACAATTGTCCGTTCACCAAGGCCCAGCTTTTCAGCCCACTCTCTATAAATTCATTGTAAGGGGCCCGTCAGCCCAAGTTCTCCCACACCGTACAAGAAAAAGGGGGCTGAGAAACGAGACCCTACAATCATCATTCCAATTTATCAAGAATTGCTATCATCTAAAACTCAAAATACATGAAGAAAACTCTTGGTATATTAAAATTTAGTGGAAGTATTTTAGACATTACACAATTAAATATTTTAAGAATCATAAGTTTTCATTAAGGTTTAACTGAAAAAATAACAATATAACATATTTGCTATTTTTCAAAATATTAAGAGAAATTTTTACTTGATTTTAAAGTTTAGGGAGGAATTGTAAACTACCCCAAACATAAAGGATGAAAAATGTTTTTATTCTTATTTTTTGTTTTTGTGTGTAAAACTATGTGTTTTTATTTAAAATGGAGCGCAAAAAAAAAAAAAAATGTTAACCTAAGAAAATTATATGTGAAACAGTGAATTTTAGCTCAATAAAGCTAATTAAACCAACAAAAAATTTATATAAACACAACAAAATGGCACAACATTTTCTTAACATCTTTATAATTTTGTTCTATTTTATTTAACTCATAAAGAATTGACAGTTTAACAGTTTCGAAAATATTGTAACGACAACAAGACGTCTGAACATTTTCAAACAAAAAAAAAATTCTATGTCCACGAAATTTTCAAAACAAATCATAAGTAGTAGGTTGTTAATAGTTGGCAAAAATTAGTTTCATTAGTAAGTTTAAATTAGAATCAAAAATAATTTACTACCCATATTTTGTTATGAAAGTATTGTAAAAAATATTGTGGATATAACACTTCTTTTTTCACAATACTTTTATTTTTAGTTGTGATTGATTCTAGTATAATATTTTTTTTTTTTTGACCTATAAGGAATTAACACCTTAACAATTGTGAAAATATTGTGTCAATTTCTTTTTTTAATATTTTATTATAATGTGGAACAATGCGAATTGGAAAAACCAAAAATAATGTAGCAAATCTATTACAGCTTTACGCATTCACCAGAAGAAGAAAAAAAAAAAAAAAAAAAAAAAAAAAAAAGGCTACCAACAAAACATTGAAAATTGAACAAGCCAAAGCTATTGTAACGAAGCTACAGTAAATTTTTCCATTCACTTTTTTTATATATATAGATTACTAAATTTGACTGAACAAAAAAAAAAAAAGAGTCTATAAATACAACAACATATTACAATGTTTTCACAATACTTTTATTTTCAACCATGGTGGGTCCCAAACTAATATTTTATTATCTTATTTTAACCTATAAGGAATTTACACCTTAATAATTGTAAAAATATTGTAATAAAAAAAAAAAAATATATATATATATATATCATGACATTTTCATAATACAATACATTTATTTTTAATTGTGTTAGATCTTTGTATGATATTTTATTATTTTATTTTGACTCATAAGGAATTGACACATGGATCGCAACATTTTCACAATATCTTTATGTATACATTGTACTTACAATGTAAATTTATATTGTAGACACATAAAAATTGAAAAATTTTGTACATATTTACAAAATTTGTACAATAGTTACCTTTTTTTTTGTGCTAATGTGTATAATACTTGCCGTGTCTACAATGTGTATCTACAATGTAAACATATGAGGATAACTAAAAAAAAAAAAAAAAAAAACAAAGCTCAAACCAATAGGCGTACTTGAAGGAAAAAAAGAAAAGAAAAAGTGCAGCTCACTAATTGAATAAACCAAAAAACACTATTCATGAGCCTATTGGCTCTTTTCATATATTTAAGATATATTTCTTTTCTTTTTTTTACATTGGTCTAATTTAATAAATTTTCTTGTTACTAGTAAAAATCAAATTGTGCATGAATTTATATATCCAACAGGACAGGTAGGTGCATCTCACTTATATAACAAATTTGATTTATAATAACCAATCTTCTTCAGTTGGTTGTTGAGTGATTGTATATCATGAAAAAAGGACCACAAAAAGAAAAATATAAGACTCAAATTTAATTTCTTTCCTTTTCGTCCATTTTCAGAGCCACCAACAGAAATTAAGGCTGAATTTTCTAAAAATCTTGCATTTGTAACCGAAAACACAAGATTGAGAAGATAACCCCATAATTCAAAAGATTTAGCATAAGTTGAGCCTTATAGCCAAACTGGTTTGGTTTTCACTCTCAAACAAAGTCTCTTTCAAGCCTTTCATCAAACAAATTCAATGTAAGTTGAATTGAATCTTTGTTCCAAAAAAATAATAATAATAATAGTAAGGGTCAAGAAGGAACTCTATCTTAATCAGTACACAAAACGGGAAGAACGAAGCTCATTTAAAATAAGAAATTTTATCAAACATATGGCATGCCACAATAACAAATAATCAAAATAGATAAGAACGTATATAGTAAAATGCAAATTTTTATCTTAATCTTAATTAGAAGTTAAATCAAAGCAACCCAAAAATGCTCCTTAGGAAGGAAAGCTTCCCTAATTGTCACTGTGACAAATCCATCATCAGAAAGTTGGGATTCCGACTGATCAAAAGAAACAGAGGCAATTAGAAAAGTGGCGAGAGACGCTAAGTGACAATGCTGGTGGCAAATTTGTTTTTTGATGGGGAGAATGAAATAAAATGTAGATAATGAAATTTGACAAGGATTATTACACTGTAAACTTTATATTTCAGTTATAAACGTCTAAGGTACACGAATTTGTAAACTTTTTCTTTTTTGGGTGTTAAGAAATCCTAATGCTATTACCAAACCCTTCCCCTCCTTCTACCCCAAGCATATGACCCATCCAACCAATAGGCGGTTGGTGTGTAAAGTTGAAGTTTATGTAAAGCTAAAAGTTAAAACAATGCAAAGTAGCTTTATGTTAAATAATAATATGTAAACTTAAATTACCTCTTTGGTAAATGCCACCCTGATTTATTGGCCACTTCTCTCAACGCAGTTCTCCATATTTGCACCTTCTCTATGTTATCTTTGAAATGTTCTTCGTGTTTATCAAAAGCTTGCTTGAAAGTTCCAGTCTGATTCTGTACATCAGATGGATCCACATTATAAAAAATCGGTGAAACTATCATTCCCATCTTTCGTTTACATCCAATGATCTCTTCAAGTTCCTTTAGGCACCACATTGAAGATGCATAATTTTTTGAGAAAACGACAATAGCAATCCTTGATTCATTTATTGCTTTCAAGAGCATAGGTGAAATTGATTTTCCCCTCTCAAGTTTTTCACCATCTATAGAGGTGCAAATGCCCTTTTGATCTAAAGCAGTATATAAATGACTTGTAAAACCATTGCGGGTGTCCTCGCCTCTAAAACTGAGGAATACATCGTATGTCAATTTATGTGTAGCAGAGAAAGATGATGAGGCTCTTTCAGTGTTCATAGAAGCCATTCAAAAAATCCTGATAAATTTTCAATCACAATTTAGAAAAAAGTACACTCAATTAAAACTGAAGATCAAATTATAAGGAAAATAAATTAGGAAATAGGAAAAGAAACAAATAAAATATATGGATGCAGGCAAGAAAAGTGGAACTTGCGGATTTGGTGAATGGCAGCGAGATTATAAAGCTCTAAAACCTCTTGAAACAACGCTTTTGTGCTTAGGCGATGCTTCCACCCTTGTCCTCAAAGTGGAGAAAGAGAAACTTCCTAGTTCTAGCTGTAATGTCCTGTCTTTTATTCTTTTTGACCAACTTAAGTTCTTTTCATATTGCTTTTGTTCTATCTGCTCAGAATTCAAATGCTATTATGATGTGATCAGTGATATGCATAAATGCTGAAGAAGGGGTAAAAGCGTACAAGCAGTGCATGAGAGAATTTGTTGATTTGTGGTTGAAAAGTTAGAACTCTTTCTCTATAAGTAACTTCCTCATACCACCACACACTCTTAATGTGATGATTACTCCACAAATATAAGTGCTTATGGAATGTGGGGGGTAAGGGCTGAAGTTCAAGTCTTCAAAAGGAGCTTCAAACACACATACACTTAGATTAGACTAGATTAGAATTCTATCTTGTAAAAAAAAAAATTCCTCATTTTAATTTATTAAAAAAAAGTATTGTTTCTTACCATAAAACCAACCACTCCATAATGCAATGAATTAATTTTTTCCTAACATATAAGAGCATCTCCAATAAATATGGCATTTTCTCACTCAAATTGTAAGAAATTAATCATACCGATTATCCCAAAAGCTTAAACTATTAAGAAATGGTAAATTTAATCATTTAACCACACAATTCTAACATTGATAAATGATTAATTAAAAATATGCTCCACTTGTTGGGTAATTGTCATGTTTAGCTTTGCTTAAATAATTTCTTTCTACCTACTCTACTAGTAAAATTATATCAAAATTATGACTTTGGGTCTGAGTCAGGTTGAATACTAGTATTTTTTTAATTTAATTTTTTCCCCCAAAGCTGGGCTTGGGTCTAGTTCGGATTAGCACTTCAACTCAAATAACACAACTCCTTTTTAATAATTTGAAAAAATATATGTACTTTAAATTTGTTAACTTGATTCATTTTAGATTTAGAGACTGGTATGAATTTGATAGTTTGATTTATTTTAATATTTTGATATTTTTTATATGGTTCAAATATTAGGCTAAATTGTAACATATTTTTATAATGAATTTAAATAATTTAATGATATATATATATATATATTTTATTATTAGAACTTACCATATGGCTCCAACCTGACCCTTAAGATGATATGACCAAACTAAAAACGTAGGAAGTGTGAACATGATTGGCTTAGGTTTGAGAAATTTTTTAAACCATTTTGACCTTGTCTTGAGAAATTTCTCACCCAAGCCAACATAACCCAAAATAGCATTAAAAATCAACTCAACCCAACTTCTTAGAGTACTCGTATTAGTTCGTGCGAAAATTCTAGTTTATTTTAGTATAAGAACTTACTTTTTCTATTTTAAATACTCACATTTCAAAACACTTCATATCAAATTATTTCATTAAATGATCAATTTTCTTTTTTTTTCCATACAAAACAACCACCCTCCACTTTTTTACTTCACCATCAAGATACTTAAATAAATAAATAAATTAATTAAATGGAAAATGAATAGTGTTAGTGTAAATTAGCAATTATGTATTTTTAGACAACTTAACATGGCTTGATGAGAGCAAAGTTTGGGTTTGGTTGGCTAAAATGTGATACTTTTATTTATTTATTATACAAGTAGTGATGTGAGAACTCTTATTTAAAGCAATCATTTAAAATTTTAGAGTAAAATTGTTTATAGGCTATAAAGTTTAAAGACCAACTGTTTATAGGCTATAAAGTTTAAAGTTTTTCCTTGTCTCTAAAGATGACTATGCCCTTTTGCTTCAAAGCAACATAGAGATGGTCTATGAAACTATTTCAGGTGTCCTCACCTCTAAAACTAAGAAAGATGTCATATTTCTACTATGGTGTTGAAGATGAAAATGATGACAAAGTGGAGGCCTTTTGAGTGTGAGAAGTCATGTTTTATTATTGGCTTAATTCAATGACAAAAGTTGTTCGTAATGCATTTTATGTTTGATGTATATTTTTGTGGGTTTTAATATATTTTGAGTAGAGTACTTGAGCATCTCCTTCAAGTTTGGAATTTGCATCAACCAAGGATCTCGCAACCTAGAGGCGACCAGCCTAGCCCACAAGACCCACGTGGTAGGGGTCTAGATGAGGATGCAGACGTGCATCTCGTGACTCCCATGCAACCTTAAGGGGTGACCAGGTTGTGTGTTGCATGATCTTTGTACTCTGCTTTCTGGATTGCACATGTCCAATGCATATCTGCCACCACATACACATACAGCTATGAGGTATGGCAAGGGGCTTCAAATAAGGGTTATACAAACCCTAGAAACAATAAGAGAGATACCCAAGAGAAGCCTATCAAGTGTATGAAAAGAGAGAGCCCTTTTTCCCTTTGAGAAATCCAATTAAACCTCTCTTTTCCATCTCCTTCATTTTACTGATTAAGATGTTGTAAACACCTTCCTCACCCGTAAACACAGACCTTATGAGTGAGAGAATGGCTATGGAATCTTGAGAAGCTACATTCAAATCCAATCTTCATTGGTGGTGTTTCCATTTGTGCTTCAATGGAGGGTCTCCGATAAGCTAGGAAGAGAAGGGACTCGGAGCAATCGGTTGCTAGCTAGAGCTTGGAGGGCTCAAATACATGTAGGCTTTTGGGCTTTGGAGGGTTTATAGTGTCCTAATGTACTGCAACTATCTTACCTAGTGGAGATTTCCGATGGTTGGTCGAGGGAGAGATTTATACACCTGGGGCTCGAGTTTTCCTCTTCCTAAACACTTTTTGGTGTTTAGCATGGCTTGCTTGCTTTCCTCCTTATTTCTTTTGCTTTACTATATTGCTATGATTTTTATAGTGTAGTTTAGTTTATATGGAAATTGGTTAAGTCATTTACACTTGGAATATATTGGTTAGCATAGTGTTAAAATCAACTTATCGTAAAAGCTTTGCTTTAAGGATTCTAAATACTTGCAAGGAGTTATTTATCATATTTCAGTGTGTTAATGGAGGACATTGGAAATATGTTGGCAAATCTTGAACTATAGAAAAGATTAAAATATATATACACACACGCACACATACAAACATTCGATTAAAATTGAAAGAAAAATCAAAAGGAAAAAAATTAGAGAAGAAAAGAACAATTTGATATCGATTTTTCATTTCTTTGATCGAAAGTATTGAAAAAGAGAGATGGACATGTGAAAAGTGAAAACTTACAAATATGATAAATGAATTTGCAGCAATGATGGTAAAGCTCACTATTCTAAGAGATAGTGGGACTATCACTATCTCTTAGAAAGTAGAAACAACACATAATTCAATTCATATTATATAATTTCTTGTTTAATAAAGGAATGATCACCATTCTTTCTTTTGATTGTGAGTTTGTGAGAGAGAGGAGGGAGGCATTACTAAAAACTAAGGCACTACAAAATTTACAACAATCTTACGACTACACTCAATTTGCCGACTACCTCACACATGGGCCATTAAAAAAAATAATAAATTAATTTATAGTGATAGGCCCAAGTGAGGGGTAGTACTAGAATTGGGTATTGTGAATTTTGTGGCAATCCTAGCTAGGGGTGTCCATGCAAACCAAAGACCCACCGGAACCAACCAACCCGACCGGAACTGACCCGTCATGGCTGGACTGACACCTTCGATGGGTCAGTGTCGGGTCTCAATCCTTAGAACCCGACTCAGGCATGTTGAGTGGCAGGTTTCGTCCTCAAAAACCCGAGCCACCCGACCCGTCCGACAAAAACTCAAAGAAGGGCAAAAATAACCTAGATCCGGCAACGATTTAGCGCTTCTCAGCTCCAATCCGGCCATGTTTGGCCTTCCTTTACTCAGATCCGCTTAAATCTGGCCAAGATCTACTCTCTTCCTCACTCAGATATGCTTAAATCTAGCGAATCTAGCCCAGATCTACTCAAACTCGGCCAAAACTCTGGTAAGCCCGACTCTAACTCAGCTAAATCTCGTTAGACTTAGCCAGATTTTCATAGATCCGAAGGAATATCAGCCAAATCTCGTTAGATCCGGCCAAATCTGACGAGATCCGGCCAGATTTTGGCCAAAATCCGGTGATATCAAAAAACCCGAAACATTTTTTTGTTTGTTTGTTTATTTTTTAAATAAAGTGGATGTGCAAGTCTCCCTCTCCTTCCAGGGATCTCAAACTGAAAATTATTTAACTCACGTTATTATGATTATTACTTTTGCAGAAATTTAATTAACTAACGTTAAATCAATACAAAAGCATCCTCTGTGTTTTTAATGATTTCTTTAAGCATCAATCCTCTTGATCCTATATACAGTTAGCTTTTCACATAATAGTATTAAGAGAAAAACATGTGGAATTTAACAATCACAGTTGGTATAAGAGGAGAATTTCAGATACTAATACTATAAAACAAAAGTGAAACACAGAACCCAGGAAAAAAATCTTTATGTTCGTCCCTTTCTCTATGCTTTCTCATCATCCAAACAGAAATTGAAACGCAAACTAAATATCAATTCAAAAAAAAGACAAAAAAAAAAAAACAAAGAATCCACACAAAGCATTGCATAAGAGACAAGAGAGGACCTTGAGGATGCGGATCAGGTTGTCAAGATCGATGAGACGAATAAGCTTGAACAATTGGTGGTACAAAACTTTCTGTGAGATCAGTTTGAGAAGAAAAAGCAACAGAGAGTCAATAATTGAAGAGGAAAACTATTAGTATTAAAGTTGGAGAGTTGAGGAAAGTTGTAGGAAGTTTCCTTAGAATTGGCTTTAATTAATGGGAAATTCTTAGCTTGTCCGGACTACAAGGTCAGCTGGTGACCTTGTAGTCCCAGCCAATAAGCTGATGCCAGGTAGAAAAAGTAAATTACATCATCCAAACTGCCACATCAGCACAATAACCACTGATAATCCTAACGTCTATTAACCTATATAAACAGTGAAAGCAAATTCAAAAAAATTCAAAATTTTGGGACGTGAATGGCGGGTCAGATTTGGATCTAAATTGTTTCATGTGCTGCAAATCTCAGAATCGTCGCTCTTCATTTTCTCCCATTTCTCTTCTCTTCAGCTCTCTCTCTCTCTCTCTCCATTTTCTCTTCTGTTCTGCTGCTACCAAATTTGAAAATCTCTGTTTCTTCTAACACACCTTTCTCTGGGGCAAACATGGCCAAATCTCCATGGTAGCAGCAGCCACCGAGTCCCACACCACCACCACCCGCAGTGCTTGCTTGCCCATTTGACTTTCTCCCATCTTAAGGTTCTCTCTCGCCCAAATGTGGTTGATTTATTGTTTTATTTTATTTTAATGTTGTTTTTGAAATGCACAAATGGTGTTTGTGAAAATATTTGTTAGAAATTTTGAAGTGATTTTTAATGCAGGAGCATAATCAAAAGTTATTTTAATATTTCATTTTAGATTTTCAGTGGATATTTTTAGATTGTAACGTAGTTATTTGTTTAGTTTGGATTGGTATCTGAGATGCTTAGGATTAGTTGTTTATCATTATTCTTTGTTTAGGATTATCAGATTAGTATTTAAAATTGTTTAGGATTATCGGGTTAGTATTTAAAATTGTTTATGATTTGTTTAGGAGAATTTATCCTTATCTTTGTGATTCTTGGAAGCTGCATATAAAATTCCAGATGATTTCTTTTATAGTTACAAACTATTATTATTATTATTGAGATTATTTGCAGAGATTGTATAGTATTTGTTTGGTGGTGATTTCAAACATCTTAGGTGGGAAGTCTAAGGTTCTACGGTAGGACTAATCTAGGTGGGAAGCTTAGGTTGTCCTACATCAATTTTTCTTTTGGTGGGGCTTTTTGTCGATATATTGATGTGGGGTTTTTTTCCCTCTGTTTGGGTTCCTTTTGTTTGCTTTTGATAATAAAAATTTGTCTTTATCAGAAGCTCACTGACTTTTTGGCTGTGTTTTAAATTTGTTTGCCTAAGGTAATAATGTTATTTTGGTTGTTGTAATGAATAGGCATTACAATTTCGGTTCCAATACATTTTGCTTTGCCTTGAGCTGATGCGTAATTCTAGATGGTGATAGTTGTATTCTCATAGTTGGTTGTTGAAGTTATGGGTTGTTGTGTATATATGTAGTTATAGTCCATTGTTTGTTTTGTTATTGTGTTGAGGAATGTACTAATTGCAGGGGCGGAGCCACATAGTGGCTTCGGGGGCCGTGGCCCCTACAAAAAAAAAAAAAAAATTTCCCATTAGACTATGAAGAAAAAATAAATAGGCCCCCCCAACATTAGACAGTCGGCCTCCCCTACCCATTTCTCACTCATTCTCCCAGCCCTCAATCAAAAATTAGGAACACCCTCAAATTTAAAAAAAAAAAAAAAAAATTGTAACTGAGCCAAGCCCATGGTGAGCCCAATAGATTACAGAGGTAGCTCGCTCACGGCAAGCTCACAAATTCTCAACCAAAAAAAAAAAAAAAAAAAAAGGTCAATATAGAGAATCAGAAATGAAACCCATCACACTACTGGTAGAGAAATCAAACCCATCACATCGCTGGCAGAGAAATTAAACCCTAATACTGTCTATACAGAGCAAAAGCAAAACAAACTCCAGCAAACCAAACACAGAGGTGTTTATCTTAAAAAAAAAAATCCCCAATACACAAACCAAAACCAAACCCCAGCAAACCAAACCCAGTAACCTACGGTCACATCGCTGCAGCTCGCTCGTCGTCGTCATCATCGCTCGCCCCTCATCGCAGATCTTAGATCAGAGATCGCAGATCGCTCTGCCTCTGCTTCGATGCTCGGTGCTCCCTCCGGCCCTCCCTCAAGGTATTTCTCTCTTTTTCTCTCTAACTCTCTCTCAATCTCTCTCTCTTTATCTCACTGAAATGAAAAAATGAAATGAAATTTTCGCAGATTGTAGATCGGTCATCGGAGATCTCAGATCGCTCTGCCTCTGCTCCGATGCAGCGGTGCTCGTTGCCCCTTCCGGTAGTCTGGCCCTTCCTCAAGGTTTTTCTCTCTGATTCTCTCTCAGTCTCTCTTTCTTTATCTCACTGAATGAAAAAATAAAATGAAATTTATGAACGAGTCTCTCTCTTTATTATTTAATAGCCTATCTGATCTCAGTAAGTCTCTCTCTCTTTTGAATTGTGAGTCTTTTATTGGCTGGCTTTTGCTTTTTTCCTATTTTTGTCTTTTTAAATTTGGCTTTATCTTATCCCTTTTTGTTGGTCAGTGTGTTGATATTGGTGAAATATTGATTGTCATTTAGTGTAACGTGTGTTGTGATTTGTGATTGGCATTGCAAAATTTTCTGATTGCAGTTGGCTATTGTGATTGGGGCGCATGTTGTGCTTACCTGTTGTCTGTTGAGTGGGGTGGGGAGGGGGTAGATGGGCTCATGGGGTCGGGTAAACAATAATTAAAGCAATGTAATGTGCAGCACATTACACTGTTTTAATTATTGTGCTGCACATGGAATATATAATGTTCGGCTCTTTTAATGTAATATGTACAAGGAGCTAAACAATATAACAAATTAAAACAGTATAATTAATGACAAATAAATTAAACCAATATAGTTTATTGTTACGCTAAACAACAATAATTAAAACTATATAATTAAATTAACCAATACATTATAAAAGACAAATTAATTAAATTATTTTTGTTTTTGTTTGAGGGGTTATTATTAATTAAAGTTGTATTAAAAATGGGTTGACTGTTTAAATTATAGTGGAAATTTTGTTTTTTTCTTGAGTATGAATAACATTCATATAACTAAGTAAAAATTTCTAATTAAAATTTTATTTTTTTAAATTCTTTTCAAGTTAATTTTTGAGTCATATTCTTAAAGCTAAAAGAATTATGAGCAAACGAAAAACAATTGATGCATTCTTTAAGAAAAAAGATGTTAGCAATTCAGAAATTAGGACACCTGTGGTTGTAGAAACAAATGTTAATACTTCAATGCCTGATGAACACCCCTCCAAATGTCCAAAATTTTAATTTGAAGAGATAGATTGTGATCCAGGATCATGTAAACAAATATGTGAATTTCCTATCAACAAACAAGATGAAATCCGACGAGCTTATCTCATAGAAGATTCATATCAACCTAAAAATATAGACTATCCATACAATGATGATACTCATCGTCGTCGATTTCAACCTTCATGGTTTGATTCACATAAGGATTGGTTGGAATACTCACCTTCAATGGATGCGATATATTGTCTACCTTACTACCTTTTTAGTAAGAAACCAATAGGTCGTCCCGGATCAGATACATTCATTTCAATAGGTTTTAATAATTGGAAAAAGATGAAAGATGGAATGAATTGTCTTTTAATTCGTCATGTAGGGGAAGAACCAAACTCCCCACATAAAATTGCTGTGAAATGTTGCGAGGATTTAAAGAATTATTCACGACATATTGACAAGCTAATTGAGAAAAAAACATCAAAAGAATTAGAGAATAATCAGTTGCGGTTCAAAACCTCAATAGAATGTGCTTGATGGCTAGCATTTCAAACTTGTGCTTTTAGAGGTCATGATGAAAGCCTTGATTCAAAAAATAGAGGTAATTTTATTGAATTGATAAAATTCACATCAACGTTCAATGACAAAGTAGCTGGTGTTATCTTGGAAAATGCTCCAGGAAATGCCAAATATACATCACCCACAGTTCAAAAGGATGTTTTGCATATTCTTGCTAGTAATGTGCGAAATACTATTCGTGAAGAAATTGGGAATGCAAAATTTTGCATTCTTGTTGATGAAGCCAGGGATGAGTCGAAGAGAGAGTAAATGGCCATCATTTTGAGGTTTGTTGATAAAGAAAGTTTCATTAAAGAGTGTTTCTTTCATGTTGTGCATGTTAGAGACACTATTGCATTGACTTTAAAGAATGAGATGTGTACTGTCCTTTCTCATTACAACCTCCACATTGAAAATATTCGAGGTCAAGGATATGATAGAGCTAGTAACATGCGTGGTGAATGGAATGGATTACAAGCTCTTTTTCTTAAAGATTGCCCATATGCTTATTATGTACATTGTATGGCTCATAGGTTGCAATTAGCTCTAGTTACAGCATCTAGAAAAGTAAAAGATGTTCATCAATTCTTTGATCATTTGGTTAATATTATCAATATTGTTGTTAGTTCTAGTAAGCATAATGTAATGATGAATTGCAACATGCTCAAACAGAACAAGTTGAGAATATGATTGCTTCTAATGAAATTGAGACTGGAAGAGGTGCAAACCAGATTGGTACTTTGCAACGAGCTGGAGATACTAGGTGGGGATCTTATTTTCAATCTATTTGTAGTTTGATTAAAATGTTTGATGCTACTTGCAAAGTTATCAACACTATCTTTGAGGAATGGGCTAACTATAAACAACGCGGTGATGCCGAGGGAGCTTATCAAGTATTAACATCATTTGAATTTATTTTAATCTTGCATTTGATGAAAGAGATAATGGGAATTACTAATGTTCTTTGTCAAGCTTTGCAACAACATTCTCAAGACCTTTTAAATGCCATGCATTTAGTTTCAACTACAAAATCATTTATTCAAAAGGTGAGAGATGATGGATGGGAGCCTTTACTTGCTAGTGTTATATCATTTTGTGAGCAACATGAAATTGATATTCTTGATATGAATGCTCGTTACACTAAAGGTCGAGGTAGATATCGTCGTCAAGATGACAATTTAACAATGGAACATCATTTTAGAATTGGCATATTTACAGTTGCAATAGACTTTTAATTGCAAGAATTGAAAAGTAGATTTTGTGAGCTAACAACGGAACTTGTCATTCTTAATTCAGCTTTAAATCCCAACAATGCTTTTAGATTATTCAAAATTGTTCATATATGCAATTTGGTTAAGAAATATTATCCTCAAGATTTCACTGAACATGAACAAGAACTTTTGGAGTCTCAATTGTAACATTATGAGCTTGATGTAATAAAACATCCAGATTTTCAGAATATGAGTACAATTTCCGAGCTATGTAGGGGATTAAAAATTTCAGGAAAGTTTAAAATCTATTTTTTGATTGATAGACTTATTCGTCTTGTGTTGACCCTTCCAGTTTCTAAAGCAACTACAGAATGAGCTTTCTCAACTATGAAGTTGTTAAAAACAAGACTTTGCAATAGAATGGAGGATGAGCTTTTGGCAGATAATATGATAGTTTATATAGAGAAGGAATTGCAAGGAATTTCACTATAGAAATGATAATGGATGAATTTTATTTCATGAAAAATCGTCGTCAGGCATGATTTGATCCAGTTGATGACCCGACCTGACCCGAATAATGGGAGATTTACTAAGGCTTAGTCCATGGAGCAGAGGCTTGGGTCGACAAAAATTTTTTGGCCTGTTTTGTAGCCCATTGTGAATCCTGTGCGTAGGATATAAAAACCGTTTTTTTTTGTGATTAGGGTTTTGTCTTGTTGTTGTTTTTGAGAAAGAAAAACATTGTAGCCGCACATTGTAATTTTCTTTGATAATAGTGAAATCCCTGCAACTCTGTGAACGTAGGCAAATTGCCGAACCACGTAAATACTGTCTTGTGTGTGTGATTGTTTTTCTTTTGAGGTTTTGTTTTCTCTATTTTTTTGTTTCTCACAGGTTTGGAATTTCGGTTGAATTCCCAACATGTTCAAGTATATAATGATATATGAAAGTTGATAATTTTGTATCCAATAGACTTAAGAATTATATTTAGTATATCTTTGTTACAACCCGGCCCCCCCAAGTATTTATTCCTGGCTATGCCCCTGCTAATTGGCTTTCATTGGTTGCTTTATAGCATCTTACTCGCAATGATAGGTTTTAATGATGTAGAATCAATTATAACAAGAAGCAAATGCAACGCTGTATAAGCATCTCTTGTTTAATTCCATTGGTGTTGACGTCACATGTATATTACTTTCAACAACCATGTGCCATTTCTTTTTAATTAATTCATGAATTTTACTTGCAGAGGCAATTAGCATCGATGCCCAAATTAGAGCAGTTGAAAGTTGCCCCATGAATGAAGATTGAGGGCTTGAGGCTAAGCTGAAGCATCAGTGGGACAAAAGTAAAGTTGTTAGGGTCTATGAAGCACGGGTGCGTTTTCGGATTCGGGTGCGGGTGCGGGACTCGGCAATTTTTGAAAAAGTAGGGTGCGAGTGCGGTGGGATATGACAATTAAAAAATTATTAAAAATATTTTTATTTTTATTTTCAATATATTTTTATTATTAAAATATTTTTTAAAAAATGAATTTTTCAAGGCCCTCCTCTTCTTATAACCTTTGTCTATGACAGTCTCACTGCTGACAAGTCAAGACCCTACTCTTTTTTTATTTATTATTTTTTAGAAAAAGATAAAATCCTAAACATAAAGCAACACCTTTTTGTTTTTCCAATTATGCCTTTCACATGTGCCAAAACAACCACCTAACTTTGGGTGCAACTAGGTGGTTCAATAAAATACAAAGCAAAGGCCATTTTGGGGTAATCAAAGTCTTTTTATATAGCAACTCACTTTGTTACGAGCCAACAGAGTAGCAGTTGTGTTGTTGTGGGCTCCTGTGGACCAAGTCCCTCTCTACTAGAGTGCAAGGCCTGCCTGGAATCATTTCTCGACAACCAAATGAGGTCGAGGAGCAAGTCAATCATGATCATCTCTAAAAAATGAGATTCTTGTATGATTGCCGATCATTGAGTGGCTGTTTTGCAAGGTTTTAAAAACCGGTACTGAGAAAGAACCGGAAAAAGAGCTAATTATCAGTTTTCTGGTCGGACCGGGGTTCGATCGATGGTCAAACCGGTGACGTCATAAATAATTTAATTAAAATATTAAAATAATTTTATTTATATTTTAAATTTTAGTATTTTATATTAAGAAAATATTTAAAAAAAAAGTGTTTTTTTCCATACCACCTTCCTATTCTTGTCAGTAAAAGTTCACAAAGAATAAACTATTTAGCATTTAAGCTTTAGCTTTTAGTTTGTACAAACAATAGCATAACTTTAACTATTTATTTATTCAAGAAAATTTAAATTAAAAAAGAAAAAAAAAATCCAAAGTCAGATGACTTGACTAGTCACTGACTTATTACTCCTTTATAAATTCACTTTCCCACTCCACCCCTTCTAGCCACACGTTTACTCTTTCTTTATTTATTTTTTTTTTCCTCTAATACGCGATATACACCTTATAAAGCTGGCACTCCACTGCATACACTCCCCACTTTACTTACCATCAAAACACTATTTTTCCAGTCTTCTGTCCTCCACAAAATCCAAATCTCCCTCTATCTCTCTCTCTCACTCAGGAAGTTAAAACTTAGATCTATTGCTTATCTCTACAATATCATCAACGGTTCCTCTCTTCCTTACTAAAGATCTGTAGATACCACTCCAAGATGCTAATTTCAATGCCAAGCATGAACATTCAGTCATTTTCTCTCTCTCAAGCATAGCCAATCTTAAGAAAAAAGACTTATTGCAAAAATCTGTCCTCACCATAAGCAGATCTAAGAAAAAAAATAGATTTTTACTGCAAAAAAATCTCCATTGCAGATTTGTTTCAGCAATATTGCAAAACTGGTTCGACCTTTTCGGTTTCCGGTTCTCAGGTTGAACTGGTCGGTTTGTACTGTTTATCGGTTTTAAAGCTACAACCGGACCGGATTGAAGGTCGATTCCCGGTTGAACCAGTCGGACCGGCCGGTCCGGTTTTTTAAAACCATGCTGTTTTGCACCTTTAAAAAAAAAAAAAAAAAAAAAATTTCAGCCTAAATCGGCGTTGATAATGAGGTTATTTTCACTCTTTGTTTATATCCATATAGTAGAGCGAAATTTTTTTCTTTATGGTCCGTTTGGATTGAGGGGGAGGAAGGGAGAGTAGAGTAGATTTCGCTCAAAATTAACCTATTTTTAGCCAACTCTACTCTACTCCTCTCCACTCTCCCTCCTTCTCCCCTCCATCCAAACAGGCTTTCAGTTGTAAGAGTCTTTTTTATGTCATATTTATGTGATAGTAGAGAGAAATGAGATATTGGTTGTAAATGACTAATAGAAAAGAGATGCAAAAATATTGAACCTCTTTTTCTTTGTCTAAGAGATGTCTAAGAAAATGGGGCAACTCCATGATGTTACTCGTGAGCATGGGATCCTAATGATGGCACTTGAAGTGCAGATTTATATTGAGAAGGAAAAATAAATTAATCTTGTTGATCTAATTTCTATAACAAAATGATTATTTCAATGTAATGCAACACCCACACACTAACACAACTATCATTTCAATGCAAATCAATGTAATGCCATTGATCTTACAAAATAGATATTTATTTGATGTGATTATTAGAGTATTTAGTTATTAAAAATCAATGTAATTTGACTCCCACACACTGACACAGCCATATCTAAAAATTAATGTAATGCGACACTTATAGTTGATGATAGGCACCCAACTAATAACATAAACTTGATAACAACTAGCAAACAATGTAATCCTGTCCTCTACACTTCCAAAAGTTTAGGAAATAAGTTGTTAATAATTTTATCTCCAACAAACGAATCCTACTGGCTAAAGAGACCAGCCAGCCCTTAATCTTGAACTTTATCACTTATCCATCTCATCCAGAGTCAATAATGATAGCTTATTCACGTTCAACTTATTGATCCTCATCCTTGCCCTGTTGCTCATCCTCATCCTCATCTTGGGCAAGTTGAGACTCCCTCTCTCCAAACAAGTGTCTTCCAAGTTTGCCTAAATCATAACACAAATCATTAGGTTAATGTTCATCAATAAGAATCTATTATCTAACCACTTCAGGGTAACATCTATCTAGTATAGGACAATCTAGCTACTGCTATAGCTATTGTGTACACTTGTAGATGTTAGTTACAGCAGTTACAATTAGTTATAGTTATTTACATGGCTGTTACAGTTAGTTACTTTTTAATTGCTTAGCTATTGGGAATTGTAAAGTCATCAATGAGAATTCAGTTGTTTGTTTAGTTCTTTCCTGATGCATTCCCTCTCTTCTCAATCTCCATTTCCATCTCCTTATGCAGGTTCTTAATCCACCATTGCATCATTAACTATATTCAAAAGTGCATTAAAAAGCACACAAGTTTGCTAACAATAAAGGCTAATGATGCCTAACTTCTATCTTTATTTAATAAAAATATAAAACTCAATAGTAAAACAGGCAATGGAGAAGGCATAACATGAATGATCTATAGTATCAATTATTATCTTTAGTTGTGAAAATAAGATTTTGTTCACAAAGGCATTACACCACTAACCATGCATATATGCCAAGAAAGCATTTTGGGAAAATCAAAATTTTGCAATCAACCAAAAAACAAACACAAATGATGAAAACTCAAACTCAAAGAGAAATTTATGAATCAATTACCAAATATCAATATCTAAGTGTGACAAATCTATACCAATTTGGAAAATTTATAAATGAAGAAACAAAAAGCACTTGGAAGATTCCAATCATAAATCCAAGAATAGCATGCATTTTATCAAATAATTACATGAGTAATCCCAAGATACCAAAAAAGAACCAAATGTATGTAAAATTTCAACTTAGAGTCATTTGCACACCGTTATGCACTTATACATGTAGAGACCAAAAAAAGATCACAACACTAATAAACAAGGAACAAAACTTATAGCATGGTCATTGCACTAATCTTGATCTAGTGTACAAAGCATGATAACATGTCCAAGACTGAGTCTTGGTGATTGAGCTAAGCTTCTCTCATGGAAATAAACAAATTTCATGAAAGGTTCATACCCAAATTCTTTAAAGATGACAAAGCCTTTTCTTTTCATTGGGACATTTTATCAAACATGTTGAGTATAAAAGGAATGAACATAAGTTGTGATATCAATTGGCCATGAATTCCTAAATACCAAAACAAATATCGTTCAAGATACATCATTCCATCAAACACTAACCATAATCATCAAAGAGATCAACATGAGTATCAAAGGAAACCAGAAAAAAAAAAAAAAAAAATCATCAAGAACATCCATGGCAGAAAATTTCATGGCCAAGAAAATCCGAGATATTCGTCATACTAAAACAAAGGGAAATAGACTCACCCCATTCATTGCTTGAAAAATTTGTGATTGATTGAATCTTGGAGATGACCCAACTTTGGCATTATCATCCTTTGTTGGAGGAACAACATACTATAGGATCTAGAAGGTTTTTGGATTGCCCATTAAAGCATTTGTCTATCCAGGATGAGTAGGCCACAGATTACAGGGAGGAAAGGTGAAGCAATGAGAGAGGCAGTGCCGAGGTTGCCGTCGCTGCCAAGTGAGAATTGTAGAAGATGACCCAACTTTGGTAGAAATACATTTGGAAGTTTTCAATGCGAAAATTTCAATACCCACCCATTTTCATCTTAAATTTGAATTTGCTAATTTGAATCTATCTCAGAATTGACGAGTTAAATGGACGTTAGAATATCAAATTGCAATGGAATGACATGGTAGATAAGCTTATATCGTCAATTTTAAATGAGGTGTCTTTTTTTTATTGACTGGGACTACAAGGTCAGCAAGCTAACCATGTAATCCCTGACTAACTAAGAATTTCCCTTGATTGATTACTCGTCTACGTTCTTGGTAACTAATATAAAGTTGTTTTTACACTTTATTTTGCTTTTTTAAATAACTTTTTTAATTGCTTTATTGGTGGAAACATTTTATATTTTTTTGAGATAAGTACTTTAATGGAAATTTGATACAATTACTCCTACACATTATGCCTTTCAAGAAAAGAGAAAGAAAGAATAACTTTTTGGTGGCCAGCTATAAATTCCTGTTCATATTGCTTTTTGACCGATTATAAAGTTGTATTCATACATGTCTGTTGTTTACTGTGAAAGTGTTTTAGGGTTTAATAAGTCAACCCTAACATATAAAGTATTATTTATATATAAAGTACATGATATTACTGTTTTGCTTCTATTACTCATAACACTCCCCCTCAAGCTGGAAAGTATATATCGTACAATCCTAGCTTGTTACATAATAAACCCAAACGAGTCTTACATAAAGCTTTAGTAAACATAAAGCTTTAGTAAACATATCAGCAATCTGGACTCTTGTAGAAACATATGGAGTAGCAATTACACCTTCTTCTACTTTCTCCCGAGTAATATGACAATCTACTTCAATATGCTTGATTCACTTATGGAACACAGGATTGGCGGCAATGTAAATTGCTGCTTGATTATCACAATGCATAGTCATAGACAGCTTCACAACGAATCTTAATTCCTCAAGTAAATGCTTAATCCACATAAGCTCACATGATGTGTGTGTCATGGCTCTATACTCAACCTCTGCACTAGACCTGGCAACAATAGTTCGTTTCTTACTTCTCCAAGTAATAAGATTTCCTCCCAGAAAAGTGCAATACCTAGTAGTGGATTTTCTATCTGACGATAAAAATAGTTTTTTATTTTGGCTATTAGCTACGTTAACATTTTCCTTCCATCACTTAATAGTAAAGACTATTTTGACACAATAGCAATAGGTTAGGAACTAAATTAACACATTTGAAATGTTAAGGATCAAATTAACATTCAATGTAAAAGTTAGGAATCAAATTCGTAATTTACCTTCTTCTTTTGGAATTTAATGAATAACTATCACACACTTTTAGTAAGGAATCCGTCATTTTATATATATTATTTCCTATAATAAAAATGCAATCAAATAAAATAACTGAATGACAAAGGAATCGTAACTTCATTCCTCAACCTGCATATCCTATTTTGAAATGAAAAAGTATAGAGAGGACTTACAAAAGCTAGAAGGACCAGCTATCACAGAATCTGCAGCGTTGCATGGCCAATGTGCACATTTTTTGGAAGATAAATGCAAAAAAAACAATCTTAAAAGTTTTTCTTGAGTTAATGCAAAAGGCTCAGTACAGGGATATATTATTTTGTCCGAGTTGTTCTAATTTTTTTTTTTTTTTTGATGGGGTAAAACTAAAGGACAACTTTTCCTGCTTAAGTTTCTGAACCATAGTGAATACCTGCATTGAGATAAAGATTTAAGAGCAAATAATTGACAATGCAAATATGGATGAGATATTATGAGTTCACCAATCCAAATATGAATAAAGAGGAAAAGAAAATGCCTTCCTAAGAATTAAATCCATTACTCACCTCCTAATTAAAAACAAGTAATTTTGAACTGAACCTCCAATTTTGCAACTAATGGGTTTAAAATTCACATAATTTGCTTTGTTTCATTCTAACTAAAGCTTATTAGCATACAAAACTCAAAATTCATTCATAAAAGTATATTAGACACCTTTACATATCAGCAGGGACAGACTGGGGGCCAAGGGGCCCGAGTCCCCCTGGGTCCAATATATATATATATATATATATAGTTATTATATATTTTATTTTTGTGGTTGGGCCCCTCTTTCAAAACTTTAAGCCCCCCTTCTCTCCAATCAGTCTAGTTAGTTTAACCCAAATAGTAACTATTCAACTCCTTTCTCCGTGTGTGTGTTAAAAATACTTAGTATTCTAAAAATAAATAAATAAATAAAACTCCAAAACTTAACAAAAACAATAAAAATATTCACAGTGGTGATTGTATTTTAGCAAAAAAGAAAAATATTTTACCACCAAAGAACCAAAAAAGCATGTGTTATAGGAGAAGCTAAAGCTAAATTTTTTACAACTATGTTAAACTAGTATAAATACCAGTTGACTGTAACAAGTTGTTAAAAATGAAATACAATATTTTATTAAGATTATATTTACTCCTTCTATTAAAAACTCCAATTCTTTCTCTCTATTTATTATTTTAATGAGTTGTTTATATTATTTTAAATGAAGTGAAAAAAAAAATAGAATATTTGATAGTGGATGTATTGTAAAGTGATGTGATAAAATAAATAAAATAGTTTTTTGAGGTGCTAAACGCTAAAATTTTTAGCACCACCACTATGAATAC
The DNA here is from genome assembly GCA_036321655.1 of Quercus alba. NCBI lineage: Eukaryota > Viridiplantae > Streptophyta > Magnoliopsida > Fagales > Fagaceae > Quercus > Quercus alba. The sequence goes on along the minus strand of CM070302.1, from coordinate 14,046,659 downwards.
TCTAACTTCAACAAAAAAAAATATATCCTAGCCAACCTAGTATTTAAAAAAAAAAATTATTTTGTTTTTGTTTTTGTTTTTGTCTTTGTTGGTAGATGATTGCATCTTAATGTATTTAGAAATAATGATTTTGTGTATTTATAATTTTTTTAATACTCTATGGATGCCCATTTTTAGATTTTTTTATTTTTTTATTTTTCCCTTTATACTTCAGCCCCCGCTAGCTTAAAATCCTGAGTCCGTCTCAGCATATCAGCCATAATGTATCTATGTTGGTGGCTTCTGCCATGCCAGCCAACATATCATCTGCTTCATAGATTATCATATTGGTCTAATAAAGTTCCCATTGCAACTGCAATGGAACATTGAAGCATTATCAATCTTGCAAGCTAGAGAGATGTTTCACCAGACTCTTTCACCCTTTTTTTTTTTCGTTTTTTTTTAGTTTAGCATTTTAGCTACTTCCAATGTTCTTAAGGTGTAGAACCATTTTCTAACCTATTGGAAATTGAAATGGATGCTCAAGATGATAGAAAAAAGAAAACAGTAAGCAAGAATTTTAGATCCAACTCCTTACATTGAGCTAGAATCACAACCAAATCCTGTCATCTCCACAACTGATCATATTGACTGATGTATCTTAAACTTTCTACCATATCCGACACCAGCAAATCAATGTGCCTAGACTTCATCTATTTCAGATAATGAATATTTTCACGAGGAGGGGCTAAAATCCCAGAGTGAGAGAGAGTAGTTTTTTTTTTTTTTTTTCCATTGTTTTGGGTGGGAGGGTAGTGAGAGGAAACGTTAAGGGTAGCAGAAATGATTGATTCATTACTTTCACATTAGCATATTATTAGCAATGAATTTATAGAAGGAAACAAAGGGAAAACATGGATTTTGTTTTTGCACATCCAAAATGGTCTAAAAGGTAAAGTTCAAAAAGGAAGTGGGTTAGCAAAAACTTTGCATATTTATATACATAATTAGCACTATTTTTACATCCTATTGCAATCACTTTATAATTAGACATCATCATATCATGGAACACTTGGGGTGCAGGATTAAGACTACCTTTCTAACAGAAGATGTCAATCCCATGCTTGAAAGGGCCTTGCCATCCACATACTTCCAAGTCATAGTTTCTTTGTCTTGTATCCCAGACAAGTGATTTGCCCCACCTTCATGCCAAGAGAAAGAAATCAAGGATCATGGATTGCAAAGTCATGAATGTGTGGAGAAAGCTCAAAGAGCTCCACTTCACTAAAGGAATAAAAATAAAAGAAAGGAAAAAAAAAGGGTTTGACAAGTACACCCTTGACAATAAAAAGATATGCAGCTATATTTAATGATATTTCCATTAAAAAAATATACTGTGTTACAATTTGTATCATTTTCTAAAGATAAGCAAGGTATAAATTTCACTTTGGCCCACCAACAAAAGTAAGATCTTCAAAATAAAACAATGCAGACAGAATAAAACCTCAGCAATGCATGGAAATGCCAGGAAAATTATAGTGAAAAAATGAGCTTTCCAGGTCACTAATTCACTGTGCTAAAGGCCTAAGTGTTAGAGAAGAAAAACTCATTTGATGTTAGAATGAACAAATCTTCATCCAAAACAAGACCATCGCTTCCTTTTACTAATATCTTACAAAATAAAACAATGGAGACAGAATAAAACCTCAGCAATGCATGGAAATGCCTGGAAAAGTATGGTGAAAAAATGAGCTTTCCAGGTCTCTAATTCAGGGTGCCAAAGGCCTAAGTGTCTGGGAGCTGAGCATATCCAAAGTCCAAACACACCAAAATTCCAAATGATTTCTTTGCAATTTATATGCTTCTAAACACAAGGCAACACTTTGAAAATTTTGAGTTTTGCTACTCATTTCAGGTTCAGATGAAACCATGGTTTTGTGCATTCCATTTGACATGATAAAATTTACCTTAATTATGATAATATGGTTTTATAAATCACCTATTATAATTGCTTAATGAATATGATACTATGCATCATTAAGTGCCAATAATTCTGACCAGTAGAATTTATTGCAAATAATGCTTCATATTTAAGAGTATAATTTGATACTCAAAGAACAGCAACATTCAAATCTATTTATTTCATAAAAGCACACCACTGTCACAAAATTTAAGAGAGAGCGAGCACAAACCTTTTAGATGTAACACCAACAGTTCCACATATATTTTTAGACAAATGTGAGAGAAAATATGGACAAACTCTCCAACATTTTTCCCGAAAACTATGTCGCAGGTCAGTTTGGTATCAAGTCCGAAATTGTTTTTCAAAAAGGTGATCAATTACTTCTCTCCTAGTGGCCAAATCAGCTTCTCCATCCAGCAAGACAGACAGGAATTCCCAGAGGCCATCAAGCAAACCATCATCAGGCCTTTTTACAAGAAGAAATCTATTGTTAGTTTTTCTTCCCTCTAATTTTTCCAGACCTCCCAGTAACTTTCTACTGTCAATTTGGCTTCCCTCTAATGTTCTCTGACCTCCCAGTAAATCCACAACACATACAGCAGAAAAATCTTGTCTCTGTTCGACCATTACCCCCTTAAGTGGGAAATCTGTAACCAATACCAAGCTATCATGTCTAAAGATTGAGAGTGCAAGACAGTGTCCAGATGCAGGACATGAAGAGCAGCTTGGGTTCAATGAAGTGCATAAAGTTGCACCAAGCTCCATGAGAGCCTGATTGAGGTCTCCAGATCAGATAGGATCAACTAGCTCGGCTGCTAGTTTCCTATCACCACACCACATAAATAAAACCAGAAAAAGATTGAAACATCAAACATGGACATGCATTAAATACACAAACTCCAGGAAAGATAATCAAATTATCATCCTGTCATCACTTTGATCAAATTATGAAGGCTGCCATAAATGTGTTTAGTATGATCCATGATGCATATATGTTATCAGATAAATAAATTCCATTTTGTAATTAATTGGAACTTGGCAGGTTAAAGAAAAATTGAGGAATGAGTCTGCTTAGTAAAAGGATTTTTAGCTTTTCTTTATCACAAGGTGGGAGAAACATGACACGTAAAATGCAATTCTTGTATAATCATTTACTAGCCATCTAAAGTTCTACCTTGATATGTTTAAAATCATATATGAGTGATCTTTGGCTTTATCCGTGTCTATGATGAGAAATATGTGGAAAAGACAGATTGTATCAGTTCCTTTTTCTGTGCATAGTATCTTGCATATTGAGTTACATATTGTAACATCAAGTAGGATGCAGTCAGTCATATGCCTTGTTTGGAATGTAGTGCAAATATCGATTGCTTAATATACTATGTCTAGGGATCATGTTTAATGTCATGTTTGGTGTCTCATTGGGGATTGAGATAGAAAAACTGGAGTATAAAAGAAGACTTCAAGGACTTGTTTCATTAATCTAACATGGAAGTAGAGTAAGCAAATTCTGATAAAGGAAATATATGCTTAAGATGCTATTATCATATATAAACTGAGCTGAATACATATTTAGTTTCATGGTCAAAGTTGGTCCCCTTCTTCATCATCTTTTTGGGTGTTTTATATATAAATTGTTAGTTTAATCTTACTGGAATAACTATTTTAAAACCTATGATTTAGTTGCCTTACAGAGTTTTCTCTAGGGATCTTAATGTGATTCTGTGAATTTTTCAGCCTCACAAAGATGCACAAAGTTCAGCCTCACAAAGATGCACACTGATGTAATTCCAATTTCAACAATAGCTGCAATTTCAGAGCTGTGCGGAACTTTCTAGTGAATATGGGAATAGAAAAGACGGGTCAAACCAAAAGACATGAAGGAAAGAGGTGCATTATGAAGAGAGATCTATTCTCAAATGATTTATTTAAGAAAAATCTTTTGCAGGAATTATTCAACACTTGGTTCTCAAATTCAGAGACTACTAGAATTGATGTTTTTATTTTCAATCTTAACTGGCATGAAGTTTAGTTTATCCGCATGTTGAATATTGGTGGCTTTGCCAATTGTCTGTCTAGAATGATGGCTGCAAAAACTTCATCTAATTCTGTCAGAGTTCTTCTGATCATTGTCCTTCAAAAGAAGGATAATGTTGATTTTAGCCAGTAAAAGACGGAATAGTTACTTGCCTGCTCTGCTCCTAATATAGTAAATGAATATTGGACTGACTATTAAATAAACCATGAGCCATGACCATCTACTAAAAGATAACAATCCAATGTTTTCTGATAAAAGAGATGAAAATCTACAAGTAGACAACGATAACTAAGAATCATCTGTAAGTTTGGATTAACATTACTTTTTTATTTTGATAACAAGTTTCCTTCTTTTTAGATGATTCAGAGGGTGCAGACATGGTGGAACTTGGATATTGATAACAACTCTCATTGTGCCTTTGGCTGCCACTAGCTGGAGCAGGTTGCCCCCACGCTTCATCTTCCAACGCAAGCCATGTCATCTCTTCAATTTCAGCCGGCTAAGGACAGCTAGTCACTCGGTCAGAACTTGCAACATTTTGTGATGGCAAGTTAGCATCCTTAGAATCATCACTATTTTCATTGTCATTGGAGCTTGATGAAGCAAATCTAATGTTCTTGCCACGAAAATCCTTCCGTGCAGAGGAGAATGATTCGACTCGCTGAGAAATATAAGTAGCATCTACAGGTTTCTTTAAAATAGCAGCCTGTGGGCTCATGGCTTTTTGGATAGCAGAAACATGCATCCCCAAGTTTTGAATTCGTATGCAAAGTTCTTCCTTGCTTGCAACGGAACGCCTCTTAGCAATAAAATTCAAAAAATCATCAACTTGAATATTGTTAATATACTTATTCTTCTTCTTCTTCTTCTTCTTCCCATCCAAAGACTCTTCAACTTCAACACTCTCAATATTCTGACTCTTCTTCTTCTTCTTCCTATGTATAAACTTCCAGAGGAAACAAAATACCTCCTCACCGGTTATTTTAAAAACTTCAGTGGCATCAGATTTGAGTGAAAAATAGTGCAAGACAAGTGGGCGTCGCAACAAAGGCCCCAATTCAAGCTTTTCAAAGTTATCTACGCCTTCGTTCTTACAGATTGCTACTTCCAAATCATACAATGCAGTAACTCTTCAAACCCCAACAAAGCAATGGATAAATGCATTTATCTAATAAACCAAAACAACAACAACAAAATAAAGACTATTATACATAAAATTGAAGTAGAATCGATAGAGTAATAATAGTATAAACCAGTACCTTCCCTTCAGTGAGCATAAGGCGGTGAAGACCAAGAGTCGAGGTTGAGGATGAGCAGTGCATCCTGAGACACTTTCCATGCCATCACACTCTCTCCGGCCGCAATTTTGTTGCGTCTAGCGTTAGTGACAGCGCGGTCCACCTTCTCCATGATCGGAGAAAGTGTCTCTCTGCGGGTCAGCATCCTCTTTTGTGAGAGGCGAGCCAATAAAAAAAAATAAAAGACCAACCCAGGAAGGTTCCTCGAAAAGAAGGAAAAAAAAAAAAACCTATAAGAAAGGCAAATCAATTAACGAATACGTGTACCATACCTTTAATGTGATGGTATTTATAAGTATAAGCGATTGTAAGGTAAGAGTCAAGTCTCTGGGAGAAATTTTTACTACAGAGAAAAGTAATCAAATATTAGAAAAACTTTACAAACTCTCATTTGTTACAAAAAGAAATAAGAAAATTACAAGTATTTGACATTTTGACTTCACTATAACTAGTCGCTAACCCGTGCGATGCACGGGTTTAGGTTTTATCTCTTCTTTGAGTAGTTTTTGCTAAGAAACATGTAAATTCAAGCTTATAGAACATGTTTTTAGCATCCATAAAATTGCCACTAAGAATCATTACATATCTGAAACACACGAGCATGTAATGTGGTTTGAGCTAATTAATACAAAGTTAGAACATCTATAAATCTATGTTTATAGATTATTCATGAACAAATAATTAGAAAGCTGGTATTACATTTTGAACATAAGATGATAGTAGTACATTTTTATCTTGTAAATTAATACAAATCAAACAATTTGAATCAAATAATTAATACATTTTCATCTTCCAAAGATAATCACATATTTGAATCATTTACTGAGTAGATAACTTGAAATTTTCTCACATCTTAATCCTCGTGTGCAGTACATTGCAACTCATTGAGGTAATTTCTCTACATTCTCCCCAGGGTTTTGGTGCTTCCATTTGAAGCATTCAGTTTCTCCTTTGATTGCTCATCATCGAAATTAAATGCTCTAATTGATCCTTCACCCAAAATGGAAATTCCTACACACACTTTATCTATAGCACTGTAACTGACACACACATACACACAAATACATATATAGAAATTCAAACTAAATGATATGCTTTTAAAATCTTAGCAATATTAAGTAAGGATCTAAGACACAAAAATCCATCTCCAAATTATGAATGCAAATTAATTTTCTGTTTCTAAGATCTTACTGACATCAAATTTGGGTCTAAGACACAAAAATTCGTCTTTGAAATATGCATGCAAATGCTACAATCACGTGATAGAGCCTCAATATTTACTTTTCCTTTATTATCTATGTGATGCGCAAATAAGCACATTATATGGCATTCAACCCAAGTACTAAAAATCATAAAGTAAAACTAACCATGCCCAAAATTATGGAATTGAATTAAGAACTTTTAGCACCAGAAACAAACTACATAACCATCAACGATATAAATAAAACTACATTTTCATCTACGGAGAAGACCTTGATGGTAAATAAAACTATAATTCCCTTGACTTTTGGGCTAAGCATCAGCTGCATTGTTAATATTATTGTCAATATTAGAAAGATCCAAATGCCAAAGAAGTCATGATAATCTGAATTTTTATTCAGCACAGATTAGGTATATTCAAAAAAATTTGACTAAAGAATGTATTTTGACTAATTAGGAATTTTCAAAATGTCTTTATAACTTAATTTGATTAATGACTTGTGCATAAAAAAATTAAGGACTACAATATTCAACATTAGTTACATCGAAGTCATCAAGAAAAAGTAAGCCATAGAGTCATAATTTTAAGGAATCCACATAAAACCCAAAAGCTTTACTATTTTCTTTTCCTAGAGCAAGATAAAGGAATATTAGAACTAATCAATGAGGGAGATTGAGCAAGCAATAATGGCAAAATAAAAAGAAGGGATGAATATAAAATTTTAACATTGCTTTACTAACCTTTTCCTCCTCAAGTGTTGTATCCAAACAAATCCAATCTTTCTTGAACTCTATCAGATCAAAGGTCAAATCCTTTCTTGTACAATTAAGATATTGAAAAACTTCTTCAGGTTGTAAATTTTCCAACATGAAGCAAATTCTAATTTAGCACCAAATAAATAAGATAAAGTAATGGAAATTTCTTTGCATTTCCATCCTAATCATGCTTCTTGATTCTAGGCAAATCAAAGCTAATAACATTTATTATTCAAATATTTGCAACTATGAATTTTCACAAAAAAAGAAGAAAAACTTATGCGAGTGCTTGAGGTCAACTGCACATCCAATTTCTATTGAAAATATCAATTACATCTTACATGAAATTCACCTCATGGAATTCACTTGAACTAAAAGCAGCCAAAACACCAAAAATTCTACAAAATCCTATTAAGCACCTACAAAGAACAAAAATAAGGAGCTAATTAATACTGGAACCTTCACTTGCTAACCCAACAGCTTTTGAGTATAAATATGGTTATTAACATAAACAAAGCAATATTAAAAAGCAACAGAAACAAAGCTCCATAAGCACAATTAGAAATTTTCTGAAAACCCCTATTTATCGATGGGACTAAATTTGAGAAAATATTATATGATAAAGAATTGAATACAAAACATTACCTTATGCAACATCAACGACAGAAGCAAATTGAGAGTGGTGATGGATTTGGCTGAGATTAGAGAGAGAGGATAGGGTCTGAGTTTGAGGCCTGAGAAAATAAAAGAGAAACAAATGAAACAAATCAGAGAGAGATTATAGGCACTGGTTAGATACATCCTCTAATACTAAGGTGAAATTTCAAACATGATACAATACCTCTTTTAGGCATTTGCAATCCAAAATGAAGAGTGCAATACTCAACAATCATATAATGTATTAAGTTTGAAAGGATGATGTATTGTATCTATCATCTAATCCAGTGTTTTCAAAACAGATAATACACAATCATAGCTACGGTTTTTGGAACTGCCTTCCCAAAAAGACTCATCACAATTCGACCTGAAAAGAATTAAGATTTCATTGTGAAATAAGGTAGTAAACTCTATAAAGAGTCTTGTCCAATGGGAATGGGGGAAAATATTTTATAAACAGAGAAACATATAACCTAACAAACTCTCTTTGTTTTGGGGGGGGGGGGGGGGGAAACTATGGCTCTTAAATGACCAAGAACAGTTTTCTAGATTTGGATTCAGCATGGGTTCTTAAACCAAATAGAAGACCAATTTGTTTAGTAAAATTAGGCCATCTCACATTGCACACAACCATGCATGATGCATAAATAAAAAAATGAAAGAAACATACACAAAACACACAAATACAACTGAATAAAGATGCATAGTTAGAAGAGTAATTTTTTCAAATAGTTGAACTGCAACTAAAAAGCGCATAAACCAATGTTCCTCCAAAGCAAATCCTCCCACTTTTCAAAGGCAACACAACAATGACAAATGATCCACTACTTATTAGATTCAATAATCAATATACCAGCTTGGATCATGGTGAAGTCCCACAAAATATGTTTCAAAAATAGATATGAAAGATGAAAAAATCCAGCTCTCTACCTTTTTCCTTCACTTCCCAATCATGCACTTTTCTGTTGTTGGGATTTGCAAACAGCTTCTAAACTCTATATATTCAGTCCTCAGTAAAAAAATAAATAAATAAAGTTCAGTAGTAGCTAGTAGCAAGCCCTAAGTTTTTACTGTAAATCTGAAGCTTCCGTGGCTCTATTGAAATTAAATATACAAACTTTACCATCACTAACAAATAAATTTGGCAGAGGGCGAAGCCAAGGTTGCTGAAGCAGGACATTGGAGAAGAAGCTTAGGTCTGCAACCAAACAAAGAATCAAACAAAACCCCTCAAAAAATCTATTTGGGTTCTCATAAACAACCCTAAAAGCCCAATCTTGAATCTACAACAACACTCCACAACTCGTGGTTTCTTTGCTTAGTTTGTGGTTCTTTAGGATTGTGAGAAACCAATCAGCAAAAGGAAAAAGTAGACTTACAATTATGATGCAAAATTAAGAACCACAGGAGCTATACCCTCTGCCACGGCTGGGATAGTAGTTTGTTTGTGGTTCTTTAGGATTGTGAGAAACCAATCAGCAAAAGGAAAAATCAAACAAAACCCCTCAAAAAATCTATTTGGGTTCTCATAAACAACCCTAAAAGCCCAATCTTGAATCTACAACAACACTCCACAACTCGTGGTTTCTTTGCTTAGTTTGTGGTTCTTTAGGATTGTGAGAAACCAATCAGCAAAAGGAAAAAGTAGACTTACAATTATGATGCAAAATTAAGAACCACAGGAGCTATACCCTCTGCCACGGCTGGGATAGTAGTTTGTTTGTGGTTCTTTAGGATTGTGAGAAACCAATCAGCAAAAGGAAAAAGTAGACTTACAATTATGATGCAAAATTAAGAACCACAGGAGCTATACCCTCTGCCACGGCTGGGATAGTAGTTTGTTTGTGGTTCTTTAGGATTGTGAGAAACCAATCAGCAAAAGGAAAAAGTAGACTTACAATTATGATGCAAAATTAAGAACCACAGGAGCTATACCCTCTGCCACGGCTGGGATAGTAGTTTGTTCGGTGATGCCTTCTTTCTATCTTGGACCTAAGAGTGTGGGGATGGCTTCTTGGCAGGATTGATTTTCAGTGTTGGGTTTTGGGGAAGGAGAAGGTAGAGCATAGAGAAGAGAGACGAACGGCAGAGCATGGGTTTGGTTCTGGAGGAAGAATTAGGCAGGGGCTGGTTTTGCGTTTATTAGGTTTTAGAAAAGGTTTTTTATGCGCTTATGTTTTTTTTTTTTTCTTTAATTTTAATTTAAGTTTTTTTTTAATATTATGCTGACGTGGAAAATTGTGGAAGCTTCAAAAGCTTCGGTTTTATATATATATATTGATTAGTTTTCAATGATTCACATTGGTTAAAATCAAAACCAAAATTCTATTTCCATTCTTACATTTTAAGATTATTGTTAATTTGGTATCTACATTTTGGTAGCAATCAATTTGATCTGTGATATTTTTAATTTGCAATAATTTGATCTCTACCATCAACTTATTAACAAAAATTGATTACAACTTAAAACTAACATGGACTGAATTGACTGCTGCTAAAATATTATAAGCAAATTGATTGTGATGAAAAACATAAGTACCAGCCTTGATATCAATTGGAAGATGTTTGCCACTTTAGCATCGGTTAAGAAAACAAGAAATTCAGTTAATAAGAGACAAAGTGTACTGTTCACACACTGTTCATGAACTATTCATGAGACTCACAACCACTTTATTCAAAAAAAAAATTAAAAATGAGTTCCACGATACTATTCATACATTTAAAAATTATTTTACTACAATATGCTTCCAAACGGACCCATAACGATTCTACTCTCCGAAAATTGCGGTTTCACTTTCACTTTCACATTATCAACTTTTACTTTTCTGGCCTACTGATTATCAAGTTTAGTATTGGGCCGAAGACACTGTCTTATTGTCTTCAAATTGGGCCCATGCATGGATTTTGTTCCATCCATCACCTCTGCTCCGCACATTAGCACTAAAAATGGGTTTGGTTCGTTTTGAAGCCCACATTAAAGAACAAAAAATTATAAAGCTCTAGACCAAAATTAAAATCAACATGAATTTCGGTCCCTCTTTCATCTCTCTCTCTCTGCGGAAAGTTATAAAATTTAATAATAAACATTATTTTATTGCATTTAATTGATAGTACTAAAAAAAATATATTGTACCCGTTGTAATTGTACCAAACTTTATAAATTAGTGTTAGTTTGATTATACCTTTCTCGGCCTTTTGGCTAAGATCAAGTGTTAGTTTGATTAACTTTTTTTTTTCAAAAAAAAAAAAAAATTTAATCAAACTAACACTAAAGTTTTTTAGCATATATGTTCATGCTATATCTTTTTTTTTTCTTTTCTTTTTTTGGGTATAGTGTTCATGTAATACGTACTATATATGCAGCCTTTTCTTTTTCTTTTGTTTGCAATGTTTCACAAAATTTCCTTGGATATTTAGAAATAACCAGTCGCTAACCCGTGCGATGCACGTGAAAGTTACCAATTTTTTTAATTAAAAATAAATAAAAATTAAGATGAACCTCCAAATGATGTGACATTAGCTATTGGAATTCAACATCCATTCTCTAGCAGCACATTCTTAGTAAGTGGAAGTTTCATTGGGTGAGCAGGTTCCAAGTCCTAAATGAATTCATTTATTCATTCATTGAGTGGATATGAGTATGGGGTCTTGGCTTTTTTAGGTGTAGATCTTTGGCTACTTCAACATCAATCTAGGGGAGCTTTGATTAGAGTGGTGGGTCAAACTCCTCTAATGAACCCAGGCTTAGCCAAATCCATTTATTAGTTTGGAGCATCTTGTGGTAGGCTCTGCGATCAAATTTTCACCTCTTTAGTGGTATATGAAGTCATATATGTCTAGCAGTAAAATAACAATGAAGCAATCCACATTCAACACTAAAGCAATCACAAATTAGAAAGTAGAGGAACAATAACTTATTATGAATCTAGCAATAATAATGGTTTACGAGTCTAGTAGTAAGATATTAGTAAAATGATGTGACATTAGAATTGTAACAGCCATCAAATAATAAGAAGATATACATTTTTCTAGATTAAAAAACTGACACAAATAGCTCAATCATTTGCTAGTGTGATAGTGTTGCACCACTCCCAAATGACACATACACCACATAATCATTTGGTTGCTTGTTTAGCCAATCAAACAGCAAGCCATTCTTGGACAAGTTACCTGATTGTGTTACTATCAAACAACAAGACATTATTTCATGTCTTCCTCTAAATATTCAATGTATTCATTATATTAAAAAAACGTTGAAGTAAAAAAAAAAAACATTGTGAGAGAAGGCAACTTACCCTCATAAAAAAAATGAGAACTCTTCCTGTATATGTTATTTTCTTCAAGAATTAAATAGAAATAGCTTAAAAATTTCAATGATTCTATCCAATGAAAAAACAGTTCAAGCAAAAGCCTAATCTTTAATAGTTCTCTCTCTCTTTTTTTATTTTTATTTTATTTTTAGTGACCAGTAATTTAATGAATCAGCTAACTTTAACTCATATTGATTCTTTCCATGTTTTCCATAGTGACCAAATTTGATGAATTAGCTAACTTTAACTCATATTTTCCATAGTGACCAGTAATTTATAGAGGCAAAGGAACCCAGATATTAAAAGCAAAAGCCAAAACTAAATCCTCTAATTGATTTAAGAATTCCATTTTGTTTTATGCAGTTACTTTCAGTTATAGTCTTGCAGCCTTGCAAGTATTTGAATGTATCTTATCTAATCAATGTGTCAGCTGCATCATACCTTGCATGTCCATACGTTCATGTGTTTGAAGACAAAAATAATGTTATTGAGCAATACAATATTCAAATTTGAAAAACTAAACAACATTGTGCTCAAGGGCATTTCTAAAATTTTAACAATGTTAAGCTACACTCTACAATTTTTTGTTTGTGTTGAAAAAAGTTTTAAACACTTCGGTCACATGGGCTACAAAAATGTTTTAAGCACTTTACACATAGTTAATAGTTTAATTTCACTTCTAAAGAAATTATAATCAACATTAACTTTCAAGCTCTCTCATGTTCCTTCAATCAAACAATAAAAAACTGAATATTGATTCAAAACAGCAACCATATATTTGCTATGTGTTTAGAAAAGAGCATTCCCAAACAACCTTCAAGGATCCTTTGTTGTTTCTTGAAATAATCAGCTACCAGTTTCCTTTTCCTAAAATTAAATGCATTCCAAAAGAGCTTAACATCAACTATGTCAAATAATAAGAATTTGTTCAATGATATTAAAACTCCAAGCATAAAAGCATATTTAAAACAACAACTATATATTTATAAGGTTTAAAATAGCAAGAAGGTTAGATAGATAAATATTTATAAGGTTAAAATAAGATATTAAAACTCCAAGAATAAAAGCAGATTTAAAACAGCAAACGAATACCAAACATAACTTTTAGAAGAGAGCATTAAATGATCATTCATTAGATTCATAGATTAAAATTTGATTTTGCAGAAGTTCAAAATACATCAGCTAAGAAGACTTTTTGTTGCAATGCAAGTACAATGATAGATAAGAAACTAAAGTGACTACAATCCTCAAGAGACTAATTTTCAATTTCTAAGTCTAACTCATATTCCAATGCTATTGATTCGAAATAACTTGATTCAAAACAAACTGACTTGAAGTGAACTATTCCTAAACAGACTAACTCAAAGTGCACTTAATCAAAGTAAACAAAAGCAGATCAGATCCTAAGTCATAATTCTAACATCAAATTGATTGAAAGCAAGCATAAATGCAGACCAACCATAGACTACCAGTAAACAAATTCAAACCCATAGCTCAGTTTACACACACACACACACACACACACACACACACACACACACAGACAAAAATCAAATTGATTATCGTCAAAACATAATACTAAACTTAGTTACAAAGTTCCAAACCCAAACACTTATCTAGTGTGTGCACAAACTCAATTACAGATACAAAGAGAAACACAACTAAAACTGCAATTTAATCAACTCTAGAATACAAAATAGAAATCAATGAAGCTGGGGTAAAAAATCTCAGAAAGGCTAACAAAAAAAACCAAACTAAAAGCTAAGAAATCCAAACTATTCTAAGTCTGAACTTGAAACAGTCAAAACATAAACAACCCAGCTGTAGCTTTAGTGTAGCTATATCAGTAATTGAAACTCAAAGAGAACACTAAAATAGTTAGAAATACCAACTGTATTTTTTCTGCAAAAATTGATATAACTACACTAAAATTTGAGTTTCATGAGTTCTTTAAATGTAAACAGAACACTAATCACATAGGCAAATGTTACAATTAGAAATACCAACTGTATTTTTTCTGCAAAAACTGATATAACTACACTAAAATTTGAGTTTCATGAGTTCTTTAAATGTAAACAAAATACTAATCACAGAGGCAAACGTTACAATTCAAATTGAGAGAGTACCATACCTTTAACCCTAATTCGAATGGAGGAAAAGAACGAAGACAAAGGCAATAATAATAAACCTAGAAATTGAACAGCCGTGAAAAAAGAAAAAGAAAAAAGACTAATAAGAATCAACTAATAAGATAATAGTTATAGATTTCGGATTCAAAAAAATAATAATATTATTAGTTACCTTTGGGCCAGTTTTGACAGGCTGGATTGGGTGTATTGTTGACCTACATAGTTGATGGGCCATGGGCTGGATGAGACCCACGGCAAATTGGGTGCTGGTTCTACATGTGGGTGGTTTGTGGCAAATGGGTGGTCTAAGGAAGGAGCTCGACCTCTGTTTTGAGGAAGAAGATGTTTGTGGGTTTGTGGGTATGGTGGAAGATGTATGTGGGTTTGTGGGTATGGTGGGCACGGTGGGTGTGGTGGGTTTTGATTGAGGATTCTATGGCCATGGGCTTCATGAGATTCATGGAAAATGGGGCGTTGTTTCTGGGTTTTAGAGGTTGGATGTGGGTGATGGGTGGTTTGAGGAAGGAGATTGATTTCGAGAAAGAAGATGTCTGTTGGGTATGGTGGATGGTTTGAAGAGTTGTGGGTCTTTAGATGATCGAGGAAGAGCTGAGGAAGAGCTAGTAGAGGAGGAGCCGGTAGAGGAAGGCAAGGAAGATATGGTAGATGATCGTGGAAGGGAAAGGCAGAGCATCGAGAGGGACAGAGCATCGTGAAAGGGAAAGGCTTGAGTATCGGGTTATTATGGTTTTTTTTTTTTTTTTTTTGTGTCGGGTTTATTACATTTTTTATTTTATTTTATTTTTAATATTGTGCTGACGTGGAAAATTGTGGGAGTGGCAAAGGCTTCGGTTTTATATATACTAGTCGCTAACCCGTGCGATGCATGGGAAAGTTTTTAGTAACTATAAGATTTTAGCAAATCAAATGCCTTAAAATTTTAAAATCTTAAAGAACTTACATTAGCACTCATCAATTTGTTTACAAAGTCAATGCTAAATAGATCTACAAATTACATTCTCATATCCTCTGCCATTTGCAAGGTGAAAGGACTCTTTTGATTACGGTTTGCATCCTTCTATCCTTCAAAAGTTTTAAGAAGTGCCATGTGGTCACTGCATAAGAACATGTATAAGGTTATACAAAATTTTGTCATTGTAATCAACATCCTAAAGCTAATATCTAATCCAAAAATGTGTAACCAATGTTACAGATTATAACAAAAACCCAAAGAGACAACAAAAACAATTGTAGGTATAAAAGAGAGAGAATCAAATCAAACATGTACTTCTATTTTTGCTTAATTTGAGATTGAATTTCAAGATTGAAACTTAAAATCCAGAATTCCAACAACAAAAGCACAGAAAAACCTCTCTATCTAACAAATCAAAAAACTCTATAGAAAAGTACCAAATTTAATATGATATTACCAACTTTGCTTTGAAAGAAGATCACAAAGACATCACAATAAAGAATGAGATGGAATATACACCTTTAGTCTACCATGCTTCTAATCAGCTAGTCTTCTTTTCCACTCTCCCAACCACAAAATCCAATGCTAACTTTGCATTGAGAGGAAATAATAATAATAATAAAAAAGAAGCAAACAATAAAAATGAAACTATTCATCCTTTTCATCTAATATGTAACTTGATAGATGGTCTTAGGCACTTTTTGCACATAGATTCTTTAAATTGTATATCAAATTAGAAGAAAGAAATTACATGTAAAAGCCAATTCAATAGAGAGATCTATCACACACAGTGATCAATAGTTTAAAAACAAAAGCCTTGTAATGTATTTGCCGTATAGTGTAATCATAGAAATATGTGCTTATCTAAGAATATTTCCATAACATACCCTTATTTGAATTTCAAGAGGAGTGTGATCTTTTTGCCACTCAATTATTCAACTACATAAAAAATGATAATCATAATAGCAAAATTGGTCACTATATTAAAATCCTATTTTCAAATTCAAACCACCTTGCATCCCTAGTCCATCTCTCATTTCTGACCAATTTTTTCAGCATAGTCCAATTCAAAATGTTTTTCTTCTATTCTTTTTATTTTATAAGAACTCCAATTTTCACTACAGTCCAATTAAACTGTAATTAACTTAGAGATCATACGCTGACTACAAAATTGGTTCTACAAATACAAAATTTGTATTTAAAGCAACATAAAAGACAATTCAAGTCAAATGAAACAGTCAAGACTAACACAGTAAGAGTCCAGAGCTATTAAAGATGCAATTTAAAAGTTATAAACACAGTACCTAATCTGATTCAGATAATAAGGAAGTTAAAGCATGGAGCTGGTGGTTTATAATCTATACAAAATTATAATAAACCAAGTGGGCCTTGGCAAATCTCTCACGTATTAGAATAACATACCTTAGATCTTTAGAACGAACACACACACATACACGTTATAAACACAGTACCTGATCTGATTCAGATAATAAGGAAGTTAAAGCATGAAGCTAGTGGTTTATAATCTATACAAAATTATAATAAACCAAGTGGGCCTTGGCAAATCTCTCACGTATTAGAATAACATACCTTAGATCTTTAGAACGAACACACACACACACACACACACACACACACACACACACAAATAGTAAAGGGATTCATACTTTGATCTCAATCAATTATTATTTAATACTGCATCAATTCGAGGGGATCCTAAAGTAGGAAGCAATTTGATCTAAAAAATTATGAGTTGAATTAATGGGAGCACACAACTTTGATCCAAAAGTTATTTCAAAACAATATAAACTAAAAGACAGAAGAAAAACAGAAGCTTTCTTCTCCATATTCTGACAAAATTAGGCCCATGTAAAGGTTCCTTTGCCTTCTTCAGCTTGGAACAGTTTGGTAATCTACCATTAAGGCTAGGGAGCTTACAATTTAAAGACATCCTAACCAAAACCCACCTATATATCTTCACAAAGAGGCTTGAAACCTTAAGAAAAACCCCAGCTCCAGCAGCCTCAACACCTAAATCTTCTCCCTCAGTCCCTCTTCACCAGTAAAAGATAAGCATAATAAAAATTTTCTATTTTCAATTAAGTCTTTCTGTGCCCCCATACCAGCTCCCACTCCAAAATTTTCAAATTCACAAATAATAAGAAAAATTTCCAACCAAATTCAAAATGATAAAATCTATAGGGCATTCAATAATCAAATAGAAAATAACAAACTAAATCTGAGTTTCCAGCCAATTATACAAGTTCTTAATTGGATACTTACATAAAAATTCAGCCAAAATACTTTGTATTTCAAACAATTGGATGATTTCTCATGTAGTTCAGAAGATGGTTTTTGTCTTCAAGGATTGTGTGCATAATTACTTATAAAGAGAAATAGAAAAGAGAAATGAACTTGCCTTTAAAAGTCTTGACAGTCAAACATGTAGCTATTATGATAAAAGGGCCTGGATTTTCAGTAAAGAAGTTCTCCTCAATTTGATTTACAACTAATCCCCAAAGTGTAAGCTTTATTTCATTTCCTCTATTCAAATTTTCCAATGTTATAGTGTAAGTTCATATAATATAAGTGCATGTATTGGCTTATCAAAAAAATAAAAAAATAAAAAATAAAAAGGGCATGTATTGAAAATAATTTTTTTTTTTAAAGACATACTCTATAGTCATGACATTTATGTTTCTTATTGAGACATTTGATCCTTTGATCATTTTGATTGGGTTGACATGTCATAATCCCTAGTATTGTTTTATACAACAATATCTAAAAATTCAAACAAAATCCTACTATATCATAGCCAAAAAGTACCCATAACCATAAGCCTAGAACGAAACCAAAAAAAAAAAAAATTGATAGTACTGAGATTTGAGCAATATGGAGATTGAAGCATAATATATAGAGATTCAAAGAGAATGGGTACTATATTGATGTAGAGAGAGTATGGTGGCTAGGTTTTTGGTTAAATTTGATTTTAAAATATATATGTATATGTATATATATATATATATATATATATAAAATTCATACTTGTGCAGTCATCACTATGTGTGTATATATATATATATATATATATATTTTGTAGCAATCATCATTGTGGAAGCAAGACTTCTAAATATGTGTGTATATATATATATATATATATATATATATATAATTTGCTCATGCGAGTTCTAGCTTTAAAACATTCAAGTTAAGTCTGAAAAAATCAAACTCTAGAAGATAGAACAATGCAATTGTTTATAGGTAGAGCACACATATAATCAACATGATCACTAAAACAAAGTAAAATTCAACCAACCTTCATGACTCTTTTACAATTTTATTTGGATTGTGTGTCTCAACAGCATACCAATGCAATTATTAATTACTTAAAATTCAAAAAAAAAAATTTATACATGATAAGTTACAATTCAAATTGAGTTTCATGAGTTCTTTAAATGTAAATAGAACACTACAATATTTAGAAATTAGATGTACATAGACAAATAGTTAACTCTATACTAAAAAGAATTCAGAAATTTCGTACAGAGGCAAACGAATACCATACCTTTAACCTTGATTCGAATGGAGGAAAAGGCGGTAGAGAAAGGCAATAAAAATGCAGAAATTAATCAGGAATATTAAATCTAAATAAAAGTGAATGGAAGAGAAAAAATTAAGAATGAAACCTGCTTTAAAACAACAAACGAATGTACAAAGAATTAAATTTGTTGTTGTTTGGTATTCATTGAAATCTGCTGTTTTAAATCTGTTGCAGGGAAGGAACAACACAAATGTACAAAGAATTATAAATTGAACAGCCGTGAATTGGTTTGGTGCACAGAAAATATATATATTAAAAAAAAAACAATAAACATTATCACAAAAACTATTTATAAGATAATGGTTATAGAATCCTAATTAAATTTGTTTATAGTTACAGATTTCTAAACAAATTTGACAAATTTGATTAAAATAGACATGAACTTGTACAGAAGAGGTAGAAGGTTTGAAAAAAAAAGGGGGGGAATGAGTGGAGACAAAAAAGGCTGACGTTTTAGGTGCCCAAATAATTATTCAATCAAACAAATGATTAAGCTAAGCTAAATCAGATGTGCTAAAAAACCTAGATAGCAAAATAAAGCAAAACTTGAAGGTAAAGTAAAACTTGTAGGATTGTTGTCAGATTTTGAAGGTTGGGGGGCTCTTCAATACATCTCCACTTTCTTACAAAACCTGTAGAATTTGATTTTCTATGAGTGTTTTCCTGACTTCAACAAAAAAGAATAGAGAGAAAAAGGGGTTCGGAATTGAAATCCCTAAATTGACAAAAAAAAAAAAAAAAAAAAAAAACCTAATTAAAGACGAAATCCTTAAATTGACAAAAAAAAACCTAATTAAAGACAATAGGAAAAGAGTTTATTCATAGATTAATTTAGAGATACCAAGAGAGAATGTTCTGATATGGAGGCTGGGTCGGAGATTGAAAACGTTGGCTCCCATGGTCGTGCCCTTGCAAGCTTTCTGTGAAATAGCTTGGATTTGTGTTTGAGAGTGTATAGGTTCTGTGTTTGGTGAGTAATGTTGAAAGGAGAGGTGTTGGGTTTAGTTTTGTCAAAAGGAGAGGTTCTGCCTTGCGTGTTTTGGTTTCAGAGTGTGTTGGTTTCAGAATTACATCGGGGAAGTGTATTTGGTTTGTGAAAGGAGAGTGTATATATATTTAATAAAAAGAAATAAATCAGATTTAAAAATTAAAAAAAAAATGCAGACATGGAAAATTGTAGTGAGTTTAGAGGCTTCGGTTTTATATATACTACCGTTTAACTCGCGCAATGCGCGAGACCAAATCTACAATACAATACAAACATACAAAGGAATATGATGTACTTTCATATTAGTCAAGCACTTTTTGATTGATAACAAAGGTGTTAGGTTCTAAAGACTTAGGATTTTATGTATTTAGAACTCTAATTTGTATTGTTGGCAAACCATGATCAAAACAATGTGTTTAGAAGTGTTTTAGTCTTGCTCAAAGTTGTGATTTCATGTAAAGTTGGAATCGAGTTAAAGCAGGAAGCATTGTGCCTTTCGGCCTGGCTCGATCAATCGAAAGACAGGCTCGATTGATCGAAGCTCGGGCAGAATGTTTTTCTGTAGATTTGTCCAACTCAGGCCTAAGTGTTTTAAAATGTTTTTAGGGTTTCTTATTTGTCCTAAGTATAAAAGGCAAACCCTAGCCACGTTTTAGTGTTGCTCATAATTGCGGTTTGTGTAAATCTCTTGTGAGATCTAGAGGAGCTTTCCTTTACACAAACTTAGGGTTTTCAAGGAGAAGATTTATCTACACCTTGATGATTAATTCAGTTGTTGCCATTGAAGCTTAAAGAAAACACAAGCGGGTGTGCTTGTATTTAGTGGTGAATCCAAGAAAGAAGGGGTCCGTGGATTCGGAGCTTGCACATGGTCGTGTCAGTAAGTTCTACTGGTTGGTAGTAATAAGAAGTCGAGCGTGGGGGCTTGTAAGTCTTATTATATAAACTTCGATTCTTTCAAGATAGTGGATTCAATTTTACCTTGAGGATAGCTAGGTCAAATCCTCCCTAGGTTTTTACCGGTTTGGTTTCCTTGGTGATCATATCGTGTGTTATTTATTTTCCGCTGCTTTGCATGATTTTATCTTTATTATTGTGATAACCTAGACTTGTTAAATTGGATTAAGTAACAACTTGGCTAATTATCTAGGTTAAATTAATTGTGTTTTAAGGGGTCTAAAAACTAACAAGTGGTATCAGAGTAGGTAGCTCTTTTGTTGTTGATCTTTTGATCACTGAGCTGATCCTTGATCACTGAGCTGATCCTTGATCCCTGTTGTCATGGAACACGGACACTTTCTAGTTATTCCTCCTCACTTTGATGAGAATAATTATGCTTATTGGAAAGTAAGGATGAAAGCATTCCTGAAATTAATTGATGAGAGAGTTTGGAACTCCGTTGAATACGGATGGGAGAAGCCCACTACTCCTGTTAGTGAGTGGCAAACTTCTCAAAAAGAAGCAGCTTTGTTCAATAGCAAGGCTATGAATGCTATTTTTAACGCTATTTCTATGGGGGAATTTAAGAGAATCTCTAATGTTGAGGTTGCTCATACTGCTTGGAATATCCTCTAAACTGTGCATAAAGGCACAAAGGCTGTCAAAGTCAATAAATTGCAGCAATTGACTTCTAAATTTGAAAGCATTAGGATGTTTGATGATGAATCTTTTGATGAATTCTATGCTAAATTGAATGATATTGTTAATTTGCTTTTAACTTGGGTGAAATCTATGATCAATCTAAAATTGTTAGGAAGATTCTTAGATCTTTAACTGAAGACTTTAGACCCAAAGTGACTGCCATTACTGAAAGTAAGGATGTGGACTCCATCCTTGTTGACGAACTTGTAGGATCTCTTCAATCCTATGAGTTGGATCTACCCAAAACTACCAAATCCAAATCAATGTCTCTTAAGTCAGTTGATGATGTTGAAGGAGGTGGATTTGATGATGAGCTTTCTGCTACAGAGATTGCTTACCTTGCCAAGAACTTTAGAAACTTTCTCAGGAATAGTAACAGAAAGGCAAGAGGTACGAACACTGCTGAACTTAGAAACTTTAGGAAGTATGATCCCACTAAGGTTAACAATAATGATAAACCTAGAGAAAAAGTAGGTCAATCTTCAAATAACTCTTTGGGTTCTCAGTGTTTTGGATGTCAAGGGTATGGACACATGAAATCTGAATGTCCTACCTATTTGAAGTCTAAGGGTAAGGCTATGGCTGTAACTCTCAGTGATGGTGAAGTTTCTGATAATGAATCTGATTGTGATGAGGATGGAAACTTCATTACTTTCACCGTTACTGCTGTAGTCAATGAGAGCATATCTATTGAAGAGAACCCTTCTGATGGGGAACTCTCTGAAGATGCAGATCTTTAAGAGGCCTATAATAAACTTTGCAAAATTGCTGCAAAGGATGCTATGAATGTTGATCTTGGCCTAAAGAAAATTGAATCTCTTGAGATTGAAAAGAAAAATTTGCTTGTTAAACTGTTTGATACTAATGAACTTTTGAACAATGTGAAAACTGAGAATATGCTTTTGCTTGATAAAGTTAAATCTTTGGAACTTGGTTTATCTGTTGCTAGATCTGCTAGTCCTAAACTTGATCAAATGCTGAGTGTTCAAAAGTCTTCTTCTGACAAAACTGGATTAGGTTATGTTAAAAGCATCTCTGTGTCTGCTCCTTATTTCACAAAGTTTGTTCCTTCATCTTCTTCTTCTTCACCTTCTGTGAGTGAAATAGTGAGTGAAACTGTCAAACCCCCTGTGAGTGAGGTTGCTAAACCTATAGAAGTTTCATCATCTAGGAAGATTAGGGTTGATCTAAAAGAGTCTAAATCTAAGAAGCCTACTCTATCTAAGGACAAGACACATGATAAACCTGCATGGGTTTGTCACTTTTGTGGTAAGTCAGGACACATTCGTCCAAACTGTTACAAGCTGCAAGCTGCAAAGAGAGCAAACAAACCAAAAGTACCTGTGCCTTAAGCACTTGATCCTATGGTACTTATTGGCGATTTGGTAAAGGCTTTAAACCTTTATTCCAATCCTGGAGTTGGAAATCATTCTCATGTGAATAAGAACTCCAATGCTCATGGTGCATCTAAAAGGTTTTGGATGCAAAAGACTCGATCTAACTGAGTCTTTCTGACATGGTCCTTGTGCTTCATTGCTCTACCCTTTGTAACCTTTGTTCTTTGGTTGTGGTTTTGTTTTTTTTTTTTTCTAGGATTTGCATAGCATAACATTCATGCATTTCATTCTAGTTTTTATTTTATTTTATTTTATTTTATTTTTAAAAGGAAGCAAATTTTTTTTTGTACTATTCTTCTTGGTTTTTGAGAACAAGGTTGGTCAATTTATTTTTCACATAACATGTCTTTTGTACCTTATTTAGCTTTGATGAGCTTATTTATTGCACTTTACTAGTTGAAGCTTTGTAGTGCATATTGTGTGGGAAAGATGTTTATGGTTTTTGATTATTCTGTCTTAATCTTGAAGTCACATGTTTTTTAAATGTTTGACTTGAACTTTTAGAGAAAGGCATAAATAACCATCTTACCACTGTTCACTAACCAATCATGAACACCTTAGTACATATGATAAGATTTTGTACTTAAGAAAGTGTAACACATGCACAAAAAGAACATAAGGTGAAGTCTCGATTTAAATTACTTAATACTTAAAATCAAAATTGGTGTGTACTATTAGGCTTGATGCCAAACTCACTTGACTTAAAATTGGTATGTATATTATGAGGCATTAATACAAGAAACTTACATGATTGCAAGCTTATGTTCTAGGAGATGTGGGAGTTATATGATGTAACTCTTTAGGTGATAGTCTCTTTTAAATTCTATATGATGAATTTTGTAGACTTTGTGATTAATTACTATTCACATATCACCTCACATGTATCTCAAGTTTTTGCTAGTTGCACACACTACACGAGTTACTCTTTGCTAAACATTGTACATGTTATTGTGTGTGTTTATGGTCTGACCAACCAAGTTTTGCAAATACTTTGAATTTTGTGCAAAATTAATTTGTTGCTTGAAAATTTGTGGAGAATGCAAGAAATTTTGTTTTGGGATTTTGGGCTTAAAATTCTTGTTTTGAAAATCATATCATCTCATACTCATGCATTTTGTTCTAATATTTCAATGCTTTGAGTTGATTAGGAATTTTTTTTTCAAAAAATCTGTGTTTTTCTCAAAATTGGTGAGCCTCTGCCCATTTCGATCGATCCATTCTGTTTTTCGATCGATCGAAAATTTTTAAATTTGATAGAGAGAGCCTCTGTCTGTTTCGATCGATCGAAACTGTTTTTCGATCGATCGAACTTGTTTCAAATTTTTTTTATAAGAGTCTCTGTTTGTTTCGATCGATCGAGGCTGTTTTTCGATCAATCGAAACTCGTGAAACATGTTTTTTAAAAAGCCAGATTGGACTTTTCAAAGTCATTTTTTGAAAAAGTTTTTCAACTTTTCTCTCTCTCTGACTTGGCTAAAGGCTCCACCATCAATTTTTTGTCGTTTTCCTCCAAGTTTTTTGCAAGTTTTTTGTCCTTGGAGGCCGGTAAGTCTCTTTTGCCCTTCCTTTTGCATTTTATTTCATGTTTACATGCATTTTTCATGCATTATTATGGGTATTTTTGGCACTTTCAATATATTGGGGTTTTTGATGATTCAAACCTATTTTTGTGAAATTGATCAATGGGTTTTTGTCCTAGGATCCTATAATGATGATTCTTGTAGTTTAATTTGATCAATTTTGTGGTTTTTGAAAAATTGAAAATTCTAGGGTTTGAAATTGATCTGATTTGGGGATTTTGTCAAAATTGGGTTAAATTAATGAAATTGGCTTATCAAATTGATGTATTTGGTCATTATTTCTGTAATTCTATCATGTGTAATGATCAATTCATCAATATTTTTCAAATTGATCAAGTGATTTTCCAAATTTTTGGGGGTTTTTGTGTTAATACCTCAATGTTCAAGCCAATTTTGTGAATTTGAACTTTTTGGACTTAATTGCACTGCATTAGAACATGCATCATACCATTTAATTTGTTCATGCATCATATAGATTTTCATTCTATATTTTTTTGTGCTAACTTGCAGTCTGCCCTTAGTTTTGTGTTTTGTTCTTTTGCTTTGTGTTTTGGTCCTTATCCTAGCACCATGCCTAGGAAAACTAGAGCCCATAGGACCCCTTCCACTTCCTCTGAGTCTCCCTCTAGGAGTGAGTTGTTTAAGAATGATAAGTGCAGAGAGGCCTTTGATACCTTGAACTGTAAGCGTAAGATTTGGGCTGAGCAAGCTGTTGTGCTAGATGAGCTTGATCCGGCCATTAGGGCTAACTTTGAGTTTAGAGGTTGGTTGTCTCTCTTAGAGATAGATCATCCACCCCCGACCGCCCTGATTAGAGAGTTCTTCTCGAACCTCTCTTGTCATGTCTATGATGTTGACACCCTTGTTCGGAGTTGGATACGAGGTGTTTCGTTCACCGTTACTCCTCGGGTAGTGGCTGAGGCTCTTGGGGTTCCGGTTGTTCGGGAGCCTGTCTATCCCTATGATGAGTCACCCTCATTAGATGTTGTCATGTCATACATCACTGGGTCATCTATCCAGTGGGGTTCTGATTCTCGGATCACGTTCGCTGAACTTACCGAGACGGCCTATCTTTTCTTTAGGATAGCGTGTCATTCGTTGTGGCCTATTTCTCACTTCCACACCATCCCTTTAGAGCGATGTGTGTTTTTGTATGCCTTTGTTTCTGGTGCGTTTATCAGTTTTCCTCACTTGTTCTTTCGTTCTTTGAACGAGGTTCATAGGAGTTCTGTCGTAGGGCATGCGCTTATTCATCCTATTTTCATTCATAGGATTTTACTCTTTTTAGGTTTAGATGGTTTTCCGTCTTGTGAGCCTGTGCATGTTGTTGCTCCCATAGGTGCCTCCTTTCTTAGACAGAGGGCTGCTCACCTTAGAGTTGCTCCTTCTCGTTCTAGAGGTGCGTCATCTAGTGGTGTTCCCCCTCCTCCCTCTTTTATAGGTGTTGATGCTGCTACGACATCGGGTGCTACTGCTGATGATGATGTTCCTCCACCGACTGCTTCGGATGATTCAGACATTCGTCGTACGTTGGATCATGTCTTGATCGTTTAGGCGGCTCATGGACAGATTTTGGTGGACATGCTCAATGAGATCCGTGCCTTGCGTTCAGAGTTGGCGCAGTTTAGACCATCTCCCTTTTGATGATGGATTTCTGTTTGCCCTTTGGTATTCCGTCACAAAAAGGGGGAGTACTTTGTAGAGTTTTTGGTTTCAGGGGGAGTATATGTTTTTGGTTTGAGCTTATGGAGTTTAGATTGTATCTAGGTTTTTCACTTTGTACTTTACCTTTTTAGCTCTTGCCATGTTTTTGATGGGATATTCATGCTAGGGGGAGTTGTTTTTTAGTTGGTACTTTATATGTTTCTTGTTTTAAACTTGATAGAGAAGCGGAAAATAATCCATCTCCAGCTCGTCCAAAGGGCTCGTCCAGAGCCTACAACGCAGGATTGATCCCAGAGTTTATCCAGAAGAAGAAGAACCGTCCATGAATAATAGCACCACTCCATAAACTGTCCTCCATGAAAGACATGATCGTCCATTAGGTTCGTCCATGAACAATCGATAGATATCTTTGGACGAACTAAACCGTCCTACGCTAGACAGACGGAAGCTCAACACTTAGACTTTCAACTAAACCCACAACTATCTCAACAAACCCTTCGAATAAGTTAACTTCCATTAGCGGTTACAATTTTATATCCGTTGAGGTAGTTAACTCCGGAGTTGTTGGTTTCCACAAATCCTGGAACGGTTATTGGACAAGTAACCGTCCCAGGCTCCCTATATAAGGGACCGATCTGAACCCGACAGAGGTAAGATTTTCACTCAGACAATTTTCCAAAATACTTGGAACTTCCTTCTCTACGAAACTAACTTCTCCATCGGAGGGGGTTCGACCGGTCTTCTCCGGTCTCCTCTTTGATCGCGTTTCCTTCCTTGCAGGCCATCAACCGTTTCAATAGCCCACTGAAGCCAGGCCATCCACCTTACTGATTCGGAGCGATATCAGTTGGCGCCGTCTGTGGGAAGCGAAGGTTGTTTTGCGACTTTCTTTTCCGCGACAAAGGGTTAGGATGGTCAGGACCAGGTCGAGGGCTACTAGCCCTGGCCGTCAGGGAAGCAGAGGCGTTTCAAGTGATCCCCAGCGTGATCGCCCATCTGCACCAGTCATGCAGACGTCATCCGTTCAGAATATGCAATCCATGGCGGCTGCAATGGCAGAATTGACTCGCCAAAACCAGGAGTTAAGGATGGAGATCACTCAGAGAAGACAGACACGTGAGGAACACGCAGGGCAGACACAAGGCCATGATGACACACAGAATACTGAGATTGGAAGTCAGTTTAGAGGCACCACTTCACGGACAGTGCCACACTTAAAAGAGGATATGGACCAAATGAAGAAAGTCATGGAGGAGATGAAGGAGAACATGAGGAGAACGAATCCTATAGAGGATTTGGTCCACAGGACTGACTCTCCTTTTACGGCTTCCATCAATGGCCACCCTCTACCATCAAAGTTCAAACTACCTTCCCTGGACTCGTATGATGGAACACGTGACCCCTTCGATCACATTGCAACATTCAAGACAACAATGCACCTTCAAGGGGTCCCTGATGAAATCATGTGTCGAGCCTTCCCTACTACCCTTAAAGGCCCGGCACGAGTTTGGTTCAGTAAGATCCCCCCAAGTTCCGTAAGTTCTTTCGAAGAGTTAAGCAAATTGTTTGTTAACAATTTCATCGGGGGACAGAGGCACAAGCGCTCTTCGTCCAGCTTACTGACCATAGAACAAGGGGAGAACGAAAGCCTGCGGTCATTCATCACTCGCTTCAACAGAGAAGCCCTCAGTGTGGACGAGGTGGACGACAAGCTTCTACTAGCAGCCTTCCACAACGGGATTAATTCGGATTTATTCATCCACAAGCTATACGAGAAGGAACCTCAAACCATGGCCGAGCTCGTCCATTCGGCTCAGAACTTCATGAATGCAGAAGATGCAATCATAGCCAAGAAGAGGAAAAGAGCTGAGAGGATGGAAGCGCACCCAGCTCGACACTCAGAACAAGCCCCTCGTCCAAAGAAGGGACGGACGGAAGATAGGAAGGAACGAGATGGCAGGAAGACAGGTCCCTTGGGAAGAAGCCAGAACTATACGCCCCTGAACGCTCCACTTAATCAGGTGCTCATGCAAATCAAAGACGATCCCTCTTTAAAATGGCCAGAGAAGATGAAAGGGGATCCCAACAAGCGCAATAAGAACAAATATTGTCGCTTTCACAGGGACCATGGGCATGACACGGATGAGTGTTATGACCTAAAACAGCAAATTGAGAACCTTATCAGGCAAGGAAAGTTGAAGCACTTCGTTGGAAGGGATCGTACAGATGAAAAGCTGAAAGGCAAAATGGAGGAATCATCCCGGCCTCCACTTGGAGAGATAAGGATTATCGTTGGAGGAAACCCGATGAGGCAATCTTCCAAGTCGAAGAAGACGTATCTCAAAGTGGTACAAAATGTCCAGCTCACTGGACGAACACCAAGGACGAGACCAATGGACGAGCAAACCATTTCCTTCA
The DNA here is from genome assembly GCA_036321655.1 of Quercus alba. Lineage (NCBI taxonomy): Eukaryota > Viridiplantae > Streptophyta > Magnoliopsida > Fagales > Fagaceae > Quercus > Quercus alba. The sequence continues at coordinate 14,018,066 of CM070302.1, read as the reverse complement.
CCGATGAAGATGCTGAGAGGATCCATCACCCGCATGACGATGCGATCGTCATTACACTGCTCATTGCAGATTATACAACCAGAAGGGTGTTAATTGACAATGGAAGTTCAGCAGACATATTGTACTACCCCGCCTTCCAACAGATGAGGCTTGGACGAGATCAACTTCGTCCAGTATGCTCGCCGCTGATAGGATTCGGAGGAATGAAGATACAGCCCGTGGGTACCATTACATTACCAGTTGTGGTAGGGTCCTACCCGCAACAGATAACCAAGGAGATCAATTTCCTCGTGGTAGACTGTACTTCTTCATACAATGCCATCATTGGAAGACCCACTCTTAATAGTTGGAAGGCGATAACCTCGACCTACCATCTATCAGTCAAATTCCCTACGGAGTACGGGATAGGACAAGCACAAGGAGATCAGTATGCAGCTAGAGAATGCTACTTAGCCATGATGGCTTTGGACGAACAGGTGCAGACAATGAGCATCGAGGAAAGAAGAGTTATTGCAGAGCCCACGGAAGTGTTGGAAGATGTTCTTTTGCAAGAAGATGATCCTGAGAAATTTACCAGAATTGGAACAGGTATGAAGGAGAAGGCAAGAGAAGACCTCATCCAGTTCCTGAGAAAAAGTATCGACGTTTTTGCATGGAGTCATGACGACATGCCAAGAATCGACCCAAGTGTGATCACTCATCGATTGAATGTAAACCCCTTTTTTAAGCCTATCCGTCAGAAGAAGAGGGTATTCGCTCCCGAGAGGGACAAGGCAATCAAGGAAGAGGTTCAAAAACTGACCACGGCAAAGTTCATTAAGGAAGTCTATTACCCGAATTGGTTAGCCAATGTGGTGATGGTGAAGAAAGCTAATGGAAAGTGGAGAATGTGTGTAGACTTCACTGACTTGAACAAAGCATGTCCCAAGGATAGTTATCCTCTGCCACGCATTGATCAATTAGTGGACTCTACTGCTGGCCATCAGTTGCTGAGCTTCATGGATGCCTTCTCAGGATATAATCAGATCAAGATGGATGAAGCCGATCAGGAAAAAACTTCCTTCATTACCAGCCAAGGCTTGTTTTGCTACAAAGTAATGCCCTTCGGCTTGAAGAACGCAGGGGCAACTTATCAAAGGTTAGTGAATCATATGTTTCGTCCACAAATAGGACGGAATGTGGAGGTTTATGTCGACGACATGCTTGTGAAGAGCATAGACGAGGGAAGCCATCTAGACGACCTACAGGAAACCTTTGAAACACTTCGGCGATATAAGATGAAGTTGAACCCAAGCAAGTGTGCATTCGGAGTATCGTCGGGAAAGTTTCTGGGGTTCATGGTCTCGCAAAGAGGAATTGAGGCAAATCCGGACAAGATCCAGGCTATATTGAACATGGAGCCACCGAAGAATATTAAGGAAGTCCAAACCCTCACAGGACGAGTTGCCGCTTTGAACAGGTTTGTTTCGAAAGCCACAGATAAGTGTTTACCTTTCTTTAAAGTCCTTAGGAAGGCATTTGAGTGGACGGACGAATGCCAAAGGGCCTTCCAAGACCTGAAGGACTATCTCACAACTGCCCCATTATTAAGTCCATCCGTGCAAGGAGAAGAACTGTACTTATACTTAGCGGTGTCCCCACACGCCGTAAGTTTAGCTTTAATCAGAGAAGAGGGGAAAATACAAAAACCGGTGTACTACACTAGCCGGGCACTCAGAGGAGCAGAGGGAAGATACCTACCCATGGAGAAATTGGCTTTTGCACTGATAACGGCTTCTAGGAAGTTGAGACATTACTTCCAAGTTCATGTCATCAATGTCATGACGGACCATCCGCTTAAGAAGGCAATGAACAAGTTGGAAGCCGCAGGACGACTGATTCAGTGGGCAGTTGAACTTAGCGAATTCGACATTCGGTACAAACCGAGAAATGCAATAAAGGCTTAAGCCCTAGCAGATTTCATCGCAGAGTTCACTCCAAGCTACGAAGACCTGGGGGAAGGAGAGTACAACAAATGGGTCGTCCATGTAGATGGATCATCTACATTATATGCTGGAGGAATAGGAGTTGTTTTGCAGTCGCCGGAAGGGGACAAATTGAAATACAAGGCCCGTTTGCAATACCAGACTACTAACAATGAAGTGGAGTATGAAGCCCTTTTGAAGGGGTTGGAACTGGCCAAATCTGTAGAAGCAGACTCAATACTTGTCATGGGAGACTCTCAACTGGTCATAGGCCAAGTCAATGGAACATGTGAAGCCAAGGAAGACAGAATGAAGAAATACCTAAGGAAGGTAGTACGCCTTGTGAAGAAATTCAAAAAAGCAGATTTTGTTCAAATCCCAAAGGAAGAGAATGTGGAGGCAGATACTCTGGCGAAGGAAGCATCTGCGAATGAGGCGTTGGACGATATAGATGGTGTATACTACATGCCAAGTATAGACCTTCCAGAACTGATGCAGATAGAGGGAGAAGGAAATTGGATGACCCCAATAGTGTCCTACTTAAAGGACGGAAGGCTTCCAGAAGAGAAGGACGAAGCTAGGAAGCTCAAGGTCAAGTCAGCCAGGTATGTGCTTATGGACGAGGTGTTATACAAGAGAGGTTTTTCCCAGCCTCTCTTAAGATGTTTGGCTCCAGACGAAGCGAATTACATGTTGAGGGAGGTTCACGAAGGAGCATGCGGGAACCATTCAGGAGCCAGATCACTCGTCCATAAAGTCATCCGTAGCGGATTCTATTGGCCAACCATCCAAGCTGATGCTAAAGCATATGTCAAAGTATGTGATCAATGTCAACGCTTCAGCAACATTCCCAGACAACCAGCAGAATATCTCACGCCAATGATGGCCCTTTGGCCTTTTGCGCAATGGGGACTAGACATTTTGGGGCCCTTTCCGACTGGAACTCGGTAAATGAAATTTCTGGTGGTGGGAATAGATTACTTCACAAAATGGGTGGAAGCCGAACCCTTAGCCAAAATTACGCAGCAGAATGTCAAGAACTTCGTCTGGAAGAACATTGTATGCAGATTCAGAGTACCTAGAGTACTAGTGTCTGACAATGGACGACAGTTTGACAACACACCTTTCAGGGAATTTTGTGAACAGCTTGGAATGAAGAACCATTACTCCTCACCTTCCCACCCACAGGCCAATGGCCAGGCAGAAGTAGCGAACCGATCCTTGCTGAAGATCATCAAGACTCGGCTCGAAGGGGCAAAGGGAATATGGCCAGATGAATTACCAGGTGTTTTATGGGCTTATAGAACGACAGCGAGAACTCCAATAGGAGAAACTCCTTTTAAACTAGCCTACGGAAGCGAGGCAGTTATACCAGCAGAAGTACACATGACGAGCCACAGGGTGAGGAAGTATCAAACTGAAGAAAACGAGGAACAACTCCGTCTTAACCTTGACCTTATGGACGAGGTCAGGATGGATGCAGAGCAGAGGACAGCAAGGTACAAAAATCTCATGGCAAGACAATATGACGCTATGGTGAAGCCTAGGCGTTTCAACATCGGGGATCTCGTCTTGAAGAGGGTTACCTTGGCAATAAGAAACCCGGCCTACGGGAAACTTGGCCCAAATTGGGAAGGACCTTATAGGGTTATCAACTGCAAAAGGCAAGGATCCTACTATTTGGAAGCTTTGGATGGGCGGAGGCTGGAACACCCTTGGAATGTTGAGCACCTCAGGAAGTACCATCAATAAGTGCTGACTCTTTACCAGTGTCCTTGGACGAGATATCCGGACGAGCAGAAGCGTACTACTATCAAGTGTTTTTAAGTATTTTAATAATCCCCTAGAAAGTACATTAGTGTTTTCACTTTTGTGCTATTCATGGATGAGTTGGTTTGTATTTTTAATTCAATAAGGCACTAGCTCATGAGCATGTGCCATGCCTGTGGACGAATGATTACATAAGTTTGGGTTTTCAAATATATATATTGTTTTAAAGTATATTATTGGAATCCTTATATGTTCATTCAGATTGATTCGCAAAAAAGAAAGCGAGCATGGACGAATGAAATCCTTGGACGCAAGGACATATCGTCCATGAGCTTTCCTCCAAAGGAAAGATGAAAAGGTACATCCATCCAAAGCAAGAGACGAGATGAAACCTAAACTGAAAATGAAGCCAAGGTTCATCCGTCCAGAACATAGGACGAGATGAAACCTAACCTAAAATTGAAACTAAGGTTCATCCGTCCAGAACATAGGACGAGATGAAACCTAACCTAAATTTGAAACTAAGGTTCATCCGTCCAGAACATAGGACGAGATGAAAAATAAGCTGAAAATAAAGCGAAGTTTTATCCGTCCAGAACATAGGACGAGATGATGAAGGGAATACTCGTCTAGACCTCAAGACGAGATGAATTCCCTAAAGTGTTCGTCCGAGACGCGGACGAACAAAGACTTCAAAACTAGCTTAACAATCCATTACATTGGACGAGAAATCGCTAAAAAGTCTAATAATCAAGGACGACAAAATGATCGTCCATAATTTTGGAATATTGAAAAATCTAGCCAAAAGTAATCAATTTACTTTATTTTGGTGATATAATAAAATTCACCCCCATGCCCAAGACGAGGCGAAGTGAATTCCTAGATGGACGAACCACACAGTGATGAAAGTAAAAATTTCATACATAAGGCTGGAAACGTATATATTCAAACACAACGAAAGTGAAAATAGAAGTATTCATTTCTTTCATGAAATTCAAAGGGTGGACGACCAACGTCCAAAAACCCCTTTAGTTTTGAATATGAAAGTGTATATAAAACTCGTCCATAATCCTGGACGAGATGATTGTACTTGCATGAACTTTAAAAAAGAAAAAGAAGTAAAAAGCCCAAAACAACAGGCACTTCTATGAAAAGGCAAATAAAAGTAAATTTCTAAGGAAATAGATTTCACTTGGGCAAGCTCGTCTTGGGATCGTCCTGAATGACTTCAGTGTTAGCATCGTCCATGATGTTCACGTCCTCGGAACTCGTCTGCAACGCGGAACTCTCTGTAGCAAGAGGAAGCTTGAACGAGTTGAAGTCCAAATCAGGATACGCCTCTTTGGCATCAGCACGGAAGTCTTCATACCCAGCTGCATAATGACTGTCTAGACGATTCTTATACTTGTCAGACTTCTTAAAGGCAGCAATTGCTTCTTCACGTGCCTTCTCCAAGGACGAGGTAAGCTCTGAAACTTGTCCCTCGAGATGGACGATGCGGGTATCCTTCTCTAAGTTGTCAGCTTTGAGCTCCTCTACTTCGTTCTTCAACTTCGTCTCACTTCCCAGCAGACGATTAAAATCCTCTGTCAACCTAATGACCTCCCCCTTCTTGAGCAAAACCTCATGGCCCAGCTCCTTAGCCTTATCCTTGGCTGTCTTGGCCTCTGAAGCAAGCTCCTTGGCCTGGCAGGTCGCTGTATAAAACTTTGACATAGCCTGCATTTGGACGAAAAGGAGTTAGATATTTCATTCAAAATTAAATGTCTACACACAAGGACGAGGAAGAAATTTACCTTGAAAAGGTCATGGATGCCAGAACGCTCAAACTCCTTCACTGACATGTTGTAACATTCGTTAACCTCATGATCAGTGACGATCCCTTTGAACGTCCTCCATGCATAACCCTCGTCCAGAACCAAATTAGAGGGACGATCAGAGGACTCAGACGAGCCAGGCTTGTGAGAAGTTTTGGGAGCAGGGGGAGGATCAGACGGAACAGGATGAACCGTTTGGACGGGCTCCACGTCCACCATAGGCTCGTCCAAGTTCACTGTTGGTGGCACGAACTTGGGAACCTTTGGAAGAGAAGGCCTTGGTTTTTGTTTTTTGTGGCCACGACGACTGGGAAGGTCGTCCAGATCCACAGTACTCGAGATTGATTTAGACTTCCTCTTCCCAGCCTGGACGGAAGCCACTTTAGCAGTAGGGGCAGCAACATCCTCGTCCCCGCTAGCCACTGATTTCTCCTTGTTCTCCCTCATCGTGCTTATTCCTATGATGAGGAAATTTAATATTTAAAAAAAAAAAAAAAAAAAAAGTGAAAGGAGAGCTGGAACGGTGGACGATCACTTACTTCAACGAGTGAGCTCCTCGTGACTTAAATTCTCAGCAGAAGGAGTTGGACCAAGTCCCCAAGTTGCTAGACGAGAAAAAGTAACCAAGTCGTGGAAAGTCCTTCCTGGAAAAGTGCGAACCACTTCTATCTGATCCAAGAGAAGCTTATCCAAACGTGGACAAATGACAGCTGCATCACCAAGATAAAAGGTTAGACGAGTGACAGATAAAATTTTTTTTGAAGGACAAACAAGATAAAATGGAAAGAAAAACATACCCTCAGGACGAAGACGACCTAGAGGGCTGGTAAAAGGAGGGAAGAGGGGAATACCCACATCAGCTGGGTCCCCAGCCCAATTTCCAGAAATAATAAAAAATTCTTTTTTCCAAAGCCGGTCAGACGAACTACGGCCCGTTATTAAACTGTAATATGAACCTCTGGACGAGAACTGGTAGAACCCAGCAGATTTTTTGATCTCTGAGGGCTTATAACAGTAAAGGAACTCGTCCACTGTAATTGGACGGTTCCCTTCCAATGCCTCACGCCATAATATTTGCATGGCAACTATCGTCCTCCAACCATTGGGGTTGAGCTGGTTTGGCCCAATACCCAACCTTTGGAAGAGGTCTCTGCAGAAAGAGTTTAAGGGAAACCTAAGGCCAGCTAATAGGTAAGAAGCGTATACCCCTAAGCCAGAGGAAGGGGAACAACACCATTCTCCAGGCTGGGGTAGACGAGGGTTAAGCTCTTTAGGGATTTGGTATCTATCTACAAGAGTTTTTAACTTAGCACCGTCTAAGGTGGATGCTACCTCTGGGGCGCAACTATAGATTACATCTTCGTCCTCTTCCTCGTCTTGAGGAGGACTTGATGGCTGTCTAGACGAGCTAGCCCCAGATCCAGAAGCCGCCCTACGTCGTTGTTCCTGAAATTCCTCTAAGGGAATGCCAGGAACCCCAGATGAGTAATGCTCGTCTGAGGAGTCACTACAGGATGAACTATCTACACTACCGTCACTCTCAGAAGAACCGTCCTGGTAGTCGTCTATCTTTCTCTCTAGACTAGAAGATGAAGGCATGGTTGAAATGTAGAGGACTTAAAATGAGAGCCTAAAAAGAAAAAAAAGAAAGAGGAAATACCTGATGAAACTAGGACGAGAGCTAGACGAGAATCTTGGACGAGTTGGCAGAAGAGAGAATGAGGAAAAAAGTGAGGGGCATGAAAGAGAATGCGCTATTTATAGGCCCCAGCAACAGGATCAACGAAGCGACACTCACCACTCAGAGATTGACACGTGGCGATCCCTTTGGGAAACGAGATCGACGCGACTGGTCAACCAACGGTTTCGTGACACGTGGCGTACGAAAAAGCGAAATTTTGTTGAAATCACGACAATGTCCTGGACGACCCTTTGAACAAAGGGGCAACTGATAGAGTAGCGGAAAATAATCCATCTCCAGCTCGTCCAAAGGGCTCGTCCAGAGCCTACAACGCAGGATTGATCCCAGAGTTTATCCAGAAGAAGAAGAAGCGTTCATGAATAATAGCACCACTCCATAAACTGTCCTCCATGAAAGACATGATCGTCCATTAGGTTCGTCCATGAACAATCGATAGATATCTTTGGACGAACTAAACCGTCCTACGCTAGACAGACGGAAGCTCAACACTTAGACTTTCAACTAAACCCACAACTATCTCAACAAACCCTTCGAATAAGTTAACTTCCATTAGCGGTTACAATTTTATATCCGTTGAGGTAGTTAACTCCGGAGTTGTTGGTTTCCACAAATCCTGGAACGGTTATTGGACAAGTAACCGTCCCAGGCTCCCTATATAAGGGACCGGTCTGAACCCGACAGAGGTAAGATTTTCACTCAGACAATTTTCCAAAATACTTGGAACTTCCTTCTCTACGAAACTAACTTCTCCATCGGAGGGGGTTCGACCGGTCTTCTCCGGTCTCCTCTTTGATCGTGTTTCCTTCCTTGCAGGCCATCAACCGTTTCAATAGCCCACCGAAGCCAGGCCATCCACCTTACTGATTCGGAGATATCAAAACTGTTTATTGATTTTATATTTATGAGTTATTCATTGATATATGTCTCTATTGTGTGTTGTTTGAAATCAAGAATTTAATTTGTTTACTTGTATTATTTCCACACATGCGGTTATGCATTTTGTTTAGTGTTTCAGGAAATATACAGGTTGATTCAATTGGGCTGCTGTCTACACTTGCAACTGATGGATAGTAGTTAGGATTGAATTTGTTTTATGAGCATTATTTTGTAAAGGGCTTTTTATTTTGTAAACTTTGACCTTCTAGTTGTGTTTTGTCACGGATTGCCAAAGGGGGAGTTTGTTAGGTTCTAAAGACTTTTATATATTTAGAACTCTAATTTGTATTGTTGGTAAACCATGATTAAAACAATGTGTTTAGAAGTGTTTTAGTCTTGCTCAAAGTTGTGATTTTATGTAAAGTTGGAATCGAGTTTAAGCAGGAAGCATTGTGCCTTTCGGCTTGGCTCGATCGATCGAAACTCGGGCAGAATGTTTTTTTGCAGATTTGTTCAACTCAGCCGTAAGTGTTTTAAAATGTTTTTAGGGTTTCTTATTTGTCCTAAGTATAAAAGGCAAACCCTAGCCACGTTTTAGTGTTGCTCATAATTGCGGTTTGTGTAAATCTCTTGTGAGATCTAGAGGAGCTTTCCTTTACACAAACTTAGGGTTTTCAAGGAGAAGATTTATCTACACTTTAATGATCAATTTAGTTGCTGCCGTTGAAGCTTAAAGAAAACACAAGCGGGTGTGCTTGTATCTGGTGGTGAATCCAAGATAGAAGGAGTTCGTGGATTCGGAACTTGCACGTGGTCGTGTCAGTAAGTTCTACTGGTTGGTAGTAATAAGAAGTTGAGTGTGGGGGCTTATAAGTCTTATTGTATGAATTTCGATTCTTTCAAGATAGTGGATTCAAGTTTTCCTTGAGGATAGCTAGGACAAATCCTCCACAGGTTTTTACCGGTTTGGTTTCCTGGGTGATCATATCGTGTGTTATTTATTTTCTGCTGCTTTGCATGATTTGATCTTTATTATTGTGATAACCTAGACTTGTTGAATTGGACTAAGTAACAACTTGGCTAATTACCTAGGTTAAATTAATTGTGTTTTAAGGGGTCTAAAAACCAACAAAAGGAATTAAGTCTTTTTTATTAGAATTATTTTTTGGCACAATTTTGAATGGTTTACTTGCATGGATTTTTGTTGTTTGAACTTTGAATATAAATATGCATGACAAACCAAAGGAGTTTGGAGAGAAATCTTTCAAAGTCTTCATATATCTTTTTATTAGATAGGAATTTTGAAAATCTAACTCTTAGATTGCATGTTATTTATGTTATTAATATGCATGTCAAATTTCTTTCAAATTAGATGTTATTTACTATTTGATCAATAAATTTATTTTTCATACATAATTTTAGGGGAAAAAAAAACCCTGAAATGTAAATATCTAATCTAATCTAATCTAATACAATATATAAAAGCAGAAGCTTTTAACGAGGTGTTGACACGTTAGAAAAAATGACCCCTTCAAAAACTGACACGTATACAACTTATTTTTTAAAATACCGTACGGTGCGTTGGAGAGACTCATTTTCATCAAACGTTTGGAGAGATTCATTATAAAAACACCAAGCTACTTATCAAAAAAAAAGAAAAAAAAAGAAAAAAAGGAGCAAACCCAAAAACCCAAACCGTATTTCCCGATCAAAATTCAAACTCACTCTAACTTGCGATTCTTCGCTGCAACTCCATAAACACACAGATTGGAATAGCGTGTTCCAACCCATCAGGCAGACGAAAAAAGAGAATCCAAAAGGAAGCGAAAAAAAAAAAAAAAAATGAAAACTGAAAACCTCTGTTCGTTCTCTGCAACAGTGAAAACTGAAAATCTTTGTTCATCCTCTACAACAACAGGCGATTTAGAAGCTATCCCGTCCCTTCTCTTCAATTCGTTTTGGCTATGGATCAATTTGGTGCTGCATCTCAACAAGAATGTTATCATTCGCTGTTTCCGTTTCGCTCAACAAAAAGGAGCAAAATAAAGGAAATTCTTCCCTCTTCACGCTCTGTTCTTTTCGTTTCTGCAACTCCATATACACAAGGTCAGCATAACATTGTTAATTTTCCTGTTTCGAATACTCTTTCTGTGTAGTTTACCAAATTCGGCCCACTTTCTTTCCATTTGCATGTTCCATTCCAAACCAACAGACATAGGAAAAAGAAAATCCAAAATCGCATACCAATTTTGCGTCTTCAGAAATTGAAAAGAACCCTCCTTTTTTATCAGCATCTCTTACAATCTGACCCATTTTGCAACTGTCAAATTTTCCAAAAAAAATGCATTTTTGTTTGATCTTTCATTGAATGAATATTGATTCTTGGCTTAGATTTTATTCGACAATGAATTGGGCCACAATAGATTTTATTGGTAAGCTCATATAAATATTCAAATCTTGCAATATGTGTTTCGTTGCTTGCTATTGTGTCTATGATGTTACTAAATTGGACTCGATTTGAATTTTTGGGTTTCTTTGAACGCAGATAAAAGTTGCACTGTTCTACATATTTGTTTTTATTGCATTCCACATGTCCGATGAAATCCCTCTTAGGCTTAATATGTGATGTTTGGGTTCGGATTTTCCCACCTCATACCGTGATAAATCTATATAATTTATTCATTTATGAACAATGAATATGAATAAAAGTTTAGAAGAATGAAGTCTAAAAGATATCAGCATGGTGGATAAAATGAATTATGAACCAAATGTGATGCAATTGGTAATATTACATAACATGTACATAGTTTTTTTCATAGCTATGTGATGGTGTGCTTACTTATTGCAGACAGTGTTGCACCATAATTTCAGATGAATAAGCAACTGTCCTCCAAGAACTTCTCAGGCATTTTCTACTCAAACATCAACCCAACTAGATGTAATTGATGGTCTTTACATTAGAAATATTGTTCTAATGGTAATGGTAACTACATTTTAGTTACATGCTTACAAATTGTTTGATAAAATTATAATGTTGCTTTTATTCTAAAATTTCATTTTATATTGTTCATTATACTTTAGGCCAAATTGGAACTCTGCATAAGACTAGAAGATTAACACAAACCATTTATGAGGAAGGCAGATCAAGATCAATCTCAAAGAAAATAACCCATTTGTCTGGTCATGGATTAAGCTGTGGAACGAAATAAGCATAAGCCTGAATCTTCCAGTCCAAAAGGAAAGTTATGAGAGATGACTTTCAAAATATGGAACATGATATATTTTTCCCATAACTCCTGTTTTGTTTGTTCAATTGACAAAAGCATTCTTATTTTTTCTTATACTATACATGAAAGTCTTTGGTCCCTCTATTTTGTGACATGAATTGGTACTATCTATGCTGGGTTAATTTAATGCTCCTCATTGTGCTTAGGAAGTAATAAATTGCTGCATTTTTGTTTACTCTGATGTTTATTAGTTTAGATCAACTTGGAATAAGATTAGGGAAAGGCATCCAGTTGTTAATTAGAGGGCTTTGGTTTGTTTTCCTGCTACTATTTGCAAGCATGCTATCATTTGTTGGCTAATTCTTATGGATAGACTTCCCACTCCTAACAGGGTTGGTAAATGGGGATAAGTCTGACGTTGTATGTGTGTTCTACAGGAGAAAGCAAGAGTCTAGAGATTACATACTTTATGACTGTTCATCTATAAAAAAAAAAAACTTTAGGCCAAATTAGTTAATTGCAAAATGATCAAATGTATGGGAAAGAGTCTTCCCTAGAAGATTGTAGAGAGCCCTTTCAACTCTATGCACTACTTGGCAAAACCTGGAAATTTCTAAAGCCAAAAAAACTAAGGTACTGAATTGCTTTAGGCAGAGCAAAAATTGACTAAAAGCCAAAAGCACTTTTGCTTTGTTCATGAACTAAACCACGAACCTCTTGCAACAAACCTTGCATATGACCTAAGATGGTTTCAGATTTCTGTCTACTCTAAAGATTAAGTTTTCTTGATTCTGAGGTATTTCAATTGTGATTGGTGATGACTCTGTAAATGAGAGTTTCAATTTCAAATGGTGTTTTTATATATGGTTTGTTGTCTCTTACATTTTTTCCCACCAGTGTTTGTAATGTTTGAGTAGCTATAGTAGTAAATTACCTATAACCATTATGTTTTATTTTGTTGAATTATTATATACAAAATAGAGCATAAAACATTACTTTATGTTGTTAAATTTAAGTTTGGTATTGATAAACGTTCAAAATTTGTAATGGTTCATTTATATAAACTTGCGATGTTTTCTGAATTTTAGATAGTTATACTTAGTTACCTGGCACACAATCACATGTTTTATAGGATCTCAGTTTCTAGCACCTCATTTATGTTGACTCTTCTCAAGAATTTTGTATTTACAATGACATATTTTCCCCCACATGTTAATGCAAATCAGTCATCCTTGACTTATAAGACCTTTGGCTACTATTCGAGAAGAGCTACTAAATTAAATTGTCAAGAGAACTTAATTTTCCCTTTGTATCTATTATTTAATTCGTAACTCTTGAAGCATATGAGAATTCTAATGAGAATTCTAAGTGTTTTTGTGCTCTCAACCGGCAAATAGCTTGAGAATTTTTTTGAAAAACAGACAAATTCAAGACTGGGTGAGTGCAGGTGCTATTGGTGACCTTCAAAGTCTATTAACCGGTATAAGAAGTATTGGCTCTAATAGCGAATTCTTTCTCAAGTCAGGTACTATGCAAATATGACATCAAACTGCTATGTGAATATCTTTTGGTCCTCTGCTGGTAGGCAGGGGCTCTATTTTGGTCCTTTCTGCATCGAACCTTTTATTGTGTTTGTGTCCTGTCTCCTTTGTATCTAACTTATGTTTTGTCTTGTGCCTTATCAAAGTTACAAGTTTACACTATATAGTAAGGGATGTGGTGGACATGCAACCGGTTTGACCAATGCGTTGGATGACTGTTTTTTGAAAATTTAGTTTCAGGCTCAGTAATTAAGCAATCTTGGCTTAAAAAATCGTTCAAACAGCATTACACATTGTGCTTGAAATTTCAGCTTCACAATCAACCACTGTGGTGAGCATGATAATTTAATATATAGTTAGACCATCAATATAATTTTTTTTCCCTTCTAAATTTTTGTTGATAGTGTTAGCACAGAAATTTCAGCCTTTGGGTTGAGTAATTTAAAAAAAAAAAAAAAAACTAAGATAGTTTTGAAGATTATCAAATATGGACTCTGATTCTAAAAATAAATGCTAAAATTTGTTTCTTTCCTTTACCATGATATGATAGCAAAAAAAAAAAAAAAAAAAAAAAAAAAGAAGAAAAAAAAAAGAAAAAGAAAAAGGAAAATGCAATTGTGGTTCCTAAGAATAGCAGATTTGGTATTTGAAATTGTCATGTAAGATTTAGATTGGTGTGTTTCAAGCTTATATGTGGTTTTTAATTTTTGTTTCTTACTTAGGTTAGTTTGTTCCTGTCTTTTTTAATTTAAAGGGTAATAACTTGGGCTTAATCACAAACATTAAGAAAGATCTCTTTGATTTTAACTTTGATAGTGTTCCTTCATATCCTCGCACGAATTATGATACCTCAAATTAATACTTTCCCCTAACTTTTTACTTCATAAATTTGTAACCATTTTTTGGTTTAAAGCTTTTTTGTTGTCAAATGTTCTATAGTCATGGTTTGATTCGTTGTGGTTCCTAGGAATGGTAGATTGGTGTTCCAAATTGTTAGTTTATAGATTTTATAGGAAAAAAAAAATGAATTTAAGAGATGAAATCTTGATTACATTACCGCAGGCCAAAATTGGTAGGTTTCAGATTTGGTGTGTTTCAAGTTTATACGTGGTGTTAAGTTATTTACTTAGGTTAGTTTGTTTCTGTGAATCTCCTTATTTTTGTAGGTTCTTACTTTGAGCAAATTAGTAAATGCTTTAAATCTATTTACTTTTGCAGATTATTAGAGAGATCAGTAAATGGCAGATAATTAAGCCAAAACCGCATAGCTCCACACCCCAAAGTGTACTTACCCAACACATAGTTCAAGCATAATTTTTATATTTACATTTAAATTTATTTACCACTTCACTAGGATGAACTTTTTACTTTACATTATATTTACATTTGAATTTTAAAGGTATTTCTATAGTGTCTATGCAAGGTAAGGAAAGGACTACATACTTTTTCTTAGTATCATGCATCTTGGAAAAGTTTATTTTGTTAGTGAAAAAAGGGGTTTAGATGAGTAGTTGGGTAGTTTCAAGGTAAAGTTTAATATGACATATCAAGTCTTATGTCATTATGGAATCATTAGTCTTTCACCATTGCATAAACCAAAGATTTTGTCATCCACTATCATGCACATTAAATTAAGCAAGTTTTATTTAGATTGGGAGATGATGAGATATTCTTGAGGTTGGTTTGTACTTTTATAATTAAAATTGTCTTATCAAATTTAATGCTAAATTTGATGTCTAAATAGCTTTGATTTTTTTTTTTCCCTATTTAAACTTAGGTTCATGGGTTCAATTTCTTGAGCTGAAGAAGTATTAAGACGAAGAATGTGAAACAAACAACAATCTTGCTTCCCCACCAATTTGCTTCCAAGGACGATCACACTATTCTCTTTAGCTGGATTCTTTTTTTTTTTTACAATTGCTAGAAATATTTTTCTCTCCATCATAGCGGATGTTATAGTTTTAGTTGTTTAGAACAAGTTTAAAAGAGAATCTACTTGTAAGACAACACATATTTTTATGGATAGCATATGGAGTGTTATATACATTTTAAGTTTGAAATTCATAGCAAGTATTATTTTTCAAAATTTATAAATTCAATTGCATTCGCTACATACTTATTTAATTAAATTTATTTAAGTAAGACTTTTGAAACAAAATGTTTTCTCCAAATATTTACCTAAAATTATTTGAATATATTTTCTTTCTTGGATTCTAATTATTTTTATATACAACAATTTATTTGTGGACTCTTACAAAATTTTCATTATTTTTATTTTTATTTTGTTAAAAATAGTTGTACTGTTTTTTTTTTTTTTCGAAAACCCGAAAATACATGTACTTATGTAATTCTCGTGCATTTGCACGGGTTTAAAATCTAGTTTGATTAATGACATAGCTATTGATCTTTAATTTTCTTAAAATTTTATGGAAAATATAATAAGAATATGCAATCTAACAGTTAAATTTTCAAAATTAACATCTAATAAAATTAATATAAGAAGAGTTTAAAGAGTTTCTCTCTAATAAAAAAAAAATATATATATATGTATAAATATAAAGGGAGGAAACATTCATTAAAATAAATAACATTAGTTCCAAAAATTGTAATAACAATCAGAGTGACGCAGTGGAAGCGTGGTGGGCCCATAACCCATAGGTGACAGGATCAAAACTTGGCTCTGATAAAGAGGTAGCTTCCTAATGTGTTTTTTTTTTTTTTTTTTTTTACTATAAAAGAGAAAATGGAATAAGATGATTTAAAAAAAAAAAAAAAACAATTTTTGACAATTTGGTATAGAATTTAACCAATAATTTTAAATTACCATTATGTTTTCAATTGGAAGTATAAAAGAGAAAGGAATAAGATAGTGATATTATACAAGGAATAATTGGTTTGCTACCCACTTTCCTGGGGCAGCCATTCAATTAAAAATGCGGCTTTCCCCACATCCTCTATCTTCTATAGTTTGAGGTATTACAAATTACTAAGTACATCTTAAGTATAATTGCACAATTTCTACAACTTGAGAGCTATTATTTTATCAAAAAAGAGTTGAGAGTTATTACATAAGATTTAACTAAGCTTCCTATAAAGACAGAAAAAGAACAAAAGAACCACATTGTGCTCTTGAAATTTTGTAGCATTCCTCAGAGGACCTCTCCTAAAAATTGAGGTACTCACTGCAGAAACTCGAAGGTAAAATTGAGAGCTGTAATCGCCCTGTCCATTCCTCCTCTGGCTTCAAAGTGATAGGTTTCTCAATTGCTGCTCCATCAACACAAAGCATCTGTTTGTACTCCTTATCACCGAAATCTACCATTGATTTTGATTTCTTAACCCATGGATTCCAGATCACTGTAATAAGGAAAAGAACACAGTAAGACCAAACAACATCATAATGAGGACCATTTATATGTTGGTGCACATGAACCAATGGATATAAACCCATGAATATGATTTATGAATACATCAAGGACTGTAATCACATTAGGAGAACTAAGATAAACTCGATCCATCTGCAAGGAAAATATAGGAAAACAATATATCTCTAACACTTACTAATCTCTAGCAACCATCTCTGGTAGAAAACGTATATCTCTTACCCTTTTCTCTCTAACAGTTGCATTACACATTCTCTTTCTATTTCTTTGCTTCAAATTCAGGTCCCCAAAAAGAAAGTTATTGGAAGTGTACTATCTTACATAGGCCTAAAGCGAATTTGAGAGAAGCCAAGATGGATGGATATTCTGTAAATCTCCAAAGCTTCTATCTTCCAAGATGGAAACATGAGTTTCATTTTGATCATTGAAGAAAGTGCAATTCCTTTTATACCCAGTAAACTCTTCAGCCAAAATCGATAAACAAACAATCATTACCCAAAACTAAAGCTCAATCACCCAAGCTTTTTTCAACTCCCATCGACCCCATTCTTCATCCAGCTTATACACTTTGAAATCAACCACTTTGGGACCATCACAGTCTCTAACATACCGGTTGGTATGTTCTACCCTCCTCCTTTCTTTATTAAAGTATCTATCAACAACATAGAGAGCTCCACATGACTCCACCAAGTGCTTCTGGCTACCCAACCCACATAGCGGAGGCAAAAATGGAACCAACTTCAATGACGAATTATCGATCCACGAAACGTTTCCCAATGTATCAATCACATAGAATTGGCCCTTAAATACAATAATATCATCATACTCAAAACTGTTATCATCTGCAACGGCTAAACTCCTAGCTCCAGATTTTTCAAAGCCTAACAAAAATAACAAAAACAGCAGAGTCATTTACATTAGTCTAAGGCGAATTGGGAAACATAACAACATTATTGGCAGACCTACATTCAATCTGAGTTTATGATTTGTAACATTAAAAAATCTTATCAGAGTAATATGGAATTGAAAAGAGTAGAAGTCAAATGGATAAGAATGATAGTTAGGCAGTCCTAACCTGTCAACTTTATCCAGCAATGTTTCTTGAGAACACCTGGTGAATGTTATCAATCTGTCTAAACAGAGGTAATTCAAACAACAAATGCATAATGGATAGCATCTTGATAGAAAATTGCAGCAAATCTGAATTTTAACGAAATGACAGGATAAGAAGGTTTGTTAAAATTACCAAACTTTCATATTTTAAACAGTTTAAAACAAAAGCATATATATATTGGAGATTTAATATGATAATTTGTAAAGGAAATGTAGTGGTGAGAAGTTTCAGGTAAAAAAACTATTTGAAGTAAAAAAAGAGTATGCCGATCTTTAATTAATAATGTTGTAGAGAAGAGATGAGGCAGAGCAGCAAATAATAATGGCAGTTGCAGTAACTTAACAATATACCAAATAAATCTGCAATTACTCCACAATCCACACCATTGATTATACTATAAGATGTCACACCTACCACACTTTTACTTATTTTTGGCTTCAGTCTTCCTAGAACCAAATCCTTCTTACATAACCACCATCAACAAAGTCTTGCTTAACATCAAATTATTATAGCAGGCAACAACCTAGTACTAAAAAATATTAAATAAATCTGCATAGCCTCTAAATAGAAACCAAGTTGAACCAATTTCCCTATTATAGTTTTGCAAAAAAATCGTGTTTGCACAACTTCTAGGCAAATGTCAACAATTTTTCTAAGTTTTTTTGTTAACTTTGTAATAACTATAAAAAACCTTGCAGACTTCAATCACCATTCACACATTATAGATATTGCAGCTTATACACGTTATCATGTGATATTCAACATTAGGGAAATAGATGTGGCTGCCAAAAATTCAATTGGAAAGACTTCTATGACATAATGATGCAACAACCAATATATAAATATACTGTATAACGACATTTAAGAAGAACAATTTAAAAAAAAAAAAAAAAATGTACATTTGAACTATCTGAATTCTAAATTGGAATACAAACTAAATTTAGTAAAATGGTTTTCATATAAATACAGCTTTATACATAAAATGTTAGTTGAATTCTAATTCAAACCACCTAAATGCAACGCAAATCAATTTAAAAAGTCAAATGCAATCAACTGTAAGTGCAAATCAATTTAAAAGTTTGTAATTGAATGTCACTGAAATGCAATAGAAAAATAAAAGTACTCAATGGAATCAACCCACCTTTTGCAGAGACAACCAACCATTTAGTCAAACTTGGAAAGGATGCTTCAACTCACCCAAATAAATAAGTGGAGCACGATCTAATATACCTAGATTAACTTCACAAACAAAACAAACATAATCAGAACTGATTGAGATCAAATACTCTTTGCCCTCCCAAATCACTCTTAAACATGCAACTTAGAATAAGATACGAATTTTCACTTTGTAGAAATACTGGAGCAATTAGAAATATTTCTAATTTCCTGTAACTTGCAACTTGTTGACTATATTTTAAAACTAAGATAACCACACGATGAAATTATGTTGAGCAATTTTATTACTCAAATTTGCACGCAAGCATGGCCCACACACACAAAAACAGAAAAGGACCTGATGAGAAAAGATGAAAATAAATGCAAACCTTCAATGTAAGCCCTCAGAGGTCCACTGTAAACTGGAGAAAAATAAAACAGAGGACATTAAGACTATAACGGGTGAGATTGGAGATCAATATTTCACATCATCATCACAATAAAACTCAACACTATAGCACACAACACCATTCTCCATGCTTATAACTTTAACCATGGGCTGTGCATGAGTGACAACCATACCAACAGATCAATGTACAGAAAGATAGAATATATACTAAATACTTTTATGCTATGAGAACCTTGTAAGGCATGCATTAGAGCAATATTTGAAGGACAAATTCGAGAAAATTTGGTCATTGGCAATATTAGTATGTAAAAATCCCAAGTCCTCACCGAACCTTCTTTCTTCATCCGTAGAGATCTAGGATTTAGGGGTTATTTAAGGTGATAAGCATAATTTTTCAGTTATCTAAAGTAAAAATTAAGCTAATCAAACTATTGAATAATTCACTATAAATCTCAATAAATCTATGAATTAAAAACCTCAAATTTCCACTACAAATACAAAAGACTCATAAAACCCAATTAAATACTAAACCCATAAAGCCAGAAGTTCACTCAAAACTAATGAAAAACTCAACTTGGTGAGTGGACGCCATCTGGAGAGGTAAGGAGAAGGAGGAGCAGATGGAGACGTTGCTGGAGGAAGAAGTGGATTAGAAGTTTGATGCATTGGGTTTAGGTTTTGTGAGAAGAAAATAAAAGAGGGAGACGCAAATTGTTGCGCGTACGTTGAGGTTGAGGTTGTGGTTGAATGGAGTCGAAGATGGGTGGTGCTAGACCAAAAACGTAACCTTAAACCAAAATCAAGTCTTTTAAAAGACTAAATCATATTTAAAATTGAAAAAAAAAAAAAAAAACATTTTGACAGAGAATCCAAAAACCCAAAACAAAAACGAATCAAGATTTTTTTTCC
The DNA here is from genome assembly GCA_036321655.1 of Quercus alba. Lineage (NCBI taxonomy): Eukaryota > Viridiplantae > Streptophyta > Magnoliopsida > Fagales > Fagaceae > Quercus > Quercus alba. Next base: position 13,998,199 of record CM070302.1, on the reverse strand, counting down.
AAAATAATCAAATCCCTCAAACTATTTTATTAGTTAGCCAAGGTTTTGAAACTATTTTGGTATCTAACAAATCGAGTGTAGAGAACTCGATTTCTCAGAGCAAAATCGAGTTCTCTGTACTCGATTTGTTAGATACCAAAATAGTTTCAAAACCTTGGCTAACTAATAAAATAGTTTGGCTTTTATAGTTATTTTTGAAAAAAAAACCACGAATAAATCTAAACCTATCCAACAAAAAAACTCAATCAAAAGTAACAGTTCATACCCAAATCTAAAAAATGGAAGAAAAAAAAAAGCAATGTACGGAGCCCAATCGATGCAGTGTTTACCGTTTTGCCTCTTTCTCTGTGTCCTAGGCCTCATCCTCTCTCTATTTCATCGCCTTTCTCTTTCTCGGCCTCTCTCTGTTTCATCGCCTCTCTCTATTTCTGACCTAAAATACCAATCTAAATCATAATTAACACCTAATTGATTCTCCAAATAAAAACCAAAACCCCTAAAATTTTAAATTTAAAACAGAACTTTACTAGTAGCGATTCTGATAGTCGGATAATGAGTGGAGGCTTACGGTAATGGCAGAAGATCTGGGAAGCACCCTTATGGTGATACTGATGGCAGAAGATCTAGGTGGCAACCTTCTCGCTATCTCTGTCTCTATATTTCGCTCTCTTTTCTCTCGATCTCTCTCTCCTTTCTTCGTGTAATAATCTTTGTTTTTTGTTTTGTTTTTTTTTTTTTTTTTAAGGGGATTTTTTTTTTCCAAAATAATCAAATCCCTCAAACTATTTTATTAGTTAGCCAAGGTTTTGAAACTATTTTGGTATCTAACAAATCGAGTGCAGAGAACTCGATTTTGCTCTGTGAAATTGCATTTGGAAATTGAGTGTCTCACACTCGAGTTCCAAGTACAATTTCTCAGAGCAAAATCGAGTTCTCTGCACTCGATTTGTTAGATACCAAAATAGTTTCAAAACCTTGGCTAACTAATAAAATAGTTTGGCTTTTGTAGTTATTTTGGAAAAAAAAAACCCCAAGAGGGCTCCAAACAGTGTTTTAACGTAGTTAAACATTATAGTTTATCGCTTTTAAACGGTATTGTAGTGTTACCAAACAATGTAATGTATCGCTTTTTAAAGTGAAACGTGTCTGAATTTTAGATAGGCAGTTATCCTATTTGTCTGTACCTCCTTAATTGTAGGAACCCACTTTCTCTCAAATTCTGCTATTATATATATATATATATATATAGATATATATTGACTAGTCACAGACCCGCACGTTGCATGTGATAATTTTTTTATTTTTTATGATTGTGTTATTATTTTGAATATTTTTCAATGTATTACTACTTATGTTGCATTATATATGTATGACTGTATTGTAGGATTCATGATGATAGGAGGTATTGGTCTTGGAATTAGACGCGGAAAGGATACAACTATTATTTTTTCATTTCAATTTGGCATGCTCTTAACCATAGCCCTTATTTTTTCATTTCATAGAATGGACCTCACAAGAAGACTAAATTACTGAACTTATTTTGAGAATCAACTAAATTATTGAACTTAATGAGATATATAAGACTACATTTAGGAAATAATTAATTAACATGTTCTAAGTGACATGGTTGCTGAAAAATGTCCTAGAGATTGATCTCAATGTTGATTTCTTTTTCCTTAGCTCATCATGCTTAAATAGTAGTAACATTACATAAGAGGCATAGATTTAAAAAAAAGTTTGCGGTTAATTAAAACTTCTCAATTTGAGAAAAATATCGCACCTACATTAGTTTAGGATGTGCCCATTAGGAAAAAAATATCACAAAAGATCCAAAGAATTTTCCAAACAACTCAATAAATAATTTGGTATACATCTAAAGGCTAAAAATGACTAAGATAGACAGTTTACTGCTCAAGGCACTGTTTGAGGGACTTTGATGGAGACATATGGCTACATAGGACTGATAGACAACAAATCCCAAACTTTAATCTAATTACCGTGCGTATCAATCTGTACTAACACAGAACACTTGATAGAAGTGGAGACAAACAACAAATTGAAAACTCTAATCCCACAATCACAAAGGTGATGCAAACGTTTTGACTCCAAATATTTATGGCCATTTAAGCATACTATTTTCATGAATACATCTTTGAAGTGGACTCCGTTCAAGTCAAGTTTAAGGTAAGTACTCGATTTCCTTCGAAGACAATATACTGATATAGGGAAAGTAACCTATCATAGAAACCACACTCACACAATTCTCCAAAATGTAAATATGATAAAAAACTTGATGTATTAAACCGTGCTTCAAAACAAAACCTGTATTTAGCAAGTTGTTCAATGCAGATAATAAAAAAAAAATCCAATAGGGAAAAAAGAAACTCGAAGATTCCCATATGTATTGGGATGCCTTGTGAGGATATTTTGTGTTCTAAATGTTTCTTAGATTTGTAAATACCCCCAAGTCATACAAAGAATATTGGGTAGACTGTAGAGGAGTACCCCCCATCCTGTATTGCGTCTTTTCTCATTATTGACGTATCATACAGTTAGTCTTACTAGTAAAACTTTGCTATAGTTTTTTCAAATAATAGTAATAAGTACACAAAGTCACAATAAATACATATGATTTTAGTCTTATTTTTTCACCAAAAGGTTATACATTTTCCTTCCAAAGAAAGGTAATTACAATAAAACAACAAAATGAAAAACTAAATATATATTAGTTGTAATAAAAATTAATACAAAATTTTTATTTATATATTAGTATGTGCAGCCAAAATTTCGTTGGACTGGACTGTAGTTTATCTTCCATACAACCATTGTCTTGTAAAAATTAATAAAAATTACAAGACAACTAATTAAAATTAATACTAAAGTTAAATGCAAATACATATTTTGCAGCAAGAATTGTATCTTAAATGTAATACGGGACAAATAAGTGAATGACTGATAAATCAAGACATGGAGTGATGGAGGTACTAACCTATATGTGGAAGAAGAGAAGATGATAGGGCAAGTATCTCATGACAACCTATTGCTCCAAACTGCTATAATTTTGTGTCATACTACCAACTTAGTCCAATAATGTGGTAAAATTAAAACTGAGAAAAAGTAACAAACCTTGTTTTACATGAAAAGAAAACATACAATTAGATGAAAGGAACTAAAAGACCAACACAAAATGCTAATCCCCTACACAAGGACATGATGCACAAGCCCGTCACTTTCAAAATTTAATTAAGTATAATGTGGGGAAAGAGAAGGTATGATAATCTCTTATAGATGAATAATGAAGGTACATGAAAGAGAGAAAGAGGTCTTGGTACCAAAAACAATTAAAGAAAGATTGAACAAAGAGGAGACCCATGTAACCCACTTCATTGCCATACCTTGGTTTATACATGTTTGGTTCATTGTTTGGGTCACATAATCCAGCTCCTACAACCCAAAAATAAACTATCCTTTATCGGTTCATGTGTTCAACGGAGAACCAAACAAACCATCCAAAGATAATCCAATTGGTTTCACTTTTAGGCTAACCAATCTCAAGTCGCAACTTACACCAATGGTAACAATCAATTACAAAATGAAAATGGAGGTAATGTCATTAGAAAATACAAAGCAGATTGAGAATAGAATATATCTTATAACCAAAAATTTCCATATCATGCCCTCCTGAACATTGAAATTCTATCTACAAAACACTTGTATCTGTTACATAGAAGTGTAAGATACAGGTACCTTTGGACGTAGTTTTTTTTTTTTTTTTTTCATTTTTTTAAAATTGATTAAAAATAATTTATTTATATATAGATAAAATTGATTAACTACTCAAATTTATAAATTGAGTAGTTAATCGTAAATGGAAATGAAAATAAAGGCTTTTACATCAGCCACTCCAATCCTATTAATTACTATAACCCCACCATCATTGTCTCAAGCGGGCCTATAGCGAGAACCACCATACCATCTGCATCACCTCCGTCATCACCACCTCTATGGACACCACAATCACCAATACCATCAGTATTGCCCTCACTACTACAACCGTCACTACTATGTCTATGTAAAATATTAATATTTTTTATTTGAGTCAAACAATATAAATTATTTTCAGAGTTGCAGCCAAATTCATCATTCTTTAAAAAAAGTATATCTTCTGCCAATAGAAACACAGCAATAAGTTCGTGTTATTCAATAATGTTCTTGGAAAGTGAAAGAATATTGAAGATAAATCACTACTTCATTACTTGGAAAAGATATATAGAAGATGATCAATTTTTACATTTACCAAATAATAAACTTTACAAACACACAATGAACATAAACTAATCACACTCGAGAGAAAAATATCTATCAATCAATTATATTGAAAAATTAAATATAACTCAAGATAAACGCACAACAGAGAGTCTAGCAAGCAAACTACACACACAACAGATTGTGCATCTTGCAAGTTGCAACACTGTAAAGAGTATTACTAGCAAAGAGATACATGCAGAAATTGCAGCAACAGAGAAAGTCCCAAAGAAAGAGTCAGCAACATCTGCTCCAATGACCGGAAGCAAATTGGTGCTACCACTCACTACTATGTTTGAAATCTGAGCAGCATTTATGTTTTTCAAATTGAACACTTGAATCAGATATACGATCAGGTTCGATATCCATCCCCCGCCTCCAAGTGTGAAGCCTGCCACCGCCCCTGCTTGATATAAATAGAAATAAGAAATATATTGATCTAAACAAATTTTGTGTGTGTTAGAGAGAGAGAGAGAGAGAGAGAGAGAGAGAGAGAGAGAGAGAGAGAGAGAGAGAGGTTGACCAATGATGAATGGGAAGGTGATCCAACCACCACGTTTGGTACCGGAGCTCGATAATTGGGTTTCTCTACCATCCATATTGCTGATTAACTTTTGGTGCCAAGTGATGGTCTATTTATGCTACTTGTGAATGTTATATGCTAATTAACAAAATCGTATGAATAATTTTTAGATTTCTCTAGTACTAACCTACTGTGGAATTCTTAAACTTGGAAAATCAGCAATAAGAATAACCCAATGCACAATAATTAGAAAAAAATTAGTGGACAACAAACTATTAAGGCTTCCACTATAGAGCAAGAACCCACTACCAAAATTACCCGGTGATGCCTGCAAGCAATTGACTAGACCTTTATGGCCACTTATGACTCCAACTTTACTAAGCTTACCATAAGCCTCTCTTTTCCATATACCAATATTCTTATCAGCAGAGCCACTGCACAAAAACTTCCCCATTTGACAAATGCATAGGACAGCCATTTGATGCGCTTTTTTCTCATTAACTAAAAGGTGACAGATTTAAATTTATGAACAAAACAAAGGCAACGTGATTGCCACAAATTGTCACACCTTGAGCTTTTTGTCAACTTTGCTTTGCTACATGATTGTCACACTATTTCTGGGTTTTCCAAACCTAAAAAAATCCCTAAAAGAACTCTGAACGAACATACCCAAAAAAGCAGTGCTCCAATTAAATAACCCAGCAGTAACAAATTCAACACCTTAACAACCATCCACACCACAACAAGAAATAGGCAGAAACAAATGTAGAAAGGGAAAAAAAACCATCAAGCAAAAGAATAGAGTACAAAAGAAATTGGGATGTAGGGATACCTCAATTGAACCACTCAGCTTACATCAGTATTTATATAGATGTGAGGAGAAGAAGGAAGACAGAGAGGCTATCATTAGAAGCCAAAACAGAAGCTGAAACTGTAGAACAGGAAGATGAAACCATGAATGAAACAGTAGAATAGAAGTTGAAACCGTGATAGTCAAAAGGTCGGGAAGGGGAAGGAATTAAACCTGAAACGATGAAACAAAACATGGGAGACAGGAATTTGAATCCGTGTAACAGAAGGGAATAGCATAAGTTGTAACCGTGAAAAGCAATAAGGTTTGACAAAGGTGGTAGAGAAACCCAATTATCGAGCTAAGACTGTCACATTGAGGTTTGATACCACATTAAATTTAATCATCAAATACAATATATCCCAGTCATTTGGATGATAGGCTAAGACTGTCACAATTGGATATTTCTTGCTTAGGTATTCTGTGAGCCAAGGAGATTTTTCTGAAACCATTTTGTTGAGTGCAAGCTCAACGCCATAGACTGACTCCATTTACCCTAGGATGCATGGACACTTCATTTAGGATGCCGTACTTGTGTCGTGTCTGTGTTGTACCCATATTATATCGGTGTTGTACCTATCGTTTCATGTTATAATTTTTCAAAAATTACTTGCGTCGCTGTGTCGTACCAGTACTTGTATCCATACCCATGTTCGTATTCGTGCATCCTAGCATTTGCATACGTTGGACAAGAATATCTCTACATTGAATTCTGTTGATTCACCCTTAAAATTAGGAATGCGCATCACCCTATAGCTAAGCTACTGATAAACAAAGTCATACCAGCACATGAATCCCTGCCAAGCCTTTAGTAGTTGAAGCTGGGGAGGAAGTGCAGTTCATTGACTAGTAATTGGATTTATCACATAGTAAACCTTACTGTTAGCCACAATTACATGACATAAGAGCAAGTCATGACACGAAGCTTGAACAATGAAAGAGGGATTAGAGATAAAAGAGCACCATTGCCTAGACACAAACTTGCATTACATCAAGGACTTCAGATCCAGTAGATACAGGATTTCTAACAGTAGAGAAATTGGGAAATCTTTCATTGTCATCGATAGTGTCTTCAGTAATTTTCTAACTTTCAAATTCAAAATTTTGACCTTCCATTTGAAAATCAATCTGCAGTTCCTAGCACCCTTGACCAAATCAAATAACAGTAGTAGGGAGTGTTAGGACATATGTGTTTCACATGTTAAGAATATATGTCATGATTTTAGGTAATTGGCTTATACTTTGACAAAACGCACTTTACTTGTATTTGGGTAGATTTAGGATGTGTTTAAATACATCAAGAAACCATATTTCAAGATCAAGTATTGAAGCCTTCAAGTCTATCCAAGAAAACAAGTTCATAGTGCAAAATCTTTAAAGCTCGACAGCTGGCTCGACAGCTGCATCTATCGAGCTTATGAAAGCTGTTCTACATTCGGTATGCTCGACACCTTCTATCGGTCGAGGTTTAAGATTTTCAGAATTCCAATCTAATTTTCTGGGGATCCGTGAATTTGTCTTTGGGCTTTCTTTTCTCCTAACCCTAGACATATAAAAGGATTAGTTTAAGGGCCGTCAAACAGTTCACAAGTTGCACAAGCTTTGAGCAAACTCTGTTCAAGCAAATTGTGATCGGAGACGAAGTTCTTACCCTAGTTCATCTCTTTCTCTTGAAGAAGTTGCTGTGTATGTGCACCGTAGGGTTTTGTGACCAAGCATCTTCTTGATCTTCATCATGTGGATGAATTGAAGAACTTTGCAACCAACAACCTTCTTAGTTGGTGATTGAAGTCGCATACTGGGATTCGTGCAATTGGTTAGTCACGTACTTGGGAGTCGTGCATTGAAAGGGAAATTGTCACTACAGAACAAGTCCAATTGGGTATTGGGGTAAAGGTTCAACTATAGGTTGGTAAGGTACTTGGTATTCCTTTACTTGTAACCACTTGTTGTGATAATAGTGGAGTTTCGGGAGTGGTGACCTGAAAATCACCCGGTGGGGTTTTTGCCATTAGGTTTTCCCCATTCGTAAACAAATCACCGTGTTATTTATTTTCCATTACATAATTAGTTTATTGGTGATTTGTTTGTGCTACCACGCGTTTGCATGATAAATTGATTAATTAACAACTTGACTAATTAATTAAATTCTATCACAAGGGGTCATTTAGTTTGTGGCCTATCAAGTGGTATCAGAGTAGGCACACTCTAATTAGGGTTTAATCTTTGCTGTGTTGATCCATTGACCCCTGTTGTCATGGCTGTAACCGGCTTGAAGAGAACTTTGTTTTCAAATACATCTTGTTTTTCTAATCTCTTTTTGATTAAGTGTTTCAGAAAGTACAAGTCTAAAAGTTATTTGAATTCTCTTATGATGACTATTGAAAAAGATCTCAATTTGGCTAAGAAGAAACTAGACTGTCTCAGAATGAAAATGTGCAAAGGAGTTCGTCTGAGAAGAGTAAAAGTTAAAGGCTTAGCTCGAAAAAGGCAGATGAGAGAAAGCACCATTCCCACTGATTTGTCATCTAAATATGAAGTGTGTTTTATGATGAAATCTGCATTTAAAGTTATGGACACATGTTTGTGGTACCTCGATAGTAGTTGCTCAAGACACATGACTGGAGACAGATCTCTCTTTAAGACTTTCGAGTCTAAAAAGGGTGGCAATGTCACTTTCGGTGATGGGAGCAAATCTCAAATTAAAGGAAAGGGAATTATTTCTCTACCTAGACTGCCAGACATTAAAATGTCCTCTGTGTAGAAGGTCTAAGGGTGAACTTGTTAAGCATAAGTTAGATATGTGATCAAGACTTCATGGTACTATTCTCAAAGGGAAAATTTCTTGTCATGGATGAGTCTGGAAAGAACCTCATAAGTGGTGTTCACACTTTAGACAACTGTTATGGATTGGTTCCTGATGCTGATATTGTGTGTAACAACATTCGTTTGCCAAATGAAGATTTATGGCATCAACGGATGGGACATGCTAGTTACAAAAATCTTTCTATTGTATCTAGGCATGAATCAGTCTTAGGAATACCAAAGCTTAGTAGAATGAACAATATGGTGTGTGGACCATGTCAGCTTGGGAAACAGACAAAAGCTAAGCATCCAAGCGCTCAGACATCAACTACATCTAGGCCATTGGAGCTACTACATTTGGATTTTATGGGTCCAACTAGAACCGAGTCTCTTGGTGGTAAGAGATACATCATGGTTGTGGTAGACGACTTCATTAGGTACACTTAGGTCATTCTCTTACAATCCAAGTTTGATGCTCCTGAGCACATTGAAACTTTATGCACAAGATTGCAGAATGAGAAGAACCTAAAGATTGATCGAATTTGAAATGACCATGGTAAAGAATTCGAAAACTCATATATGGAGTCCTTTTGCCAAAAATCAAGCATATCTCAAGAATTTTTTGCTCCTATTACTCCTCAGCAGAATGGTGTGGTAGAAAGAAAGAACAGAGTTATTCAAGAGATGGCCAGAGCCATGTTATACAACAAGGATTTTGCCAGAAACTTGTGGGGAGAAGCTGTTAACATTGCTTGTCATACAGTTAATAGGGTGTACTTCAGATCCAATACCAAGAAGACTCCATATGAGTTATGGAAAGGAAGGAAGCCGAATGTGAAGTACTTCAGGATCTTTGGAAGCACCTGTTTCATCCTCAAGGATAGAGAGAATGTGGGAAAGTTTGACTCTAGAAGTGATGAAGGTATATTTTTGGGCTACTCCTCCACAAGCAAGGCTTATCGGGTATACAACAAGAGAACTATGAAGGTAATGGAGATAGTGAATGTTGTTATTGATGAGTCTTTAGATTCTAGATCTCAGAAAGGTATTAAGGAGTTACCCAAAGAAATTCTTCCTCTTGAGCCTAATGAAGTTCAAGAACTTATTGAACAAGAACCTGCATCTCCAAGTACTCCTAGTACTCCCAGTGTTTTGGAAGATTCTGTAGACATACCCACTTCACCAGATTCTGAGTCTCGTGAAGAGAAAAGACCTTCATCAAGGGTTAAATTAAATCATCCTCCAGAAGATATTGTGGGAAATATGAATGAACTCACATTAAGGAAACGAACTGTTGATAAATGTGTTGCTAACTTTGTGTCTTATCCTTGTTATGTATCACAGGTTGAACTCACAAAAGTTGAGGAAGCTCTTCAAGATGAAAGTTGGGTCGAAGCAATGCATGATGAACTTCTTCAGTTTCAGAGGAATGATGTTTGGACCTTGGTACGTAGACCGGAGGGTGAACACATCATTGGTACAAAGTGGATATTCCGCAATAAGACTGATAAGGAGGGCAATGTGATCTGCAACAAGGCTCGGCTTGTAGCTCAAGGATACTCACAAATGGAAAGAGTAGACTATGATGAAACATTTGCTCCGGTTGCCCGTATGGAGTCCATCAGAATTCTCCTTGCACTGGCTTGTCAATTAAAGTTCAAGCTTTATCAGATGGATGTAAAGACTACCTTCTTAAATGAATTGCTCAAAGAAGACGTTTATATGGCTCAACCAAAAGGATTTATTGATCCACATTTTCTAAATCATGTATTGTACCTCAAGAAGGCACTTTATGGGTTAAAGCAAGCCCCCAGAGCTTGGTATGATTGGCTTACACAATACTTGGTGTCACATGGGTTCACAAGAGGAAAGGCTGATCAGACTTTTTTCATCAAAAGAGAAGATGACGAGCTGATAGTTGCTCAAGTCTGTGTTGACGACATCATCATTGGATCAACTAAGGATGAACTTGCTCATGGTTTCTCAAAACTCATGCAGGCCGAGTTCGAGATGAGCATGATTGGAGAGATGACTCACTTCCTTGGGTTGCAGATTCGTCAACAAGATTCAAGTATATTTTTTATCTCAATCTAAATATGCTAAGAATCTTGTGAAAAAGTTTGGTTTAGAATCTGCTAATTCTGTCAGAACCCCTATGAGCCCAAATGTTAAACTCACTGTTGACTTGTTAGATAAAAGTGTTGATCCTTCTCTATATAGAAGCATGATAAGTAGTCTTCTTTACCTTACTACTAGTAGACCTGACATTAGTTACAGTGTAGGAGTGTGTGCTAGATATCAAGCTAATCTTAAAGAGTCCCATATGATTGCTTTAAAGAGAATCATAAAGTATGTCAAAACCATTGCTGAGTTTGGTGTGTGGTACAGCAAGGACACAAGTGATGTCCTAGTTGGGTACTCTGATGCTGATTGGGTTGGGAATGCTGATGATAGAAAGAGTACTTCAGAGGATTGTTTCTGTGTGGGTAATAATCTTGTCTCTTGGATGAATAAAAAGCAGAACTCCATCTCATTATCCATTGCAGAAGCTGAGTACATTGCTGCTGGTAGCTGTTGTATCCAACTCCTATGGATGCAAAAACCCCTCCATGATTATGGTATTTGTCAAGAACATCTCACTATCTATTGTGACAATACTAGTGCCATTAACATTTCTAAGAATCCGGTTCAACATTCTAGAACCAAACACATAGATTCGACATCACTTCATTAGGGAGCTTGTCGAAGATGGTACTCACACTCTTGAGTTTATTCACACTGATGATCAGAAGGCTGACCTGATTACCAAACCTCTTGATAGTAAACGCTTCGAATTCCTTCGTCAAAACATTGGTGTTATCTCTATAGGATGATCTTCCTCTCATTTTTCCTTCTTCTTCATACATCTGCATCTAGTTTTTATGTTTTGGGTGTTTAACATGTTTTTATTTGGTTATTTTTTCAATTTTGCTTTGTTTTATTTTTCATATAAAAATAAAAAAAATATTGAAAAATCAGAAAAATACAAAAACAGTGTGTGTTTTGTGTACATTGGTACTTGTGTACCTTGAATGGCCATTGAAACAAAGTCTTCTAAACTTTGTATCATTTGTAGTTTAAATGAACATCTCTATGCACAACTAAGCAAGTGAGCTTTGTGGCTCCGTGTTTGTGATGAGTAAGATTAAGTTGTCTCTTATACTTAACACTTATATCACTTTTTTTGACGGGAAGGACTAAAAAATCCTGAGAGAAAAGCATAAATAATCATCTCACCACTGTTGCCCGCCAATTATAATATGACACCTGTATGCTTCGGCATAGCAAAAGTGCAGTGTCAATGGCATTTGTGTGCTTAGGCATAGCAAAATTGGAATGTCAAATATCATTGGGTATTTCTTTTCTCTCTCTAGTATGCCCATGCATGATATGCTTAAAAGAAAAATATGCAAAGAAAAATTAAAAGCAAAAAGATAAAAAATGTTTTAAATATGATTGCAAGCGTGTATTCTAGGAGATGTGGGAGTTATAGGATGTACCTTGAAGGTGATAGTCTCCATCAAGCAGTTATGATTGTGTGTGAGTTAAAGTGATTTTCTCATATCTCAAATCGTCATAACATGTATACACTTATGCAATCTTGCGATGTTTTTCACACACAACACGCAATATTCTTTGCTATTCTTGATACATGTGCAGGTACAATGTAATTTGGCCATCACGAGGTTTTACATGTGTTAATGTATGCTCATTAAACTGTCTTGACTTGTTTTTGAGATATAAAATTGGTTAGACTTGTTTAGTGTGTGTGTGTTTTTGAAGATCCATGTGCTTAATTTTTAATTGAGAGGTGATTTTTGAGAGCTCAATATGTTGTTTGGATCGTTGGTTGAGTTGCATGTTGGATTGCATTTATGTCTGTGTTTTTCACATCTTAAAAAATTGTTTTTAAAAGCTGGCGCGACACCTTGTCGATACCTCCTCGATAGCTAGTTATCTATCGGGCTTCCTAAGCTTTTTCTTATCGCAATCTCACCAACACCTCGATACCTGGTGGATCGATCGAGATTGGGTCTGCATCCTCGATAGCTTCTCGACACCTGGTGGATCGATCGAGCTTCTATTCTTGATTCTGATGTGTTGTTCCTCGATACCTCCTCGACACCTTAGCTGTCGACGAGCATTTCCTCAACACCTCCTTGACAGATACCTCGATACCTCTCGATACCTGCATCTGTCGAGATTTATTGCAGGCACTATATAAGCCCCCTGTGCGATCCGGAACTCATTTCAATTGATCTCTCTCTCGATACTTCACTGTTTTCTCTCCCAAAACACTCTAATCTCACTCCAATCTTGGTTCCTCAAGGACTCTTCAAGCCTTTTCAAGTTTTTCTTTACTTGGTAAGCTTCTAATCCTTTCACATTCATGCATTTCATGTTTTGAAACCTAGGTTTTGGGGTTTTTAAAATTTTTTGGGGTTTTTCAAAATTGATGAGTTATTATTGAAATTTTGGAATGGGTTTTCACTTAAATGAGTTTAAAACCTCATACATTGCATCACATTAGCATTATAATGGTATTGTCATGCATTTAGATGTGTGCTATCTGTTTGTGTGCTGATAGGTTTGGATTGGGCTAAGCCCATGATGCAATTTCTTTTGCATGTCACATGTTCATGCATTTCCCATCTATAAGTACTTTTTTTCATATACTTGATTTATTTGAGACTGCTTAGGACTTTTCTGATTGTCATTCTTTCTCTTAGTTTACATTAGTTGTGTCTATGGCCCCTAAGCGTAAATCCACTCCAGCCTGGAACCCTCTTCATTCTGGTGCATCTTCATCCTCTGATCAGACTCTGACTCATCCGGTTCTGTGATGATGATGCCTTTAAGGTATTTTCGGAGAACTTTTCTAGATGAGGCATTCATTCGAAACGCCAAGTCGTTCTGTCGGATTTTACCGACACCGACCTTCCCTCTGTCATTCACAGTAGGGGATGGGAGTTACTGTGTGACGTCCCGGTCACCTGTCCTCTCGTGCTTATCCAGGAGTTTTACTCCAACATACATGAGATTGATCGTTTAGTACCTCTTTTCTTCACTCGCATTCGAGGTACGTGCATTCCTATCACACCGCAACTTGTTGTGGATGTGCTTCGGGTCCTTAGGATAGAGTTTCCTGACTATCCTAGATGTGAGCGTCTGAGGACTGTGTCCAGGGATGAGCTCATGTCTGCTTTTTGTGTGTGCACTACTGCTTGGGGTGAGCGTTTGTTTACATCATGTCGACCTTTTGCTAAAGGTCCTAGATTCATGAACATGATGATGACTTTTGTTTTGCATCCACTCTCTCACTATAAGTCCATTACAGAGCCTCGTGCTCGATTTTTGTTATCGCTTCTTGAGCATCTTACTATAGATTTTCCTTCTCATTTCATTTTGTCTATTATAGATGTTCATCTAGATTTGGTGTCCCGTGATAAGCTCATCTTTCCTTCCGCTATCACGAGGATCTTACGCCATTTTTCCGTTCCTTTTCCCTCTTCTGACCATTTCACCATCATGTGTGCCATAGATTACGCTATCGTTAAACGTAGCGAGGCCCAGCTTCAGTCGCGGTAATCAGATTCAGCAGCTCCTTCCTCCCGTTCAGCTCCATCCCGTTCTGCTCCATCCACATCCGCTCCTCCCTCTACTTCGGGCGATGTGACTTTAGGAGACATCATGGTGTAGCTACAGTGCATGGATGCTCGCCTAGATACACTCTCTACGGAGTTGTATCAAGTGAACGTTCATGTCGGTCATATTGCACGGCGACAGGCATCCATGGGTGGTTTTGCTTCTGAGGCTACTCCTTCACCACCTTCTCCCGTGGCTTCTGATTCTGAGGAGGATGATGATGATGATAGTGATGACGATGATGCTTCAGATGATGCTAATGGAGATGCTAGCTCTACTGATGAGATGTCTACATGACACTCTTACCCTTTTCATTCGTGACAAAAAGGGGGAGTAGTTTTGGTATGAGAGTAGTCTATCTTAGAGGGAAAGTTAGTATAGGACCATTTTGTTAGGGGGAGTGTTGATACATTTTGAGGAATGTAGTGAGGATAGTATGTATCTTTTCTTTTCTTTCTTTTTAGATACATTACTCTTGTACATGAGGTCTTGTGACCATTTATAGACATACATTGTACTTATCTATTTCTTTATATTGATGTATGTTTTTCTTTCACCTACCCCTTCATATGTTGTTTTTTTTTCTCCCTTTATACACATGTTTCTTATACTTGTATGCAATCTATTATTTCTGTTTCACATAAAGATGCCTTGATGAGTTTTGTTTAAAGTGTTTCAGAAATACAGGTTGTCAAAGTTTACTTGCCATAAACTCTCTTCTTGCAAAGTTTTTCAAGAGTTTGTGTTAGAATAGATTTTATTGTATTCAACAAGTGAATATGAGTTGAGTGATTTATGACTTCTCTCATATGTTCATTTGTTTGTTGTGGTTTTGTCACGGATTGCCAAAGAGGGAGATTGTTAGGACATATGTGCTTTACATGTTAAGAACATATGTCATGATTTTATGTAATTGGCTTATCCTTTGACAAAACGCACTTTAATTGTATTTGGGTAGATTTAGGATGTGTTTAAATACTTCAAGAAACCATGTTTCAAGATCAAGTATTGAAGCCTTCAAGTCTGTCCAAGAAAACAAGTTCATAGTGCAAAATCTTTAAAGCTTGACAGCTGGCTCAACAGCTACATCTATCGAGCTTAAGAAAGCTGTTCTACATTCGGTGTGCTCGACACCTTCTATCTATCGAGGTTTAAGATTTTCAGAATTCCAATATGATTTTCTTGGGATCCATGAATTTGTCTTTGGGTTTTCTTTTCTCATAACCCTAGACATATAAAAGGATCAGTTTAAGGGCCGTCAAACAGTTCACAAGTTGCACAAGCTTTGAGCAAACTCTGTTCAAGCAAATTGTGACCAGAGACGAAGTTCTTGCCTTAGTTCATCTCTTTCTCTTGAAGAAGTTGCTGTGTATATGTACCATAGGGTTTTGTGACCAAGCATCTTCTTGATCTTCATCGTCTGGATGAATTGAAGAACTTTGCAAACAACCACCTTCTTAGTTGGTGATTGAAGTCGCGTACTGGGATTCGCGCAATTGGTTAGTCATGTACTTGGGAGTCGTGCATTGAAAGGGAAACTGTCACTACAGAACAAGTCCAATTGGGTATTGGGGTAAGGGTTCAACTGTAAGTCAGTAAGGTACTTGGGATTCCTTTACTTGTAACCGCTTATTGTGATAATAGTGGAGTTTCGGGAGTGGTGACCTGAAAATCACCCGGTGGGGTTTTTGCTGTTAGGTTTTCCCCATTCATAAACAAATCACCGTGTTATTTATTTTCCGCTGCATAATTAGTTTATTAGTGATTTATTTGTGCTACCATGCATTTGCATGATAAATTGATTAATTAACAACTTGACTAATTAATTAATTAAATTCTATCACAAGGGGTCATTTAGTTTGTGGCCTATCAGGGAGAAATACGCACAAGAAGAAACCCAAAACCCAATTACACGCTAGCCTCTCACTCCTACAAAAACTGGCTCTCTTTTTCTCTCTTCTCTTATGTGATTGTACACTATTGGGCTTGTAGCGTATATATATATATATATATATATATATATAGACACACACTCTAGCCTTTGAGCATGCACTCATGCACGTACTTAGAGGCTCTTCTATTTGGTTTGGTTTGGTAAAAATTAATAATTTGCATCCATTATAATTTGTGATTAATACATTTTCATACACATTAAGCAATAGATCTTTCCTTGTCACAGATAGGGTGTATTAAAACCTTAAATTGAACTAATTTTGAACAAATCACATGAAAGAATTGTAATAGGGAAATGTTAACAGATGCGCTTAGGACAATGGTTAATAATCTATTTAAAGAAAGTTTTTATGAGAAAAGAAAACAATTAATTTTTTGACAGCTTTTTCTATTTCTCATAAAAATTGTGTCAAAACTTTCCTAAAATGCATTGTTAACCATTACTCTAAGGGCACCCATTAGTATGACCTAATGTAATAATATGTGCAATTATGATAAAATTTTAGTAAAAGTGGAAGCATGTGCTAAGTTTAGTCTAGTAAGAGTTTGTAAAATAGAGTTTGTAGATAATGTAATATACTTTTTTGGTAATAATATATAATATACTTTTTATTACATAGTTTTGGATATTACAGAATCAACATAGTTATAAATGAATTTATGAGATTATAATAAAAAATTTTCTTTTTTTATTTTTACAAATTGAAGAAGAAAGTATTTGTAGGTATTCTCAGTGTTGTACTACAAAAAAATTGGACTATTGCGGTGGTTCTACCCGCTAGCTTTGCGGTGCCGCAATAGCTCTATAGCGGCAGTAACAAAAAACACCGCTACAAATGCATCTTTTAGTGGCATTTTTGGTTTTTTGTGGCGGGCAGAAAATCACCGCCATACAAGGTTAGAATTCATGTCAATTGACTTTTAGCGGCGGGCAAAAGGCACCGCTATAGGGAACTAATTAAAATGGACTCATTGCACTTTTAGCGGCGGGGAGAAACGCTGCTATATCTGTAAACCTTTTAGTGGCGGGGCAAAAACGCCGCTATAGGACTTTATTTAAATCATAATATATGCACCTTTAGTGGTGCTTTTTGACCGCCCCTATAGGTTCTTTTTTTTTAGTAGGTTTTAAAACCATTATTTATTTATTTATTTTTTTTACAAACCTGTTACAAAGAACCTGTAATAGTTTTAGCTCTACTAACACAATACCACAAATGTAACTAATTAACAACTCCACAAATGTCTCCAAACTAGCGTAATATTAACATAGAAATATATTATCAAATACATAACAAAAGAAAAGATGTGGTCCTTTGTACACAACATTATATTAACTACATAACATTGTCTATATCTATCATCATAAAATTAACGAAAGAAAAGATGTGGTCCTTTGCACATATAAAGTCCTTCAACACTTAAATTAAACTAATACCATAATCAAAGTTCCAAAGTGTTTCAAAATATTTTTCAGCACTTGCAAAAAATGTGTTTGTTCAAATGTGGTTCTTTGTACACAAAATGTCCTCAAACACCAACATAAAATTTATAAGCTGCTTGATTGATGGGATGCAACTGATGATTTTTGGAGAGTTGGGGATTGTAGGATCGGAGGAATGTCCTACATACAAAAAAAAAAAAAAGAAAAAGGCATTTATTAGGACACAACGATATCAAATATTGGAATCCAAAATTGCTTAATGCATGAGCATTACAAGGGAAATTTGGAGTTTCAAAGGCTGCATCTACAATATGGAAATCACATATATTGTACCTTAAGTTCCTTAGATAAATTCAACCACATGGTTACATTAATCAATGAAACACATGGTTGAATCTAATTTTCCTAGAAAAAGAAAACTTTTTTTTACTGCATTGGTTAATACAATCATGTAGTTAAGTTCATTCAGAGAGCCTAAGAT
The DNA here is from genome assembly GCA_036321655.1 of Quercus alba. Taxonomy (NCBI): domain Eukaryota; kingdom Viridiplantae; phylum Streptophyta; class Magnoliopsida; order Fagales; family Fagaceae; genus Quercus; species Quercus alba. Next base: position 13,980,153 of record CM070302.1, on the reverse strand, counting down.
ACAATATCAAAAAATAAATGTATTTAAGTTTAAACCTAAAAACAATACCCCACTTTTGCAAAGGTTTTGAAAGTAGTTAGCTAGTCCATTATTTGGACCAGGCAAGTGATGAGAGATGACTGTACTTCATTGGAAATCATTCCAATGTTCAACATCACACATTGCTAGATACAAGGAGAGCTCCCACAGATAAAGAACACTATTACAAAGTTGACATGGGAACTTGGGAAGGATGACAATTACTTATTCACAAGGCATTTAGATGATAACACTTGTCAACATGAACTCTTGTTCCACCTCCTTTCCTTTCATTTTTTTTTCCTATTTCCCCTTTCCTTACTCATCAAATTTTCAGAGACTAGACTTTCAAAGTCAATGTCAATATAATAATGGTAGTATTATATCAAAGTTGCAGGGGCAAGGCACAACAAGAATAGAAGGAGGAGTCACATTTAAAGCCAGAAATATAGTAGGGACCAGAATCTTTAAGGGATGGAACAATTCGAAAGCTGATTCCATAATGTTGGTACATCAGGAAGCTATCTTGAAGTAGTTCTCAAGGCAAAGGAGTTAGGATACTGGTGACTAATAGTGCTCACCAATAGCAAGAACACAGAGAATGCATGCAAGCACATTCATAACCAATCAACTTTTTTCTTTTCTTTAATAACTAAGAATAGTACTAACTCAAAATATGTGAATCATTGATTCCATACCATCCAAATTGTGAGTAGCACAAAAACATTGAATCAAACAACACTAAGAAAAACATCAAGTGGATTCTCAAATTCATGCTTCGAAGAAATGTATATTTAGCTAAGGTTAATTTTCACCATTCTACTACCTAAAGAAGCACCATAGTTTAGTTGTTGGATCCTTGAATGATTAAGTGCTTCCTTCCTAACAAAATCCATGTATTTCGCTTTCACTACTTTCATTATCACGCACTACAAATGGTTCCTAAGAGCACACTTCTGTGCAAATGGCTCAAATGCAATAACGGGGAGTAAAGCTTAATTAACCTAAGGCTTCATTCCATGTAGACAATAAACAAAAGCTCTCATTAAAGCAAGGAACAAAATCTATGACTATTTTATGTTTCTTAGTTCTGTTTTATTCATCATAATATATGCTTCTTCGAATCAAAGTAAATGGCTGCCTAGCTGGTAAGATAGGACCAAAAAGACTTTGTTTACTATCATTGTTTATTGCCTAGCTGATAACACAACACAAACCTTATTACTATCTGAATACAAATTAACCCAAAAACACAAATTAATCAATAGAGACCCCAAAATCAAAATCATTAATGCCAACTTGACTGCATTGTGAAGTTATTTGTTGCACTTGTTGAAGCATGCGAGCCATTCTTTGCTCCATCTCTTTGAATTGGCTAAGTTTTTCCTTCATTTCGTCAAAAGAGGACAATTTCTACTGCATCTCAGCCAAGGAAGCCTTTAGTTGTGCAACTTCGTCATCCCTTGATTGACTTGATCGTATTTGAAGGTTCGTGAAAGCACTCTTGCTACTTTAGCCACTTGGGCTTGGACCAAATCCTACAGCAGGTATGGTAGTAGAATCAAGAATATACAATTAAGCTCCAACTTAAGGCAATTCATGCTCATCAGCAATAAGATCGAACAGATCCAGTCTGTCCAACTCTAACCCTATCCCAAGGAGATTTCCTAGTCAACATCTCACAAACAACACAACTCAAACCCCAAATATCAGAGGGAGGCTCTTTCACACTCTCAATCGAACATTCAAGTGCCCTATAAAATGCTATGCCTCTCAAAAAAACCTAAAAAAAAAAAAAAATTACTAAATTTTTTTGCAAAAAGTAGTCAACTTTAATACATTAAATACAAACAAAATCCAAACCCAGTTCAACATTGAATCCATGGAACTAGAAATGGCTAAATATGATAGGAGTACACAAAAAAGAAGAAGATGAAATTGATTATTTGCTATGTTCAGTACCCATTAGTTTTACAAGTTATGACACAGCTTTCAATATATAATGAGATGAATCCTCTGCTGATACAAGAAAATTGCCAACAGCAGCATTGACACAGAAGGCCTATGAGATGCTCCTCAAAAATAGTTTATATGCAACCAATAATCTAAATTTATAAAACAAACAATAGTATACAAACTACAAACAGAGAACTATTTTACAAGATTCTGAATTAAGAATGAGAAAAAACGTTCCTAGTTCTCTCTAGCTCTCTGGTTTCTTTCTTTCCTTCTTTTTTATTTTAATATGTGGGAGCTCCTAATCTACCAATATAGCAACTCACAACAGAGAACTTACTTGAAAATCCTTAAAAAACAACGCATTCAAAGTGCATCTATTGGATCAGTGCTTTCCTAAATTAGGTATAACTAGCTAAGTTTGTAAACCATCTCAACTATAAGGGAGTCAAAAAATGAAGTTTTTGGCAGCAAGTAATAGACTTTTTTACATTAAATACAAACAAAACCCAAACCCAGTTCAGCATTTAACTCATTTTACTAGAAATCGAAGGCAAGTCGAAATAAAAATAAAAATAAAAAGCCAATTTAACTTTTCAAAAAAAAATTCCACTTTCTCTCTAAAAAAAAAATCCCTTTTATTAAGAGATGTTTTCACAACATTTTTATAACAAATACTATGTGGCAAGTTATTATTGGTTACTATTGGTGGGTAAAAAAGCAAATGATGTTATTGTGAAACCACTCTATTGAAGCAAATGCAATGATTGACAATGAAAATGAAACCACAAATGGATTACTCACCATTTTTTCTTGCACTACACGATTAGCTGCAGATCCATCTTTATGAGTATGCAGTATTGAATATAATGTTGCACGCTCTACAGGATGTCCATCTGCTTTTGCCTGCAATATAAACGGCGTATTTATGTAGTGATGAATATTGGTTCCACATAAACTTAGGATAAGTCAAATCATTTAAAAATTAGTCATAATACTTATTACCTTCTTTGCAGTGTGCACAGCAAAGCTGCATGAACCAGCAGTATGTAAGTCCTCCTAGTTAGAATGATGGTCCCTATTCTTCTTTGACTTTATCTACAAAATTATGGAGTCAAAGAATACCATCAAAATAGCAAGACAAAATCTTTGATAAGCCTAAAAAGGCAAGACAAAATTATCTTTCTGACTGGGAAAATAAAAACTAACATAAAAGGAAAAGGAAAACACTTGTTTTCTATGGGTAACTAGAACTCACACACCTACATCGGATTCAACCCATAAGCTCAAGAGGGTAGTTTTGAAAAAATAGCTAAAAAAAAAAAAAAAAAACTAAAAAAAGAGGGTAAGACATGTAAGGTAGTTGGAGGTTCAATTTGTTTTTGTAAGGTAAGTCTTGGTGATGAATCTGATCATTTAATAAGATGTAATGGGGCACTAGGTTTTGAGTCAATGATTGTCACATACATGTTTTCCTACTGGTTGCATAGGATTCAAGAGAAACTTAAGAATTGGAAAACAAAGAAAAGGGGACCTTGTTAAAACAGTAAACTGTGACGTGGAAGTGAAATTGCTAATGTATTGTAATATTAAACAATGAACATTGACCTAAGTAGAGTTGTAAAAAATCTGTAAAAAGTATAGTTCTTAAATTTGGGTAGCCTGGATGCTTCTTTGTCAGGAAGAAAATGACCTCAGAAGTGAAGAGACAAAACAACTTTGTATGGAGTTGAAATATGCTAGCAAGTGCGAGGTCACTAATAGGAAAGTGCATGTTGACAGTCTGAAAATACTTGACCATCAGGACATGTTATTAATCAAAGCATAATTTGGAGAAACTTAATGAATCATGACAATGCTAACAATGACTAGAGAGGAAAGTATATTGTTCATATTTTATAAAATCAACAAAACTTCAACATTATTTACATTGCATTTTAATCTTAAAAAAATAAAGTTTATGATTTCCTGAATAATACATGACCTATCTTAGATCACCAACTTTGTTGAATCACAACTTTCAAGCAACAATTAGTAAAGTAAAACCTGTTTTTTGGGCAAAAATAACCATCACATTTACAACATGGCAGTAATGAAAACCAAAAACACAGATTAAGCAGATCTTTAATTTTTTTTTTTTTTAATAACATACCACTGCATCCTTAGAATACCAATGGTCAACAAGAACATCTCAATTTTCTGGTATGCATCCTTTGGGTCGGTTGCTCTTCACTCGTGCTTTGTTTCTTGGATGCTGTATGTAATGAGCCGTTTTCAACCTACACTTGTGATCCCTCCAAGCCTTCCCAATTTTTTGTAAGGTAAATGTCTTCAAACCTGCATATGTAATAGGATTAGTAGGGATGACGTATTTTCACTACAATCAAATAGTTGAGTTAGCAAATTACAATCAAATAGTTGAGTTAGAATTAGAACTGCAACAAGCATGCTAAAATGTCATAATTACAAGTATTATAAGTTCCTGGTTTACCTCTATGAGACACCAACACTTTTCTTTAAGTTCTTCTGGCATGTCCCTCCAATTCAGATATCTTATTGGGCACATGTGGAGTTTCCGCGCAATCGTCCCCAAGAAACCAGTGAAAGCCCTTGCCCTTTCATCAATCGGCTGATGCATACTATTTAGTGGCAACTCAATTACTTGGTCGTCGAGAAGATCCCAAACATCAAAGTACTTGCTTAGCCCGCGAGTGGCACGTATAGGTGGTTGTACATCTGAAATTCAAAGGGGACAATATCGTTAAAGTAAGTAAATATATATGAAATTAAATAAAAATTTAAAAAAAGAGAGGAAAGTGAGGTGGCAAATGAAATAATATAATGTAGGTTGTATTTTGCTAAGAGATAGTGTTTAATATTATGCTAGAATTCTTACTAGAAAAAGTAAGAGTGTTTAATGAAACTTTTCATGAACAGTTTTTTTTGTAGTGTCAAGTAAAGAAGATTAGCATCAAGCCCATGAAACTTTTCATGAACAACTTAACACCCTAACATGGTGGGTATCAGAGATAGAAACATAATCTATTTAGATTTTTGTTCTTCAATTTTATATATCAAATAAGCAAACATTAGCTGTTGATAAATGTTGAACACTTTCTTTTATAAAAGCTCTAACAGTGAGTACAATTTGCACTAGAGGCTGTGGCAAGTGAGTTAAAAAGACCCACCTGCAAGACAAGTTGATAAGAGTGATGTTGAAATAATAAGGAAGAGAAGACTGACTTTCTTGAGCAGCATGAGACCCATGTTAGCTAGGCAACTTTGTGTTTTCTGATTGTTAAGCTTTTTTGTTTTCTCATGCAAGAGTACAGACCAAATGATGCTTTCCTTTCTTCATTATAAGGAGCTTGAAATTTACTTAGCTAGGGAGTCTAAGTCAGTGAGAAAAATGAAAATTGACAGTCAATTATAAAGAATGTTAAGTTTTATGCTCTTTTAGTTAAAAATTCAAACAGAAAAGGGAAAGGAGACCACTTTTCTTTTGTTGGGGCACCAATATGTCTAGGTAGTTAGTGGATTCACTATTAATATGTTAAATTAAGAAGACCTCTAGTGGAAATTATCACAATACCCCTCACTTTTATTTAAAAAAAAAAAAAAAAACCAAAGTTTGCTGTTATTCACAACTTTTTTCAACACTTCAGTTAAACTAATATGCAACAATTACAACCTTTGTTGACACCCATTTTGATAGAACCTCATCAAAAAAATCTAAATCCCAACACAAAATAACTAAAGCACCTAAGGCAATCATTTTCATAAAATTTTATATGCCTCTCAATATGCAAATCTTGTATGCATGAGGCTAGAATTGTATCTTGTATGCACTAGTCACCCATGTTTTTTAATAGAATTTTTAAGCAAACTAATAGCAAATTTGATATCAAGTTGTAAGCCCATACCTTGCATAGAAGGTTCGTGCATTTCTTGGTTTGTTTCTTGATCCACATGTTCTATAGAAGCTCCTTCCACGGTTACGCTCTTGGAACGCGTGCGCAAATTTGCTTTTCGCCTTGCCATTTCAACTGCCAAAGTGTAAAAAAAAAAAAGTACCATCATAACTATTAACCAAGCTAATCAAATTCAAAACCCAAATCTCATTATAGTCCTTTAAGATAAAACCAAAAGAATTTAATAAAAAAAAAAAAAAAACTATCAAACACCAAATTTGTTTTGTAAATATATAGTGAAATAAACAGTTCAAGGACAAATATTTGTTACCTTGTAGTGGTGGGGGTAAGGTTAGCAATTGTGAGGAATTGGCTGCCTAGTTGAAGATGAAGAAAGTGAAGAAAAGGAAATGCAAAGAAATGAGGGTGAAAATTTTGGTGATATAGACAGATTAGTAGAAATAAAGTATCCCTGATAAAATATGTATTATGAAGATGCTTAAGAATTGCCAATAGTGAACATGATCTCCAACAGAATATTATAAAATAGATGGATAGTTAGAAGTGCAGAGTTGAAAAAATCCTTTTCCAATAAGTGATGATTTTACTGAAATTAAATAGATTCAACCTAATTATACATAAAAAACTAAAAAATAGAAATAGAAATGACTACAAGAGTACACAAGAGCCATACCTCCAATTAGTAAGATATACACCCCAACCCAAGCACTCAAATCTTTCAAAAAAGGAGACAGAAGAACCATTATCCATTTTGAAAACAATTCCTTACAACTTGCACCACTTAACATAGGGTACTATCCTGTTAACAACTTTATTTAAAGAACATTTCTTGCTTTAAAACATTGCAAATTTGGTCCTCCAAAGATTTGTTTAAAAGCAAACCCAAAAATACTTTCAACTTCAATCTACTTCTTATGCTGCATCTATATTTCAAAAAGTGGTTTAAACATGCTTGTAAGGTTGAATTTAATCAACCATCTAATTGGCTTTATTCCGTGCCACATTTGCTTGTATTTCAGCATTTAGTAACCCTGTATTTAGGTGGGTTTGTTGTAAGGGTAGTGAGTGAGAAAGAGTGTAGATTGCTTAAGAGTGTGCAAGAAAACAGAAACTCGCGGCTTGATCTCACGGGTGACTCGCGGTTGCAAGCTGCCAGATGCAGCACACGTGCCAAGCATGCCAAAAGGTGAACAGTCATGCTAGCTGGAGCACTACAGGACAAAACAGGACAACTGGCCATACGGTTATCTCGTGATTGGGTCTCGCGACTCAATCAAGTCACGAGGCCAAGCCGCGAGTCACCCCTGTTTTGAAAAACTTGACGTTTCACATTCTCCTCTCACCTCAGTATAAATACCCCTTATACTCACAAATGAAAGAGAGCTTCCAGAGAGAATTTTGAAAGAGAAACCCTAGAGTAAAACAAGATTGATTCTTCTACAATCTTTACATAAGAGTCTTTTCAAATTCCTCAACTCTCTTCCTCTCCATTGTTAAACCCTTGAGAGGCATTTTACCAAAACCTTGTTCTCACCATATCCATTACTGTGAGAGGGCTGTTTGGTGTTCTGGGAAGCAGTTAGGAAGGAACCAATCTTCATTGGTTAATGCTATGGTCAAGTAGCGGAATCCGAGAAGCTAAAAAAGAAAAAGGTTCGGCGCAACCTCGTTGGAGCAAGAAGCTTGGAGGGCTTAGGTGCACTAGGTAGATTAGGCTTGGAGGGTCTATTACTGTCCATGTATCCCAACTACATTTTCTAATGGATTGTTTACCGCTTGGAGGGCGGCGGAGAGGTTTTACGCCGAGGGCTTCGGTTTCCTCTTTAATAACACATCGCATGTTGTCTTTGTGTTTGCATCATCCTTCCCTTTTATCTTTGCCTTTTATTATTTGCTGTGGGTTGTGATTTTAATTTGGCTTAGATAGTTTTTCCAATTCTATATTATAGCTTTTGTTCATTTTCCGCACACTAGTTGTTTGACATAAAGCTTGAATTGGTTAATTTGTAATTTGGGGGCCTAAACGTTCAAGGATGTTTTTACACTATTTGAACTTTCAATGCTTACACCAATAGATTGCTAGGACCATTGTTATCAATGTTTGCTACAATCAATGAATCAATTTGATTTCCTTTCAAGAATAGCTTAAATATTTAGGGACCATGTTTTCTGCTAATTGCATAGCCATCTCTATGAAAATAGACAACTAATGGTGAATCTATTAATGGCATAAATCTCTACAATAAATTTAAAACACAATGCCCAAGACAGATTGTAGAATACTACAGACTAGTAACAAGTGACCTATAATAGAATTTGCAGCTAAAGAAACCCCTATAATTTGATGATAAATGTGCTATAATGCTCTAAGTTGAAGGAGAGTGCTTCCACCTTTTGAATGGCATATCAGTTTGAGAAGATTATAAGCACATTCACTCCCCATTCATCTCAAATTAAGTGAATGATTCAATATAGTCTAAACATTATGATGATCTCACAATTTCCGCACACAGAGAGAGAAATTGAACAGCTTTGGCTTAAATTGCATTTCCTTTTCTTCACACAATCAACCCGATAAACAAGCCCAACATCAACAACCCATTTCAAAAATTAAAGAATCAAAGAATTCAGAGGAATAATTTGGTTTTTGACTAGAAAACATCCTAATATATTACCAAACAAACAACAAAAAAAACAGATAACACATTGAACATAAATAATAAATAAATAAATAATTCACGAGGTGGATTGAAATGAGGTGGTGGCGACGAGGTGGATTGGGGTTGCTAGGTGGCGGCGACGAGGTGGATTGGGGTTTCCAAGTGGCGGTCACTGAGTCGACGTGGTTTGATGGTGGTGGTGGGGTTGTTGTGAAGGCGGCAGCAATGGTGGGATTTTGGGTCTGTGAGGGAGAGTGAGAGAGCTAGAGATAAATAGTGTTTGGGTGGGATTTTGGGTCTCTGAAGTGAATGAGATAGATATAGTGAATGAGAGAGATACAGTGTTTTTGGCAAAAATAAAGAGGCGCTAAAATGAAAAGCCCAAAAAAAAAAAAGAGGGAAGATTTGGGGAGAGGTGGGGAGTTAGAAGGTCTACAGGGGCCGTCCAACCTGCTGTTATAACTAAGCAAAAGCACTACAACAAGGAGTCCCTATTGTGGTGGTCATACAAATGTTGCTATAGTATCTGCGAAAAATGATATGTTTATTGCGGCAGGATTTTGAAGCGCTGCTATATCTATGTAAACGCTGCTAATACACATATATTGCAGCGGTTTTATGTCCCACCGCTGTAGGATGCCGCAAAATACTATACCTATAGCGGTAGTCCCAAAAAACGTTGCAATAGACCCTATGTACAGCGGCGGTCCCAAAAAATGCCACAATATGCGACTTATAGCGGTGTTTTTTTCACCCGCCACACAAAAAACCGCCACAATAGTACAAATTTCTTGTAGTGTTAAAACTTAAAAGCACTTAAGCTCAAAGCTTGAAGTGCTTAGCTCTCAACGCATTGCTAGGCAAAAAAAAAAAAAAAAACTTATTTATTGAAGCATGCTTTTTTTGGAGCTATTTTTTTTTTTTTTTGGGAGCTATTTGAAGAAGCACAAAGCACACCTAGACATGTTTTTCTATTTTATTACTAAAAAGAGATATGAATTATCAAAATAAATTGCTTGATCTTGAAAGAAATGACATGGATCAATGATTTACTACACAATGATTTGTTTCACTACTTAAACAACTAAGAAATTAAGTTATGCCTCATGCATGTGATATCTGTTGTTGAATGTAAAACTAGTACAAGTGATAACCAATACCGAAACTTAATATTCACACTCGATCGAGGATAAACTAATGATTGATATAGCAAACACATAACGGTATTTAAACAAATTGGGTGGCCTTCTCCATTTGAAAGGGAATGAGGGTTGGCCAACAAGGGAGCAAAAGGCGGAGCCAGAAATTTTTCCTAAGGGGGGTGAACTATTATAACTTTTTTTTGCCATTAAAACAAAAGTTTAAAGTACCTAACCTTGGTAATTATGCAGATAGAGTAAGAGGCAATACAAAAATTGATAGAAAATATGAAAGAATTAAAGGCCAATAGGCAATAACAAAAACTTATTCTAAAAGAGAATCAAGTAATAGCATTGTTAAATATTATGTAGGTATGCATGTCACCATAAAACCTGATAAAAGTGTTTTTAGAGCATCTAAATCTATAGTTGATGATGTCTAAGCCCACCAAACTCTAAAATTGTAGCAGAAAATATATATTTATAGTTATATATATATATATATATAGGCAAAGATTCCTTCAGAAAAATCATTACAAGCCAAAGCAAAAATCTTAAAAGAAAGCTAGAACCTATTAAGAAAAGAAACCCTTGGACCAAAAAAAAAAAAAAAACTTCCTGCTTCTATAAATACCTCCAAATCATGTCACTCCTCTGCAGGCACTTGTGGGAAGATGAAAACAGAATTTGATATATATACAAGGTTGTATATATAAAAGAAAGGCAATGAAATTTTTTCAATTAAAAAGAGGGCTAACTCATATTAGACTCCATACCACACACTTGCCTTTGTTTGAACCTTGACAAACAAACATTTACCACCCCCAAGACTTTTACCAAATTAAAAAAAATGAAACACAGCTTCTCCCTTACATTTAAGTTGCATTTGTTTCCATTTGAGTTTCACTAATTTTTTTGCAAATAAGTGTTGGCTCTAGGGAATATTTTTTCTATTAATGAAGCAATCCTATAGAGTAAGTTCTCTGCTATGTTCCTTTTGAAGATAAATATATTCGTTTCTCAAAAGATAGATTTGTGTTGACTCTCACAATTAGTCGCAAACCACATCCACTTAAAGCAAAGTAGCCACAAAAGGTAAAAAATCAATCCTCTTGGGACTTGGGAGTATGGATATTACACATTTGTGGTGCATGATTAGAATACAAACTGATCACAATGTATCATGAACTAAATACACATCTTGCTCACAGTCATGGGGCCACATTTAAGGTAAGACATTATTCAACTTGTGTCGAAGTAAGATTTTTATTTTGGACGAATTTGAAAGTTCAAATAGTGTAAAAACACTCTTGAACGTTTAGACCCCCAATTTACAAATTAACCAATTCAAGCTTTATATCAAACAACTAGTGTGCAGAAAATGAACAAAAGCTATAAACCAGAATTGGAAAAACTATCTAAGCCAAATTAAAATCACAACCTACAGCAGATAATAAAAGGCAAAGATAAAAGGGAAGGAAGATGTAAACACAAAGACAACACGCGATGTGTTATCGAAGAGGAAATTGAAACCCTCGGCATAAAACCTCTCCGCCGCCCTCCAAGCGGTAAACAATCCACTAGGAAATGTAGTTGGGATACATGGACAGCAATAGAACCTCCAAGCCTAATCTACCTAGTGCACCTAAGCCCTTCAAGCTTCTTGCTCCAACGAGGTTGCGCCAAACCTTTTTCTTTTCTAGCTTCCCGAATTCCGCTACTTGACCATAGCATCAACCAATGTAGATTGGTTCCTTCCTAATTGCTTCCCAGAACACCAAACAGCTCTCTCACAGTAATGAATATGGTGAGAACAAGGTTTTGGTAAAATGCCTCTCAAGGGTTTGACAATGGAGAGGAAGAGAGTTGAGGAATTTAAAGAGACTCTTATGTAAAAATTGTAGATGAATCAATCTTGTTTTACTCTAGGGTTTCTCTCTCAAAATTCTCTATGGAAGCTCTCTTTCTTTTGTGGGTATAAGGGGTATATATACTAGGGTGAGAGAGGAATGTGAAACGTCAGGTTTTTCAAAACAGGGCTGGCTCGCGGCTTGGCCTCGCGACTTGACTGAGTCGCGAGATCCAGTCGCGAGATAATCGAATGGCTAGTTGTCCTATTTTGTCCTGTAGTGCTCCAGCTAGCATGACTGTTCAACTTCTGGCATGCTTGGCATGTGTGCTACATCTGGCGGCTTGCAGCCGTGAGATCCAACCGCGAGACTTTGTCTTCTTGCACACTCTTGAGCATTCAACACTTTATCTCACTCACTACCCTTACAACAAACCCACCTAAATATAGGGTTACTAATTGCTGAATTACAAGTAAATTTGGCACGAAATAAAGCCAACAAAATGGTTGATTAAATTCAACCTTACAGAATTAGTAAGGATTTATTATTAAACAAGCATACAATAGTAGTAGGCTTAAAACTCAGCAGCAAAAACCTACAGAGCCAGCACTACTATACAAAGAACAAAACAAAGCCACAACAAACCTATCCCACCTAACATGAGCCACTAGAGACAAGTAAATTCAACTATAAGAGCCTCTTGTACAAATAAAAAACCATTAAGCCTAACTCATCAAAAACCAAATTCAAAGCTTTGTACAGAGTAAGGCTGGATTAGTTCCCTAATTATAGTAGGGAACTCTGTTTAAGACCGAGTTACAGTTGCACTTTTTACCCTCCATTCGTCCTTTAAGATCTTTTTTGATGATGCCAATAATATGCTTTTCAGTATAGATTATCCCTGCATGTATAATAGCTATCCTTTTCTGTCATATGTGGCAGACAGTGACCTACCGAGCTAGCTTACACAAGGTGGTTTTAAATCCCTTTCCTTTTAATTGAGTAGCACCCCATTTCACTAAGTCCTACCAATTGGTTAGCATCTGACACCAGACAAAGCCCCATGATATTATCCCATAATCTTTTAGTAAAGGAGGATTGAAAAAAGAGGGGGTTGTTAGGTTCTAAGGACTTAGGATCTAAATGTTTTAGAACTTCAATGTGTAATGTTGGCAAACCATGATCAAAACTTAGAGTCTAGATTTAGGCTGCTCAAAGTATGTTTATTGTAAAGTTGGAATCGAGTAATTGCAAAAAATTACTGTTCACTTTCTGCAAGGCTCGATCGATCAAAAATTGGACTCGATCGATCGAACCTTGTGCAGAATGTTTTTCTACAGAATTTTCCAACTTAGCTCAAGCCCATATGACGTGTAGGGTTTTATGTTTTGCCTTAAGTATAAAAGGAAAAACCCTAGCCACGTTTTGAGGTTGTTGTTTATGCTGTGTGTGTGAATCTCTTGTGAGATCTAGAGGTGTTTGCCTTCATATACACTTAGAGTTATCAAGATCAAGATTGATGTCAAGAGCTTGGTGATCGTTTCAGTTGCTACATAAAGAGCTTAAAGAAAAACACAAGTGGGAGTACTTGTGGTTGCTGTGGATCAAGGAAAGAAGTAGTCCGTGGACTTGGAGCTGTCACGCGGTCGCAGTAGTAATATTTCTACTCAAGGTGGAAATAGGATGTTAGTGGTCTAAGTTGCTATTGTAAAACTTCAATTCTTTCATAGTGGATTCGATTTTACCTTGAGGATAGTTAGGTTAAATCCTCCCCAGTTTTTTTATCGGTTTGGTTTTCCTGGGTTATCATATCATGTGTTATTTATATTTTCGCATTGTTTACATGATATGATTTACTTGTGTCAACCTAGATCTGAATAATTTATCTAAGTTAATTACTTGGCTAAATAACTAGGTTAATTTATTTGTGTTTAAGGGGTCTAAAAATGTACAAGTGGTATCAGAGCGGGTTTGCTCTAGTATTTAGATCCTTTGATCTAAGAGTTAATCCTTGACCCCTGTTGTCATGGATTCTTGGAAGTTCTTATTGCTAATATTCTAACTTGTCTACTTGTGGTTCATGTTTCTTGTTGTTTTTGTTAAGTCTTTCCTTGAGCATCTTGGTATAATTACATGTGATAATAATTATTTGTGTTATACTACTTTAACTGCCTTAAAAGCACGTGATTCTTGTCTTTGGTATTTGGATAGTGGTTGTTCTAGGCATATGACACGAAATAAAGCTTTATTCAAGACACTCTTTGAAGGAAAGATTGGGACAGTCACGTTTGGAGATGGAAGCAAATCTATGATCAGAGGCATTGGAATTGTGGACTTTCCAGGGTTGCCGGTTTTTGAAGATGTCTGGTATGTTAATGAGTTGAAGGCTAACTTACTCAACATTAGTCAGATTTGTGACAATGGACTGAGTGTTCTCTTCACCAAGTATGAATGTGAGATACTTGATGGAGGAGATGACTGTATGTGTATTGGTGTAAGGATAGCTGACAACTGTTATGGTATAACACCGAGTATAAGCAACAAGTGTTTTAGTGCAAAGATCAATCAACTAGACTTATGGCATCAATGGTTGGGACATGCAAGTCACAAGCAATTAGAGAAGATTTCCAAGTGTGATGCAGTTATTGGTTTGCCCAAGTTTGAGAAGATAGAAAAGTGCATCTGTGGACCATGTCAGATGGGTAAACAAGTGAAGTCCAACCATCCATCTGTAATTGAAGTTCAAACTTCAAGACCTCTAGAGTTGTTGCACATTGATCTCATGGGTCCTGCCAGAGTTTAGAGTTTAGGTGGAAAGAGGTATATTCCAGTTGTTGTGGATGATTTTACTAGATATACTTGGGTTGTGCTTTTGAGAGATAAAGCTGAGGCTCTTGAAAAGATGATACACTTATGCAAGAAATTGCAAGTTGAGAAAAGTACTGTGATAGCTAGAATCAGAAGTAATCATGGAAGAGAATTTGAAAACACAAAGCCAGCTACCTTCTACAATGATCAAGGCACACATCAAGAGTTCTCTTCACGTAAGACACCACAACAGAATGGAATAGTGGAACGGAAGAATAGGGTTGTTCAAGAGATGACTCGTCACAAAAAAAAAGATGCCCAAGTCCTTTTGGGGAGAAGCAGTTAACACTGCTTGCCATACACTCAACTGAGTGTATTTCAGACCTGATTCTAAGAAAGCTCCCTATGAACTCTGGAAAGGAAAGAAGCCTGTTGTCAAATACTTCTAGATATTTGGCGGTGACTGTTACATTCTACGTGATAGAGAGAACTTAGAAAAGTTTGATGCAAAGAACGACAAAGGATACTTTCTGGGATACTCATCCACTAGTAGAGCATACAGAGAATACAATTTGAGAACTAAAACAGTCATGGAGTCTTCAAATGTGGTGATCAATGATGAACTACGTTCAAAACCTCATTCAGAAAACACTTTTCCAGTTCAAGAAAAGACTATGGAGGTTAAGGATTCTATTCCTGATGATTATGTTGGGAAACATAGTGATGAAGAACTACTGTTGTTGAATGATACTGTTTCAGTACTATCAAGTTTAGAACCATCCACACCGGTTCATGAAACTCAACAAGAACAAAGAGAGCCTAGTCCTTCATTAGAACAAAAAGGTACCTCCACATCTCTGGTCAAAGGTTCATCTTCTAGAGTAAAGTTAAATCACCCTGCCACAAATATATTGGGTAGTTTGAATGATAACATAAGATTGAGATCCAAAACCTTGAATGTAATTACTCACTTATGCTATCTATCCCAATTTGAATTGAAAAAGGTGGATGAAGCACTTCAAGATGCTGATTAGAACTAAGTGGATTTTTAAGAACAAGTCAGATGTGTGGGAATGATGTGTGGAAATTAGTTCCTAGACCAAAGGGAGTAAATGTGATTGGAACTAAGTGGATTTTTAAGAACAAGTCAGATGAAAATGGTACTATTATTAGAAATAAATCAAGACTTGTTGTTCAAGGTTACACACAAGTGGAAGGGATTGATTTTGATGAGACTTTTGCATCAGTAGCAAGACTGAAACCCATTAGGATATTTTTGGCCATAGCAAGTCATTTGAATTTCAAGTTGTATCAAATGGATGTTAAGAGTGCATTCCTGAATGGAAAATTGCAAGAAGAGGTATATGTTGAACAACCAAAGGGTTTTGTTGATCCTCACAGACCGGATGATGTCTACAAGTTGAAGAGAGCCCTTTATGGCTTAAAACAAGCTCCCAGGGTGTGGTATGATAGGTCAATTGCGTATCTCACTGAGCATGGATTCAAAAGAGGATCTGCATATACTACTTTCTTCATACGAAAGGATAAGAATTATTTTGTAGTAGCTCAAATTTATGTTGATGATATTGTTTTTGGTGCTACTAATGATTCTCTTGCTCAATCTTTTGCAGATGAAATGAAAGCGATGTTTGAAATGAGTATGGTTGGTGAACTGACTTATTTATTGGGATTCCAGGTGAAGCAAATGGATTCTAGAATCTACATCAACCAAGCAAAGTATGCTAGAAATCTAGTTAAGAGATTTGGACTTGATAAGGTTGCATATGCTAGAACACCAATGGCTGCTAATGTAAAGTTAACCAATGATCCATCGGGTGAGTCTATTGATGTTACATTATATAGAAGCATGATTGATTGTATTTTGTATTTAATTGCAAGTCGTCCTGATATTACTTTCAATGTTGGTGTATGTTCTAGGTTTCAATCTAATCCTAAGATTTCACATTTGAATGCTGTTAAAAGAATCATAAAATATGTTAGTGGAACTTGTAATTATGGATTGTTTTATAGCAAAGAGTCAAATCTGTCTCTTCCTGGATTTTCTAATTCAGATTGGGCCGATAATGCCGATGATAGAAAAAGCACCACTGGTGGGTGTTTTTATGTAGGAGCCAATCTTCTTGCTTGGATGAGTAAAAAGCAAAATTCTGTTTCTCTGTCTGCTGCAGAAGTAGAATATATTGCTGTTGGAAGTTGTTGTTCACAGGTTCTTTGGATGAAAAAGTTTTTGAGTGATTATGGGATATGACAAGACACCATGGTTGTCTATTGTGATAATTCTAGTGCTATTGATATATCTAAGAACCCTGTTCTACACTCTAAGACTAAACATATAGAGATTAGATATCATTTTATTAGGGATTTGGTTGAAAGAAAGATTGTGGTTCTTGAATACATCCCTACTAAACGTCAGAATGCTGACATCTTCACCAAACCTCTTGATAGAAGTAATTGGTGTGATTCTCTGTCCCTAGTCATCTTTGGTTCTCATGGTTCTTGTGCTTCAACTCTCTATCCTTTGTGACCATTCTTCTTTGTTATTTTGTTTTCTTTGTTTTTTTCTAAGATTTGCATTGCATAACATTCATGCATTTTATACTAGGTTGTTTTTGTTATTCTTTTAAAAAAAAAACAAAAAAAAACAAAAACAAAAACAAAAACAAAAAAAAAAAAAAAAAAAGGAGGAAAAGGAAAGAAAAATGTGTTTTACATTATTTTTCTTGGATTTGATATCAAGGTTGGCCATACTATCTTTACATAACATGTTTATGTACCTTGTTTAGCTTGGATGAGCTTATTTTATTGCACTTTACCAGTTTGAGCTTTGTAGTGCATGTTGTGTGGGAGATGTTTATAGTTTTTGATCACTTGATCTTGATCTTGAAGTCACATGTCTTTGATTGTTGGACTTGAACTTAATGAGAAAGGCATAACTAACCATCTCACCACTGTTTACTAGCTAAGTATGAACACCTTAATGCATATCATAAGATTTTGTGCTTGAGAAAGTGTAGCACATGCACAAAAAGAACATAAGGTGTAGCCTCGGTTTAATGCTAAAATTGGTGTGTACATTATTGGGCTATAATTAATTCACAATCAAATAAAATTGGTGTGTACATTATCTTGGCTATTTTAATAAGTTTCTAATCAAATAAAATTGGTGTATGCTGTTAGGACATATGTGATTCACTTGTTAAGAACATATGTCAATATTTTATGTAATTGGCTAATCCTTTAACAAAATGCACTTTACTTGTATTTGGGTAAATTTAGGATGTGTTTAAATACTTCAAGAAACCATGTTTCAAGATCAAATGTTGAACCCTTCAAGTTTGTCCAAGAAAACAAGCTAAAAGTGCAGAGTTACTAAAACTCGATAGCTAGCATGTGTCGAGGTTTAAGGAAGTTGTTCAACCAGTGTGCTCGACACCTACTTGACACCTCCTATCTGTCGAGGTTTAAGAATTTCAGAATTCTGATATGATTTTCTTGGAATCTGTGAATGTGTCTTTGGGCCTTCTTTTCTCCTAATCCTAGACATATAAAATGATTGTTTTAAGGACCGTCAAACAGTTCACAAGTTGCACAAGCATTGAACAAACTCTGTTCAAGCAAATTGTGACTGGAGACGAAGTTCTTGCCCTAGTTCATCTCTTTCTCTTGAAGAAGTTGCTATGTATGTGCACCGTAGGATTTCGTGACCAAACATCTTCTTGATCTTCATCGTGTGGATGAACTGAAGAACTTTGCAGCCAACAACCTTATAAGTTGGTGATTGAAGTCGCATACTGGGATCCGCGCAATTGGTTAGTCATGTACTTGGGAGTCATGCATCAAAAGGGGGAACTGTCACTACAGAACAAGTCCAATTGGGTATTGGGGTAAGGGTTCAACTGTAGGTTGGTAATAGTGGAGTTTCGGGAGTGGTGACCTGAAAATCACCCGGTGGGGTTTTTTGCCGTTAGGTTTTCCCCATTCGTAAACAAATCACTGTGTTATTTATTTTTTGCTGTATAATTAGTTTATTGGTAATTTGTTTGTGCTACCACGCATTTGCATGTTAATTAACTTAATTAATTCACTTGGTTAAATTAATTGGTTAATTTATCACAAGGGGTCAATTCTTTTTTGGCCTATCATGTACATTATGAGGCAAATCAAGATACTTACATGATTGTAAGCTTGTTTTTTAGGAGATGTGAGAGTTTCATGATATAACACTTTTGGTGATAGTCTCTTTCAAACTTTTGTGCTGAATTTTGTAGAAATTGTGATTGACTACTAACTACATATCATTTCACATGTATCTCAAGCTATTGCTAGTTGCACACACTATACGAGTTACTCTTTGCTAAACTTAGTATATGATATTGTGTGTGTTCTTGTTGTGGCCATCCAAGATTAAAAATTCCTTGATTTTATTGCAAAATGTGTTTAAACTTTGAGATTTGAGGACAAATTGATTGAAAATTTTGTTTTTGGAAGATCTGGGTTAAATTTAAGGGTTTAACTTTTCATCTCATACTCATGCATTCTATTCATAAAACATTGTGCTTTGAGGAGTTTTCTGCTTTAAAATGCTTTGTTTTTCAAAAAATTGATTTTTCCAAATTTTTGATTGATCGAACCTGTTTCTCAATCGATCAAAATTGCGATTAAAAAATTAGTTTGAATTTTCCTGGCTCAATCGCTGCTCGATTGATGTTGGATTGATCAAATGTGATTTTCGATCGATCGAATCTAATTTTCAACTGATCTAAAATCGGTCAGAGAGTTTTTAAAACATAAGCTTTTCACGTGTTCTTCATTTTTTCAAAACTTTTTAAAAAGCTTTTTGGCTCTCTCTCTCTTTGACTGATCCAGATTCAAGTGATTTTTTGTCATTTTCTTCCATTTTTTTTTCTCAAGGTTTTTGTCTTCTTGTGCCGGTAAGACCTATATACCCTTTCTTTTTCACTTTATTCACTTATTTTATGCATTTTTCATGCATTTTAAGGGGAATTTTCGGACTTAATGAAATTTGGGATTTTTGATGTTTGAGTTGATTTCTGTCCAAATTGATCAATGAGTTTTTGTTCTAAGATGATGTAAACATGTTTACCATTCTTTAATTTGATTAATTTGGTGAATTGGGAAGAATTTGAAATTCTAGGGCTTGTAACTACACGGATTTGGGGATTTTGTTCAATTGAACTTAATTTGATGAAATTGGCTTATGTAATTAATTAATTATGTCATTATATACTGTTATCTAACTTGTGTAATGATAAATTGACCAATTTGTTAGGATTTTTGAAATTGGGTTTTTCAAAGGTTGGGTTTTTGTTCTAAAACTCTATGTTCAAGCCAATTCTGTGTTTTTAAAGTCTAATTGAACTATTCTCAATGCATTAGAGCATGCATCATTTGTTTATTCTGTTCATGCATCATATAGATTGTTCTTTTCTATATTTTTTGTGCTCTACCCATGTCTGATGCAGTCTGCCCTTGGGTTTTCTTTGTTTTCTTTCTTCAGTTTCTTTTTTGCCTATCCTATTCCAACCCTTAGCATCATGGTTAGGTAGACTAGAGCCAATAGGAAAACCACCTCCTCCTCTGCCCCTACCTTCGATAGTGATAGGTTTTGGTTTGAGAAAAACCAAGAGGCCTATGATAAGTTGAACATCTTTAGATCTGTTTTGGCTGAGAGGAAGGTAGTTTTAGATGAGCTTGATCCAGAGATTAGGAGGAACTTTGAGCGTAGGGGTGGCTTCCTTTGTTAGATATCTCTCATCCCCCTCCGGCTACCTTGATCAGAGAGTTCTACCCGAACGTTTCTGTCCACTCCGATGATTCCAACACACAGTATGTGATGAGTTGGATAAGGGGTGAAGAGTACACCAGTACTCCTTTAGTATTGACCTCTACTCTTGGGGTACCTTTGGGATGACAGCCTATCTATCCTTATGATAAGATCCCTCATCTTGATGACATTATGTTATGTCTCACCGATACTTCCATTTAGTGGGATACTAATCCTCGGATCACCTCTCATGAGTTGACTGAGATTCATTATCTGTTTTTTCGGATTTCTTGTCATTCCATTTGGTCCATCTCTCATTTGCACACCATTCCTATCGAGAGATGTGTATTTTTGTATGCCTTTGTGACAGATGCTCCTATGAGTTTTCCTACTCTTTTCATTCGATCCTTGGTTGAGGTTCATAGGAGTAGTTCTACTGCACATGGTCTATTTTTCCCTGTTTTTATTCATAGGATTTTGTTGCATTTAGGTTTAGATGAGTTTCCTGCTTCTGAGCCCGCACACATTATAGCTCCCACAGGTGCCACCTTCCTTAGGCAGAGAACTGCTTAGATGAGAGCTAGCTCTAAACGTCCTAGAGTAGAGTCTTCTTCGGGTGTTGCACCTCCTCCTCCTCCTTCTTCAGGTGATCCCACAGTTGAGGCATATGGTGATCCGATTGCTACTGCTGCCCCCTCCACCTTCTACTTCGGATGATTCTAGCATTCGACGTATGTTGGACACTGTCATGATTATTCAGGCGGCTCATGGTCAGCTTTTGGTGGATGTGCTCACAGAGCTTTAGGCTTTGCGTGTGGAATTAGCGAGCATTAGATGGTTACCTCCGCCACCTCCTTTTGATGATAAGTCTTGATTTCCCTTTGGCAATTCGTCACAAAAAGGGGGAGTACATATGGATGGAGATAAGGGGAGATTTTGAGATTTTTGGAGCTTTGGAGCTTTAGATAGTATCTAGGTGCTTCATGTTGTACTTATATTTTTGGCTCATGATGCATTTATTTTGATGTATTTATTTTTTCTTGTTTCACATTGTGCTACATTGGCTATTGATTTATATTTATGAGGTCATTTATGATATATGTCTTTTATTTTATGTTTTGTGAAATCAAGAATTTATTTTGTTTTACTTGTATTTTCCATACATGTGTTTATGTGTTTGTTAAGTGTTTCAGGAATATACAGGTTGATTCAGTCATGCTGCTGTCTACACTTGCAACTAATAAATAGTAGTTAGGTTGAATTGTTTTTGGTTGGGCAATTTTATTATAATGGGCTGTTTTTGTAACTTTGAGTATTTTTGTTTTATTATGTGTTTTGTCACAGATTGCCAAAAGGGGAGTTTGTTAGGTTCTAAGGATTTAGGATCTAAATGTTTTAGAACTTCAATGTGTAATGTTGGCAAACCATGATCAAAACTTAGAGTCTAGATTTAGGCTGCTCAAAGTATGTTTATTGTAAAGTTGGAATCGAGTAATTGCAAAAAATTACTGTTCACTTTTTGCAAGGCTTGATTGATCAAAAATTAAACTCGATCGATCGAACCTCGTGCAGAATATTTTTCTGCAGAATTTTCCAACTCAGTCCAAGCCCATATGACATGGGTTTTATGTTTTTCCTTAAGTATAAAAGGAAATACCCTAGCCACGTTTTGAGGTTGTTGTTTATACTATGTGTTTGAATCTCTTGTGAGATCTAGAGGTGTTTGCCTTCATATACACTTAGAGTTATCAAGTTCAAGATTGATGTCAAGAGCTTGGTGATCGTTTCAGTTGCTGCATAAAAGAGCTTAAAGAAAAACACAAGTGGGAGTACTTGTGGTTGTTGTGGATCAAGGAAAGAAGTAGTCCGTGGACTCGGAGCTGTCATGTGGTTGTGGTAGTAAGTTTTCTACTTGAGGTAGCAATAGGATGTTAGTGGTCTAAGTTGCTATTGTAAAACTTCAATTCTTTTATAGTGGATTTGGTTTTACCTTGAGGATAGTTAGGTTAAATCCTCCCAAGTTTTTTACCGGTTTGGTTTTCCTAGGTTATCATATCGTGTGTTATCTATATTTCCACACTGTTTACATGATATGATTTACTTGTGTTAACCTAGATTTAAATAGTTTATCTAAGTTAATCACTTGGCTAAATAACTAGGTTAATCTATTTGTGTTTAAGGGGTCTAAAAATGTACAAGGGTCTTTCTCTTCAATACTAGACCTTTAGAAAATGCAAGTATTGTTCACAACAAAACCCTCATTGTATCAATTTGTCCTTCGTTGGGTGATTATCAGTCAATATCAATATCAATATATATATATATATATATATATATTTATATATATATATGTATATATATAAAACCAGAAACTTTATGAGAGAGAGCATGAGGTTCTGCTAAGTGGCACATTCTCTATTTAAGCTTTCACCTCTACAAAAATTACATTTATGTCAATTTAATTATATATAATATTTGTGACGAGTCAAAATTGGCTAAGCTAGATTTCAACTACACACAATTTATTTATAGGGATGGGATGCCAGTCAACCTTTGTTACCCTTTTTTAACAAGTTAATTGAGTGATATTGAAATGTGTGCTTGGTATATATGTAAGTCAGGAAAAGTTGAACAATATAAGTCTAGGATTAATTTGACAATGCTCCTTAGTTTTAGGCCGAGGTGAAGGTTAACACTTGTTCTTGTATGACAATATTCTCACTCTCTCTCTATTCTTTTCTTTTACAATTATCTCATCCTCCTCATTGTAGGAGTCTCTTTCCCTTATATAGTCATCCAGATTGCATCTTGGCCTTCCACTTGGAGGGCCAAGGCTTTTTCCTCAGATATATGTCCCATCAGGGCCTTACTAGAAGGTTTCTCTGTTAGGTTATGAGTTGTGATGACACTGTTCAGGGGTCATTCCACCATTAATGCGGCTAGCTAAGTGGGTGCAAACCATTGAATGTGGAGGTGATGGATGCTTTATCTGTACCCTTCATTCATCCGCTTAATGACAACCTTCTCTTCCTTTCCTCGGGCATGTGTCTAGTAGTCTTCATAATTAGTCCTTGGCCTTTCCAGGGATGTATTAGCATCCTCGGGTTCTTCAAGCATTTTGATCTTCTCAAGTTTTGTAGTTGCATTAATCACATTTTCTCTGAAGGCTTCTTGACAAAGTTTCCAAAGGTGTGCCTCTATTGTCTTGACCTCTTCTTGTTCATTCTTGTCCTCAGTCTCCATGCTCTTGTCCTTGGTTTCCATTCTCTCACAATATTAGTTCATTGAATGTATTCCTAAATTAAATGCACATATTAATTATTGATAGATGTGTACTAATTATATATATATATATATAACTTTAAAAAATTCGATTTTTTCTTCCAAACTGTCTTTGAAAATGGATGTGTTCAACATACTTCACAATACGATCTCAAGTTGAGAACAATATTTTTTAATAAGAATATTTTAATATTTCAAAATATACATGAACAATAAAATATGCATATTTCGTGGAAATATTAGTAAATATCGTATTAAAATTTTGTTAGAATGATATTTCGTTTAACCTACCACTATCATAATCTACTAACATAAACATGATATCATAAAAATTTTATAATATTTCCATAAGCCAACTAAGCATTAATATGATATTATAAATAACTTAAGCCAACTCTAATGTATTAAAAAAACAAAAACTATGATTAAGTGAACAAATAACTTATTACACCACATAATAAACATCAATATATAGAATGGATTAAAATGCTTTTATCATTATTTAAACTACAATATTCCTACATTGTTCTTTTATACTTTAATGGCTCTTTACTTTAAGTGAAAAAATGTAATGGACATGTGTGTCAGTGTGTGCAATTTTAAACTTTCTCTTTTCAACTATGAATTTGTTATTTCAACTAATTTCTATGACTATTATGCTATAGTCAAATTCTTTGTACTCTTGAAAATAAAATAAAATAAAAATTTCTTTATCCCTTTAATTTTGTATTATTTTAATTCAATAAAAAGCATTTTTATATTATCGTGACATTACTTTATGTTATAATTTTAACATATTTTGAACATTCTATATAATCTTTTCACATGACATTTTAAAGCATTATTCGCACATTGTGCGGGTGCTTTATTAGTATATATAAAATCAGAGATTTCACGTGGGAAAACATGATGTTCTACCAAGTGACACATTATATGACATTCTTTTCATTTAGGCTTCCAACTCATCTAAATTTAGCATTTATGTCAAAATATTAAGTAATGACAAATGCATTTATTTCAATGTATTAAAAAAATTTTAAGAGTTTGAATACAATTATAATTTTACATGCTTTGAATAGATGCAGATGGATCTAAAAAGTCATGAGAAATGTAGTTATTAAGAAAACTTTTCAATTATTTTCTGCATAAGACTAACTTCAATGCAGAATTGCAAGAGTCGGATTCAATGAATTGGGTAAATATTATTTGTCTCCACATTTGTCCAATATAAATCCCCATTTCCACTGAATTTAAAAATTAAACTTCCTTAATTTTTTCTCACAATATCATTGTTTTTCTCTCTGAGAGGTAATGTTAATTTTCAAAATATTATGTGTCTTAATATTTTTTTAGATTTTATGTATATGTTTTTACTTATGTAGCATTGTAATATATTTAGGCTTATTTTTTCATATAATGTGACATTTTTTATTTTTGGTTTCCCGTATGATGCACATACTTGGTAAGGATATGTTTTTGGTTGCTTTTAGTTCAATTAAAATTTGGGAGGTTAAATTGTGATATTATCGCATGACTATGACATTATTTATTTATTTATTTCTTTTTTTCTGTTGTTGTATCATGAAATTCTAGAAGTTTTTATAGCTAATTGATATGTAAAGCATAAATCATACAAGAAAGACACCTAGGAACCAACAGGTTTGTAGATGACAATGTGAACTGTGATTTGATGACATCTCTTAGTTGCATAAATTAGAGGAATTTTCCCCCAATGTATATAGTTTTAGTGGAAAATTTCATAGATTAAGTGTGACTAACAATAATAGTATTCATGAAATCAATGGATCATAAATAATTTCTTACAAAATTTATCAAAATGCACTACCCATTGCACGGGATATCGGCTAGTATATATATATATATATTATATATAATAGCAGAAGCTGAGAGAAAGTGGATTCCTACCATTAAGGAGGTGCTGACAAATAGGATAATTGCCTATCTAAAATTTAAATACGTTTCACTTTAAAAAGCGATACATTACATTGTTTGGTAACGCTATAACACCGTTTAAGAGAGAAAAATTTATTTTTCATTATGTTAAACACTGTTTGGAGCGCTCTTGGTATAAAAGAAAACTAATTGCTTAAGACCAAAAAAAAAAAAAAAAGAATGATTGCTACACAGAGAAAGGAGAAAGAGAGGAAAAAATTTTATCTTATGGAAGATAGACAATATGTTCCGTACTAAGAGTCGTGCTCTCTCTAGTGAGGAGGAGGCAGAGCTTGAACGCAGCAATAAAAAAGTTAAAGATGTACGTCACGCTGGCTTCTCGGCCAGCCAAGATGGAAACCTCCAGTCACAGGGTCGCCTTAATAGCCCTAGTCACGGTGAGAAATCGTCTTTCAGAGACAAGCTCTTGGGGGAAATACCAGGGGCATATAACCAAGCTTTTGCCTTTGAGGAACAGATGGAAGCAGATATAGAGTCAGATGAGGAGTTAGAAGAGCTAAGGGAAGGGTTTGCAGCTGTCAAGCTTTCCAAGGACGTGAAGCATCGCATCAGAGCGGTCTGGGCTAGCTCACTCATCGTCAAAGTCTATGGGAGGTCCATAGGTTTCAGTTATATCCAGAACAAGCTTAATGCTCTTTGGAAGCCCAATGGCAGATTGGATGTTATTGACTTAGGCAAGGATTTCTTCTTAACTCGGTTCAGCTGCAAGGAAGATCATGATAAGGTACTCAGGAATGGCCCGTGGTTCATAGGGGAGCATTTCCTCTCGATTCGTCCTTGGGAACCAAATTTTAAACCTTCCACTACGAATGTGTCATCCATCGCAGTGTGGATTAGACTAAATGAGTTGCCCATTGAGTATTACGAAGTGGAGGTGTTAAAACAGATTGGTAACTCGGTAGGCAAGGTTCTCCGGATTGATACTCACACAGCGGCTGAGGCAAGAGGCCGATTCGCCCGGTTATGCATTCAGGTGGACTTAGACAAGCCATTGGTGACGAACATCCTTATTGGAGGCATTTATCAACCGGTAAACTATGAAGGGATTCATAAGCTTTGCTTTTCATGTGGCCGGATTGGTCACCGGAAGGAGGCTTGTCCTTACACGATCCGGAGCACGCCCATGCCAGATACCGTTAATGGTGACAGTGTAGATGGCCAGGTCAGCAGCTCACACGTTGGGTGTGATTTGGGGGACCCCACAATAGGCGAGGCGCCTCGGTCTCCTGAGCAAGAGGACGCCTATGGCCCGTGGGTAGTGGTCACCAGAAAACGACAAGGAAACAGAGGGGTAAGGAACACGCCAGAGGGTAGTGGAGTTGGTTACCTCAGGGTGAGTGGTGGGACAGCCTATTTGAGGGTGGGGTCCAAGAGCAGCAATATGGATTTTAACAAGAGGAAGGCTAGTGAGGCAATGCCAGAAGGACGGGTTCAAGAGCCTAAGGCCACGACGTTTAAGGAGAATGAAGGGGAAGATATGGGCCACGCCAATAGACCTACTGGGCTTACGGATGCTGGAAATTTGGGCCATTTTAATAATGGTCTAGACACTACTCAGGCCCAGCGTTCTTCAGTTAAAGGGAAAAAGGATTTTGCCCGTAATAGGGCTCATATTCAGTCAGTAAGAGTTGCCGCAAGCTCCACAAACATTCCAGAACCTATTTCGTTCACCTCTTCCTCTAATCCCAGCTACGGTACCAGTTCACGAGATGATTTCAGTTTTTTGTTCACAGCTACGGCAAGTGTTGCTACTCAATCCTTGGGAGCTGCTTTGTCCTCTCAAGAAGATGCAACGGCCAAAGAGCGCTCCACCTTGGGAAATGGCTCGAACCCCATTGTGGGAAACTCCGTTCAAGGGGCTGCCGCCGGAGGAGTTATGCCTAGCCGTTTGGAGGATTTGGGTGGAAAGGTTATTGGAGAGGAAGTGATTGGGGTTTCATACGAGAATCATCAGCAGAAGATTTCTCGAACCGGTGATTCAAGTCATGGTGAAGTAACCCAGTCGCTACCAAATCAGCAAGTTGGAGATGGGGAAATTCAGGTTTTGCCCGACTCCTTTTGTGGGGAAAGGTCAATTGATGGAACTGTGGAAGTGGATGGGATGGAGCTGGAAGGAGGAGGCAATTCTTTACCTTCCTGCTGATTTTGTTCTTTCTTATTTCTTATCCGTGTGATGAAGATAATTATCTGGAATAGTAGGGGCGCTCTGAAGCCTAATTTTCAGAAGCATGTGAGGGAGTTGGTGCGTGTTCATGATCCAGCTGTGTTTGTGGTGATGGAAACTCGTCTGGGAGGGGACAGAGCTAAGAATATTACGGATCGTTTGCCGTTTGATGGTGCGATTCATGCGGATACAGTTGGATATTCTGGGGGTTTATGGTTGATGTGGAATGCTGATCAGGTGGAGGTTGCTACATTGGCCAAAACTGAACAAGAAATCCATGTCACTGTAAAGGTACGAGATTCTAACCTTTCCTGGCTATTTTCAGCTATTTATGCTAGTCCTAGACTTGCTGAGAGAACAATTTTATGGAATAATTTGATGTACACTGCGGAGTTGCATAGTATGCCCTGGGTTATAGCAGGGGACTTTAATGAGCCTCTCAATAGTGTGGATAAGTTGGGGGGAAGAGAGGTCAATATCAGTAGGTCTCTCCTTATGAAAGATTGCCTAGATAAATGTAATATGGTGGACTTGGGGTTTTCGGGCTCTAGGTTCACGTGGACTAATAAGAGAGATGCTCATGTTCTAGTCCAAGAACGCATTGATAGGTTCTTTGTCAACACAGATTGGTGTTCCATGTATCCTGATGCTAGAGTGACTCACCTGACTAGATGCCATTCCGATCACTGCCCAGTTTTACTTGATACAACTCCCAGTAGCTGGACAAGGCAGAACAGGCTCTTCAGGTTTCAAAGCTACTGGTTATCGGATCCTA
This sequence comes from Quercus alba, assembly GCA_036321655.1. Lineage (NCBI taxonomy): Eukaryota > Viridiplantae > Streptophyta > Magnoliopsida > Fagales > Fagaceae > Quercus > Quercus alba. The sequence continues at coordinate 13,951,789 of CM070302.1, read as the reverse complement.
CTTTTCCCCAAGTTGTCCAGGAAGCCTGGGCAGGAGCCCCTAGTCTTCAGGGAGCCATCAATAAGTTCATTCATGTTGCTTCAGATTGGAATAAGGAGCATTTTGGCAATATTTTCGATAAGAAGAAAAGAATTATGGCAAGATTAGGAGGTATTCAGAGAGATTTAGCCATTTGTCCTTCGGTTTCTCTGGTGGAGTTGGAGAGGAAGCTTCAGGAAGATTTATGTAGAGTTTTGGATCAAGAGGAAGAATTTTGGGCGCTTAAATCCAGAGTGAATTGGATGTTGCTGGGAGATAGGAATACATCCTTCTACCATATTTCTACGCTGGTTAGAAGAAAGAGGAATTCTATTACGGCGATTATGTCCAATACTGGAGAGTGGGTGCATGATGAAGTGGCAGTTAAGGAGGTTATTCGAAAAGGGTTTTCTGATCTTTATACCACTTCCCATACTCTCTCTGCCCTTATGGTTCCGGCTAGCTCTGCCTGGCAAGCTCAGTTATCCAATGAAGAGCGGGATAGTATTGATAGAGGTGCTTCGGATGATGAGATTAAAGCGGGTTTGTGGTCTCTGAAGGCTTTTAAAGCCCCTGGCCCTGATGGCCTCCATGCAAGTTTTTTTCAGCGCTTCTGGCTCCTAGTGGGCAGCTTAGTGACAGAAGAAGTTAAGAGGATTTTTGTTACCAAGGTAGTCCCTGAGGAGTTAAATAGGACTTCCATCACGCTTATTCCTAAAGTTCCTGGCCCGGAAACGCTTAGTAATTACCGCCCTATTAGTCTGTGTAGCACAGTATACAAGATTGTTTCCAAAATCTTGGTTTCCCGCCTTAGGCCTCTTCTTGGTAAACTTATATCTCCTTACCAATCTGCCTTCGTGCCTGGTAGAAGAGGAACGGACAACGCCATCATTGTTCAAGAACTTGTTCACACTATTAGTAGGAAGAAGGGAAGGATCGGTTTCATGGCTATTAAAATTGATTTGGAAAAAGCTTACGATAAGCTTGAGTGGAGTTTTATTAGAGAAATGCTCATCAGAGTTAATCTTCCTCAGAATATTATTCAGTTAATGATGAGCTGTGTGTCGACGGTTTCTACCTCCATTGTGGTGAATGGGGGAGCTCTAGATCAAATTACGCCTTCTAGGGGCATTAGACAAGGGGATCCCCTTTCCCCTTACATTTTCATCCTTTGTATGGACTTTCTTAGCCAACTCATTGAAGAAAAATGTAGTACCAAGAGCTGGTTGCCGGTGAAGGCATCGAAAAGTGGCATGGCTTTCTCACATCTATTCTTTGCGGACGATTTGGTTCTTTTTGCTAAAGCTGATCAGAGGAATTGTGCTGTTATAAGGGAGGTGCTAGATTTGTTCTGTAGTAGATCTGGCCATTCGGTTAGCGGGGCCAAATCTAGGGTCTATTTCTCCCCGAATGTTGTTAGGGATAAAAGGGAAGAGCTTTGTGATATTTTGGGCTTCCAATCCACGCCCAATCTAGGAAAGTACCTAGGCATTCCCATCAAGCATCCGGGGCCCTCTTCTCAGGACTTCAATTTTGTTCTTGAGCGAGTTAAACAGAAGCTGGCTGGTTGGAAGGTGAATCTCTTGTCTCTTGCGGGTAGATCTGTCCTGGTTAAGCATGTGTCGTCCACCATGCCGAATTATGTTATGCAGTGTTCCAATCTTCCTAGCAAGATCATAGAAGGCATTGATCGTGTTAACAGAAATTTCTTATGGGGTTCAACTGACTCGGTGAAAAAAATGCATTGGGTGGGTTGGAGTAAAGTCACTAAACCGAAGGAAGAGGGGGGATTGGGTATCCAATCTGCCAAGGGAAGGAATCTTGCCCTTCTAGCGAAGTTAAATTGGAGATTCCAAACAGAAGGGGAGTCTTTATGGGTGAAAGTGCTGAAAGGAAAATATTGTAGTACTCGGAGAGTGATGTCGAGGAATAGAGATAAGCTTCCGTGCTCTAGAGTTTGGTCTGATATGAAAAAGGGGAAAGATATCTTCCAGAAGGGGGTTAGGTGGACTTGTGGCAGAGAGAGTAATCTTAACTTTTGGTTTGACAATTGGTCAAATCTTGGTGCTGTGAGGCAGATCATTCACGGCCCCATCCACTGTGATCTAATGGATCTGAAAGTTAAAGAGGTTGTTTCCGCTAATGGGTGGGATTGGCCTGCTACTTCCTTTGAGTTCCCTGATCCAATTAGGCAAGTGCTTCAAGCCATTCCGTTTGCTATGGCATCCCGTGGGGAGGACAGGTTGACTTGGAAAGATTCGGATAATGGCTTGTTTAATCTCGGGACAGCTTACAGAATAGCTACTGACCAAGTTAATGCTGATACTTTTAGGGGAATGTGGATTTGGAAGGCTAAGGTGCTTCCGAGAATTCAATATTTTGTGTGGCTGTGCTACCAGGAGAGTATCGGAGTGAAGGAATGTCTTAATCATAGGGGTATGCTTCTTGACACCCACTGCCCTCTCTGTCATTCAGCTAGCGAATCTATTCTCCATGCTCTTCATGACTATTATGTGGTCAAGCATATTTGGAACCAGCTGGGGGGAATCCGGGTTAATAGGGTCTTCTTTAGCAGCAACCTTCAGGAGTGGTTGGAGGAGAATGGAACCAAGCATCAGGCCATTGGTAGTCATGCTATTCCTTGGAGTATAATGTTTCTCTTTGCTATTTGGCTTATTTGGAAGCATAGAAACCAGGTAGTGTTCAAGGAGCAAAGGCCGAACCATAACTTAGCTAAGGAAATTTCTAGACGGGCTGTGGAGTTTTATTTTCTTGCTAGCTCTCATAAGGAAGCTGCTACCCGTATTTATAAACCAATCTGTTGGTGTAAGCCAGCTAATGGGTGGGTTAAATTGAACACAGATGGATCCTCTATTGGTAACCCGGGTTGAGCAGGGGGAGGAGGTTTAATCCGTGATGAAGAAGGGAACTGGATTGTGGGCTTTGCGCGAAAGATTGGTTCAACTACCAGTTTTCTTGCGAAGCTTTGGGCCCTTCGGGATGGGCTAAATCTGTGCCTCAGTTACAAGTTTGCTGCTGTAGAAGTAGAATTAGATGCTAAAGCTATTGTGGAGGCCATTTCCAACCCGAATTACTCTAATGTTTTCGTCTCTCCCCTCATGGATGACTGTAGACTCTTGCTGTCTCGGATCCCCCAGGTTCATCTTCGGCATTGTTATCGCGAAGCTAATAGGTGCGCTGATGAACTTGCTCGTTTAGGTGGTCTTCAAGCCACAGATTTTGTTATGTTTATGTGCCCGCCTGTGGGTGTTGTTAAGCTTTTAGATTCTGATTTTAAAGGGTTGTACCTAAACAGGCTTTGTCCTGAGATGTTTTGTTCTTCTTAGTTGTTTTATTCATTCCGTCTTTTACCAAAAAAAAAGAAAGGAGAAAGAGAGACCGAGAGAAAAGAGAGACAGAGAAATAGAGAGGCAGAGAATGGAGAAGGAGAGAGAGATCGAGAGATCAAAAACCGCAGTTTGCAATCAAGAACAAAAAGATGTCTCTCACTTCCTGTCAGATTTTCTGCCATCACCGTAAGCCTCCACTCGCTACCCGACCATCGGAATCGCTACTGGTAAGTTCTGTTTTAAATTTAAAAATTTAGGGTTTTGGATTTTTATTTGGAGAATCAATTGGGTGTTAATTATGATTTAGATTGGTAGATTTGGTTTTGATTAAGGGATACGAAGATAGAGGAACCAAGCAGAGTTCGTAGCGATACAGAGAAAGGGAAGGAGACAAAAAAAAGTTTGTGGCATAGTTGAGATTCGACTGAAACTGAAAGGTCAAGAAGGATTGCCCAAATTTTCTTTTGTTGGATTTATATTTTGGGTTAGAATCCAATCCTACTTTTAATTTTGATTTTAGGTTTTTGAATGTTTTGGTAGATATTTGGATTCCAAAAACAACGATTGATAGAGATCATAAGGCAGAGAGAGAAACATTTGAGGACTGCCATTACCGCCATTTTGGCCTTCCACAATCATCCGGTCCCTTGCTGACTTGCTATCAGTAAGTTTCGATTTTGTAAAACATTTTTTACTTTTTGAGAAAGAAATTGGCGTTAAATATTATTTAGGCTTGGGATTGTTTTTGCTATACGTATTTGGCTGAGATTAAGGTATTTTGATTATTTTGGTTTGATTGTTTTTGCTTAAACCTTATGACTGACAACCTTTTGCTGTTTACATATAAAGAAACCGAAACATTTAGAATCAACATTAAGAGAAAGTTGGTAACTGTAAGTCACGCACAAAGATGAAGAGATGGACAACGAGAAAGAGTAAACAGAGTATTCCCACCCATCAGCAGGTAAAGCTTTTAAATAAAAATAACAAATTCGACTTTAAAGTCTAGAATTTGGGTTGGAATCTATTTGAACTAAAGTCTTTTGGTTAGAATCAAATAGTTGCTTTAAGAGATTTATTTTATTTTGGGTATTTGTGTTAGATTTAATTTTGTTTAGGGTATTTGTTTTTATAAAACATCATTTGACTCAAATTTAAACTTCGCTTTTAAGATAATGTGGTGTTGAAGAACTCACGTGGCTAACATGTTTTATTCTTTACAAATTCTCATCACAGTTTTTAAAAAATCATGTGGGTTACATGTTTTGTTCATTAAGAATGATACTACAGTCCCATGGTTTTTCCTATATTTGCTAGGGATTGACAAGCGATATTTTAATTAGTTCATGCATGTGATTTGTATAGTGTATATTAGGTTATAGTACCTTGGTATGTACATAAAGGAATAGCTCATAAGATTAATGTTCATAGTTTTCCTACTTTTTTTTTTTTTTTTACTTCTCTTATCTTTATGTTTATTGCCTAAATGGTTTCCTTCTTTTGTTGCTGCCAAACCCACATGAAGAAACCATGTTTGAATGAGACATCTATAACTGATGAATTTTAACCCTGCCAATCCTGTTTTGAATGTACCTATTATATGATTTATATCATTATCATATAAAATATGAGTGGGGTGGGGGGTTAAATTGTGTTGCTTCTTCTTTGCTAATTGCTTACTATAAGTTTATACCACATGCATGTTTGAGTCTAGGAAAATCCTTATCCTTTGTTCTGTGTTTTAGGACTATGCATGATTTGTTGTTTTGTTTGAATTTTTTATTAGTTTTTTTTTTTTTGAGGGAAGAGACGAATTTTTTATTAGTTATGTACACAATGCAAGTTAATTTAATTTCTTTGTTTGACTTGATTTCATGTGTGATAATTCAGATCCTCAGACCCACCTTATTAACCAATATTATTGACAAAGTTATATTATAATGAAAGTTTTTTGTTATGTTCTATAATTTCACAGCTTTAACACAAGAGTTCCTTTTCTCCCCCTACTTGGATCAAGCCGCATTGGTTTTTGGTGGACTTAGGAAGAATTTTGCAGGGGTGGGTCATTTGAATTAAGCATATAATACAAAGTTTAATTTATTATCTATGTTTAGGGTTTTTTTTTTTTTTGGGGGGGGGGGGGGGGGGGGTTTCTTTTAATGTTTGATAAATTGTGCTGAAAAGCTTAAAACAACCACGCTAATGGTTGGAGAAATTGGAGGGAATGATTATAACTATGCATTGTTTCAAGGCAAAACAATTGAGGAGGTTAGACACATGGTTCAAGAAATTGTCCAAGCAATAAAGGATGGTTCTATGATTATTGATTCCTAATTCTCTATTATTGTTCCATAGGGTCATTAGTTATGGTGCTACCCGAGTGGTTGTCCCTAGAATCTGCCCAATAGGCTATTTACCAATATATCTTGCAGTATTCTAGACCAAATCTGCTACTTATGACAAATTTCTATTGCCCGAAGGGATTGATTAATTTCTCAATAAATCAAAATGATCAACTCAAGCAAGCCCTTTAAAATTTGAGAAAAAGGAAATTCTGATGTTATTATAGTATATGGTAATTATTGTAGTGGTTTCCAATGGGTTTACCGTTATTCTCCACTTCTTGGTGAGTCTTATGATTTTGTAATTTTTATAGATTTAAAGTAGGAGGTTCACTGCATTTAAAATTCTTCTCCATCTAAACTGAATAATTATGATTAGTACATAATCATTCATTCTAAATACTCTAATTTCCTATTTTTGTGGAGGTGATTTTGTAGATTTACATGCCAATATTGCCTATCTAAGAACAAACAATACCCTTTTTCACAAGTCTGAACATTGTTTATGTTGTTTTAGAAGATTCTTTTTAATTTTAAAATTTTAAATTTATTTACTTTTAAACTTAATTTTTTCCGTTATACTATCCTTGGTGATATTGTAAATAAATAAATAAATGTTGTAAGAATTATTGTTCTTTAGATAGTATAACTATAATTGAGATACAAAATTTTAGTTGTTCTATAAAATAGAATGGATTTACTACATTACATGAAAGTAGATTTCTACAATTAAGGAGGTGTTGACAAATAGAAAAAGTGCCTATCTAAAATTCAGACATGTGTACAGTTTAATCTTTAAAAAATCGTACGGTGCATCATTTGGAGGGGCATCCTATCACAGCCTAATGGTCTTTGAGTATAAATAAAACACTAACTGCTTAAATGGGTAAATTACATTCAAAAGGCTTGCCCTTATACAGAAAGAAAGAGGCAGAGTTCATAAGAATCGTTGAAATAGTAATTGCAAGGCTGGCGATTATTCATTCCCTGGCTAGACTTAGACCATCGGAACAGCAAGCACAGAAAGAAACTGTTAGGCCATATATCAACCACTCGAATCGTCGAAATCGGAAATGTTAATTTTTTTTTTTTTTTTCCATTTTTAGATCTGGGTATGAAATTTTACTTTCAATTGAGTATTTTTTGTTGGATAGGTTTAGATTTGATTCATTTTTGTTTTGGGTTTTAGGGTTTTCTATCAAAATGTTTGTAGATATTTGCTTTTGTTTAGAGAAAAAAGGGAATCGTTTCCTAGTTCCTTTAAAAAATTGTTCCTTCTTCTTCTGACTTTTTGATTAACAATGCCTCCAACGAGTCCCTATTCTTTCTCTAACTTTTTTTTCCCACCAAATTTAAAGTTAAATTACTTTTTCTATATGTTTTTCACTTATACAATCGTAGTTAGATTTTGGTTCCAAGAATAAGGGTTAAGGAAATTAGAATTATGATATGTGACTATTTTTTGTTAAATATTTTCGGTAATGGATTTGTTTGAATTCTTATCTTTTGGATTTAATTCATTCAATTTCTTTCTCTGCAGAAATGAAGTGGAATCTTTCTACAATCTAGAGTATCTAATTTAATCAAAGCAAATTGTTCGGTTAAGGTTTGTTGGAGCCGCAAGCACAGAGAGACATGCTATTTAGCCGTAACCGGTAAAGTTTTTGTTTTTTTTTTTTTTGTTTTCATTTAATAAATTTGGGGATTGAATATGATTTAGGTTTGAATTTCTTGGTTCGATTGGTTTAGATTTAGATTTAGATTTAGTTATCTGCCATGTAGGAAAAATACCCGCTTAAATAACAAACACGCGTAAAACAAACTTGAAACGCCACACTCAAAGGAAAATGATGCATTTATTCATACCCAAAGAAAAATGATGTATCTGTTGCTGTTTCTATGATGCATGTCCATGGGCTGCATTTCTGCTATTGCATATTCTGTTTTCTGCATAATAGGTTCATGATTTTCTGCATAATCTGTGCTTAGGGGGGCTGAGTGTAATATCTGTTGCTATTTCTGTGATGTATGTCCATGGCTGTATTTCTGCTATTGCATATTCTGTTTTTTGCAGTACAGGTTCAGGATTTTTTGCATAATCTGTGCTTACAGGGGGGCTGAGTGTAATATCTATTGTTGTTTCTATTATGTATGTCCATGGGTTGTATTTCTATTGCTGCATATTTTCACATTTTAATGATTTTCAGTCTCTCCGATAGGCACCTCTTCTTTCTCCCACAATTTTTTTTCCCTAATTTAAATGGTTAATTTGACATGCTTACTATTTTTTTTAATCTCTGTTTTCTGTTATTAATTGTTGTGTTTGGTTTTGGGGACACAACTTCAAAGCATAAAAACCTAGAACCATCTGAAAACCAAAATTGCAAGTTGTTTTTTATTTTCGTTTTACCTATTGCTTCCAATTTGTGCTTTGTGTTTTCTTTATTTCATATATTTCTTTCTTTTTTGGCTTTCACTTTTCAGGAAACAGAGGTCTCTTCTCACAAAACCTTGCAGCAAGTTGTTCTCCCTGGTCCAACACAGATTCTGATGTGTACCTCTCATTTCTTTCAAGACTTTGTTTGCTCAAGTAATCAATTTTATTGCTCTCCTAACTCATTATTATTCTCAACTTTATTCCCATCATCTATTAGAGTTTCAATTTTCATTTGATTTGGAATTTGTTCTTCTTAGATTGAAGTTGCTGATTTATGCCCAATATGTTTAGAATGGGAATTTAATCTAAAGTTAATTGATATGCACTTGAATATTGTCTAGGCAACTTTGGTTAGATATGGGCTCAAATTGCAAATTTTGAAGTACTAGTACATACGTGTTTAGGAAGTTTTTTTTGTTACATTTGAATTTCACAATGATTCATTAAGTGTTGTTTCTTTTACATGTACACAAGCTGTTTGATAAAATTCTTAAGTGATGTTTGTTGGCCTTTTATATTCCCTTCCCCAGTGATGCTATTAGCCCAAAGCACTGACTCCTTCAAGGTCACTCTTTTCCTCCCTTTCCGACAAAATTGCATAATATAATTGTGAATTGTTTTAACTTTTATTTAGTTTTACTAATTCTTTTATTTTCAAATTGCTTTTAGTTCAAGTATTGTTTATTTCAAAAGTCAATTTGGATTATAAGACTAAAATCTGCACCTAAGAATCAGTTAAATTGTTTGTTCGTTTTTCATATTTCAATTTGCTTCCAATAAGGTTCCATTTCTTTATTTCAGCATTTTTTTTTTTATTGTTGTGTTTGGCTGCAGAGAAAGTCTTTGATATTTTCAGAAGTATAATATGAGATTTTTTGATTGGTAGGTGGCTGACAACTTTCATTGTGATTTGATGGTTGGGTTGAGTACATGAAAGCTTCTTAGAGAGCAACTTGGCTATTGTTGGTGGCAGTGTCCAGTTAATGAGGAAGGATTGTAAAGGTAATAAAAAGTTTCCACCTACTATTGAGTGTGAAAGGATTGTGGGCTGTTTTTTATTTTTTGGTTTTTATGGGTTTTCTTAATTCTTTCATGTTAAAAGTTTATTGCATTGATTTTAGCAATGCTAATGAATTTTTTTGGGGGGAGGGTTTGTGTATAATATGATTGATAAAATTCCTCAATGAAGGAGTGGTACTGGTATACTATATAGATTAAAAAAGAGTTGTAGTTGTAGTTTCCTTTATTTTAATTTTTGTTTGTTAGCCCACCAAGGAGATTAAATTTAATCTCAAACTACTGATATTGAACCATACTTTTATATTGTTATTTTGTTGTGAAAGTTTAATACGTAGAACAAGCTTCTTCTTCTTCTTCTTCTTCTTCTTCTTCTTTTTTGTGTGTGCATGTTATCTCATTTATAAAATCTACAAAAAATTGAAACTATCTATGTTTGGTATGGTTTTTGGAGCCTAGATAAGCCTGCTGTGAGGTAATAATAATAAATAAATAAAAAAAAGTGAGAAATGCTTCTGTCATTGATGATGGAATTTATATAGCAACTGATATCTATTGGTAAGCTATCTCGGTAAGTGAAAAAGATATTACAATACATAGTCTTCTATGATTGAACACAACATGATATTTCGGTTTTGGTCTTTTTTATTTTTTAATATTGTAAGAGCCTATTGCATTATCAATAGAGAATTTGTTGTGTCAAGGATATTTAAAGAAGAATTTCAGACCCATTAGATTGAGAAGTCTTTTTTACTCATAAGCCTAACTTTTAGTTACTTGAAGTATTTTTCTGTAAAGCTTGGTTTTTATTTATGCAGTAAGTTTTGGATTTCTATTGCTTTAGTTTCTAAGGTCACATTTGTATGTGCAATTTATCTTTTTAATAAAAGCTTATAGAAATTGCAATTGGTAAATCAATTTCGCAAACACATTTACGTCTTTGATTAGTTTTGGTGATAATATGTTTTTTCTTTCAAAGATTGCCTTTTAAAAATATTGTTTGCTAATTTGTGGGTTGAAAAAATAGCACTTGAATAGTTTTTTTTTTTTTTTTTTTTTTAAACAGAGTTGGTCTAAAATTTCCCACAGCTAAGGTGGGATGCAAAATTGGGTGTGGATACATAGCTTGAGGTCATTCACAGCGAAAGCTCCTACCTATGCCTTGGAATTTTTTTAAGAGCATGCTCTGTAGTAAAGGATTATTATCTTCAACTATAAGATTTAAAATATATATATATATATATATATATTTTCTTTAGCCAATCTGATTATTTTGGTTTTGATTCAATAATATTTTTCTTATTTTTCTTTTTGGAAGGCATAACAAATTGAAGATATACTATATGATAGTAGGTCTAAAACAAAACTAAAAAATTAAACTAAAATCAAAGTAGAAATTTTATTCATATATATATATATATATATATATATTGTTTTGCTTTCAAAGTTGGCTAAATTAATAATAGTCTATCATGTGCTGGATGGAATTCATTATATATGTAATGGTTAGTGGAACTCATTTGCTATTTTATATATCAATGTTTAGTATTTTTAAAATAGGCAAATACTTCCATTCTTCATATTTTTATAATAGGCCTTGATGCCTACAACGTCCCGTTAAAGATTATGCCACTTAGTTTAGTGTTTTGAAGTGCATTGTTTTCCCATAACGTTGTACTGTAACAAGAATAACTCAAGATATTGGTTATTGTGTTTTTTATATCACAGAGGTGTAACAATGTATATTTTCTTTATTTGTAAGCAGTCAATTTACGTATTTGCAAGCAAATTTAGTAAGGTCAATTGAAATGATTTCTTGGTGGTAATGTAGTTGAGAAGATTTTGGATTCATAAGTCAACCTTTTTTTTTAAAAAAATGTGAGCTAATGTAATTTTTTTTATTCAAGGTTTTCTTATATATTGTTCAATATACATTTGGCAGTCAAACAGATTCATTTCGAATTGAATAAATTTTTTATTTCAGTTGTTTTCAATAACATAAATTTAGTTTGCTTTTGGACGAATTCTGTCAGTTCATCAGCAATAAAATAGTGCAAAAAGCCGGGGTACAATGCACAATTAACCACCATAGGAAGATATTTTTAGTAGTTGGGAGCTGTCGGAGTGGGTGCCGTGATTGGAAATTCAGTGTTTCTTCCAATGATTGCTACGCACAAAAAAAAAAAAAAAAAAAGTCAATTTAAAAATCCTCTAGAAGTTGAACTAGTAGCTGTTTTGCATTGCTAGAATTTTGCTCATGTAGAATAGAAAAAAGGCTTATATTTTATAAGGTTATTCAGGAATTGTTGCTTTGGTCTATGAATGAAAATAATTAATTATTTACTGAGTTTTGATTTTTTTTTTTTAATACATATTCTGGTGTATTTAATAAAACCCAATTTTTGGATATGTAAATTCAAGTGCTATTTGAAAAGAATAGAAAGTAGTTTGTACCAACTGAGAAATTTTTTTTCTCATGTTGTTTGTGCAGAAATGGAAGTGTTTTTCTTTCAAAGTTCTTTTTGATAAGTAATTAAAGAAGAATTAATAGTCTATCTAAAGTGAAGGAAATGTCTATACGTGGTGAAAAGAAGAAATTTTACCTCTATTCTCTGATAGTCTGATGTAAAAAGTTAAGAAAACAAAAAATATCCAAACTGCTTGACGTGTTTAAATGTTTTAAAGATGAGATTTTAGATGCAATTCCTCTAGCATGTATGTGCTTCAACTTTGGACATCGGTTTAGTATAATTTTCTAAAGAACCACTTGAATTACAACTAATCAAAAAATAAAACCATTTGAATTACAAGAACTATGTGCTTTTAATTATTTAAAAAAAAAAAAAAAAATCTCTTGACACTATAATGCTTATGACAATCACACACTTGAAACTTCCATAGTGGAAATTTGGTGGCTAGGATTGTAAGATGCACTCTTAGAATTCAGACTACAAAAGGTTGAGCAAATTGTAACTTGGCAGAGAAAAAATATGAATTTATTTTTCTTTTCCAATTTTGTTTTAGGTTCTTTGTTCTTTTATGGTTTTCAACTTTTCACAGATTTAATTTAGATGTTGTTTATATATTAAAAATTTCAATTCTTAACCATGTCTGATGCTTTATTTATTTATATCTATTTAAGACTAGAACAACAATCTTTGGCATCTACATCAATCTGTTGCTTAGTGCTAAGGCTATAAAAGATCTTATAATACTTATAAGTACATCAAAGTTCTTTTTTATATCGGTTATGCTTTCTCTTATCAATCACTTATTTTCTACCAATAGAAATTTAAATATTGTTTTTTTTGTATTTATACATTGGAATTTTACCTTATATTATTATTGAACATGTTCTCCTTACATGGAGCTCAAAAAGTTGTATTAGTTCCTATTATTTCAAAGGTTACATTTAAATAGGTCTTCATTATGCTATTGCCTCCAGTTGGACAACAATCACCCATTTAGCACACCAAAGAATCCATTTGAGGGGGTTCTACATATGTGCTATAGTTTTTGCAGGTGGTTGATGATGACTCAATTCATCCAAGTGAAACATAGCTAGCATTTATAGTACATCAGGCCTAGCTAGAATATGGCTTTGCTCACTAGATGTTTTTTTGGTTAATAAGTACTTAGACTTTATTTTTTGCTATAGGGAATTTTTGACTTTTGACATTGTTATTGAACCTGACTCTACATCGCACAATTGTAATTTTTATTTTTTGAATTAATTGGCATTATTAAAACAAAGCCTTTAATAAACATATTAATTGTTGTATTTTATTGTATTGTTATGTCAATTTGATGGTATTTTAAAAGTGTAAAATTTTCCCCGCGCATTGCGCTGGTTAAATGCTAGTATAATATAAGTAGAGACTTCATGCGGGAGTCCATGAGTGCTTGCCATGTGGCGCTTTAATATTTCATTCAGCATTTTTAACCTCTTTTCGTTAAGTTTTTATTTATTTATTTATTTTTATTTTTACTGTTATCCAAAATATCACATTAACTTTTTTTCACAGTTATCTAATAAATGGGTTGTAGTTCAAAATTAAATTAAAACTAGATTAAACATTTTGAAAAGCCGAAGCCCACTTATTACCTTACATATTATAGTCCAAATGTGACCCTTTCACATTAATTTCTTCCTACATTCTCCAAAATATGGGCTGACATAATAAATTAAAGCATAGACTTTGAAAGATTCTCTCCACAATCTTTTTTATAAGACTCTTATTATTAAGTGCCACAACAATTTGCTCTTTCCTCTTCCTATCTTTTACCATATCCCAACTGTTGCACAAACCCATCTCTTCTCACCTTTTAACATTCTACTATTTTTGTCTCTTCTTTTTTCCATACGTTGATTGTTCTCTAGCTCAAAATGATACCCAATATTTTCTACCTACAACAAACTAAGCCAAATGTTGTTTGCTCTCAATATTCTTTTATAATTTTATGTTTGAGTGACAACTATTTAATTTGTTTAAAGTGCTATCAAATTTGTATCAATCTTTCTTTTAAAGACTTCACGACACTACAATATTTATTTATTTATTTTATAAGCGTAAATATGATAATACATCTTTGCAGTTCAATTAAACCATACTATTACTAATTCTTATGTGTCAGTCCATTTCCTTAATACCATTGCAGAGATAGCAAGTTATTCATGTGTATTGCTGAAGCAGCCTTCATGTCAAGTATAGATATTAATTCAATGTGTTAGGATATATGTGATTCACTTGTTAGGAATATATGTCACTATTTTATGTAATTGGCTTATCATTTGACAAAACACACTTTACTTATATTTGGGTAGATCTAGGATGTGTTTAATACTTCAAGAAACTATGTTTCAAGATCAAGTGTTGAAGACATGCAAGTTTGTCCAAGATTCAAGCTGAAGAAGTGCTGTTCATTAAAACTCGACAGCTAGCTATCCATCGAGCTTAAGAAGTTGTTCCAGTCCCGTGGCTTGACAGCACCTCGACAGACAACTATCTGTCAAGTTTTATGAAAAACAGAATTCCAGTTCTGTTTTGACTATAATCCGTGATTATGTGTTTGGGTCTTCTTTTCTTCTAACCCTAGATATATAAAATGATCATTTAAAGGGCCGTCAAAATGTACACAAGTTGCATAAGTGTTGAGCAAAGTTTGTTCAAGCAATTTGTAATTGGAGATAAAGTTTTGCCCTAGTTCATCATTTTTGTGAAGAAGTTGCTGTGTATGTGCATTGAAGGGTTTTGTGACCAAGCATCTTCTTGATCTTCATCGTTGGGATGAACAGAAGAACTTTGCAACCAACAACCTTCTTTAGTTGGTGATTGAAGTCGCGTACTGGGATCCGCACATTGGTTAGTCACGTACTTGGGAGCTATGCATCGAAAAGGGAAATTGTCACTACAAAACAAGTCCAATTAGGTATTGGGGTAAGGGTTCAACTGTAGGTTGGTATAAAGTACTGTGATTCCTTTACTTGTAATCGCTTGTTGTGATAATAATGGAATTTCGGGAGTGATGACCTGAAAATCGCCCGGCGGGGTTTTTACCGTTAGGTTTTCTTCATTCATAAACAAATCACCGTGTCATTTATTTTCCGCTGCATAATTAGTTTATTGGTGATTTGTTTGTGCTACCACACGTTTTCATGTTAATTAACTTAATTAATTCACTTGGCTAAATTAATTGGATAATTTATCACAAGGGGTCAATTCATTTTTGGCCTATCAAGTGGTATCAGAGTAGGCACACCCTGATTAGGGTTTAATTTTTGCTGTGTTGATCCATTGACCCCTGTTTGTCGTGGATAGAGGACAGTCGTTAATCATACCTCCTTTATTTGATACCACTAACTATGCATATTGGAAAGTACGCATGAGAGCTTTCTTGTAGTCTTTAGATGAGAAAGTGTGACAAGCTGTTGAGATAGGCTGGACTAAGTCGAAGGAAGTGCCGGCCAACAAGGATGATGCCAAGATCAAGGCGACAAACTTCAACAATAGAGTGTTGAATGCCTTATTTAGTGCAGTCACCAATGAGGAGTTCAAGAAAATATCCTCCACTGAAATTGCTAAGGAAGCATGGACCATCCTCCAGACAACCTATGAGGGAACAAAGGCTGTTAAGGATTCAAAGTTTTAGAGACTCACTACAAGCTTTGAAGAGATTAAGATGGAGGAGTATGAGTCGTTCAATGAGTTCTATGCCAAGCTCAAGGAAATAGTGAACTCAGCTTTCAATCTTGGGGAAACCATTCCTAAACTCAAGATTGTGAGAAAGGTGCTCAGATCTCTACCTGAGAGATTCCATGCCAAGATTACAACAATCGAGGAATCAAAGGACATTGACAAGATTCCTTTGACAGAGTTGGTTGGAAATCTGCAGACCTATGAGCTAGGGTTGACTAGGATTGGTAAGACGGGTAAAGGCAAGAACATGGCACTAAAGGCCAAGAGCAGTGAGATAGATGAGTCTTTAGATGATGAAAATTCTAAGATGAAGTCCTACATCACCAGACAGTTCAAGAAGTTTATGAAGAATGCCAATAGAAAGGGCTTCGACAAGGACCGTAGGCAATCCAGTTCTTCTCAGTTTAAGATCTAAGACAAAGGAAAGAAGGATGCAAGGGATGGCGGTCAGTACACTTCCCGTAGGACCTAAGTGCTTTGGGTGTCAAGGCTTCAGTCACATGAAACAAAAGTGTCCTACATATCTCAAGAGCATTAGGAAGAGCAAGACACTTGCTGCTACCTTGAGTGACACTGAGGCTAAGGATGATTCCGACAATGAGGATGCTAAAATCTCGAATGCCTTCACTACCACTGCTAATCCTACTGATGGGATTGTTGAAGATGTGGTTGAAGAAGAGGAATTGGTGGAATCCAAGTTTGAGAAGATGGATGATCAAGATGATATCCATACAGCCTATGAGAAATTATACAAGCTTTCTGAGAAACATGAGAAACTTTACAGGCTGACCACCAAGAAGCTCAGTGATGTGGAACTTGATCGTGAAAAGCTTTCCATAAAGTTTGATGAGGCTAATCAGACTATTGGAGTACTAAGGTACAAGAACAATTTCTTGGCTGAGAAGACCAAGAAGCTTAAAGCGGAGTTTTTTCAAGTCAGAGCTCAATTGGAGAGGACTTCAAGTGCAAAGCTTGATGAGATGCTCAGTCTTCAGAAATCTGCTTCTGATCAAATAGGTTTAGGGTATGGTTTCTCTTCCTCTAATACTACTTCTATTAGTACTACTATTTTTGTTCCTCCTAGCAATAATGTTGAAATTGAGAACAATAATGTTAAAACTGTTTTAGCTAGTGAGAACTTAGACAAGGGAAAATCTATCTTAGGAGCACCCCCTAAGCAAGATAAGAAGGAAGCTAAGAATCCTAGGGCTAAGAAGGCTAACTCTCAAAAGCCTAAACAAAAGAAGCAGCATCTCTGTCATCATTGTGGAGTTGCCGGTCATACTCGACCAAATTGCTATAAGTGGCTTGCTACTCAATAGAGTAATGGCATGATAGCATATGGAAGCTAGAATCAGCTTCAATCCTCTCTTGCTCCCCTTGGAGATCTTCTCAAAACCCTCATGTTCCTTTCGAACTTGAATGGTTTTAATTCTTCCCCTTCACCCCCAGTTCAAGGTTTAATCAAAGGAAAGGTTCTTCCAAGGTGTGGAAGGAAAATGGCTCTAAGTGATTCTACCACTTTTCTCTCTCTCTTTTCTTGTTTTTGTCTGTGCATTACTTGTGTGTTTTGCTTTCAAGTTTTGAGGCAGTCTAGTTTTTATACTTTGCATTGTTTAACTTGTTTTTGTTTGTTTTCAGTTTTGAGTATTTTGTTTTTAATATAAAAATAAAAATAAATTGAAAAATCAGAAAAATACAAAAACAGTGTGTGTTATGTGTACATTGGTACTTGTGTACCTTGGATGACCATTGAAACAAAATTTTCTAAACTTTGTATCTCTTGTAGCTCAGTTGAGCATCTCTATGCACAACTAAGCAAGTGAATTTTGTAGCTCTTGTTTGTGATGAGTAAGATTAAGTTATTTCTTGTATTTAACACTCATATCACTCTTTTTGATGGGATGGACTAGAAAATCCTAAGAGAAATGTATAAATAATCATCTCACCACTATTGCTTGCCAATGATAATATGACACCTGTATGCTTTGACATAGCAAAAGTGCAGTGTCAATGACATTTGTGTGCTTCGGCATAGCAAAATTGGAATATCAAATGCTTACCATCATTGGGTATTTTTTTTCTCTCTTCTATATGCCTATGCATGATTTTCTTAAATAAAATATGCAAAGAAAATGAAAAGCAAAAAGATCAAAATACTTTAAATATGATTACAAGCGTATATTCTAGGAGATGTGGGAGTTATAGGATGTACCTCGAATGTGATAATCCCTATCAAACAGTTATGATTGTGTGTGAGTTAAAGTGATTTTCCCATACCTCAAATCGTCATAACATGTATACACTTATGCAATCTTGCGATGTTTTTCACACACAACATGCAATATTCTTTGCTACTTTTGATACATGTGCAGGTATAATGTGATTTGGCCATTACAAGGTTTTACATGTGTTAATGAATGCTCACTAAACTGTCTTAACTTGTTTTTGAAATATAAAATTGGTTAGACTTGTTTAGTATGTGTGTGTGTTTTTGGGATCATTGTGTTCAAAATTTTTGTTGAGAGATGATTTTGAGAGTTTAAAATGTTGATTGGATCTTTGGTTGAGTTGCATACTTGATTTCATTCATATCTGTGTTTTTCCCTTCTTGAAAAGCATTTTTTAAGCAATCTCAACACCTCCTAGATACCTCCTCGACACTGGCTATCTGTCGAGATCTTAAGGTTTTTTCTTATCGCAATCTCGATAGATCCTCGACAGCTGATGGATTGAATGAGAAAGTTCCTAGATCCTTGATAGCTTCTCGATAGCTGGTGGATCGATCGAGTTTGTTTTCTTGTGTCTTTGCTTTGTTTCTCGACACCTTCTCGACACCTGTATTTGTCGACGTTGTCTTTCTCGACACCTACCTCGACAGATGGCTCGACTCCTCTCGACACCTCTATCTATCAAGAATTGCTGAGGAGCTATATATTCTTTCTTCGCGATCCAGTTCTCACTTCTTCGATCTCTCTCAACCCGTCCGCACCTGTTCCTCTCCTAAACACCATCTCTCTTACTCCAAACCTCTTCCCAAGTATTTTTTTCAAAGCTTTTTCAAGTTTTCCTTCACTTGATAAGCTTCTAATCTCCTTCATTTACATGCATTCATGTTTTGCAACCTAGGTTTTGGGGTTTTTGTAAAATGTGGGGTTTTTCAAAATTGATGAGTTATTGTTGAAATTTTGGGATGGGTTTTTACTTAAATGAGTTTTAAATCTCATGCATTGCATCACATTAGCATAATAACAATATTATCATGCATTTAGATGTGTGCAAATTGATTGTGTGCTGGTAGGATTGGATTGGGCTGAGCCCATGATGTAATTTATTTTGCATATCACATGTTCATGCATTGCCCATGCATACATACTTTCTTTTCAATATACTTGTTATATTTGAACTATTTTTGAGCTTTTTTGATTGTCTTTCTTTCTCTTCCCCCTCCTTCTGTTTACATTAATCGTGTCTATGGCACCTAAGTGTAAGTCAGCTCCGTCCCAGAACCCTTTGCGTTCTAGGACATCGTCTTCTTCTGATCCTACTTCTTCTCATATTTGGTTCCATGATGAGGATGCCTGAAAAGACTTCTTAGAGAACTTTTCTCGACAAGGTGTTCATTCGGAACGCCGAGTCATTTTGGTGAACTTCGTTGACATTGACCTTCCCATTGTCATTCACAGTCGGGGATGGGAGTCACTATGTGACGTCATGATCACTTGTCCGACCATGTTGATCCAGGAGTTTTACTCCAACATGCATGGTTTCAATTTTTCAGTACCTCTCTTTTCTACTCGTGTTTGAGGTACGCGTATTGTAGTCACACTGCAACTTGTTGTGGATGTGCTTCATGTTCCGAGGGTAGAGCATGCTGACTACCCCGGTTGTGAGCGTTTGCGGATTATGTCCAAAGACGAGATGATTTCTGCTTTCTGTGAGCGTCCCGCAGATTGGGGTGATCGTCAGTTCACACCATGTCGGCCTTTTGCTAAAGGTCCTAGATTCATGAACATGGTGATGACTTTTGTTTTGCACCCACTCTTTCACTATAACTCTATCATAGAGCCTCGTGCTCAATTTTTGCTTTCTTTATTAGAGCACCTCACTATAGATTTTCCTTCACATTTCATTTTTTCTATCTTAGATGTGTATAGGGCTATGGCTACCCGTGATAAGCTCATTTTCCCTTCGGCTATCATGCGGATTCTATGCCATTTTTCTGTTCCTTTTTCCTCTTTTAACCATTTTTCTGTCATGTGTGCCATAGACTACACTACCGTTAAACGTAATGAGGCGCAGTTTCGGTCTCGATAGTCGGATTCAGCAACTCCTCCTTCCCATTTTGCTCCGTCTCATTCTGCTCCATCCATATCCACTTCCTCTTCTTCTTCGGGCGATGTGACTCTAGGAGACATCATGGCGCAGCTGCAGCGCATAGATGCTCGCCTTGATACACTCTCTACGGACTTGTATTAAGTGAATGTTTGTGTCGGTCGTATTTCACGGCGACAGGTGACCATGGGTGGTTATGCTCTTGAGGCTTCTCCTCCACCACCTCCTTTAGTGGCTTCTGAGTCTAAGGATGATGATGATTATGATGGTGATGATAATGATGCTTCGGATGATGATGATGGAGATACTAGCTCTATCGATGAGATGTCTACTTGATACTCTTACCCTTTGGGGGAGTAGTTTTGGATATAATAGTAGTCATTCTTAGGGAGAGAGTTAGTATAGGACATTTTGTTAGGGGGAGTGTTGATATCTGAGGGATGTAGTGAGGATTATATGTATCTTTTTCTTTTCTCTTTTTTAGATACATTTGTTCTTGTACATGGATCTTGTGACCATTTTGACATACATTGTATTTATCTTCTTTATATATGTTGATGTATGTTTCTTTTACCTACCTTTATATATGTTGTTTCTTTTCTCACTTTATGCACATGCTTCTTATTACGTGTATGCAATCTATTATTTATGTTTCACACAAAGATGCCTTGATGGGTTTTGTTTAAAAGTATTTCAGAAATACAGGTAGTTAAAGTCTACTTGCCATAAACTCTCTTCTTGCAAAGTTTTTCAAGAGTTTGTGTTAGGATAGATTTTATTGTATTCAACAATTGAATATGAGTTGAATGATTTATGACTTCTCTCATATGTTCATTTGTTTATTGTGGTTTTGTCACGGATTGCCAAATGGGGAGATTGTTAGGACATATGTGATTCACTTGTTAGAAACATATGTCACTATTTTATGTAATTGACTTATCCTTTGACAAAATGCACTTTACTTGTATTTGGGTAAATCTAGGATGTGTTTAATACTTCAAGAAACTGTGTTTCAAGATCAAGTGTTGAAGACATGCAAGTTTGTCCAAGATTCAAGCTGAAGTAGTGTTATTCATTAAAGCTCGACAACTAGCTTGACAACTAGCTATCCATTGAGCATAAGAAGCTGTTCTAGCCTCGTGGCTCGACAGCTGCTCGATAGCACCTCGACGGACAATTATCTGTCGAGCTATATGAAAAACAGAATTCCAGTTCTGTTTGGACTCTAATCCATGATTATGTGTTTGGACCTTCTTTTCTTCTAATCCTAGACATATAAAAAGATTATTTTAAGGGCCGTCAAAGTATACACAAGTTGCACAAGTGTTAAGCAAAGTTTGTTCAAGCACATTGTAACTGGAGACAGTTTTGCCCTAGTTCAACATTCTTGTAAAGAAGTTGGTCTGTATGTGCACCGTAGGGTTTTATGACCAAGCATCTTCTTGATCTTCATCATTGGGATGAATTGAAGAACTTTACAGCCAACAACTTTCTTTAGTTGGTGATTGAAGTCGCGTACTGGGATCCGCGCATTAGTTAGTCACGTACTTGGGAGCCGTGCATCGAAAAAGGAAATTGTTACTACAGAATAAGTCCAATTTGGTATTGGGTTAAGGGTTTAACTGTAGGTTGGTATAAGGTACTGGGATTCCTTTACTTGTAACCGCTTGTTGTGATAAGAGTGAAATTTCGGGAGTGGTGACCTGAAAATCACCTGGTAGGGTTTTTGCCGTTAGGTTTTCCCCATTCGTAAACAAATCACTGTGTCATTTATTTTTCGCTGCATAATTAGTTTATTGGTGATTTGTTTGTACTACCATGTGTTTGCATGTTAATTAACTTAATTAATTAACTTGGCTAAATTAAATGGTTAATTTATCACAAGGCGTCAATTTGTTTTTGGCCTATCACAATGCACAAGACCCACCAAGAGTTGTGTACATCATGAGAATCAGTTGATAAATGTTACGCTCTTCACTTACTCATCATATTTAAAAAAAAAAAAAATTATGGAGCTTCTTTGAGAACCTTGAGGCCTTTGTAGGGAAGGCTTTTCCGGTAGTAGCCCTCATATGTCAAGTTTTGTTCGACCTATCTGTACAAAAAAAATTACATGGTTTTTTTTTTTAATTTTTAATTTAATTTTATTTTATTTTTTAAGGTTGTGAATGATCCCAGGTAGATAGGATTGACACAAAAGATTAACCTTAAGCCAAGCTGTGATTATCGATGGCCGCTTAATGTAAAAATCAAAAAACAATGTTTGAGGGTTTTTTTTTTTTTTTTTGGCTATAGTTAGGTTCTTATAATAGTTTTATTTTTAATTTACCATTTTAGTCCGAAATGGGGAAGGAAGTGTGGTAGCCTCCATGGCAGAGAGCTTCCACTTACCATTCTTAGTTGCTGCCTTGGAGATGATTGCAACAAAGAAGGCTCTTTAGTTCGCCAAAGATCTCGGGCTATCTTCGATTATTCTTGAAGGTGACTCGAAGACTGCTATTGATGGTTTAAAGAGCAAAAAATCTTCATTGACCAAGTACGGACATCTGCTAGATGAAGCCAAGGAGGTAGTAGATCAGATGGACTTAGTAGAATTCTAGTATGTGCAAAGACAGGCCAACAAGTCAGCTCATAACATTGCTAGACATGCGAGACATGTTAGCGAGTTTTCGGTGTGGATGGAGGATGTGCCTCCACACCTTGTTTTTGTAATTCAAGTCAATTCGGCTTACCATCAACAAAATTACAATGTTCTTTCTCAAAAAAAAAAAAAAAAAAAAAAAAAAAAAAAAAAAAAAAAAAACTGAGAACTCAGATATCGATGTTAATTTGTTATGTATAATCATTATACTCCTTTCATAGAAAGCCAAAATTTAAACCAACTCAAAGTTTGAATTGTAGAGGTAGGACAGAAGCTATCAAATTGTAAAGATTAGGATTGATAGAACTTATCAAATCTGGTCCTAATGTTATAATTTGTTTGTAATTTAAACTCTTCTCTATAAAAATTAATTCAATTTTAGATTTTATTTTATTTTCAAATTTTTATGACCATCGACTAACAAAATTAGTGATGCAAGGCTTGCACCAGAGTTAGGCCTTAGATGTGGTAAAGATAAATGATTTAGTGCAAAGATAGCACGTGATGAAGAAGAATAGAGAGCATCTTTTAACAAAGTTGTACCATGAATTTTGATATGGATGATGGTGATTTCATTCGGATTTTTAGTTATAATTTCAACTATTTAATTTTTGCTTTATTTAGTCATAACTTGAACTAGAAATTATAAGAAACAATTGAAACATTTTTAATGGATGTGTAGTAAAATAAGTTAATGTGAGAAATAATTGAAACACTATATCAAGCAACAATTGAAACAATTACTATTATCTCATTAATGAAATGTGTGGTGTAAGCTCAGACAATTAATTAGAGATTAATGAGATAACAGTAATTTTTAGTATAATTTTTTTTTAATTTATTTATGTGAGAAACAATTGAACACTATATCAAGCAACAATTGAAGCAATATCTAACAAAAATGGGGAAAATTTTGTAACACATAATCAAGAATGTAAAAAAATAATAATTGAAAGATATATGCATTTTTTTAGTAGACATGAAACATGCTTATCTACATTAACCACTATATCATACAATTTTCAATTTGTGAAGACACACACACATATATAGCGTGATCAAATCACTACACTACTCTTAATATCTTTCTATTTTGTCTATGAAATAACTAAAGATTACAATTTTTTACAAAGAAATTTATTGATATTTTTTTTAACACATCGATAGTTGGGGGATCTAAATCATAAATGTCTCTATTGAAAATTGAGGTACCAACCAATTGAGTTACAAGATTCTTGGTAAAACTTATTGAAATATTGGAGAAAACTAATAATAAACGGGAATTTAGCTAGTATAATAATACTTACAGTGGTGATGAGCATGTGCGTGAAGACAAACACGCTGACAAGGAGGAAGATGAAGAAACCAGAGGATTAGGCAGGAGACTTCATAAATGGCTGCTAAATCATGTCTGCGAAATGACGATAAAGCCCCGACCTTGGCAAGAAATAAAACCACTGAAACGTCTAATGCATATTGTAATTGTAATTGTACTCTCTCATACTATTGTTTGAGTTTCAACTACACTTTCTAACAACAACTTCACTTATTGGATTTTGATAATGGATTTGTTTGCTATGTTTTAGGAGAGCCTAAGTTAAGTTCCTCAACTGGGTTTCTCAGTCTTGGCTGATTGGAGCTTTTGATAAAGTTTTGCTGGGTTTTGTTAAGTGACGTGATATGATCCATCTAACATTTCGGTTACTGTTGTTGTTGTGCAGGAAAAATGGACCTGATTGAGAAAAAATGTGTTGGATTGTGTTTGGTAAGGGTAACTGAATTTGCTTAGAATCAGAGAGAAAAGCTTTGACAGTACACTGACAAAAACAAGGGAAATGCAAAGAGAGAGAGTAATTTTGGGGTACACTAAGAAAAAATAAAATATGAAAATTATGAAAGAGAGAGACGGAAAATGTTAGAGAAGAAAACTGAACTCACAAGAAGTGAGAGGGTTTATTCTATTTTAATAAGGAAACTTTTAGAGGTAGATAGTAAATGTGACTCTCTCAAACACTTTTTTTCATTCATTGGGGAACAAAGTTTAAAAAAGGAAAGTTCAGAGAAGATAAATTCTCTCTCAAAGTTTCTCTCTGCTAGTGAAGGGTGGTATCCAACCCTCCCCTAGAGTGTAGAACTGGTGTCCCTTCCTTTGAAGGTGTCTGTGTCCCTTAAGATAACAAGTTTACCTTAAGGCTTTGTTGGTTTTTTTCTTCAGGGATTTTGGGAAACAGATAATAGATTAGAATGGAAGAACTCACAAAAACTTGGAATAGCCCAACCCTCTTGGAATGTGAAGGATCAAACTTTCACATCAAGGAGGAGGAGGCAAAAACGGAGTTTATTGTAGCAGCTAAATTCTTAACTAAAAGAGCTCTTAATATAGACGCCATAGCAAAGACTTTCACTCCCCTCTGGAGATCGAAAAACGGCTTCAGAATTAAAAAGGAAAGTGACCATGTGGTTTTATTTTCTTTTGATGATAAGAGCGAGATGGAGAAAGTTATGGAAGATGAGCCCTGGAGTTTTGATAAACGTTTAATGGTCTTGCAACGGTATGGAAGGGAAATGGACGTAGGAGATACGGAGTTTAAAAAGGTGACATTTTGGGTGCAAGTTCATGATCTTCCAATAAGATTCCAGACAAAAAAGATTGCCGAACAGCTGTGTGAAGCGATTGGTGAGGTGAATAAAGAGACTACTGAAGCCAAATCATAGGGAGATAATTTTATGAGGGTTCGGGTTACAATAGATATCACCCAACCTTTGAGCAGAGGAAGAGTGGTCTTACTTGACAGTGGTAAGGAAATGTGGGTGCATTTCAAGTATGAGAGGCTTCCAAGTTTGTGCTTTTGGTGTGGATGCTTGGGGCATGAAGATAGGGACTGCGAACTATGGGTGGAAAGTGAAGGAAGCCTACTGCCTGAGTCACAGCAATTCGGCCCCTGGTTGAAGGCAGCACCGTTTGTCCTATCTAGGAAGTATGTGGTGAAAGTGCCTAGAATCTTCAATGCTAAAAAAGCTGATGCAGCGACGGCAAAGCCCAGAATAGCGAAGCAAACACCGGTGGTGGTGGTCCGGTCAGGCAAGCTTGCGCCAGAAATTGTGAGGTCTGAAAATATTTTTACAATACCAGAAAGTATTTTGCTGGAAAAGGAAGGTTTTGATGTTCACAAGGCAGAAAACAAAGAGCCGGATTTACAGGAGGCAAATATTCAAGATACAAGGCAGTTAACTATGGGAGGAAAAAAGGAAGATGTGACAATACAACATGCTAGGTCAGCCAAAGAAATGGTGTCAGGACAGACTTTTGAAGATGTATTAGGTGAGATAGATAAAGAAATAGGAAAGTACGATTCTAGAAGTGTAGGGGCAACAGGTTCTGAAGTTAGCATGGGAAAGGAAAATTTGGTGGGCCACCCAAATATCAAAGGAAGCCATGTTGCCGTGTACACCATCAAGGCCAGCCCACTTGTCCTTTTCTCCTAGAGTACCTTTGGCAGATATTCCAAATTCTTTGATCAGTCACGGGTCTGTGGAGGGGACATGGAAAAGAATTCCTAGAATTGGGTTGGTAGCTGATGCATGTATGTCTGAGGCAGTGGGAGGGAAAAGAAGTTTAGGAAGTGACTCAAACCAAACTGAGTTACCCAAAAAAAGAAGGGTTTCACAGGGAGGTGCAACAAAAAATAAGATATTGGCAGAGGCTGGTAATCAACTCTGTCAGAAGCAATGAGTCTGTTATTATGGAACTGTCGTGGGCTTGAGAACCCACGTACAGAGAATGAGCTTGTCAGTTTGATACAGGCAAAAGATCCCTCTGTCATGTTTATAGTCGAAACATGGGCAGATGAAGTAAGGTTAGATCGTACTTTGAGTAAGATTAATTTTGATCAGAAATGGGTGGTTCCAAGGCAAAATAGAGGCGGTGGTTTAGTTTTGTTTTGAAAAAATTCGATTAATGTTGATGTGATAGATTCTCACAGGTATTTTATTGACACGGTCATTGATGGGAACACTGCAAATGCTTGGCGATTCATCGGATTTTATGGCAAGCCCGAAACCCATAGGAGGAGTGAGGCATGGAGCAAATTGAGAAGCCTAAATTCTAGAATGAATATTCCTTGGATTTGTGGTGGAGATTTTAATGAAATTGTTCGTAAAGAGGAAAAATGGGGTGGGATTTCTAGAGATCACAATCAAATGCAACTGTTTCGAGATGTGATCGATGAATGTCAATTTATGGATATGGGATATGTGGGGCCTAAATTCACATGGGCGAAACACTATGTTGATGGGCATTCTATAAGAATAAGACTGGATCGATGCTTGGCTACAAATTCTTGGTTCCAAAAATTCCCAGGTACGAGAATTCACCATCTTAGCTGTATGTCTTCGGATCATTCTCCTCTTTTGATCAATTTGTCAGGGTTGCCTGAACCTAGGAAGAAGAGATGTTTTAGGTTCGAAGAAATGTGGTTATCGGATCCAACATATGGTGAAACGGTTGAGGAAGTTTGGAGTAATACAAGGGAGCCGAACCTAAGCATAGCCATTCTGAAAAAAGTGGCTAAATGTGAACAAGAGTTAAAATGGTGGAATAAGCACAACTTTGGGCACGTGAGAAGGGAGTTAGAGATTAAGAAGAAACAACTTGTATTGGCTGAGAATGAGGCTATGGTGAGTGGGAATAATACTCGGTTTAGAAGTCTGAGAGAGGAGATTAACTCTCTACAAGATCGAGAATCAAGGATGTGGTGTCAAAGATCAAGGGTGCTGTGGTTAAGCAAAGGGGACAACAACACAGCTTTTTTCCACAGCAAGGCTACAAAGAGATTTAGAAAGAATCTAATCAGAGGGATAAGAGATCGAAATGGAGCCTGGTTGACCAACCAAGAGGAAATAGGGCATGTGATGGAAAGTTACTACAAAGACCTTTTCTCCACCTCCAATCCGATCCTTGTAGCTGAATCTCTAGAGAAAATCCCATGCAGGGTGACTAATGAGATGAATGCGGAACTGATGAAGGAATTTACAGAATTGGAAGTCAAGGAAGCCTTGAATCAGATGGCTCCCCTAAAGGCTCTGGGTCCAGATGGTATGCCTCCGTTGTTTTACCAACATTTTTGGGCGACGATGCAGGATGATGTTACTTCAGCCATCCTCTCATGGTTGAATTCAGGTACCCTACCCGAACCAATTAACCATACTCTCATTACTCTCATTCCTAAAATTGCTAATCCTGAACATGTGTCTGAGTTTCGCCCCATTAGTCTTTGTAATGTCCTTTACAAGATTTATTCTAAGGTCTTAGCAAATAGATTGAAATTTTTTTTACCTCTCTTAATTACTGAACATCAATCTGCCTTTGCAAAGGAAAGACTTATTTCAAACAATATTATGGTTGCTTTTGAGACCCTTCACCATATGAAGCAACATAATTCAGGGAAGCATGGGTTTATGGCTATCAAATTAGACATGAGTAAAGCCTATGATCGGGTGGAATGGGTGTATCTGGAGAGGCTTTTGGAAAAAATGGGTTTTTGTGATAGATGGGTAGCTCTTATGATGAGTTGCGTGAAATCAGTGTCGTATTCTATCATGGTGAATGGTGAGCCAACTGGGATGATCTATCCAAAGAGAGGAATTAGACAAGGAGACCCACTATCTCCTTTCCTTTTCCTTTTATGTACGGAAGGACTTCATGCTCTCATAAAACACTCGGCGAGGAAAGGGGATATTAAGGGTTTTTCCTTATGCAAACGAGGCCCAAAGCTAACCCACTTATTTTTTGCAGATGATAGCTTGCTTTTCTGTAGGTCAATTCCTGAGGATTGCCATAATGTGCTAAAGATTTTGGGTGAATATGAGGCTTGGTCAGGGCAAAAAATTAACAAAGAAAAGACCGCAATTTTCTTTAGCAAATCTACCACAGATGAAGCAAAATCAAGCATAAAGAACCTCTTCCAAGTCCAAGAAGTGAAGTCCTATGAGAAATATTTGGGGCTCCCATCTTTTGTTGGGAGGGGAAAAAAGGCTAGCTTCAACTACATAAAAGAAAGGGTTTGGAGGAAACTCCAAGGATGGGAGGGTAAATTGTTATCTCAAGCAGGGAGAGAGGTCTTAATCAAAGCTGTGATCCAAGCTATCCCTACTTATGCCATGGGATGCTTTAAATTACCATTGGGGCTCTGTGACGATATTGAAGCAATGATTAAGAAGTTTTGGTGGGGACAAAGAGGAAATAGAAGAAAAATTCACTGGATCCGGTGGAGCGAATTGACTAAATCCAAAATGGTGGGTGGAATGGGTTTTCACGACTTGGCTCATTTTAATGACGCCCTTTTGGCGAAACAAGCGTGACGGCTTTTGCACAACAAGGAAACCCTCTTTTACAAAGTTTTTAAGGTCAAGTTCTTCCCCAACACTTCTCTTTTAGAAGCTAAGGCAACAAGTTCGGGATCCTATGCTTGGAAGAGTATTCTTTACGGCTGTGATGTTATCCTTGACGGTGCTTGTTGGAGGGTGGGGAATGGAAAGTCCATAAAAATATGGCAACACCATTGGCTGCCTTGAAAACATCCAACCAAGATCCTCTCTCCAATGGTGGAAACAATGGAAGAAGCCACAGTGGATTGCTTAATTAATGAGGAAATGAGAACTTGGAATGTTGCTTTGATTGATGGAATTTTTGCTCCACAAGAAGCTGAGGAAATAAAGAACATCCCACTGGCTAGAGAAGACTCTGAAGACTCTCTGTATTGGCCTTGGGAGCATGATGGGAGGTATAGTTGCAAAACGGGCTACCGCTTCTTGAAGGAAGATGAAGTTGGTTTTCAAGTGCTTGTGCACCAAGAGCATGAGGAAGGGTTATGGAAGAAGGTTTGGGCCCTTGAATGTCCAAATAAAATAAAAAATCTCATCTGGAGAGCTAGCCGTAACTCTCTCCCTACTAAGTACAATCTATATAGACGGACGGTTATTACAGAACACTGCTGTGACCGATGCAAGGGAGAATCTGAAGACATGTTGCATGTAGTGTGGAGTTGCAAAAAACTGGATGGGGTTTGGGAAGCAAACAGTTTGTGGAATTTTCGGAATCAACAGAGCTTTGCTAGTTTTAGTGAGCTTTTGGCCTAGGTCTTCGATCATCAAAGGAAATCGGATCTGTTTGCCTTCATTATCTGGTCCATTTGGCACCAAAGGAACCAGCTTCGGACTCAACAAGCTCATCGTCCCTTACAACAAATTCCCCAGTGGGCACATGACTGTTTCAGTGAATTTCAAGCGTTGAAAGAAGCACCATTACCCAGTAGACAATTGAGAAGAATAAGATGGAAACCTCCAGACCAGGGAACGCTTAAGATCAACTTTGATGGCACCATCTTCACCGAGGAAAAATGCTCCGGTCTAGGAATTGTGATCCGCACCGGGAAGGGCCATGTGCTGGCCTCCATGACAGCTCGGATTCCACAGCAACTCTGGCTTGAGGAGATCAAAGCACTGGCTGTGTCCAAAGCCCTTGAGTTCGCAAGAGATTTGGATGTCACTGATGTAATCTTGGAGGGTGATTCTCTAATGGTGATGTCGGCTCTGAAGCTCAAGAATTTTGGTCTTGCTCCGTTTGGGTTGTTGTTACAAGACTCTGTAGTCTTTTCTTCAGGTTTCACAAAATTGTCCTACTCTCACACTAAGAGAGAGGGCAACACAGTAGCACATAATTTGGCAAAATTAGCTTCTAATTGTACAAGTTGTGTAATTTGGATGGAAGATGTTCCACCTGTTGTAATGCCATCTTACCAGGTTGACTTAGCTGGTATTTCCTAATTTAATGATAGTATTGTTTCTCAAAAAAAAAAAAAAAAAAAAAAAAAAAAAAAAAAAAAAAAAAAAAAAAAAACAAAAAAGAAAGAAAGGAAATCAGAATTTCACTAATTTAGAGTGAAAAAGAGAGAATAGGGCCAAATGAGTAAGCCCACACTTTTTCAACTTCTTCCTGTATGTGACACTATTTATCATCATGCTTCACAAATTTTGGGTGCCTAGCTTTAAGAATCCAGTGATGTGGCTGTTGAATTTGACATACTATTTGGTCTTTGTTAGTTTGATAGAAGTGATTTTGTTGCCTTCTTTTGCATATACAGAACAACATACAAATAGAGGATTATCTAATTTAGTTATAGAAAGCTCAACGAGAGAAATAAAAAAAAAAAAAATTGTTCTCATATTAGTCCCAAGAGTTCTCCTTATGATTTAAAAGAAATTTCTAGAAATTGATTCTAATTAGGATGCCAAAAAAATAATAAAAGAATAAATTAGGGCAAGTATTTAAATATATATATATTTGCAATCCATTAAATGGTGAGTCCCACACTTGAATCTATTGTTTAGCTAATGTTCTCTAAATATCCTATTTTCCTTGTGCAAAATAAGATTTTGAAAATGGCTAAGGGGATGTTTTCAGGATACAGAAAATGTTTTTAATGGTATAGTTGTAAATAAATTGAAAATAGTAGACCTCACATATTTATCTAAACTTCCTTATCTCTTAAATTAAGGAGCTTATCTTTATCACCAAAAAAAAAAAAAAAAAAAAAAAAAAAAATTTACACACTTTAAATTTGAAATTTATCATTAAAAAAAAGGTACATGAGCTCTATTCCCTTATCATTATCCAAAAAAAAAAAAAATCTACAGATTCTACCTGTTACTTTTTATAAATTGTTTTTTTTATTTATTTAAAATCTCAATAATAGAAATGGTCTCCCAAACAATTATTTTTTTGTTTTTAGAATTTTGAAAATTGTTGTTAAAAGTGGGAGCTAAACATGTATAATATAAAAATTATTATCTGAAAATTAGTTTCAATTTGAATTTTTTGAAAATAGTTTTTATACGATTTTGGAAAGAAAAAAAAAAATCTTCCTACCAATCAGGCTCTTAAATGTAATAAGGAAATGAAAAGGAATTCAATTTATTTATTTTAAGTTTATAAATCAAAAGAACAATATGATATTCAAACCATTCACATGATCACATCTAGTTTTGAAGTAAAAAAAATCACTTCTTTATATTTTAGCTACCTAATTTTAAATATATCACTTTTCATTTTCTTATACATCCAATTAAAATATTATCATAAATGATTTTTTTTTTTTTTTTTTGAGAATAGAGAAAAAGGAGAGAGGATTTGTTTGAAAATTAAAAAGAGAAGAAAGTGTTACAAAATATTCCATGTGACACTGTAGCCTTTTGCAAATGATAAAATATTTGAATTGTGTTAAAAACAAAAACTGGACTTGTAACCTTTTTTAGTGTTTCTTAAGAGCATTCTTTTTTTTTTTTTTTTTTCTTTTTTGGAGTAAAGAATAAAAACTTTATTTGTTAGAAGAAAGTGTACAGAAACAGAAGTATAACAAAGGGAGCATGCATATTCAGTTTTGTAAAGTTTGGACAACTTTTGCAATTAAAAGTCTTATATACATACATACATACATACATATATATATATATATATATATATATATATAGTGGATGTAAGGTTTATTGAAAGGGAGAGCCAGAAGAATTGAGAAAAATAAAGAGCAATTAAAGAGTTGTATAGCTAGCCGGATCAAGGATGCGGAACCAATGTTGTGAATAATTGTTTATAATCAATCAATATATTACTAAAAGCTGAAGCGTGGCATTTATAGCTGCTGAGCTCTTGTTGCGCCACCTCATCACCACGTCATTCGCCACATAATTAATATTTATTCCTATTTTTTTAACAAATATATATATATATATATATATATATATTATTGACTTTACATATTCATCTTTGTCAGTTTTAATATCTATATATATTTCTTTTTTATTTCCAATTTTCCTATAATTTTTTTTTTTGCATTCACTTATTTTTTAAAATATTTACATTTTCTTCAACCTTTCTTCTTCCCTCACATTTTCATCTTCCCACTACCCTTTACTTTAATATTGCTATTCATCTTTTTCTTCATCTTCCTTTATTTGTCTCTTCTTATCCCTTCCCTCTTAATATAAATTTGCCACTCTTTTCCATTCTTTGCATAATTTTCTCTTACAAAAAGGTTCTCTCTCTCTCTCTCTCAATGTTTTGGTGGATTTTTATCTCTCTCAATGTTTTGGTGGATTTTTATTTTTTATTGCATCTCCACTTTAGGTTGATAAATTTTTGTATTTTTAAGAACTCTAATTTATGTTGATACGATTTAGTTTTGTGTTTTAAGTTATTATTATTTTGCTCTTTGATTGTTAAATTTTATCCGATTACATTATAAAAAATTAAAGACAGTAGATAAAAATAAAATAGTATTCCATTATATAGCATAATTTGGATAATTTAGTGTTTATTGTTATATCTGTTAATTTTTTTTTTCTTCTTTTCCATTTTACTCAATATTGAAATTCAACCACATCCTCCTTATCATTAAATTATTTATATTTTCTCTCTCTTTTTGTTTTAAAAAATAAAAAATGTAATATTTTACTTAAATTCAAATAAAAGAAAATTGTGCTCATCAAATTGTACTCATTTTTTTTTTTAACATTTACACTTTCTTCAACTTTTTTCATTCTCTTTACCTTTTCATCTCCCCAAAAATTCTACCTTGATATCACTCTTCCTCTTTCCTTTAATCTTCCTTTATTTTGTTTTTTTATATTATCATCCTCTTAGTATAAATTTATCATTCACTCTTCTATTCTTTACATAATTTTATCTCACAAAGTGGTTATTTCCCACTCTTTCTCCCTCAATTTTTTGGTAGATTTTTATTTTTATTTTTCTTGCACCTCTATTTTAGCCTGATAAAGTTTTGTATTCTTTAGAGCTCTATTTTGGTTTATGGGATTTAGCTTTGTGTTTTAAGTTTTTTTATTTTTTATTTTTTATGTTTTTGATTGTTAAATATTATCATATTTCATTATAAGTAATTAAAAATAGTATATAAGAATGTACTATTATTATATTACATAGAATTATTTGGATAAGTTAGTGTTTATTGTTATGTATTTTATTTTTATTTTTTTTTCTCATATCATTTTATTTAACATTTAAATTCAACCACATCCCCCATATATATCATTAAATTATTTATATTTCCAATCCTTTTTTATTTTTAAAAATTTTAAATATAATATTTTGCCTAAATTAAATAAATAAAATTGTCCACATTAAGTGGAGTAATGATAGGGAAACACTCATTCTCACACCCAATGCATCAAAGGAAGAATGAAATACAAAACAAATCAAGTTAGAAACACTAAATTAAAAAAAAAAAAAAACTAATAATTGCATATTTAATGTCATAGAATCATCATCAAATTTTGGAATACGATAGGTTGCCAATGGAGAGAGAGAGAGAGAGAGAGAGAGAGAGAGAGAGAGAGAGAGAGAGAGAGAGAGAGAGAGAGAGAGAGAGAGAGAGAGAGAAACCAATACAAAGTAATAAAGAGTAGATAAAGAAAAAAAAAAAAACCAAACGTCAATTAGTAATCGTTGATTGGAAAACAAAGAGGTTTATAGGAGAAGTAAAAAATAAAATAGAGATTACCGTGTGGAGAACATTAAAAACTTTACAGTGTAGTAACATAAATCGTTTAATTCACTTAAAAAATTAAATCAACAATCAACAATTAAATACAATCATAGTACTAAATTTAAATTTAAAACTAATCAAATTCTAACTATGGAAACCATATTAATCATAACTAAAAAAGAGATGTTCTCTGATAGTAGTAGAAATTACATAAGAAATAAAGTTAGAAAATTTAAAAAACCATTTTTTGACATTTCATTTAACCTTATTTATAATATATATATATATATATATATATAATTTTCATGCACTATTACTTTCGAAAATCTAATGAACAATGTTACCTCTCATTTATCGTCTTTGTTATGCAAATCATCAGTTAGTAAATATATGATAATGGTAAGAAGCGTTACAAATGAGATCACTAAAAAAATATATAAAATTAATTAACCACTATCATTATGGAGTAGTAGTCTATAATTTTACGCATCCAAAAAAGTGGAATATATAGAGTTTTTTTAAAGGTATGTGTAAAGATTCACTATATGTGTGTGTGTGTGTGTAAAGGTGGTAAAAAAAAAAAAAAAAAAAAAAAAAAAAAAAAGAAGGTATATTTAAGGTTTTTGTTAACTTAAAAACTAATGAAAATCAAATGGTTAATAACTAAAATTATAGTATTAATAAAATATTTAATGAGACCATCCTAAAAAAATTACCGCGCGCAACGCGCGGGTATGCGACTAGTTTGAGTAAAATAGATGATATGAAGAATGGGACATGAATGCTCTCAATTATGATGCTTTTCAATTTCAATTTGAGTTATAAAAAATAAAAAATAAAAATAAAAAAAGGTTTTGAAGGGTCAGATACTAAAAACAACCTTGCATAACAGGTAAATTAAGAGAGATTATTACCTTAATTTGTCTATTTTCCATCACTCTAACAATAGAGCCCAGCCTCATGTGGGAGGAGACCACCGAACTTCATCCACCGACTAATAATTTTTAGTATATTTTGAAGACCCATATTTTATTTTAATAGGTGATATAAGTGAAAAGATGAGCTTTGAGCTGTGTAACAATGATGGATTGAGAGTAGAGAGAAAGTTCTAGAAGAGAAAATCTAAGGCAAAAATTGTATTGAAGTCTCATAAAGAAAAGTTTTATAGAGCAACACCTTATATACTGCTATAAATTTAACATTTATCACGTGGGATAAAACCCAATCTAACTAACTCTCCTTTAACAGAATCTAATCACTCTCCTCCATAATTACAGGCGCTAATCATCCAAAATACAGCTGTACAATAACCAACTCTAATGGTTTGTTTGGTAGTTTAGAGAGGGAGGAGAGTAGAGGGGAGTAGTGGGGAGGAGAGTAGTGGGGAGGAGAGTAGTGGAGAGGAGAGTAAAGGGGAATGGTTCCCCTCCACCTTGTTTGGATGTTTTTAAAATTAGTAAGGAGGAAGGGAGTAATTAGCCCTTCCCCTTGTTTGGATGTTTTAAAAATTAGGATGGAGAGGAGAGAAAATGATTAAAATAGACAAATTTACCCCTATTTGAAAATGGACTTGCAACATTGGTCTATTATTAATTTAGAAAGGGTAATTTGGGAAATTTATCTAGTCAATAATTTATCTACTCTACTCTCCCTCCAAATCTCTCCAATTTAGGCGAATTAAAAATGAAGGGTTAGAGGCGGTTGAAACCCCTCCAAACCCCTCCAAACTCCTCCCCCTCCTTCCTTAAAAAACTTCCAAACAAGGTAATTGAATTACTCTCCCTCCCTCTACTCTACTCTCCTTTCTTTTTTAAACTTCCAAATAGGCCATAAGTTTGTAAACAAAAGAAGGCAAAGCAATGGAACAATCTTCACAGCTCTGATGAAATGCACCATTTAGGAATGTTACCGTTAGCTTTTTGAATTCTGCAATTGTGCTTGTGAATTCTGAGATTTTGACCTTCCTCTTTCATCCCCCCTCAAAATCAACGGGTTAACAAAGACCATGATTTTGGAACGAAGGCCAATAAATTGAGTAGAAGACAAGCTCTTCGTGAAAATATTTGCCAATTGATTTGTAGTGGAAATATACTTCACCATTAAATCCTTGCAAAGGACTTTCTCTCGAACAAAGTGGTAATCAACCTCAATATGCTTTGTACGAGCGTGGAAAATAGGATCAGAAGCAATAGCTAAGGCAGAGACATTGTCACACCATAACTTTGGAGCAGAGTGAAGAAAAAATTCCCAAGTCCCTCAACAATTGACGCAACCAACACAACTCAACAGTAGTAGATGCAAGAGCTCGATACTCAGACTTAGTAAGGACCTAGAAACTGTTGCTTGCTTCTTAGCACACCAGGTAATAGGACTATAGCCAAGATAAACAAGAAAACTAGTAATGGATCTATGATCAAACTGGTCACCAGCCTAATTTGAATCGCAGAAGGTAGATAGAGTGAAGGGACCAGGTTGAAGAAACAACCCAAAATTGGAAGTCCCATTCACATACTTGGACTAGAAGATCATGGACATACTTGGACTAATTCAAGAAAAGGCCTTTAGCAATTCTGGTAATTTGAAGGCCAACGAAGTAGTGAAGGTTGCCTAAGTCCTTAAGCTCAAATAAGGCACTCTTGCTGAATAAGAGCATCAAGAAACACAGTCTTGTTGCTAGTGAGCACTATGTCATCAACATAGACTAAGAGATAGGCCAAGATCTTGCCTTGTCTAAAAATGAACAAGGAAGAATCAGCAAAGGAAGCAACAAAGCCCAAATGAAGCAACTGAGTAGAGAATCTTTCAAACCATGTCCTTAGAGCCTACTTAAGACCATAAAGGGATTTATGAAGTCTGAACACATGATAAGGAAAAAGGGGATCAACATAACTAAGGGGTTGCGCCATGTAGACTTCTTCTTTCAAGACACCATGAAGAAAAGCATTTCGAACATCCAATTGCCTTAAAAGCCAATTGAACTGCATAGCCAAGGACAAAATTATTCTGATAGTAGGAGGCTTAATCATTGGACTGAAAGTCTCTTTAAAATCAACCCTAAACTATTGATGAAACCCCTTTGCTACCAACCTAGCCTTGTATCTGCTAATGGAACCATTAGCATTATGTTTGAGTTTAAAAACCCACTTGCAACCCACAACATTCTGTGAAGGTGAAAAGGGAACCAAACTCCTAGTACCCTGCCTTTGCGAGGCTTCAAACTCATCATCCATGGCAGCACTCCACTGAGGGTATTGAACAGCAACCTTGAAACTTGGGGGTTCAGTTAGAGTATAGTCAATCTTAGGTGTCTTAACAGCAAGAGCTTTTGGTTTATGGATGCCATTCTTGGACCTGGTTACGATGGGATGAGTGTTTGTAGTAGATTGTAATGAAGGATCAAGTTGAGATGATGGAACAAAGGTAGTAGGTATAGAAGCAGGTGGATCAGGTCGAGTGTCTGAAGTGATAGGAGCAAATTGGACAGAAACAAAAGTTGGGACATGTTGAGTAGGAGTATTTGGGATGGGAGTAGGGATAGGTTGAGAGTAATAGGAGAAATAGACTCAAAAGATATAGGAGGTATAGCAGGTTGTAAAGGCTGAATAGACTTAGAATGTGAATTTATAGAATTTGGGGAGGTATTCTGTGAATGATCAATAAATGCAGATTAGACTCAAGTAAGGCAAATGATGTAGGTGTAGATTGAGATGTAGGGTCAACTATAGGATGTGATACATCAGGAGTGTATGCATGTGACAAGAACGACAACCATGAAGAGGCAACGGACTGAGGCTCAATGTTGGAAGGACTAGCGGAAAAAGGACTTGACTCAGGAGACATGAACTCTGATTCATTGAAAAGCACATGCCTTGAAATGTATATACGAAGGGTAGTGGGTTCAAGGCAGATGTAGCCTTTTGAATAGGTAGGATAACCAAGAAAGATGCATGGTTTAGTGTGAGGTTAAAGCTTATGTTTATTATAAGGTTTTGAGAAAGGAAAACCTGTACAACCAAATGTTTTGAGATGTGTAATATTAGGCATAGAAAGGTATAGCATCTCCCAAGGAGACATATTATGTAAGAGAGGTGTAGGCAATCTATTGATGATGTGAGTGGCAGTTGAAACTGCATAGGACCAATAGGACAAGGGAAGTTTAGAGTGTGAGAGCATGGTAAGGGAACACTCTATGAGATATCTGTGTTTTCTCTTTGCCACTCCATTTTGTTAGGGTGTGTGTGGACAAGAAAGATGATGTACAATACCTTGAGAGGAGCAAAAATTAGTAAAGGCATTGGAAGTAAACTCTCCACCACCATCAGTTCTAAAGATTTTGATTTTAAGGTTAAGTTGGTTCTCAACAATAGCTTTGAAATATTTGAAAATATTAAGAACATCAAATTTGTACTTGAGAAGATAAGTCCAAGTGAATTTTGTAAAATCATTAACAAAAACAAGATAATATCTAAAATCATTGATAGAAATCACAGGGGAAGGACCTCACACATCACAGTGAACAAGTTCAAGAGGCTGAGAAGAAATGAAACTTGATTTATCAAATGGTAGTTGATGCATCTTGCCACTAAGGCATTGCTTACAATGAGTAACAATCTCATTCTTATTAAGTACAACAAAATTAGAAAAAGAAGATAAAGCTGAAAAAAGACACTAGGATGCCCTAGTCTATGATGCCAAAGCAACCAATTAGTGGTCTGATGTTAAAGAAAAGTAGATGAACTATTAGATGGTGGTGTAGGAACAATAGTAGTAGTGTATACAGAAGCAATATGTGTAGAAGAAGGACTTTTGAAATGCTGTGAGTAGATTGGATAAAATCCATTTTCACTCAAGCCCCTGTAAAGGATTCTCCTTGTAGGAATATCTTGAATTTTCAGTTCATTAGCATCAAAATGGCATGAACAATGATTATGTAAACAAAATTTATGAACTGACAGTAGATTTGATGCAATACCAGGGACATGTAAGACATTCCTAAGGATGAATTTGTGGAACTTAGTGTGTAAAGAGACATTACATATATGTGGTTGATAGGAAGTGATTGACCATTAGCAACAATGACTTGCTCAGCACCCTTGTATTATGATTGAACCCCCAAATTGTTGAGATTGGCAGTAAGATGGTTTGTAGTGCCAGAATCTGCAAGCCATGGATCTTGATTGGTAGTGATTACAGCATTAGAGGCTGTAGCCATAGTTGCTAATTAATTTGGTAGGTGGATTTCTACCTTGATAGGCAAAATCCATCCTATGGTCACAGTCTAGAGCTGAGTGACCTAATTTGCCACAAATTTGGTAAGTGGGATGTGAATTCTCAGCCTTATAAGGATGAGTTCCAAACTATGGAGCCTGATTTTGAGATGAGTAGTTTTGGTGTGGACCTTGATCACCATTGTTGTTGTTTTAGTATCTTCCACCACCTCTACCACCTCAGTTATTACCATTCCTTCCTCTTCCTCTGCCAGATCCATGATTCTGAGATTGTGAGTTGTTATTAGGCTTTTTATTAGATGCAAACAAAGCCAAATCATGTGGAATAGTTTTTAAGTTTTCTACCATAGCTTGCTCCTTACTCTGTAGCATGATAGAGAGCTGCTCATAGGTGATAGGATCACCTCTTGTTCTCATAGCAGAACAGGCAAACTCCTTAGGAGTAGTTCCTCATTGTCAACAGCTACACCTACAGCAAGCAATTTATCTCTTGCAATCTTGATTTCCTGAAGAAAAAGATTCATAGAGTCACTGCCTTTCTTTAGGCTCTGAAGTTCAAGCTTCAAATTCAAGATGTTCGCTCTCGAGGTGGAAGTGAATCTCTGCTCAAGAGTGTTCCAAACCTCACGAGAGCTTGTAATTCCAACAACAAGAGAGAACACATGTGGTGTCAGTGTTGAATTAATCAAAAAAATAAGAGCTTTATCCTTGATTTTCCACGCTTGGAATTTAGGATTCATAGTAACTGTGGATTTTCCCTGTGCATCATGATAGACCAAAAATGTATTGACCCCTTGTGATAAATTAATTGATTAATTAGCCAAGTTTATTAATTAATCAAATTAACAAGCAAACGCATGGTAGCACAAACAAATCACCAATTAAACTAAGAGCAACGGAAATTAAATTGACACGGTGATTTGTTTATGAATAGGGGAAGCCAACACAGCAAAAATCCCACCGGGTGATTTTAAGGTCACCACTCTCGAGAATCCACTATTATCACAACAAGCGGTTACAAGTAAAGGAATCCCAGTACCTTATACCAACCTACAGTTGAACACTTACCCTAATACCCAATTGGATTTGTTCTGTAGTGACAATCTCTTCTTTTAATGCACGACTCCCAGTACGTGATTAACAAATTGCGTGGATCCCAATACGCGACTTCAATCACCAACTAGAGAAGGTTGTTGGCTGTAAAGTTTTTCAGTTCATCCAGACGATGAAGATCAAGAAGATGCCTGGTTACAAAACCCTATGGTGCACAAACACAGCAACTTCTTCACAGGAAAGATGAACTAGGGCAAAACTGTGTCTCTGGTCACAATTTGCTAGAACAAACTTTGCTCAACACTTATGCAACTTGTGTCCACTTTTGACGGCCCTTAAAATAATCCCTTTATATGTCAGGGTGGTGAGAAAAGAAAGCTCAAACATACAATCGCATATTGGAGTCAAAATAGAACTAAAATTCTGTTTTTTATAAACCTCAACAGATACCCTATTTGTCAAGCTGCTGTCGAGCCATGGGGTTGGAACAGCTCTTCAACCTCGATAGATGGCTAGCTGTCGAGTTTTAATGACAGACACTTTTTCAGACTTGAATCTTGGACAGGCATGGCTTCAACACTTGATCTTGAAACAAAGTTTCTTGAAGTATTAAACACATCCTAGATTTACCCAAATACAAGTAAAGTGCGTTTTGTTAAAGGATTAGCCAATTACATAAAATAGTGACATATGTTCCTAACAAGTGAATCACATATGTCCTAACAATCTCCCCTTTTGGCAATCTGTGACAAAAGCATAACAAACAAATGAGATATGAGAGAAATCATAAATCGCTCAACTCATACTCACTTGTTGAATACAATAAAATCTATCCTAACACAAACTCTTGAAAAACTTTGCAAGAAGAAAGTTTATGGCAAGTAGACTTTGACAACCTGTATTTCTGAAACACTTTAAACAAAACTCATCAAGGCATCATTGTGTGAAACAGAAATAATAGATTGCATACAAGTAATAAGAACCATGTGTGTAAAGAAAGAAAAGAAACAACACATGCAAGGATAAGTGAAGCAACATACATCAATATATAAAGAATATAAGTACAATGTATGTCAAAATTGTCACAAGACTTATGTACAAGATATAAATGTATCTATAGTAGATAAAAGAAAAAAGATACAAGTAATCCTTACTACATCCACATCCCTTAGTGTGCACTCTTTCCCTAATAAAAATATCTTATGCTAACCCTCCCCCTAAGTATGACTACTCTCATAACTGAAACTACTCCCTCTTTTTGTCACGAATGACAAAAGGTAAGAGTGTCAAGTAGACATCTCGTCATCGCTGGGTGAGCTAGCATCACCATTATCTTCATCATTAGAATCAGTAGCATCATCAACATCACTCTCATCTGCAGGGGCCACAAGAGTGAAAGGCATGGTATAACCACCCATCTCAGCCTGACACCGAGTAATGCGGCCAACACGGGTGTTCACCTGACACAACTCATCACTGAGAGTGTCGAGGTGAGTATCCATGCGCTGAAGCTGTGCCATGATGTCCTCAAGTGTCACTCTGCTCATAGAAGAGGAGGGAACGGATGTGGATGGAGCTAAAGGAGTAGGAGGAAGTGCCGTACCGGACTGCCTCGATTAAAACTACACCTTGCTCCGTTTAACGGTAGCATAGTCAATGGCACATATAATTGGGAAGTGGTCAGAATAGGGAAAAGGAACAGAAAAATTACATAAAATCCACATGATAGCCGAAGGGAAAATGAGCTTATCACAGGTAGCCATATCCCTATACACATCTATAATAGAAAGAATAAAATGTGAAGGAAAATCTATAATGAGATGCTCTAACAAAGAAAGAAAAAATCAAGCATGAGGCTCTGTGATAGAGTTATAGTGAGAAAGTGGGTGCAAAACAAAAGTCAACACCATGTTCATGAATCTAGGACCTTTAGCAAAGGTCGAACATGGTGTAAACTGACGATCACTCCAATTAGAAAGGCGCTCGTAGAAAGCAGAAATCATCTCGTCTTTGGACACAATCCTCAGACGCTCACATTCGAGTTAGTCAGGATGCTCTACCCTCAGGACACGGAGCACATCGGATACCAACTCCGGTGTGACAACAATGCACATACCTCGAACGCGAGTATGAAAGAGAGGTACTGAAGAATCAAGTCCATGCATGTTAGAGTAAAACTCCTGTATCAGCACGGAAGGACATGTGACTGGGACGTTACATAGTGACTCCCAACCCCGACTGTGAATGACATTGGGTAGGTCAATGTTGGCGAAGTCCGCCAAAATGACTCAGCGTTCCGAATGAACACCTCAAGAAAAGTTCTCCAAGAAGTCCTTTCGGGCATCCTTATCATGGAACTAAATAGAAAAGGGGTAGGATCAGAAGAAGACGATGCCCCGGAACGACGAGAGTTCCGGAACGAAGCAAATTTATGTTTTGGTGCCATTGACGCACTAACGTAAACTAGAGAGAGAAAGGGGGAAGAAAGAAACACTCAGAAAAGTCCCAAACAGTTCAAATATACACAAATATATTGAATGTAAGGTATGTATGTATGAAAATGCATAAGCATGTGACGTGCAAAGTAATAAGCATCATGGGCTCAGCTCAATCCAAAGCTACCAGCACACAAACAGTTCAACATGTATAACACACAACTAAATGCATGAAAATATAGTTATAATGCACATGAAATGCAATGCATGAAGTTTTTAAGATCAAATCTTCAAAACCCATCCCAAAAATTTCACAAAAACCTCTTTGATTTTGAAAAACCCCAAATTTTGCAAAAATCCCAAAAACTTAGGTTTTAAAGAATGAAATGCATGAAAATGAGGGATTAGAGACTTACCAAGTGAGAAAAAACTTGATTAAGCTTGAAAATTGCTTGAGGAAGAGGTTTAGAGAGAGAAGAGAGTGTTTGGGAGATGAACATCCACGGACAAATTGAGGAAATGAAGTCCGAATTGCATAAGAATATATTTATAGAAACTTAGTAAATCTCGTCAAATCGAGGTGTTGAGAGGTATCGAGCCAGGTGTTGAGCTTTAAAAGCTTCGACAAATGCAGCTATCAAGATGTGTCCAGAGGTGTCCATAATTAAAACAAGCTTGATGGATCGAGGAGGTATCGAGGAGCTATCGAAGGGACAGGAGATTTCTCGATCAATCCACCTAGCTATCGAGA
This sequence comes from Quercus alba, assembly GCA_036321655.1. Classification (NCBI taxonomy): domain Eukaryota; kingdom Viridiplantae; phylum Streptophyta; class Magnoliopsida; order Fagales; family Fagaceae; genus Quercus; species Quercus alba. The sequence continues at coordinate 13,908,427 of CM070302.1, read as the reverse complement.
GGTGTCGAGATTGCGAACAAAATCAACTAAAAAGCTATAGGCTAGGTATCGAGAGGTGTTAAGGAGATGTCGAGATTGCTTAAAAATAGTTTCTCAAGAAGGGAAAAACACATATATGAATGCAATCAAGCATGTAACACAACCAAGGATCCAAACATCATTTTGAACTCTTCAAAAACATCTCTCAACAATAAAAATGTTAAGCACATCAATCCCAAAAACACACACACACTAAACAAGTCTAACCAATTTTATATTTCAAAAACAAGTCGAGACAGTTTAGTAAGCATACATTAACACACGTAACACCTTGTGATGGCCAAATCACATTGTACTTGCACATGTATCAAGAGTAGCAAAGAATATTGCGTGTTGTATGTGAAAAATATCACAAGATTGCATAAGTATATATATGTTATGACGATCTAAGCCATGAGAAAATCACTTTAACTCTCACACAATCATAACTATTTGATGGGGACTATCACCTTTGAGGTACATCCTATAACTCCCACATCTCCTAGAGTACAAGCTTGCAATCATTTTTAAAGCATTTTAATCTTTTTGCTTTTATTTTTCTTTTAAGCAAACCATGCATGGGCATATAAGAGAGAGAAAAGAAATACTCAATGATGTTAAGTTTTTGACATTGCACTTTTGCTATGCCGAAGAATACAGATGTCATTTAATGATTGGTGGGCAACAGTCGTGAGATGGTTATTTATGCTTTTCTCTTAAGATTTTCTAGTCCTTCTCATCAAAAAGAGTGATACAAGTGTTAAGTATAAGAGATTACTTAATCTTACTCATCATAAACATAAGCCACAAAACTCACTTGCTTAGTTATGCATAGAGATACTCATCTAAGTTAAAAAAGATACAAAGTTTAGAAAACTTTGTTTCAATGGCCATCCAAGGTACACAAGTACCAATGTACACAAAACATACACTGTTTTTGTATTATTCTGATTTTTCAATTTTTCTTATATGAAAAACAAAATAAACAAAATTGAAAATAAACAAACAAAAACATGTTAAGCAAAGCAAAGGATAAAACTAGATTGACTCAAAACTTGAAAGCAAAACACACAAGTAATGCAAACAAAAACACGAAGAGAGAGAAGAAAGTGATAGAATCACTTGGAGCCATTTTCCTTCCACACCTTGGAAGAACCTTTCCTTTAATTAAACCCTTGAATCGACAGTGAGGGGGAAGAATTGAAACCGTTCAAGTTCGAAAGGAATATGAGGGCTTTGAGAAGATCTCCAAGGGGAGCAAGAGAGGATTGAAGCTGATTCTGGCTTCCAGATGCTATCATGCCGTTGCTCTGTTGAGTGCCTAACCATTTATAGTAATTTGGTCGAGTATGACTGGCAACTCCACAATGATGATAGAGATGCTGCTTCTTCTGTTTAGGCTTTTAAGAGTTAGCCATCTTAGCCCTAAAGTTTTTAACTTCTTTCTTATCCTGCTAAGGGGTGCTTCTAAGATAGATTTACCCTTGTTTATGTTCTCACTAGCTAAATCAGTTTTGATATTATTGTTCTCAATTTCAACATTATTAGCAGGAGAAACTAAAATAGTAGAATTAGTAGAAGCAATACTAGGAAAAGAGAAATCATACCCTACACCGGTTTGATCAGAAGCAGATTTCTAAAGACTGAGCATCTTATCAAGCTTTGCACTTGAAGTCCTCTCCAATTGAGCTTTGACTTAAAACAACTCTAATTCAAGCTTCTTGGTCTTCTCAGCTAAGAAATTATTTTCAAACCTCAGTGCTCCAATAGTCTGATTAGCTTCATCAAACTTTGTAGAAAGCTCTTCTCGCTCAAGTTCCACATCACTAAGCTTCTTGGAGGCCAACCTATACATCTTCTCATGCTTCTCTAAGACTTTGTACAACTTTGCATAGGCTGTGTGGATGTCATCTTGTTCATCCATCTTCTCAAACTTAGACTCCACCAATTCCTCTTCTTCATTCACATCTTCAACAATCCCCTCAGTAGGATTGATAGTGGCAGTGAAGGCATTCATGATTCCGTCGTCCTCATTGTTAGAATCGTCCTCAGGCTTAATGTCGCTCAAAGTAGCAGCAAGTGCCTTGCTCTTCCCAATGGCCTTGAGATATGTGGGGCATTCCTGTTTCATGTGACCAAAGCCTTGAGACCTGAAGCACTTCGGTCCTGAAGGAACAGTGTATTGATCGCCATCCCTAGCATCCTTCTTCCCTTTATCTTAGCTTTTGAACTGAGAAGAACTGGATTGCCTATGGTCCTTGTCAAAGCCCTTCCCATTAGCATTCTTCATGAACTTATTGAATTACCTAGTGATGTAGGATTTTATCTTAGAATCTTCATCATCTAAAGACTCATCCGTGTCACTGCTCTTGGCCTTCAAAGCCGTGCTCTTGCTCTTGCTCGACTTACCAATTCTTGTTAACCTTAACTTGTAGGTCTACAAATTACCAACCAGCTCTATCAAAGGAATCTTGTCAATATCCTTTGATTCCTCAATTGCAGTGATCATGGCATGGAATCTCTCGGGTAGAGATCTGAGCACCTTTCTCACATTCTTAGGTTCAGGAATGGTTTCCCCAAGATTGAAAGCTAAGTTCACTATGTCCTTGAGCTTGGCATAGAACTCATCGAACGACTCATCCTCCTCTATCTTGATTTCTTCAAAGCTTGTAGTGAGCCTCTGAAGCTTTGAATCTCTAATAGCCTTGGTTCCCTTATAGGTTGTCTGGAGAATGGTCCATGCCTCCTTAGTAGTTTCAGTAGAGGATATCTTCTTGAACTCCTCATAAGTGACCGCATCGAATAAAGCATTCAATGCCCTACTGTTGAAGTTTGCCACCTTGATCTTGGCATCATCCCAATCCGCCGGCGCTTCCTTCGGCTTGGTCAAGCTTATCTCAATAGCTTGCCACACTTTCTCATCTAAAGACTGCAAGAAAGCTCTCATGCGAACTTTCTAGTATGCATAGTTAGTGCCATCAAATAAAGGAGGTATAATTAATGACTGTCTTCTATCCATGACAAACAGGGGTCAATGGATCAACACATCAAAGATTAAAACCTAATTAGAGTGTGTCTGCTCTAATACCACTTGATAGGCCAAAATCGTATTGACCCCTTACGATAAATTAATTGATTAATTAGCCAAGTTTATTAACAAGCAAATGCGTGGTAGCACAAACAAATCACCAATTAAACTAAGTGCAGTGGAAATTAAATTGGCACGGTGATTTGTTTACGAATAAGGAAAACCAATACGACAAAAACCTCACTGAGTGATTTTAAGGTCACCACTCTTGAGAATCTACTATTATCACAACAAGCGGTTACAAGTAAAGGAATTCCAGTACCTTATACCAACCTACAGTTGAACCCTTACCCCAATACCTAATTGGACTTGTTCTGTAGTGACAATCTCTCCTTTTGATGCACGGCTCCCAGTATGTGACTAACCAATTGTGTAGATCCCAGTATGCGACTTCAATCACCAACTAGAGAAGGTTGTTGGCTGCAAAGTTCTTCAGTTCATCCAGACGATGAAGATCAAGAAGATACTTGGTTACAAAACCCAACGGTGCACAAACACAGCAACTTTTTCACAAGAAAGATGAACTAGGGCAAAACTGTGTCTCTAGTCATAATTTGCTTGAACAAACTTTACTCAACACTTGTGCAACTTGTGTCTACTTTTGACGGCCCTTAAAATAATCCTTTTATATGTCTAGGATTGTGAGAAAAGAAAGTCCAAACATACAATCACGGATTGGAGTCAAAACAGAATTGAAATTTTGTTTTTCATAAACCTTGACAGATACCTTATCTGTCGAGCTGCTGTCGAGCCACGGGGCTGGAATAGCTCTTTAAGCTTGATAGATGGCTACCTGTTAAGCTTTAACGACGGGCACTTTTTAAGCTTGAATCTTAGACAGACTTGCATGGCTTCAACACATGATCTTGAAACAAAGTTTCTTGAAGTGTTAAACACATCCTAGATCTAACCAAATACAAGTAAAGTGCGTTTTGTCAAAGGATTAGCCAATTACATAAAACAGTGACATATGTTCCTAACAAGTGAATCACATATGTCCTAACACATCAAGTACAAATTGATAAGGTTGAGGGACAGTACCATTAATATGCTCTATAAGAGATTAAGCCTCAAGGATTGTAACAAGTTGATGCTTCCATGGTATGTAATTGGTACAGTCAAGCTTGATGGACATGAGGTTAGACATATTAGAGAGAAGTAGTAAAGGAGAATTGGTTTGGGTATTGGGTGTTATTGGTTGAGATCCAATGCTAGTTGAAGAAGAAGAAGATGTTGTGGAAGCCATGATTGAAGAGCTCTGATACCATGAACAAATGAGCTTTGAGCTGTGTAACAATGGTGGATTGAGAGTAGAGATGTTAGGACATATGTGATTCACTTGTTAGGAACATATGTCACTATTTTATGTAATTGGTTAATCATTTGATAAAACACACTTTACTTGTATTTGGGTAGATTTAGGATGTGTTTAATACTTCAAGAAACATGTTGTTCAAGTTTAGTATTAAAGCCATGAAGATTAGACCAAGAAACAAGTGAAGAAAAGTTGTTCACTAAAGCTGGATAGATAGCCCGACACCTGCGAATAGATAGCTAGACAGCTGCTTGACAGATAGCTATCTATTGAGGTTTAATGAGGCTCGACAGATACTGTATATCGAGGTATCTATCGAGGTTACAGGAATTCAGATTTTCAGATCTGATTTTCGGCCCATGCTTATGTATTTGTGTAGGGTTTCTTTTCTCACAACCCTAGACATATATAAGGCTTATTTTAGAGGTCGTCACATAACAGAATACAAGGAGAACATATACAAAAGGTGACCGATGCCTTATTCTCTCTAAAAGAAGCTAATGCGTCTTTGCGCCATAGGGTTTTGTAACCAAGTGCTTCTTGATCTTCATTGTTGATGAAGTGAAGAACTTTGCAGCCAACTATCTTCTTCAAGTTGGTGTGTTAGTCACATACTGGGAGCCATGCATCATTGGTTAGTCACATACTGGGATCCATGCAAAAAGGGTGACATTCATATATTGAAGAGTTCTGAGGTTCTGAAGTGGTAGAAGGTTTCTGCTATAAGTTCATCTACGAGGATTGTAGAGTCTAAGGACAAATGTTTTGTACTAGATCAGAAACTTCTCTTTACTATAGTGGATTTCTTTTCGGGAATGTTTCCCCCCAGGTTTTTTACTGTGAAACTAGTTTGTTTCATTGGTTTTCCTGGGTTATCATATTTTGTCTTATTTATTTTTCCGCTGCATGATTTTGACATGATATTGATGTTAGTTTGTTTTAACAAGGTTTATTCATAATAAATCTAATTAACAACTTAGGTTTAAAATTTGTTAATTCTATCAATCGGGGTCTAAATTTCCTAACAAGAGAGAAAGTTCTAGAAGAGAAAATCTAAGGCAAAAATTGTATTAAAGCTCATAAAGAAAAGTTTTACAGAGCAACACCTTATATAGTGCTATAGACTTAACATTTATCACATGGGATAAAACCCAATCTATCTAACTCTCCTCTAACAAAATCTAATCACTCTCCTCCATAATTACAACGCTAATCATGAAAAATACAGCTGTACAATAACCAACTCTAATGCTCTGTTGGGATATTTAAAAAAGAAAGGGGAGTAGAGTAAAGGGAGGGAGAATTATTCAATTACCTTGTTTGGAAGTTTTTTAAGGAAGGAGGGGGAGGGGTTTAGAGGGGTTTCAACTACCTCTAACCCTTCTTTTTAATTCCCCCAAATTGGAGAGATTTGGACGGAGAGTAGAGTAGATAAATTATTGACCAAATGAATTCCTCAATTCACCATTTTTAAATTAACAAAATTACAAACCGATTATATAAATAATCTTTGTTTGTTTCCTGAGAAAATTTAAGGTGAATGAAAAAAAAAAATTGAATCTCACTATTTAGACGTTGTCGAGTCATGGGTCGTCGATGACGACGTCACCAAGTCCACGTCGCTTGCGGCGATCGATCTTAAGTCAGTGGCTATGCACGAGATTGGGCATTTGCTTGGGCTCGGACATTCATTGGTGGCAGTGGCTTTGGATCAGTATGCGTTAAGAGCGATAGTTGTCTTGGTTTTCGCGCTTGTCGTTGCGATTTATAGCTTTGTTGCCGCGAAGAAAAAGTTCACTGGAGAGGCGTGAACCAAGGCGGTGAACTACGTCACCACGGTGGCAGCGGCCGCTAATGTAGATTCACTAACGCCGCCAACGCCGACATTATCATCATCGGTGCTGGCATCGCCGGCTCCACTCTCGGCAAGGTCTATTAAATTCTCTATCATTTATTTTTCTCTTCTTTCTTTCTCGGCAACCAAACAGTGCACTAAGCATTTCGTTTTCTTTTTGTTTTCTTTTTCTTTTTTTGAATTACAAAAAATTTGCTAAAGTTTATGGATTTGCTTCAACTTTGGCTTGCTATGTGCGTTTTGTTCAGGAAATTAACATGTTAATTATTGAATTTCAGATACAGTAGGCTAATTTGGTTGATAATTTTTCGTGATATGTTAGTACTTAAAAAAAAAAAAATCATAATTTGCAATTTCTCTTGTATTTCTCTTGTATTTTTTTTTAATTAGCAATTTTTTTTTTTTTTTTGGTATGATATTTAATAATAGAATTTTTAGATATGTGTTTGTATGTATGAATTGCACTAGTTGTTGAAAATCGTGGTTTCGTATTTATATTCTAAGATTTGGATGAATGATAATCAGGTTCAAGACTTTACAAAACTGATAAATTAATCATAGACCAATGTTGCAAGTCCATTTAAATCATTTCTTCTCCTCTCCATCCTAATTTTTAAAATATCCAAACAAGAGGAAGGGCTAATTACTCCCTTCTCCCTTACTAATTTTAAAAACATCTAAACAAGGTAGATGATAACCATTCCCCTCTACTCTCCTCCTCACTACTCTCCTCCCCTCTACTCCCCTCTACTCTCCTCCCTCTCTAAACTTCCAAATAGGCCATAAGTCTTTGAACAAAAGAAGGTAGAGCACTTGAACAATCTTCACAGCTCTGATGAAACGCACCATTTAGGAATGATACCGTTAGCTTTTTGAATTCTGCAACTATGCTTGGGAATTCTGAGATTCTGACCTTCCTCTTTCAATAAGAATTTCAGAAGGTGATGTATAATAAAGGGTAATATTTTCTAGCGTCTTGTCCCACCTTTTTCATTAGCTCTCTCTTTTTGGGGGCTACCAATAAAAAGCCATTTAAGAACCCTTTAAAAACTTAAAAAGTACTATTCTTGGCTAACATTCAGCGGAGAAGAAAATTAGTGCATGATCTCGAGGCTATCTTGTTTGCTATATTTCCTATTTCTATCTTGTTTATATGGAACTTAGAGCAAGAATGTGATTGCAAGTTTGAATAACATAGCTTGCAGTTGACGTGGATTCCAGCTAGTTTAATTGATAAAGCTCCTTATCGTAGAATAAGAGATACAATAAATAATAAATTGGTTTGAAAAATAAGGACAAATAAATCAATAAGGGTATGTTTGGTAGACTGTAATAGTAATTACATAAGAATAAAAATAGGTATTACAAGAAATAAAAGATATTGTAATGTAATACTTATCACTATTCATTTGTTTAATAACAACATAATAATAGAATCTTGAAGACAATGGAATGAAAGTATTTTTTTTTTTCAAAATTAAGATATATTTTAGGAAATATTTTACTCATATAATTATATTTCCTAATTTTTTTTAATTTAAAAGAGAGATTAGTTATTTTTTTATAATTTTTCATTTTCATAATTTTTATGTGCATATGGAAAGTTTGTTTATTTGGAATTAATACACCTACTAGGGAATAGCTATTATAACCCTTGTAGAGATGAATAGTTGTTTCTAATTTTAAAGAATAGTTATTCATAAGGAATAATTATTCCATGTAATAAAAACATAACCAAACTATTGAATAGCTAAATCATAGGAATAATTATTACATTACAGTGCCTATTACAGTCTACCAAACGTACCCTAAATAATTATTAGACACTTGACGAGTATGGTGACAAGGTGCTCTATATTTTAACATTCATGGTGAATTTTATTCATTAAATTCATATTGTGGTTATTTAAGAAGTATTTTTTTTTATAAATAAGGATATTTTGATCTTTTTCAATATTTGATTATTCTCTTGATATGTACAATTCTCTCATCCCACATACATCGGGTTATCATACGGAGGAATGTCTAGGGGTGACTCCAAAATTTGCAAAGAAATTAGTTGTACTAAGAAGAGATTTTCTTTACTTCTACTTTGAATGTTTTCACTTCTCATTTAATTTTCTGATCAACTTTTTTCTTAGTATGAGACATGGAGTCATAAAAAATTCGGTGAAACTGGTAGAGAATTCCTTTATTACTAAACGCACCAAGAGAAATTCTTTATTGTGATCTTTCTATTTATATTTACATTGTGTTTTATATGACCTTATTTTTATTGCCTTATTTTACTTAAAAAATAAGTTTTTTATTTTATTTTTTATTATTTTTATGGGACTTAAAATATAAGTTATATCACCTATAAAATAAGACATCTTAACAAAAAACAAAAATGTTGTATAAAAAATTACGATTACACCTGAAGAAAAAAGAAAGTAAAATTTTAAAAATTGTACAAGTTATGATGTGAACCCCGTCAAGAATAACGAGACCCAACAACGAAAGGGAACCCAAGATCGTTCTATGGACAGATTCAAATGGGAGACCTCGACCCGTTGTTTATGACAAACAAGAACCTCAGTATAAGGAAGACGCCACAAACGGTGGTGGAAACTCCGTTTGATAAGTCGAGATGAACGCCATGGGAATTCCTGATAAGTTCGAGTAGTTCTTCAAAGAACCAAAGAGAATAAACCTCACAAGTTTTATCAATAATATCTGAAAAACGTTTACAGACTTAGATGACTATTTAAGGGTTCCCTAAAACTTGACAGACAAGAAAATATATTCTTAAATAACTCCTAATTGATACCTAACCATATTAGGAATAAAGTTTGACTTAAAAAGCATTAAATGCACCAAAAAACAAGGAAATAAATCACCTAAACCTAGAATAACATTTTTTACATAGACCCAAATATTTCATGCCAATTCTTAGCCTTGACCGAATCCTTCTAAAACTTGAATCAAGGTGATGATTTTTTGTTGTCCACGTGGATCATGCTCAATGGGCCTCCACGAATTTGCTTGAGCCCATAACTCTTGGATGAGTCCGTTGAGTACATCCTTGAACTTCTTTGCTCGTGCTCTTGTAACCGGCCCAATTGGTACTTGAACGAGATCCTTCGAAGCGGTGCCTTGATCTCCATCAAGTTATATAAACTAAATGTAAAATAAACTTAAATTTAAGCTAAAACAAACATATACTTAGGGTATGTTTGGTATGTTGTAATAGCTACTGTAACGGAATAGTTATTAATGAATAATAGCAATTCGGTTATTTGGTTGCATGTTTATTACATGAATTAATTATTACATTGGAATAAATATTCTTTAAATTAAAGAATAGTTATATTCCTCTTTAAAATGGATGTAATAGCTATTCTCTAGTGTATATAATAGGTTTCAATATTAATATATTTCCAAAAATATAAAGTTTCTTTATACATCATCTTTTACAAGCTTTCCATATATGTAACAACTAAACTTATCGATAGTATAAGTTATTCCATTACAATGTCTTTTATTCTCAATAATAAAGATTTCTTAATGTAATCTATATTCAATGTACCAAACGTACCCTTAATTTTTTAGAAGTATGTATGAGGAACTATTCCTAGGTTTAAAAGATAAAAGATCATCTTTGAAAAGCCTTTCTTTTATTTTTTTTCTTTCCATCAAATTTTTCTCTTTTCTAGATGTATAAAATTATATTTTCTTTTGTTCAATTTGCATATATAATAATAGGAATCAAGGAAGTTGAACAAAAGGGGACTCTTTATGTTAATAAGAAATTTTCACAGATTCAGATTTCGTTGTTTGGTTACATTGAAAAGAGGGATAGACCAATTACTAAAGATTCTTCTTATAAGATTAAGTTGAAATTCTCCATTTCCACTTATTATAGGCAAAACAAAACCATGGACCATCCGAATTGGATTGATACACAATACTGATAAATCTTATCAACCTCATCTTTATAAGTGTAGTATAATTGATGAACTAAACTTCTCTATAAAAAAAAAAAATTCATGATGTAAAATTGTAACCCCATGCATATGCATAAATATACTTAAAAGACATACATTAAGATGCATAATATAATTTTTACATATATAATTTAAATATTATTGATAGTCATTCTTATATATATATATATATATATATATTTAACTCTTTATAAATTCCTGTAAGAATATTATTAGGTAGAGAATGTAAATTGTACATTTTTTACAATTTTTTTATGTTCATTAATTCTAGACTCTTTGGTTTTTGTACGCAATAACTTACTTGGATGGATATTTATGATGTGGTCCCACATTTGACTCCAAAATTAAAAAAATAAAATTTCCTTTAAAAATAAATAATTTAGGACACATGACACAAAATTAGACTTCAATTGTAGAATCTAATTGGATTTTCTCTAAATTTTGTCTATTAATATATATAAAATTTAGAATCTAAGTTGATCTAGATTTTTCAGTTTTTACACCCAATAATTTACTTGTCACAAAAATTAAAAGATATGGGACACATGATGCAAATTTAAACTCTAATTTAGAATCTGATTCGATTTTCTTTATGCTTTGAATATATATATACACACACACACTAGTGTGTAACCTTGTGCATATGCATATGTACATTTAAAAACAATCACACACACACACACACACACACACACACACACAAAATTTAGAATCTAATTAGATCTAAACTCTTCGGTTTTTGCACCCAATAATTTACTTGCCACAAAAATTAAAAAATTAGATGGAACACATGGTGCAAAATTGAACTCCAATTAAAATTCAAACTAGACTCTTTGTTTTTGTACCTAATAATTCACTTGACACACAAATTTAAAAATTAGATGAGACACATTACTCAAAATTACACTTGTATTTAAAATTTAATTGAATTTTCTCTTAGCTTTGACTATATATATATATAAACTAGTATATAGCCCCGTGCATATGTATGGGTACCATTAAAAAAATTCACAATTATACGATTCAAATTAAACTTTTTTTGAGAAGAAGTTCAAATTATATATGGTATTAGTTTACACCTTTTTTAAACATACATTTCTAAAATATGTAATGGTTTTTCATTATATATATAATTTATAATTTAATTTTTCCTAAAAATAAATTAGAATTTAATTGGTTTTAGACTCTTTGATTTTTACATCCAATAATTCATTTACCACAAAGATTAAAAATTTAGATGGACATGTGGCGAAAAATTGGACTTCAATTGAAATCCAATTTAGAATCTAATTGGATTTGGACTCTTCAGTTTTTTTTTGCACCCAATAATTTACTTGCCACAAAAATTAAAAAATTAGATGGAACACATGGTGCAAAATTGAACTCCAATTAAAATTCAAACTAGACTCTTTGTTTTTGTACCTAATAATTCACTTGACACACAAATTTAAAAATTAGATGAGACACATGACTCAAAATTACACTTGTATTTAAAATTTAATTGAATTTTCTCTTAGCTTTGACTATATATATATATATAAACTAGTATATAGCCCCGTGCATATGTATGGGTACCATTAAAAAAATTCACAATTATACGATTCAAATTAAACTTTTTTTGAGAAGAAGTTCAAATTATATATGGTATTAGTTTACACCTTTTTTAAACATACATTTCTAAAATATGTAATGGTTTTTCATTATATATATAATTTATAATTTAATTTTTCCTAAAAATAAATTAGAATTTAATTGGTTTTAGACTCTTTGATTTTTACATCCAATAATTCATTTACCACAAAGATTAAAAACTTAGATGGACATGTGGTGAAAAATTGGACTTCAATTGAAATCCAATTTAGAATCTAATTGGATTTGGACTCTTCAAAATTTTTTTTGATATGTTAAAACTATAATATAATGTTTAGTCTATGGTATCCGCTCCTGATGATAGCTCTTTATCATCATACTAAGACACCAATTAATTTTTGGTGTAGGCGAGGATTGAATCCCAAATTTCTTATTCAACTATTAGAGACTTTATCAGTTGAGCTAACTGTAAATCTTCAATTTTTACACTCAATAATTTACTTGACACTAAATTAAAAATTAAATGGGACACGTGACACAAATTGAGAATCCAATTAAAATCTAATTGGATTTTCTCTAAGCTTTGGCTATATATATATATATAGACTAGTGTGTAACCTTGTGTATATGCACGGGTACATTTAAAAACAACCACAAATATACTGTTCAAATTATAAATTTTTTTAGAAGAAGTTGAAATTATACATAGTATTAGTTTACCCATTTTTTAAAACATAGATTTTTAAAATATGTAATGGTTTCTAATTTTATATTTATATATGCTCTTCGATTTTTGAGCCCAATAATTCACTTGTCACAAAAATTAAAAAATTAAATGGAATCATGGTGCAAAATTGGACTCTAATTTAAATCCAATTTAGAATGTAATTGAATTTGCACTTTATGTTTTTTATATTCAATAATTCACTTAACACAAGAATTAAAAATTAAACGGGACACATGACGCATTATTGCACTCCAATTGAAATTCAATTAGATTCTAATTCTTATTAAGAATAACCATCCAAACAACAAAAGAGTGCCCAGGAATAGCTAGATTAAACCACACCACAAAACACCACTACCTTATTAGCTTTAGTTCTAACTAGTCACTAACCTGTGTGATGCATGGGAAAATCTTATGAAATACAATTTATACATTAAAGCTTTTTAATTTTACATGAACTATCATAGTTTTAATCATATTTGAAAAATAAAATAAAAAGTGAAAACTCAAGCCAATTCAAGATGAACCACTGCAATAACAAAGGCAATCCTTCCATTCGTTTTCAGCAAGTGATATCAAGTAGAAATCATTTCCACAAAACCTAAACAGACATCAATAATTTTGCCAAGTTTTTTGCTAACTTCATAATATTTATGGAACACCTTGCAAGCTTTAATCACTGCTAGTTTGTCATTAATGTTGAAGTTTATACATATTTTGCATATGGTATTAAGTTTTAGGGTTTTATAGATGTGGTAACCAAATGATACCTGGAAAGAATTTTATCACATAATAATGATGTGGCAATCAATATATAAATATACTGTGTGTAACAACATTTAAAAGGAACAAATAAAAAATAAGTGTACTCATTCTTTTGAATTATCCGTTCATCTTAATCAGAATTTAACAAACTAAATTTGATAAAATAGTTTTCAAATGAATAAATCTTTATAAAGCTTGATTATAGTTTCCTCTTATTTGCAAAAGTTTCCACATAATTCATCCAAAAAAGTCTACAACTCTTCCCAAACCTTTTTTGGATAAGTGAACGACTTTTCCCAGACCTTACCAAACCTAAAAGAAAAGATTGAAAGAAGAAATTAAATCAAATAATCATTCAGAGGAACAACTGCAAACAACCATGAAAATTTTATGACTTGAGTTTTTATTCATTGAAATTGAACATTTACATGTTTCCTACCATAACGTTTTGGATTCTAACTCCAATTTCAAATGCCATGTTGCTTAATGTGAAGTTGTAAACTGTTAACTTCTCATCTTTTTTAGGAATCCATCACCTCTTCTCAAAGGCATCATCCTAGCACACTAAGCCTTCACCATCCCTGTTAAACTTTAGCCCAAACAACTATATAAAGATGCTTGAATCCCAAACATACTAAATAAAAATCCAAAACTTATCATATGTATTATATCCCTACACTTTCTTAATAACCAAACCAAAATTATTTAAAAAAAAAATACAAACTCGCACACAATGATACAAAAAGAAAGAGAGTGTTTTTAAGATAATACCCAATTGTGATAATCAAAGTCCACTAACAACCCATGTAAAAAATCAACAACAGTGCAATGCAATCTGCTAGATAGATTAAGATCATTCACCCAAAAAAAAAAAAAAAGTGCGAAATGGGAAGGGACATAGATAATAAACTTGAACATCTTAGTAAATCCTATGAAAATTTCAAAGTAATCTGACTTTCAAATTAAAATTTGCTAGAGCACACATCAAGGAATTTAGGACTTTGAACAATATTGAGTCAAGATCTGTAAAAATGCACAAAATAATCCATCAGATTTGTGTAGACAAATCATCAAATTTAAATGGGATTAGTTCTAAAACTATTAACATCAAATGGAGGAGAAAAGAGAACTTCATGGGAATGAAGATAAACTCACTCTTCTATGTTTCGCTCATCGCAAGTAATTTTGAAAATGATGCACACATCTTTAACTCTCATTGCACCTTTGCAGTTAGACATAGAAAGATAGAAGAAAAATGTTTAAATCAAACTCAAACACTTCAAAAAAATAAAATAAATATAGAATAGATTAAAAACCATCTTTTCTATAGGAAGTAAGGTTAATTTAAAAACACAAACTGGTCAAGTTTTAGATTACCAATATTGATGCAGCAAAAATTAGTAGAGATCGTCACTAATATTAACGGCAACAACAACTCCTTAAATCTCAACCATTTCAAATAAAATATTTTCTCTCACTTTGAGTAAACATGAAAAATTCGTACCAAAGTTAACAAAATGCTTAATTGGACATGTGAGAACTCGAAAAGAAAACTAAAAGAAGCACACTTAGCAAATATTTTTTTTTTTTTTTTAATTTCTCCTCCCAAATGAAATCTCAGGGCAGCTTTGATTATACCAAAATGTGCATAAATATTAATTATAGCTGCTGCATGCAAAGCAGTGAAGTTGACTAATTTTGAACAATTCCATAATAGTGCACACAACACAGTACACTCACTTGGCCTTCCTGCTTGGTTTGAATTATAGTCTTTTATGTTCTAATATTATAGGACAGGTTCAGAAACATATTGGACTTTTCCTTTTTTGTCTTTCAAAGATGTTAACTGACAGTGAAAAATGCTAAGAGCTTTGTAACTTAGAGAGAATATCTGATCTCATAAAAGTGAAAAACAAAGGTTCGAATCTCCCTCCATCACTTAGTATAACAATTGTATTATTTAAAAAAAAAATGACAATGAAGAATGAAAATGATGGTAATGTCTAAAAAACTCCCAAACGAATTCTCATATGGATGACAATTCCCGCCTACACCAAAAACTGATTGGTGCCTTGGTTTGATGACAAAGAACACTCATCAGGAGCGAACGCCATAGGTTGAAACTCTCTCAGGAAAAAAAAAAAAAATCTCATATGGATCCTTAAATGAATATGAAAGTTCAAAAACGTGTACAAAACACCTTTGAACGTTTAGACCCCCAAATTACAACTTAACCAATTCAAGCAATATGTCAAACAACTAGTGTGCGGAAACTTAACATATGCTATAATATGAAATTGGTTAAAAACTATCTAAGCCATAACAAAATAAAACCCCAGCAGATAATAAAAAGGCAAAGATAGAGAGGAAGGAAGATGCAAACACAAAGACAACACGCGATGTGTTATCGAAGAGGAAACCGAAGCCCTCGGCGTAAAACCTCTCCGCCGCCCTCCAAGCGATAATCAATCCACTAGAAAATACAGTTGGGATACAAGGACAGCAATAGACCCTCCAAGCCTAATCTACCCAGTGCACCTAAGCCCTCCAAGCTTCTTGCTCCAACGAGGTTGCGCAGAACCTTTTTCTTTTCTAACTTCCCGGATTCCGCTACTAGACCATAGCATCAACCAATGAAAATTGGTTCCTTCCTAACTGCTTCCCAGAAACTCAAACAGCTGTCTCACAGTGATGATGATGGTGAGAACCAGGTTTGGTATAATGCCTCTCAAGGATTTGACAATGGAGAGGAAGAGAGTTGAGGAATTTGAAGAGTCTCTAAGGTATAGATTGTGTGTGAATCAATCTTGTTTTTCTTTAGGGTTTCTCTCTCAAAATTCTCTCTCGAAACTCTCTTTCAATCGTGGGTAATAGGGGTATTTATACTGGAGTGGGAGAGGAATGTGAAACGTCAGGTTTTACAAAACAGGGGTGGCTCGCGGCTTGACCTCGTGGCTTGACTAAGTCGCGAGATCCAGTCGCGAGATAACCGTATGGCCAGTTGTCCTTTTTTGTCCTGTAGTGCTCCAGCTAGCATGACTGTTCATCTTCCAGCATGCTTGGCATGTGTGCTGCTTCTGGCGGCTTGCAGCTACGAGTCACCCGCGAGTCCCAGCCGCGAGTCTCTGTTTTCTTGCACACTCCTGAGCAAACTTCACTCTATCTCACTCACTACCCTTACATCAAACCCACCTAAATACAGGGTTACTAAATGCTGAATTACAAGCAAATTTGGCACGGAATAAAGCCAATTAGATGGTTGAATAAATTCAACCTTACAATCTCCCCCTTTGGCTATTCCGTGACAAAACCCTAAAACAGACTCTAGACTTAACATGTGAGTTGGGAACAGTTGAACAAAACTCACTCACACCTAACTCTAGAAGCTGTGAAGCACTTGAATCATATGAACATAATACTCCTGAAACACAACAATACACCATGATCATTGTAAGCAGAAAATTATAAATGCATATGAAACAGGCAATATGTGATCAAGCAAAGATGGAGTTAAGAAACAAACCATGGCTTGATTAACCAAGTGAACACCACAAGGTAGTGATCACAGTGCTCATTCACACTTGGAATGAACACAAGGACACACAAGTTAACAAGCACAAGGCAAGACACTTGTATGTACAACACTCAACCAATGCATAACACACAAGGTATATGCATCTAGGAACAATCCTGCAAGGGCACAAGAGTGACAGTACATAAACCAAAATGCATAACATTTAGATTAAAGTACTGATTTTAACATAGCATAAAGGCTGCACTAAGCAAGGTACAAACCATAAAGCCTACAAACTATGCATAAAACATAAACCCTAAAAGCTTACAAAAGCACATGGGTACAAATACCAAAACATCCTGAATAACATCATCAAAATATATTAAAGTTTAAACCAAGAGTATAAGTTAAGAGTTAGAAACAATACACCAAAAACATAGTGTATCAAACCCATAAAAACACTAAGAGTACTCAAAACATAAATATATATAAACAAAGTTTTAGAGTTTGACATGACTCCCCCTCAACACATTACTCCCCCTTAAGAGCTGCTTTTCTGCTTCTCAATCCATTATCAATGTCATTATCAACAGAAACATCTCCCCCTTTTTGACAGGAATGGCCAAAGGGTCAGTGTTCAGGCTGAGTGGTGAAGCTGTCAAGTTTTGCAGACAAAACATCAATCTGATCCTGCATAGCTCTCATCCTCTCAGAGTGCTCAGTCTGGACTTCTCTGATCCCATCAAGTCTTTCCAGAATGATTTGGAAGGCATCTGGAGGTGTATCTGAAGAAGTTGATGCTCTGGGTCTTTTGCCACTCCTCCTGGGTGTTGAGGTTGATGCATGCCCTGCTGCCTCTGCTTCAGTCTCCATTGGGACACCTTCTCCTTCATCACCTTCATCTTCTTCTCCTGGAAGCCTAACACTTATCCTTTTGCAGGTAAGCTTGTTAATTGCAGAAGGTGTGGACATGGGACTGATGTCTTGTGGGATAGGAACACCCTTCCTTCTAAAAATCCTCATTAGCAAACTGGGAAAGATCAATTTTGGCCTAGAGGTTGTTCTTGTCTCATCCACAATGGTGTCATATATGTGGGAACTTATGTCTATGAAGTTCTTTTCTTTGAGATCCATCAGAAAGATTGCTCTAGCACAATTGATTGTAGTCAACTTCTTAATGGGATAGAGGTTAAACATCATGATGATTGTTAGACACCTCATGTCCACTGGAAAGGCAGTGGTATTCAAACATTTTCCTTCTCTCTGCCCACCTATCCTTTGTTGAACTGTTTCAATAGAGACACTCCTATCCTTGTAGTTGATAAATTCCTCATCTTCTAATCCTTCAAGTCCTAATGCATCATCTATGACATGAGCATCCAAAATGAATTCTTTACCTCTAACCCAGCAACTTAACTCATTCTCCTTTATCACAGCATTTGAGTAAAATTCCCTAATCAGGGGTTCACACACTACAGGGAAATCACTCAGAAGTTTTTCCCATCCTCTTCCTTCAAAACAGCTGGGGATAAAGGTTTGTCTTAAATCCTCCAAATTTACAAATCTTTCTTGAATAATTCCTGCAATCATGAAGTTATCCCTGTATCTCTCAAAATGATGAACTGACCTAAATAGTTTAGAATCCATTTTCAATCTTTTGTCAGCCTTCTTTGCAGGAGTTTTCTTCTTAGGAGGTGAGGGAGCCATCTGTGAACAATCAGAAGAGGCCACAACAGTATAGAGCAATATATGTGTAGAACTAGTCAGTCCCATGTAATTAACAAAGAGATTTCATCCATACAAATGAACTTGGAACATTTAAACACAAGCTACTTAGATCAATCACATGGATAAACAAGCCTAAGATAGGAAACACATATAAAAGCATCAGATATAGAAACTATCCTAAAGGCAGTTATAAGTCAATGAGACAGATAATGGAAAATGATATGTCACATAAACAGTATTGTGAAGCACACATATGCTCCCAAAAGATTAACACAATAGAGCATGCATATTTAGCACATTAAAACTCACAGCCTCAAAAAGGAACAATTTGAAACAACTCAACAGCTCAAAGTTCAGATAAAATCAAAGAATCACTTAGCTAAGCACAGGATGAAGAGCAATAAGGAAACAACTAAGATCAAATCATATTCTAGCAGCAGCATTCGCAATCTAAGCATGAACAAGGAGCAAAATCCGAAACACAAACCCATTTCTAAATCACAAACATATGCGAAAAATCAAAGGGAAAAGCACAAAATCAAGTAGAAAAGAGTGCAAAACTGAAAACCCATACCTGTGACTTGAAGATTTTGAGCTACAAGTATGCAACAATGGAGATTGGAAATGGGAGCACGGAGTGTTTGGGAGGGAGATAGTTTAGAGAGAAGATGAACAGTCACAAAAGTTCGAGGGAAAAACTGAAAAGAGGTTTAAAAACTGCTCCTGTTTCTGCCAAACACGCGATTTTCGTGACTTGATTAAGTCGCCACACAGTCGCCAGCTCAAGCCGCCAAAGCACTCAAGAACAAAAATTTGAAAAATTTTTCTAAGTGTTTTTCGCGACTGGAAGATCTACCCGCGAGTGAGTCGCAAGCTGAGCCGCTAAAATCTCTGAGTGAACCTCGCGACTGGACCTTCCACTCGCGAACAAGTCGCCAAAAATGACCAGCAAAGATGCGACTGAGGCTCGCGACTTGACATACCCGCGACTGAGCCACCAAAACAGGGCAAAACTGGATTTTTGAAATTTTCAGATTTTTCAAACAAAATACTTTCCAAAAACACCTAAAATACTCAAAAATCTTTTTGTGCTTGAATTAACACAGATTGAGCATGTGAAAACACATTTCATCAAGTACAATCACACAAATGAATATGGCATTTATTGAACATAAACTTGTGTGTTGTGTGTGGATATCAACAATGAGATAGTCCTTCGTCTAGTGTGAAGCTTCAATGATCAATTCAACCAAGGCATACACAATTAGCACTAGATCATGTGACCCATCTCAATTATAGAAATATGTATATATGACTTCCCACAAAACTTGATAACATGATTTGGAGCTTTACATTTGACTCCACTTTCAATCATAACATTTGATCTTTTTGATCTTTTGAGTTAATCACCTCTCATTGTGAGAGTGATATTTGACATTTCACTTTAATGAACGAGCCTTTGGTTTTTTGAATAAACATTTTCTTTAATATAAAGTCGCTTACCCTTTTTCCTAGTCAAATACTAGAATGTGCGACAGGCTTTTGCAGCTCAATATCTCTTTTCATTTGGAGATTTACATTTGGTGAGCTCTTTTTAGCAAAACAAAAATAAAGAGTGGGAAGATATATAGACGCAAGTCTATGCAAGTCTCAAGATCAACATAACCATTCACTAATCATTCATGACAAGTTTGAAGATCTATTTACAACAATCACATAGATTTCAAGATTTTTCCCACAGTGATATAAGTGCATGAAAACAAGCAATGTTCGAAAATGCACAAAGCCATTAGCACAAAGGTACAAGGCAAAACAAGTTTTGAGACAAAACTCAACAGAATCAATCAAGCTTTTTGATTTTCTAATTTTTATGTGATTTTTGGATTTTTGACACAAGAAACAAAAAGATTGATAAGAAAAAATCAAAGATATGTACAAGTAGACAAACAAACAACCAACAGCAAAAATAGCAAGCAAAACAAACAAACATAGTCACAAAGCATAGGAAGTATTAATGCATGGACATGTTTTAATGCTTATGCATGAGTACCCTTATTCACCCACACGTCACTTGCGTTTGGGGTGATTTCCTTATAGGATTGGGTACGGGAGTTAGGGCTTTCAAACCTTCGTGAGAAGCTTTCCAAGCAGTTGGTGAATGCACCAATCATCTTCATCAAGTTCATCATTCCGGGATCACCATTCTGATCTCTAGATTGATCTCCAACCCAAATTCTTCTATCATTTCTAGGTCCTCCTGACCTTTGAGGAGTTGCACTATTCTTTGCTCTCAGCTTTTGGCAATTTGGTCGAGTATGCCCTTGAAGTCCGCAATAGTGGCACACATAAGTTCCTCTAGGACCTCTTTGTGGTCGTGGACGTGACTTGGCACGAGATTCAGACCTACCCACAGACTGATTACAAGGATTTAACATCTGTTGGTTCACCAAATTCTTCTTCTCCTCCACCTCGAGCTTCTCACCAGTAAGGTTAGCTACAACTGGATCTTTGGCCTTTACAAACTTCACTTCTTTAGTGACATTTCCAGATGAACTACCTCCTCCGGTATATCCCAATCCGGATTTGTCTGAAAAGCTCTTTTGAGATGAGATAACATCATCTAGCTTCTTGGTGGTGACCCTCTCTACTTTAGCATTTGCTTGCACAACCTCACTCTCAAGAAATCTTACTTTTGTGTAAGTTTCGGACAACTCACCATTCAGTGTTTCTATCTCACATTTGGCCTCCCTATATCGGATTAGGAGACTTTTGTAGTCCTCCTCAGCCTTCTTCATTTTTCTCACAGCAGCCTTGGCCACCCTTATGTACTCCCCCGACTTCTCTAAGAGTGAGTTATAATTCTCCTGAAGATTTGCTGTGCTTCCATCTTCTTCAGCATCCGATTCTTCAACAATTCCTAGTGATTCATCATCACTATGTTCTCCAAGGTCTCGTACAAGCAGATTCAACTCATCTGAAGACTTAACATGAGCAATAGTCATAAAAGCCGAATAGTTCCCCTCTCCATCACAGCTCTCTTCAGATTCTGAGTCAGACGAATCCGAGTCACTCAAGGTCGTGGCATACACTTTACCTTTCGATTTCAAATAATTCGGACATTCCTTCTTAAAGTGTCCATGCCCGTTACATTCGAAACAAGTGACACCTTGTGTAGGTTGGGATTCTTTTCCATCTTTCCTTTTGAATTCCCTTTTCTCCCTTCCAGAACTTTGGAATTTTCTTTTATCATCAAATTTACCATTATTTTTGAATTTCAAAAACTTTTTGAAATTTTTGACAAGGTATGCAACATCTTTGTCAACCACATCTTCTCCCGATGAGTCTTGATCTTCCACCTTCTCATTAATGGTCTTTAGAGCAAGAGATTTACTCTTCCGTTGATTGGGCAGCGACATCTCATAATTCTGCAGAGAACCAACCAGCTCCTGCACTTTGATGTCATCGAGGTCCTTGCTCTCTTCAATTGCTGTCACTTTAGCTCGAAAACTTTCCGGCAATGATCGAAGGATCTTCCTTACAATCTTTGAGTCCTCCGTTTTCTCCCCCAAGTTGAACTTGCTGACAACCACTTCATTTAACTTCCCATAGAAAGAGTCAAAAGATTCATCCTCACTCATTTTGAGCTCCTCAAACCAAGTGGTCAGCATTTGTAACTTAGTGTCTTTCACTTTCTTCGTGCCTTCATAGGTAGTTTCCAAAATCTCCCATGCTTCTTTGGCCACGGTAATATGAGAAATCCTGTGAAATTCATCTGGAGACACACCACAGAAAATAGCATTGAGTGCTTTACTGTTAGCATTAGATGCAGCAAGTGCTGCCTTATCCCATGTGGATTTGGCTGCCTCTGGTTTGGTCCAACCAATCTTAACAGCATCCCAAACGGATTCATCAATAGAACACAGAAAAGCTCTCATGCGAACCTTCCAAAAAGCATAATTACTACCATCAAAATATGGAGGTGCATTTAGGGATTGAGACCTATCCATCTCAAAAGGGAGTCAAGGATCACACAATGGTAATGAAACCAATAGCAGTGTACCCGCTCTGATACCAATTGAAAGTTTAAAAACGTGTACAAAACACCTTTGAACGTTTAGACCCCCAAATTACAACTTAACCAATTCAAGCAATATGTCAAACAACTAGTGTGCGGAAACTTAACATATGTTATAATATGAAATTGGTTAAAAACTATCTAAACCATAACAAAATAAAACCACAGCAGATAATAAAAAGGCAAAGATAGAGAGGAAGGAAGATGCAAACACAAAGACAACACGCGATGTGTTATCGAAGAGGAAACCGAAGCCCTCGGCGTAAAACCTCTCCGCCGCCCTCCAAGCGGTAATCAATCCACTAGAAAATACAGTTGGGATACAAGGACAGCAATAGACCCTCCAAGCCTAATCTACCCAGTGCACCTAAGCCCTCCAAGCTTCTTGCTCCAACGAGGTTGCGCCGAACCTTTTTCTTTTCTAGCTTCCCGGATTCCGCTACTAGACCATAGCATCAACCAATGAAAATTGGTTCCTTCCTAACTGCTTCCCAGAAACTCAAACAGCTGTCTCACAGTGATGATGATGGTGAGAACTAGGTTTGGTATAATGCCTCTCAAGGATTTGACAATGGAGAGGAAGAGAGTTGAGGAATTTGAAGAGTCTCTAAGGTATAGATTGTGTGTGAATCAATCTTGTTTTTCTTTAGGGTTTCTCTTTCAAAATTCTCTCTCGAAGCTCTCTTTCAATCGTGGGTAATAGGGGTATTTATACTGGAGTGGGAGAGGAATGTGAAACGTCAGGTTTTACAAAACAGGAGTGGCTCGCGGCTTGACTAAGTTGCGAGATCCAGTCGTGAGATAACCGTATGGCCAGTTGTCCTTTTTTGTCCTGTAGTGCTCTAGCTAGCATGACTGTTCATCTTCCAGCATGCTTGGCACGTGTGCTGCTTATGGCGGCTTGCAGCCGCGAGTCACCCGCGAGTCCCAGCCACGAGTCTCTGTTTTCTTGCACACTCTTGAGCAAACTTCACTCTATCTCACTCACTACCCTTACATCAAACCCACCTAAATACAGGGTTACTAAATGCTGAATTACAAGCAAATTTGGCATGGAATAAAGCCAATTAGATGGTTGAATAAATTCAACCTTACAGAATAAATAAATGTGTCTTTGCATCATCTACAAAATAAATTTTTCAATACCATTTATCACAGTCCAAGAAAAATGTTAGTCACATCTCAAATTATAATTAAGGATTTTCGTGAATCATTTGTATAACCAAATTCTACCTAATAAACACTTAGAACACATTTGGAGAACTAATTCACTAAAAATATAAAATCCATATCAGTTGGGTCTCACAATAAAGTAGGTTCATCAATTTTACTAAGATCTAGTATTGTGTTTGACAGCCACCTTAACAGCTAATCAATAAATAAAGTAATTAGCAAAAGAACAAAAAAGTTATGATTTTATATGAATGGAAAAAAGACAATGTCTTATACTTTCAATGACCATAATATAATCCAAGCTTTTAGGGTGCTATGATTTCACTTTAAGCAGTAATGCTTTCAATCTGCAATTCTCAGCTTCTTCCCTGAGCAATCCACAACTACAATACTACTTCGGAAGTGGGCATGGCTAAACTCCCAATTGTAGTGGCTTTCAATCACAAATCAATAAAGTAAGAACACCCAAAGTATTTGTCCATTCAAACAAAGTCTGAAAGAAGATCATCTTCAACTCATGATATTATGAAATCCCCTCAAATCCTATCTCCCTCAAAACATCCAAACAGGGGAAGGGTAACTCTCCACCCGATTCCTCATCTTTCCTCTCCTCTCCTATCCTTGTAAACACACTCGAGTCAGGGATTGGACTTAGTTGAGTTAGCTCCCTCATTGGGTTTTATTTTTATTTTTATTTTTTTTATTTGTGGGATCGGTAGATGTAAAACTTTATTGGAAATGAAAAAGAGGCAC
Source organism: Quercus alba (assembly GCA_036321655.1). Taxonomy (NCBI): domain Eukaryota; kingdom Viridiplantae; phylum Streptophyta; class Magnoliopsida; order Fagales; family Fagaceae; genus Quercus; species Quercus alba. The sequence goes on along the minus strand of CM070302.1, from coordinate 13,883,840 downwards.
AAAAAAAAAAAAAAAAAAGCTAGGTAAACAAATTGTACAAAGGGAAATAAAGCACAATACAAAACTACATAAATATTGAAAATCAAACTAAGAAGATATAGGAATACCACCTAAGCCAAAAGTACAGTTTCACCACAACTAATTGGGTACCAATCCAACTATAGCTTATTTCATAAATTAAAACCTTTCTTTAGCATAAAAAGTAAGACACAGAAAAGAAAAACAGTAAGAAGGAAATTATACAATGTTTTGCCAAAGCACACTCTGTATTCTGTATTCAATATAGATAAGACTTAAAGAGCGGACTGCCTATGATAGCAGCTATCAATCAATTTGCCAAAGAACAGCACAGAGATATAGATAATCTTTAAAGAGTCCATATCCGATCAATTTTCCTGGGCTTTTCTATCTCTCTCTGTTTCTCAATTATTCAATTATATCTCTGTCAAAGTCCTAAACTCTCAGAACAATAATAAAGATTCAAAACCAAGCAGCAAACCAATCCATATAACAAAATGTAAAAAGAGAAACAAAAATCATCAAGCAAAAGAATGGAGCAAAAAAGAACTGAGATTTAGAGATACCTCAACTGAAGTAGGCACTGTTAGTATTCATACACCCTGTGGAAAGGAAGACAGGAAGGAAGGAACTCAGAAAGGTGGCCGTTAATGCGAAACATTAGAGCAGGAAGGTGGGGAGCACAATTTCAGACTCTCTGTTTTCCTTCATGGTTTCAGTATCTCTGCTTTCCTCATGTTATATCATGCAAAACCCTTCAGGGTTCCACACTTCCACCTTCCCATATTTTTTTTTTTTTCCTTTAAGTTGAAAAGGCTTTGGGTTGGGCTTGATAATGGAAGTAAATAAATAAGAAGTGGGCTAGGATTTATTATACAAATTTATTATAGGGCTAGGATTTATTATGCAAGAGTTACTATAATTCTGAAATTTGCAAAAACCATTTTCAAATTGTAGGACAAAAAATTTTTTTTGGAATGACATGGCTACTGACGTGGCGCAACCTGAGCACAACAGTATTAAACGCTACGTTTTAGCTTTTAGTAATATATAGATTTCAATACAGGCTTTAACACAATCAAACTTGTGAGAGGCAGGCCATAAAGCCTTGTCTTCCTCTTTGAAATCTATCAAAGGAAGCTTGCTCTGGATATTTACAAGATGATCTGATCTGCCAGGCCTCCATGTCCAGATTTTGTTATGTAGGACTGATGCAAGTTTAGCTTCAAGGTGGCTAGTAGCATCATATACTACCCTACATCCATATTTCTGTAGTAACATACCATCAGGAAGCCGTGCATCATGCCAACACCTCATCTCTTTATCAATAGGGGCTACCCCTATTTTAAGCAAATTTCCTCATTTTGATTCCTATTTTCTAATTGTATTTTCACTTATCCATCTAAACATTCTCATTTCAACTATTCTCATTTTATGAATATTTTGCTTCTTAACAGCCTAACATTGGGTAAAAAAAAGCATAGTTGGTCATATAATTGTCTTACAAAATTTTCCCTATAACTTAATAGGTATTGTACGATCATACAATACTCCTTTAGTGCTTATCCACTTCATCCATTCTACTCTTATCTTATGATTCACACATCCTCTTCAATCTCTTTGTCTTTTTGAATTATTGTTCCAAAACATCGAAAGTTGTCGCTTTTTGATATCTCTTGATCATCAAGTCTTATCATCTCTTCATTTTTGCTTCTATTTTTACTTAATTTACATCCTATGTTACTCTATTTTAGTCCTTAATTAAAATCCTTCAAATTCTATTCACCAAAGTTTCTAACTTGGCATTAATTCCAGTTCTAGTTTCGTCTATACTAACACTATATCATCTACAAAAAGAATACACCAAGGCACTTCCTTTAGAATTGATTTAGTGAGCTCATCCATCACTAATGCAAAGATATATGGAATTAGTGCTAATTCTTGATGCAAACCTATAGGGATAAGTAACTCACTTGTAATCCCTTCGCTTGTTCTCACACCAGCTACAGCTCCATGGTACGTACCCTTAATCAACTAAATATACTTCAAAGGAACTTATTCCTTTTTCAAAACCAACCACATAACCTCTCTATGGGCACTATCATATGCTTTCTCTTTATTAATGAAAACCATATGAAGATCTCTACAATCCTTTCTATATTTTTCCATTAGTCGACGTAAGTGAGAAAACATGACACTAAATAACAAACAAATTCAACTCCCTACCCTATTGTCTGGTTGCTAAGTAACCTGGAAGCGTAAGATAAATTATCAAAAAGTTACGTATATGTTTATTTCATTGAATTATACAATTACTTGGAAAGTGAATGAAGTACTTGTAAGCCTATAATATTCATTTTTATCCAGTTTGATGATAGTGATGTATTTCTTCTTTTTCTTTTTCTTTTTTTCTTTTTTTGAGAAAGGATAGTGATGTATTTCAAATACGAGACTTTGAGAGAAATATAAATAAATAAATAAGAGGTGAACTAGTCAAAACAACCCACACATTGGCATTCATGTTTCTCTTCAATGGAGATGCTCTATTTATAATAAATAAATAAAATACTAGCCTTTGAGAGAAATAAAAATAAATATATATAAGGTAAACTCATCAACACAACCCACACATTGGCATGCATGTTTCTCTTCAATGGAGATGCTCTACAGCAAACTCTCCCTACGGCTAATACTTCTTTGCCTGTCAAATATTTTTACAATCTTTTAGGTCAAAATGGGCAAATACCCTTTTCATGCAAAAAATCCAGCATGTTGCCCCCTTTCCTAAACTAATTAGGGAAATATCCATCTTTTGTAACTTGATAATACGAGGGTTAAGTTTTTATGAAAAACTCGATATCCCTATGATTGAGTTAGTCTGATCGTTGTGCCACGCTGGCATAGCAGACGTGGCTTTTTCCTTGTAAGGTTGAATTTAATCAACCATCTAATTGGCTTTATTCCGTGCCAAATTTGCTTGTATTTCAGCATTTAGTAACCCTGTATTTAGGTGGGCTTGTTGTAAGGGTAGTGAGTGAGATAGAGTGAAGATTGCTCAAGAGTGTGCAAGAAAACAGAGACTCGTGGCTTGATCTCGCGGGTGACTCGCGGCTGCAAGCCACCAGATGCAGCACACGTGCCAAGCATGCCAGAAGGTGAACAGTCATGCTAGCTAGAGCACTACAGGACAAAACAGGACAACTGGTCATACGGTTATCTCGCGACTGGATCTCGTGACTCAGTCAAGTCGAGAGGCCAAGCCGCGAGCCAGCCCTGTTTTGAAAAACTTGACGTTTCACATTCTCCTCTCACCTCAGTATAAATACCCCTTATACCCACAAATGAGGGAGAGCTTCTAGAGAGAATTTTGAGAGAGAAACCCTAGAGTAAAACAAGATTGATTCATCTACAATCTTTACATAAGTGTCTCTTCAAATTCCTCAACTCTCTTCCTATCCATTGCCAAACCCTTGAGAGGCCTTTTTACCAAAACCTTGTTCTCACCATATCCATTACTATGAGACGGCTGTTTGGTGTTCTGGGAAGCAGTTAGGAAGGAACCAATCTTCATTGGTTGATACTATGGTCTAGTAGCGGAATCCGGGAAGCTAGAAAAGAAAAAGGTTCGGCGCAACCTCGTTGGAGTAAAAAGCTTGGAGGGCTTAGGTGCACTGGGTAGATTAGGCTTGGAGGGTCTATTGCTGTCTATGTATCCCAACTACATTTTCTAGTGGATTGTTTACCGCTTGAAGGGCGGCAGAGAGGTTTTATGCCGAGGACTTCAGTTTCCTCTTCGATAACACATCGCGTGTTGTCTTTGTGTTTGCATCTTCCTTCCCTTTTATCTTTGCCTTTTATTATCTGCTGTGGGTTGTGATTTTAATTTGGCTTAGATAGTTTTTCCAATTCTATATTATAGTTTTTGTTCATTTTTTGCACACTAGTTGTTTGACATAAAGCTTGAATTGGTTAATTTGTAAATTGGGGGTCTAAACGTTCAAGGGTGTTTTTACACTATTTGAACTTTCAATTGGTATCAGAGCGGGTACACGTTTATTGGTTTCATTACCATTGTGTGATCCTTGACTCCCTATTGAGATGGATCGGCCTCAATCCCTAAATGCACCTCCATATTTTGATGGTAGTAATTATGCTTTTTGGAAGGTTCGCATGAGAGCATTTCTGTGCTCCATTGATGAATCTGTTTGGGATGCTGTTGAGAGTGGTTGGACCAGACCTGAGGCAACCAAATCCACATGGGATAAGGCAGCACTCGCTGCATCTAATGCTAATAGTAAAGCCCTCAATGCTATTTTCTGTGGTGTGTCTCCAGATAAATTTCACAGGATTTCCCACATTACCGTTGCCAAAGAAGCATGGGAGATATTGGAAACCACCTACGAAGGCACGAAGAAAGTGAAAGACACCAAGTTGCAAATGCTGACCACTCGGTTTGAGGAGCTCAAAATGAGTGAGGATGAGTCCTTTGACTCTTTCTATGGGAAGCTAAATGAGGTGGTTGTTAGCAAGTTCAATTTGGGGGAGAAAATGGAGGATTCTAAAATAGTAAGGAAGATCCTCTGATTATTGCCGGAAAGTTTTCGTGCTAAAGTGACAGCGATTGAAGAGAGCAAGGACCTTAATGACATCAAAGTCCAGGAGCTGGTTGGTTCTCTTCAGACTTATGAGATGTCACTGCCCAATCAACGGAGAAGCAAATCTCTTGCTCTTAAGACCATTAATGAGAAGGTAGAAGTCCATGACTCATCGGAAGAAGATGTGGTTGATAAAGATGTTGCATACCTTGTAAAAAATTTTCAAAAATTCTTGAAATTCAAGAATAATGGAAAATTTGGTGATAAAGGAAAATTCCAAAGTTCAAGAAGGGAGAAAAGGGAATTCAAAAGGAAAGATGGAAAAGAATCCCAATCTACACAAGGTGTACTTGTTTCGAATGTAACAGGTATGGACACTTTAAGAAAGAATGTCCGAATTATTTGAAATCGAAAGGCAAGGTGTATGCCACGACATTAAGTGACTCGGATTCATCCAACTCAGAATCTGAAGAAAGCTGTGATGGAGAGGGGAACTATTCAGCTTTTATGACTATTGCCCATGTTGAGTCTTCCGACGAGTTGAATCTGTTTGTACGAGACCTTGGAGAACATAGTGATGAAGAATCATTGGGAGTTGTTGAAGAATCAGATGTTGAAGAAGATGAAAGCATAACCAATCTTCAAGAGAATTATAACTCACTCCTGGAAAAATCGGGTGAGTACACAAGGGTGGCCAAGGCAGCTGTGAGAAAGATGAAGAAGGCAGAGGAGGACTATAAAAGTCTCCTAATTCGCTATAAGGAGGCCAAATGTGAGATAGAAACTTTGAATGGTGAGCTGTCAGAAGCTTACTCAAAAGTGAGATTTCTTGAGCAAGAGGTTATGCAAGCTAATGCCAAGATAGAGAGGGTCTCCACCAAGAAACTAGATGATGTTATTTCATCTCAAAAGAATTTTTCAAACAAATCCGGATTGGGATATACCGGAAGAAGTAGCTCATCTGGAACTGTCACTAAAGAAGTGAAGTTTGTAAAGGCTAAAGATCCAGTTGAAGTTGACCCTACTGCTGAGAAGCCCAAGATAAAGGAGAAGAAGAATGTGGAGAACCAACGGTTGTTGAATCCTTGTAATCAGTATGTGGGCAGGTCTGAATCCCGAACCAAGTCTCGTCCACGACCACAAAGAGGTCTTAGATCAAATTATGTGTGTCATCATTGTGGAATTCAAGGGCATAGTCGACCAAATTGTCAAAAACTGAGAGCAATGAATAGTGCAACTTCTCAAAGGTCACGAGGACCTAGAAATGATAGAAGAAATTGGGCTGGTGAACCATCAAGAGATCAAAACGGTGATCTCGGAATGGTGAACGTGATGAAGATGATTGGTGCATTCACCAACTGTTTGGAAAGCTTCACACAAAGGTTTGAAAGCCCTAACTCCCGTACCCAATCCTATAAGGAAATCACCCCAAACGCAAGTGACGTGTGGATGAAGAAGGGTATTCATGCATAAGCATTACAACATGTCCATGCATTAATACTTCTTATGCTTTGTGACGATGTTTGATTGTTTGCTTGTTGTTTGAGTTGATGGTTGTTTGTTTGTCTTTTTGTGCATACGTTTGGTCATTTTTTTCTTCTTATGTGTCAAAAATCTAAAAATCACATAAAAATTAGAAAATCAAAAAGTTTGATTGACATTGTTGAGTTTTGTCTCAAAACTTGTTTTGCCTTGTACCTTTGTGCTAATGGCTTTGTGCATTTTCGAGCATAGCTTGTTCCTTTGCACCCTTATCACTGTGAGAGAAATCTTGAAATCTATGTGATTGTTGTAAATAGATCTTCAAACTTGTCATGAATGATGAGTGAATGGTTATGATGATCTTGAGACATGCATAGACTTGTGTTTATATATCTTCCCATTCTTTATTTTTGTTTTTGCTAAAAAGAGCTCACCAAATGTAAATCTCCAAATGAAAAGAGATATTAAGCTGCAAAAGTCTGTCGCACATACTAGTATTCGACTAGGAAAAAGGGAAAGCGACCAAAAATTAAAGTGAATGTTTATTCAAAAGGCCAAAGGCTTGTTCATTAAAGTGAATTATCAAATATCACTCTCACAATGAGAGGTGATTGTCTTAAAAGGATCAAAAAGATCAATTGTTATGATTGAAAGTGGAGTCAAATGTAAAGCTCCAAGTTATTTTATCAAGTTTTGTGGGAGGTCATATATACATATTTCTATAATTGAGATGGGTCACATAATCTAGTGCTAATTGTGTATGCCTTGGTTGAATTGATCATTGAAACTTCACTTTAGACTATGGACTATCTCATTGTTGATATCCACACACAACACACAAGTTTATGTTCATTAAATGCCATATTCATTTGTGTGATTGTACTTGTTGAAATGTGTTTTCACATACTCAATCTTTGTTGATTCAAGCACAAAAAGATTTTTGAGTATTTTAGGTGTTTTTGGAAAGTATTTTGTTCTTAAAAACTGAAAATTTCAAAAATCATTTTTGCCATGTTTTGGCGACTCAATTGCGGGTAAGTCAAGTCGCGGGCCTCAGTCGCGTGTTCGCGGGTCTATTTTGGTGACTTATTCGCGAGTGAAAGTTCCAGTCGCGAGGGTTACTCAGAGATTTTCGCGGCTAAGCTCGCGACTCCCTCGCGGGTAGACCTTTCAGTCGCGAAAAAAACTTAGAAAATTTTTTCAAAATTTTGTCTTTGAGTGTTTTGGCGGCTCGACCTGGCGACTTGTTGGCGACTTGTTGGCGACTCACTTCAGTCGCGAAAAATGCGTGTTTGGCAAAAATAGGGGCAGTTTTTAAAACTTTTTCAGTTTTTCCCTCGAACTTTTTGTGACTGTTCATTGTCTCTCTCAACTGCTCTTACCGGTACGCACCATGCCTCCGTTTTCGAACACCATTGTTGCTTCATTTCTTGTCAAAATCATCAAGAAAAGGTATATATATATATATATATATATATATATTTTTTTTTTTTCTCTTCCTCACTTCATATTTATGTTTTGAGTTTCATTTTCTTGCTTTGGTTTGAGCTGCTATTGTTTTTAGAGTCTTAATGTGTTCGATTTTTTTTTTCCTTAGAATGATGGGTTTGGTTGTGTTTATTACTGATTTAATCTGGTGTCATTTTGTTGGTTTCATTTTGCTTTGGCTTTTGTTGGGTCTTCATACTCTTTTGGGAAATGGGTTTGGAAATTTTTTTTCCTGGGTTTTTACACCATTTGTGTGTTCGTAAGGCTTAGATCTGTCATTTGCTCTATTATGGTTGTATGTGGTTTTTCATTGTGCATATCATACTCACAGCAGATTGTCTTATTGACAGTTGATGTAAGGTTGAATTTAATCAACTATCTAATTGGCTTTATTCCGTGCCAAATTTGCTTGTATTTCAGCATTTAGTAACCCTGTATTTAGGTGGGCTTATTGTAAGGGTAGTAAGTGAGATAGAGTGAAGATTGCTCAAGAGTGTGCAAGAAAACAGAGACTCGTGGCTTGATCTCGCGGGTGACTCGCGGCTGCACGCCGCCAGATGCAGCACACGTGCCAAGCATGCCAGAAGGTGAACAAGCATGCTAGCTGGAGTACTACAGGACAAAACAGGACAACTGGCCACACAGTTATCTCGCGACTGGATCTCGTGACTCAGTCAAGTCGCAAGGCCAAGTCGCGAGCCAGCCCTGTTTTGAAAAACCTGACGTTTCACATTCTCCTCTCACCTCAGTATAAATACCCCTTATACCCACAAATGAGAGAGAGCTTCTAGAGAGAATTTTGAGAGAGAAACCCTAGAGTAAAATAAGATTGATTTATCTACAATTTTTACATAAGTGTCTCTTCAAATTCCTCAACTCTCTTCCTCTCCATTGCCAAACCCTTGAGAGGCCTTTTTACCAAAACCTTGTTCTCACCATATCCATTACTATGAGAGGGTTGTTTGGTGTTCTGGGAAGCAGTTAGGAAGGAACCAATCTTCATTGATTGATACTATGGTCTAGTAGCGGAATCCGGGAAGTTAGAAAAGAAAAAGGTTCGGCGCAACCTCGTTGGAGCAAGAAGCTTGGAGGGCTTAGGTGCACTGGGTAGATTAGGCTTGGAGGGTCTATTGCTGTCCATGTATCCCAACTACATTTTTTAGTGGATTGTTTACCGCTTGGAGGGCGGCGGAGAGGTTTTACGCCGAGGGCTTCAGTTTCCTCTTTGATAACACATCGCATGTTGTCTTTGTGTTTGCATCTTCTTTCCCTTTTATCTTTGCCTTTTATTATCTGCTGTGGGTTGTGATTTTAATTTGGCTTAGATAGTTTTTCCAATTCTATATTATAGCTTTTGTTCATTTTCTGCACACTAGTTGTTTGACATAAAGCTTGAATTGGTTAATTTGTAAATTGGGGGTCTAAACGTTCAAGGGTGTTTTTACACTATTTGAACTTTCATTCCCAATTAAAAAATGCTAGTGTAGTTATTCATAACTTGATAAGTATAAAATTGAGTTTTCTGCAACGATTTATATCCCTAACGTCTCACAACGCCTATTCACTCTCTCTCTCCCTGTACACTCTCCCTCGCTCTCTGCCATCACTCTCCCTCTACACTCTCCCTCACTTGCTTTGCGATTAGGCTTCCCCACTCTCCCCTACTCTCCATCAATCTCACTCTCCCTACCCAGTCTCCATCATCCTCACTCTCCATCAGTCGTCGTTGCTTCTTGTCGTCGTTGCTTTCCTGCCGCCGCTGATTATAGGTACGTTTCTCTCCTTTGATATATTTTTTGTTTTTGGTTAATATTAGGTTGTGTTTTATTTGGGTTTTTTATTTTTTTATTTTTTTGAAACTTACTAAAAAGTAGTAAATTTACTAATCAAGATGAGAATTTTGTTGTCTTTATATGCTGCAATGATGATGATCTAAAGTATTTCTTGCTATATGGTTATGTCTGTGTTATTTTCTCATTAATGAGAATTTTGTTGTCTTTTACATGCTGCAATGATTATTTTCTCATTAATGAGTTTAAATGTGCTTGGGGTTTTGATGGGGGGTTTTGGCAAATTGATTGGTGGTGTTTCAGTGATGTCTTTGGGTTTGTGTAAAATGTGCTTTATCCGATTGTAGGCATGATTTTTTTATAGATGTTGTAAATTGTGTCAAACTAATTACATTTGAGTCTAAATAGTTGTTGTAAATGGTGTAAAATGTGTCTCATGCCTCTAACAGCAATTGTTAGCTCTGGTAAGGTTGAATTTAATCAACCATCTTGTTGGCTTTATTCCGTGTGAAATTTGCTTGTAATTTAGTAACCCTGTTTTTAGGAGAGATTCATGTAAGGGTAGTGTGTGAGAGAGTGCAAAGAAATGCTCAAGACTGTGCAGTGAAGTGAGGACTCGCGATTGGATCTCGTGGGTGGCTTGTGGCTTGCAAGCCGCCAGATGATGCACACAAGTGAAGCATGTAGAGAAGTTGAACCGTCATGCCAGCTGTAGCACTACAGAAAAAAAAAAAAAAAAAAAAAAAAAAAAAAAAAGTCCAGACTGGCCATTTAGTTAGCTTGCGGCTTTGACTCGCGACTCAGTCAAGTCGCGAGGCCAAGTCGCCAGTCCACTCTGTTATGGAAAAACTGATCTTCGCATTTTTTTCTCACCAGTCCACTCTGTTATGGAAAAACTGATCTTCGCATTTTTTTCTCACACCAGTATAAATACCCCTTATACCCACAAAATATTGAAAGCTTCTAGAGATAATTTTGAGTGAGAAACCCTAGAGAAAAACAAGATTGACTCATCCACAATCTTTACATAGTGACTCTTCAAAGTCCTCAACTCTCACCCTCTCCATTGTTACATCCTTGAGAGGTACATTACCCAAAACCTTTTCTCACCATACCCATATCTGTGAGAAGGCTATTTGGTGCTTGGGAAGCAGTTAGGAAGGGACCAATTGATATTGGTTGATGCTATGGGTTGTGGAATTCGGTAAGCTAAAGAAGAAAAAGGTTCGGCGTAACCTCGTTGGAGCAAGAAGCTTAGAGGGCTTAAGTACACTGGGTAAATTAGGCTTGGAGGGTCTTCTGCTGTTCATGTATCCCAACTTCATTCTTTAGTGGATTATTTACCACTTGGAGGGCGGCGGAGAGGTTTTACTCTAAGGGCTTCGATTTCCTCTTCGATAACATATCGTTGTGTTGTCCTTGTGTTTGCATCTCTCTTCCCTTAATCTTTGCCATTTAATTTTTGCTGTGGATGTGATTTTATTTGGTTTAGATTGTTTATCAATTCTGTTATAAGCTTATGTTCATTTTCCGCACATATATTGGTTAATAATAAGCTTGAATTGGTAATTTGTAAATTGAGGGTCTAAACATTCAAGGTGTTTTATACACTATTTGAACATTTAGCTCTGAAGCAGAACCCATCTCGTAAATATGCTTTATTGTGTTGGAAATATCTTGCACTGATTTTGGACGTAGGACTGCTGATGGGAGGAAGTGATACATGTTGCCAAAGTCCTTGGCTGCATGGTGATTGCTCTCAAAACTAAAGTATCCATCTAGACTAAGTGTTTCCAATGATGAAACAATATTGGTGGAATTTAAACTTGGTGGACGTTGAACCTATTTGAGGTATATAATGTTGTGCTTGAGGAAGATCAAAGGTGGCGACCCCATTTTTGTATTTTGAGAGGGAGAGTAAGGGCAGAGAGAAAGAGCTTCTCTTTTGCTGTCTTTTGTTAGGCAAAGCAAAAGGAGGGGTGTGAAAGAGCTTAAGGAAGAGGAGAGAATTCAAAGGGGAGGATTTGGGCGGCATAGTCAAACGTGTATAGTGTGTAGTGTTTGTGTGTGTGTGTAAGCGTGGGGGTGTGTGTGGGATTTTCTTTTTAGCTCACCCTTTTGTGTTCCAAAGTTGATCAAATAAAAGTCACAAGAAAGTGAAAGATTTACATATCTTGGGGGACTTTCTCCTTAGTTACAATAACCACATTTTTATGGAGCTATGTTATTGCTATTTCAAGCTATTGTAGGACCAAAGGACTGTCTTCTTTGTCATGAAGATGACTGTATATATTGTATGAATGCACTCTTGTCAGAGTTTCTACAACAGGTTCCATTTTTTTATCATAGAGTGAACATTGGGTTGGCCTCTACTAAGTTTCTTTACTGTTAGAGCTGAGTGGGAGGGGAGTCAAATAATCGAGCCCCCACAAGAATGGGGTTCTTGGGAAGGGTATGTATTGTGGTTTAGGTTTCTCTCTTGGAGCTACACTTCAATAATTTCAAGTGAACACTCAAAGCTTATTATGTTATAATTAAGCATATTGAAATAAGAAGAAAGGACTTACTATTTGAAGGCAGTTTCCTAGTTGATGAAGTAGATTAATCATGATTGCAACCCTTTAATAATGTCAAATTCTTTGGTCACTTGGCAAAATAAAAAGTCAAACTTCCTAACAACAATACCGTAATGGATGAGCATTTTATCAACCTAGATTAGTTTGGAAATACCAAGAAAACAAAGTCAGTTTCTCACCATTACCACTTCCTTTTTCCTTTTTCCTTTTTCCTTTTTCCTTTTTCCTTGTCTTTCTTCCTAATATCTAAAAACACGACTTGGCTCTATTTAACCTTTTTTTTTTTTGGATAGATTGTTGGGAAATTTAGACACCGGTTGATAGAATTAACAAGTTTTAAACCCAAGTTGTTAATTAGATTTATTATAAATAAAACTTATTAAAACAAACAAACATCAATATCATGTCAAAATCATGCAGCGGAAAAATAAATAAGCTAAGATATGATGACCCAAGAAAACCAATGAAACAAACTAGTTTCAAAGTAAAAAACCCGGGGGGAAACCTTCCCGAAAAGCAATTCACTATAGTAAAGAGAAGTTTCAGATCTAGTACAAATCCTTGTCCATAGACTCTACAATCCCTGTAGATGAACTCACAGCAGAAACCTTCTACCGCTTCAGAACCTCTAAATTCTTCAATATATGAATGCCAACATTTTTGCACGGATCCCAGTACATGACTAACCAATGATGCACGGTGAAAGCTCGAAAATGTGTTAAAAAACACAAGAGTTGTTAAGATCCTCAAATTAAAGTTACGGCTAGATTGCTTTTACTTTAACTTATCTAAGTGCGGAAACAAGAGTAAATGAAGCGCAATAAACCGATACTACTCTAGTGCATAAATGTTGACACCCAATTTTGCAACTTACATTTAACCTCAAATGGAGGGTAAAAGGGTAATTTCACCTTGAAAATATGCATTTTGATTCTGGTCATTAGATCCTTAATCTCATTTTACCAAAATGATCTTAATGTTGTAACGATCAAATCGACTGGTTATAAGCCCGAATCGAACCACCAGATTGAAAGTTATTCTCAAATCAAGTGTTAATGGCTGAGATGCATCATCACAAATTGAGTCCAACTATATGTGATTATGAATAATTGATTTCAATTGGTTATAAGTGCAATCAATTTGAGATCAATAATGTGTCACAATTTGATTGGTTAGGACTACATTATATGGTACAGTTGCACACACCTAATTAACTAGATAGTTAAACATTAATTATTCAATGAGTAATTTGTGCAATTATCTTTTAATTAGAGTAAATTTGGAACCAATTAAGTCTGAAATGGGAGTGATTGGAGCCATTTAATGTTAACTGTGAGCTAATTTGGGACCTATTAATGTTAATTGTGCTGAAATAATTTTCTAACAAATGACCTCTGCTCACCATTTCATCGATATCTCTCAGAATATTTTGAATCTGTGAATGAGGTTAATTTTCCCAGAAACTAGACATTCGAGGCTTCAATTTCGATTATAATTGAGTCAGATATGATTTTTCAAAATTGGCTCTACAGGCTGTTACAACAGCTACGGGAAAACCGAATTTTGGCTTACTCCTCACTCTCACCAATCTTTCCATTTAATACACCAGATTTCCCCTAAGGCTAAAATGAGGTTTAGGTTCATGATTCTTTATCAATCCTCATTAAATGACCTTCCATTCATATTTCCTCCACCACTACTATATAAATCCTCTATCTCCTTCATTCCAAAGCACACAAAAAACCCCCTCTCTTGAGTTCTAGTGAAGTTGAGTAGTCTTGTCATATCTTGGTCTTCTTGAAACTCAACGTATTGAGTGAGACTCACTTTTCCTCTCCTTAATCTTCTTTTCCTCCACCTTTAGGACCTCTACCAAGAGTCTCTTCCTCCACCATATGGATCTTACATGAAGGTATAATTCCTTTCCCTAACTTGTTTTTTGTGTTGCCATGATGAGAATTTAGGATTAAAGCATGATAGTAACTATTTAAATTCTCTTGAATATGTTTGAATGTTTTAAAATGTTCTTATGTGTTCTTCATATGTTCTTGGCTGTTCATCACATGTTCATGCATAACACTAGTTTCGATCTTAAATCCACATAAAAAAACATGAAAAAGATGTTTGTTTAATAATTCTTTTAAATTCTTGAATCTAGGGTATCATCATTCACACACACATTCACTAAAGTTTATTTTTCAATCCAAATGTCATGCTTAATAAATTGAATTAGGATTTATCACATGCACACACATTAAATTCAACATGCAAATTGATTGATAATATATTGGATGATGTGATATGAATGTTGGCCACCATAGTCTAGAAAATCGGTTTCACCGAGCAATGTGGGTGCCTAACACATTTCCACCTTGTTACATAGCCTCCGAGCTTAGATCAAGGGTTAGTAGATTAAATGCTTATCCATGTAATTTTCAATTTTTAGATTGTAACTAGGAAACAAAGCCATGTACTTTATCTTAGATTGTATCTAGGATCAAAACCATGTAATTTTCCTATGATCAATGTAAATTCAATTACAAATTAATAAAACGAGAAATTTTTCAATTTTGGTTTTCTTATTTATTCCAATAATTAAATAAGTAGCGACTTCATTGTAAAACCCTTAATCTAAAGGGGAAAATATAACTAGTCGAACCTCCATTTTGAGAGGCAATAACATGACTTCACCCATTCACATGGGTTTGGCCCAACATCCTATAAAAAGGGGGCTGGGGAAACTGTCTCTCCCAGTGGCGACTCTATTGGGGATATTGAAGGCTAAGTTTCAATTAGATTATGGTGGCCAACCATGTCATTGTTTTTTTATTGCTTTTTTGTATATAATATGTCGAATATGTCATTATTTTGCATATCATGCATCATTTACTTGAATGAAATTTATTTTATTTGTGTGCTAGCCTGAAAGCCTGGTCATACTAGCCGTGGATTGTGGTCTTCCTGAGACTTACATACCTAGCGGTGAACCTACCACCCACCGCGACAAGGATTATCATGGTTATGCCATGGTGGTTCATAAGGACAAACTATACTGTTCGGACCAATGCGGCGCTCCTGGCATCACAAGTTGGGAGGTATGACGTCCTAACTTGTGGAGACCTTTAACCTACCTTCTACCCATGTTGTAATGACCCATAGAACCTACCTTTAGGTCGGTCCATGTGAATTGCATTGCATTATGCATGTGTTTGGCCGTTGTTTGAACCATAATGAGCCCAAGTCCAACGCTTGAGCCCATCATAATTGTTTGAACCTTGTATACTATGAATGAACTTAAGCCCAAAGGCCTGTGATTGAACTATACTATGTATGGAAACCAAAAATTGTTTCTTGAATCATTCTAAGCCCTCCACTTGAGCCCATCAAAGGTGTATATGCATGATCAACATCAAAGGCCAAAAGCTCACAAGATGCATGCCTTCTAAGTGCAAGCCCAAGCCATTTCATCATAATCAAGGTTCAAGCCCACCAAGCCTCAAGCATCCTAAATGGATCAAGAAGAATCAAGTGGCCCAACTTTGCCTTAGTCCACATTTGGTTTGCAACATCATGGTTAAGCCTAAATTTTGTTTGTTTATTCCATGTTTCTATATTTTTTTTGAATTCAAAATTTTCATTTAGCATTTAATGAGCTTTGTTTGTGTGTGTGTGTGTGTATATATATATATAACAAAAAACAAACAAAAAAATTCCAAAAAAAAAAAAATTCAAGATTTCCAAATCTTTCCCAAAAAAAAAAAAAAAAAAAAGAGAGAGAGAAAAATTTTCAAATGAAAAAAAGTATTTGGACTAGGGGCATTGAGCCCTTAAGTCATTTTTTGAAAAAAAAAAAAAAAATTTTCTTTGAACTAGGGGCATTGGTCTTCCTAGTGACTTTTTCAAAAAGGCCCATTTTTTTTTCAAAGATTTCAAGATTCTTTAAAGTCTTCTTTTCAAAATGGTATATGAGGATCCCTTGGACAAAACTTTTTCTAAATTGTGATGTTTAAAGGCTTGAACAATCAACTTGTACTGAGAAAGTATTAATTTCATTTGATCCGTGTAAACATTTTTGCTAAATTACTTTGAATAAAAGAAGAAATTGTCTTAAAAGGCAATCAAAAAGAATCCATCCATCAGAAAATCCCAAGAATCCATGCGCTTGATCCAATTTTCAAAAGTCTTTTGTTTCACATCATTAGAGCATTCATACTTTTTCTTTTAAGATAAATTTATTAAAAGAGCTTAAGTCATTGTGCCTACAAGCAAGCATTACTAGGGATAGGAGACCATCTTTGGTTAAACAAGATTATTCCCTAATACCTAGAGTGATCATTATCCATTACTTGCCCATTTGAGCCTTCAAACACTTAGCCTCTTTTTCGCATGAACCCACTAAAATCTAAACCTAAGGTGGGAAAATTCAAAGTATGCATGCTTAAATCTCATGTTGAGGAGGAGTCGACCTTGTAGTTTTGAAGCTAATTGATAAAGCTCTCCTAGAAGACATGAAAGACAAGTACAAATTTCATTAAGCTAAAGATAAGAAATCATCAAAGAAAAATGAGCTTTCACTCAATCAAGAAAAGAGAAATGAAATTCCATCAATATGAGAGAAAACAAAATATGCATCGAGTTTGAAGAACCTAAAATTCATCATTCCAAGAGGAATACAAGGTTCATCCAAAATGGAGTTCATTGAAAAAGGAAAAGATTATCAAGCATAGAAATGTGCAAGCACATCGAGGCAAGAAAGAAATCTAGAGAGTGCATCAAAATGACCAAAAATCATTAATCTGGGAAAAAAAGGAGGGCAAAATGTCCCCAAAAGTTCATTCAATCAAGAGATTAAAGACCCAAAAAAGAAAAGAAGCCCGCTAGGCTGAAAACCCAAAAGGGCGGTCTAGGCAAAAGTTAAGGCCAAAGAAAAGAAGAAGAAAAGAAAAAATTGGAAAACTCTACCAAGTTGGAAACTTAAGGATGCAACCTAAAAAGAGAAGAATTTTACAAGATGAAAGTCTAGAGGTATGATTCAAGGTGAATGAGCATAAAAACAAATGTTGATGCAAGTGACCAATGAAGACTAGTGAGAAGATGACAAAGAAGAAATGGGAAAACTCCTCCAATACTTGATTTTTGAGTAATGCATACTTGGGGGAAACATCATAGGGAATTTTGAGCCTTTTATATCTTTCATTTCATAACCCAAACCCGGCCTACATTACAACCCATGAATAAGACCTCCTTGAAGTCTTGCTAATTGTAGGCGCATCTTAAACTCTAATAATATTTTCTCTTGAATTAAAAAGGAAAAATGCTTAAAATTGTCAAACCCCATAGGATGACATGTCCGAGAAAAAACATCTCAAATTCTCAAATCCTCAAAATGACTTAAAAGAACTTCCAAACTTGGAGCACTCTCCTTGTTTGCACCCAACAATGTGATTCATAAATATTATCACATTTCATTTCTTGATTGCCTTTGGAGACTTAATCTGACAATGCTCAAAAGGAAGAAGAAAATTTGATTACATGAGTTTAATGATCTTGATCCTTCCTAATCAAAGAGATTTGTTTGACTCTTAAAAACTTTGATTTGCCAAAATGGTTGTTCAAAGGATCACCTCTTGTTCAAAAAAAATAAAAATAAAAATCATTCTTTTTCAAAATCCAATTCTCTTGAACTACGTCTTGACCTAATCCTCTATAAGAGAGGTACATAGGTAGCCTTGCAGAGGCCCGATCCCATTCACCCAAGCAACCTTGGACAACAAAGTCAAAACAATGTGACAAAATTGTTTGGGTGCATGTTAGGTTAAGCCCATTTGTTTGCATTAAGCATGTTTAAACTTGGAGCATTGGCCTATTTATATTGTGTGCAAGTTTTCACGATAATTGGCTTCTAACAAGCTATAGAAAGAAAACCTTTTTGTAGGAACCAAGGATGGCAAACCATGATCTTCTTTCATGTTCCCCAATGGTAGCAATATCAAATTAACTCAGCTTCCATCCAAGCAAGGAATATGCCCCAAACTAGGGGCATTGGCTAAGTGCTTCCAATTTCTTGTAATGAATGACTCCATTGTTGATTGAAACTTGCTTTTTTGTAGGAATCAAAGTGAAGGATCCTTTATCTCATTCGACACAAGTTATCTTAGATATGCACCCGCATATAACCAGATAATAGCATGACCTATACCATGTAGGATCGACAGTAGCTCTCCTACTTTCAAGGGATCGACCTTAGTTCTCCTGAAACCCATAGGATCGACCTTAGCTCTCCTATACACTGTAGGATCGACATTAGCTGTCCTACCTCCAAGGGATCAACCTTAGTTCTCCCGAAACTCATAGGATTGACCTTAGTTCTCCTATACACCGTAGGATCGACAGTAGCTCTCCTACATTCAAGGGATTGACCTTAGTTCTTCCAAAACTCATAGGATCGACTTTAGTTCTCCTATACACTGTAGGATTAACAGTAGTTCTCCTACTTTTAAGGGATCAACCTTAGTTCTCCCAAAACCCATAGGATCAACCTTAGCTCTCCTATACACTGTAGGATCGATAACAGCTCTCCTACCTTCAAAGGATCGACCTTAGTTGTCCCGAAACTCATAGGATCAACCTTAGCTCTCTTATACATTGTAGGATCGACAGTAGCTTTCCTACCTCCAAGAGATCGACCTTAGTTCTCCCGAAACCCATAGGATCGACCTTAGCTCTCTTATACACTATAGGATCGACAACAGCTCTCCTACCTTCAAGGGATCGACCTTAGTTCTCCCAAAACCCATAGGATCAACCTTAGCTCTCCTATACACTGTAGGATCGACAACAACTCTCCTACCTTTAAGGGATTGACCTTAGTTCTCCCGAAACTTATAGGATTGACATTAGTTCTCCTATACACTGTAGGATCGACAATAGCTCTTCTACATTCAAAGGATCGACCTTAGTTCTCCCGAAACTCATAGGATTGACCTTAGTTCTCCTATACATTGTAGGATCGACAGTAGCTCTCCTATATTTAAGGGATCGACCTTAGTTCTCCCGAAACCTATAAGATCGGCCTTAGTTCTCCTATACACTATAGGATTGACAACAGCTCTCCTACATTTAAGGGATCAACCTTAGTTCTCTTAAAACTCATAGGATCGACCTTAGTTCTCCTATACACTATAGGATTGACAGTAGTTCTCCTACTTTCAAAGGATCGACTTTAGTTCTCCCTAAACCTATAGGATCGACCTTAGCTCTCCTATACACTATAGGATCAATAGTTGCTCTACCACATTTAAGGGATCGACCTTAGTTCTCCTATACACTGTAGGATTGACAGTAGTTCTCCTACTTTCAAGGGATCGACCTTAGTTCTCTCAAAACCCATAGGATCGACCTTAGCTCTCCTATACACTGTAGGATCGACAAGATCGACCTTAGCTCTCCTATACATTATAGTATCGATAGTAGCTCTCCTACTTTCAAAGGATCGACCTTAGTTCTCCCAAAACCCATAGGATCGACCTTAGCTCTCCTATACATTGTAGGATAGACAGTAGCTCTCCTACCTTTAAGGGATCGACCATAGTTCTCTTGAAACCCATAAGATCGAATTTAGTTCTCCTACCTTCCACAAATCCATTGAACCTCTGGGAAGCACGTCCAAATTTAAATCCATCAAACCTCTAGGAAGCATGTTCAAACTTCAATCCATTAGATCTCTTGGAAGCACGTCCTAAATTCCAATCCACGAACCTTTGGGAGGCATGTCCAAAATTCAAATCCTTGGACTTCTGGGAAGCATGTCCAAAATTCAAGATCACAACTGAAATCCTCATTTTGTCTTGACCACTGGTAAGTATGTCTTGTACTCATCTCCCCCCCCCCCCCCAAAATAAAAGAAAAGAAAAAGAAAAGAAAAGAAGGCTACATGTATGAACTACGTTTGGACCTGATCCCCCCACCAAGAGGTACGTAGGCAATCTCCCCTGAGATTCAGTCCACATTTTGATCCACTACATAACCGTCTGCATTTTTATCTACATGCATCAAACATTCACCACGATTAAATACTGATTGCAAAGTTAGGTGTCTCTTGCATACAATGACATTCGCTTTTCAAGCTTAGCCAATGAAGGGCATTCTGTTGACACCCTATTTTGCAACCCACATTTAACCTCACATGGAGGGTAAAAGGATAATTTCACTTTGAAAATATGTATCTTGATTCTGGTCATTAGATACTTAATCTCATTTCACCAAAATGATCTTGATGTTGTAACGATCAAATCAATTGGTCATAAGCCCGAATCGGACCACCAGATTGAAAGTTATCATCAAATCAAGTTTTAATGGCTGAGATGCACCATCACAAATTTAGTCCGACTATATGTGATTATGAATAATTGAATTCAATTGGTTATAAGTGTAATCAATTTAAGATCAATGATGTGTCATAATTTGATTGGTTAGGACTACATTATATGGTACGGTTGCACACACCTAATTAACTAGAAAGTTAAACATTAATTATTCAATGAGTAATTTGTGCAATTATCTTTTAATTAGAGTAGAAACCAATTAAGTTTGAAATGAGAGTGATTGGAGTTATTTAATGTTAATTGGGAGCTAATTTGAGACCTATTAATGTTAATTGTGCTGAAATAATTTTCTAACAAATGACCTCTACTCACCATTTCATCGATATTTCTCAGAATATTTTGAATCTGTGAATCAGGTTAATTTTCCCAGAAACTAGACATCTGGGGCTTCAATTTGAGTATAAGAACAAGACAATTCCTATCAGAATTAAGTTAGATACGATTTTTCAAAGTTGGCATTACAGGCTGTTACAGCAACTACGGAAAAACCAAATTTTTGCTTGCTTCTCACTCCCACCAATCTTTCCATTTAATGCACAAGATTTCCCCCAAGGCTAAAATGAGGTCTAGGTTCATGATTCTTTGTCAACTATCATTAAATGGTCTTTCATTCATATTTCGTCCACCACTATTATATAAACCCTTCCTCTCTTTCATTCCAAAGCACACAAAAAACTCTCTCTCTTGAGTTCTAGTGAAGTTGAGTAGTCTTGTCATATCTTGGTCTTCCTAAGACTCAAGGTATTGAGTGAGACTCACTTTTCCTCTCCTAACTCTTCTTTTCCTCCACCCTTAGGACCTCTACCAAGAGTCTCCTCCTCTACCATATGGATCTTACATGAAGGTATAATCAATTTCCCTAACTTGTTTTTTTGTGTTGCCATGATGAGAATTTAGGATTAAAGCATGATAGTAACTATTTAAATTCTCTTGAATATGTTTGAATGTTTTTAAATGTTCTTATGTGTTTTTCATATGTTTTTTATTGTTTATCACATGTTTATGTATAACACTAGTTTCGATCTTAAATCCACAGAAAAAAACATGAAAAAGATGTTTGTTTAATAATTCTTTTAAATTCTTGAATTTGAGATATCATCATCCACACACATTCACTAGAATTTATTTTTTAATCCAAATGTCATGCTTAATAAATTGAATTAGGGTTTATCACATACACACACATTAAATTCAACATGCAAATTGATTGATAACATATTGGATGATGTGATATGAATGTTAGCCACTATAATCTAGAAAACCGGTTTCACCGGACAAGGTGGGTGACTAACACCTTCCCACCTTGTAACATAGCCTCTGAGTTTAGATCAAGGGTTAGTAGATCAAATGCTTATCTATGTAATTTTCAAATTTTAGATTGTAACTAGGAAACAAAGTCATGTACTTTATCTTAGATTATATCTAGGACCAAATCATGTAATTTTCCTATGATCATTGTAAATTCAATTACAAATTAATAAAATGAGGAATTTTTCAATTTTGGTTTTCTTATTTATTCTAATAATTAAATAAGTGGCAACTCCATTGTAAAACTCTTAATCTAAATGGGGAAATATAACTAGTCGAACCTCTATTTTAAGAGGTAATAACACGACTCCACCTATTCACGTGGGTTTGGCCCAACATCCTATAAAAAGGGGGCCAGAGGTGCGGTCTCTCATAATAAACATGAACAAAAAACATTAAAAGTAAAGCGCAAGAGTAAAGGAAGAGAGAATGCAAACACAAGATAACATGCCGATGTGTTATCGAAGAGGAAACCGAAAAACTTAGTGAAAAACTTCTCCGCCGCCCTCCAAGCGGTAATCGATCCACTAGTCAATCAGTTGGGATACATGGGTTAGTAAGAGACCCTCCAAGCCTAATCTACCCAATGTACCTAAGCCCTCCAAGCTCCTATTCCAACAAAACTTCTCGGAATCGTGTCTTGTCTAGCTCTCCGAATCCCACAATCCACTCGATTGCATCCACCAAGCCTCACCGGCTTCTTTTGGCAATTCCCTAAAGCGTCCCAAGCTCCAAAAAACTCTCTACACTCTAAATAAGTGTGGGTTGTGTTTGGGTACAAACCTCCTCTCAAGGTATGACAATGGGAGAGGGATGGAAAAGAGGCTACAATGATTTCTCACTAAGAATGAGTAGCTCTCTCTCAAAAAGATGGGTGTGTGTCGTAGAAAACCTATCTAGGGTTTTTCTCTCTGAATGGCCTTATTTACATTTGTGGGTAATGAGGGTACATATAGTATGAGTGAAAGGTAGGGAAGTCACACTTAAAAATCCTCTAGGCAGAATGTTTCATGACTGTCTCGTGGGAAGGCCTTACCCGTGAGACATTTGCGAAAACGACAGCCTGGCACGACTCTTCAACTTCCAGTCATGTGCTCCTCACGTGGCTATTTTGTGGCTTAGCTTCTGGCAAGCTTCTCGCGAAATCCACTGATTCTTCATTTAAGTTTGAGTCTTCACCAACTTAATACTCAACCCAATACAATAAAATCCCACAAAATACAAGGAAATAAATTAAAGCAATTACAACACTTTTTGTCATGGAATAAAGCCAACATAAAATATAGTTGTAAATCACAACTTTACACACGGCTCCCAGTACGTGACTAACACACCAACTAGAAGAAGATGTTGCCTACAAAGTTCTTCACTTCATCAACAATGAAGATCAAGAAGTACTTGGTTACAAAACCCTAAGGCGCAAAGACGCAGTAGCTTTTTTTAGAGAAAATAAGGCATCGGTCACCTTTTGCATATGTTCTCCTTGTATTCTCATATGTGACGGCCTCTAAAATAAGCCTTATATAGGTCTAGGGTTGTGAGAAAAGAAACCCTACACATACATGTCATCATGGGCCAAAAATTAGATCTGAATTCCAGTAACTTTGATCGATCGAGAGGTGTTGAGGAGGTGTCGAGCTTTAAACTTTGATAGATACAACTATCGAGGAGGTGTTAAGCAGGTGTTGAGGGGACAGAAATCTGCTCGATCGATCAACCTAGCTATCGAGAGATGTCGAGATTGTGATAAGAAGCAACTGAAGAGCTTGACAAATAAGCCAGGTGTCGAGAAGGTGTCGAGCAACTATCGAGCTTTAAAATTCAACACTTTCTCACTTGATTCTTGGACAAACTTGCATGGCTTTAACACTTGAACTTGAAACAAGGTTTCTTGAAGTATTAAACACATCCTAGATCTACCCAAATACAAGTAAAATGAGTTTTGTCAAAGGATTAGTCAATTACATAAAATAGTGACATATGTTCCTAACAAGTGAATCACATATGTCCTAACATAGATGATACAACATCAAACTTGCACATGGTGCTTACTTCCATATGATAATTGCCTTAATTCACTCAATGATAAAAATATATATGTAATATAATATTAAAAAAAACATAGATTACAATATATTTTTACCTTTGGCAAGAGCTTATGTATTAGTCTCATGGCCACCTCAGAAATTTGGCACAAATCTTCATTTATTACCCATGGAGTTATGGTTATCTTTATATCAGACAAACTTAGGAAACAACAATATATCATTTTTATAAGATTAAGTAGTTCCTAGAGTCAGTACCACATGGTTTTCAAAACAAGGTTACAAAATTACAATAGAAGAAACTCTTAAACTACTAAAAACTATAAAACAAACAAAAATATTTCAGCTCCTAGAGATGAAAATGTAAGTTTTCCTGATGTGCTAGCAGAACTACCAATATGCTAAAGGGTAGCTCATCTCTTGCTTAAGGGAGTAATTTCATGAACTAGTGATAATGCTATACGTCTCTTAAAATTGAATGTAACATTAGGAACTAAGCATAAGCTTCAACATAGTATTAAAATGGACAAAACTTAGGTACAGTTCCTTAAGTGATGCACCTTACATTCCCTAATTAAATTCAACTGTTAACAATATAAAGTGAGAGAGAAAGACTGAATAGTCTGTATATTAATGTGTGTAACAATAATGTACAATAGAGAGCCTTATATAGGCTAGGTATATGTGCAGTACAATCAATATGAGTAAACTACAAGTACAATATATTGGGCCAAGCCCAATGGGCCAATCTAATCTAAGCTATACACTAACATCCCCCCTCAAACTCGAGGTGGCAAGGAGGAAGCCAACTGGAGTTTGGATATAAGATCTCGAAGACGACTAGGTGGGTGAGTCTTGGTGAAGATATCAGCAGGCTGGTCAACTGAGGAGATGGAGAACAACTTGAGATTGCCTTTCTTGAGATACTGGCGAATGATGTGGTAGTCGATCTCAATGTTCTTGGTGCGTTCATGGAAGACATCATTATGAGCAATGTAGATAGCACTACGATTGTCACAATAAAGAGGAGTGGCAGTGGGCTGTGGAGCATCCATGTCAGGCAAGAGCCAGTGAAGCCAAGCAAGCTTGCAGGTGGTGTTGGCAAAGGCACGATACTCAGCCTCAATACTGGAACGAGAAACCACATCTTGCTTCCTACTACGCCACGAGACAAGAGAAGTACCCAACAGGAATAAGCATGAAGCTTGAGAGAAGACCGAGAGAAGTACTGGAGTCCATGATAAAGTGTGCCCTTGACATATCGGAGAATCCGAAGAATGGCAGCATAGTGGACAGAACAAGGGGCATCCATGAACTTACTGACCATACCCATGACATGTGAAATATCCGGACGAGTAACAATGAGATAGATCAGACTACCAACCAACTAACGATAGTGAGTAGCATCAGATATAGGTTCACCATCCAAAGGTGTGAGCTTTGGATTGTATTCCAAGAGAGTGGAAACAGTCTTGTTGTTGGTGATATTGCCTTTGGAGAGAAGATCAGAAGCATATTTAGCTTGGGAAAGATAGTAGCCATCAGAGGATGAGGTAACCTCAAGCCCAAGAAAATAGCTGAGAGTAACCAGATCTTTCATCTCAAAATGTTGACTAAGGAAATGTTGAAGAGAGCAGATACATGCAGAATCATCTCCAGTAATAATCATATCATCAACATAAAGAAGAATAAGAGTGATACCAATAGAGGATCTTTGGACAAAGAGAGCAGCATCATGAGGACTTAAAGTGAAACCCTGCTGAGCAACAACTGAGCTAAACTTTATATAGGCTAGGTATGCGTGCAGTACAAGCAATATGAGTAAACTACAAGTAGAGTATACTGGGCCAAGCCCAATGGGCTAATATAATCTAAGCTATACACTAACATCAACTATGTGACTGCATTGGTCATAAGCCATAGAGTTGAATTTAAATGTCCTTGGGAGAAGATCACATATTTTGTGTTGCATGGTTAAATTTAATTGGAAACCTAATATACAGCTCCTAATAATTGTAATTGATATTTTCCCTGTTAAAATCACTTTCAAAGACATCATAAACCAAAAAGAACTATCACATTTAAATATTGCTAAGATGTTGAACATGTAGGTATCAATCAAGTTTCTAGCACATTAATTAGTCATTTAGCTCATAGAATCCCATAACTTTTCATGAATCTGACTTAATTCCCATGTTTGGTTCACTAACACAATACATTCCTGGAATGTCACTTTCCAACGGGAATTATATTCTCATGTTTCATGGGAATGAGATTACGAAATCAATGGTGATGATATAAGATTCCTACCAGATGGAAATATTCCTTTATATCTTCATATATATATATATATATATATACATATATATGATTCCCACTAGATGGCGTGCGTGCATTTGTATCCACATACATAAGATTTGCTACTTAATAACTTTATAAGTCTGACCTATAAGATGGTGAGGGTAACACTGAGGTGATTTTGATATTTTAAGGACTAAATTGGAACACTCAATAGTTCAAGGTCGAAATATAGGAGAAAAAAAATTCAGGTGGATGAAATATCCACCAATATTACTTACCAAAGGGAAAAAAAAATTCAGCCAACCTCAGACTTAGAATAAAGATATATGCATGCTGTCACATCATTATATTCATATTCCACCTCTGCAAAACATGACCTGATGTTCAGGCTGATTGTGATATCCAGCTTTTCGCCACTGAGCAATTGTTGCACCATGAAAAATAACCATAGTGAAATATGAATCCAAAAGCAGGATCCTATCCTGCAATGGCAGCCACATCAAGAAGGGCTGGTTCTGGGCCCGAATGAAATGAGAAAGATATCAATGATGGCTGAATCATCACAACTGAGTTGGCGACATTTTCTCAATTTAGTATCATTCTAAAATATGCAGTCTCATCCGGGCTGTTGTTAAAAACCTATAACTATTTTAGAACTATAATTTATGATAGACCAAGAATGTATTGACCCATTGTGATAAATTAATTAATTAATTAGCCAAGTTTATTAATTAATCAAACTAGTTGTTAGCCCGTTCGATGCACTGGAAAACTATTGTGTATAAAGATGTAAACTATTCTATTTTCTCTTCCTCTTTGATTGTACATTAGGATTCCAATCTTATAGTTTCCTATCCTAAATATGAAATATGAACCTTGATATGAAACATTAAATTACATAATTAAGTTTAAAATAAAATAAAGAATTAAATCTTTTAACATCCTCAACTATCCATAAAATGTATAAAACACAAATTTAAAGAACTACTTAATCAATATTTCAAATAAATTGAAAGACAACTTTAAAGTGTTTTTTGTATCTTCTTTCTTTATTGCTTCGTAGTAGTCACTGAATATGTCCTTTTGTTTTCTTTGAGTAGTGATGTTAGTTTGAGTTGCACATTGCATTGAACATCAAGTTTTTGAAATTTTGTAGGATCACCACCTTGTTCACTTGATAAGTTGCTGCTACATTCATTTGAAATATCACTAATGTAAGCTTGTCAATAGAACAGGTTAAGGAATGTATTACAATATATACAAGTTAAATATCTAATTGTTAATATTTGTCTATTTAGTATTTCATCTTGATGCCACTTGGTTCATGATGTTTGCACGGGTTTCTCTGAACTTTGAAATTAGCACTCTTAGGAATTTCCAAATCAATATAAACTCTTGTTCCACTTGTTGATGATAAGTTATACTCTCTTGCAATGCACGAGATTCATTAAAAAAAAGTACAATTAAATTATAGACTCAACTAAGGCTGTACAATTTCAAATATAATTGTTCATCTTGTTTTAATTTCTTCGTTTGAACATAACCACCTGATGTGTCAACAACGACCTTTGGTTAGTTAAAAGCAAAACAAACTTTAATCTAATAAAGGAGAAACAATATATTTCTCTATTTCTCTTGGTCAAGCGGTTAGTTCAGCTTGAGGTATTGAAGCTGACCTAAAGATTCAAAATTGAATATGACATCGGTCAAATGAAGTGTAAGACCGCCCAAGTATAAGTAATTGGTGAATGAAAAGAATAATTGAGTGAGCCTCGTGTATAAGGTGCCATGAGATATGAGTTCATCTTTGTGCATGTTTTAGTTGTAGTGTTCAAAGAGGAGTATGTGAATTAGTGAACTGAAGGTCCAATTGTTTGTGTGGCTCTTGTACCAGAGTTATGTCCTTGTATTTCTATGCTCATAATAAAAGTGTATCCTCTTCACCACTGGTAATGCCCAATAATTAAATGTTGGACAAAATATGTGGTAAATTACTTCGCTGCATATGACAAAATGATACTTGTCCACTGCTTTAAACCAACAGTATAAAATATATTTTCTACAACCAAAACTAAGAGGGAAAACCATGAACTACTGCATAAACTAAAAGATAGTCCAGACTCCAGAGAGGTTGATACAAGCTATGAAAAATAACGTAACTTATATATATGTTAACCAAATGATACTTATGCTTGTGCAAAGGTACAACAATATACAACTTTATTAGTTTGCAAAGCAGTCCAATAAAATTGATAGTCAAGAACAGGGATAAGCGATATTCAGACTGAAGATTGCCACCCTTCTCCTCTACTCATCTATGGCAAAAAGGAACTGTGCAACTGACAAACACACCTCACAAACAACCTCTAGACTTCCTAGGTAGTCCACCTTTTTCTCTTCTAGGTATTAAGTAACATCCTAGATAGGCGACTTTGATGCAAGTTACCGAGTTGATAACCTCAACACAATTGTATTCCAGCTGTGACATGAGGTTTGTTAATAGGAAACGCTATTACTACAAAGAATAATAACAATAAGGGAGCAACCACTGTCCCCAAGTTTTATTTACTATGTCTGCTTAATTTTGTTGAATTTTATACAATACATTTTTAATAAATTGACTCTAGGACAAAGACACTACCTCACACAGCACCACATATACATAGAGGAGCTTAAGCCATCAAGCCAATATCCTCACTCAGCTGTTGATTTGGCTAAGAACATTTCTCAGTTATGACCTTTGCAGGCCCAAACTTTGGCAGCAATTATGATCGTGTGCAAGTGGCAGTTCAAAACTCTGGCCAACCAAGCTTCTTATTTGCTAGCAGTTATGACCTTTGCGGGCCCAAACTTTTGCTTATTGCATGACCCCAGACAATTGAAGCCGTTTTGGTCTGGTCATATCCAACTGCCATTGTAGTATATCTGTCTCATCTATATATTACTAAAAGCTGAAGCATGACATTTATTGCTGCTGAACTCCTATTGCGCCACCTCATCGCCACGTCATTCGCCACATAATTATTATTTATTATTTATTCCTTTTTTACCAATATATATATATATATATATATATATAAATAGATAATTGACTTTACATATTCATTTTTGTCGATTTTAACATTTATATATATTTCTATTTTTTTTCAATTTTCCTATATATATATATATATATATATTTTTTTTTTTTTTACATTCACTTATTTTTTAAATATTTACACTTTTTTCAGTCTTTTTTCTTCCCTTACCTTTTCATCTCTCTACTACTCTCTACTTTAATATTACTATTAATTTTTCCCTTCATCTTCCTTTGTTTGTCTCTTCTTATCCCTTCCCTCTTACTATAAATTTGTCACATTTTTCTATTCTTTGCATAGTTTTCTCTCACAAAAGGTTCTCTCTCTGTCTCTCAATGTTTTGGTGGATTTTTATTGCATCTCCGCTTTAGGTTGATAAATTTTTGTGTTTTTAAGAACTCTAATTTAAGTTGATACGATTTAGTTTTGTTATTTTTGTGTTTTCTCTCATAGGAAGCATGTGGAGTTTTCTACAGTCTAAACCATTTCTGGGAGTCATCTGCGTTGTACACTTGTACACCTCTCAATGCCTACTGTTTTCAGCATCAAAGACATCCAGGATTTTTCTAATTCTAATTTTAGCCTCCTTTGTTTAGATGTAATCTGCATAATATGTCGTGCATGAACATTCATGACATTTCTGAAGCATCTAATTTGAGATTTAAATTTTTGGACAAGGTAATAAATATGTTGCAAAAGTGAGAAATATATTTGATGTTATTAGTGAACACTATTGTTTTGAAGGTTGAAATTCTGCAATCTTATTCAGCAATGAAACATTTGATCCTCAGCCCTACTGAACCTGATTTGAGTCACTTGCCAGTGATGTCCAGAACACTTAACTCGCCCACTCTCCCACAACACACACACACACACAAAGACCTGCTAGAACTGTGTGGTAACTAAGCTTTCATCTCTCCGACCTATAACCTTTAAGGGTGGGCATCTAGAAGGCTTGCTACTATTTAGAAATACTTTACTTGCTGTATATTATCAAAATTAAACCTACCCAAGAGAAGACACCCGATTGTTCATTCATCATGGGTGATTCGACTTAGTTGAAGTTAATGATTGATGAATAAAAAGGCTAGCCGCTTCTTGAGGAGAAAAAGAAGAAATGAGATTCACACGTGTCACTGCAGTTGACCCTGTGTTCCTTTGACATTGTGCTTAATTTGTTGTTTCTCCAACTATAATGCCTATACTGTTTCTTTTTCTCACATTGTGCTTAATTTTTTTTTTCTTACATTATAAAAAATTAAACATAGTAGATAAAAATAAAATAGTATTCCATTACATAGCATAATTTGGATAATTTAATGTTTATTGTTATATCTTTTAATTTTTCTTATTTATTTCTTCTCTTCTATTTTACTCAATATTGAAATTCAACCACATCTTCCTTATCATTAAATTATTTATATTTTATCTCTTTTTGTTTTAAAAAATAAAAATGGTGATATTTTACTTAAATTCAAATAAAAGAAAATTGTGCTCATCAAATTGTACTTTTTTTTTTTTTTTAACATTTACATTTTTTCCAACCTTTCTTCTTCTCTTTACCTTTTCATCTCCCCAAACATTCTACCTTAATATCACTCTTCCTCTTTCCTTTTGTCTTCCTTTATTTTGCTTCTTTTCATTATCATCCTCTTGCTATAAATTTGTCATTCACTCTTTCATTCTTTATATAATTTTCTCTCACAAAAAGTGGTTATTTCCCACTCTTTCTCCCTCAATTTTTTGGTGGATTTTTATTTTTATTTTTCTTGCATCTCTATTTTAGCTTGATAAAGTTTTGTATTCATTAGAACTCTATTTTGGTTGATGGAATTTAGTTTTGTGTTTTAAGTTTTTTTTTTTTTTTTTGTTTTTTTGTTTTTCTTATGACTTTGATTGTTAAATATTATCATATTGCATTATAAATTGTTAGGACATATTTGTTTCACATGTTAAGAACATATGTCATGATTTTATGTAATTGACTTATCCTTTGACAAAACTCACTTTATTTGTATTTGGGTAGATTTAGGATGTTTTAAATACTTCAAGAAACCTTGTTTCAAGATCAAGTATTGAAGCTTTCAAGTCTGTTCAAGAAAAAAAGTTCAGAGTGCAAAATCATTAAAGCTCGACAGTTGGCTCGA
The DNA here is from genome assembly GCA_036321655.1 of Quercus alba. Classification (NCBI taxonomy): domain Eukaryota; kingdom Viridiplantae; phylum Streptophyta; class Magnoliopsida; order Fagales; family Fagaceae; genus Quercus; species Quercus alba. The sequence goes on along the minus strand of CM070302.1, from coordinate 13,852,629 downwards.
CAGCTGCATCTATCAAGCTTAAGGAAGCTGTTCTTCATTTGGTGTTCTCGACACCTGCTCGACACCTGCTATCTGTCGAGATTTAAGATTGTTAGAATTCCAATATGAATTTCTTGGGATCCGTGAATGTGTCTTTGGGATTTCTTTTCTCCTAACCCTAGACATATAAAAGGATCAGTTTAAGGGCCGTCAAAGTATTCACAAGTTGCACAAGCTTTGAGCAAACTCTGCTCAAGCAAATTGTGACCGGAGATGAAGTTTTTGCCCTAGTTCATCTCTTTCTCTTGAAGAAGTTGTTGTGTATATGCACCGTAGGGTTTTGTGACCAAGCATCTTCTTGATCTTCATCGTGTGGATGAACTGAAGAATTTTGCAACCAACAACCTTCTTAGTTGGTGATTGAAGTCGTGTACTGGGATCCGCGTAATTGGTTAGTCACGTATTGGGAGTCGTGCATCTGAAAGGAGAACTATCACTACAGAACAAGTCCAATTGGGTATTGGGGTAAGGGTTCAACTATAGGTTGGTAAGGTACTTGGATTCCTTTACTTGTAACCGCTTGTTATGATAATAGTGGAGTTTCGAGAGTGGTGACCTGAAAATCACCCAGTGGGGTTTTTGCCGTTAGGTTTTCCCTATTCGTAAACAAATCACCGTGTTATTTATTTTCCGCTACATATTTAGTTTGTTGGTGATTTGTTTGTGCTACCACACGTTTGCATGATAAATTGATAAATTAATAACTTGGCTAATTAATTAATTAATTTCTATCACAAGGAGTCATTCAGTCTGTGGCCTATCAAGTGGTATCAGAGCAGGCACACTCTGATTAGGGTTTAATCTTTGCTGTGTTGATCCATTGACCCCTGTTTGTCATGGATAGAGGACAGTAATTAATCATAACTCCTGTATTTGATGGCACTAACTATGCATACTAGAAAATATGCATGAGAGCTTTCTTGCAGTCTTTAGATGAGAAAGTGTGGCAAGCTGTGAAGATAGGTTGGACTAAGCCTACAGAAGCGCCAGCCGACTGGGATGATGCCAAGATTAAGGTGGCGAACTTCAACAGCAAAGCATTGAATGCATTGTTCAGTGCAATCACCAATTAGGAGTTCAAGAAGATATCCTCAACTGAAACTACCAAGGAGGCTTAGACGTTTCTCCAGACAACCTATAGGGTACTAAGGCTGTCAAGGACTCAAAGTTTCAGAGACTCACTACAAGCTTTGAAGAGATAAAGATGGTGGAGGATGAGTTTTTTGATGAGTTCTATGCCAAGCTAAAGGACATAGTGAACTCAGCCTTCAATCTTGGGGAAACCATTCCTAAACCCAAGATTGTGAGGAAAGTGCTCAGATCTTTGCCCGAGAGATTTCATGCCAAGATTACGGCAATAGAGGAATCAAAGGATATTGACAAGATTCCTCTAACTGAGCTGGTTGGAAACTTGCAGACTTACGAGCTAGGGTTGACAAGAATAGGCAAATCAAGTAAAAGCAAGAGTATGGCACTGAAGGCCAAAAGTAGTGAAACAGATGAATCTTCTGATGATGAAGATTCCAAGATGAAGTCCTACACTACTAGGCAGTTCAAGAAGTTTATAAAGAACTCCAATGGAAAGGGTTTCGACAAGGACCACAGGCAATCCAGTTCTTCTTAGTTTAAAGGCCAAGACAAAGGGAAGAAGGATGCTAAGGAAGGTGGTCAGTACACTGTTCCCTCAGGACCTAAGTGCTTTGGGTGTCAAGGCTTTGGTCATATGAAGCATGAGTGTCCTACATATCTCAAGAGCATTGGGAAGAGCAAGGCACTTGTTGTTACCTTGAGTGACACTGAGCCTGAGGATGATTCCGATAATGAGGATGACGGAATCTTAAATGCCTTCACGGCCACTGTCAATCCTACTGATGGGATTGTTGAAGATATGGTTGAAGAAGAGGAACTGGTGGAATCCAAATTTGAGAAGATGGATGATCAAGATGACATCCATATAGCCTATGAGAAACTGTACAAGCTTTCTGAGAAGCATGAGAAACTATATAGGCTAACCACCAAGAAGCTCAGTGATGTGGAACTTGACCGTGAGGAGCTTTCCACAAAGTTTGATGAGGCTAATCAGACTATTGGGGCGCTGAGGTTTGAGAAAAATTTCTTGGCTGGGAAGACCAAGAAGCTTGAAGTAGAGCTATGTCAAGTCAAAGCTCAACTGGAAAAGACGTCAAGCGCAAAGCTGGATGAGATGCTAAGCATTCAAAAATCTGCTTCAGATCAAACAAGCTTAGGGTATGGTCTTTCTTCCTCTAATACTGCTTCTTCTAGTACTATTGTTTTTGTTCCTCCTGCTAATAATGTTAAAACTGAGAACAATGAGATTAAAACTGAATTAGCTAGTGAGAACTTAGACAAGGGTAAATCTATCTTAGGAGCATCCCCTAAACTTGAGAAGAAGGATGTTAAAAACCCTAGGACTAAGAAGGATAACTCTCAAAAGCCTAAACAAAAGAAGCAGCATCTTTGCCATCATTGTGAAGCTGCTGGTCATACTCGACCAAATTGCTACAAGTGGCTTGCCACTCAACAGAGCAACGGCATGATAGCATCTGGGAACCAGAATCAGCTTCAATCCTCTCTTGCTCCCCTTGGAGATCTTCTCAAAGCCCTCATATTCTTTTCGAACTTGAACGGTTTTAATTCTTTCCCTTCACCGCCGGTTCAAGGGTTTGCTAGACAAAAAGGTTCTTCCAAGGTGTGGAAGGAAAAGGGCTCCAAGTGATTCTATCATTTTTCTCTCTCTCTTCTTGTTTTTGTGTGTGCATTACTTATGTGTTTTGCTTTCATGTTTTGAGTTAGTCTAGTTTTTATACTTTGTTTGTTTAACATGTTTTTGTTTGGTTATTTTTCAGTTTTTGCTTTATTTTGTTTTTCTTTATAAAAATAAAAAAAAATTGAAAAATCAGAAAAATACAAAAGCAGTGTGTGTTTTGTGTACTTTGGTACTTGTGTACCTTGAATGGCCATTGAAACAAAGTCTTCTCAAGGTAAACCTGAATCAACTATGAAAGAATCAAAGTTTTACAATAGGACTTAGACCACTAACATTCTATTGCTATCCACCAGTAGAAACTTATTGACATGACCATGTGCAAGCTCTGAGACCACAGACTCCTTCTTTCTTGGATTCTCCAGCAAGTACAAGCACCCCACTTGTGTTTCTTTTAGCTCTTTAATGCAGCAACTGAAACGATTACGAAGTTCTTGACATAGTCTTGAATCTTGGAAACCCTAAGTATGTGTGAAGGCAACCACCTCTTGATCTCACAAAAGATTCACACACACAGCATAATGGACAACCAAAAACGTGGCTAGGGTTTTCCCTTTTATACTTAAGACAAAACATAAAACCCTACACATCATATGGGCTTGGGTTGAGTTGAAAAATTCTGCAGCAAAACATTCTACCCGTGTTTCGATCGATCGAGCCAGACAGAATTGCACAGTAAATTCTATAGTAACTCGATTCCAACTTTACATAAAACGCATATAGTTTGAGCAAATTTAAACAAGACTAAAACCTGTTTTGATTAGGGTTTGCCAACAATACAAATTAGAGTTCTAATACATTAGTTCCTAATCCTTAGAACCTAACAAACTCCCCCTTTGGCAATCCATGACAAAACACAAAACTAAACAAAGTTGCTCAAAGTTTACATAAAAACAGCCCAAAATATAAACATAGCCTAACACAGCAAATTCAACCTAACTCCTATCTGTCAGTTGCAAGTGTAGATAGCAGAATGACTGAATCAACCTGTATATTTCCTGAAACACTCAACAAACGCATAAACGTATGTGGAAAATACAAGTAAAACAAAATTAACTTCTTGATTTCACATAACATACAATAAAGACATATATCATGAATAACTCATGATGTGAAACAAGAAAATTTTCAAATGAGCATCAGTAACCAGGGCATACAAAAATGCACAATGCTTCAAAGGAATGGTGTGTAGATGAGAGATAGGCCAAAAAGAATGACAAGCAATCCTAAAGAAAAGATAATGAATCAGAGTGAGCTCAGCAGTGATGATTCGAGGATCAGAACCCCACTGGATAGAAGACCCAGTGATATAAGACATGATGTCATCCAAGCGAGGAGACTCATCATAAGGGTAGACAAAATCACAGACCACTGGTACCCCAAGGGCATCAGCCACTACCGAAGGGGTAATGGTGTACCCTATACAACCCAACTCCTCATGAGAGTGTTGGCATCATAGGAGTGGACAGAGAGGTTCAAATAGAACTCTCTAATCAAGGTAGCTGGAGGTGGATGGGAAATATCCAACAAAGGTAACCAACCCCTACACTCAAAGTTACGCCTAATCTCGGGATCTAGCTCATCTAAAAGTACCTTTCTCTCGGCCCAAATGTTTTTCCTAAGGTTAAGCTTCTCAAAAGCTTCCTGGTTTTTCTCACTCAGGAACCTCTCACTATCAAAGGTGGGGGAAGGAGAAGAAGTGGAGGTCCTATTGGCTCTAGTTTTCCTAGGCATGATGCTAAGGAAAGGACAAGACACACAGAAAAGAACCAACAAAAAAACAAAGAAAAACCAAAGGCAGATTGCAAGTTAGCACAAAAAAAATAGAAATAACAATATATATGATGCATGAACAGATAAATGTCATGATGCATGCTCTAATGCAATGATAATAAGTTCAATTTAATTTTAGAATCACAAAATTGGCTTGAGCATAGAGTTTATAACAAAAACCCCCAAAAATTTGAAAAACCACTTGCTTAATTTGTACCAAATTGACCAATTGATCATTACACAAGTTAGAAAACAGTTTATAATGATCAAATTAATCAATCCAACAAGCCAATTTCATCAATTAAACTTAATTTGAACAACATCCCTCATTCGGGTAGTTTCAAGACCTAGAAATTTCAAATTTTCTCAATTCACCAAATTGATCAAATTAATTCACCAAGAACAGTTTGATATTGTCTCACAACAAAAAACCATTGATCAATTGTGAAAGAAAAGGCTTAAAACATCAAAATCCTCAAATATTTCAAGGTTCGAAATTTTCCCCAAAATGCATGATTTAATGCATGAAAAACAAAAAGAAAAGAAAAAAGAGGGGTATAAAGGTCTTATCGGCCTTAGATGACAAAAGCCCTTAAAGAAATTTGGTTGAAAACGACAAAAACTTGCTTTGACCCTTGGACCGATCGAATAGAGAGAGAAAGAGTTTTGAAAAAAGTTTGAATAGTGAAGAACGCGTGAGAAACTCAGTGTTTTAAAAACTCTCTATACGATTTTTGATTGATCGAAAATTAGTTTCGATCGATCAAAACACACAGAACCAAGCTAAGAATTTTAATTGCATTTTCGATTGATCGAAAAACAGATTCGATCGATCGAAATACACAGAGCCAAGCCAAAATTTTCTGGAAAAAAGGATTTCAAAAACAATGCAAAATATTACAGAAACTCCTCAAAGCATCGAATTTTGTGAACAAAATGCATGAGTATGAGATGAAATGTTTTTCAAAAACACTTGTTTTGAACCCAATTTACCCAAAATTAAGATGTTCAACCAATACTCCTTAAATTCTTAGGCTTCAAGCACATTTTGCATAAAATACAAGGAATTTTCAAACTTGGTTGGCCAAACCAAAATCACACACAATAACATGTACAGAGTTTAGAAAAGAGTAACATGTGTAGTGTGTGCAACTAGCAAAAACTTGAGATATATGTGAGATGATATGTAAATAGAAATCAATCACATTTTCTACAAAATTCATCACATAGAATTTGAAAGTGACTATCACCAAAAGAGTAACATGTGTAGTGTGTGCAACTAGTAAAAACTTGAGATATATGTAAGGTGATATGTAAATAGAAATCAATCACATTTTCTACAAAATTCATCACATAGAATTTAAAAGTGACTATCACTAAAAGAGTAACATGTGTAGTGTGTGTAACTAGCAAAAACTTGAGATATATGTGAGGTGATATGTAAATAGAAATCAATCACATTTTTTACAAAATTCATCACATAGAATTTGAAAGTGACTATCACCAAAAGAGTAACATGTGTAGTGTGTGCAACTAGCAAAAACTTGAGATATATATGAGGTGATATGTAAATAGAAATTAATCACATTTTCTACAAAATTCATCACATAGAATTTGAAAGTGACTATCACCAAAAGAGTTACATCATATAACTCCCACATCTCCTAAAAAACAAGCTTGCAATCATGTAAGTTTCTTGATTTGCCTCATAATATACACAACAATTTTATTTGAGTAGAAACTTATTAAAATAGTCAGGATAATGTACACACCAATTTTATTTGTTTGATTTAACATTGAGTCCAATAATGTACACACCAATTTTAACATTTAAGCCGAGGCTACACCTTATGTTCTTTTTGTGCATGTGTTACACTTTCTCGAGCACAAAATCTTACGATATGCACTAAGGTGTTCATGATTAGCTAGTCAACAGTGGTGAGATGGTTATTTATGCCTTTCTCAAAAAGTTCAAGTCCAACAATCAAAAGCATGTGACATCAATATCAAGATCATGTGATCAAAAACTATAAACATCTTCCCACACAACATGCACTACAAAGCTTCAACTAGTAAAGTGCAATAAATAAGCTCATCCAAGCTAAATAAAGTACATAAACATGTTATGTAAAGATTAAATTGGCCAACCTAGATTTCAAATCCAAGAAAAAAAATGCAAAACACAATTTGCCTCCCTTTTCCTTTTTCATTTTATTTATTTATTTTTTTTTTTTTTTGAAAAGAAAGTCCTAGAATGAAATGCATGAATGTTATGTAATGCAAGTCCTAGAAACAAAATAAAACAACAAAAACAAAAAAATAAAATAAAATAACAATGGTCACAAAGAGTAAAGCAAAGAAGCACAAGGACCATGTCAGAAAGACTCACTTAGATTGAGCCTTTTGCATCCAAACCTTTTTAGATGCACCTCGAGCATTGGAGTTTTTATTCACATGAGAATGATTACCAACTCCAGGATTGGAATAAAGATTTAAAGCCTTTACCAATTCACCAATAAGTACCATAGGATCTTGTGCTTGAGGCACAGACACTTTTGGTTTGTTTGCTCTCTTAGCAGCTTGCAGCTTGTAACAATTTGGATGAATGAGCCTAGACTTCCCACAAAAATAACAAACCCAAGCAGGCTTACCATGTAACTTGTCCTTAGTAAGGTAAACTCCTTAGGTTTAGACCTTTTCAGATCAACCTTAATCTTCCTAGGTGGTGTAACTTCTACAGATTTAGCCTCACTCACAGAAGGTTTGACAATCTCACTCATTGGGGGTTCGGAAGAAGAAGAAGGAACAAAGTTTGTGGAATGTGGTGCAAACACAGAGATGCTTTCTACAAAATCTAAGCAAATTTTGTCAGAGGGAGACTTTTGAACACTTAGCATGTGATCTAGTTTGAAGCTAGCAGACCTATCAGTTTGTTCTCTAGCAACAGAAAGTTCATGGTCCAATTTCTTGACTTTTCCAAGCAAAAGCATATTCTCAGTCTTCACATTATTCAAAAGTTCAGTAGCATCAAATAAATTCACAAACAGATTTTTCTTATCAAGCTCAAGAGATGCAATTTTCTTTAAGCCTAATTCAACATTCATAGCATCCTTTACAGCAACTTTGCAAAGTTTATTATAAGCTTCTTGAAGATCTCCATCCTTAGAGAGTTCCCTATCAGAAGGGTTCTCTTCAACAAACAAGCGTTCATTGACTACAGCAGTAGTAGTGAAAGCAATGAAGTTTCCATCCTCGTCACAACCAGACTCATCATCTGAAACTTCATCATCACTAAGGGTTACAGCCATAGCCTTACCCTTAGACCTTAAGTATGTAGGACATTCAAATTTCATATGACCATACCGTTAACATCCAAAACATTGAGGACCCATAGAATTATTAGAAGGTTAACCTACTTTTTCTTTAGGTTTTTCAGTGTTAGTGGGATCATTCCTCCTAAAATTTCTAGGTTCAGCAGTCTTATTACCTCTTGCCCTTCTGTTATTGTTCCTAAGAAAATTTCTAAATTTTTTGGCAAGATAAGCAATTTTAGTAGCAGAGAGATCACCATTGATTTTGATTTGCTAGTATTAGGTAGGTCCAACTCATAGGACTGAAAAGATCCTACAAGTTCATCAACAAGGATAGAGTCCACATCCTTGCTCTCAGTGATGGCAGTCACTTTGGGTCTAAAATCTTCAATTAAAGATCTAAGAATCTTCCAAACAATTTTAGGTTGATCATAGATTTCAACCAAGTTGTAAGCAGAATTAACAATATCATTGAGTTTAGAATAGAATTCATCAAATGATTTATCATCAGACATTCTAATGCTTTCAAATTTAGAAGTTAATTGCTGCAACTTATTAATTTTGACAGCCTTTGTGCCTTCGTGCATAGTTTGGAGGATATTCCAAGCAGTGTGAGCAACCTCAACATTAGAGATTCTCTTAAATTCCTCCATAGAAACAGCGTTAAAGATAGCATTCATAGTTTTGCTATTGAACGCGGCTGCTTCTTTTTGAGAAGTTTGCCACTCACTAACAGGAGTAGTGGGCTTCTCCCATCCGTATTCAACAGAGTTCCAGACTCTCTCATCAATTGATTTTAGGAAGGCTTTCATCCTTACTTTCCAATAAGCATAATTATTCCTATCAAAGTGAGGTGAAATGACAAGAGAGTGTCTGTGTTTCATGACAATAGGGGTTAAGTATCAGCTCAGAGATCAAAAGATCTTCAACAAAAAGAGGAACCCGTTCTGATACCACTTGTATGTTTTTAGACCCCTTAAAACACAATTGGATTAACCTAGTAAATTAGCCAAGTGATTACTTAGAAAAAATTTCAAATCTAGGTTAACACAATCATATAATCATATCAATGTAAAGTGCGGAAAATAAAAAACACAAAGATATGATGACCCAAGAAACCAAACCGGTAAAAACCTGGGGAGGATTTAACCTAACTATCCTCAAGGTAAACATGAATCCACTATGAAAGAATCGAAGTTTTACAATAGGACTTAGACCACTAACATCCTATTGCTACCCACCAGTAGAAACTTATTGACACGACCACGTGCAAGCTTCGAGACCACTGATTCCTTCTTTCTTGGATTCTCCAGCAAGTACAAGCACCCCCACTTGTGTTTCTTTTAGCTCTTTAATGCAACAACTGAAACAATTACCAAGTTCTTGACATAGTCTTGAATCTTGGAAACCCTAAGTATGTGTGAAGGTAACCACCTCTTGATCTCACAAAAGATTCACACACACAGCATAATGGACAACCAAAAACATGGCTAGGGTTTTCCCTTTTATACTTAAGACAAAACATAAAACCCTACACATCATACGGGCTTGGGTTGAGTTGGAAAACTCTGCAGAAAAACATTCTGCCTGTGTTTCAATCGATCAAGCCAAACAGAATTACACAGTAAATTCTGTAGTAACTCGATTCCAATTTTACATAAAACGCATATACTTTGAGCAAATCTAAACAAGACTAAAAAACCTGTTTTGATCATGGTTTGCCAACAATACAAATTAGAGTTCTAATACATTAGTTCCTAATCCTTAGAACCTAACAAAATCAATGGTTAATAACTAAAATTATAGTATTAATAAAGTATTTAATGAGACCGTCCTAAAAAAACTATCACGCGTAACGCGCAGGTATGCGACTAGTTTCACATAATGGTGGGCTCTATGTACAGGGATCCAGCTCATTATTATGTGAGAACCTGAGAGGAGGAGGATATAGTATATGTATAAATAAAACTATATAGCAAAAACATATATTACAAATTAATAGTTATATGATCTATTGATGAGGGTAATCTCTATCTTCACCTTGTGATCATGATGAAAATTCAACAACCAACAACATATTATGATATAGCACATCAAGGGAAAGAATCAATAAATGAACCAAAGAATTAAACATACTAAGGACAAGCACTAAAGTGCTTGAATTTCTTAAATAATGTGGCTCAAGCCACAACAAACCTTAAAATGTAATTTGATGGGAATAAAAACCCAAACACTATGACAACACTTCAATGCTAGTTTTTGATTGATATCCTTTTGTATTATAATAAAACATTAAAGAAACACAATGAAACTTGGAATATTATGACAATTTGAAGTTTCAGTAGCTTTTTTGACACTATATCCAAGTTCATCAGCCAATCTAGTTGAACTTTATCGTATGTACTCATTTCATATTGTCAGACTATTCCTATTCCTAACAGCTGGTGGAGCCACTCCTTTTCTTTCTTTCCACTACTTTTCAAACTTGTCTTCTAGTTGATGAGAGAGATCCTTCCAAGCTGAATTAACTATGTTGTAGAGACACCAACAACTTTTCCATTCAAAATATGTAACTGAGACACCCCTAAGTTGGTACTTATATGAAATTGATACAGAATGTTTAGAAACAGCGACGCATGATATGCAATGCCAGTTATGTAATGCTGAAAATGGAGTATTACACAACCAATGATAAAAAAGAATTCTAACTAAATAGTTGAACTTTTTCTTTTTCCTGATAAGTCTTCATAGTTGACAGCCATAGTGAATTCATGTTCATTTATAATTGAATTTAATATCAGGGTCTGAATTGTAATTTGTGAGCTTGATTGAATAATTTGAAAATGGAAAATAAATTGAATATAAATTAATTCAAATGAATGTCAAGACCAGGTAAGGAAACATTTTTTTTTCACATTAAATTTAGTAAAGAAAATTGAGAAAGCACATACACAGCAAACTGAATTAGTGAAAAAACCTTCAACTGATCCGGGTTCAATCAAACATAAACTCTATCAATTTATATAAAATGAAAATCATACATAATAACTTCATTTTTTTCCTTAGCATCAAGACAAAACAATTTACTATTAAATTCCCAGTTACTATCATAGTATAATCATAAGACAATCAAAAAAAATGTTATAAAAGGATAACATGAGTAAGACCTGGTATGCTGAAGGAATTGAGTTTTATAAAAAAAAAAAAAAATTGTGAAAAAAATTTGGTTAGAAAATTATGAAGATTTGCCTTCACCAATTATAGATAAACAAATCTGGCCTTAGTATCATATAAATTAAGTAACAACATAGTGAATAAGAGAAGGACGAAAAAATTCATACTTTTTGGCCAATCCGCTAGTGTTGGGTCCTCCCAAGCTTGGCCAGCAACTTTGCGAGGAACTGCTTTCTTCTTGGTTTCTGCTTTGAGCTCAATCTCACTGCTTGCAAGGGCAACCTTTATGCTTTCAAGTGCTTCTAGTGTAATCGTTTGTGCATCCCTTTGAAACAATTGTTGTGCCTGTTCAAATACAACACTTTTAATTATACAAATATAATATTTATTTATAAAGTAAAGAAAAAACAAAGATCAGAAACCATTTAATTTGATTTTGGGTAGAAATAAACTCAACGATCCATCTACACGATTTAATTCTCCTTTTCTTTTGGTTACAGACAGATTGGTGCTCTTCCCAATCATTAAAAAAAAAAAAATGATTTCATGTCACAAAGGTGGAGAATGGTGGTTTGGGGAGTGGGTTTGGCCGTGGGTCTTTGTTTTGGAGGAAGGAGAAGGGGAATGGTAGAGGAAGGAGAAGGGGTTTGCATTTTGTCTCTCAAAGGCGGAGAACCCAAAGGTTTGAGGAGCGGGTTTGTCCATGGGTCTTTGTTTTGGAGGTAAAGAAACATCTATGACAATTAACAATATCAAAATTTTATTTTATATATATATATATATATATATATATATATATCAAATAGAATGACAGCCAGTGTAGAGTTCCAAACCCAAAGATTTATCTAAGTTTGTTCACCATGCCTCTTGCTTTTGCACATCCTTTACAAAACTCACTCAAACTTGAAACACCTAAGCAATCCCAACCAAAATGAAAATATCACCCATTGAAAAGCCATAAAAGAGTCAAAATTTACACATATAAATAGAGAAAAAAAGACAAACTTTACACACACATACATATATACATGGAGAAAGACAGAGACCTTGCAAGTAGTGTAGATATCAATGGCTTGAACTGAAAATTGAAAGGGGATGTACAAAGATCTAAAATAGGTGGACAACCTAGGTGCTTTGGTTGGGATATTGAACAGTATTACCACTACAGTGGGAAGAATTAGCAAAAAAACATCAATATATAAGGCTCATCATATTCTAATAATTACAAAAATCCTTATAGTAAACAAAACAAATTTCATGTTGTATTGGCATGAAAAAAAACAATAAACAATCCAAATGAAAATAGAGGATTTTCATAAAATAAACATGAAAAATTTACCAAGTTTTTCATTTTTTATTTTGACTTCACTTAGACAATTGTCGGGCACATCAGGTGATGCTATGACAGGGTTGGCCTATCTTCAAAAATCTTTTGTCTCAATGAGTCTTATGTAAAGGTCTAGAATTTTGAAGAAGGACACCATGCAATTCAGCTTAATCCAAAATCTACCAACTAAAAAGGGCAACTGATAATATAAACTATACAATATTTTTAAATCACAAATCACAACACAGATAGGAAAATAAAAATTCAATGCGTCCAATAATTTGAATTATCTTAACCCTCTACATCTAAACCCATCAATCTATGAATTCAATTATAATTCACCCATGATCCAATTCTATGCATCATGTATGAAAATAATAATAATAATAATAGCAAAGTAAAGTAAATCCAGAACCAATAACCAAAAATTAAAGAAAGAATCTTCCACCTCTAGAGGAAGAAGCCCAAGTTTGGAAACCCACTAAAGTGTTCGACTTCTACCACAAAAAGATATAAAGCAGAAGAAACCATAGCCCCTAAAGTAAACACAATCAAATTTTTTTTGGAAAACACTTTTTAAGGCCGGTGAACCAAAGGCCAACCATTCAGCCATAGCAACCCAAAACACCAAAAGTAAATAATAACAGGGTAGGTATGTTTTCAATTGAAAGCGAATTAGAATTCTTACCTGGGGTTCGGATTTTGCTCTTCAGAGAAGGTTGGCTTCAGTTGCAGATTCTTTGAATTTGACGGCGGCAAGGAAACTATATATGTACATAAATACGTTACACATACAAAACAAAGAAAAATTTGGCAGCATTACACACACAAAACATAGGTTTAGGATTTTGGTTTCAATTAGTCAAAATATAATCCAAGAACCAAGATAACATCAATTACATCCTAATCTCTTTGTTTTCTTGCAGAACATAGAGAGCAAACCGTCAAAAAAAAAAAACTTTTCATATCAAACTTCATTTCAAGATTAGCCAAGTTTTCTCATCTATGTGAATTAACGTTATACATACAAAACAGAGAAAGATTTGGCAGCATTACACACAAAACAAAGTTCTAAAAGATAAAGGTTTAGGATTTTGGTTTCAATTAGTCAAAATATAATCCAAGAACCAAGATAACATCAATTACTTCCCAATCTCTTCATTTTCTTGCAAAACACAGGGAGCAAACCATTAAAAAAAAAAAAATAAATAAAATAAAATAAATAAAACAAACAAACAAACAAACAAACCCTCTTCATATCAAACTTTGCTTCAAGATTAGCCAAGTTTTCTCATCTATGTGAATTGTGGACCATTGCATTAATCAACCAAATTTTGGTTCACAATAATTTAGGCGAAAGTTCATCGAAGATCATTGAATAAATGAAGAGTCATAACACATTGATAGATTTAACAGTAATAAACAATCAGAGTGAAAGATTTAAAGAGAAAACAGCGAAGATCGTAACATACCTCAGCGGAGCAACCACAAACCTCGTAGTGAATGACCTTAGGGAAGCCATTGATGTGCTTTGTGTGCTCCACATACACCATTTCTCTAGACGACGATGTATTCGTCCTCTTCTCTCTCTCTTTCACTTTCTCTCTCTCTCTCACTCGCTTTTTCTTTTCTTTTCTTTTTTCTGCTTGTGGAATAGTTAAGAGAATGAGTCATATTAGGTAGGGACGATAGGGTATTAAAACCTAAATAATTAAATCAAATTAAAAAATATTAAAAAAAAATGTTAATGTGAAAATTTTAAACATTTGATAAAGGCACAATGTTGATATAAAACTGATCAAGATAAAATGATGAACAACACGTAGAAGAAACACTACAATCTTTGAAAACTCTTATGAATGAATAAAAAAACTAATTTTTTAAAATCAAATGAGGGATGCCTATTTATAGGCACACTAGCACCTATTCAGAACAGGTGTAATTGTGAATAGACATATTAAAAAGGCACAAGTGTTCGGTGTCTTAAAATGTAAATATGGCTGCAATTTATGTAACCACGTGGCGCAATGAGGCACGGTCAACAAAAAGTCAAACGTTTCGGCTATTAGTTATTATATAGATTAGCATGCAAAGCGCATGGTAGCACAAACAAATCACCAATTATCTAAAGTATGGAGCGGAAAATAAATTGACATGGTGATTTGTTTACGAATGGGGAAAACCTACACTGCAAAAACCCTCACCAAGTGATTTTAAGGTTACCACTCCCGAGAATCCATTATTATCAAAACAAGCAGTTACAAGTAAAGGAATCACAGTATCTTCAACCAACCTACAATTGAACCCTTACCCCAATATCTAATTGGACTTGTTCTGTAATGTCAATCTCTCCTTTTCAATGCACGGCTCCCAGTACGTGAATAAAGAATTGCACAGATCCCAATATGTAACTTCAATCACCAACTAAAGAAGGTTGTTGGCTGCAAAGTTCTTCAGTTCATCACACGATGAAGATCGAGAAGCTCCTTGGTTACAAAACCCTACAGTGTACAAACACAGCAGCTTCTTCATAAGAGAGATGAACTAAGGCAAATTCTGTCTCTGGTCACAATTTGCATGAACAAACTTTGCTCAACACTTGTGCTACTTGTGTCACCTTTGACGGCCCTTAAAATAATCCTTTTATATGTCTAAGGTTGTGAGAAAAAAAAGCCCAAACATAAAATCACAAATTGGATGAAAAACAGACTCAAAAATTTGAGTTTCATAAGTCTCAACAGATACCCTATCTATCAAGCTACTGTCGAGCCACGGGATTCAGACAGCTCTAGGGTCTCGATAGATGCTAGCTATCGAGCTAGCTATCAAGCTTTAATGAACAGCACTTTTCACACTTGAATCTTGGACAGACTTGCATTGCTTTAACACTTGAACTTGAAACCTTGTTTCTTGAAGTATTAAACACATTCTAGATCTACCTAAATACAAGTAAAGTGCGTTTTGTGAAAGGATTAGCCAATTACATAAAATAGTGACATATGTTCCTAACATGTGAATCACATATGTCCTAACAATCTCCCCCTTTGGCAATCTGTGACAAAACCACAACAAACAAATGAACATATGAGAGAAGTCATAAATCACTCAACTCATATTCACTTGTTAAATACAATAAAATATATCCTAACACAAACTCTTGAAAAACTTTGCAAGAAAAGAGTTTATGGCAAGTAGACTTTGACAACCTGTATTTCTGAAACATTTAAAACAAAACTCATCAAGGCATCTTTGTGTGAAACAGAAATAATAAGTTGCATACAATAAATAAGAAGCATGTGCATAAATAGAGAAAAGAAACAACACATGTAAGGATAGGTGAAAGAACATACATCACAATATAAAAAGAATATAAGTACAATGTATGTCAATAATGGTCACAAGACCCATGTACAAGAACAATGTATCTCAAATAGAAAGAAAAGAAAAAGATACATCAAATCCTCACTACATCCCTCATATAAACACTCCCCCTATCAAAAATCTCCTATACTAAACCTCCCCCTAACTATGACTACTCTCAAAACCAAAACAACTCCTCCTTTTTGTCACGAGTGACAAAGGGTAAGAGTGTCAAGTAGACATCTCGTCAACGCTGGAAGAGCTAGCATCTCTATCCTCATCATCATCATCATCGTCATTGGAGTCATCATCATCTTTAGACCTCGTTATCCTCGGATGCCTCGGGGGGAGGAGAGGGAGACTCCACAAAGCCACCAAGGTGAGCCTATCGTCTAGCAATACGGCTGACATGGGTGTTCACCTAACACAACTCATTAGAGAGAGTGTCAAGGTGAGCATCCATGCACTGAAGCTGCGCCATGATCGCATCCAGAGTCACTCCACCCTCAAAGGAAGAGGGAGCGGAGGTGGATGGAGCAGAAGGAGTCGAAGTGGCAGTCGATCTGGACCATCGTGAACGTAGCTGTGCCTTGCTGCGTTTAACAGTACTAGCATCTATAGCACCCATGACATGGAAAGGCTCGAAAGAGGGAAAAGGAACATCAAAATGGCGTAAAACCCTCAGGATAGATGAAGGGAAGATGAGCTTATCACGGGTCGTCGAATCCCTATACACATCTATGAGAGAAAGAATGAAGTGAGAGGGAAAGTCTATACTAAGGTTCTCTAAAAAAGAAAGCAAAAATCGAGCACGGGGTTCTGTGATAGAGTTATAATGAGATAGGGGATGAAGAACAAAGGTCATGACTATGTTAAGAAAACGAGGGCCTTTAGCAAAGCCCGAACATGAAGTGAACTGATGCTCACCCTAATCAGATGGACGCTCACAAAAAGCAGAAATAAGCTCGTCTTTAGACACTATCTTAAGACGATCACAACCAGGGTAGTCAGGATCCTCTACCCTTGGGACATGGAGTACATCGGAGACAATCTTCGATGTGACAACAATGCGCGTACCTCGAACGCAAGTAATGAAATGAGGTACTGAAAAATCAAATCATTGCATGTTGGAGTAGAATTCCTAGATCAACACAGATGGACATGTGACCGGGACGTCACACAGTGACCCCCATTCCCGACTGTAGATGACAGTGGGAAGGTCAATGTCAGAGAAGTCCAATAGAACGACTAGGCATTCCGAATGAATGCCTCGTCGGGAAAATTTCTCAAAGAAGTCCGATCTGGCCTTCTCATCACGGAATCAGACAGAGAAAGGAGTAGTGTCAGCAGAAGAGGATGCCCCAAAATAAAAAGGGGTTCCAGGACGAAGCAGATTTACGTTTGGGTTCCATAGAAATAGAATAACATAAACGAAGAGAGAGAGGAAGAGAAAAGAAAAAACAATCAAAAAAGTCCCAAGCAGTTCAAATATATCAAAATATATTGAAAAGAAAGAACGTTTGCATGGGAATGTATGAACATGTGACATGCAAAAGAAATTGCATCATGGGCTCAACCCAATCTAAACCTACTAGCACACAATCAGTTGCACACATCTAAATGCATGACAATATTGTTATAATGCAAGGGAGATGCAATGTATGAAGTTTTTAAGATCAAATCTTCAAAACCCATCCCAAAAATTTCACAAAAACCTCTTTGATTTTGAAAAACCCCAAAATTTTCAAAAATCCCAAAAACTTAGGTTACAAAGCATGAAATGCATGAAGATGAGAGATTTGAGACTTACCAAGTGAAGAAAAACTTGAATAAGCTTGAAGAATCCTTGAGGAAGAGGTTTAAAGTGAGAGAGAAATGTTTTGGGAGGAGAAAAGGCTAGAAAGATCGAGAGAGATAAAGAGAAATGAGTTCAGATTCGTGAGCACCCCTTATATAGCACCTTAGTAATTCTCGACAGATCGAGAGGTATCAATGATCTGTCGAGCTTTAAAGAGTTCGATAGAAGTAGGTATCGAGCATATGTCCAAGGCAACATGAAGCTCGATGGATCGAGGTTGCGGACAAGGAGCTATCGAGGATACAGAAAGTTGCTCAATAGATCGACCTAGCTGTCGAAAGGTGTCGAGATTGCAATAAAAAGCAACTGAAGAGCTTGACAGATAAGCCAGGTGTCGAGAGGTGTCGAAGATCTATTGAGGTTGCTAAAAACCAGTTTTCAAGAATGGAAAAACATAGATATGAATGCAATCAAACATGCAACTCAACCAAGGATCCAAACAACATTTTAATCTCTCAAAATCATCTCTCAACAACAAATGTTAAGCACATAGATCCCAAAAACACACACACACACACACACTAAACAAGTCTAACAAATTTTATATTTCAAAAATAAGTCAAGATAGTTTAGTAAGCATACATTAACACATGTAAACCTTGTGATGGTCAAATCACATTGTACCTGCACATGCATCAAGAGTAGCAAAGAATATTGCATTTTGTGTGTGAAAAATATCGCAAGATTGTAAAGGTGTCTACATGTTATGACTATTTGAGATATGAGAAACTCACTTTAACTCACACACAATCATAACTGTTTGATGGGGACTATCACCTTCGAGGTACATCCTATAACTCCCACATCTCTTAGAATACACACTTGCAATCATATTTAAAAGCATTTTGATCTTTTTGCTTTTTATTTTTCTTTGCATATTTTTCTTTTAAGCAAACCATGCATAGGCATATAAGAGATAGAAAAGAAATACCCAATTATGTCAAGCATTTGACATTCCAATTTTGCTATGCCAAAGCACACAAATGTCATTCATGATTGGCGAGCAACAGTGGTGAAATAGTTATTTATGCCTTTCTCTTAGGATTTTCTAGTCCTTCCTATCAAAAAGAGTGATACAAGTGTTAAGCACAAGAGATTACTTAATCTTACTCATCACAAACACGAGCTACAAAGCTCACTTGCTTAGTTATGCATAGAGATGCTCATCTAATCTACAAAAGATACAAAGTTTAGAAAATTTGTTTCAATGGACATCCAAGGTATACACGTACCAATGTAATTTCAAGATCAAGATCATATGATCAAAAACTATAAACATCTTCCCACATAACATGCACTGCAAAGCTCAAACTAGTAAAGTGCAATAAATAAGCTTATCCAAGCTAAACAAGGTACATAAACATGTCATGTAAAGATAATATGCCAACCTTGATTTCAAATCCAAGAAAAATAATGCAAAAACACAAAAATCTTTTTGGTTTAAAAAAATTTTATGACCAAAAACAAAAAGCACACATTATGCTAAATGATTAAAAATGCAATGTATGACAGTGCTTAACTAAGTTATAGAGGGTACACAAACAAGAAATATCAATTTCTTAATTAGCCCTTGAGTACATGTACAAACTAGTACATACTCATACAAAATCAAAAATAGCTTAGCACTTATATAACACATGCTATTCAAGTTTCTCCACAATGTCAAGCATGTTCTAAATCAAAAGAGAGATATCATAATTCATGTAATCCTCAAGAAAAGTAAAACAAGACTCAAAATAAAATATTTTTGTCTTTTTGAAATTTTTCAATTTTTTTTTTTGGTTTTTTTTTTTAATTAAAAAGACCTAGAAAACAAAACAACCAAAAACAGAAAACAAAACATGTCCATAAACAATTGAAAGAATTAAATTAGAGACAAATAAATAACGCTCACCTTAGAGAATCTTTTCTCACCCATATAGCACAAGTCTTTGGCTTTGTAGGTGAAAATCCATGAGAGGCAAAGTGTATTTAAGAAATTACACCAATTTTCTGAGAAATACTAAAATTTTGCAAATTCCTTTCACAAGCCAACAAGCTTAAATTTTTCAAAAGAATATGAAACAATTTGTATGGATTTATGGCAGGAGAAATATCATCACATATCCTAGATTGAAACACAGAATTTTTAAATTTCAATTTATGACAATTAGGACTAATGTGACCAGAGACACCACGAAAGTGACAAACAGGAACAAATTTAGGAACATCAGTATTTCTAACAACAAATCTCATCTCAGATTTTGGTTTTTGCCTCAACAAAGAACAATTTGGTCTAATATGACCAACATCACCACAAAGGTGACAAGTAGGCACAAAAACAGATTTATTATGCTCTCTAACAGTAGGTTTAGACATAGGTTTAGAAATTTCAGCGTCTATATCAGAACTTTTACCTTTGTCTAACCTAACAAAATAAGCCTTTTCTTTATTATTCCTCTTGAAAGGAGGGATATAAACTTTCTCAGTTTTAGGCTTAAGAGAAACAAAAACACTTCTGTTATCAACAGCAGGCTTGGCACTATTCAAATTTTCAATTTTAGCTTTAGATTTAACTAACTCTTGTTCCAAGCTTTTCGTCTTCTCATCTTGAGAGGAAATTTGATTTCTCAAAAATTCATTCTTTTTATTAGATTCGTCTAATCTAACAACCAATTCCTCTTTTTCAAGATTAGCCAATTTTAACTCTTCCTTAAATTTCTTAGAAATTTTCATAGATTTCAATAATTCCTTACGAAGAGTTTCACAAGCATCAATAAGATCAACAGAAGCAACAATGTCCTTTTTATTCAAATCATCACAATAAAAAATAGTAAGACACTTAAAATTATCCATGATAACAGAGATCAAGGATCAACTCTTAGATCAAAAGATCTAAACACAAGAGCTAACTCACTCTGATACCACTTGTTCATTTTTAGACCCCTATAAAATTGGATTGTTTAACCTAATTAATTAGCCAAGTAATTACTTAGTCAAATTATTCAAATCTAGGTTAACACAAATATATCATATCATTGTAAAGTGCGGAAAATAAAGAACACAATAATATGATAACCCAGGAAAACTAAACCGATAAAAAACCTGGGTAGGATTTAATCTAGCTATCCTCAAGGTAAAACGAATCCACTATGAAAGAATTGAAGTTTACACAATAGCAACTTAGACCACTAACATCCTATTACTACCTCGAGTAGGAAACTTATTACCACGACTCAACGATAGCTCCGAGTCCACAGACTACTTCTTTCTTGGATTCTCAGCAAGTACAAGCACTCCCGCTTGTGTATCTTTAAGCTCTTGAATCTGCAACTGATTTGATCACTAAGTTCTTGACATAATCTTAAATCTTGAAAACCCTAAGTATGTGTGAAGGTAACTACCTCTTGATCTCACAAAAGATTCACACACACAGCATAAAGAGCAACCTAGTCCTCAGAGAGCTTTTAGGTACAAAACTCTAGATCTACAAAAGAGGCACAAGAGGCACTCTAATCTCTCTAAAAACTTATAAAAACATTCTAGGGTTTCCTTTATATATAGGAGTGTTTTACTTGAAACCCAATACGTTTAAGTAGAGTTTATGCTGAATTGGAACTCTACAGAAAAATAAATCTACACGTGGTTTTGAATTGGAACTCGATTCCAATTTTACAAATAAACATACTTTGAGAAAGCCAAAACCTAGACTCTATGTTTTTATCATGGTTTGCCAACATAATACAAATTGAAGTTTTAATACATTAGTTCCTAAAGTCTTAGAACCTAACATAGATCAATGAATCCTTTTGGTTAAGCCATATAGACATCTTCTTTAAGTAGCCCATTCAAGAAAGCAGTCTCTACATCCATCTGGTAAACCTTGAACTTTAAGTGACATGCTAGGGCTAGGAGAATTCTGATGGCCTCCATACGAGCAACTGGGGTAAATGTTTCATCATAGTCTACTCCTTCCATTTGTGAGTATCCTTGAGCTACAAGATAAGCCTTGTTGTGAATCACATTACCCTCCTCATCAGTTTATTGCGGAATATCCATTTTGTGCCGATGATGTGCTCACCCTCCGGTCTAGGTACTAGAGTCTAGACATCATTCCTCTGAAACTAAAGCAATTCATCATGCATTACTTCAACCCAGCTTTCATCTTGAAGAGTTTCCTCAACTTTAGTGGGTTTAACCTGTGACAAATAACAAGAATAAGACACAAAGTTAGCAACACATTTATCAACTGTACACTTTTTTAATGTGAGTTCATTCATGCTTCCCACAATAACTTCAGGAGGATGATTTAGTTTAATCCTGGAGGAAGGTCCTTTCTCTTCATGGGATTCAGAATCTGGTGAAGTGGGTATATCTGCAGAATCTTCCACAACACTTGGAGTATCGGGAGTACTTGGAGATGCAGGTTCTTGTTCTACAATTTCTTGAACTTCCTTGGGCTCAGGAGGAGGAATTTCTTTGGGGAATTCCTCATTAGCTTTCTCAGAACTAGAATCTGAAGACTCATCAATAACAACATTCACTGTTTCCATTACCTTCATAGTTCTTTTGCTGTATACCCGATAAGCCTTGCTTGTAAAGGAGTATCCCAAAAATATTCCTTCATCGCTTCGAAAGTCAAATTTTTTCACATTCTCTCTATCCTTGAGGATGAAACAAGTACTTCCAAAAATTCTAAAATACTTCACATTTGGCTTTCTTCCTTCCCATAACTCATATGGAGTCTTCTTGGTACCAGGTCTGAAGTACACTCTATTAATCGTATGACATGCAGTGTTAATGGCTTCTCCCCACAAGTTTCTAGCCACATCCTTGTTCGGCAACATGGCTTTGGCCATCTCCTGAATAACCCTGTTTTTTCTTTCTACTACACCATTCTACTAAGCAGTAATAGGAGTAGAGAATTCTTAAGATACACCTAATCTTGTGCAAAAGGACTCCATATATGAGTTCTCGAATTATTTACCATGGTCACTTCGAATTCAATCAATCTTTAGGCTCTTTTCATTCTGCAATCTTATGCACAAGGCTTCAATGTGCTTAGGAGCATCAGACTTGGATCGTAGGAAGATAACCCAAGTGTACCTAGTGAAGTCATCTACAACAACCATGATGTATCTTTTACCGCCAAGAGACTCGATCCTAGTTGGACCCATAAGATCTAGATGTAGAAGCTCCAATGGTCTAGAGGTAGCAAATGTCTGAGTGCTCAGATGCTTAGCTTTCGTTTGTTTCCCAAGCTGACATGGTCCACACACCACACTGCTCACTCTACTAAGCTTTGGTATCCCCAGGACTAATTCATGCTTAGATACAATTGAAAGATGTTTATAATTAGCATGTCCTATCCATTGGTGCCATAGATCTTCATTTGGTAAACCGATGTTATTTCACACAATATCAGCATCAGGAACCAATCCCTAACAATTGTCTAGAGTGCGAACACCACTTATGAGTTTCTTTCCAAACTCATCCATGACAAGACACTTTCCCTTTGAGAACAGAACCATGAAATCTTGATCACATATCTGACTTATACTCAATAGGTTCACTCTCAAACCTTCTACATATAGAACATTTGCAATGTCCGGCAGTCCAGGTAGAGAGATGATTCCTTTTCCTTTAATCTGTGATTTGCTCTCATCACCAAAAGTGACATTGCCACCTTTCTTGGACTCAAAAACCTTGAATAGAGATCGGTCTCCAGTCATGTATCTTGAGCAATCACTGTCAAGGTTCCACAAACATGTGTCCATAACCCTAAATGCGGATTTCATCATAAAACACACTTCATGCTTAGATGACAGATTAGTGGGAATGGTGCTTTCTCGCATTTGCCTTTTACAAGCGAAACCTTTAATTTTCACTCTTCTCAGACGAACTTCTTTACACATTTTCATTCTGAGACAGTCTAGTTTCTTCTTTGTCAATCTAAGATCTTTTCCAATAGTCATCATAATAAAATTCAAATAACTTTTAGACCTACATTTTCTAATACACTCAAACAAGTAGAGATTAGAAAAACAAGATTTATTTGAAAAAAAAGATCTCTTCAAGCCAGTTGCAGCCATGACAACAAGGATCAATGGATCACACAGCAAAGATCAAACTTAATCAAAGTGTGCCTACTCTAATATCACTTGATAGGCCAAGAATGTATTGACCCCTTGTGATAAATTAATTGATTAATTAGCCAAGTTTATTAATTAATCAAGTTAACATGCAAAGCACATGGTAGCACAAACAAATCATCAATTATCTAAAGTATGCAGTGGAAAATAAATTGACACGGTGATTTGTTTACAATTGGGGAAAACCTACACGGAAAAAACCCCACCGAGTGATTTTAACGTCACCACTCTCGAGAATCCACTATTATTAAAACAAGCAGTTACAAGTAAAGGAATCTCAATACCTTCTACCAACTTACAGTTGAACCCTTACCCCAATACCCAATTGGACTTTTTCTGTAGTGACAATCTCTCCTTTTCAATACACAGCTCCCAGTATGTGACTAACCAATTGCACGGATCCCAGTACACGACTTCAATCACCAACTAAAGAAGGTTGTTGGTTGCAAAGTTCTTCAGTTCATCACACGATGAAGATCGAGAAGCTCCTTGGTAACAAAACCCTGTGGTGTACAAACACAACTGCTTCTTCATAAGAGAGATGAACTAGGGCAAATTCTATCTCTGGTCACAAGTTGCATGAACAAACTTTGCTCAACACTTGTGCAACTTGTGTCACCTTTGACAGCCCTTAAAATAATCCTTTTATATGTCTAGGGTTGTGAGAAAAGAAAGCTCAAACATACAATCACAGATTGGATGAAAAACAAACTCGAAAATTTGAGTTTCATAAGTCTTGACAGATACCCTATTTGTCAAGCTACTGTCGAGCCACAGTATTCAAACAGCTCTAGGGTCTCAATAGATGCTAGCTGTCAAGCTTTAATGAACAACACTTTTCACACTTGAATCTTGGACAAACTTGCATGGCTTTAACACTTGGAACTTGAAACCTTGTTTCTAGAAGTATTAAACACATCCTAGATCTATCCAAATACAAGTAAAGTGCGTTTTGTCAAAAGATTAGCCAATTACATAAAATAGTAACATATATTCCTAACATGTGAATCACATATGTCCTAACAATTTAAGATTCACCCATAAAACATGATACACAAATAGATAACCAGTTACCTGAACAAACTGAGAACGTCACATATTAAACATAAATTGAGGAAATATTGAGAGCCGTGGAGACAAGCTAAAAGAAAATGGATTTCCTTCTGGAAATCTCCAAACCGAGAACATAGATGCATCAATGCTTTATCCAACCATCTTATAGGGTCAAACTTAGCCTGAATACCAATAGCATCATGTCATAAAATGGCACAATAGGTGTGATCAAGCAAGTCATAAGTCATCAAAAAGAAAACAAAATATGCTAAACAAACTAATAAGTGGAACACCAGATTAACTCTATAACACCAACTATTCCTAATAGGCCAAAATCGAATTGACCCCTTATGATGAATTAATTTATTAATTAACCAAGTTTATTAATTAATCAAATTAACATACAAAGCGTGTGGTAGTACAAACAAATAACTAAATATGCAGCGGAAAATAAAAGACACGGTGATTTGTTTACGAATGGGGAAAACCTAACGGCAAAAACCCCATCGGGTGATTTTTAGGTCACCACTCCCGAAACTCCACTATTATCACAACAAGCAGTTACAAGTAAAGGAATCCCAAGTACTTTACCAACCTACAATTGAACCCTTACCCCAATATTCAATTAGACTTGTTCTGTAGTGACAGTTCCCTTTTCTGATGCACGCCTCCCAAGTACATGACTAACCAATTGCGTGGATCCCAATACACGACTTCAATCACCAACTAAGAAGGTTGTTGGCTGCAAAGTTCTTCAGTTCATCCACACAATGAAGATCAAGAAGATGCTTCGTTACAAAACCCTACGGTGCACATACACAGCATCTTCTTCAAGAGAAAGAGATGAACTAGGGCAAGAACTTCGTCTCCAGTCACAATTTGCTTGAACAGAGTTTGCTCAATGCTTGTGCAACCTGTGAACTCTTTTACGGCCCTTAAAATAATCATTTTATATGTTTAGGGTTAGAAGAAAAGAAGACCTAAACACATAATCACGGATTCCAAGAAATCATATCAGAATTCTAAATTTCTTAAATCTCGACAGATAAGCTGTCGAGCAGGTGCCAAGCCACGGGCTAAACAGCTTCCTCAAACCTCGATAGATGCAGCTGTCGAGATAGCTGTCGAGCTTTAATGATTTTGCACTTCTCAACTTGTTTCTTGGACAGACTTGATGACTTCAACACTTAATCTTGAAACTTTGTTTCTTGAAACTTTGTTTCTTGAAGTATTTGAACACATTCTAGAACTACCCAATTACAAGTAAAGTGCATTTTGTCAAAGGATTAGCCAATTACATAAAATCATGACATATGTTCTTAACATGAAAACCACATATGTCCTAACAATCTCCCCCTTTGGCAATTCGTGACAAAACACAACTAAAAGCTCAAAGTTTACAAAGAAAAGCCCTTTACAAAAAAAAAAAAAAAAAATGCTCATAAAACAAATCCAATCCTAACTACTATCCATCAGTTACAAGTGTAGACAGCAACTACATTGAATTATATTTCCTGAAACACTAAACAAAATCCATAACCGCATGTGTGGAAAATACAAGTAAACAAAATAAATTCTTGATTTCAACCAACGCATAATAAAGACATATATCAATGAATAACTCATAAATATAAATCAATAAGCAGTTGAAACAACATACATATAAAACAATAAATGTATCTCCCCCTATCATGAATAGCCCAACAAAACAAAAACGAGCTAAAAAGGTAAATACAAAGTGAAGCACCTAGATACAATCTAAAACTCCACAAGCTCCAACAAACAAAAAGGCTTTCCCCCTAAAAACAAAAACTCTACAAGTGCTCAAATCAAAATATACACCCCCTTTTTGTGACGGAATGCCAAAGAGCAATTAAAATCCATCATCAAAAGGAGGTGGCGGTGAGGTTCATCGAAACTGTGCCAACTCTGTGTGCAAAGCACGGACCTCATCGAGCATGTCCACCAAAATCTGTCCATGAGCCGCCTGATCGGTCAAGACATGATCCAACGTACGATGAATGTCTGAATCATCCGAAGTAGTCGGTGGAGGAACATCAGCATCAGCAACAGCAGTACCACCAAACGTCTCAGCTGTATCAGCACCTGTAGAAGAGGGAGGAGGGTGAACAACACCAGATGATGCACCTCTAGGACGCGTAAAGCCAACTCTCAAGTGAGCAGCCCTCTGCCTAAGGAAGGTGGCACCTATGGGAGCTAAGACATGAACGGGCTCACCAGCAGGGAAATCAGCTAAACCAAGAAACAATAAAATCCTATGAATGAAAATAGGATGGATAAGAGAATGAGCTATGGCATATTTCCTATGAACTTCATTCAAAGAACGAAGAAACAGATAAGGAAAGCTGATAGAAGCACCGGAAACAAAAGCGTACAAAAATGCACATCACTCAAGAGGGATGGTGTGGAGATGAGAAATAGGCCACAAAGAATGACACACTATCCAAAAGAAAAGATAGGCAGTCTCAACAAGCTTAGCAGACGTGATCCGAGGATCAGACCCCCACTGGATAGAAGACCTAGTGATGTAAGGGATAACGTCATCTAGGGGTGGAGACTCCTCATAAGGATAGATAGGCTCCCTAATGACCGGAACCCCAAGTGCATCAGCCACTATCCGAGGAGTAATGGTGAACTCAACACCTCGTATCCAACTCCTAACCAGGGTGTTGGAATCATAGACATGGCAAGAGAGATTCGAGAAGAACTCTCTAATCAGGGCGGTCGGGGGTGGATGATCTACCTCTAACAAAGGCAACCAACCTCGACTCTCAAGGTTTGCCCTAATGGTAGGATCTACCTCATCTAACACAACAGAACGCTCAGCCCAAATCTTTCTCTTACAGTTTAGTTTCTCATAGACCTCTCTGCTTTTGTCATTTCTAAACAACTCACTCCTAGAGGGAGACTCAGAGGAAGTGGAGGGGGTCTTATGGGCTCTAGTCCTCCTAGACATGGTGCTAGGAAAAGGACAAAGACACAAAGCAGGAAAAAAAAAAACAAAAAAAAACAAAAACCAAGGGCAGACTGCAAGTTAGCACAAAAAAAATATAGAACAAAAATCTATATGATGCATGAACAGATTAAATGTCATGATGCATGCTCTAATGTAATGCAATTAAGTTCAAATGTAGTTCAAGTTCACAAAACTGGCTTAAGCATAGAGTTTCTAACAAAAACCCTAAAAGTTTGAAAAACCACTTGTTCAATTTGTAAAAAATTGACCAATTGATCATTACACAAGATAGATTACATAAAATAATGATCAATTACATCAATTCAACAAGCCAATTTCATCAATTGAAATCAATTTGAACAAAATCCCCAAATTTGGATAAATACAAGTCCTAAAATTTTCAATTTCTCACAAAACCCCAAATTGATCAAATTAAGTATCATAGATCATGATTATATCATTATAGGAACAAAACCCAATGATCAATTTCAGAAAAAAAAAAAAAATGGCTTGAATCAACCAAAATCCTGATTTGAAAAGTGCCGAAAATACCCAATGAAATGCATCAAAAATGCATGAAAAAATGAAATAAAATGCAAAAGGAAGGGCACAATGGACTTACAGGCTTATAGAGAGGAAAACCTTGCAAAAAATCTGGAGGAAAACAACAAAAATTTGTGGGCTAGCCTTGTCCAATTCGGAGAGAGAGAAAAGTTTGAAAACCTTTTTGAAAAGTAAGTTTGAACAAGTCAAACTCTGATTTAAAAAAAAAAAAAAAAAAAAAAACTGATTCACGATTTTCGATTGATCGAAAATCAGTTTCGATTGATCGAAACAAACAGAGGTTTCTTTAAAAAATTTGAAAACAATTTCAGTTGATCGAAAAACAGATTGGATCAATCGAAGAGGACAGAGGCTCACAAAATTTTTGAGAAAACATAGTTTTTGAAAATAACAAAGACACATTTTAGAAACACCTCAAAGCATTGAAATAGATGAACAAAATGCATAAGTATGTGATGAAATGTATTTCAAAAAACAACTATTTTAAATCTAGTTTCCCAAAATTAAGATTTTCAAACATTTTCCATAAATTCTCAAGCATCAAATCTGTTTTGCATAAAAACTCAAAGTATTTGTAAACTTGGTTGGTCAGACCAAAGACACACACAATAACATGTACAATATTTAGCAAAGAGTAACTTGTGTAGTGTGTGCCACTAGCAAAAGCTTGAGATACATGTGAGGTGATATGTGTATAGCAATTAAATACAAAGTCTACAAAATTCATCACATAGACTTTGAAAAAGACTATTACCAAAAGAGTTGCATCATATAACTCTCACATCTCCTAGATCATAAGCTTGTAATCATGTAAGTTTCTTGATTTTGCCTCATATTGTACACACAAATTTTAAATTATTCAGAAACTTATTAGAGTAGCCGGGATAATGTACACACCAATTTTAACAATTATTTGATTTAGTTTTAAGTCCAATAATGTATACACCAATTTTAGCATTTAAACCGAGGCTACACCTTATGATCTTTTTGTGCATGTGCTACACTTTCTCAAGCACAAAATCTTACGATATGCACTAAGATGTTCATGATTGGCTAGTGAACAGTGGTGAGATAGTTATTTATGCCTTTCTCTAAAGGTTCAAGTCCGATAGTCAAAGACATGTGACTTCAAGATCAAGACAAAGTGATCAAAACCATAAACATCTTTCCCACACAATATGCACTACAAAACATCAACTAGTAAAGGGCAATAAGTAAGCTCATCAAAGCTAAACAAAGTACAAAAGACATGTTATGTGAAAATAAATTGACCAACCTTGTTTTCAAAAACCAAAAAAATAGTGCAAAACACAACTTGCTTCCTTTTTCTTCTTTTTTTTTTTTATATTTTTTTATTTTGAAAAAAAATAAACAAAAATAATCTAGAATGAAATGCATGAATGTTATGCAATGCAAATCCTAAAAACAGATAAAAAAAAAAACCAAAAAACAATGGTCACAAAGAATAGCAATAAAGCACAAGGACCATGTTAGAAGGACTCAATTAGATTGAGCCTTTTGCATCCAAAACTTTTGAGATACACCACGAGCATTGGAGTTCTTATTCACATAAGAATGATTTCCAACTTCAGGATTGGAATAAAGGATTAGAGCCTTTACCAATTCACCAATGAGTACCATAGGATCTTGTGCTTGAGGCACAGGTACTTTTGGTTTGTTTGCTCTCTTAGCAACTTGCAACTTGTAACAGTTTGGACGAATGTGTCCAGACTTTCCACAAAAATGATAAACCAATGCAGGCTTATCATGTGACTTGTCCTTAGAAAGGGTAGACTGCTTAGGTTTAGACTCTTTCAAATCAACCCTAATCTTCCTAGGAGGTGTTACTTCTAAGGGTTTGACAATCTCACTCACAACCTCACTCATAGGTGGTTCAGAAGAAGATGAAAGAACAAAGATAGTGGAATTGGGTGCAGATACATTGATGCTTTCTACAAAACCTAACCCAGTTTTGTTAGAAGAAGACTTTTGAACACTAAGCATATGATCAAGTTTGGAACTAGCAGACCTATTAGATTGTTCTCTAGCAACAGAAAGCTCATTTTCCAAATTCTTAACTTTATCAAACAAAAGCATGTTGTCAGTCTTCACATTATTCGAAAGTTCAGTAGCATCAAACAATTTAACAAGCAAATTTTTCTTATCAAGCTCAAGAAATGCAATTTTCTTCAAGCCTAATTCAACATTTATAGCATCCTTTGCAGCAACTTTGCAAAGTTTATTGTAGGCTTCTTGAAGATCTGTATCCTCAGAAAGTTCCCTATTAGAAGGGTTCTCTTTAGCAGATACACTTTCATTAACTACAGCAATAGCAGTGAAAGCAATGAAGTTTCCATCCTCGTCACAACCAGACTCATCATTAGAAACTTCACCATCACTAAGGGTTACAGCCATAGCCTTACCCTTAGACTTTAAGTAAGTAGGACATTCAAATTTCATGTGACCATACCCTTGACATCCAAAACACCGAGGACCCATAGAATTATTAGAGAATTGACCTACATTTTCTCCAGGTTTATTAGTGTTGTTAACCTTAGTGGGATTATTCTTCCTAAATTTTCTAGGTTTAACAGTGTTCTTATCTCTTGCCCTTCTGTTATTGTTTCTAAGGAAATTCCTAAAGTTCTTGGCAAGGTAAGCAATCTCTATAGCAGAGAGCTCATCATCAAATCCACCAACATCAACATCGTCATTGATTTGGATTTGCTAGTCTTAGGTAGGTCCAACTCATAGGATTGAAGAGATCCTACAAGTTCATCAACAAGGATGGAGTCCACATCCTTACTCTCAGTGATGGCAGTCACCTTGGGTCTAAAATCTTTAGTCAAAGATCTAAGAATCATCCTAATAATTTTAGGTTGATCATAGATTTCACCCAAGTTATATGTAGAATTAACAATATCATTAAGTTTAGCATAGAATTCATCAAAAAATTCATCATCAAACATCCTAATGCTTTCAAATTTAGAAGTTAACTGCTGCAATTTATTGATTTTGACAGCCTTTGTGCCTTCATGCACAATCTGGAGGATATTCCAAGTAGCATGAGCAACCTCAACATTAGAGATTCTCTTGAATTCCTCCATAGAAATAGCGTTAAAGATAGTATTCATAGTTTTGCTATTGAACGCAGCTACTTCTTTTTGAGAAGTTTGCCACTCACTAACAGGAGTAGTGGGCTTCTCCCATCCATATTTGACGGAGTTCCAGACTCTCTCATCAATTGATTTTAGGAATGCTTTCATCCTTACTTTCCAATAAGCATAATTATTCCCATCAAAGTGAGAAGGAATAACAAGAAAGTGTCCGTGTTCCATGACAACAAGGGTCAAGGATCAGCACAGTGATCAAAAGATCAACAACAAGAGAGCAACCCGCTCTAATACCATTTGATCGTTTTTAGACCCCTTAAAACCACAATCAAATTAACCTAGGTAATTAGCCAAGTTATTACTTAGTCCAAATTCCAAATCTAGGTTATCACAATCAAACAATCATATCATGCAAAGTAGTGGAAAGATAGATAACACAATGATATGATCACCCAGGAAACCAAACCGGTAAAAACCTGGGGAGAATTTAACCTAGCTATCCTCAAGGTAAACCTGAATCCACTATGAAAGAATCGAAGTTTTACAATAGGACTTAGACCGCTAACATCCTATTGCTACCCACTAGTAGAAACTTACTGACACGACCACGTGCAAACTCCAAGACCACAGACTCCTTTTTTCTTGAATTATCTAGCAAGTACAAGCACACCCGCTTGTGTTTCTTAAGTTCTTATGGCAGCAACTGAATGATCATCAAGTTCTTGAATGAATCTCCTCTTGATAATCCTAAACTTGTGTAAAGGAAAGCTCCTCACAGATCTCACAAGATATTTACACAAACAGCAATATGAGCAACACTAAAACGTGGCTAGGGTTTGCCTTATATACCTAGGGCAAAAAAAAAAAAAAAAAAAACCCTAAACGTTTTAAATGAACTACGGCTGAGTTGGAATTCTACAAAAAAACGCATTCTGCCCGAATTTCGATTGATCGAGCCTAAGCTTTGATCAATCGAACTAGGCTGAATTGCTTTATTAAATCTGCATCAACTTAAATCCAACTTTACATAAATGACACAACTTTGAGCAAGTCTAAACACAACTAAACATTTTGTTTTGATCATGGTTTGCCAACAATACACATTAGAGTTCTAAATACATAAGTTCCTAAGTCTTTAGACCCTAACAGTTTCCAACTTCTAACTTCTAAGCTAGGATGGATGGACAGGTAAACAAGTAAAATCTTATACCTAATCCCACATGCATAGAAAAATGTGAAAACTTATTCAAACTTGTTCATCATTTGTCAAGACAATTAAATATAACAATTAAAAAAGAAAATGGCATCCGTGTTTACCAAATGCAAAGGCAAGATCATCTACACGCTAATCCCTTGAGATATGTTTTAGTGTAGGACAATAGATATTAGTTCCCAATTCACATAAGAAAACACGACAATTCCATATTCCTTAATGCTGCTGTTCAAATAAAAAAACTAAACTTTGTAGGCACCTTAAGACAGGGATCATGCATTGGACTATCCATATAATCTCTAGAGGCTAAGGACGAACAAACCAGTGTTTATTTTTATTTTTATTTACTTTGAAAAAGACGATCTAACAAGCAATATACTGTCTATAATTAATTTCACCTTTGTGGAACTTAAAATCAAGTCAGTACAATTTAGGGACTTAAAACAGTATGATGACTCAATGAAGGACAAGAGAACACAACATATATATATATATATATTTCACAAAATATATGACAGTTGCCAAGGTGTCAAGTTATTAATAGTAGATGAAAATCAATAAAAATTCGCTAACTTAATTGTCGTAGTAGCATTAGGGTTGGTTAGGCATTTTGTGAGCCTAAAAGTGCGTATGTTTTGCAAACTGACTTGATGAGCATTTTATCTGGATTAAAGTAGCATTATTAGGAATAGGTGTTTTTGATTCTCAATGTTATATCATTTTTGCGAAATAGCCTTGCTATTGTGTGTCTAAATTATGATGGATTCTCTGGATGTGAGATTGAACTATGTTTTTCAATGACTGGCTTAGCTATAATCCTTGAATCATTTGCTTACCAAATTGGGCCTCCAAATTGTGTTTGCCATGTATTTATTATTATAAAAAATCTGTCTCTATATGTTTTGAATGTGACTTGGTCTACGCTATCCTGATGGATTTTTGTTTGTTTTTTTTACTTCAATTACAAATAATAGAAAAAAAAAGTGTTTTTATTAAAATTCTGGCAAGTTCTTATTTATTTAAGCTTTAATTTGATTGCTTTTAAGTGGAGGTAAGAAGTGATGTTGACAATCTTGTTGGGTTCATAATATGACTTACTGTATCCATGCTTTTATTTTATATTAATTGTGGTTTACTTGTCATAGAGTGAATCCTCAATAATTGCTAACAATCTATTTGCTGCCATGTCAAATATGTAGGCACTAGATAGAATACAGCTTGGACCCGACGATGGTACCCAGTTGACCCGGCAACCAGATCATCAGTCAACTCCACTTTGGAGGTGCGCCATCGACGATGTATGTAGTTGTATTATTAATATATCTCCATTTTTTAACTACCCCGTGTGCACTACCTAACACAATGCTCGTCCATGTGCAGGTGGTGTGTAGCATCATAAAGGTTCGATGCCATAAATGGGTATTGTCGCAGGGTGGGCTAGACTCACGTATCATGCAATACAAAGATGCAGCAGGTTTGACCAGGTTATTCAAGGAGCCTGATATGGAGGTCGACCACGCCCTTGGTCAAGCAGTGGCATCCAGAGATGCACACGTTCCACTTACTCCATGGAGAAATAGGTATCATCTTGCAAGAAATAGAGGTGATGCTGGGGATTCCGATGGATGGGTTGCCTATCACTGGAAAGACAGACCTGTAATGGAACGTGGTGTGCCGAGAGTTGTAGGGCCATGAACCTCTGCCCGTGATACCGAACTCAAATAGGTTTATCCTTGCTAGGGCGAGGATAAGATAAAAGTGGCTTAATGCATGGTTTACCACTCCTTTAGCTACAGACGTCGGTGACAAAGTCATGCAACAACATGCCCGCTACCACCTACTTGTTTGGATGGGGGCCCTATTGGTCATGGACAAGTTGGCGGACCGGGTCTCACTCTTGCCTTTATAGTTCCTTAACCCAATTAGCAATGCGAGACAGTATAGGCAGGGTAGTGCAGCATTGGCCTGGCTCTACAGGCACCTTTGTAGTGCATCGAAGAAGGATACGATGCAAATTGGAAGGGCACTCTTGTTGGTGCAGCTATGGGCCTATTCAAGGTTCCCATGAATATGCCTTATTACAAGGCCGCCTCTACCACTAGTGCACTCTGGGCCCCTTGCCATTAGGTATGCTCATTGAGTTCTCGTTATTCAAGCTAAGTGTGTCTTAGGAGTAATTATTTATGTGTAATAGTATATTATATTTCTTTTGTCTCTTTGATATAATTAAAAATATGTCAAACTGTTAGTTTTTAGACTCCTTAAACAATTGATCAAACCTAGGTAATTAGCCAAGTTGTTACTTAGTCCAATTAAACAAGTCTAGGTTATCACAATATAAAAGATCAAATCATGCAAAGCAGCGAAAAATAAATAGCACACGATATGATCACCCAGGAAACCAAACCGGTAAAAACCTGGGGAGGATTTGACCTAGCTATCCTCAAGGTAAAAGGCAAATCCACTAGAAAGAATCGAAGTTTTACAATAAGACTTACAAGCCCCCCGCTCGACTTCTTATTGCTACCCACCAGTAGAACTTACTGACATGACCACGTGCAAGTTTCGAATCCACGGACTCCTTCTTTCTTTGGCCTTTGCAAAACACAAACACCCCCGTTTGTGACTTTGAGATCCCACTCAAAGGTTTAGCAACACAAACTCTCCTGTTTGTGACTCCAAGACCACCCTTGAAGGTTTAGATCATCAACACCTTTGATGACTAGAGAAGGTAACAACTTCTACAATACCAGATCTTGAGATTCTTCAAGGAATAGCACTAGTAGAAGATATAAGAGAGCTTTTAGGAACAAAACCCTAAATACAAAAGAGGCACACTCTTTTCTCTCTGAAAAGCCACATAAAAACGTGCTTAGGGTTTCCTTTATATACTAGAGAAGTAGATTAGAAACCCTAATCCTAAATGGGCTTGAACTGCTGTTTGGGCTTAATTAAAATTCTGCAGATACGACTTTCGATCGGTCGAGCCTGTCTTTCGATCGATCGAACCAGACAGATTATGAAATCTTCTTCCTACAGCTTGCATGTTCTTGAATCTTGACTTGAATCACCTTGAGCATTATCTAATAAAACCTATAGACTCTAAGATCTATATCTAGACAAGTTTGTGTTCACGATTTGCCAATTGTTCTAAACATTTAGAACCTAACAAACTCCCCCTTTGGCAATTCATGACAAAACTTTCATACAAATGAAATGCTCAAATATAAGAACAACCCAATACAATAAAATGCCCAATTACATCACAAATCCCAATCTAAGACTCCTAACCTAGAAGTTGCAAGAAGAGGTAGAAGGTCTTGATCAGAATGCACCTGTCTTTCCTGAAACACTCAACAAACACATCACCGCATGTGTGAAAAGAAAGACATATAAACAATAATATGAAACAGAATATAAAAAACAAAAGTAAATTCTAACTCTCTCTAAGTTAGATACATCAAAAAGTTTTTATATTCTCCCCCTAAACAAAAAAACAGGTGATCTATGTCTCCCCCTTTTTGTCACGTATTGACAAAGACTACTTAATCAAAAGATGGACAGAAAATATACGCAACAGAGTAAGAGAAAATAGAGACAACTCCCCCTATGAAGAGCAACAACTCCCCCTAAGAACCATAAAGGTTAAAAAAAATCCTCCCCCTATAAAAATAGGAAAAACAAAACAAGTTTTGGGAAAAACTGTTTTGGGGAAAAATAAAGGGGTTGGGGATAAATAAAGACACAAACCAAGTTTTTTTTTTTTTAAACTAAGTTGAGGATACACATGAAGAAAAATATTCTCTCTTTCAATAAAATGCAAACATGGCACTATGTGACCCATAAACAGTTGCATGAGTAGAGAAAATATTTGTACATTGATTATCCATCATATCTCTTAAGAAAAAAAATTTCTACAGTTCACACATAAAAAAAAAATATACTAGAAAGTACATAGCTCAAAAATTAATCAATCAATTTTTTGATCAAGTTGAGTACCCAATGTAGCAAAGTGTATGCATGTTATGTGTGAAAACAATGAAAGATATGACTGCAAAATTGCAAGATGGATACAAAAACAATGCAATGCATGTGAATCCTAAACACAAATGATGCATGAAAAAAAAAAATTTGGTCAAAAACATAGAAACTGAAAATTTTTCAGTTTCAATTAATCGAGAATCGATCAAACATCAATCGAGTCAGGCAGACTCAAACCAAAAAATTTTAATCGCAATTTCGATTGATCGAAAAACAGGTTCGATCAATCGAAATTCTGGAAAAATTAGATTTTTGAAAAACAGAGCATTTTAATGCAGAAACTCCTCAAAGCACATTGTTTTATAAAAAAAATGCATGAGTTTGAGACGAAAAGTTTTTCAAAAACACTTGAATTCAACCCAAATCTTCCAAAATCAAGATTTTCAATCAATTTGTCCTCAAAGCGCAGACATTAAACATATTTTGCATTAAAATCAAGGAACTTTTAATCTTGGATGGCCAAAACAAAATCACACACAATATAATGTACCAAGTTTAGCAAAGAGTAACTTGTGTAGTGTGTGCAACTAGCAAAAGCTTGAGATACATGTGAGGTGATATGTGAATAGCAATCAATCACAAAGTCTACAAAATTCATCACATAGAATTTAAAAGAGACTATCACCTAAAGAGTTACATCATATAACTCCCACATCTCCTAGAAAACAAGCTTGCAATCATGTAAGTTTCTTGAATTTATGCCTCATAATATATAAACCAATTTTAAGTCATGTGATTTTGGCATCAAGCCTAATAGTACACACCAATTTTGATTATTAAGCAATTTAAACCGAGGCTACACCTTATGTTCTTTTTGTACATGTGCTACACTTTCTCGAGCACAAAATCATACGATATGCACTAAGGTGTTCATGATTGGCTAGTGAATAGTAGTGAGATGGTTATTTATGCCGTTCTCTAAAGGTTCAAGTCCGACAGTCAAAGACATGTGACTTCAAGATCAAGACAAAGTGATCAAAACCATAAACATCTTTCCCACACAACATGCACTACAAAGTTTCAACTAGTTAAGTGCAATAAATAAGCTCATCAAAGCTAAACAAGGTACATAAATTTGTTATGTAAAGATAATATGGCCAATCCTTGATTTTAAATCCAAGATGTGAAATACAAAACACAAAAATCTTTTTGGTTTTAAAAACTATAAGACCAAAAACAAAAAAGCACATATTATGCTAAATGAACAATGCAAATGCAATGCATAACAGTGCTTAAGTAAGCTATAGAGGGTACAAAAACAAGAAATATCGATTTCTTAATTAACCCTTGAGTACATGTACAAATTAGTACATACTCACACAAAATCAGAAATAGCTTAGCACATATATAACACATACTATTCAAGTTTCTCCACAATGTCAAACATGTTCAAAATCAAGAGAGAGATATTATAACTCATGTAATCCTCAAGAAAAATAAAACTAGACACAAAATAAAATATTTTTGTCTTTTTTGAAATTTTTCAATGTTTTTGGATTTTTTTTTTAATAAAAAAACAACCTAAAAAACAAAACAACCAAAAACAAAAACAAGACATGTCCACAAACAATTGAAAGAATTAAATCAAGGACAAGTCAGCAACACTCACCTTGGAGAATCTTTTCTCACCCATCTAGTACAAGTCTTCGGCTTTGTAGGTGAAAATCCATGTGAAGCAGAGTGTATTTGAGGGATTACACCAATCTTCTGAGAAAGACTAAAATCCTGCAAATTCCTTTCACAAGCCAACAAGCTTAAATTTTTCAAAATAATATGAAACAATTTATATGGACTTATGACAGGAGAAATATTATCACATATCCTAGACTGAAATACAGAATGCTTAAATTTCAATTTATGACAATTAGGACGAATGTGACCACGAACACCACAAAAGTGACAAACAGGAACAAATTTAGGAACATCAGTATTCCTAACAACAAGTCTAGTCTCAGATTTTGATTTTTGCCTCAACAAAGAACAATTTGGTCTAATATGACCAACAACACCACAAAGGTGACAGGTAGGCAAAAAAACAGATATATTATGCTCTCTAACAGTAGGTTTAGACTTAGGTTTAGAAACTTCAGTGTCAACATTAGAACTTTTACCTTTGTCTAACCTAGCAAAATAAGCATTTTCTTTATTATTCCTCTTAAAATGAGGGATATAAACTTTTTTAGTTTTAGGCTTAAGAGAAACAGAAACACTTCTATTATTAACAACAAACTTGGTATAAGTCAAATTTTCAATTTTAGCTTTAGATTCAGCTAACTCTTGTTCCAAGCTTTTCATCTTCTCATCTTGAGAGGAAATTTGATTTCTCAAAAATTCATTCTTTTTATTATATTCATCTAATCTAACAATCAATTTCTCTTTTTCAAGATTAACCAATTTTAACTCTTCCTTGACTTTCTTAGCAATTTTCATAGATTTCAATAATTCCTTATGAAGAGTTTCACAGGCATCAATAAAATCAACAGAAGCATGAGCAGAAACATGATTAGATAGACACTTCAAATTATCCATGACAACAGGGGTCAAGGATCAATTCTTAGATCAAAAGATCTAAAACAAAAGAGCTACCTGCTCTGATACCACTTGTTAGTTTTTAGATCCCTTAAACAATTGATTAAACCTAGGTAATTAGCCAAGTTGTTACTTAGTCCAATTAAACAAGTCTAGGTTATCACAATATAAAAGATCAAATCATGCAAAGCAGCGGAAAATAAATAACACACGATATGATCACCCAGGAAACCAAACCGGTAAAAACCTAGGGAGGATTTGACCTAACTATCCTCAAGGTAAAAGGCAAATCCACTAGAAAGAATCAAAGTTTTACAATAAGACTTACAAGCCCCCCCGCTCGACTTCTTATTGCTACCTACCAGTAGAACTTACTGACACGACCACGTGCAAGCTCCGAATCCATGGACTCCTTCTTTCTTTGGCCTTTGCAAAACACAAACACCCCCGCTTGTGACTTTGAGATCCCACTCAAAGGTTTAGCAACACAAACTCTCCTGTTTGTGATTCCAAGACCACCCTTGAAGGTTTAGATCATCAACACCTTTAATGACTAGAGAAGGTAGCAACTTCTACAATACCGGATCTTGAGATTCTTCAAGGAATAGCACCGATAGAAGATATAAGAGAGCTTTTAGGAACAAAACCCTAAATACAAAAGAGACATACTCTTTTCACTCTGAAAAGCCACATAAAAACGTGCTTAGGGTTTCCTTTATATACTAGGAGAAGTAGATTAGAAACCCTAATCCTAAATGGGCTTGAACTGCTGTTTGGGCTTAATTAAAATTCTGCAGATACGACTTTCAATCGGTCGAGCCTATCTTTCGATCGATCGAGCCAGAAAAATTATGAAATCTTCTTCCTACAGCTTTTTTGTTCTTGAATCTTGACTTGAATCACCTTGAGCATTGTCTAATAAAACCTATAGACTCTAAGATCTATATCTAGACAAGTTTGTGTTCACAATTTGCCAATTGTTCTAAACATTTAGAACCTAACACAAACTAACAAACAAAAGAAACTTATCAATGCTTAGATACTGAAGTATATGGATGTGAAATATCAAGCAAAGTTTGTTAAATGTAAAGTTTAGTAACGAGCATTTGTCGAAACCCCATGTTTGCTAGGTGGAGTAGGCCAAAGAGCACCGCAGAGCATGCCACACATGTCTTTGTTGCGTATCGGCCATCACTATCTACACTACGGGCAAAGCAGGTTTTCATTAAATTTATGTCCTTAATTTGAGATTTTTATTTTTGTTTCCCTCAATTGCATGACCACTTTTTTTTTTTTTTTTTGAATTCTTGGATTGTTGTAGGAATGAGTTAATTTAAGAATATTGGTTCCTTTCTAGGTTGGTTATGCTTTTATTGAAGGCTTCTGGTTTATTTAAGATCTATGCTTGGTACTGATGCTTCATTAGATTAATTTGAATCATGGTACTGATTGTCATCAAGTTTTGTATTGGTGAATGTTGCCTTTAAATTCTACTCCTACACCCTAAATTACCTATTAACAAGAGAGAGAGAGAGAGAGAGAGAGAGAGAGAGAGAGAGAGAGAGAGAGAGAGAGAGAGAGAGAGAGAGAGAGAGAGAGAGAGAGAGAGAGAGAGAGAGAGAGAGGGGAAGGAATTAATTGAAGTTAGAGAATTGAATATGGTGATTCAAGGTTCTTATCCCCGATTAAGAAGTTGTATTGATGCAAAATACTGCTATAGTGTTATGTTAAGAAGCTTAATAATTAAGATTAAATTAACTAATCACTAACCCGTGCTATGCACAGGAAAACTATTAAATATGAGTTAGAAGATTATTCTAATCACACACACAATCTTCTCTTTTTCTTCCCCAATTTTCATACACTGCCAACTCTGTCTCAGGGTTAAACTCAATATAATTTCATTTAGTTTTTTGTTGTGTAGGATTAAATGTGTTTTGTTTCCTATGTTGGGGCTCCTTTGTTATTGTCAATGTGTATTTCTAAGTTCTAATAGTTACATTGTTGTATTTCTTATATATCTCTCTAACTTTATCCATAACATGTACCACAAACTATATGATACATGATTTCTTTGACCAAGCACCCATTAAGCAAAAAAGAAAGACCAAACAAACACCTAATTAACCATGGTAGAAGCTGGTAAGGCATTTATGACAAAATGTGACTTGTGAATCATCTAAGAAAACCGAAGACTTTACAAACATTTTCCTAGTACAATAATAACTACATTAATATTTGCTAACAACTACTAATTAATTATTACAGTATGTCAATGAGTATTTCAACACTAACTATAGTAGCAACACTTGATTGATGCAACCATAATGCTGTTTTTCACTTTTTCCTTAATTTCCTAAAAAGTGGTTTAGGGTTCAATTCACAATATAAGTCATGTTTTGTTCAATGACATACATAAAGATATAGTATTCATTTAAACCAATAGAAAATGGGTGATGCAGTGGTGTGAATTGGATCAATGCTATTCATTGTTTTAATTGCTTGTTGACTTCATTTTGTTAATATTTTCAACACAATGTTACTATTATATTACTTTCTACCCAATAATCCTTGAAGATTTTGTGTACAAATAGAAGCAAGAAATTTCATGCTTTCCATATTACATATCACAAACATAATCTTAAATCAGTATAATGTCTCACTATCACAAACATAATCCACTTATGCAGATTGTATGGGAGCCGTACACGCATACGCTGGGCTCCCTGCTAGCATATTGCACCGTCGGGCAGCATATTTGGAGGGCCGAGGTGCCATTGATATACTTTTAGATAGTGGAGAGGCATCATCCCAAACGGGTCTTCCGTCAGTTTGGGATGAAGCAACCGGTTCCACTTGTCATGGATACGTCGACCGACCTTCACAAGGTATCCCTCCAGGGTAAATGGGACAGGGATTAGGTGGCCGAACATGCTACCCATATTCAGCAGTGGGCCAACCAATGGCAACTTGTTTGCGCTGCCCCTCTCCTAGACGATTATACGACGTACCTCGTTGAGTACATGACGTGGTACAATCACACACATGGCGGTACATAACACCAAAGTCTGCGTACTGGGAAGTCATGGTGAGGCAACAATTCCTTCCTTTTTGTTGAAACCATTATTTGATTAAATATCTTCAGCAGGTTTATCTTGCATGGAAAACTCCACAATAATTATTGTCGTTACATCTCTATGAGTTAATTCATTATATTTTAAAGTCAAAAAATACTATGATTTAAGTTCTTCATAAATAAGTGAATTTGTCTTGATCCAATTTGTTTGCGTAGGGAATGGTAAATTGGCAATGACAAGAAAGACCACACCTTTGTTCATATAATTACATTCAAATTTTAAAAAGGGTGGGTTGGGTTTTATTCTTTTATTTTGTTTTTTGTTTTTTTTTTTTTTGTTTTTGGTTGGTTTGTAATTTCAAATGGACAGTGCAACTCTTTTTAGTAGTGATAATTAGACATTTCATAATAGTTCACAGTCACACTAGATAGCCTTACCTCCAGGACTGAAAGCAAATTAGATATTTCATGATAGATATTACCTCTAGGGCTGGGAAGTCCCTTACTAAACTGTTGGTAGAATCCATTTCCAACACATATCTCTCTTCAAAGTCAAAGCCTAAAAGGCTAGGAATAGCAACTTCTAGTTTCACAGGCCATAAAATAAAAGGAAAAAGAAAAAGGGACCTAACAGATGTTTTGTCATAGAAAATTACATTTAGAAAGCAAACATGAAAATTGCTGAAGTTGTCAAGGCAACTCCGGATTCTATTGCTGCAAACTTGGGGTGTGAAACATTGTAGTATTTGTGATTAAATAAAAGGAGGAACCTTGATTGATCAATGTAATCATTCAGACATCTATGTTGATGAGTACAAGATCGAGATCTTTTGTGAATGAATAAAGATTAAAAAATTGATATCTATGAATGGGAGGGAATAACAATCCCCATGCTTGAAAGTCATATTCAGGGTATTTGAGTTTGTTTTCAGCTGGAACCAGAACACTTAAGGTTTCCTATAGTTCTTACGATGAATTTAAAGGCAGCCCAATGTGATGAATTGTATTTTGAATGAAAATTAATTCATGATGTATTCTTTTCATGGATTTTTAGATGTCTTTTGGAAAACTTTGGCTGAATACTTCTTAGAAGCTCCACTGTGATGAAATCTTAGACTGGGGTGAGAGTAACAATTTCCTCTCCTATAGATTATGTACTTATGTGCTAGGTTAGTTTCAGAATGCTAAAAATAACAATTGCTGATACTCAATCAGCTTTAAAGGTCATTTGAAATCTTGCAAGTATACAGTAAGGAGATGTGCTGGACTACTAGATTCAAGTATGATATATGTTGTAA
The DNA here is from genome assembly GCA_036321655.1 of Quercus alba. Classification (NCBI taxonomy): domain Eukaryota; kingdom Viridiplantae; phylum Streptophyta; class Magnoliopsida; order Fagales; family Fagaceae; genus Quercus; species Quercus alba. The sequence continues at coordinate 13,809,007 of CM070302.1, read as the reverse complement.
TTTATGATACTTCCCTTAATTGAAACTTTAAGCTTGCATTTGATATTTTCAATTCATTGGATTCTTGGTGTACCTTAGGAAATAATAACTTCAAAATATGTGTCTTGATTGTAGTATAATATTAATGGAGTTGTAACTCTAGTGAAGCCTAGATACAAAAATGAAATTCAGATATTTTCACTTATACTAAGATTCAACTTATGTACAACCAACCATACATGTTTTTCGGAAATAATATCTCAATGTTTAGATTGCATAGCCATCAACATAACAGGAAACTGAAAATTTCTGAGTGCTAGGATGGAACTAGAAATTTTTGCTTAGAGGGGCCAACCCCTATTTTTATAAACTATCTTTTTAAAAATGTTTAATAATTATAAGTAATATAAAGGATTTTTAAAAAAATGGGGGGGGGGGGGGGGGGCACACTTGGCTTTAGTTCCGCCACAGTGAATGCATGAGATGGGTACTTTTGGTATGCAAGCAACACTATTTGGAATTCCATATGCTCTTTATTTAGAATTTCATTAGCTATATTTACAAATTTTTTCTTTTGATTTTGGAACAAATTTATCCATGTTTTGCATCATACCTGTGTTCCTGCTTTTATGACGCCCTTGTTTTGCAGGTTCGGATGATGCTTAGGTCTCTATAGAGGTGCGATCGAGGTTTCGACATGTACAATGACCTTAAGTTTACACTAGAGGTTGTGGATGAGCTGGGCTGACTTAAATTGGCGGATGCACTCGCGGAAGCATCCGACATTGGTACACAAGCCCCGAGTCGCAGCAGGTGAAGTGGTGGGTCTCGAGGGTGTGGACACCATGGAGGTGGTCGAGCTGGTCGTAGCCATACGCCCGAGCTAGAACCCATCTATGAGGAAGGGGATGACTTGGGTGTAGAAGAGTCATGGCTTCAGGATGATTGGATATTATCTGACAATGGCGGCAAGACACCACGATGCACGTCTGATGCTAGTGCTGGGCCATCCCATACTGCCGATCATGAGGACACTGTTCCAGTCCAAACTATGTCTCGTGGTGCTAGCACAGAGTATGAGGACCTTCCTCGTATGTTGCCCCCAATTTTCAGTGGATCTGCCCATTATGGTGGATGCATATTTGTCCCCACACTAAGCATGCCCACCCCAACTCTAGTGCATGTGGAGCCCACCATGGCAACTTCAACTCCAACCCCTCATGAAGAGGTTGTACAAATTGAGCAGATACCGGCTGAGGACATTGAGCCAATGGAGGGTTTGCAAAGATCACGATGCCCTCCTACACACGCTCCCGATTGCGGGACTAGTGACGGTATGTAATTCATCTACACTTCCCATCTTCTTGATCTACTAATACTGTGCATTTGATTGAATATGATAATTTAATTATGTTGTTGTGTTTGATGAAACAGGTAAGATTAGACCTATGAGGGCATATGGGCAAAAACAAAAAGATCATTGAGCAGTCAGATATTGTGTGCTTATACTTCCTGTCTATAGGTAATTGGATATTTCTGTTTCACTTTTCTTTTAAAGTTATATCTTTTTTTTAGAGCTCAAATATTGTGGAAAAAAGGCTACCCGTAAAAAATATTTGCAATTTTTTCACAATTGATTAGAGTAAGCAGTTATAATTGGTACAATATCACTTTCTTTTGATTCCATAATAATACTATTTTTATTGTACCCACTAAAATACAAGAGAGAGAAAGCATATTCATTACTTCATGGGATTTGGGAGAATGTATGTTTATCATAATGCCATTATTGATCCTCTCTCTCTCTCTTTCTCAAACAATTTAAGAGAGGATGTTTGATATTTAATATGGTCAAAATTTTCTCTCTAAGACCTTGGAAAGAACGCTATGTTTGTCATTATATTCATGTACTCTCTCATGATCTAGGAAGAATATATGAACATTGAAGTTTGCCATTGCTTAATAAAAGCTAACAAACACACACACACAAAACTCACTTTCTCTCATTCATTGTCTAGACAGGAAGGTGATTACAGAAAAATGTAAGGTGGTGGGCTATATAGGCTTTAGCACACTACCTAAACCCATGTAAGTTTTTTGATATTGCCTTTGTAGGGTGCTTTTTGTCTGGCAAATATACCAAAAAAAAAGAAGAAGAAATTGTGGTGGTATCCCCCAAAAGCTGGTGATCAAAGCTGAATATGTTCACAAAATGAATGAATGGGTTTGTTTGTTCTTTGTGAATTTCTATGCAAGGCATGGTTAAAAACGAGTTGGCTTGTCATGCTAAAGATGCTCAATTCCTTTGTGTTAAAAATGCCACCTTTTGTATTTGACTTAGCCTTCCAGCCCATCTCCTATGTTTTTAGGTTTTCATGAGGGTTGCATCTACCATATATGGTTTCAAAGGTAAAATAATAGTGCTCATGAAAGTCACAATCCATATGCATGTCTTATAGTTGAAATGGATTTGACAGTGGTGTTTTTTATATAATTAACTTCATGACAATAATGGCTACGGTAATGGGTTTATGAGGTTTAAGGCATAAGAAGGTCCACTTAAAGAAAAATAAAGCATGAGAGCACCATTGCTTATCCATGTCATTTGAATTAAAACTAAGTTCCTATGAGCATGTTATTAGATAACATATTGTATTGGGTGGATAAAAAAAGGTCATAATGGTTTCTACTTTCTAACGCTTTCTTTTCTTAGTTATAAGTGACAAAATCAGGAAATATATTTAGTGGTATTGTTACTAACTTATGGCTTTTCTTTGCAGATTCTTCATATATCAGATGTTGAAGTTAGAGAGACCAAAATGATGGGAAATTCTCCTATTATTATCTTCACGGTATGCATTTTGTTTTTCTTCGAACTCGATAGCAAGCATGTTTAACACATTTCTTGTGGAAACAAACTTTGATACTCATTATCTTCTTCTTGATGCAGGACAAAATTGAGGAATTTGCGTACATGTGCTTGTGGTGGGTTCAGGGTTAGGAGAATTTGTAGGTTTTGATTTATAATTGTTGAGGAGAAGGTTGTGGGGTTCTGTTAGGAATTAAAAGATAGTTTGATGAGTTTCTTGATGGCTATTTGGTAGAAGAAAGTTAGGGTTTTGATAGGCAACAGGAAGGACTTAATTTGGGGTTTGTAAGAAAGAAGAAAAAAGAGACAATTTATGTTGTTTAGGGGCTGTATAAACAGTACCCTTGAACAAGTTATTAAAAAAAATAATGTACCCATGAACAATACCACAAGAGTTTAGAAAAACAAAAGAGAGAGAGAAAGGAAAGAAGAAAGGGAGAAGAGAACAGGAGAAGAACAATAAGGTTAATGTGCCCTATACTCTATCACTCTTTTTTTTTTTAATTCCATTTCCTTTCAGTATTTATGCTATATGCATATACTCTTTTTTGTACTAATGGTAGGACTTCTGTTTGACTATAAACTAAAAACCTAATAAAAGACTTAAATTGGACTCAGAGAAAATAAAACCTAAGACATGGATGGGACAATATTAAGTGATATAGCAGGTGTGAGGTTGGAGATGGCACTAAAGTTAGTTTTTGGCTTGATGTATGGCAAGGAAAGATTACTTTCAAAGTGAGATATCCTGACTTGTTTTTATTAACGAGAGATACTGAAGCCACGATGGCAGATTGTGTTGAGATCAGACATGACCAATGTTATTTCCTTTGTAGTGTTCATTCGTGCAGAGTAGGATTGGGAAGCAGATTTAGTGACACAGCTGTTAGAAGATCTTTACATAAATAAGATCTGTCCTGGGAATGAAGTTAGTGTGGATCCCTTCGCCAACTAAAGGATTCTAAGTGAAGAATTATTATAAGGTTCTGAGGGGGAGTGGTGGAAATTTCCCATGGAATAGCATCTGGAAAGTTCAGGTTCCCCCAAAGGTGTCTTTCTTTTTGTGGTGAGTGGCGTTTGGGAGGGTTATGTAGTGAGTGAAAAAGACCATGCTTTTAGCATTTGATTTTGTGTTGGGTGTGGGTCTGTTGTGAGGTTAATGGGGGTGACAATCACTCTTGCATTAAATTATTTTGACTTGATTAATTCTGCTTTAATGTTGTTAAATATGTTTCTGTTGTTTGCTTTCTAGTTTAAAATTGTCAAGCTTTTTATCAAATTTTTTTCCTACTTAAAAATTCCATCTTTTAATCATGCTACATTATACTATGTGGTCTATTGTTTGGTTAGGTTTTGGGTTGTGCTTTTCATTATTAGGTTATGAACATCTTACTGCCATGGCATTTACATTACATGGATTGTGCTTCATTGTGTTTTCTTTAAGTGAATGCATAAATACATTGTTGGTTTCCTATTTTTTCTGATGGTGTGGGAGTTTTAAAGTTATTTTCTGAATCTCTCTACCACATTTGATGTCATGTGATCGATTGGTATGTTATTTAGAGTATGATTCTTTTTTTAAATATCATTTTTTGTATGTTAAAACATATAAGAAATTAGAAAAGAGAATGACTGAATTAATGAATGGAAAAAGAGCAATGGGATATGGGGCTTTCCATTTTAATTTATGAATGGTTAAAGCATCTTGGTTGGTTGCTAAGAAAATGTAAGAGAAGGATGTAATTTATGTTTTGAATCTCACGGTTTTGTTGATATGCTTAGTGTATCTTTGGTACCAATGAGAAAATGTTTGGTTGTGTTTGTTGTAATGTGGCCTTATGGGGGATCCTGTGGCATCGGTGCTTTACAGCCTAGCCAACTGATGCAAGTCTACCAGTGCATTGCAAAGCCCCTCATGCCAGCCTGCAACCTGTATAGATGTGGGGCTTTGCTCTGTTGCCATTGGATAAAGACTTTGATGTGCCTCTTCCTAACACCTTAAGGTTTTCAGGGCACTAGTTAGCATTTACGATCCTAATAATATTGGTTTGAATTTGGGTGATAGTTTTATGAATATATAGCATACACTTGAATAATTGTTTATCTATCATTATATTTTATTGATATTTATTAGAGACGAGCTCTTTCTTTATCTGTGCGTTTCCGTGTAATTTTCTATGAGTGCATTTTTTCATTCTAATATGCTCTTTGCTCTTTTTCTAAATTCAAGAGCAGCATTTGTGAATCTTATATTTTTTACAAATTTTGTAGAGAGAGACCTGTGAACTGTGAAGGTCTGAGAAGAGTGTGATTTACAAGTGCAGTGGTTCCAAGCGGAAACCTTCAAAAACAGGTTTCATCATGGGCAGTGAATTTGAGAAACAAGACAACGACATCATTCCAAATTTTCTTGAATTATTGGGCTTTGATGGTTTAATTGGTTTCGAAAATTCTATGGAAGAAGAATGTCATGATATTGATGAGGCAAGCTTGTGGTATAGGAGGAGAATTGGGTCAAAGATGAAGGGATTTAAAGAGAAGACAGCCCTTATGACTGCTACCATGTTTGAAAGCAAGGGTGTGCTGAATTATATTCTGGAAACCAGTTTTATTGATGTTAACCAGGCTTCTGGTTTGGACGGGTTTCTGCACTTCATTTTGTTGCTGCTGTGGACTTTGCTATTTAAGGTGAGGTTATTAAACTCTTGCCTGAAGCTTTCTGCACTTCATCTTGTCTTCTTGCATACTGTTGATTATGTACACACCTTGTTCATTTTAATCTTGCTATTTCTTTTCTCTATAGTAAATGTATTTAAATAATATTGTGTAATAGAACATGTATTGGTGTGGATTTGATTTCTATAGTCATGCATTTTGGATATGCATGACAGGATTGCAATTGTTGGTAACATAAAATTATGTTTTTTAATAAATTCCTTCTTTTGTTTTAATAAAAAGTAATATCTTTCCCTCTTCCTCATAAGATAAGAGAAGCTGCAGCAAAAAGAGGTGGGAAGGGGGGGGTGGGGGGAGTAGAGGTATTAGGAATTCGCAATCTCTTACCTATACAGTTGAGGGGTTTCCTTGAATTCCTTGATTCTTAGAGTCTTTGTTTGCTCTTTCTTTTTATGTATTTTTTCTGTTTTGCCAGCAGTATACTTCTTGTGTGCTTGTGTAGCACCTTTCTCGGTGCCCGGATTTTTTTTTTTTTTAAATAAATAAATTGATTGGAATTACAGATTTACCCCTGACAACAAAATTGATCATAAGTAATAAAATCAAGACTCAAATAAAAACCTGTTTTAACTCTAAAAGACTCATGCCTAGACCTTTAAATCCACAATACTGTTGCTTCAATTGGACTTCACAAGTGTGCCGCATAATATAACTATTGAATAGGCAAATTTGCAAAGTAATTGCCAATCAATCTTCTATGGCTGCATCACACCTGATAAAACCTTAATGGTGGCTAACCTTAGAAAGCAGAAAAATGGTATAGTAGATTGGTGTTACTTGTATAAGTGGCTAGAGGGTGGGACCACATTTTCCTGCAATTCATCATTGCTACAGATCTTTTGTCACTTGTTTTCATTTTGTCTTGGACTTGAGGTTATGCTTGGGATGGGTGTGTCAATGGTAACATGTTGGTAAGGGTCATTTATTGATCGTTGGGATAGTTTGATCTAAAATTTAGTTCCCTTATGTCTTAGATGTATCTATTGGAGAGAAAAAATTCTGACATTTTATGGTCTTTGTGATACTGTCATAGTTTATGAATTATGAGTTTGCTTCACAATTTTGATGGTGGTGTCTAATTTCTTTTCTTAACTCCTTTCTTTAATTTTAAGAGTTGGTGAACTTTAAAATTTTAGTTTCTTTTGTTTTTCTTTTTGACTCCTTGTTTACTTCTGGTGGCCTTTCTTTTTATTAATAAATTCTGTTAATTAATAGGCATAATTATATATATATATATATATATAAAAGTTGCTTTAATAAATTTTTATATTTGTTTTGCATAGTGTGAAAAGGAGGTGGTGACCTAGAGTTATTTATTATCATCGTTTTTATTTTATTTTTTTTCTTTTTGAAGCTGGTAAATTTACTTGTTTTGGACCTTCTTCAAAATTTCTTGTGTTTTTGCTATATTTATTTATTTGTAAGGCTGTTTCTTGTGTGAGTAGCAACTCTATTACATGTATAGACGTGTGAGTAGGGACGGACCCAGGTGGGGGCCAAAGGGGGCCCAAGCCCCCCCTAGGTCCAAAAAAAAAAATTTAGTATGTAAAATTTTCAAAAAAAAGGCTTGGGCCCCTTGGTTTTTAGCTTGAGCCCCCTTGGTTTTTAGCTCAAGCCCCCAGCTGGCCAACCTAGGAGTTTTCAAGAGCCCATGAAAAGCATAAAATATATATATATATATATATATATATATATATGTAAAAAAGAAAACCCAACACAATAAGGGTCCGTTTGGATACAGTTGAAAACTGAAAACTGAAACTGAAAACTGAAAAACACTATAGCAAAATAATTTTTAAATGTGTGAATAGTACCATGAGACCCATTTTTAATGAAAAAATTGCTGAAAAGTGAAATTTGTGGGTCCGTAAACAGTACACAATGTGCACTGATTGGCTGAAAAAAGTGAGAAAAGTTAAACTTTGCGGCTACTGTTCATGGAACAGTGCATGAATAGTAGCCGCAAGTCTCACAAACACGTGAAAAAAAAAAATGGAAAAACGCAGACGCAGAAGTGGGTTTTCAGCCCAATCCAAACATAGCTTAAGACTCCAAAACCAAATGGAAAAGCCAGACACGAAGGAAAAAAAGAAAAGAAAAGAAAGGGAGAGGTGAGACAGAGAAAGTGAAAGACCCATCTTGCTATGGTGCTACCCACGCTGTGACGCCACCGCCCACGCATGATGCCACTGCCCACGCCCACACATGATGCCACTGCCCACACCCACACGAGAGAGGCCCATCTTGCTACTCAGTACCCACACCACCATTAGCTATCGCATACCCAAACCAGAGACCCATCTTGCCATTGCCGGCGATTGCTCAATCTGCACTGCCTAGCCTAGCTTAGTTGCTCCACTGCTCCAGCCTTCACAGTTCACACATATTTAATCTATCCTTTCCTTCAAAACCTAATATAATGTTTGTGAATCTCAGAATCTAAAAATCTATGCTTGTAGACTTGTGGTGTTTGTGTTTGTGTTTTTACTGATGATTGATGAACTAATGTTGGTGATTCCGTGATTGTGAATTGAATTTGTGCCTAACGGCCATGACTGCTTGTGGTGTATTTTTTTTTTTTTTTTTTGGCTTTTTGGCTTTGTGACTCTGTGTTTGTGACTCTCTCTCTTCTAAAGATTAGAGAATATATTAGTGTAGTGTTTGTCTATTTGTTCTTTGTTGACTGGTAGTTGGGCAACAATAAAGACAAGTGATAAAAAAAATTTTAAAAAAAAAAGTTAAAAAAAAGTTTTTGTTAGTAGTGCAAAATAAATTTATAGTGTATTGGGTCAGTAAATATGGAGACACAAAGACAAAGACAAAGACAAAGATAAATAAAGGCAAAGACCAAAGACAAAAGAAAAAAAACAAATCATATAAATATAATATAGAAAATTGTCACACAAATTTAAGAAAATAACAATGATTCACTTGCGCCTATTGTTAACTCATAGTATTAAATTAGATAAATTTATAAATTGAAAAGAAGTGAGAAATACTAAATGGATGCATATTTGAATTTTTTTTTTTCGCTTATCTCCGGCCCCCCCTAGCTTGAAATCCTGGGTCCGTCCCTACGTGTGAGCATATAAGTACTTTTCATCCTTGATGAACTATGTTTTTTGTTTCTCTATATTTCTAGAGGCCTTTGCTGCTCTGAAAATAGCAGAGAAGTTTTTGTCTGTATCAAAATCACGAATCTTGATACCAAAATTGTAGCTGCTCCATGAGCGTGCTTTACATCAGTAAGTTTACCATGTGCATTGTTTTCATGATTTTTCAATTTAAATTTTTCACATATGTCATGATATTTGATATAAGTTTAATATTACACTCATGTAGAGGACATCTGAAGTTGGCGCAACAAGTATGTGATGAACCAGGAGTTTTGGCATCATCTATCACTGGTGTGGACATGGAGCTGAAGACAGAAGCAAGCCTTCACCATGCAAGCACTATCCCAAGGGCTACTGCTGCAAGTGCTGTAGATTCAAGGGCTAGAGGTGTAAGGATTGCTGCTGCAAGTGATGTAGATTAAAGGGCTGTAGGTTCAAGGACTGTGCTGCAAGTGCTGAAGATTCAAGGGCTGGAGGTTCAAAGGCTGTTGCTGCAAGTTCCACTGGTGTAAGAACTTCAACGGCACCATTAACAATATATGGTGGTGGTGCTAACAGTGAGCGTGTGGTGGTGCCAACTTTGGAAAAACCCATTCAAAGGATGCAGGCTAAGAAGAAAAAACCTTGCATTTGAGAAAATATAATCAATTTGTGTTGGGTTGTGCAAGCTTTTTGTAATAGACATTAACAACACTTGGTCCTTAAATTTGGGGTTTTTTTTTTTTTTTTTTGTCATTGTCAATTTGTGAACAATGATCTTTACTAGGCATTAACAATTTTATGTTCTACATAATCCATACATTTGGATTATTTTTTGTGTCATTGTCATTTGTGAACAATGAGTAAAGCTATTAATGTCAAAGCACTTTATTTTGTTTCATCATCATGTGGAACTCATACAATATAGCATCATGGTAGTTTAGTACTTGGAACCCTGTGAGTTCAAAAACATTTTGCTTTCCAACAATAATTTGCAAGGTATTTTTACACTCGTTGAGCCCTTGGTATTTTTACACTCGTCAAGGGCGTTACAAATGGCTTAGGGCATTACATACATGAAAGTATCTTATATTTTGAATATATGCATCTTCTCTCTTCTAGATTGTGTCTCTCATGATGGATATGACCCATATATTGTGATTTGTGATAGGAGAATGTACATCCAAGAGTTGCATAGCTCAACTAGAACCTCCGATGTTTCCAACAAAACATTCACTGTTCAAATTCCCTTTTGTTATTGTTGTAACTACTAAATTATAATAATTAAAAAAATTATAATATTTTGGATGCCTTAATCAAGAAAAATGTTATAGTCCAAGATGTCGGTTTTGTTGCATCAATACTGGGTAACTAGGTTGCTCACCCCTGAGCATGGGCTGATCTTTTATTATGTAACTACACAATAATGGACTGAAGTGAACCAAATAGATCTCATACGACCAAAGCTGATTGAATAGGATAAAATGGAGCGAATAGAACCTACTAGACCGAATAGGACCAAAGTGGACCGAATAAGACCAAAGTAGACAGAATGGACTGAATAAGACCAAAGTAGTGCTGAAACAAAAATAATAAGGTTACTTCCCATATATACATATCTGCCAATCAAACAGCTGGAAAATGATGACACTTCTAGTTAAACCACACACATAAAACTAGTTACTTGGCATATATACATATCTTATTGAATACCACAACAAGAAGTCATTCTTTTGTATTCATTTACCTATACGTTGTCTCGTGGGTGCATCGACTTCATCATCCCCCACAACATGGGCCACCACTTCATTCAACATGTTCGCACTCAAGGTTGCAATCCTCCTTGCGTGGTCACGCTCCTCAATGGCAACTTCTAACTGATACCTCAACAAGGTGTTCCTAATGTCTCCATTGCCGTAGTTGGTTCCTTTGCTTGGAGAAGTGCTCAGTGGACTTAAGGTCGACATGTTCAGAGTTTCCCACGATGCAGACACACCACCCTACACGTCTATACCATTACAATGCAAATACTTCATGTATGCGACTTCTGCTTCCCTTCGATCTTTATATGATTTGTGATTGGTGTTTGGGAACTTATGAACTTGTCTGCTCACATCTAGCCAACTATCGTATATACCTGGAACACGACCGTTAAACACAACATAGGTACGTCCCATCCCACTATACAAACACGCAATGGTGGGAAGTCCTTGCACTAGAATGGTGGATGAATACCTTCTCACTAGCGGAGTAGGCCTGGGTTTTTATAGACAAAATGGGAAGAGAAACTCGATTTTTGAGTAGTCGAGTTATGATTGCATTTAAACTAGATTGCATCTAGATAAGTCATAACTCGATTTCAAAATAATCGAGTTATTAGTAACTCGATTCTTAAATTGCCAAGTTTCTAAATTGCCATCCCATCAATAAATTTCTATAAATGTAACTTGGCCACTTAGAAGTCGAGTTTTTTTATAACTCGACTACGTGGATATCGAGTTATGATTCACTACCCATGACCACATATCAGAACCCATGCATATGTCTAACTCTTTCAATTCTGAAAGGCCTCAGTGTATGGGCTCTAGAAAAGAAAGCTTGAGAGGTGAACAAGTTTGTCTGACCGTGTTGGCATTTTCCTCCTCACTATTGCATCCTCACCAAGCATGCTACAGCTGTGGTTCCCTTCTTCTTTGTTGTGGCACATCTCCCTTGACAGGTATATCTTGACTTTTGGAAAAACAGTGATTACACTTAGATTGGCACTTTAGTATAAATGTGATTACCTCCTTACTATGATTCTGACACTATAAGTGTGTGTGTATATAAATAAATAAATAAATATATATATATATATATATATATATGTATGTATGTATGTATAGATATATCTATATATAAATAAACCTACCTACCCATATATGATCAGATGTATATGTGTATACACACACACACACACATATATATATATATATATGTGTGTGTGTGTGTGTGTGTGTGTAGATATATCTATATATAAACAAACCTACCTACCCATATATGATCATATATATATATATATATAGGTATGTTTATATATAATGTGTGCCCTTAGGGCACACATTAAGCCATCCATTTTTGTAAACATTTTGTTGGGAATTGAAAAAACTATCAATACTTTTCAATTCCCAAGAAAATTTTTTCCAAAAATGATTAATTATGGTGTGCCCTTAGTGCACACATTAGCAAAGTCCTATATATATGTGCGTGTGTGTGTGTCTGTGTGTAATAGTGACACTATATACATATATATAGTAATGTATGTATAGATACCTGTGAACATATATATAAACAAACATACATGTGAATTCCTATGATGATGATATATGCATTCATCCATAGGTATCAACAATGATGTAACAAGCAATCATGGGTTTAAATTGTCTAGCTCTTTCAATTCTAAAAAGCTTCAGTGTGTGGGTTCTGAAAAAGAAAGCTTGAGAGGTGAATAAGTTCGTCTGACCGTGTTAGCATTTTCCTCCTCACTATTGTATCCTCACCAAGCATGTTACAGCTGTGGTCGCTTTCTTCTTTGTTTTGGCACTTCTCCCCTGAAAGGCCAATGTTTGTGTACAAACGAATCAAGTTTGTTAAGAATACTTAGGATATCAATATAGTGAGTCTATAAAAGTTTTATTGTACGTTCACGTGCGTAAAGATTAATTACTGTTGTGTTAACATAACCCCCTATCTTTTGCATGATAACCACAATTAATTGTCCTTATCCAAGTCTACCATGGGTCGTCATTGCTACTACGTTTACTACAATGGGGAGCAGTATTTCAATGACTTGCATGGACTATCCTATAAAGGCGAGTCAGTGAAGCAGAGTTCATTGAGTTGAAATGCAGAACACACTTGAGAAAAATGCACTGGAAGATAATAGAGGCTCTATGGTTGGTCAAGGAGTCACATAAGATATCCATCGTGTACTGTGCCCCCCAGCTACTTGTGAATACTCAGGTTTTCTACAACTCAAATCTATTGGGTTGCGATGCTGACATGGACATGATGTGGACAGTGATTAAGTGGACCCCCCAGTTCATAGCGTCCGACTTGTATGTAACTGTCGAGGTTGTTGGGTTCCATGCTGGTGCAAGTTCGCTGCATGGCAGTGGGGTGGAAGAGCCATACTTATCTCCACTTGACGTGCATCCTTCCTTTGCCAATGCCACACCTTTGCCCTACAACACTCAACCATGCAGTGCGGTTGATGATTTGGATAACACCGAAGAAGCCGAAGTGTTAGGCGCCACCCAAATACATGATGTGGGAGGGTCTAGTCACGCATATGAACATGACCAAGCCTATATGGATGGAGGACTTGATATTGATGCCAGTTAAGATGTGTACGAAGAGTTCATTGATAATGATGGACCGATGGACAATTCGGAGGTCTTAGATGAGCTACAAAGTCAAACAGAATAAGGAGGCTTGCCTTAATATAGTTCTTATCTCAGAATGGTTCACATCAAACACATAGGACAATATTAATGACCCATCACCTTCATTGGGTACAGGACAGCTTACAAGTTGGCATAAAGGTGACCACCTGGCCAAGGGGATGTTATTCAAGAATAAAGCCTCCGTTCAGTATGTGTTGACCCTCTACTCTATGAAGCATAATAGGCAATACAAGGTCATCAAGTCTAACACCAATAGGTTGGTGGTGTGGTGCATACATGAGGCATGTCCATGGTCAATTTGGGCTATTTGTAGCAAGAAGAACAGGATGTGGCTGATCAGTAAACGTAAGGGTGCCCACAATTGCACATCCCTCCAGGTAGCGACCGATGGACAGATGATGGATTCAAGGTTCATTTCCATTGCACTTGAGCAATATGTACAAGAGGACATAACCCGATCCATAAAAGACCTGCGTAGTATGCTGCATGCAAAGCACAGGCATGATGTAACTATGTACAAGGTTTGGGAAGCCAAACAGAAGGCAGTTGTGCATATTTATGGGGATTTTGATGAGTCATACATGGAATTGCCATGGTTTCTAGCAGTATTGTCTGATGCAGATCCGAACACTATAACTTTGTTAAATTGCGACCCCCGTGTCCTAAGGACTTGTATATTCAACTCTGCGTTTTAGGCTTTCGGTTCGTGTATTAGAGGGTTCAGGCATTGCAGGCCGGTGATAAGCATAGATGCAATGCACCTCTATGACAAGTACAAAGGAAAGCTGTTGATAACAATGGCAACAAATGGTAACAACGAGTTTTATCCACTCGCATTTGCCCGTTGTTGAAAGCGAGAGCACGGAGACATAAGGATGGTTCTTGGCATGCCTGCTGACCTATGTTAGGAGCAGACCAATTTGTGTATAATCTCTAACAGGCATCATGAGATACAATCATGCTTCGATGACACCACTACAGGCTACTTGTAAGCACCCTTAACCCATCACCGGTATTGCCTCCATCATTTAGTAAGCAATGTTAACACTAGCTTCAATAGTGTGGCATTAAAGAACTTGGTATGGAAGGTAGCAACTTCAAATCAAGTTAGGAAGTTTGAAAACACCATGGATTGCATCAAGAATGTCAATCCAGATGCGTACGACTATCTTAAGGCTGTACCTCAAGAAAAGTGGACACTTGCACACTATCAGAGTGCTTCAATAGGGTACTTAAGGGCACACGTAGCTTGTCCATAACCACAATGGTGAAGTTCACAATTTACAAGGTGAACTCATACTTTGATGATCGTCAAAACAAAACCTTAGAGTAGTTGGAAGAGGGGCAAGAGTGGTGCAAATATGCCTATGACAAGTTCGAGGCAAATCAAAAGAAGGCAAAGCTCCATATGGTTAGAAGGATGAGCGCGCAATAGCGCTTATATACAGTGGAGACACATTCTTCACTATTGTCTACTGGCGGGGGAGCTCACACCCATAGGGTTTCTCTCATGGACATGACTTGCACGTGCAAGAAATGGGAAACAAACAAGATCCCCTGTTCACACTTGATAGCAGTTTGTGCCAAGTACAACCACGATGCGACGGAGTTTATGGATCATTTCTACCGCATGTCCGAATGGTATCACAGCTACAAGCCAATATTCCAACCACTGAAAGATAAGTTAGAATGGCCAGAGCCGGTAGAAAGGAGAACATTGATGCCAAACCTCCGAGAGAAAGGTCGGCCTAAGTCCACGAGAATCCGCAATGAGATGGATGACAAGGATAGGGAGTTGCCAACCTCTTTGTGGATTGAGAACGAACCAAAGTCGAAGTGTGGGTTGTGTCGCCAAGAGGGTCTTAACCATCATAGATGTCCGACTCGAAATGTGGAATCAACAGGCCGTGGTGCTACATAGCAGGTAACAATTACAAGTCATAGTAACAAGGGGGGATATATCATAAGTTATTCTTCTTTAATGCTGTCAATTAGTCTTGTTACAAGAGGCCTAAACAGTATGAATTGAAATGTTTAGGTATGCATGATGTTAGAGGTCTAAAATATGATGAAATATGTATTGGTTAATAATGGACGAACCCCTACATTTTTAGATATTACATTATATGAGTTGTAATTAAGATTCCTGGAGTAATTTTTAGATTGGAACCATGATAGTAATACCACTGTATCAAATTTAGCTACACTTTGGGCAATCTTGTGATTAATTGTTCAAGTAGTTGCGTGAGTAAAAGATGTGGTATTGATGTATTTTTCTTTGTACTTGTGCAGATATGGGATTCGTGGCAAGGAGACAGTTTTGGTGGTGCTACTTGAACTCAAATCTCTTTTTGTAAACTATGAGAAGACATCATTTATATGTAAATGGTTGTACTTACATTGTGAACAACTTGGTTCAATGGATTTAAATGTATAATGGCTATTTACTTACAAATAAGCTTGTATGGATGATTTTCTTATTCGCGTATTGGAAATGAGGGAATGATTTGTTTATGGATGTGGTTGGAATTGTATGGATGATTTGATTATGGAAGTGGTTGGAAGTATATGGATGAGTTGTTGTTTATAGTATGGTTGTGAACAGGTCCACTTTTATGATGAATAAACAGGTCAAATTAGTATGGCTGTGAACAGTGCTGCATGAGTTCTTAGTTAATGCAGTTAATGTATTCCCAAATAACTCAATCTACTATATATCGAGTTACACTGCACATAGACCCTTTCGAACACTTGGATTCCTCCTAGACTGCATCTAGATCAGTCCAAATATCTGGACTGGGCTTGGACCAATCCCAAATAACTCGATCTACTATATATCGAGTTACACTGCACATTACTAGATTATGTTATAATCAAGTTATGTGGAAGACCCTTCTAGACACTTGAATTCCTCTTGGACTGTATCTGGATCAGTCCAAATATCTGGGCTGGGTCTGGAACCACAGTGCATATAACTCGATTTGTGTATTATTGAGTTTCTTAATAACTCGATTAATAAGAAATCGAGATATAAATAACTCAATACATATAATCGAGTTATGTTGATTACCCACGATTATAAATTCTCCCCAATTCTGCAGAATTTGCAGCAATCCAAAATTGACATTTTCGATTACTTTTGCTACATCTGGCTAGAATCAAAAATTTCCCACGTAAATTCTTTGAAGATTTTATGCAGTAAGACTCTTTTAACCGTTATTGTCTTTAAAATTACACTTGGTGGTGCATTATTCTCCAATTTTTGTTCTCTGCTTCAAACTTCATTATCTATGTAGATTATGATGAAATTGGGTGTTTGACTAGTCAAATGCTTTGTTGTTAGTAAGGTTACTTGCTTATCTCGTAGGTTGTCTTCGACTAGTCTCCTTCCACAAAATGAACTTACCAGTGGCTCCATATGTGTGTATTAGTCCTTACGCTGTTTGTTTGTCTAAACTGTACATTGTACAATTTAATGTTTTTTGTACAAGTTGGTGAAACTAACTACATGTAACTAGGAATTTCGAAAATGTGTCAGGTCCTACATCCACTTGTATGTTTCCTATAGAATATTATTGCTGTTAGAATGCTTGCTATCGGTGCGTGACATTATTGATCATTTTGACAAAATTCAATATGTTAACAAATTGCATGTTAGGTCTTTGAGTTTAACTAAAGTTTATAATCATCTCTATCTTCAAATTATTGACTCAGACCAAAATGCATTACAATTATTTCACCAACTAAACAACCTGTGAATAAGAATATTGTTTTTTCTTTGTATTGTTGTAAACTGCTCTAGGCAATACATTGTATGGATGATTTTCTACACATGGTAGTGCGTTATTCTCTAATTTTTGTTCTCTGCTTCAAACTTCATTGTCTATGTAGATTGTGATGAAATGATCTGTTTGGCTATGAAAATATCAATGGGTTAGGTAGTATGAACGTTGTGTTTATCTCTTTGTAATGCCGTTTTTGGTTCTGTTTTTTTGTGAGCTGATCGTGTTTCTACTGCTGACCATTAGTTAGTTATGGCTCCGAGGAGGGCTAAAAGGGGAAAATCCAAAGCTGCATCTGAACCTAAAGTTTTGTTTGATCAATTAAGGTTCCTCACGCACGCAAATGAGCAAAACTTTGAGTAGGTGTATTTGAGGAGAAAGGCAAATCAATCTACATGAACTACATCCTTCTGTCCATGAGAATCTACAGTCTAGGCATTGGTTGTCCTTGTGTACAAACATACAAGCCCCTCCAGTTGACTTGATTAGAGAATTCTATTCGAATCTCTCAGTGCATGAGGATGACCATGGTCACAAAGTGGCAAATGAGCAAACCTTTGATTAAGAGTAGGTGTATTTGGGGAGAAAGGCAAATCAATCTACATGAATTGCATCCTTCTGTCCGTAAGAATCTACAGTCTAGGCATTGGTTGTCCCTGTGTACAAACATACAACCCCCTCCAGTTGACATGATTAGAGAATTCTATTTGAATCTCTCGATGCATGAGGATGACCATGGTCACAAAGTGGCATCATGGATACATGGTGTACCATTTACAATAACTAGGGGCAACGTATCTAAAGTTCTTGATGTACCTATAATTCGTACACCTACTTATCCATACTCTAGGTCTCCTCGTATTGATGATGTTATGGATGTTCTTTGTGAAAGATCAATCACTCGGGGTTCTAACCGAAGTATTAGCTCAAGTGAGTTAACTAAGCTTAATTATATCTTCTTTAGGATAGCTTGTCACAACTTTTTCCCTATCTCTCATGCAAAGTTGTGATTTACAACTATGTTTTATGTAGACTTTATTCCATGACAAAAAGTGTTGTAATTGCTCTAATTTTGTTCCTTGTATTTTGTGGGATTTTATTGTATTAAGTTTAGTATTAAGTTGTTGAAGACTCAAGCTTAAATGAAGAATCAGTGGATTTCGTGAGAAGCTAAGCTGCGAAAGAGCACATGAGGAGCACATGACTGGAAGATGAAGAGTTGTGCCAGGCTATCGTTTTTGCGAGTGTCTCGTGTATAAGGCCTTCCCGCGAGACAGTCGTGAAACATTCTGCCTGGAGGATTTTTATGTGTGACTTCCTTACCCTTCACCCATACTATATGTACCCTCATTACCCACAAATGTAAAAGAGGCCATTCAGAAAGAAAAACCTTAGATAGGTTTTCTACAACACACACACTCATCTTTTAGAGAGAGAGCTACTCATCCTTAGTGAGAATTCATTATAGCCTCTTCTCCTTCCCTCTCTCATTCTCATACCTTGAGAGGAGATTTGTACCCAAGCACAATCCACACCTTTTCAGAATGTAGTGAGCGTTTTTGGAGTTGCTGGGAAGCATTGGAAGAAGCCAAAGATGACAGATGCAACATGAAGCTTGTTGCGGGATCCGAAGAATTAGACAAGACACGGTTTCGAGAAGCCTTATTGGAGTAGGAGCTTTGAGGGCTTAGGTACAACGGGTAGATTAGGCTTGGAGGGTCTCTTGCTAACCCATGTATCCCAACTAATTTTCTAGTGGATTGATTACCACTTATAGGGCAGCAGAGAGGTTTTTCGCCGAGGTTCTTCGGTTTCCTCTTTGATAACACATCGGTGTGTTATCTTGTGTTTGCATCTCTCTTCCCTACTCTTTTACATTCTATTTTACTGTTGTGTTGTCTTGATTATGGATTAGAGTAGCTTGTTTGTTTATCCACTCGCATTTACACTATTCCGCACTTAGAACTAAGTTAGTATAAAATCTATCGAGCCATAACTTTATTTTGGAGGTCTAAACAGCTCTTATGTTTTTCAACACATTTTCGAGCTTTCATCTCATATCCATACAATCCCTGTAGACAGGTGTTTCTTTCTTTACAACCTCACTAATAGTTCCATTTGTTTTCCTTCGCTTTTCATTGAAACCATTGTGGAGGTGCGTAGGAGCAAGTATAAGAGGCATGGTCTGTTCTTTCCAGTTCTCATCCATAGGGTCCTCAAATATTTAGGATTAAAGCACTTCCCTTCCCAAGAGTTAGTCCACATCCAAGCCCCCATAGGAGCCAAATTTTTGAAACAGTAAAGTGCCCAAAAGAAGTTTGTCGACCCCAATGTTGGTTCATCTAAGAGGCCACGAGTACGGTCTACTACTAGAGATGTTCCAGATGAGGACATGCATGGGGATCCCACAGCTACTGTTGCCAAGGATGGTGATGATGAGGTAGATGTTGACACTGCTGCTACAATGCATACAGGCCCTCCTCCTCCCTCTCTTCATGCTATGATGGAGACCGTTATAACAACTCAGGCAGCCCATGGGCAGCTTCTAGATGGTCTTCTTGCAGAGGTTGTAACTTTGCAAGCGGACTTAACTGACTATAGACGTTCTATTCCACCTTCTCCACCATCTGACTCTTGATGATTGCCATAGGCCATTGTACCCAAAGGGGAAATGAACTTTTTGTAGTTGCTGTAGCATATTTGGAGAATTGTATGACAATTCTGTGAAGTGCCTTTCAACCAATTGTATATTTTGTTATTTTAGTGGCAGTTTGAAGAATATGGTATCTGTGGAAAGTAATTTGATATATTAATATGATGGTTAGTTTCATGCCCATCGTTATTATTATTAGTATTATTGAAATGGTTCTAACTGTAAGAATTTTTTATGTTATTATGTGATTCTATATAATATCAAGTAGATCCAAAAATGTAAATAAGATTTATTTCATAATTCTGTACGACGTTCACGTGTTATTAGATTATAGCAATTATTAATACATATTGAAGGTTTGTGAAAGCATAATTGGTTTACAGGGTTTGATATTGCCGATGAACCACCTAGGAGGTTTTCCTTAGAGCAGTGAATCAAGCTATATCTTGACTTCAGGCAACTGTTTATATTGCATGTTTTGCTTTTCAGTCATGTATTTTCCACTAATTGGATATTGTTGTCGCTCTTAAATCAGCATTTATATTATTCTGAATTTGGTCCCCATCTAGACTGTACTTAATGCATCATATTTTCATTACAAAATTTATTGATGAAACCTTGCAGTGTAGAGAAAAAAAAAAATAATAGAGCGACACTTGGCACGACCTCAAGCACTCCTACATTAGGTCTAACGGGTTTTTTAATCAAATATTGATTGTATTGATTTCGCACTACTACAATGGAGTATACGAATGTTAATCTTATGGAATGATAATCTTCATTATGTTGTTCAATTGGTCCATGCATCGCACGAGTTAGCAATCAATAATAGTCATAATAACTACAATAGCAATAATAACTACAACAGGCGCCAAGTCATTCCCAAAAAAAAAAAAAAAAAAAAAGTAACTAGATACGCCAGCTACTTTTGCGCTAAGTCTAGTCCTATTCAATTGCTTCACGTGAATATGTACGCAAACTTTCTCACAATACCCTCATCAGCCCATTACTATTGCCCAAACTCCAGTCATATCAAACTAAATCACGTGAAAACTACATGTACTATTTAAAAACTATCCCACATTTAAAAACTACCTAACCACCCTTTTTTTCTCAAATTCAAAGTTTAAAAACTACATGTACTATTTTAATACTAAAAGTTAGCCACTTACTACACATCCATAACAAAGATGAAAAAGAGTTTAAATTTCAAATATATTTATTTTACGGTGAAAGGACCAATAATGGTTAGCCACTTACTACACATCCATAACAAAAGTTAATAAGAGTTTAATTTTCAAAGATATCAATTACCCTTAAAATTGAGAAAATGTACGTAACATTTTTTATGGAGTAGTAAATTAATAATATAAAAAAAATGTAAATTGAATTTCACATAGAATTATACAAATGATAAATATAATTTATGATTCAACAGAAATTTGTTTACAAGGATGATAGATAACAACCACTTCATGTGACGTTTCAATTGGGTAATTATTAACACGATACATCAAATATATAATAATACCCTCTAAAAAAAAAGTGGCATAAATTACATTTACAAAAATAGCGTAAATTACATGGAAAAACTTGTTTACATAATACCCTCTAAAAAAAAATAGCTTAAATTACAATAGGAAAAAAGTAGCGCAAATTACCACTTTAAGCAACTTAATTCCCTTAAAACCCAACCCCAAATTGACCAATCATGCACACATTCGCTCTAGCCTATAATGCCCCCATAAATTCCTTGGTCCCAGACCTCACAATTGTACCCAAATTGTTCACCAAATCTATAACCCAAAAACTAGAAAAAGTGTTAGCAATCTAAAATTACATTAAATATTACGTTATGGGACCAAAATAGAGAAGAATAATATATAAGTACCTGCATGCATAAGTAGAGAGAGTCTTGTTGAATCGAATCTTATCCAATACCTACACACGTAAATGCAAAACCAATTAGTCTTAATTCTCATCCAAGTAGCTTAATTCCCTTAATAAAATACCGTAAATTCCAAAAAAAATAAAAAAATAAAAAAAGTAGTTTACCAATATTCTTTTTCTAGCAACCATTTCAGGCACAAACCCTCCTATTTAAAATCTCAAAGTCAACCATGATAATAAGTCACTGTGAAAAGATAAAACCTAAAAAGTTGTTGGAGCCTCTGATAGTAAATGTCTTCAATCTAAAGAAAAATAAAGGAGGATGTAAAGCTAAATTAAATGCCTTCAATCTGAAGAAGAGTGAGAGATAGAAAGTGAGATAGAAATTGGCAGTGTACGTGAGTTTGTGGGTCTTAAAGTGTAGGATTTTTAATTTACATATTTATCCATATTATTTGAAAACTTGTAGGTGGGTATGATGAGGGTATTTTGGGCAATGTATTAGTGAGAGTTAGAGTTGCATTTTTACCGGATTATCCTTTAGTTTTGTCTCTACTTAAACATAGGGGTGTAGGGGTATTTTTGAACTAAAATATGAGGAATCCAAACAGGGGAAGCCCCTTAAATAATAGTATAGATAACAGTGAGCTCAAGATAATAAACACCATGATAATAAACACCATGAAGTTTAATGTTTTGTGAAGGACCAAACACAATTAAACATATATAACAGTGAGCTCAAGCCACCAACTTCAAAGTTCTGAGAGCAAAGTGATGCTTTTAACCTCTAAATGTTTATGGGATGCGATTGTTTGAGAGCTCAGTTTCAGGGCTCAAGATGGCTTTATCATGTGCAATCTCTTCTACCAGCAATCACGGATTATCGGAAGAGCATTTGACTGGCATCCTCGGAAATGACCAACGATAATAAACACTCTGATGTTTAATGTTTTATGAAGGACCAAGCACAATTAAACAAATATAACAGTGAGCTCAAGCCACCAATATCAAAGGTATAACAGATTTCAAAGTCAGTTCTAGTTGGGCTTCACTTCAAACTGGCGAATCTTTGATTTAGCTGCCATAATCGAATGTATATGACCACGATGTTTAATCGAACAGTCGAGTAAATACATATTCCAAATCTGCAATGTCACATTAATTGGCTATGATTACAAGAGATATTTTAGTGTTTCGGGCTATAGGGCTGCGTAATTTGTAAGAGTGATGGTTCTGAGAGCAAAGTAATGTTTTTAATGTTTAATTTTAAATGACCAAAGATAATAAACACTGTGATGTTTAAACACTGTGATGTTTAAACACCGTGATGTTTAAACACCTTGAAAATGACCAAAGATAATAAACACCGTGATATTTAATGTTTTGTGAAAGACCAAACACAATTAATAAATTAATATAGTGAAATTTCAACGCGAAAGACCAAACACAATTAATATAGCGAAGTTTCAAGATGACCAAGTTCGAACTTTGAAGGCACGTCACCAACCCGTTGCTGTAGCACCAACTGTAGTCATATCAAACTCCTTCAATGAACCACATGCGCCAACAGATGCGGTTGTTCAACCAAGTCATGTTCACAATTCTGCACATGCTGCTCAACAACTTGGCATTGTTTCACACCTACACTCACGTGAATACACAGTTGTGTAATTGGATGCACAAATGTCCCATTTTCATCTAATGTTGCAACTGCTGTCCACCTTTGATATAACATTGGGAACATTTAAAATCCTGCTCATATAGTGTTTTTCCAGCCTATATTGACATGACAAGCCCTAATAACTGAAATTGTAATGTTTGGACCATGAAATGGGGTTATAAATGCACCACAATAATGATCTTCTTTCTACCCCACTAACTTCGTAGATTGACTAAGCTATGAGTTGCACAATGCAAAACAAGTTTAGATCTACTTCAACAAATGGATTATCACAAGTTCCAACAGATCAACAATTATAGACATTCACATACCACTATGGAGGGAAATGGGTTGAAAAGAAGAGAGATTTCATTAATATGCCAATATACACATATGAGAGTCTTGGAAGTGTCAATGCACCACAATATTGATCTTCTTTCTACCCTACTAACTTCGTAAATTGACTAAGTTATGAGTTGCACAATGCAAAACAAGTTTGGATCTACTTCAACAAATGGATTATCACAAGTTCCAATAGATCAACAACTATAGATATACACAGACCACTATGTAGGGAAATGAGTTGAAAAGAAGAGAGATTTTGTTAATATGCCAATATACATGTACGAGAGTCTTGGAAGCGTCAGGCACATCATGGTCGGTAAACCTACAAAACTAAGTACAAATACCACCACAATAGAGTTCACCGTAGCAGAACCACTATGGTTAACCCTATATGAGAAGAGGTGTGAGTTGGAGGTGTATTGTCAATGGCACGGGTTATGAGTTCCTAAGGCACGCTCAGTGGAGTTACCTAAAGATGAACCTGTCAACATACTTGCTCGTCTTGAATAAGAGAACAATCAAATGCAAAGGCAACTAGACCGTTTTCACGCAATCCAAAAAGTTAGGAAGCATCTAAAGGGGAAGGTGCAAAAGCAAGCTATCAAGTCTATCAATGAAATTACTGTGTTAGATGATGAAAGAGATATTTCAGACTTCTCAGATTCAAGCAATGATGATTTTCAAAAATTTTTACCTACGAATATTAGACATTGTTGTTAATGTCTACACATTCTGTGCAATATAGAGTGTTGTTGTTAATGTCTGAGAAATGATATTTATGTAAGTTCAACTTTTGTAACTCTAAAGATTAACTGTTCTATAGTTTTGGCTAAGTTTATATGAAATCAGTTTCTTATTTTTTTCCTTGTTGTTCTTTG
The DNA here is from genome assembly GCA_036321655.1 of Quercus alba. Taxonomy (NCBI): domain Eukaryota; kingdom Viridiplantae; phylum Streptophyta; class Magnoliopsida; order Fagales; family Fagaceae; genus Quercus; species Quercus alba. Next base: position 13,784,675 of record CM070302.1, on the reverse strand, counting down.
TTGCTACATATGATTCTTGTGCTTTGGTTGAACAATGTCCTTTGCTTTGTAATGTAGGAAAAACCTTAGAAAGTAAAATGCCTCCAATTAGATATATTGATGTTTCCAATGTTCTGTCTATGTAATTTGAAATGTTACACACATAACACTCATCACCCAAATTAGATTTATTGCACATTACTTGTAGGAAAATTTAATAAATTCAATACATACAGACTCATCCAAACCACACAGACCAACCACACATATGATTCAATAATATGAATAATTCATTTATATGAGTTGTTTGAGTCGCTGTATCATATACCCATATCCGTGTATCTTAGTTCTGCTAATGTACTACTTTATATAGATACATTACATATAGACTCATCCAAACCACACAGACCAACCACACATATGATTCAATAATACGAATAATTCATTTTTATGAGTTGTTTGAGTCGCTGTATCATATTCCCGTATCTGTGTATCTTAGTTCTGTTAATGTACTACTTTATATAGATACATTACATACAGACTCATCCAAACTAGACTAACCACTCATTCATTGAAAATCCATATAGCTCACACAACACACTGTCACAACGATATTTGGTTTACATAGAAATAGGATAAAAGCCTGATCAACCTCTAAAATGTTTCATTCAAGTTATTGGTTTGTTGTAGCATTGCTCCAAAGCTCCCTAATGTTGCAATTGTGATGATCGGAAGTCATTGATGTAAACCTTGGAAGTATAGATTTCTTCATGTAATTTTACATTGATGTTGAGAAAATGTAACTAAATTTAGTACCCACAAAGACTCCCTGAAAAGTTTGTAAGAGAATATGGGATAAACTCTCCAGTGTTGCTACACTCACTACTCGTAATAGTAGCATTTGGCAAGTGAGGTTGGAGAAGGCTAACACATCTCAGCACTGTTTAGCCAAGTCATGTTCACAGATGTGCTGCTCAACAACTCGGCACTGTTGAATCCTGTCCAGTCATATCATCCACTCTCACGTGAATACACAGACATGCAATCTTTTGCAATGCATTGTTTTCAAGGATGTAGAGGACCCCTCAAAAGTTTAAGAAAAATTTTGGGGATGAGCTATCCACCATTGCTGCACTGATGTTCGCAGTTCTGCATGTGCTGCTCAACAGCTCTACACTGTTGAACCCTAACTACAAGTACCTATCCACACTCACGTGAATATACAAATGTACAACTCTTTGCAATGCACCATTTTCGAGGAGGCAAAGCATCCCTAAAAAGTTTATGCATCAATTTTGGGGGTGAGTTGTCCATCATTGCTACACTTATGTTCGCAGTGCTGCATGTGCTGCTTAACAGCTTCGCACTGTTGAACCCTATCCAGTCATATCATCTACAGGCACGTCAATACACAGATATGCATCCTTTTGCAATGCACCGTTTTCAAGGATGCAAAGCATTCCTGAAAGTTTATGATACATTTAACAAAGCTCAGCACTATCTCGTCAAGTCATGTCAGATGAAGCACAGGAATGCTGAATAGTCTTCACGTGAATAAATACGCAACCTTTTTTACAGTACACATCAGCAACCCACTGTAGCCATATCAAATAGCTGCCTCAGTGAACCAAATGCACCAACAAATGCCACTGTTCAGCCAAGTCATGTTCACAGTTCTGCATATGCTGCTCAACAACTCGCCACTGAAGAATACATTGTTAAGTCATATCATCTTTATTCACGTGAATACTTACCCTTACATATAGTCACATCTACATGAATACTTGCCCTTGCAAAACTCCTATATAAAGTCTCATTTACATCTACCCTTGCAAAACATCTACACATACCGATCTGAAGTCAGATTTTCCAATGTCAATGCCCAATTGGATGCTACCTCATTTTCCAGATAACTATAGGAGGGAGAGATATTCTGATGAGAGGGAATACTATGCCAAGCTACGGCGAGAGTGGGAGTTCCGCGTGAACGAGTCCAACGCTCTACACGATGATCTCATACGACTCAAAGCGCCTCTTGGCGATCGTATCTCACTCACACAGCCACGGCAAAACATGCACCAATATGAGCGTGCTGTGGCTAAAATAAAAAAGAGAACAATCTTATGATACTTCATAGGTGCAGGTATCACATGCTACAACTTGTGGAAAAGCTCGCCGCCGCAACCAACAGGAAACTCACCCTGGCGAAACGTAACAATGTCCTCAACTACGAGGACTACCTATCAAAATGAATATCTATGTGGTGTGTGTATTATGTCTACAGGTTAAGTTTATAATGTTAGTAGCGTTACTGTTCAATATGCAATGCATGCATATTGGTGGCATCGTGTAAGAATATTTAAGTTTTCTGTGTTATGTCGTAGGTACATATTGAAAAACATCATGTGTGGAAATATTTAACTTTTATGTGTTAAGTGGGAATAATCAAGATTACAAATTATAACATGCATGCTCCTCATAATCAATAATAAGGTTTACATAGTACAAATGCAACAACAGTGATACACATACATCTAAAAATAGTTAAGGAAAATAGTTCTCCAACAAAGTCCAATTATTCCATGACACGATTACTCTTCATCTAACATCTCCATGTCTAACTGATAAATGGGATCAACAAGAAGTGATTGCATGTATTGTGCATGCTCATACAACTTACACTCCATTGACTATCGAATCTCAACTTGGATCCGATATCGATTAAGATGTATCTTCATTCGATTATTTTCTTCTCCTATGCGGTTCAATGCTTTATGAAGTTCGTCGATCATGTCTCTTGGCATCTGCGATGCGAGTTGCCGAGGCACTAGCAACTTATAACCAACCAACTCATCATAAAACATTTCCTATTCACGAAGTAACCAAGCCCACTCTTGTCTCATGGTATTGTGAACCCTTGCACTATTTTGCAGATTCAGATCGATTGGATAGCTAAACTCATCTTCCAATACCCAGCAACGACCCATAGCAGTGAACACATCGCAAGGCCTATAGATGAAAGGGTTGCCAGAACCAGACATTGATGCTGCATACAATAACATCAAATGATCAAGTTAATAGTGTGCATCAACTGTTGGTAAATAATGTAATGTTGCATAAGATGGTACATGAAAAAGACATTCATAAATTTGTGTACTATTACATACTAAAAATGAAATACTAACACTCACATTTGACCATAAACATTAGACGTTGTTGTTAATATCTACATGTTATGTGCAATACAAAATTTTGTTGTTAATGTCTGACTAATGATGATTATGTACATTCAATTTTTGCAAATCTAAATATTTTCATTTTTTGTCAATAAAATTTACACTACCAAAGACCCAATACAACCCAATGTACACACATAACACTCGTCACCCGAACTAGATTATTGTTCATTTCTTGTAGCACCAAACAACTAATATAACCCTAATGTACTCACATAACACTCATTCAAGAAAATACCAAAGCACAAGTAATACAACCTATCAAATGAAGATTCTTCTCTCACAAAAACATACATTATGGTTGATAAATTTTTGTAATATCTACAGCTACTTTTTGCCTACACAATAAAATTCTCTATGTACTTTAAAGAAGAAAATGAGTTTCTCACCTAAGATGATAGAGAGATAACACCAACTTTCGGGAGAAAGTTCTGCAAATGAGGAGATACTGATCTGAAAATGAGGAGATTGGTATTGATGAGAAGAATCTAATGTAATGTTGCATGAGAAGCTGATCTATGTATTGATGAAGTAAATACCAGAACAACTCGATTTTACATAAGTCAAGTATAGTTTACTAAACTCAATTATTCATTCATCGAGTTGAGCACGCGACAAGACAAGACCTAATTTGAATTCCGTCAGTAACTCGATTTCCCTATTGCCAAGTTATGAACAATACACATGTAATATGTTATTGCCCAAAAGCCATGCTGGATCACCACCGTGGCAAGAACTTGCCCAGAAATCGGCTTCATTATAGTCGAGTTACTTAAGTAACTCGATTTTGTGGAGATCGAGTATCCAAATAGGGACATGCCCCTATATAGTTTGGAAATAGGGACATATTGCCAAATATTTTGCCCAATAGGGGCAAAAGGCTAGAATCTCCAGTTGATTACTTCTTGCTATGGTAAATATTTCATTCTCTTGTGATTAAAATTTACTACAACAAACAACCAAAATCACACCAATGTACTCACTTCACACTCATTCAACCAAAAAAATAAAAATTCAGTACAATATCAAATGAAAATACCATTGCCATAAAATTCTAGTGTGAGTTTTTAACCTGAGGTGATACAAATTTCAGTTGAGTCCGGAAGCAACTATGGATCTGTGGAGCAGAGTGGAATTCAGTTCAGACGGAAAGCAAGACACTCTAAATGGGAGGAGAAGTGAAGCTATAATACGAGAATAACTCGATTTTATGGAGTGCGAGTTTGCTTTATAACTCGACATTAAAGCAATCGAGTTATATTAAAACAAAAGAAAAGGCTACGCCAGACACCAAGACAGTCTAAAATAGCTATAACACGAGCATAACTCGATATCTATATAGTCAGTTATATAAGTAGATATTAAGATAATCGAGTTATTGAGGGATTAAAAAAAAGAAAATGCCACACTAGCTGGCCAACATGGCAAAAATCTCCACTAAACTCGATTATACAAGGATCGAGTTCTTCACAAAACTCAACATTGATATTATCGAGTTACAAAAGAGGGGCATTTCCCTAATTAGTTTGAGAAATAGGGCAAAATGCTGGATTTTTTGTGCGAAAAGGGCATTTGCCCATTTTGGCCCAATCTTTTAAGTTAGGACTGGTGTTAAAAAGAGTTTCTAGTTTTGGAGATCCAATTACCTAATGAGTTGTGATGCAAAGCCTTATCAGAAGTTTTGCTACTTTCTATTTTTCAAATCATGTGATAAAGTTCATGAATTCATCTTGCTTACTTCAGAGCAAACAATATATTTATGAATAGTGTTTGTTTTGTTTCACTTCTAAAACAACTAAAAAAGTTATGCCTCATGTCATGTCTATGATAGCTATTGTTGAATGTAAAACAAGTACGAGTAATAAACAATACCAAATCTGATGATTGATATAGCAAACACGTAATAGTAATTAAACATGTTAGGCGGCCTTCTCCATCTAATAGGGAATGGGAGTTGGCCAACAAGGGAGCAAAAGAGTGAAGACATTGCAGGCACAGTATAAGTAGTTAGTCACCAGAGAATCTAAGACCACTTCCATTGTTTTTCTCCTCAAGTTCCATGATACCACCTTAGTTTCAATCATCAAATACATGATGTCCCCATCATTTGGATGATAGGCTAAGACCTCCACAATCGGATCCATCCTTAGGAATTCTGTGAAGCAAAGAGATTTTTCTAAATCACTGAGATACACCTTGTGCTCTAAGTACCATTTGCCTCCTTTATCATAGTCCTTGAGGTCCCAAATGCTTAAACAAGTATAATAAAAGTAACCTGAAATCTTGCATACCCTCAAGTTGCCATGACAAACCCCAAGATGCTCAAATATTTGATAGGATCGGTCCAAATCTACAAGCGTCTCAAAGACTTGACAGCATATACCAGTGTATGGATTAAACCGAACAAGGCAGTCAGTGCTACACCAGAAAAACAAACCATTATAGGGAACACCGGGGAAGTCAAAAGCACCCAAGTGAAATCCTTGCGGGCACACGGACACAGACTGCCTCCATTTACCTATGTCAAAAGAGAATATATCTACATTGAATTCTATTGACTTACCCACAAAACCAGGAATGCGCATAACCCTATAGCTAAGGAGCTGATGATGAACATTATACCAACGCATGAATCCATGTCAAGCATATCGATGTTTAGGTAGAGGAGGCAGGGCAGTCCATTGCCTAGTAATTGGATTTACCACATGGTAAACACTAGTATAATGGATGTTTGCATAGCATAAAAGCAAGTCATGATATGAAGCTTGAATAGTGACATCAATAACATGTTGATATATTGGAGGTTTATAAGTCTGAAATTTAAATACAGACGATTCCTCCAATACCACGATGGGACCGCTCAGCCAATCGACTAGCAAGATCAAATTCCTATCTGATGCGTGGAGCCTAACAAAGTTGTCAATGAAAGAGGGATTAGAGATAAAAGGGCACCATTGCCTTGACACAAACTTGCATCACATCAAGGATTTCTGATCCAACAGATACAGGATTTCTGATAGTAGGGAAATTGGGAGATCGTTTACTGTCATCAATAGCTTCTTCTGTAATTTTCTAACTTTTAAATCTGAAAAATCTGTCTGTAGTTCCTAGCACCCTTGATTCAGAGAACATGGTAGCTCTCTCTCACACAAAAACATAAGACTGGTGGCTCACTTTTTCTCTATTCTCTGCTAGGGTTTTTTTTTTTTGGGGGGGGGGGGGGGGGTAAATAAGAGAATTGCATTAAAAACTAACCAAGAAAACCAACTGTTTGAGGAGGAGTCCTCTTATAGTACATGCCAATTTGGTCATAATACAATAGCATAGAAATGTCCACAGGTGGACTTCTGCTAGGATTTTAGCATATATATATATATGGGTTGGGTTCAAGTTACATCTGGTGTAACTCTAAACAATGTTACACCATCCAATACCTTGTTATAGAATTCATATTTTAAGAATCCCAACGTTGGATTACATGTTCTATATGATTTTAACATGCATGCCAATTTTCATGCTAATCGGATGTAATTTACCATTTGTCGAAGGGGGAATTGATGCCTCTGAATAAAATGTCGGGAAACCAAACCAAAACTAGACTATGGGCTCTTGAGATGGCACCCAAAGGCTTTCTGTGCAATGACAAGCCTATCCAAGCAAGAAAACAGAGGCTGCACTTAACAAAACAGCAACAAAAGCCCAATGAAAAATACTTCACAATACTTAGTTAGTACATTAGTGGTCTTGTTTTGATAGTTCAAGGGAAATAAATTCTCTACCGGTAAGGGTGAAATTACACTTAAGTCCAAAAAGATGAATTGTCCAACTGTAGGGGAGAAATTACACAGTCTAGCAATCAATAATTATATAACTTTAGGAAAAATGTTAACTCCCTGGGACCCTTGTATGTCTTGTTTAAGAGGTATTCATTGTACTTTCAACCATTATTACATTAATGTGAGGGAAGAGTTCGACCATTATGAATACATCATATCCTTCAACAGTAAAATAAAAAGTAAACATTAAAGGTTCCAAAGGAAAAAGAAAAGAAGGATTAATTAGCATGGTGTGAAGGGAGAGAAAGATCCCTAGCTTAGTGTAGCAAGTATTAAGCTAAAATTTTAGTGAGTGTATATTCATAAGGCAAGAATGAGATGAATGTGAGCTATTTTTGAGTGAGTGAGATGGGGTTGATACTGAGATTAAGGTTTTTTGTGTGTGGTGGCCTGTTTATGACTAGTTGAGAGACATTTATGGGCTGTGTTTGTGTGAAAGGAGGGAGAGAACATCTAAGCTTAGATGAGTGTTGGCTAAGGATGATGAGTGGTGAGCTTGAGAGAGGCTAAACCACCAGCAAGATAGCAAACAAAACCCAAAATTTCAGAGAAGGTCGCTATCCCCCTATGGGCTGAGGTGTGTATGTTTTTATAATGGAGCTTTAGAGTAGCATTAATTAACAAGAATCCAAAAACGTATGACTAGTCAGAGCCAGTGAATCAAGGTTAACTCTCTTGGGATTTTTAATTAGAAGTAGGAAAATCTACTTTAGGGGGTGCCTTGCTTCTTTGGGTAATGATGGGATTTTAGAGTATTTTGCGTTAAATGCCAGGATTTCTAGGGTTGAGTTTAATTATTGTGATTGGGGCATGTATCAAGAGTGAATCCTAATGCTGCAACTGAGATTCGGACCCTTAAGAAGTAAGATTTAACACCCTAAGCTAGGTGTCAAGCTCTAGTCCACTTCAAGGGGTTCCACTGGAGATCCCTTTATGGCCTCCAAACCACATGTTCCCAATTTTTCCCCTTTAGGATTCATGGGCTTGGTACATGAATCACATCTTGAACGTTTTTAACATTTTTAGCATCAATTTGTTAGAGTTTGGATAATTTGGTTTCAACCCCCATTTCGCTAGAGGTGCAGTTTTGAGGAAGATGATGGAGTTCCATCATTCTTTAGGCTTCAGCTGATATGACAACCCTTAGGTACTGTTCACGTTAAGCAGAGGGTGGCAGAAAGCTAATGGGACAGCCCCTAGTTCATCCTCAAAGGCTTGGTTCTCTTGTAGGGGTCTCTAGTTATTTATTGGTTAAGGATGAACAAGGGTTGGTTGTCCACTCTCAATCCTTTGCCTCTTGCTGGTGTCTTTTGCATTGGGCTTGCATACATGGGCTGGTTCGTTTGGGCCAAGCTGTGTGCATCCTACAAAATGGGCATTAGCAACACATGTTTGCCATGGGCTTTCATTTCTCATGGACTTTTGTTAGTGAATACTTTGGGTTTTTGCAATGGGCCTTTGGGCAATTATTTGTAATATTTGAAACAATAGGACAAGCTTCAAAATGCTTTTGTAAATCGTTCACCACGAATTCTACGTTGTAATTAATGCTCGTGGTTTCTAATAACCACATCATAATGTAAATGTTCAGCTTTATGGGTTTGAATGCTTACCATGAGTCTTGATGTTGTGACACAAATGGTAACCACGCATTTCATGGGTTTATTGCATAAGATCATAATCTCCATGATAGCTCCCAATGGGTTTTTATAAGACGATTGTCATAGCAATGTTTGAGCAACGATTGTACCATGATATATTTTTTCCTTGCCAAGCGTTTAATAATCTTGGGCTCTTTTGACAAAATAGTGCCGATGAGTATTGGGCTTCAAATATTGCCAGCGAGAACTGGGCTTTGATGTTGCCAATGAGAATTAGGCTTTAAATATTGCCAAGAAGAACTGGGTTTTGATATTGCCAAAAAAAATTGGGTTTTGATGTTGCCAAAGAGAATTAGGCTTTAAATATTGCCAGGGAGAACTAGGTTTTAATGTTGCCGATAAGAATTGGCTTTTGATGTTGCCAATAAAAATTGGGCTTTAAATATCGCCAATGAGAATTGGGCTTTTGGATAAATAAATTGCCATGGGTTTAAACCATGGGCTTTGATCATGGATTTGAATTCCATTTTGCCATGGATTTAAATCATGGGCTTTTCAAATATTGCCAAGCATGAGTATTCTTGAGCTTTAGAAAAGATTAGTTTTTATCTTGCTTACTAAATAATTTGGGTTTTTATGAGAAAATATTGGGGGCCCATAGCGTTTTGTATTTGTAGCCCAGTTTGTGATAGAGAGGAGAAAAGTTGTGGGCTAGTCACAGTGATAGTCAGAAAATACTTAGGCATGCCCAATAATTTGTTTGTGACATTTGAAAATAAATAGGTGTTGTTTAAATAACATTAGGTGTAAAGAAATGTACCCCAACATTCAACCCCCCAAGTCACGTGTGATCATATTTTTATTGTATCTTTTCTTTTGAAAAGGAAAATATTTGGATCACACGTGCGAGTGCTTTTATTATTACCGTTATCATTGCTATTATTGTCATTGTTGTATACATATATGTTTGTTTATTTGTATATTTATTTTTGCGTATATATATGTGTATATTTTGAATGCTAGTCATTGTTATGCTTTATATATACATTTATGAATATACGTTGCTGCTTAGTTATTTAGTTATTTGTATTGTACATATATATAAATATATATGTGTGTGTGTATTTTTTAAAAATGGTGACCATTTGTGGGTGCTGTCTGTGAACCCTTGCAAAACCTCATCCAAGATATTAGGGTGGTTCTTGCAATAACTGCAACCCCCAAGGATGTCTTTTCAAGACTGGGTTTCACGTTTCTCAGTGCAACACAAGGAGTTAATTCTGCCTTTTCCCCATTATTTTTGTGAAGGTCGAGAAACACAGAGAGAGAGAGAGAGAAAAGTAGAAAAATAAAGAGAGAGAGAGAGAGGGGTCTTACCTTCTTCCTACTTGTTTTGGCACCATTAAAAAGGAAACAGAGATAAAACTTCTTCCTCCACATCTTCCCTTCTTGATTTTCAATGACAGAGAGGAGAAGGAAAAAAAAAACTTCCCTTCATTCATACATGTGTTTTTTTTTTTTTTTTTTTTTTTTTTGCGTTGTGAGAAAAAAGAGAAAGACCCATCTCGTTCCTCCTCTATTGTTCCTTTTCTTCTCCCTTTTATCTGTGTTTGGGAAGCTTCCATCATCAAATTGTGCTCATGGCTGAAGAAGAGGTAGCACCCATCGCCATTGATGCCAAAATTGCAAGAAAATCCCTCCTACCATTTCAAGACTCGTGGTACTGCTCTTCTCCCCTATTTCCCATGGTTTTGAATGACATTGGTGCATCTGATGTTCCTTCCCAATGGAATATAAGGGGTGAGGCTCCCAATCCCAAAACTGCATGGTGCCTCCAGCATCTGGGGTTATGGATCAACGCCTCCAGCGGAAAGAGCTTCTACTTTCACCAGTGCAATTTTGGTGTCCCAACGGATTAATCAATGGTTGGTCCAATTGGCTTGATAAGGAAATTGAGGATGAGGGATTTTGTCAAGCTCTTCGCAATGCCAACATTTTTGAAGCAGTACTAATGTCTCAAGGATGGCATGTATTTAGGGACATTATCTCACTGCGGTATTTGATTCGCCGCTGAACCCAGAAACCCATACTTTCTTCTTCTCTTGGGGTGAAACCACTGTCACCCTCGAAGATGTAGAGATTATTTTTACTGCAAATCATGGTAAGATTGAATCCAATGGATTTGGAGTTGGATAGTGAAGAGGCTAAAATCGAAGAGAGATTTTATAAGGCATTTGGTGGTCATGCAGCATAGCCTACTGGCAAAAAGGCCAGGTTTTCCTCATGGATTCTCGCGTTTAAGAAGCCAGGTAGTCATGCAATTGGGAGGGCTGCATTTTGGGCAATGTGGTTGAGTAAATGTACCTTTGGCTACTACCCCGCTCAGTTCATCAAACCCTTCACGTTTCGTCTTGCCATAAAGCTTTCCTGAGGTATGTCCTTATCGTTAGGCACTTTATTCTTAGGCTGCCTTTACTCAGAATTAGACCAACTCCATCATAATGAACTAGTTGGCTCTCCATACCACATTGTTGATTCTGGGGTAAGCATAGTGATGTTGCAAGCTTTTGCTTGAGAGCGCTCAAGGAATTACCTTAAAGTAGGAAAGAGCATAAGTGACATTCGTGGTACTAAAAGGGTGATTTTGATTGGAGTTCTTAATGGTGGGGAGAGATTTTTCGGGTTTGAGCACGGCCTTCCTTTATTGATGAAGTGGATGGCCTTAAAGGTGTGGGGCTTGCCGGCAATTGATTCGTTAAACACTGCCTCTAATTTTATTTGGAGGCCTTATGCTTATCATGCCGATGGTTTCTTTTCTCCTTCTCCATTTCCGTATGCTAGGCCTGATTCTCAAATGTTCAACTTAGGGGATGGCAGCAAGGTTTTGAACTTTCTACTTATCACTTCTCCATTATCGCTCCCTTGCCTCAATAGTTCAAGTTTTAGCCTCGTGAAATACAATCCTCATAGAGTGTCACGCCAATTCGGGCTCAACCAAGATGTGCCATGATTAACAATGTGGAGTATGATATTACAGAGGCAATGAGGCCTTTACTTCATGATTCAGCCATGGGTTATTAGTGTGAGAGGGAGGTGGATGTGTTGGTCCCATGTAGGTGAAGGGAAGGTCGTGTTACCCAGAGTATGTGTACCTATTGGCAGAAAGTGATGAACACCTTTGTTGACTTTGTTACTAGCTGATAGCAGGAAATGGTTGGCAATTGGCCCCCCAAGGATTGATATTCCTCCTAACCGGTGCTTAGTTCCGAATACCCGAGCTATTTGTTCATGGGCAACTAGGTAGAAAATAAGTTTCACCAAATGGCATGCTGACCTTGATGGTTGGGCCGTCTATGGCAACAACATTCCAGTAGAATGGAGCAGGCAAAATAGGATAGAGTAAGCCCCTGAACCTGAAATAGAGGAGCATAGGACACCAAGTAAAAGAGCCCGAACTAAAACTTCTCCGACTGGAAGTGTTGCTAGGAGGACAAGGTCCAAGATGGAGCATGATGTTGGCAACAGCAAGAGAGATACATCCAAGTCTCTGGTGATCGAGCTGCATGATTCTTCGATTAGAGATACAAGTCTTTCCCTTACAACTCCAACGGCAGAGGCTGTCAGGCCTCCATTAGTGCCGACTACTGAGGTTGTCCCTTTCTTGAGCCCAGATTTTGAGGCAAGGATATATAAGAGAAAAACTACTGCTCGTAGGGCGAAGACTATTAGTCCTAATGTTAAGAGCTCCTCTGGAGAGGTAAATTCTTGACCAATATTACTTCCTCTTTTTTTTTTTTCTTCTTTTTTTTTTTTTTTTTTGCTATCAACTGCCCCATCAGTCTAATGACAGTGAGAGAACCCAATCTGAAGACCATGGAGGTGACTTTATGGACATCACCATGGGTTCCGGTAACCTTCTGCTACTTGCCTCCTTATCATCCAATGTTTCCGCCACCGCTGATGGCATTTCTATCACGGGTAATGTTGCTGATTCCTTAGTGGTACATTCGAAAACTGTGGAAATTGGTGAGGTTGGGGCCACCGTTGACCCTTTGTTAGTGCTTAGTAGTGTTGTTGACGCCAGTATAGTTGAAAAAGAGGCCGATATACCTCCGTTGGTCCTTAAGGAAGTTACTGATGGTGGCACAATTGGAGGGGATGCCACTGATCCTTTGCCACCGCCTGAGGGAGTTGCTGGTGCGGCCAAAGAAAGAATTATAAGTGAACCTCCCATGCCCATATTTGACCTTGATCCTCCCCAGAGCAGAAAAACCATAGGTACGGCTTCTGCTGCCCATGTTTCAATAACATCTACAGATTTATGTTGGGTCTGCCTCATAAAGAAAAAAACTTCTCTTTTTTTTGTTCCTTTGACAAATAGAGTAACCCCACCAATCTTGTCTAACAGTTGTAGAAGGAGAGCCATCAAATGTCGCGTTTCAGGGGGTTAATCTTCAAGATTTCATGGAGATGTTCAAACAAGAAAGGGAGAACGACAAATCTATCGAGGACTTCTACACACTTTCGAGGACCACAGTGAAATTTCAGCAGTTTGATGTTCCCATTGAAGGTCTATGTTTGCTAGAGAAAGTATCGTCAAAGTACCCAAATTTTATGTCTAGGTGCACATATGGTAATGCAGTGAGGAAGGTGATGTTCCAATCCTTTGTTGCGATTTTGCTTGACATAGAACGCACACCCCTCAAGAGTTTCAACTTGCATAAAGTTCTTGAGTGGAAAGCTGTACTTAGTGAGTTACAATCCATGAAGTTTGATGTTGGGTTCATTCTTGATTAGCTTAAAACTACTGCTGTCTCATGTATCATTTGCGATGGTGAGATGAAGTTAGCTAAACTTGCGATGAAGATTGCAGATCTAGAGAAGGAAATTGCAGTGAAGGTAAGAGAACTATCCCTTCTGACAAGTCAAAAGGATTCCCTCATGCTGTCCTTACCCACCAGCGGTGGCTCCTCCTCCGCGAAAACCTTTGGTAGCTTATTGGATTAGACTACTCATGTCATATATGTATTTTTTTTTTTTTTTTTTGGGCAACTCTGTTGGGATGTAATATGTATCTAATGTGTTACTAAATGTTTTGAGACTTTCTAGTTATAAAGACTTCTTTTTTCTTTTCTTTTTTGTCCATGTAATAGGAGGAAAAACTCTCCTAGCAGGAGGCGTTGTTACTATTCATGTATGTGAAACTATTCAGCTATAGAAAAGCTTACTTAGTTGTGACTTGTTCAGCTATAAGTGTTGTTATTATTTGTACAAAAGGACATTCAATTGTAGGTACCAATATTACATGCAAAAGAAGGACTAGTTAACTATGGACATTGTTTTGTAAAAGGTTCATGCCTAAAAGAATTTTTTCTGCATAAAAGGGATTTTTCTGCATAAAGGGACTGCCCATTGTTACTTTTTTATGTCAGCACATTTTTTCCAATTGTTCATGTGAAAATTTTGCACTGTTCATAGCAGAGGACACCTTCAGCCATAGCTACTGTGCCCCTTTTTTTTTGCAAGAATAAAATTTTTGAGCCAAAAGGGTTTTCCTTTTCAAAAAAGAAGAAGTTTTTATGATAAAATAATGTTTATTTATCTGCATATGTGTATACACATGTATACTAACATACGTACACGCATTATTACCCTTTTCTTTTAGCCATTCATGTGTAAATATTGCACTTTTTATGGCAGAGGACAACTCCAACCATAGCTACTATGTTCCCCCTTTTTTTTTGAAGGAAAGAAAAAAAAAGTGTTCACCTACATATTCACACGCATATATATGTATGTATACTTATATACATACATATATGTATGTGCATTCATATGTGTATATGTATATATACGTATATATATATATATATATATATTTCAAAAGAACAGCTATGTTTAAAAAATAAAAAAAATAAAAACACAATACCTTTCAAAAAAAAAAAAAACATGCATGATTATGGCAAAGGCGATGCTTACTTCTTTATTTAGTAGTAGTTGTGATCTTACAAAGGAGTGGCAAAGGACCACATAGTACAAGCATGGTAGATTAAGCATAGTACATCTTAAGCCATTTACCGTTAATAGGTTCCACGAGGACTCCACCATCCATTGTAGACAGACGATAGTAACCACTGTCATTGGCCTCTTTTACAAGGTATGGACCCTCCCAACTTGGGGCAAATTTAGAGGGGGCAGAGAGGTTCCTTCTCACATGATCTGTTGCCTTCAAAACCATTTGCCCAATAACAAAAGTTCTAGCCTTCATGACCTTGTTATAGGCATTGGCCATCTGCTGTTGGTACCGTTGGATACGACCAAGGGCCAAATTCCTTACTTCCTCCAAGGTTTCAAGGTCGAGGACCTTACATTCTGCATAGGTGGCTGCACTCATTTCAGTTTCTTGACCATGAATCATCCTAGGGGTATGAGCTAATAACTCTACCGGTGATATAGCCTTGATATCATACACAAGAGAAAATAGGGAAAAACCAATAGCAGTTTTTGTTGAACTCAGGTAGGCCTATAGGGTTTCCAACAAATGCTCATTCCATCCTCCCTCATATTCGTGGACCATCTTGCTGAGAATTTTCAATAGTACTCGATTAGTTGCCTCCACTTGGCCATTGCCTTGGGGATAGTAAGGAGTAGACCTCCTATGCTTAATGTGGCGATGGTCAAGTAGTTTGTGGACATCCTTGTTAACATAGGGAGTACCATTATCGCAAACAATCTTATGGGGAATGCCAAATCTACAAATTATGTATTCATGGATGAAATTTGCCATTGCTAGACTGATAGCTTTCTTCAATGGGATCGCCTCAACCCATTTTGTGAAGTACTCCATAGCTATTAATATCCAAATATAGCCATGGGATGGCGGATTTATTGGCCCTATCAAGTCTAGCCCCCAAGTGTGAAATGGCCATGGCATTGTCATGTTTTGGAGACTAGTGGGGTGAGTATGGATCAAGCTCCTATGAACTTGACAAGCATCACAAGTCTTCACATGCTTGGCCGTGTCTTACTTCATGGTTGGACAAAATAACCCAAGGTTAAGCAGTTGCTGGAGAAGTTGCTTCTTGCCTTGATGGTCCCCACATTCACCCACATGAACTTCTTGCATGACAAATTGTGCTTCGAGGGTTCCCAAGCACCTTAAGGGCTTCCCATTGAACCCTTTTTCGGAAAAGGACACCTCCTTCCACAAAGTAGTGAGTCGCCATCCTTTTTAAACGATATGCCTCATTTCGATTGTCAGGCAAGATGCCTTCTATGAGATATTCAAGGAATGGGATTCGCCAATCGTTGGAGGTGAACATAACATATGATTCCTCATGGTTGGGGGTGTGTTGGCATTTTTCACACTGACTTTGAATGTTGGCTACCTGTTTGTCCATGTCTGGCCAGTAGTACCCTGACCGTTGGAGACGCCTATAGAGACTTACTGTACCACCGAAGCTGCAGGACTTCTCATGAACTTCCCTCAGTCGCTTGCTAGACTCACTCAGACTTAAGCACCTTGCCAAGATTCCTCCTAGAAATTTTTTCGTATAACTCCCCTACCACCAAAGTGTAATCTTTGAAACACTTCAACTGCCCTTTGCCAGATGGTGACAATAGCGCTTCTTTAATGGGGGATCGCTAATCTGCTTGGTCTAGTGTTTGACCAAAAAACTCGTCTTTCAACACCTATACAGCTGGAACGGGTTTCTTTATGATTGTAACTTCAGTGGTCGTACCTTCAAAACTAATCCTAGCCCCCAAAGTGGCTAAAGCATCAGTAAAGTGGTTGTTAGACCTTTGAGAGTGTTGGATGTCAAAGTCTTCAAATGAATCTTCCAACATTTGGGCTATTGCTCTATATGGTGCCAATGATGGTTCTTTGAGTGCAAACTCTCCCTTAGCTAGACAAACAACTAGGTTCGAATCCCCAATCACCCTAAGGCATTTGATTCCCATTTCATGTGCTACTGCCAAACCTGTGAGGTATGCTTCATACTCAACCGTGTTGTTGGTACAAGTAAAGTCAAGTTTGCAAGACATGGCTACTGCTTCCCCTGTCTCTTTAATTAGAACTATTCCAGCTCCTCCTTCAGCGACAGTGAAGGACCCATCAAATCTAAAAGTCTACCTAGCTCCAACTGCTTCAACAGTTGAAACCTCCAATAAATCTCCAGGGACTTCATCAGTGACATCCTAACCTTCTTCTCCCGGGAACCATGCTAGTAGGTCAGCTACAACTTGCCCTTTTACAGCTGTAGGGGCAATAAGGATGATTTCGAATTCAAACAACTGTAGGAGCCATTGTGCTAGCCTTTCGAAAAGCACAGGAGGCCGCAAGAGTGAGCGTATAGGATGAGATTTCGTCATGAGGTGAACCGTATAAGCCAAAAAATAATGTCGCAGTCGTTGCACAACATATATGAAAGAGAGACAAGCCTTTCTGCTCTTGAATATCGAGTCTCAACATCCTTCAACATCCGACTGACATAGTAAATTGGCTGATCACCCCCTTTTTGATCTTCTTGGGCTATTAGTGCCCCTACCGCCTTAATGTTGGTGGCCAAATAAAGCTTGAAGGGTTTTCCTGATGTGGGTGCACATACGGTCGACAACTTGGTCATGAGTCGCTGTAACTGAGAGAAGGCTTACTAGAATCTCTAATTTTAGCGGTAAGGCTTTCCCTTCTTCAGCAAGGGGGTAAAGGCAGCGGTGAGAGTGGCCAATCCAATAATGAACCTTCGGATGTATGAAAGCTTACCAAGGAAGCTTTTAAGCTCCTTGACTGTAGTAGGGGGTTTCATGGTAGCTATAACCTATGCCTTACTAGGATCAACATCTATTCCTTGTTGGTGAACAAGGAAACCTAAAAAATTTCCAACGAAAACATCAAAACCACATTTAAGGGGATTCATACAAAGCTTGTAAAGGCGGCATCTTTCAAAGACTCTCCTTAAGACATGAAAGTTGTTTTCTGTTGCTTTTGACTTCACCACAATGTCATCCACATAGTCTTCAATTTCTTTGTGCATCATATCATGAAAGATTGCGGTCATGGCCCTTTGGTAAGTGGCATCAGCGTTCTTGAGGCCAAAGGGCATAATAGTATAGTAGAAATTTCCAATGGGGGTTCGGAAGGCAGTCTTGGCTGCATCCTTAGGCAACATCCTAATTTGGTTGTAGCCACTAAAGTCATCCGTAAACAAGAACATAGCATGCCTAGCAACCAAGTCAATTAGCATGTCCATGTTTGGAAGTGGAAATTCATTTTTTGGGCATGCTTTATTGAGATTCTGAAAATCAACGTAGCATCTTATTTGCCCATTCTTTTTCTTGATAGGCACTATGTTTGATAGCCACTTCAAGTGCTCAATGGGCTTAATGAAACCAGCTGCAAGGAGTTTCTGCACTTCTTTGATGATTTAAGCTTCAATATCCGAATGGAAGGTTCGCATGGGCTATATCACCGGTTTTACTCCTAGCTCAACATTAAGAGCATGCGCCACTAAACTGGGATCCAAGCCAGTCATTTCATTGTATTCCCAAGCAAAGACGTCAGCATATTCCTTCAAAAGTGCATTGAGTTGGGTTTTCTCTGGCTGTGACAGATTTGCATTAATTGAGGTTGTTCATGGAACATTAGGGTCATCACTAAGATTGACAACTTCAAGCTCCACATCAGCTGGTAAGGACAGATTGGGCTGTCTCAACAATGTTGTTAAGAGAATGCTCCGTTGGAGCTGCTGTTTCTCGAGTGCAACAGCAAGTCGGTGTTGTATTGGCTTCGTTCAGTCCAGGACCTTTTTGTTTGAGATAGCTAGGCCCCGCGTACCGTCATAATCGGTAACCAAGGCGCCCATCCAGTAGTTGGACTTGCACACACCTTAGTTGTGACCTACTGCTAGATGCTTCCTTACGCTCCCTCTTCTTTTTCTTCTGATCAAGGATCCCCTTCAGATCCACCTCGGGCTCTTTCTCGATGACCTCCCAATCAGGCAGCAAGGTCCCAATAGGCTTTGCCGTGGCATCTTCCCCACACGGGGTGAATTCATCATAAAAATCTTCTTCAAAATAATGGGCTTCAGACAAGTCAAATAGAGTATGGTTGGCTGGAATGCGTATGGCTTGTCATTGAACATCCCTTTGACATATTGGTGGTACGTGGATGGGACCAACTTGTGTCTATGGAGCCAAGGCCGCCCAAGCAAGGCATGGTATGAGACGGCTAAATCGATCACATGAAACCTTGTAAGTGCCACAATAGGTCCCATTCTAAGGACAAGTTGTATGCTTCCAATGGTATACTCTTACATCCAAGCAAAACCAGCTACTTCTATGGGAGTGCCGGTGACTCGATTAAGAGAGATTTCAGCTGCTTTAAGTGTACTAGCTGGGATGAGATTCAAGGATGCACTGGTATCAACTAACAATATCATAAGTTAACAAACGTTTGAAAATTTTTTGTAAACTAGCATCTCAAGTTTTAAAGACTCGATTCCCACTTGGTGAGTTGGCAATATGATGCCTGTAAGGGCCTTTTTTGTATGATATGGTATGTTGGGCTGCCTCCTGCGGTAATGGACTGGGCTGCCTCCTGCGGTGATGGGCCCTAGTGTTTCTGAGTAAGGGAGTTGGGGCCGATCCAATTGTAACTCAACTTGGGCCGGTTTGTGCACAAACTTATGCCTTATCTGCCAGGAGCAAATTTACGGCAAGCAGAACTGTTGTAGACGAGTTATGGCAGGCAGATATAATAATAACTAAAATAGAGTATTTTGACTTATTTAAATAAATGGCTATGTATTCCCTGCTAATAAAACATGATTACAGTCATAATGGTATCAATCACAGAGAATAATGAAGAAAATAATACTAGCTAATTTAAATGGAGATAAATTAAGTTTTAAGCTTAGTCTGCCGCAGCAAAGCCAAAGAGGAAAGTATGCCTCTTCTCAATACAAATAACCCCCTAGGAAAAGGATCCTGCCATGGGGATTAATGACTTTGAGAGAGTCGGACCTGAATGGTTTCTGCCTAAAAGAAAGAGTCCTTGTTTGCGTTTTGGAAGGAGGTAAGATTTGAAGGGGGGGAGAGAGAAAACGATCTATGGGTGCATGCCCTATTGAACTAACTCTCCTTTTTCTTATTTTTCCTTTCTTTTCTTTTCTGTTTTCTTTCTTATCTCTTTTCTCTTCTTTTTACTCTGTTTTTTCCTTTCACTCCGAAAATATATTTTGTTTTTCGATCCCTGCTACAAGGAACGGCAAGGGCCTTTTTATAGCGCCTCCCGTGGCTAGTGTTTTACTGTCTTACCCCTTAACCACCTTTGTCTGGTCTGGATGTACTTGCCAACCACCAGGATTGTGCGACATCCACCCTCGCCAGACAGAGGCAGGTTTGTTTTGTTCCTCTGTATACCGCAACATTTCTTCCTGCCACGGTATTAATGCTTTCTCTCTCTACTCTCAAGGCATGCACCCAACAGTTCCCTCTCAAATTACCTCTTTTGGGTGGTCTATCATCCCAGCAGGACGTACCTCTCAAAAGAGGGTTGGGCAAGAGCCGTAAATAGATCTTTTCCCCTCTCCCCACCACCAAACCACACCCCCATTACCTCTTACCTCTGGCCCATGGCCCCACCATGTCCTATATTGGCTGGGTACAGGTTGGTGGTGCCTGGGCCTTGCGCGTGCTTCCCTTTCAAATTTGTCCAAGAGTCTGCCTGCTGCTCATGCATCTGCCGCAACCTGGAGACTCTCCGTCTGCATTTCCTATCCTTTCATGTGGGTTTTCCTTTGGTTTTTCGCTCTATTCAGGAGCTGGGCCTCGTATGATAATGGGCTTTACATTTCTTTGGCCTACCTTTGATTTTCCTTATTGCCTGCCACGTTGAATTGTTATTCCTGCCATAATAACTTAATCTTGCTGGACCCCTTTTTGGGCCAGTCGTTTATCCCTTTTCTTAGTGGTCTGTCATGGGCACTGTTTTGCTTTTACTCATGGGCTCCTATGTCCCTTTGGGCTTTTCCTTTTGGCATCCATGGCCCGATTGCTTTCTTTGGGCTTCCTTAGCCCGTTTGCTTTCTTTGGGCTTCCTCGGCCCGTTTACTAATTCTACACTCCCATGGGCTTTTTTACTAACTTCATTGGGCTTCCCCGGCCCAATAATCTTATCCTTATCTTTGGAGTTCATAGGCCTGCCATAAACCCCTTACTCTCTTAGTTTACAATTGCCTTGGGACTGCAGCGGCCCTTTCTCACTTTTCTACCTCATACTCTGCCCATGAGATGCTATTTCTTTCTTTCCTAGCTTCCTTGAGCCCACTAGCCTCTTCAAGACCCATTTATTTATTTGTTGGGCCTGTGATCCATTATTCTTGCCACTTGGGCCTAATGGGTTTTTTACTATTTACCTTGTCAATTCTTTGTGGCCCTCATTGTTGGGCTTTTCTGTCTGCCCGGGCTTCCACAAATGGCCCTCAACATTTAGCCCCCTGAATATATGAAACGTTCCTGTGATTCATATGTAAATGAAAAGGCGTTTCTGCCCTTCTCTCATCTTTTTTTTTCTTCTTCTCTTTTTTTTTTCGCGGGTCTTTTTTAAGCTGTGGACCCCTTCTTATTCATACATATATTCTCCTTCCTGCCGCGAATAGGGTTATCTCTTCGAATTTCCCAGTTTGGCAGTTATTTTCAAAACAGAGCCGCCGCTTCATTAATTCCATTCCCTTCTGATGGCTGACCCGTCACCTCCTTTCATGCTGATATTAATGACCTGGGTATTTAAGGAGGAATCCTTCTGCACTTTAATCACAAACTCTTTCTTTTCCCAAAACACACACTCTCCGTCTCTTACCCTCCTTCCTTTCAAACACCCATACCCATCTTCTCCGACTAAACCTCCTCACCATGTCGCCGGTGAAAAGTCAAGGCTCTTCCCGTCGCAAAGGGAAGGCGGTTGCTTTCGATTCTCCTATCGTTCTCGAGGAGATGGAACGCTCCGATTCGGAGCGGTCCGTTGAGGAGGAGATGGAGCGCGACCCCAACAACAAATGCGCTCCTTTAATTGACCCTTGGTATGAAATCAATCCTCACTTCCCAAAAATCCCCGGTGACTATGTACCGCCGCCGCCGGGTCGTGTATTGATTACCCTTGTCCGGCGAGACCCCGACGTTTCTTGGGCTCCTTTGGCATCTTCAATCCCCGATCTGTCTATTCGCCAAGGTGTTTCACTTCCGGTAACCCTCCATTTTGAATTTGGGTCCGGCACATCCTCGAGTTGGAAGGAATGGGTTGACAGCGAGCTTTCCGACACGGGTTTTATGGGTTTGTTGCAGCAAGCGGGCGTTTTGAAGGCTATAGTCTCGTCTCGCTGCTTGTCGAATTTTCGGGACCTCTATAACCTCCGCCACTTGGTCCAGCGATGGTGCACCACCACCCACACCTTCTTTTTCTCGTGCGGCGAACTCACCGTGACTCTCGAAGATGTGGCTAACCAATTGCTTTTGCCCATTCTCGGCGATACCGATCCTGCCGCCTTAGAGCTTTCTCCTAAGGAAGAGGCCATTGAGGTTGAACTGAGGAAAAGGATAACCGGAAACGCCAAGTTGTCCTACTTGGTGAGTTCTTCCTCCAAGTTTTCTGCTGCCGCGCGGCTTTTATTGCATTTTGGCTTTGCAAGTTTGTTTTTGGGTCCCACCCCCACTATGCCATAAAACCTTTGTACTTTCGTTTGGCTATCAAAATATTTGCAGGGGTAAGCCTGCCGCTGTCTCCTATGTTCCTGGGGCACTTATATGTTCAGTTAGATATCCTCCGTAACGATGAGAATCAGGCTGGGTGCTGCCACATTGTCACTTCTTCCGTTCATTGCACTATACTCTAACAGTGGTTGTTTGAGCGTTGTGCTCAATACTTGACAAAATGTAAACCCGCGCGGTTTGCCAGAGAGAAGTACCAAAGTTGTCCGAGAGTGATCATTGATTTTTGTGGCAGGTTTGAATCTAATTTCCCGCTTACTTTTCGTTGGTCTGGTTTGAAGCCGATTGGCTATTCTGTGGTTGAATCTTTTGATGAAGGTGTGGGTTTCTCTTGGAGAGCCTATAGAAATTTGAGTACTGATTATACTTGTGCGGACTCTGTTATGGGTTTGTTTGTTGACACTGTTGGGACTACTACCCCATTGGTCAGCTTTGATGAAACTGGGATCACCTATCTTGTCGCTACCAATGCCGGATGGCTGCCTTACCTAGCCGATGAAGGCATTAGATTTGTTCACTACCCTGCCAACCGAGTGAGAAGGCAGTTTAGATTGGATCAAGACATCCCTGATGACATTTCTTCCCTCATGGAAGCTCCTACTTCAATCCGTCCTTTCCTGCGGCACACTGCCTTTGACTTTTGGAAGAAGCGTTTTGATGCCGTTACAGTTCCCGGTTCACTAAGGGAGGGTGTCTGCACTTTTCCCATGCACAGTTACTGGCTTGCAGTGATGGATTCATTTGTGGCTGAGTTAGCGGGGAGTCGTGGCTTCTCCCTTATTCCTCCTAAAGGGTTAGGCATGGTTGTCTCAGTTAACCCTCGCCTGCTACTTCCCTCTAAATCCGTTTTGGCGTATGCTAGAAAACAGAGCCGGTCAGCCATTTTTGAATGGGACGCAGAGAAGAAAGGATGGTTTTGGCACGCTGGCGACTATCCCCCTAGTTGGGAGAAAAAAGTTAAGGTAATCAATCTTTCTGTTCCGAGCAAGAAAGCGCCTGCCAAACCCAAGTCTGCCAGCAAAGCCAAACCTGCCACACCACTGCCTCCTGCAGGTGCTCCACTGGCTAGCAAGACTCGTGGTAGCAAAAGGAAAACTACTCCTCACCCCGTATCTGCCACTGAACGGAGGGTAAGTTATTTCTCCCTTTTTTTCCTTTTTCGATAAAATTTCTTAATTGTCTTGCGGCTAACTCGCCAATTTCTTCTACCTCTTTCCTTTTAGTCTAAGCATAAGGAAGACTCATCAGTTACCCGCCCTATTTTGCTTGATGATCCTGAGTCTGAGGTGAGTCCCTTTTCTCCACTTCTCTCTTCTTTCCTTTTCGCACGCATCTGCCACGGGTCTTTTGCCCCTTTTTTTTTGTTTTTACTTAACAAAAATTTTCTTTTTAGGAGGAGCCTGGGCCTCTGTCCATATATCGCCCCACCGCCAAGGAGATTTCCGCCTCCATGGGTGTGCCTATAGAAGGCTTTTTTGATGGGGCCGAGGCGGTATTAGCGACGCCTGCCCTTCCTGCTGCACACAAGACTCTTGTCAAAACTCCCACCCCTTCTGCCGAGCCGATACCTAGAGAGGGTATTCATGTCGAAGGGGTTGGTGAGACTACACCCTTGCCTGCTGAGAGACCCACTCCTTCAGAGGGAGCCATTCCTCCTGCCGCTGTTCAAGCCAAAACTACTTCTCCTATTCTGCCGCTAGTGATTTCGACTAGCGATCCTTTTGCAGCTATTTCCCAGGCTGCAAAGGGTAGTGCTTCGCTTGTTGTTACTCCTTCCTCCATTCCCGGCTCTGCTACCCATGGTCCTGATCCAGACTTATCTTCAGAGGGATCCGATGACATTTTTGAGGATCCTGATGATGCACCCATGTTGAAAAAGAGAATTTCTGACTCTGATGAAGAGGGTAGTGCTTCGCCCGAGCCTAACTTTATGGGTATGTATCTTCCTTTCCCTTTATCTTCTTTCAGCATTTGCGTTTCATTTGCATACTTATCTCCCTACTTGCAGAAACTTCTGAGGGGCCAGAGATTGCAGCAGGCGTGGGAATGACTGCTCCTGCTACACCTGTAGCGCCTATTCCTACAGCACCTTCAGTACCTGTTTCAGCCGTACCTACTACCCCTGTTTCTTCTGTGCCTGCAGTACCCGTTTCTACTACACCCGTAACCCCCATTCCTGGTAATTTTTGGCACTTTTTCTTTCTCTTCCTATTTCATCCTCTTTTCTTTTGCAAGTCTTTTCTTCCCGTGCCATTTTTTTTTTTTTTTCATTTTGCCTTGCGTTCCCCTCCCCCCTTTTTTGTTGTAGGTCCACTTCCTACTATCCCTTCTCAGTTTGAGGCGGGTAGTAGTTTTGCCGCCATCCCAGATGATGTTGCAGCTTTCTTTGTCTGTTTTGACTAGCCGGAGGTTAACGACCTTGGTCCGGCAGATTTCTGGGCTTCCGGTCCTCCCTATGTGGACTTTTATAGCTTTCGAGTCCCTGAGGACTGTGTCTCACACTTGGTGATGCTTTACAATTGTCATGGCAATTTTATGCGGGAGTTCCGCCTTGGTCGCTCTTTTAGGGAGCATTTCTTGCAGATGCTGGGATGTGTACTGAATGACATCGAGCATAACTTCATCGACTCTGTTTCTGCTGGGAAGATCCTACAGTGGAGGGCCGTGATACAGGACCTCATTAGTGTGGGTTTCGCTGTGGAGTTTATTCTTGAGCATCTACGTGAGATTGCCTGGGCCTTTTTTATGAGGAGAGTCCAGCTAGCCGTTGAGGCCATAGACGCTCGTATTGAGCTTTTGAAGAAAGAGGTGGCTAATTTGGAGGGTTGCCGTGAGCATCTTCTTTCCGGCGTTGGTGGACCCAGTCGCTTTGGGGATCAGAGTCTCATTTCTAGACTTCACTGATGATAGCACCGTTTCCTTTCCTTTTCTTTGTTTCTCTGTTTTTGTTATGTCATACAGAACACTTTTATGTTTCCTGCTGTAGTTACTTGGCTTGTGTCTGCCACAGTTTGGGTTTGTAATAATGCTACACTTTGCTACTTTTTCTTTACTACTGCTATGATATGATGCTAATACTTCGTACTTTTTCATTGCATACTCATGAAAGCACGTTACAATTTTTCTTGTGACATAATCACTTGGAGGAATAAAAGAAAAGGTTCAGTAAAGGAAACATAAACAAACAACTAAGGAAAGGGGGTCAACCACATAACTTTCTTCTCTAAGCAAAATAACGCTTCAGCCATTTTCCATTGATGGGGTCCATCAAGTCCCTGCCATCCATTTGAGTTAGACGATAATACCCACTTTGATGCGCTTCTCTTATCACAAGGGGTCCCTCCCATTTTGGTGCAAACTTGGATGGTCCTGCCAGACCTCGCCTGACGTAGTCTGCCACTTTTAACACTAGTTGTCCTTCCGCAAACACTCTTTCCTTGGTCATCCTGCCGTAGGCTTCAGTTATCTTTTGCCTGTATCTCCGGCTACGTTCCTAGACTTCTTCCCTTTTTTCATCAAGTTCTTCCAGGTCCTCAAACCTTTCTACAGTGAAGACTTCTCCTTCTTTTTCTTTTTCTTGCATCTGCATAACCCTTAGGGACGGTGCCATTTTTTTTGCCAAACTCACTACTTCAGTTCCGTAGACTAAGGAAAAGGGTGAAAAGCCTGTGGCTGACTTTGGTGATTTTTTGTATGCCCAGAGAGCATCTGGCAAGTGCATTGTCCATCCTCCCGCATACTCTTGGCTTATCTTGCTGATGATCTTTATGAGAATTTTGTTTGTTGCCTCTGCCTGCCCGTTCCTTTAAGGGTAATAGGGTGATGACCTGTGGTGCTTGACTTGATAGAACTCTAACATTCTCCTCACATCACTGTTGACAAACGATGTGCCGTTGTCGTTGATGATCTTGTGGAGCACTCCAAACCTCACAATTATATTTTCTTTGATGAAGTTTGCCACTGCTCCTCCTATAGTCTTGTGGAGTGGTACTGCCTCCGCACACTTGGTAAAATATTCTATAGCTACCAATATCCATATGTACCCACGTGATGGCGGGTTGACTGGCCCTACCAAATCTAGCCCCCAAATGTGAAAAGGCCATGGGGTGACCATGTTGTGCAAGCCTTGTGGATGGGTATGAATTAAGTTGGCTTGTACCTGACAACTGTGGCACTTCTTTACAAATTCTGCCGCATCTTTCTTCATGGTTGGCCAGTAGTAGCCCATCTGCAGCAGGCACCTGTAAAGCTTTTTCTTCCCCTGATGTTCACCACATTCCCCGGAATGTACCTCTTTTATCATTTTTTTAGCCTTTTCAGGACCCAAACACCTCAAAGGGTCTCCATCATATCCCTTTTTGAAAAGGACCGTGTTGTGTAAGAAGTAACGTGTCGCCAACCTCTTAAGCTTGTACCTTTCACTGTGCCTTTGTGGCAGGACGCCTTCTGCTAGGTACTGCATGAAAGGGCTCCTCCAATCCTCGCTGATGAACACAGCATAACTCACTTCCCTGTCTGCCGCAAGTTGGCAGGTCCCACACTGGGTTTGGACTTGATCTGCGTCCTTACCCATGCTTGGCCAATAGAAGCCTACTCTCTGGAGTCTGCGGTAAAGACTGACTTCCCCGCAAGACCTGCAAGTCTTGTCGTGTATTTCCTTCAATTTTCTTTGGGCTTCCTCCTGGCCCACGCATCGGGATAAAATCCCACCTGGCATCCTGCGGTACAGCTCTTCTTTTACCAAAGCATAGTCTTTCAATATCTTCAATTCTGCGGCGTCGTCTCCCTTCACCAAGGTTTCCTTTATAGGGATTCGCCAATCCCCTTCGCCCTGTTCTTCCTGGAACTTTTCCTTCAATACTTCAATGATGGATTCTTCCTTTTTGCTGACTTCTATGTTGGTGCTACTCCCTTTAAAGATTATTTGAGAACCCAATGTGGCTAATGCGTCCGCAAACTGATTTTCGTTTCTCGGAGCATGTTCTATCTCAAAGGTTGAGAATTTCTCTTCCATTTTCTGGGCCATTGCTCTGTACGGAGCTAGGTTGGGTTCTTTTAAGGAAAAACTTCCTTTGGCCTAGCAGACGACCAAGTTCGAATCTCCCAGTACTTTCAAATGTTTGACTCCCATTTCAAGCGCTGTGGCAAGCCCAGTTAGATAGGCCTCGTACTCCGCTGTATTGTTTGAACAGGGGAATTCCAACTTAAACGGCAGTGCCACTGCCTTATCTTCTTCATGATACAAAACTACACCCACCCCTCCGGAATAGGTAGTAGAAGACCCATCAAATTTCATTACCCACTGTTCCCTGACCTCCTCTGCCATAGCTACTTCCCCTAGGACTTCATCATCCAGCGGGAATTCTTCCTCTCCTGGAAACTACGCCAATAAATCCACTATAACCTGACTTTTCACTGCCCTAGGTGTCCCCATTCTCAAGTCGTATTGTGATAATTGTAGCAACCACTGGGATATTCTGCCGGAGAGAATCAGCTGTTGTAACAGAGCTTTAATGGCATGTGACTTAGTCATCAGCCACACTTCATATGCCAAGAAATAGTGACACAACCTCTGCGAAGCGTACACAATGGCTAGGCACGCTTTCTCTGCCCTTGGGTAACGAGTTTCGGCATCTTTTAAGGTGCGGCTGATATAGTATATTGGCTGCTCAGTACCACTTCCGTCTTCCTAAGTGATTAGTGCGCCAATGGCGTATGAGTAGGTGGCCAAATAGAGTAACAGTGGTTTTTTGTGAATTGGGGCCTGCACCGTGGGGAGGTTCATCATTATCTGCTGCAGCCTCTTGAAGGCCGTCTGCTGCGCTTCCCCCCATTCAAAACTTTGCCCCTTCTTAAGTAACTTGGTGAAAGCAGAGGTAATTGATGCCAACCCAGAGATGAACCTCCGGATATATGAGACTTTTCTTAAGAAGCTCTTCAGTTCTTTTGCTATGGTAGGAGGTCTCATAGTTGCTATGGCCGTGACTTTGGCCGGATCCACGTCTATGCCTCTGCTGTGAACCAGGAAACCCAAAAATTTCCCAGAAGATACTCCGAATGCACACTTGAGGGGATTCATTCTTAACTTAAAAGCTCTACATCTTTCAAATACTCTTTTTAACACCCGAAAGTGTTCTTCCCTTTTCCTTGACTTAACCACTATGTCATCTACATAGTCTTCCAGCCCCTGGTGCATCATGTCGTGAAATATGGCTGTCATTGCTCGCTGGTAAGTTGCACCTGCATTTTTCAGACCGAAGGGCATCACCGTATAATAGAAATTGCCCATGGGTGTCCTGAAGGCAGTTTTCTCTACATCCTTTGGTGACATCTTGATCTGATTGTACCCACTAAAACCGTCCATGAATAAGAACATGGCGTTTCCTGCCACAGAATCTATCAGTAAATCCATGTTTGGCAATGGAAATTCGTCTTTTGGATAAGCTTTGTTGAGATTCCTGAAATCTACACAGCATCTTATCTGCCCGTTCTTCTTCTTTACTGGTACTATGTTGGATAGCCAACAGGGATGCTCGATAGGCTTGATGAATCCTGCGGCTAGCAACTTCTATACTTCTTTGACTATTTGCCCTTCTATTTTTGTGTGAAATATCCTGGAAGGCTGGGCCACTGGCTTGGCCTCTGGGTCCACATTCAATGTATGCGCAACAAGCCCGAGATCGAGCCTTGGCATTTCATTGTAATCCCAAGCAAAGACGTCTTTGAATTCTTTCAACAGTAGTATAAGTTCTGACTTCTCCGTTTCCGTCAGGCTTGCACTAATTGAGATGGGCCTTGGTTCTTGCGAGTCAGACCCCAAGTCAACCTCTTCCAATTCTTCTTCTACCATAACCTGGATGTCCCTTTCTGCCGTAACTGCCTCATCCTTTTCTTCTTCTTTTCCCAAACTTCCTTTAGCGACGCAACATGCCAAACTCTTGTGTTGCCTTTTTTGGGTGGGACCCACTTACATCTCACCCGTGGGCCCCACGCACCTTCATAATTTATAGACAATCTTGCCATCAAGGCCTCGGACCCTGATGCACTAAGGTACTTCGTCTGGTTCTGCAGCAGACGCTTCTTTCCTTTTCTTCTTTCACGCCAGTAGCTCTCTTAAATCAGGTTCTGGGTCATCTTGAACATCTTCCCACCTAGGCACAAAGGTGCTTCGTGGTTTTGCAACCACACTTTCTCCAGATGGAGCCCATTGATCATAAAAACATGGTTTCCACCAAGTGGGCTTCTGCCTACTCGAACGGCGAAGGGTTCGCTGCTATGCGTATCATCCTGCCATTCAATCTTCCCTTCACACATTGGTGGTAGGTGGACGGGACTAGTCGGTGTTTGTGTAACAAAGGCCTTCCAAAAGTACATGGTAAGATACTTCCGTTCTGACCACGTGGAAGCGAGCTAGAAAGGCTATAGGGCCTACTTTCAACCATAACTGAATGTGGCCTGCGGTGTACTCGCCTCTCCCACCGAATCCCGTTACTTCCATCGGGCATCCTTGGATCTTTTTCTCTGAAATTCCTGCGGCTTGCAGGGTGCTTAATGGAATGAGATTTACTGAAGCACCTGTATCCACTAGGGCCCTCTTGATGGGGATTTGATTTATAGATGCTGCTAAATAAAGAGGCCTCCTATGATCTGGGTGCCCCACTTCCATATCTTCACTACTAAATATGATTTCTATTGATTCCTGCAGGAGGGCCTTGTCTTCTGGCATCTTTGCTGACAGGCATTCCACCCCTGCTTCGGAGGCGATGCTTACCAAAGCCTCCGTGGCTATTTTTCTTTCTTTTGCTGTAAGTCCCAATTGGTCAAATAGATTTTTGAACTTGGCACTCTGCTGAAGAGTGGTAATCGCCACGGCAGGCAGGGCCAAGTTTTCTTCCTCATCTTCTCCCGGGTCTGCACATATCACAACTGCTGCCACACCCTTTCCCTTGTGGTTTGGGAGTGGGTTTCTTTGGACTTCCTGTTGGGTCAGTTCTAATGTGCCTTCTTTGATCGTGCGGTGCACCAGCCTGCGGAGCGCCCAGCATTCTACGGTGGGGTGTTGTACATAGTTGTGCAAGCGGCAGAAGTGAGGATCTCTTCTTTCTTCCTCCGTAGGTTCTCTAGAAACCTGGTTAGGTTTAAAGATCCCGTCCGCTATCCATTTATCAAGTACCACTTCCAGCTCCTTAGGAGTGCATGGTAGGGGTGGGGGTGTATCATACTACCTCCCCTTTGTTTTCCTTCTCTGGTTTCCAGTGGACACCGCCATAGCCTGCGATGCATTCCTCTTATCTGAACTAGGTTTCACGGACTGAGCCATCTTTCTAGCTTTCTGCAATAGTTGCGCAAACTAGGAAATCTCCAGATTTTCCAAGACAACTCTGAACTCCCGAATCATGTTAGTCATGCACATTTCCACCAACGTCCTTTCTTCACAGTGGTCATAGCAATCAAGTGCTATGTCCCTGAACCGTTTGATGTACTCCATCAAATCATCTCCATTCCTTTGCTTGGTTGCTTGCAGAGTTGCAAGCGTCAGCGTTTCTTCCCCATGAAAGTATTTAGTGCAAAATACGTCCACCATGTCATCCCAGGTTGGGATTGATCCTGGTTTTAAGCCAATGTACCAGGTGTATGCCTGGTCGCTCAGTGACTTTGAAAACTCCCGCAGACATAAGTCTTCGTCTGCCGCGTAAGGGCCAAGGGTGTCAATGAATTTGCTCACATGCTCTACTGCGCTTCCCTTCCTGCCATCGTACTGGGCAAAGGCCCTTGGTTCATACCTCTCGGGGTACGGCTTGCTGAGTACTTTTAGAGGATATAGAGGTCTCCTTGCGTAAAATCTCTCCTTTGGTGTTCTGGCTCTCTCTTGCTCCAAGAGAGCTGCTACCTCAGCCATGGTGATGAAACGCTATCCTGCGTTCCGAGGGACACTTCCTGCTAGTGTCTCTTCTTTGTTTGCCGCATGATCCGGGTCATGCTGGCTGCCTTTCTCTTTTGTTTTGTCTGCCTTTAGTTGACGGATCTCTTTCATCATTTGTTGCTGCGAGTGCTGCAATGATTGCAATACTTCGACAAAGGTGTTGACATTGTCCACGGGGACTCTTGTCTGAGGCTAAGGATCAGCCCCCGTTCTGTTGGCACCTTCCGTTTGGTTAAGTTGGTCTTAGTGAGGTGCCGTCGGCCTGGATTCTGCTTGTGAGGGTACGGCACTCATATTCCGTGTCGTCCTGGACTTGGGTGGCATTGTTTGCGAGGGGCTCTGTTTTCTTTTCCTTTGCCCCTGTCTGCTTCCCAACTCCCCAGCGGAGTCGCTAATTTAATGTAGGGGCCTTTTTTGTATGATATGGTATGTTGGGCTGCCTCCTGCGGTAATACACTGGGCTGCCTCCTACGATGATGGGCCCTAGTGTTTCTGAGTAAGGGAGTTGGGGCCGGTCCAATTGTAACTCAACTTGGGCTGGTCCAATTGTAACTCAACTTGGGCCGGTTTGTGCACAAACTTATACCTTGTCTGTTAGGAGAAAATTTATGGCAAGCAGAACTGTTGCAGACGAGTTACGGCAGGCAGATATAATAATAACTAAAACAGAGTATTTTGACTTATTTAAATAAACGGCTATGTATTCCCTGCTAATAAAACATGATTACAGTCATAATAGTATCAATCACAAAGAAGAATGAAGAAAATTATACTAGCTAATTTAAATGGAGATAAATTAAGTTTTAAGCTTAGTCTACCGCAGCAAAGCCAAAGAGGAAAGAACGTCTCTTCTCAATGCAAATAACCCCCCAGGAAAAGGATCCTGCCATGGGGATTAATGGCTTTGAGGGAGTCGGACCTGAATGGTTGTTGCCCAAAAGAAAGAGTCCTTGTTTGCGTTTTGGAAGGAAGTAAGATTTGAAGGGGGAGAGAGAGAAAACGATCTATGGGTGCATGCCCTATTGAACTAACTCTCCTTTTTCTTAGTTTTCCTTTCTTTTCTTTTCTGTTTTCTTTCTTATCTTTTTTCTCTTCTTTTTGCTCTGTTTTTTTCTTTCACTCCAAAAATATATTCTGTTTTTTAATCCCTACTACAGGGCACGGCAAGGGCCTTTTTATAGCGCCTCCCGCGGCTAGTGTTTTACCATCTTGCCCCTTAACCACCTTTGTCTGGTCTGGATGTACTTACCGACCACCAGGACTGTGCGACATCCACCCTCGCCAGACAGAGGCGGGTTTGTTTTGTTCCTCTATATACCGCAACATTTCTTCCTGCCACGGTATTAATGCTTTCTCTCTTTACTCTCAAGGCATGCACCCAATGGTTTCCTCTCAAATTGTCTCTTTTGGGTGGTCTATCATCCCAGCAGGACGTACCTCCCAAAAGAGGCTTGGGCAGAGTCATAAATAGATCTTTTCCCCTCTCCCCACCACTAAACCACACCCCCTTTACCTCTTACCTTTGGCCCATGGCCCCACCATGTCCTATATTGGCTGGGTACAGGCTGGTGGTGCCTGGGCCTTGCGCGTGCTTCCCTTTCAAATTTGTCCAAGAGTCTGCCTGCTGCTCATGCGTCTACCGCGACCTAGAGACTCTCCATCTACATTTCCTGGCCTTTCATGTGGGTTTTCCTTTCGTTTTTCGCTCTATTCAGAAGCTGGGCCTCGTATGATAATGGGCTTTACATTTCTTTGGCCCACCTTTGATTTTCTTTATTGCCTGCCACATTGAATTGTTATTTCTGCCGTAATATCTTAATCCTGCTGGACCCTTTTTTGGGCCAGCCGTTTATCCCTTTTCTCAGTGGCCTGTCATGGGTACTGTTTTGCTTTTACTCATGGACTCCTATGTCCCTTTGGGTTTTTCCTTTTGGCATCCGTGGCCTGATTGCTTTCTTTGGGCTTCCTTGGCCCGTTTGCTTTCTTTGAGTTTCCTCAGCCTGTTTGCTAATTCTACACTCCCATGGGCTTTTTTACTAACTTCATTGGGCTTCCCCGGCCCAATAACCTTATCCTTATCTTTGGAGTTCATGGGCCTACCATAAACCCTTTACTCTCTTAATTTACAATTGCCTTGGGCCTGCGGCGGCCCTTTCTCACTTTTCTACCTCATACTCTGCCCATGAGATGCTATTTTTTTCTTTCCTGGCTTCCTTGAGCCCGCTTGCCTCTTCAAGACCCATTTATTTATTTGTTGGGCCTGTGATCCATTATTCCTGCCGCTTGGGCCTAATGGGGTTTTTTGTTATTTACCTTGTCAATTCTGTGTGGCCCTCATTGTTGGGCTTTTCTGTCTGCCTGGGCTTCCACAAATGGCCCTCAGCAATGCCACATAGATCTCGAGTCTTATAGGGTCAAATTCTAAAAAGCAAAACGAGTCTCTAAGACTCAATTTTGGAGAAGAACAGACCAAAAACGATCTGAAGAAGAACAGAGGAAGAATGAACAAATCTAAAGAGGTACGATTTGGAACTCCGAAGAACAGAGGAAGAGGCACGATCTGGGTGAGCCGATCTGTAGCGTCGAAGAACTCAGAAGAAGAAGGAAAAAATAAAACGCACGCAAGGAAGAAGAATGCGTAGAGGAAGAAGAATAAAATAAAACGGTAAAAATTGAGTCTTAAAAACTCAATTTCCACGTGGATATTTTTCCATATCAAACGCCACCACTTACAAATTGAGACTTAGAAACTCAAGTTTTATCTTGGAATTCGAGTTTTAAACACTCGAGCTGCTAGTTTCCCACATTATTTTGAAATGTGACAACTAACGAAATAGTTTGATATTTAAGGTTATTTGGAAAAAAAAAAATCGAGAAAATGAAGATCAAACCAAAAGATCCTGATGAAAAGAAGCGCATTGATGAAGAGAAAGCCATTTTCAAACAGTTTATTCAAGCAAAATCTATCCCAAGTGTTTAATTATTTAACACTTGTTCTCAAATTTAGAGACAACTATGTAGATTTTCTTTTTTTTTTTTTTTTTTCTTTTTTATTATTATATCCTTCCATTGAATATCAAATTATTAATGGCTTTCCCAATTGTCTGTCTAAAATCATGTCTGCAAAAACTTAATGTAATCCCATTGAAGCTCTTTATTTCATTGTTGTTCAGTTCAAGGAAGATTTTGACATTAGTCGGTGAAAGGTAGTGCCTACTAGTGGCAAAATTTGCCAAATAGTAGATTTTTAGAAAAATTTTTGCTACATAGCATGCGGATGAAACATTTTAGTTAGTTGGACTGTTTTTGAAAATCGAGTTTAACAAACTCGAGTTCTAACTCATTCCCTCTTAGCTGAAGTCTGAAATGAACCCAAAAAAAAAAAAAAAGTGGAACTCGAGTTTCCTAAACTCGGGTTCCGTGTGGAAAAACTTGGAACTCAAGTTTCAGAAACTCGAGTTCCATTTTTTTTTTTTTTTTTTGAAAACAGTCTAACTAACTAAAATGTTTGACGCGCATACTATTCACCAAAAAATTTTCTAAAATCAGTCTGAGTAGCAAATTTTCCCGCCTACTAGTTACTTTCCTACGGATTTTTTAAAAAACTAACTACAAAACCCAAACAATATCATTAGTTAACAAACATTTCAAACTAATTTCGTTTATAACAATTCGAGTTGAATGGACTCGATTTAGGACGTGGTGCAAACATGGAAATCGAGTTCAACGAACTCGGTTTCCATGTACAGAAATCGAGTTCATTGAACTCGGTTTCCATGTACAGAAACCGAGTTCAATGAACTCGATTTCCATGTATGGAAAACGAGTTCATTGAACTCGTTTTCATTGAACTCGGCAGCTACACCTTCATTGAACTCGGAAGAGAAAAATAGAAAAGCTATAAAAGAGGAGTTTTTGAGAGAGAGAGAGAGAGAGAGAGAGACATACCAGCTGGTCCAGAAGCGTTGCCGGCGTGGAGTGGCTGGGCGGCGCAGCGGCGGTGCTAGATGGTTCGTGATTTCTGCGGTGCCATCTAATGCTCAGATCGTCTTCTTATCAGATCATGTGGGTATGGCAAATCAATTTCTTGTGGGTATGGAAAACGAGTTCGTTGAACTCGTTTTCTGTACATGGAAATCGAGTTCGTTGAACTCGGTTTCTGTACATGGAAACCGAGTTCGTTGAACTCGATTTCTGTACATGGAAACCGAGTTCGTTGAACTCGATTTCCATGTTTTGTCCACATCGCCTCTTCCTAAATCGAGTCCACTGAGCTCGAATTGTTATAAACGAAATTAGTTTGAAACGTTTGCTAACTAATGATATTGTTTGGGTTTTGTAGGTAGTTTTTTAAAAAACCCCTTTCCTACTTTACTAATAGAACAGTAGAGGACCCCTTTTTTTCTCTTTACCATGTAACCAATGTTTCATCATCAAAGAACACTCAGATTGTTGGTTAAATGGGCAATCGGAAATCTATAAAAGATGACAAGCCAATGTTTTTTGGAAACAATTTTGCCCTCCAAAACCCGAACTACAGCAACAACTTCTACAACAACAACAACAACAACAACAACTACAGCAACAGCAACAACAACAATAGCAATTGCAATTCCTTCTCCAAAACCAAAACCCTAACACCTTCCCAATCCAAAACCCTCCTCCTTCGAATAACCCTAACCTCCATATCCCCCCTCCCCAGAATCTGAATAATCAGAATCAGAATCAGAATCAGCAGTTTTCCAATTCGAAACAAACCCACTAAATCGAAAAGGTCGACCGCCAAAACATCTCCCCTCCCCAGAATCCGAAGTTGCCCAATTCAAAGCAAACCCACTCAATCGACAAGGTCGACCGCGCCGTCTCGAAGGCGAGGCGCAATATAATCGCAGTAGGAGAAAGCGTGATGGCGTGGCAAGTGTCTCAAGATGCGTTGCTCAACCTCAAGCTCGATTCCTGGTCCTCTCTCAACTTTCCAATGCAGAAAGTCCCCAGTCTTCACAGCGTTATGCTCCTCGAAGGGAAGGTACTATTATTATACTATTGCTATTAGTCTTTTACTTCAATTTTGTGTATTGGTGAAAACAAAATTGATCCATAAAGTTGTTGTTTTTGTTGTTTGGTTCGATTAGATAAATGCATTTTTCCATTGCTTTGTTGGGGTTCAAAGCATTACTTCGTTGTATGATTTGGAAGTAGCGATTTGTAAGGTTGAGGGCGTAGATAGCTTCGAAAAGCTTGAATTGGGGCCATTGTTGCGACACCCACTTGTGTTGCATTATTTTTCACTCAGTTCTGATGTCACTGACGTTTTTAAAATAACCGGCAAGGAGGTTTGTTCGTTACTTTGGAAGTTCATGGATAAGAAGAAGAAGAGTAAGAATGATGATGACACTGTTCAAATTGAAGAGTTTTTGGATTTTGTTGCTAAGAAGCGTTCCGTTGCCAGCAAAGAGGAACTTTGCTTACGAATTCAAAGCTTGGGGATGCATATTTCTGTTATCCGGAAAGCCATTAGCTTAGAGACTGCCACTTTAAAGGAGCCTCTAGATGATGCTAAGAAGAACGTTTCAGTTCTATTTCTCAGCGTGTCGAATCGTTCTCCTCTGTACAGAAGGTTTTTTGTGGCAAGCACACTAGATTTGGTTCATCAGGCTCTGACGAAGGCAAAAATATTGATGATGAAGATTTTGGTTCTGAAGACGAAAGGACTGAAGATGCTAACTTGCGATTGCAGAATGTTGCAAGTTCTTCTGACCGAGTCAGTAGCTGTCCATACCTGCCTGAAATTGAAGAGATGACACGGATTGGGTTGAAAGGTGAAGCGTATGGGCACCTTGCTCCTGCTAGCCCAAGGCACAATGAGAGTTGTAGTGGATCATCAAAAAAGAAAAGGAAATATGAAAATCCAAGTTCCACCATTTCTGCACCCTCTGGATCATCTAAAAAGAAAAGAAAACCCGAAGATCTAGGCCGTACGGTGTCTAAGGTGGTGGTAGAATTAGATGTTGATACTGTAGATAATTCCAAGGAGATTGAGGAGGCTAACAATTGTAACGAAGCTGATCTTGCAATTGCTAATCACTCTATAAAGACATTCATTACAACCTGGAAGGAGGCGTGTTGGGATCATACTGTGCCTGAGGTATGTTAATTCTTGTTATAGATTATGTTTCACACCGATCCACTGATTTAATTCTTTATCTGAGAATGGGTTAGCCAGGTAATGAAATAAGGATTCTCTAGGGTTAATTTTTTTACATTATGCTAGTGTTTTATTTTAATATTATATACTTTTATTGTTCTTAGTCTTGCATGGAACCTTGGAACTCTAGTATTTTCTTAGGAGTCAAGAATCATTGCACTTGAGTTATGGGTGGTTTTCGCAATTTTTTTCTTGAATCCAAATTTTTTCAACTAGTGGTAGAGAAGGGGGACGGTATTTTTCGTTAAGGATTTTTGAGCGGAGTAGGTACTTCATGAAGTCGGTCTTCATGGGTAAGAATGTGGGACAATGGCTGATGAAGAGTATAGAACAGATTGTCGTTGGGATCAGTCCGAAGAATTTTTATATGTTCAGGGAAGGTGATTTAGCTTACACCCTTCAACGGAGCTCCAACTCTTTTGGCATGTTCCTACTCTTGACTAAGTTTAAAGTTGGCGGGTCTAGGAGGTCCATTTTTATTCCAGAAGGTAGGTTTTTGGGTTAGAACTAAGGAAGTTATTAGAACCTGAAAACTATGTGAAAGGTGGGTCTGGTCTTTCGAAATTCATAGCTCAGCATCATAACAATAACTCAGGGGTTCAACCATTTCAAACCTTTGCCAATACGGTGCGTGGGCCTCAGGTGCAGGTCAAGGGCAGGAATTTGCCAAACCTGGTCAACGCCCATGATAAAGGGAAATTGCTATTAGAGGATAATAAAAGGGAGAAGCAGAACCCAGTTTTTGAATAGAGGCTGGTGAGCATATCAAGTCCGACGACTCTTGGAGGAAGAGAAGTGGGTTCTCGGTGCATTAATGAGGAGTTTGAATTTGGAGAGACAAATACGGTTAAAAAAAAAGGAGATCTCCGTTGAAAATCCATTCAAACTGGAATATACACGCTAATGGATAAGAGCGTGAACTGAGGCATCCTGACTGGACAGGAGGAGGCTTGACCGTAGAGGTGAATGGGGAAGGAATTAAGCATGTAGCATGGAACTCTAATAAAGGTGGACTGAGGAATCCTATTTGGGTCAATGGTAGTCAGAAGGAGTATGTGGTGGGTGAGAAAGGAAAAAAGGAGGGTTTCATGGGATTATAACAGAGGGGGACCAAAATCCTTTAAGTGGGTTCCACGGGGAGCAAGCAAACCCACTGTGAGTCAAAGCTTGAATCCCACTTTGGCCCAAAATGGTTTGGGCTCTAATAAGTCTAATGAAGCATGCTTCTCTGGCCTAAGTACTTACGAATTGGGTGAGCCTTCTTCTAAGACTAGCCCGACACCCCTGGCCCACTTGGAGACATCAACTTTAGTTTCTTCAGGAAAGCCCGACTCTTTGTTGCCCACTGTTGCGGAGTTAGAGAGACAGATACAGCTTCCGATGCCCATCAGTTGCAACTGTTCTGATGGGATTAGCTCCGACTGTTGCATGGAACCTTGGAACTCTAGTATTTTCTTAGGAGTCAAGAATCATTGTACTTGAGTTATGGGTGGTTTTCGCAGTTTTTTTCTTGAATCCAAATTTTTTCAACTAGTGGTAGAGAAGGGGGACGGTATTTTTCGTTAAGGATTTTTGAGCGGAGTAGGTACTTCATGAAGTCGGTCTTCATGGGTAAGAATGTGGGACAATGGCTGATGAAGAGTATAGAACAGATTGTCGTTGGGATCAGTCCGAAGAATTTTTATATGTTCAGGGAAGGTGATTTAGCTTACACCCTCCAACGGAGCTTTAACTCTTTTGGCATGTTCCTACTCTTGACTGAGTTTAAAGTTGGCGGGTCTAGGAGGTCCATTTTTATTCCAAAAGGTAGGTTTTTGGGTTAGAACTAAGGAAGCTATTAAAACCTGAAAACTATGTGAAAGGTGGGTCTGGTCTTTCGAAATTCATAGCTCAGCATCATAACAATAACTCAGGGGTTCAACCATTTCAAACCTTTGCCAATACGGTGCGTTTGATCTCACTTGGTAAGGCAGAAATAGAGGGTGACAGGGCATCAAAAGGTCTTGTGTTTTCCAATTATGTTCTAAATACGTCGAGAATTGGGTATTCAGGGTGGAGACGAAGGTGGTCGGGTTGTTTGTGCAAGAGATATTCAGGGGATAGACACCTCCCACCAAGCTAACCAGTCAGTGTTGGCATTGACTGAGGTAGAAACAGTTTGTGCAGATGTGGGCTTGGGTGATGTGGATAGCTTTTACCCCCTAACGACTATTAATCCTCTGGGGTTGGTCGTGTCAGCCGAAGTGAATGGTAATACGGAGGTGTTGAGTTTTGATAATACATTGAATGTTTTTAATTGGGTGAAACATAGAATTCCCAGTTTCAGTAAGATGATGGGGGCTTTCTTTGGGTCAACATGAGAAGATGTGTATTATGCTATTACAAAGGCTTGAGACGGAGATTGAGGCAGCCAATTTGATGCGCAGGAAGGATGCATCAGATTGGCAAAAAAAACTATCTACATATATTATTTAAACAAATTAACCGGCAAGGAGGTTTGTTCGTTACTTTGGAAGTTCATGGATAAGAAGAAGAAGAGTAAGAATGATGGTGACACTGTTCAAATTGAAGATTTTTTGGATTTTGTTGCTAAGAAGCGTTCCGTTGCCAGCAAGGAGGAACTTTGCTTACAAATTCAAAGCTTGGGGATGCATATTTCTGTTATCCGGAAAGCCATGAGCTTAGAGACTGCCACTTTAAAGAAGCCTCTAGATGATGCTAAGAAGAAATCCAAGAGGCGTCCTCTTTTTTCGGTGTTGAAAAAGGTTCTGTGGAAGGTAGCATGTTTTGGGTGGACAGTGGAAAGTTTTTCCGAATTGTTGGAATATATCAGTGACATAGTAAAATCATATTTCTCTTGGCATTTTGCAGTGGCAATGGAACTGTTGTCTTTGGTTTTCTTAATCTGTGTTGCACTATGTGATGCTTAGGACCCATGAGGAGGTTCTGGCATGCTGGAAAGACAGACTTGTGTATGACGGGCATCCTAAGGTTTGGAATGTTGAGCATTTCTCCCTTATTTGGATGTTATGGTAATAGAAGAATAACCTCACCTTCGATTTAGTTGAGCATAATTTGAAATAGATTAAGTATCCATTTGGGATTCCTTAAATTCATTGTGTGGACGGCAGCATGGGGAAGATTCTTACTTGTGATAACTTCATTAAGAGAGGCAACACTTTGGTAGGATGGTGTTGCATGTGCTGGTGTAGTTGGGAGATGGTGGACCACCTTTTTGATTCATAGTGCGGTTGCATATAATTTGTCGAGTTCTGTTTTTAGATGCTTTGGGATCCATTAGGTCCTACTGGGTAAGGTGATGGATGTCATGTTTGGTTGGAGGAATTGTGTGGGTAAGCATTCTTTGGCAATTTGGAATGTGGTTCATTTGTGTTTGATATGGACTATTTGGAGGAAACATAATTGGCGTACATTTGAAGATGTGTAGTGTACGGGGAGGGTCAGTTTCTATCAATCTTTTCTAGCTCTCTATTTGATTGGGGCTTAACACATTGTCATTCTATTGCGTGATGTTTTTAGACTCATTATCTTCTTGTACATAATTCTATTTTGTAATTCTTTAGGCATCTCCATGTCCTTTGCTTATGAAGTAGTTTTTTCTCAATACAAGTTTCTTATTTATTATTAAAAAAAAAAAGTCATTGGCTTACTTGAGTGAAAAAACAGGTTCATAAAATAATTGTACTTCAAAAAAGTTGAAGGTTTTAAAATGTTGTACCTAGCCAAATTAGAAATAAGCCATCCTAAACACATGTACAGAATCTATGTTCTAAGACCATTGTATGATTGGAGGAGGGCCTTTGGCAGCCTCCATTGCCTTATATTTTGTACGGTAAATTATAGATGCACCACCTCACCCTTCATCCCATTATTTTAGGAGATGTGCCAATTGAGCTACAGCTTATTGCCTCAGCAGCTTCCATTGTCATTTATTTTTAGATTTTGTTGCTCTTTTATATTTTGGATTGTAAAATTTTTTGGGGGATAATATGTACTTCTCCTTTATAATTTTTCCAGGTTCTGTTATCAATATTTCGATTACTTAAAAAAAGAAAAAGAATTATGAGAAAAAGGAAGCACTTGCCATGAAATCTTATATCTTATATTACATGCCTTGAGACTTTATTGTGAAATTTAACCAAAATTTTTTTTTTTTCAACCTTGGTCGATTTTTTGTGGTAATAGAAGTCTGTAAAATTTTTGGATTTTTGTGATCTTTTGATGTTGCAGAAGTTTAGGAGGATATATGAAATTTGGGAACTGTAAGTGAAATTCATAGTCTTCTATGTTCATCAAGTTATTGATGGATAATTTCCAAGTTACCTCTTGATACCCAGAACTTATCTTATAAAACAGTTGCCTACAAACTTCAGCAATAGGTAGTTGCTGGTTGGTTGTTAAGTAGAGAAAGGAAACAATGAGGATATATGAAAACTAGGAACTATTATGTGAAATACTTAGCCTTCTATGTTCTGCAGTTCTAACTAGTTCTAAGGAATCAATGTAACAAATGATCAAGCCATTGAGGGATAATTTCCATGCGATCTTTTATTTCCTGGAACTTTGCTTATGAAACAGTTGCTTACTAACTCCAACAACAGGTGGTTGGTTGTTAAAAGGAAAAAAAGGAATAGGTGTGGATATATGATACTAGGAACTATTAAGTGTTCTGCAATACTTACAAGTTCAAAGGAATCAAAGTAAAAAATTTTCAAGCCATTGTGGAATAATTTCCAAAATATCTCTTGATTCCCAGAACTTTACTTATGAAACAGTTGCTTACAAACTTCAACAGCTTTTTAAGGCCACTCTTTTAGTGTTCTGCTATCTTCTTGATGTTTTGCATAACATTATGTTTGATTCACTGCAAGAGAAAAGAAAATAAGTTATTTATTTATTTATTTTTAAAATTTTAAAAAAAAAATCCCTTTTTTTTTTTTGATAAGTAAGAAAGATGTATATTTGGGTGACTCCTTAAGACTATGAATAAAATTTTCTTTACTTATCAAAAAAAGAAAGAAAGATGTATATTCAAAAGCTACCTCATGCATAAAGGGCATAAGGCAGGCCAAAGATTACAGAAAGGAAAACGAACAAACAAAGAAAAATCTAATTACAAAGGAGAAAACTAAGGAACAAAGGGAGAGAATTACTAGAGGTGACTCCAAAAGCCCTAGACCAGTCAAAAAGGGAACCACCAAAAGAAGCAAGCAGGTCATTGGAGCTTTCCATGCTTTGCTTCATAAAAAAAATCCCTTTTCAAAAGTTTTGTTTGTTGATAGGGAGAGAAGAAATAAATTGTGAGGAACACATCATCATTCTCTTCTAGTGTCTCCCCAAAAACTATGCAAGATATGGATAGACAATTATAGTCTGATGTAGTATAGTCCTTTGGTTTTGAGATTGGGGTTTGGACTCAATATTTTAGATTCTGAGGTTTATGAAGTTGTGGAATTGAAAAATGACAAGAAAACAAAGAAACAGAGGTGCTGTCCAGGGGCTGTAAACATGCTAGAATGATAGATTGAATTTTTGGGGTTGTCGATGCTCATTGATGATAAGTTGTGCTGACAGTTTTGGCTTGAAAGTGTGTGGTTTTGGTGCAGAAAATCAATGGAGAAATTCAAGAATGATAGTTTTTAGACCTCTTAAACAATTGATTTAACCTAGGTAATTAGCCAAGTTGTTACTTAGTCCAATTTAACAAGTCTAGTTATCACAATATCAAAGATCAAATCATGCAAAGCAGCGGAAAATAAATAACACAAGATATGATCACCCAGAAAACCAAACCGGTAAAAACCTGGGGAGGATTTGACCTAGCTATCTTCAAAGTAAACTTGAATCCACTATCTTGAAAGAATC
The DNA here is from genome assembly GCA_036321655.1 of Quercus alba. NCBI lineage: Eukaryota > Viridiplantae > Streptophyta > Magnoliopsida > Fagales > Fagaceae > Quercus > Quercus alba. The sequence continues at coordinate 13,741,245 of CM070302.1, read as the reverse complement.
TAAGTTCATACAATAAGACTTACAAGCCCCCACGCTTGACTTCTTATTACTATCCACTAGTAGAACTTATTGACACGGCCACGTGCAAGTTCCGAATTAACGGACTCCTTCTTTCTTGAATTCACCACCAGATACAAGCACACCCGCTTGTGTTTTCTTTAAGCTTCAATGGTAGCAACTGAATTGATCATCAAGGTGTAGATAAATATTCTCCTTGAAAACCCTAAGTTTGTGTAAAGGGAAGCTCCTCTAGATCTCACAAGAGATTTCCACAAACCGCAATATGAGCAACACTAAAACATGGTTAGGGTTTGTCTTTTATACTTAGGACAAATAAGAAACCCTAAAAACGTTTTAAAACACCTAGGGCTGAGTTGGAAAAATCTGCAGAAAATCATTCTGCCCGAGTTTCGATCAATCGAGCCTAAGCTTCGATCGATTGAGCCAGGCCGAAAGACACAATGCTTTCCTGCTTTAACTCGATTCCAACTTTACATAAAAGCACAACTTTGAGTTAGACTAAAACACTTCTAAACACATTGTTTTGATCATGATTTGCCAATAATACAAATTAGAGTTCTAAATACATAAAATCTTAAGTCTTTAGAACCTAACAAAGAATAATGAGATAATTAGGTAGTCTTACCAGTTCTTCTAGACTCACTTGGAAGAATATATATATATTACAGATTATGCCTTCCGTTCTATTTCTTGTGAAAATGCTATGTTTCTAGTCAAGGGCTGGTCTAGTTGGTTCCTGTTTATTGTGCTTACAAAAATGGGATGCAATTCTCAGCTGATATCTCCTAATACTCTTGTAGGTTTTCAAGAGGATGCTTCAGTTTTATAACGTAAAAGCTCGACGGAGGAAGAAAATCAAATTGATGTTTTCATCATTTCCATTTGTTGGACTACGAAATGTTGCTGTAAGTTGGTTGTGTTGAATTTTAGTATTAAACTTTATTACATGTAATAAGTGAATAATAGAATCTTATCATGAAACATTTTAACTAACTCCTATTTTTTTGTTATATAAAGTAATCTTATAAGTTCCTTCAGATGGCACAAGTGCTACTTAATGTATCTTCTGTCTATTCGAGTGTCCTCATTTTTTAATTGTTGTCTATGTTTTATATTTACATATACATAGTGACTCACCTCTGCATTCCTTGTTGTGATGCTTCTATATGAGATCACACAGTCTGATTAAGTTGCTTTTTATATATTGCAGGTATCATCTATCAAATCTAGAATGTGGGACAGCATATACAATTCCTTCCTAGCAATTAGTCAACAGGAATTAACTAACTCACTTATGCAAAATCAATCTGACTATGAGATCATAGATGTTGAATCAAGTGTTAAGGATGCACCAGTCATCTCTGAGCATAGTGTTGAGCTTACACACAGTCAGTAGTGTTTACTTATTAAAATAGGCTTTGCTGATAATAGTTCAATTATGGTTTGCCTATTCCCTTACTTTTCTTATCATGTTATCTGTCTTTTTTCTTTTTGGGTTTTTTTCTTTGGGGGGGGGGGGGGGAATTCATAATTTTTTTAATTTACAACTGGAGTGTAAATTGGTTGAAAATTAAACATCCCTCCTCTCTCAACCTATGACTTGGTTATGCATTTTGGCATCATCTTGAATTCTAAATCTTGCTGAATTTTTGTAAAATTTTTCTCACTAGACTCTTGTCATAATGCCACGATTGTAATGTGCATCCCTTGAAATTCTAGGGAGATTATGTGGGACTTTGATATTTGTTTTTGGATAAGTGGACTTTGATATTTGTTAATGGAAAAGGTCTATTTTCATTTGTTTAGCTGGTCATAATTTGGTGTGATTTACTTGATAAGTGAATTAGGGAACTGGAAGGGGTAGCACAATCATTTGGGGACCTCACCTTATGAAGTGGTGATCACTAGTTTGAATCACACTTTCCTCCCCTGTTGGAGTCAAAACTTATATAAGAAAAAGGTGAATTGGGGAAGGTGTCAATATGTTGTGACTCTTTTTTGAGTTTCCCGACTTATTATCCCATCATTCCTAATATTTTTTCCCTATAAATTTCTTTACTTTAATTGTGACGTGTAATTACCAATTCGATCTCACAGGTGTATCTGTTGAAGACATTATCAGGAAAGCTGCAATGTATTTTGAGCTTGACAATGGAATCCATAGTCGTGGTAAATCAATTCTAGAAAAGAGAATTAACATCTTGAGGGAGCTCTATAATTGTGACTTTTGGCTAGCGGAGCAATTTTGTGTCAAGACATTTTAGTCACTTGGTTTTGGGGAGTTTTTAATGTTCCTAGAAAAACATGCCTCCCTCCTACCTGATGAAATACACAAGTTCTTAACAGGTGACATATGTGAAAAGTCCCCTTTGGAGGTTTGCATGCTTCAGCATCAGTTGTTTGTTTTAGTATCACAAGCTTTGAATGGCTATGTAGGGGAGAAAGAAATAGCAACCAAGCAAATGATTTCTTCATTGCTTAGGAGGCAATTCCCATTGATCAGTTTCAAAATTTCAGAAAATGGTTCTGTGTTGGACTTCCGAGATATTTTGGGGAAGCATAAGAATAATGTAATTTCTAAAGGAGTCCTATTTTCTGTAACATTATTTGAAATGTGTCACGTTGGAGGCTCAACAACCCATAATGGAAGTGAATTATTGGAAACCACGAAGGTGAGAATTGACATCAGCCAGAAAGGAGCCTTGGAATCTCTTACATCCAAGGATGCAGTTGAGGCCTTACTTAGGGCACCACTGATGTCTGATCTAAACACATGGGCACATTGGGACCTGGTATTTGCTCCCTCACTTGGTCCTCTTGTGCCATGGTTGTTGAATGAAGTCAACACGAAAGAATTATTGTGTTTAGTGACAAAAGAAGGCAAGGTCATGCGCATTGATCATTCGGCTACTGTGGACTCATTCTTGGAAGCTGCACTTCATGGATCTCCTTTTCAAACAACTGTGCAGCTGTTATCTTTGTTCTCATTAGTTGGGGGAGAAAAATATGTTCCCTTGTCCCTTTTAGAATGTCATGCACGTCGTGCATTTGAAGTCATTTTGAAGAATTCTCTTGAGAGTGGAGAAGTAAATGACAATTGGAACTCTCTCATGCAAGGAAACACTTCATATACGCAAAAAATAGTTGATGAGGCTGATACTCATGCTAATAGTTTTAGTAATGAGTTACACAAAAGTTTATGCAATATGAATAAAGCAGTGCCTGTTGTATCAAGATTTTATTTACCCACAGAGTTTTGTGGTTTTGCTGCTGATGTTTTGCTTTTTGGAATGTGATCTGTCATCAAAGATGCTAATTCAGCCATTTTGTGTGAATGCAACCAAAGGGAAGAGCGTGTCATGCTTCATGAAGTTGGATTGTCCTTGGTATAGTGGAGTGGATTGATGATTACCATGCATTTTGTTCTATTGATGCTACTAATTTTTTCCCATTTGGAGCTTCATGCTTGGAAGCTGCTGGGCCTGAGAAAAGCATTGGCCTTAAGAATATGCAAGATTTGTCAAGTCTTCCACTTCCAAAGTAAAATTGGATGTAACTCTTGTGGCAGATGGGCAGAATGAAGAACATACTGAAGTTTGTCAATCAATCAATGGGGCATTAGTTTTTGATGATAGAATTAGCAGTGGTCACTTGCAACGTTTATCTGAACTTAATGAAGATAAGAATGCAGCCCTGGTCATTGAATCTATCAGGCAGGACAAATTTGGCCTTGATCTAAGTCTTTCAAACATTGAAATTAGCATGTTGAAGAAGCAGCATGCTCGCCTAGGGAGGGCACTTCATTGTTTCTCACAAGAATTATATTCTCAGGATTCACATTTTCTTCTTGAGCTGGTAAGATCATCTTCTTTGTTTCTCTCGTTGAGAGTAGTAGTGTAGTACAACTTCAAATGTGAGTAACATGATTGATAAGTTACCAGTTATCCCAAAAGCTTAAACTTTTGAGAGAATCGGTAATTTAACATGGTATCAAAGTAGGAGATTTGAGTTTTATCCTTGTCTTCACTCTACCTCCTATTTAAAATGTTAAAAATCCCATGTGTTAGGCCTCACTTAATAACTAGGAGTTTAGACCCACACGTGAAGGAGAGTATTAGAACTGTGGTTAAATGATTAAATTCATCATTTCTTAACAACTTAAAATTTTGGGACACTAGGTGATTTAACAATGATGAACCAATATAGTTTTGTGAAGTTGGTTTTTCAATGCATCCTATATTCTGTAAGGATTTTATGTCATTGAAACTTCATAAAATGATATTTGGAGTGCAAAACAAACCATCGTCCATATTTAAAGTACCAAAAACCATAACTGACATTTTGATGAACTCTAGCTGAAGTGGCACCTCCTCCCTAATTAAGACCAAGGTGGGGGGGTGAGTTTGTGGGTTCATGACCCATCACATGTGAAAGTACCAATACAAAAATTTGGCGTCACAAATCAACCATTTAAAATCCATCCCAAATAAACTACATTCAATATTATTTAGTTGTGACAATATCTCCTTCATTGACATCACCATTCATGAAAAGAGTAGTCTCCATTTTTTTTTTATATGAAAAGTGATCTTATTAAAGAAAGTAAAATTCAAATAGGGATTGTCCTGGAGATACTCCCGAAAGAATTAAAATCTTAAAACCAAAAGATCTAAAATATCAAAGAAAGATGTAGCTTGTATGTGGTCTAAAATAGTCACCCAATCATAAAAAGATCAAAAAAAGAGTACTTAAAAGTGTTTCTCAATGCCATCAAATGTCCTACTATTCCTCTCTCTCCTTATTGTTCACATTACACATTGGGGAACAACATTCCTATTTTTTATACACTATTGATTACAAAACCTCCCGTGCTAATATTCAAGCAACTGGATCACCTTCTTTGGCATTTTCCATAAGACACCAATAGTAAGAACACAAACAATCAATTTTTTTACCATCGAATAAGGAGTTAAGGCTTAAAAAATGATCAATTGCTTATTTACTGTTGTTTTGTATACAGTACTAATCAACAATTAATAGATTTCTATTATGAATATTGTCTTAAAATCTTTCCTTCTGAGGCACCTAGTTACATCAAATACTATTCCAAGGAAATTTCACAAAATCAACCCTTGTAATGTCACATAAGAATCAGATGGACCACTAATTTTCAAAACCCAGCTACACTTCAATATATTCTATCATCAACAGCTCAACTACACTAGAAGGGAAGTTAGAAGAAAATAAATTTGTATGCATCCAGGACTGGTATGAACTAACGTTTGCTCAAATGACCTTTTGATGTTGGACAAATTGGGGGAATTTGTCTACATGTAGTTGTGGTGGGTTAAGGTTTAGTAGGATTTGTGGAAATAGGATCTAGAGTTGTTAAAGAAAGGTTTATGGGGTTGTGTTAGGATTTAAACGTGCTTGATGAGTTATTTGGTGACTATTTGATAGAAGAAAGTACGTGGACTCCTAATTTGACTAGTAAACTTAACCTAATAAAATACTAACTTGGACCCAAAGAAAATAAAACCTAATCTACTTATGATCTCCTAGAAGATTCTAGACCTAACCAAATTACAAAAATACCATTAAGTCGTAGGATTGTAGAAATTGTAGGTTTGCCCTTGAACATAAAATGGACAAGGTTTTCCTCCAAACCAATTTGAAATGTGAATGGTTTCTTTCACTGCCATGTAGTGGGTTGGAGGAAGTTTCCTACGGTTTGGAGGTCAACCTTTTCCATATAAAATTGCCCATAACTAATAAAATACCCCCCCCCCCCCCCCAAAAAAAAAAAAAAAAAAAACTATTTTTACCTGAAAAGACTCGTATTCACATGTGGACCTAATAATATTATTCTTCAATAGGGAATGGAATTTTATTGGGACTGCACTTATATTTTAATGAAATTTTTGTTTACCTTTCAAAAATAAAATTCTTGAATAGGGGAATTTCCAAAATATAAAAAAAAAAAAAAATCCATCTTCCATGGCTGCATCACCTTTAACCTGATACTACCTTGAACAAAGGAGTAAATATTGAACAAAGCCAAGTCCACTTAGATTTTGCAATGATTGAATCATCAACGAATTCCAAATGGTAGATCACCATAACCTATCCTCCCTCAACCTAAAAGCCAGTTAAATAGCCAACACCAACATTTTTGTGTAACATTATGCTAAAAAGTTCCATAACCAATATGAAGAGGAGAAAAGATAAAATATCCCCTTGTCTCAATGCTCTTTGAACCTCCAAAGAATATGGCCTGCCATTTAAAAAAAAAAAAAAAAAAAAAAAAAAAAGAATTGTGAATCACAAAGCCAAATCCATTTCCTCCACTATTCACCAAAACCAAACCTGCGCATCAAGTGCATTAGAAAAAAAATCCTTTTTAATATGGGCTTATGCCTTTTTATTTTATTTTAAATTGGTTGCACATGCACCCATTGAGTTTTAAACCCTATGATGACTTCACCTTTTACCTATTCTTGTGGGAGGAGTTAGTGCCATTTGAGTTAGAGCTCAATATCTAAATTACATCCTCTAGGAACACCACTTTGAAGCCTGCTATCAAGTCATTTGTTCAGAACATACTGAATTATGACTTGGAAAACATATTGAGGTACTTTAGGAAAATTGACCTCCCTTCCGAAGCAGCCATAAAATTGGTAAGAGGCTTTCTTTATGCATTTGTCCACCCATCAAATACAAAGCCCACTTCTTTGTCACTTCAAGGCCACTTTCGTGTAAAAACTCTCAATTTGTTCTATTTGGAAGAGTAATTTTCAAAGCAGGGTAACTCGAGGAGCAAAACCCACAATCATATTATTAGCTGATTTGGTTTAAGAGTTAAAATGATATGGGTTTCTAGCAAAGTGGAATGGAAAGTCACCAGGATAGAACTAACATCCTAGCAATTTGAATTTTTCAATGCTCTCAGGAACCAACAGTGTGAAGCTTGGACTTGCCCTTGAGCTGAATTGGCTCCCAAGTAGGTGATCTGACTTGTTTAGGCTTCTTTCTCTATTCAGCCTCTTCTTCCATCCTTTGTATCTTTTAGAGATGCTTTGGTGACACTTTAGGACATGGTTTTATCCCTACTTACTAATTTTTTAGCAAATAACCCTTCAAATGACAATAGAATCTTTTAAAGTACATTGACAATAACTGCAACTAAAGTTTGTGTTTCCACCCCCTTCACCCAAATTTTCCAATTTAGAGACATAATTCCAAAGAAGAGAACAACGAGCCACTGCATAAGATGAACTCACTCTCCAAAGACATTAACCTATAACAAAATTATCTTATACTTAAATAATTCAGCTAAAATCAACAAAATAAATAATGGGGGAAATCACACCAACCCCTTCCCTTGAGTATCAGAAAATGACAATTTCCCTACTTCACATTGTATTATGATAATATGGTTGAACCATTGTGACTTCTGGTTGTATGGTTTTTTATTCTCACTTGCTATTCTTTTTACTGTTATATGATTTTGTAAAAAGTTAAGAGTAACCCAGATGGTAGGCCATATCTAGTTTATCATTTGACTTAATGTCATCTATACCATTCTTACTTTATTGTACATCCTGATACAGACTGCAACCCCATTTGTATGGAATCTTTTTTGGTTTGATTTTGAAGATAAATTTCATTAAAGGTATTAAGAACAAAATAGGTTGCTTAGAAGCCTTTTTTTTTAAAATAAACGAATATATTTATTGTTCATTTTGCTTCAAGTTCAAAATGCTGATGATAATATTTATCTGGAAAATGTGGAACCAACTCTGACATTCATTCTTCAAGACTCTGGCATTATTTTCCAAAATAATGAGCAAGGCTTTTCAGCTCAAAACATCAGAGCACTTTGTAATTGGAAATTCAACAAAGAAAGGATCTAATGCTGGGTATATAGGGAAGAAGGGCATTGGTTTCAAATCGGTCTTCCGGGTATGTTTGGAGAAAACTATTATCTCTCTCTCTCACACACACACACACATTATTGGGACAATTATTAAGAAATTTATTGAAAAAAATGATAGAGGGCATTGGCCAAGTACTTGGGTTGTCATCATTCTTTGTTTTTTTATTATTTTAAAATTTTCTATTTTTCTCTTCAATTTTAAATGATTTTATTTATTTTGTGTTTACTTTAGAATATTTGTTTTAAAGAAAGTCATAGAATCTAGAAGCTCAACTTAACAATAACAGAGAATTGACCAACAAAAACATCAATTTTCTCGACCACCCATTTATCCCAAATCAGCAAAACCCCCCCAGATGTTTGAACCGCATCCAAAACAGCCCAATCTATGAAGGGGCTACCCCATAAGCTCCGCACAAGAGCAGAATTTAAAGAAGAAAGTTTAGTTTCCTGCAAACAAACAATATCACATCTCCATTCCTTCAAAAGATTCTTACAAACCTCCCTTTTTTGAGGATTATTTAACCCCCTAACATTCCAAGAGAGAAGTCTTAAGGACATTTATAACTACCAACTGCCCCTAAACCAGATGACGAACCTCTATTTCGAGAGTAAGTCCCATCATAGTTTACAGTAGATATCAAACCCCGCAATTCCCTAAGACCTGATTAGTCACATAATTCTCTGGTTTGTTCGTGTCCTCGGTTTTCATGGGTGGTTCCATTTTCTTTTTTGTCGAATCGAAAACGTTTGAATTTTCAGTAGAGGAGGGAGGTACTTTCTACTCTTTACGTATATTTGAAAGATATAAGGATTCTCTTCGGTCGGTTTTCATGGGAAAAGATAGTGCTTTACGTCTGCTATCTTATGTTGAGGATCTCTTGTCAAATACTCGTCCTGAAAATTTTGCTAGAACCTTCAGGGATGGTAGTAAGGTTTTTATTTTGCAACTGGGATTCAATGTGCATGGAAGCTTTCTTATGATCTCTGAACTTCTTCATGGTCGTCGGAAGGGCCTCATCATTGTACCGGAAGGAAAGCTGGGTTGTGGGTGGAGAGGTTTTGGCTTTCATCTTCGTAAGGCTATTGCTCCTGTCACTCTTGGTGTTAAATCGCCATCTCAATCTGCCATGTTCCCGATAGTGCAGAAGATTAGAGATCAAAAATCCTTTCTGTCGGCAGCGGTGGATGGTCATCGGAAAACCAATGGAGGAAGCAGAACAGGAAAGCTTGCAATGCCCAAAATTCAAAATTCAATCAAATCATATCAAGCTATCAAGTCTACCTTGAGCAGGCAGAAGACTCAGAACCAGGATCTGCGTGAAAGGGGTGCTGGGCAGGTAAGCACGATTCCTGAGGCTGAAGTCATGCTTGAAATAAAGGACGACACTCTTAATGGTGCTGATTCTCCTTTGTCCCTAGAAGTTTCTCTATGTTTGGTGCGTGGGCTGAATGGCAAGTGGGATATTAAGTGCTCCAATATTAAAGAAGTGGGCTGTTCTGGTGCTGCACCCAAGAAAGATATTATTAGGCCCAATGATCTTGCTGAAGCCTCCCCACTTAACCCACCCCAGCCCCTCAAACTTAAGCCCAAGCCCTCTATGATCTGGCAACCCAAAAGAAAAGAAAAGACCACCAGTTATTCTCCGATGCGAGTGACTTAAAAACCAGGGACGTCGAGTCTATGCGAGAGACCCAACCAGACTTCTTTGTGCTCATCGTCTAAGCCTCTGATGTCGTCGATGCTCTCCGACGTCTCCGAAGTCGCCGCTGCTCAACCCCTCAACTCCAACAAGATCGTTGAAGCCTGCTTTGAGTTAGCGATGTCAACTGACTCGTTCCAAGGCTCCGATGTAGTCGACTCTGAGCTTCTCGGCTCCGGCGAGTCCGAGGAGGCCATGAATGGGGTGGAATGCACCTCAGATGGAGAAGAGAGCTTACTGTGTGACCTGCGACTGTCTCTCTAGGAGCATTCCGGTAACATTATCAAGAAATGGGGGGACTCGGAGCAGTGGGTTTTTGAATTACGCGATGGGAGGAGGGTTGCGGTTCTGCTTCAGTTCGCTTTGCCTCGATGTGAAGCTACAGAGGTTTTGGAAATGCAACAACAGCTGGCCATAGTTAATTTGGAGTCTCCTGACGTTACGAATGTGTCCTCGGCTCTTTTCGAAGAGGATGAGGCTTTGGTGGAGGATGGGGCTTCGGATTCCTACTCAGAGGAAGCTGATCAGCCCCTAGTTGTTGAGCCAATTGCTTTTTCTCTACCTTCAGTCATGGCAGTACAATCTCTTGTAGATGAGGAAAGTGTGGTGAGTATGGATTCTTCACAGAATCAGGAACCTTATTCTGATTGGTTTCAAAAGAGATTCAATAATTTTCATAGCTTCCTTGGCACGTCCCTTGAGGGTTTAGAAGATCAAGCAACAGAATTTTTACTGGCTGTTGAAGCTGAATTATTTCGAAGGGCTGAGGTGAATAAGAAATCATGTGGTTCAAAAGGTTCGGAGGTGAAAGGTTTAAGAGAGTTGAAAGGGTTGTTTAGTTCCATAAATTATGGCTCTTCATCTGCTAGGCGTTGTGGTATTAATAGGAATTGGGTTCTTTCCATTGATCAATGAATTTGAAGCTTATTTCATGGAATGCCAGAGGTCTGAATGAAGTTGGCAAGAGGCTTCAGATTCGCAACTTGTTGCGATCCTGGAAGGTTGATATTGTGTGTTTGCAAGAGACCAAACTAGAATGGATTACGAATGGTATTGTTCGAAGTATATGGAGTTGTCCATATGTAGATTGGTTGTACTTGGGCTCCGATGGTGCTTCTGGAGGAATTTTATTGATGTGGGATAGTCGAGTTGTGGAAAAGGTGGAGGAAGCGGTGGGGCATTTTTCGGTTTCTTGCAAGTTTAAAAATTTTGGCAACCATTTTGAGTGGGCTTTTTCAGGCATTTATGGGCCAAATCTGAACAATAGGCGTAAGTTGATGTGGGAGGAACTAACCGGGTTGATCACTTGGTGGGATTTGCCTTGGTGTCTAGGAGGGGACTTTAATATTATCCATTTCCCTTCAGAGCGTTTGGGGGCTGCTAGCTTCTCTAGGGCGATGTTTGGATTTTCTGACTTTGTTTCTTTGCATGGGTTGATGGATATTCATATGGAAGGGGGCCTTTATACCTGGTCCAATTCTTCCTCCGCTTCTCGACTAGACCGGTTCCTTTTCTCCCCTACTTTGGCTGATCACTTCACTCTGTTCACCCAAAAAAGGATGTCTAGAGTTCTTTCTGACCACTTTCCTATATTGTTGGAGGGTGGGAGTCAACGAAGAGGAAAAATTCCTTTCCGTTTTGAAAATATGTGGTTGAGGGTGGATAATTTTGTCGACAAAGTGAAGATGTGGTGGGCATCCTACTTGTTCCAAAGAACCCCAAGTTTTGTTCTTGCTAAGAAGTTGGCTGCCTTGAAGTTAGATTTAAAAAAGTGGAATGAGACCGAGTTTGGCAATGTCACTATTAAGAAACAAGAACTTTGGAGCAAATTGAATGGTTTGGATGCTAAAGAGGAGACTCATAGTCTATCTGTTGAGGAGAAGTTAGCTCAAACTAATCTTCGTACAGATATTGAAAAGTTGACTCTTATGGAAGAGACTAGTTGGAGGCAAAAGTCTAGGGTGTTGCATTTGAAGGAAGGGGATGCCAATACCAAATTCTTTCATAGAATGGCTAATTCTAACAGAAAAAATAATGGTATTGAAAGCCTAATGGTTAATGGTACCTTGTCTTCGGATCAGGGTACAATTGCAGACTACATTACTCATTCCTTCATGAATCTATACTCTGAGCAGCAGGTTGAGCGGCCGTTTCCGGATTCGTTGGTTTTTCCTATGATATCTGGTGAGAATGCAGATTGGTTAGAGAGGCCTTTTGAAGAGGCAGAAATTTTTGATGTCATTCAAAGTTTTCATGGTGATAAATCCCCTGGTCCAGATGGCTTCCCTATGGCTTTTTTCCAAGCTTGCTGGGGGATTGTTAAGCCTGATCTCATGGCTGTTTTTCATCATTTTTTTGCCTTTGGTCAGTTTGAGAAAAGTTTAAATGCAACTTTTATTACTCTCATTCCTAAAAAACATGCGGCTAATGAGATTGGAGATTTTCGGCCCATTAGTTTGGTTGGAGGGGTTTATAAAATTATTGCTAAAGTCTTGGCTAATCGTCTCCGCTCGGTGATGGGGGATTTAATCTCAGCTTCTCAGAATGCTTTTGTAAGGGACAGGCAGATCCTTGACCCTGTTCTTATTGCTAATGAATGTCTTGATAGTAGATTGAAGTCTGGGATGCCGGGGCTAATTTGTAAGTTGGATGTTGAGAAGACCTTTGACCATGTAAACTGGAATTTTCTGATGCAGATGTTAGAAAGAAGTGGATTCTCTGCCAAATGGAGACAATGGATCCTCTTTTGTCTATCCACTGTCCATTTCTCCATCTTGATTAATGGCTCTCCTTGTGGATTCTTTGGTAGCTCTAGAGGCTTGAGGCAAGGTGATCCGTTGTCTCCTTTGTTGTTTGTCTTGGTGATGGAAGCTCTTGAAAGAATGTTGGATAAAGCTGTGCATGAAGGTCGCATGTCGGGTTTCAGTGTGGGTAACTTGGAGGGAAGATCCAAGGCGGTGTCTCATCTCCTTTTTGCGGATGACACTCTAATCTTTTGTGAGGCTGATTTAGATCAGATTTTGATTCTTCGTATGATTCTTATTTGGTTTGAGGCGGTGTCAGGCCTAAAGATTAACCTAGGCAAGTCAGAATTGGTTCCGGTTGGGGTAGTCAATCATATAGACCTTTTCTTGGTTGTTCTTGGCTGCAAGCAGGGCTCTCTCCCAATGAAATATCTTGGTCTTCCTTTGGGTGCTAAATTCAAGGATAAGACTATTTGGAATCCAATTCTGGAGAAAATGGAGAGGAGATTGGCGAGTTGGAAACGCTTATACTTATCCAAGGGAGGTAGAGTCACCCTAATCAAAAGCACCCTTTCTAATTTACCCACTTATTTTCTATCTCTATTTCCTATTCCTGCTAGTGTGGCTAACCGAATTGAGAGGCTCCAGCGGAATTTTTTATGGGGCAGTTTTGGAGATGATCCTAAAATTCATTTGGTTAAATGGGCTACTGTTTGTTCTCCTATTTCTTCGGGTGGCTTAGGGATAAGGAAGATAAGACTCTTCAATGAAGCTTTGCTTGGGAAGTGGCTTTGGAGATTTGGGATTGAGGAAGATGCCCTTTGGAGGCAAGTGATAGAGATAAAATATGGATGTATGTGGGGGGGTTGGTGTACCAGAGTTGTGATTGGCCCTTATGGTGTTGGTTTATGGAAAAATATCCATCAGGGATGGCCTTCCTTCTCTCGCTATATTCTATATGATATTGGTGATGGGTCTAGAGTGAAGTTTTGGCAGGACCGGTGGTGTGGAGAGACTTCTCTTGCTGTTAGATATCAGGACTTGTTCAGATTTTGTAGGAATAAGGATGCCAGTGTGGCTGAGCTTTTGATGTCCACCAATGGTGTCCGCTTTTGGGATGTGATATTCGTTAGGGGTGTCCATGCTCGGGATCTGGAGGCTATGTCTGATTTCTTGGAAACCATTTATGGTTCTTCTATAAGGGGGCTAGGTGAGGATAAAATGTGTTGGATTCCTAGCAAAGTTAAGGGTTTCTTGGTTAGTGATTACTATAGAATTTTGGCTGGCTCCGCCTTCTTTGGATTTCCTTGGAAAAGTATTTGGAAGCAGAAGATTCCCTCTAGAGTTGCTTTCTTTGTTTGGACTGCTGCCTTAGGGAAATGCTTGATGATTGACAATTTACGAAAAAGGAAGATATGGATTTTGGATTGGTGCTACATGTGTAAGAGAAATGGTGAATCGATTGACCATCTATTCCTTCATTGTCCTTTTGCTTCGGATCTATGGTCTATGGTTTTGGGTCTTTTTGGAGTTTCTTGGGTTATGCCTCACTCTGTCTTGGGGCTGCTGCGATGTTGGCAAGGCAGCTTTGGTCGTCATCGAAATGGTTTTATTTGGTCTATCATTCTTCATTGCTTATTGTGGTGCCTTTGGAGGGAGCGGAATAGTAGATGTTTTGAAGATTCTGAGAGATCTATTCCGGATCTCAAGCTTCTCTTTTTTAGAACTTTAAGGGATTGGTTGTTTGCTTTGCAAAATAAATCTTTCCCTTCTTTTATTGTTTTCCTAGACTCTTGCTATTTTTGTATTTGATTTCCTTTCCCTTGTTCACTTCCGGTGCACTTGGGTGTTCCTTTTTTTTCAATATATCTTATTACTTATCAAAAAAAAAAAAAAAATGTTTAACAATAGGAAAACCCACCATTTTGCAGAAGCTATTCATCATTGTAGACACCCATTTCGAATGTTCCACCTTTGACGCAACAAGCTCACCCTCCTCAGCCACCGTACTCAACACCATATCCTCAGCTACCCTAGGGACCCAACAAGACAATGGAGCACACTCTAGAGGACCATAGTTGTTCTCCCCATTACACAAATCTGTATTGTCAACCCCACTTTGTCCCCATGGAAGAAATAGGAGCTCAGACTCACAATTATGCATTCCATCGGCATATGCAACTTCCGACATTGTTTGGGAATCAGACCCCTCTCTGACACTCATGCCTGGTACTTCCGTAAATACTTCCTCCACCTCCTCAGACCAAGAGTCCCCTTCCCTACCCAACTTATTCAAGGAAGAAAACTGATTCGAAATCTCCCACTGAAAACGTTGGAGAGGATCACCACCCTCTGACTTATCCTCCAACGACGGTACCGTCTGAAGTGAGCCTTTATCTATAACATCAGGCTGCCCAGGACTCTTCGAGTGCACATTATTCCTCGGTTCATCTCCAATCTGCCTCTCAACCTCCCGATCAGGAAGGGAAGCCACCGAGATAGGAGCAAGAAGCTCCAAAACTGGGCGAGAATGAAGTAAAGCCCTCATCGGATCCATAGGAACAACCATCGGATGCTTCGCTACTACCACAGGTTCTGTAGAAGTCTTGCCTGACCCACTCGGGTACTGATCGCAGGATAGTCTCACTTTCAACCCAATTGGATCGGAGATATTTTCTGCGTCTGAATGGGTCTTATCTATCAAGTTAGCTAAGTGGGTTTGGGCTTGGGCTTGGTTTAGATTAACCCCAGGCCCCACTACAGGCTTAAATGGTTGAGCTTGATCCAACCATGATACAACCCGTTTACCACCATCTGGTTTAAATACTCTTAAGGCCAGGTTGGCAGAAGTCAACTTAAAAATAAATTTGCGTATAGGTCTGCCATTTAAATTCGAAACAGTAATGGTAGAATCTCCCTTAATCCCGTTATATCCTCCAGAATTTTGAAAATTCCCATACTTCCGCTGGTTACCAAAACTGATCAACTGCTTGCCAATCTAGCCACCACCGGCCATCGGACCACCACCAACACTACCTTCTGGTGTCCTCTCTACCACCGATACAAAATTCTCGCCCAATAAGAACTTGTCTAATTCTTTCTGAAACACACACCATCCAGAACGATTCAAGCTAGCTGGTATCATCACACAACCACGCCACTTTCCACCATAATACACAGCTATATCCACACAGAGACCAGCCTTATTCGATCTTCCACAGAATTCAAAGAATTTATTATTTTCCCTATAACGCTTGCAAAACAAGTCCTTCCCCAGAACCCAATCCCTTATATCAACAAAACAGGATCGAATCCATTCTAACCCTCTATGTCCCACCCAAATGGAACTTTTGATATTCCAACGACTCTCATGAATAGCATAAGAATCAGTTCGCACTCCATTGAACGAGAATGTAAAAACCTTATAATCAATACAAAGGAGCCTTTACTGCCCCCTTGACCATCGGGAGGTTTAGGTGCTGTGGTTTGAGAAATCTGTTTAACAGTGTTGGGTGTTGTAGTGTTGGTTATTTTTGGCGCTGTTTGTGGAGGCTGGTTTGATAGAGTTGGTGGTGGTGGAGAAGGGATAATCGAAGGTGGACAAAAAAAGTGGTATGGGTAGAAGCCATAAGGAGATGAAAGTTGGGATGGGAAGAAACCGGGAAATTGAGGGGGTGTCTGGTTGAATGAGGGTGGTAAAAAGGGAAACAAAGGTGGTAGTGGTAATGCCTGAGAGTTGCGGAGTGGAGGAGAGGGTAGGTGATTAGGAGGGGGCAGTGTGGAACCCATAACTTATTTCCTGAGTGTCTATTACTTTTTCTAAAAGTTCATGATCGCTTGAAGGTCCCTTAACATACTTCCACTTAACATATATGTTTCTTATCTAAAGCTTATGCTTCTCAAACTCCAGGAGTGAATACTAACAATTGCAATAAGTTCAGAAGCCAATTATTAAATCTGCTATATTATGCTTTAGAAGTAGATGATATAATCTATTGTTGACATTCATCTCCAATATAATCAATCTTTTGTTGACTGTGTTCATCTGTCACATGCATTCATAAGCTTTATTGTGGTTATTGGGCATTTTACGTTGGTTAAAATGTAATTGACAGAATTTAATCTTTTGCTTAAGAATTAGTTTTTTGCTTAGGGTTATGGCTTAATATTCCAGGATTGGACATGAAAATTTGAATGAAGTTTAGAAGAAGATGATTAAAATAGATGTTTAAAGGCTATCTCCCACAAAGAATATAAACATGATTTGAATAGTGTTCAGATGTTTTTCATTTTTAGCAAGTGTGTCAAAGTCTTGTGTTTCACGAACTCTACTTTTGTCAGACAATTGTAATTGTGGTGAAAAGTGTTATGGTGTGAATCCTGGCATAGAGTTTGAATGTGGTATCCTCACATAGAAACTTGAGTTACTTTTTGGCTGAATTTTTTTATCATGACTGAATTTTTTTATCAAACTAATGGTTATAAACTATAAATAATCAACATTCATCAATTTGGATGCTCTTTATGCAGGTTACAGATGCTCCAGAGATTCATTCTAATGGCTTTTATGTCAAATTTGATATAAGTGAGGGTCAGATTGGTTTTGTTTTGCCTACAATAGTACTTACTTGTGATATTGACTAGTTCAGTAGGCTGGCATCTAGTGACACTGATCATTTGGATGATCAATGCTGGAGCACTTGCATTGTACTTCCTTTCAGATCAAGATTTTTGGACAGCACTGTCGTCAACAGCATTATCACTATGTTTTCAGATCTTCACCCATCTTTATTGCTTTTTCTTCACCGGCTTAAGTGTATTAAGTTTAGAAACTTGCTCAATGATTCACTTATTGTGATGAAAAAAGAAATTGTGGGAAATGGCATCGTAAGGGTTTCACATGGAAAAGAGAAAATGACATGGTTTGTAGCATCAAAGAAGTTGTGGACAGATGTCATTCGTTGTGATGTGCAAACGACAGAGATCTCTATAACATTAACATTGCAGGAATCAATTGACGGGGATTACACTCCACTTCTAGACCAGAGGCCTGTTTTTGCATTTCTTCCTTTAAGGACTTATGGTCTGAAATTTATTCTTCAAGGTGATTTTGTTCTTCCATCATCTAGAGAGGAAGTGGACGGAGATAGTCCCTGGAATCAGGGGTTATTGACTGAGTTTCCTGGTTTGTTTGTTGATGTTGAGAGATCCTTTTGCGCTCTTCCGTGTTTTAGAGAGAATCCTGGAAAGGCTGTGTCTGCTTTCATGAGCTTTGTTCCGCTTGTTGGGGAAGTTCATGGTTTCTTTTCAAGTCTTCCCCGGTTGATTATTTCAAAATTACGTATGACAAACTGCTTACTTCTGGAAGGAGGAAACGACAGATGGGCTCCTCCTTGCAAGGTTCTAAGAGGTTGGAATGAACAGGCTCGCATTCTTCTTCCTGATAGTATGCTTAGTGAGCACCTTGGCCTTGTATTCTTGGATAGAAATATTCAAATTTCTGATTCATTAGCAAGGGCACTGGATATTGAGGAATATAGTCCTAAAATTCTACTACAATTTATATGCTCTGAGTCATGTGGAGAATGGCATCAACTCCATGGGCCTGTATTGGTTGTCTTCTTGGCTAAATGCACTTCATACAATGTCATTCCATTCATCTATACAAATTTTGTTTAATTCTGATGCAGAAATTGATCTCATAGAGAACCTTTAAAAAATACCATTTATTCCTCTTTCAGATGGTACATACAGTCCAGTGAATGAAGGTACAATCTGGTTACAATCTGATGCTTTAAGCACTGGGTTTGATGGCAGGCATGGACTTGAAGCTTTCCCAAATTTATTTGCTAAACTTCGAACTGTGAATCCTGCCCTCCTTTCTGCATCAACTGTTGATACCTCATGCTTGCATGTGAGTTTAGTAGGCAACCTTACCAAATTGCTTCATAGAATTGGTGTCCAGTGGTTGTCTGCTCATGAAATTGTGAAGTGCACATCTTGCCAGCTGTATCTGATGACAGAATTACAAATAGGGACAAGAATTTGATGACAGAGTATGTTTGCTTTGTAATGATCCACCTACAGTCTAGCTGCCCTGATTGTCATGTTGAAATCAGGGCTTTCAACGACTTGTTGAGGTGCCAATTCATTTTAGTAAAGAATATGGAAATCCAGTCAATGTGAATATGTTGATTAATGTTGTAGATATGAAATGGCATGAAGTTGACACCACTTATTTGAGGCATCCAGTTACTGAATCACTCTCATGTGGACTGGAAAAATGGAGGGAATTTTTCTGGGAATTAGGTGTTGTGGATTTTGTGCAAATTAATCAAGTTGATAACTGTTTCTGATATATCTCATATCATTTTTAAGAATCTCACGTGGGAAAGAGATCTGATTTCCTCTGAATCAATTGCCAAAGATTGGGAATCTCATGAATTGGTCCACTTAATATTTGTATTGTCCAAAAATTGCATGCAGCAAAGTTGTATATATCTGTTAGAGATTTTTGATACACTATGGGATGGTTGTTTTAGTGACAAAGTGATGGGTTACTGCAATATTAACTCTAGTGGAGATAGCAAACCCTTCAAGTCTTCTTTTATGAGCAGCATTAGTGATGTCCAGTGGGTAGTATCTGGCATGGTTGATGAGCTTCACTATCCCAAAGATTTATTTTACGATTGTGAAGGAGTACACTCAATTCTTGGTGCTTCTGCTCCATATGCTGTTCCGAAGGTTAGTATGATACACACCAGATATAATCTTTTGCACCTCTCGTCTTTTTTTTTTTTTACTTTGATGTAATTGTTTTTCAATTCTGATTCCTTTGTGATGGGAGCATATCTAGTTGTCATTTATATTCTTTACAAATTCTCTTCTTTTTATGCATGAAATATTGTGAAAGGTGCAATATATTTGTTAGCCTTTTGGTTTGGATGAGTATCGTTTATTATGGAGACAGCCTTTGAATTGGTTTAATTATCATGAGTACTTCCACTATGATGTTAAGAGCTAGAATGTGATGCAAACATATTGAAGGTTGCTACAATTATCAGCAAGGTCATTCTGCACAATGAGATTGGCAGCTGTATTGAGCAGACAGCCCTTGCTTTATGAGCATCTTTCTCTCTCTCTCTCTCTCTCTCACACACACACATTTGTTTCTTTACGCTTACTTTGCCAAAGCATTGTACATCAAATGAGAAAGGGCGTGAAGCTCAATTTGCTCCCCCTCCCCTTCCCCCTAAGAGGCCTGGCTACCTCTGATTAGCCAGATATTCTATTCTCTTCATATTCTCCTATAGACATGGTGGGATTTCGCAGTTTTTTCATTGAATCCAAGTTTTTTCAATTAGTTGTAGAGGAAGGGGGACGTTATTTCTTGCTACTGATTTTTGAGAGGGGCAAATACTTTATGAGATCAGTCTTCATGGGCAAGATTGCAACACAATAGCTGATGAATAAAATTGAACACATTGTTGTTGGGGCAAATCCCAAACAGTTTTTTACATTCAGAGACGGTGACGTTGCTTATACCCTCCAACAGAGCACCAATTCTTTTGGTCAGTTCTTACTATTGACTGAACTTGAGAAAAATGGTTGGAGGGTTTTTGGGCTTGAATTAAGAAAGATGTTGTATCCCTCCCAATATACGGTGGGTGGAACTGGTCATCCAAAATTTATTCCTCAGGTGCATAGGCATTTGGAGGTTCAAAACTCTAGAACTTTTGCTGAAGCTGTGCAAGGCTATCATGGAGAAGTAGAGGATAGAAAGCAGCTAAAGCAGTTAGGTACCACAGACAAGGGGAAGATGACACAGTTAGGAGAGGAGAAGATGGTGGTGCCGAATCTAGACCATGCAAAGATGGTGCTAAGTAGTAAACCGGTGGCCAATCCTTGCCCGTTAGCGGCTGGTGGAGGAGTTGTGATACTGACGTAGGACAACCACACTAACAATAGAACAATAGATAAACCCTAGGAGTCAGCACCTAAGGGCTGCTTGGAGTCAGCACCAAGCAAACTGGAGTCGGCACCAGTGAAAAGAAAACACACGTTTATTTTTAATAATTCTCAAAAACTGTCTTACAATAATCTGAAAAATTGTTTAAATAGCCAACAATAAAAAACCCTAAAGAAACCCTAATCATTAAATGTTCGGGCTTGCTTAATTTCAAGCCCAATAACTAGTATGCTCCATCCATAAGGCCACAGGCTGGGCCGTCTTCTTTTTGCTCTTCCTCCTATACGTGTGTGTAATTGGGGGCTTGTACCTCGTGTCCGCACCAACTCCCCCCGGGTGAGAAGAACTCGACCCCGTCAAGTGGAAATCTGAAGAGCTCTGATAGTACTCCAGCAAATCAAGATCCAGTCGCAATAGCTCATCTCGAGTAATCCATGTGCAATCAAAATCTGGTCGCCCTCGCCACCGAACTAAGAAACGGTGAACTCCTCCATCCCTGGTAGAAACAATCTGCTCATCTAAAATAGCATCAATAGATTCTTTATGTGCATAGGGCAAATTTAAGGGTAAAGGAGTGGGAATAGGGGCATCAGTAGGATTAGGCAAAGACTCATCAAAAGGGGTATCAGGAATAGTTGTGGGGCTTTTATAAGCAACTAGATCCTCAATATTAAAGGAGGAGCTAATACCATAATCATGAGGGAGATCAATGACATATGCATTTGGGCCCATTCATTTCAATACCTTGAATGGTCCGGCACTATGAGCCTACAATTTCTTAACGGTCCCAGAGGGAAATCGTTCAGGTCGAATCCGAATCATGACATAATCCCCTACCTGAAACTCTGCATGACGTCGATGAGTGTCAGCATGAATTTTATATTGAGAATTACTTGCCTGAATTTTTTTGCGAATCTCATTATGCAAATCATGAATATGTCGTGCAAATGCCTCAGCAGACTCAGAGATCCTAACATGTGGGGACATGGGCAAAAGATCTAAGGGCTTTCTAGGTGTATATCCATGCACAACCTCAAAAGGACTAGCACCTATAGACCTATTGACAGAGCTATTATATGCAAGTTGGGCTACTGGAAGAATAGAATCCCAATTTCGATTGGCTTCACCCACTAGACATCGAAAGAGGTTGCCTAGACTACGATTAACCACCTCAGTTTGACCATCAGTTTGAGGATGAAATGCCGTGGAAAATTTCAATTTGGTGCCCACTAAATGCCACAAGGTCTTCCAAAAATAACTCATTAAGCGAACATCCCTATCAGACACTATGGTTTTGGGAAGACCATAAAGTTTGACAATCTCATCAAAGTAGAGTTTTGCAATCTTAGAAGCATCAGAGGTCTTAGAACATGGTAGGAAATGAGCCATCTTGAAGAAGCGATCAACAACTACTAGAATGGAATCATGCTTCCTAAAGGTGCGGGGTAAACCTAACACAAAGTCCATACTCACATCCTGCCACGGGCGATCTGGCACAGGTAGAGGTGTGTACAGGCCAGTGTTTTGCTTGCGATGTTTGGCTAGTTGACATGTACGACATTGACCAACTATCTTGGCAACACCTCTCTTAAGACTAGGCCAATAGAATTGACGTTCCACTTCCTCAATTGTCTTGTCTCGGCCAAAATGACTTGCCAGGCCTCCCGCATGTATCTCCCAAACTAGGAAATCTCTCACTGAAGACCGAGGGATACATAACTTGTTGGCCTTGAACAAGTACCCATCTTGAAGGGTATAATCATCCAGGATTGGTTGTGGGGCATTCCTGAGGCTAGTGTAGAGGTCCCCAAAATTTGGGCATGACTCATAATCATCCTTGAGTCGTTCAAACCCTGTAACCTTAACACTCATGATGGATAGCAAAGACACCATTCGACTTAGTGCATCAGCAGCCTTATTCTCAATTCCCGCCCTATGCTTCACTATAAAGTGGTAGCGCTACAAAAATTCAACCCAACTACCGTGCCTAAAATTCAGCTTCTTTTGGGAATGGAGATAGCGCAAAGCTTCATGATCAGAGTAGATAACAAATTCTCGAGACAACAGGTAATGGCGCCAATGCCAAAAAGCTCGAATAATGGCATAAAACTCTTTGTCATATGTGGAGTACTTTTGCTTAGCGTCATTCAACTTTTCACTGAAATAAGCAATTGGGTGACGCTTTTGACTAAGTACTCCCCCTATACCAATACCTGAGGCATCACATTCCACCTCAAAAGGCTTGGTAAAATCAGGGAGACGCATGACAGGTGCCTCAGTTATCTTTTGCTTTACCTCACTGAAAGCTTTAGTAGCAGCTTTAGTCCAAACAAACTCCCCTTGTTTCATGCAGTCAGTGATGGGGGACATAAGGGTACTAAACCCCTTGATGAATCGGCGATAAAAGGAAGCGAGCCCATGAAAGCTTCGAATTTCATGGATATTTTTGGGCTCGGGCCACTCCACAATCGCTTGAATCTTTTGGAGGTCGGCAGAAACTCCCTCAGAGGACACTATGAAACCTAGGAAGACGACTCTATTAGTGAAGAAAGAACACTTCTTGAGGTTGCCATATAGACTCTCCTTCCTAAGGGTAGTACAAACTTGAGTTAGGTGGTCTAAGTGTTGTTCCCTAGACTTACTATAGATGAGGATGTCATAAAGTACACAACCAAGAATTTCCCCATAAAAGGCTTGAGCACTTGAGTCATCACTCTCATAAAGGTACTAAGAGCATTGGACAATCCAAAAGGCATCACCATCCACTCATATAAACCATCCTTCGTCTTGAAGGCAGTTTTCCACTCATCACCCGAACGAACCCTAATTTGATGATAGCCGCTCTTTAAGTCTATCTTAGAGAAGATCATTGCTCCAGCCATCATATCTAACATGTCATCCAACCGGGGGATAGGAAATCGATATTTCACAGTGATCTTGTTGATGGCACGACTATCAACACACATCCGCCAAGTTCCATCCTTTTTTGGAGTTAAGAGTGCAGGGACCGCACAAGGACTCATGCTTTCACGTACAAAACCCTTCCTAAGTAGTTCTTCTACTTGCCTTTGCAACTCGGCATGCTCTGCAGGGCTCATCCTATAATGAGGCAAGTTAGGTAGGGCCGCTCCGGGCACAAAATCTATGGCGTGTTGTATGTCACGCATGGGTGGCAAATGATCGGGGAGTTCCTCAGGGAAAACGTCCTTAAATTCCTGGAGCACTAACCTCACTTCTTCAGGTTGCTCCTCACTGGTCTCTCCACGTAATTCCCTGGCAACTAAGACAAACACAATGGACTCTTGAATTGCTACCCTTTCAAATGCCCTTGGACTTATGATGTTCAGGCCTTTCGCCTTTGGTGCTTCTGTCTTCTTGCTCATGCCAATTGGCTTGGGTTTCAAAGGAATGAGCACAATCTTCTTACCTTCAAACATAAATGAGCAAGAATTGGATTGCCCATGAAGGGTGACATCCAAATCATACAGCCAAGGTCTACCTAAGATGATATGCCCTACATCCATGGGAATTACGTCACACCATATTTCAGCCTTGTAGGTGAGGAATTGAAGTGGGACAACACATCTTTCTTTTATGGCTATGGAGGAAGTATCCACCCAAGAAACTTTATATGGGTTAGGGTGTGGGGTCAATTTCAAGCCTAGGCGGGAAACAACGTTAGAAGACACTGCGTTAATGCAACTTCCACTATCTATGATAACCTTGCAAGTTTTGTCTCCACACTTAGTGTAAGTTTGAAAGATGGCACTTCTTAGCCAATCATCAGCGTCTCTTTGCTCTGCCAAGGCACACCTTACCACATTCACTCTAGGGATACCAAAGTTCTTGGAGTCATCAACTTGGGGAGAAATGGCTCTAATGCATGCGCAATAGCTAGGATCATCTTCCCATTCTGCTTCAACATCTCGGGTTTCTTCAACATTTGGATCATACACTAGCTCCTCAACATCTTCTACCTTTTCATCACCCTCTTGAACGACAAGGGTCCTAGAGGGACATCTAGCAGCGATGTGTCCAACCCCATTGCATTTGAAGCATTGGAGGCGAGATCCTAATCTTGAAGGCTCATTGACCACACCTTTTCCCTTGTCCTCTTTTTCTATTGGAGTGCTATTGGGGTTGACCTTAGGGGGTAAGGCAAGTCTAGGTTTGCTACCAAAAGGTTGAGGGTTGGCGAGAACACTTCGGGGCTCAGAACGTCGCCAAAAGATAGATTTGGATGCTAATTCACAATTCCTAGCGAGGTCATATGCTTCTCTTAAGGTAGTGACTCCTCGGGTGATAATCTCGCCTAGTAGGTTAGCATTTAAACCTTTCTTAAACCTATTGAGTGTGACAACCTCTTCCTCGACTATTCGAATTCGCGTCTTGAACTCCTTGAACTTTTCTATATACTCAGCCACAGGAGTAGTGTCTTGCCTTAGGCGATCCCATTTCTCAAGGAGGGAGCTCCTATAAGTTGAAGGAAGATAATTCCTTGAGAGGGCACCCTTCATCTCAAGCCAATCAGTAATGGGGGGCTCATGTCGTCGCCTAATGCTATCCTCAAGGTCCTCCCAGAAAAGGTCGGCTCTTCCAACTAACTTCATCCTAGCATACCTCACTTTCTTATTCTCAGTCCAATGGTAGTAGTCAAAGAATTTATCCATCTGACGTAACCAATCAGTGAAAACCCATGGGTCCAGGCAGCCGTCAAAGGTGGGTGCTTCTATCTTTTCCTTGAACATTCTATCATCATAATCCCTAGGGTCATTGTGATTATAGTGATCATGTTCAAAGTTTGAAACCCTATGAAAGTAACTGTGGTGATTTTGCCTAAGCAGGTTATCTCCTTCATGGTTAACGGTCTCTCTTTGAGATGCTTCAATTTGATCAACCCTATCCATTAAACTACGGACGTTCTTTGCTAGGTCATCTATGGTTTGCTCTAAGGAGGACCTAGACTCAGAAGTGGATTGATGTTCAGAGTTTGACATGATGCGACCATTACGTAGATGCATGCACACTATATTTATGAATGCAATTGAGATTCACAAAAGTTCAAGTAACCAATTCTCAATTTAAAATTAGGGTCAGGCAAGAGTGCATGTGAAGAAATTGCAGTCAAGTAGTGACAGAGTTCACAATATTGAGAGATAGCCCAAATAAAAGTCAATTTTCAATAAACTCCACAATTAATAATGAGGATCAAATATTTCAAAGTTTTTTTTTTTTTTTTTTTTTTTTTTTTTTTTTTTTTTTTATAGAATGGGTACAAAGCACAAATAATAAAATAGCTAATTTGGGCACAAAATGGGTAGGCCAATAATATATGGTGGGATATGCACATAAAAAATATAAAGATAATATTTCAATGAGACAAAACTGAATCCACCAAAAAGAGAGTAAGAACCGTACCCTTGTCCGTAGCTAACTTACTGCACTTGGTTCCTCACGTGAGTGGGTCTAATAGGACAAAATGGATCTGTGACCAAAAAAAAAAAAATAGCAACTTGCCCATACGTGCAATGGGCTGGCAGCAACATCACGTTATTCCTTCTTCTTCTCTTTTTTTTTTTTTTTTTTTTTTTTTTTTTTTGCAAAATAATAAAACTACACTGCTGTGATGGACTTAAGAGGCTACAGACTTTAAAACAACTTCAAATGACAGACTTTAACAAAGAACACAAGCTACGTTAGAGGAAAAAGAAAAAGAAAAAACAGAAACCAAAAGAGACAACGCGATTGGCTCAGCGATGGACGGCGATGCTAGTTGTCGATGACGGCGGCGGCGCAAGACGGGGAATATTGCAGCGACGAAGTGGCAGCTGCCTGTCTCGGGGCTTGCATCGGCGGTGGCTTGACGTCCTCAGCGGCAGTGGTCAGGGGCGAAGATGGTATCGACGACGGTGGCTGATTTGTCTGCAGCTGGTGGTCGATGGGTTGCGGCGGCTGAGGGTTGATTTGTGGGTCTCGGCTGGTGGCTGATGGCTTGCGTGGGTTCTTTCTTCTTTTTTTTTTTTTTTTTTTTTGGGTTTGTGGGGTGTGGGTTCTGTGGTCAGAGGCGGGCACGGATGGTGGTCACCGGCTTGGGAGGCGTCATTGGCTTCTCTGATGGCTTGGGGATGAAAAACTCATGTGGGGCTGCGGGGTATACACGGATCGCTGGGACTGGTTTGGGCTTGTTCAAGATTTCATGGGGCAAATACTTGAAAGGTACTGACATATTTGGCTGGCTTGGCTTGCTCTTTTGATGGTTTTGCTTTCTATTGGTTGTCTACGGTTGTGTTGTATGGACCGGAAGTTTGCTCTGATACCAAAACTGACGTAGGACAACCACACTAACAATAGAACAATAGATAAACCCTAGGAGTCAGCACCTAAGGGTTGCTTGGAGTCAGCACCAAGCAAACTGGAGTCGGCACCAGTGAAAAGAAAACACACGTTTATTTTTAATAATTCTCAAAAACTGTCTTACAATAATCTGAAAAATTGTTTAAATAGCCAACAATAAAAAACCCTAAAGAAACCCTAATCATTAAATGTTCGGGCTTGCTTAATTTCAAGCCCAATAACTAGTATGCTCCATCCATAAGGCCACAGGCTGGGCCGTCTTCTTTTTACTCTTCCTCCTATACGTGTGTGTAATTGGGGGCTTGTACCTCGTGTCCGCACCAGATACCTTGAAGCATTAATGGGGATATTAATATAGGAGAGAAAATCTCGGCAGGAAATAAATTGAGGCTTCCGTTAAGGTTTAATTCAAATTCAAAAGAATCTAATTATGGTATGTTGAGTGAGTTAAGGAATACATGCTGGACAGGGAAAGATTTGATTGTAAAGGTAGGTGAGAAAGGAAAAAGGAGGGTTTCATGGGATTATAACAAAGGTAGACCAAAATCCTTTAAGTGGGTTCCACGGGAAGCAAGCAAACCCACTGTGAGTCAAAGCTTGAATCCCACTTTGGCCCAAAATGGTTTGGGCTCTAATAAGTCTAATGAAGCTTGCTTCTCGGGCCCAAGTATTTATGAAATGGGCGAGCCTTCTTCTATGACTAGCCCGACACCCCTGGCCCACTCGGTGACATCAACTTTAGCTCCTTCAGACAAGCCCAAGTCTTTGCTGCCCACTGTCGCGGAGTCAAAGTGACAGGTAGAGCCTCCGATGCTCGTTAGTCACAACTATTTCGATGGGATCAGCTCCGACAGGCTCACGGTGGCTAAGATAGGGGTTGGGATCAACTCCGATGGTCTCATGGCAAAGCTGATGGAGTACAATAGTAGCCGTCTTGATGGGAAAAGCTCCAACATCCCCACGGTGGATGGGTTGGAGGTTGGGACCAATTTCGATGGTCCTGTGGTGGCGCCGATGGAGATTAATCGTATTTCTATTGCTAGGTTTAACTCTGTCAGTCTCGCGGTGGCTCAGATGGTATTAAATGGCAGCTCCTTCAATGGGTTCAGCTCCGATGACTCCACGATGGTTCCGGGTAAGACCGACATGGCAAATTCGCAACTCTCGAAGGGCTTTTTCTTGGCAGATATCCTTAAGAGACTATCGGTTGTGGGGTTAGTGGATTTTGGTGTCAATAGTGTGGATAAAGTTGGAGGTGAGAGTAGTGTGCTTTTGATTCAAGGGGCGAACAACAAGGGCACCAGGTCAATAGATATGGGTGAGATTGGTCAACCCAATTTAGCGTTGATGGAACCGAATTCAAATTGTGGCCTATCTGTTTTGGGTGGCTCGACGGTGGAGGAAGTGGCTTTCTCAAAAGTGGTTTCAGGTAAGAAGGAGAACTTGGCAGATTGTAATCCAGTGTTTACTATTATCCCTTTGGGGTTGGACTTGTCGATGGAAGTGCACAACGATTCTGAGTTGTTAGATATGGGTGGTATGCTGGATGTCTCTAATTGGGTGAAGAACAGAATCCCAGGTTTTAGTAAAGTGATTGGGCTTTCTATGAATCGTCATAAAAAGCTATGTATTGCTTTTCTTCAAAGGCTAGAAAGGGAGATGGCGGTTATTAACCAGCAGCGGAAGAAAGCAGCTGCTAACCAAAAAGTAGCATCCTCCACGGGTAAAGGGAAAAGAGAGTTGAGGAATTTAATTTCAACGGTTAACTATGATGGGAGATAAAGTGGTGGAAGTGTGGTAGAGACAGTTGTGGGGCCATAAAAGTCTTTATGAAGCTGAAAATGGTTTCATGGAATGTTAGAGGTTTGAATGACTCTCAGAAACGTCTGGTAGTGAGAAACTTGTTACGTAAGTAGAAGTGTGATGTTGTATGCCTTCAAGAAACAAAGCTTGCTAGCATAGATAGGCAACTGGTTTGCAGTATTTGGGACTGTTTGTATGTGGATTGGGTGGCTTTAGATGCTAATTAAACGGCTGGTGGGGTCTTGATTATGTGGGATAGGAGGGTTTTAGAAAAGTTGGAAGTTTTGGTGGGCTCATTTTCGGTGTCGGTTCAATGGAAAGGTGTGGAGGATGGTTTTATTTGGGCATGCTTATGGGTGTATGGCCCAAATGATAACAATTTGAGGGGTGATTTGTGGGATGAGTTGGTGGGTATTCAGCAGTATTGGAATGTTCCCTGGTGTTGTTTTGGGGATTTTAATATTGTTCGTTTTCCTAGTGAACGGAGGGGTGGGTCTAGGCTTACTCCGGCTATGGAAAAATTTTCTGAATTTATTTAAGATTTAAACTTGATAGATTTGCCATTAGAGGGGGGGAGTTATACATGGTTTAGTGGTACTGACCAGCCATCCATGTCTAGGATTGATAGGGCTCTAGTGTCACATGACTGGGAGCAACACTTTTCGGGTGTGACCCAATGGATTCTACCACAACTAGTTTCAGATCATTTCCCAATTCTTCTGGAGGCAGGGGGTATGGTGAGGGGAAAAGGTCCCTTCCGATTTGAGAATATGTGGTTGAAGTAGGACAGGTTTGTTGATAGAGTAGATTCATGGTGGAATCGCCATTCTTTTTCGGGTACACCTAGTTATGTGTTTGCTAAAAAATTGAAAGTTTTGAAAGAAGACATTATCCAGTGGAATTGCCAAGAGTTTGGCAATGTTGGGTGCAGGAAGAAAGAATTATTGGGGGCTTTAGAGTTATTAGATGCTAAGGAAGGGATTCATGGACTCACTGAGACGGAGAGAAATGAGAAAAATGAAGTGAGAGCGCAATTAGAGCATCTTATTTCTTTAGAGGAGATCTCCTAAAGACAAAAATCGAGGATGTTATGCATTAAGGAGGGAGATAATAATACTAAGTTCTTCCACAAGACGGCCAATTCTCATAGAAGGTATAACCATCTGAGTTTCTTAGAAGTGGATGGGATGATTTATGAGGAAGGAGCAGCAGTGGCTGCTCAGGTAGTTCAATTTTATAAAACTCTGTATCAAGAGTCTGAGGAGTGGAGACCTTTTGTAGAAGGACTGGAGTTTGATCAGATAGGGGAGTTGGAGAGGGGCTGGTTGGAGAGGAAATTTGAGAAGGACGAGATTCTATCAGTGGTCAGAGATCTGGAAGGGGATAAGGCTCCAGGTCCAGATGACTTTTCTATGGCATTTTTCCATCATTGCTAGAGAGTAGTAGAAAAAGATGTTTTAGCAGTCTTTGAAGAGTTCTATCAACACTGTAAGTTTGAGAAATCTCTTAATGCTACCTTTATAATGTTGATTCCTAAGAAGAATGATGCCTCTAACATTCGTGATTTCAGACCTATCAGTTTGGTGGGGAGTTTATATAAAATCTTGGCCAAGGTTTTGACAAATAGATTGAAAGTGGTGTTAGATCAACTAATATTTGAATCTCAGAATAGTTTTGTGGGAGGTAGGCAAATCCTTGATTCAGTTCTCATTGCCAATGAGTGTGTTGATAGCAGAATGAAGAGTAAGATTTCGGGAGTGATTTGTAAGTTAGATATTGAGAAAGCTTATGAAAATGTGAATTGGGAGGCACTTCTGAAGCTGTTGAAGAAAATGGGCTTTAAGGAGAAATGGTGTAGCTGGATTTGAACCTGTATCTCTACAGTGCAGTTTTCTGTGTTGGTAAATGGGACCCCAATTAACTTCTTTGATAGCTCTAGAGGTTTGAGACAAGGGGATCCGTTGTCTTCCTAATTATTTTTAGTTATGATGGAGGTGTTTAATGGGATGGTGAAGAGAATGGAGGGCGCAGGTTTACTCAGTGGTTTTAGGGCGGATGGTAGGAGGGGTAGAGGGGAATGTGTTTCACATTTACTGTTTGCAAATGATACTATTTTGTTTGTGATGCAAAGGTGGAGCAAGTCCTACATGTTCGATTGCTGTTACTTTGTTTTCAGGCTGTGACTGGTTTGAAGGTTAACATAGCTAAAAGTGAATTGGTTCCTATAGGGGAGGTAAATAATGTGCGTGCTTTGGCAGAGATATTGGGTTGTAGGGTTGGGGCCTTGCCAATAACTTACCTTGATATGCCGTTGGGGGCGTCCCATAAGTCCCCCTCTATTTGGAACCCTATTTTGGAAAAAATCGAACAGAAGCTAGCTGGGTGGAAGAAGTTGTATTTGTCGAAAGGAGGTAGGATGACATTGCTTAAAAGCACACTATCCAGCCTTCCCACATATTTTTTATCCCTGTTCACCATCCCTACACATGTGGCAAACAAAATTGAGAAGCTCCAAAGGGACTTCTTGTGGGGAGACCCTAAGACTCATTTATTGGGATGGGATAAGGTGTGTATGCCTATTGCTAATGGTGGCCTGGGTATTAGGAAATTGACCACTTTCAATAAAGCCTTGCTAGGAAAGTGGCTTTGGCAGTTTGGGATCGAGGAGAATAGGCTTTGGAGGAGGGTGGTAGCTTTGAAATTTGGGGAAGAATTGGGGGGGGGGGGGGGATAGTTGGGAAGGGGTGCTCATGGTTGTGGTTTGTAGAGAAGTATTCGAAAGGGCTGGGAAGTTTTTAACAAAAATGCCCAGTATAAGGTTGGGGTGGGGGATAGAGTGAAATTTTGGACAGATAGATGGTGTGGAGATCTTTCTCTCCAATTGGCATTTCCAGTCTTGTACAATTTTGCTGCAAATAGAGAGGCTTTCGTAGAATCATCTTTGATATGTCAAGGAGCAGGGGATGGGAGAACTTGAGATGTTCGTTTCAATCGAGGTCCTAATGATTGGGAGGCAGATGTGGTGGATGATTTTTTTTTTATTCTTGGTAGCCAATTTACCTTCAGGGATTGATGGTGATCGTTTGAGATGGAAGTTGACAAAAAAAGGGATTTTACTATCTGCTCATATTATCATAAGTTACATGGCTCTTCTTTTGTTGTTTTTCCATGGAAAGGTATTTAGAAGGTTAAGGCAACCCAGCGTGTCTCTCTCTTTGTTTGGACATCCGCATGGGATAGGTCATAGGCGATAACTTGCGGCTTAGAGGCTTTGATTTTGTCGACTGGTGTATTATGTGTCGTTGTTGTGGTGAGACAGTGGATCATTTGTTGTTACATTGTGGAAAGGCTTATCGGCTGTGGTGCTTTGTCTTTAGGATTTTTGGGATTTCATGGGTTTCCTCATGTACGGTGTCAAATCTTCTATTTAGTTGGTGGAATTGGTTGGGGAAGCATTCATCTTACATTTGGAACTTATTTTCGTCGTGTTTGATGTGATGTATTTGGAAGGAACACAATCGGCGGACATTTGAGGATTTGGATAGATCTGAGGACCAAATACTTGCTCTCCTTTCTGGTTCCCTATTTGATTGGGTTAGGGCTTGAGGACTCACATCTAGTGACTCTCTTCCTCTATTCCTTAGCTCTCTTTCTTTGTAATTAATGTCTTTTTATGTTTTTTGCTTTTCCATCTTTTTTGTACTTTTGATATGCTGGTGCTAATTTGCATCTAGCAGTTTTTTTGAATATATTTTTTCTTACCTATCAAAAAAAAAAAAAAAAAGATGAAAGATTGTTGGAGATCAAGTTTTGGTTAGAAAATAATGTTATATGAAATAAGCTTTCATCACAAAGTTCGCATTTGTATGCAAGAAGAAAGTGAGTTCATCAGGGTTGCTCCTGTTCTTTTGTATGTTTGATATTACGTTGCAACATTAGCACACTGTTTTAAATATTGTAACTTGAAACAAAATATATATGCTCCTCCATATAATTCTTTGAATGGTTGGCAAAGCCAAATCCAACTTAAATGGTTACCTACTTATAAATAATGTGCGTTAGCACTCCTACAAGAAATGGCCTAGCTAACACGTGTCCTACGTTTTCTTCACTTGCTCTGCAGTTCGAGCTTCATACAGTGTTGTGCCCTTGTTGAGAAAAACAGGGGCCACCCTTTTTCTCTTTTCTGCACCAATCCTTATTTACTACTATATCATTTTTGGGTGTATAGGTAGAGCATAACCAATTTGTTTTCCTCTTTTCTTTTTTTTAGGGGGAGGGGTGGGGGATTTTTCTTTAAGAACCTGCTGCATCTCCCTGTATGGTGGGAGGATTTAGCTCACATGGATTTTTATAGTTCTTTATTGAGCTATTATTATTATTTTTTTTTTTTGGAACAGGTACGAAACGGGAAGCTAGTAAGTAATATTGGGTTTAAGGTTAAAGTTACAATGGATGACATTTTGGAAATTCTGAAAGTGTGGAGAAGTTCTCAGAGACCTTTTAAGGCCAGGTATTGCTGCATCTTATTTGCCATTTTAGATCTTTAAAAATGTCATCTGAAACTAAGATTATTTAATTTAGTAAATGTTCTTTCTTGCTGCCTATAGGAACTAATTTAATGCTTTTTTCTCTGGATTTCATGTTATCCACTTGCCATGAACATGTATGTGTAAGTCAGCTCTTGAGTCAATGCTGGATTGAAATTCCTTGCATGGCTATTCTGGCGGTTTATATAATTCAGATGATTTCTTGGACATTTATTTGTTGATAATTTAACAGACGAGTTGATTCAAATTAAGGAAATGAAAAAAAAAAAAAAAAAAGGTTGAAAAGACCTAAAATAACATTAATAGAAGTATTAAAAAAGGATATGTCAATTAAGGAGGTGATGGAGAGTATGACTTTGGATATGGTAGAATGATAAGAAAAAATACATGTGACCGACCCTGATTAGTACGTTGAGGATCTATATCTGACTCAGATATAGATTAATCTGACCCCAAACCCTAAATTTTGGGACTAAGACTTGGTTGTAGTTATTGACTTATTGCTGTATAATTTGACAGATTTGCATTGAGATGCTTTTCATCTATATTTACTTTCCAAAACCAGAGGTTTTTACATGATTTTGCTCTTACCTTCATCTGTTCCTCTTCTTGTTCTTTTTTGGATGACTTTCCTTTTTCCTCTTTATGTTACAAATTACAATGATATCTTATTTACTTATGGAACACTTGCTTTTAATATACGCTTTATATGTGCACTTTTTTGACATCTTAGCATGCTTGGGTTATATCTATTTTCTATAGTCTATACTTTTGAGTCTTTCACTTATAAAAAATACTTCTGAGAGAAGCAACAAAGCTTACAAATAGACTCTAGAGCTGGAGCTTACGCTAAGATGCTTTTGTCGTCCCCCCCCCCCCCCCCCCCCCCCAACAGTTCAATTATGCATTCTCTATTGTTCTAAGAGGCCCGGCTACCTCTGATTAGCCAGATATTCTACTCTCCTCATATTTTCCGATAGACAAGGGGGGATTTTGCATTTTTTTCATTGAATCCAAGCTTTTTCAATTAGTTGTAGAGGAAGGGGGATGTGATTTCTCGCTACGGATTTTTGAGAGGGGCAAATACTTTATGAGATCAGTCTTCATGGGCAAGATGGCAGCACAATGGCTGATGAATAAAATTGAACACATTGTTGTTGGGGCAAATTCCAAACAGTTTTTTACATTCAGAGACGGTGACACTACTTATACCCTCCAACAGAGCACCAATTCTTTTGGTCAATTCTTATTATTGACTGAACTTAAAGTTGGCGGGTCTAGGAGGTCGATTATTATCCCTGTAGGCAAAGAGAAAAATGGTTGGAGGGTTTTTGGGCTTGAACTAAGAAAGATGTTGAATCCTTTCCAATATGCGGTGGGTGGAACTGGTCATCCAAAATTTATTCCTCAGGCGCAGGGGCATAATCTGGAGGTTCAAAACTCTAGAACTTTTGCTGAAGCTGTGCAAGGCTATCATGGAGAAGTAGAGGATAGGAAGCAGCTACAGCAGATTGGTACCACAGACAAGGGGAAGATGACACAGTTAGGAGAGGAGAAGATGGTGGAGCCAGTTCTAGACCATGCAAAGATGGTGCTGAGTAGTATACCGATGGCCAATCCTTGCCCGTTAGCGGCGGATGGAGGAGTTGTGATACCCCGGAGCATTAATGGGGATATTAATATAGGAGAGAAATTCTTGGCAGGAAATAAGTTGAGGCTTCCGTTAAGGTTTAATTCAAGTTCAAAAGAATCTGATTATGGTATGTTGAGTGAGTTAAGGAATACATGCTGGACAGGGAAAGGTTTGATTATAGAGGTGGTGAGAAAGGAAAAAAGGGAGGGTTTCATGGGATTATAACAGAGGTGGACCAAAATCCTTTAAGTGGGTTCCACGGGGAGCAAGCAAACCCACTGTGAGTCAAAGCTTGAATCCCACTTTGGCCCAAAATGGTTTGGGCTCTAATAAGTCTAATGAAGCATGCTTCTCAGGCCCAAGTACTTACGAATTGGGTGAGCCTTCTTCTAAGACTAGCCCGACACCCCTGGCCCACTTGGAGACATCAACTTTAGTTTCTTCAGGAAAGCCCGACTCTTTGTTGCCCACTGTTGCGGAGTTAGAGAGACAGATACAGCTTCTGATGCCCATCAGTTGCAACTGTTCTGGTGGGATTAGCTCCGACAGGCTCACGGTGACTGAGATAGGGGCTGGGAAGTTTTCAATAAAAATGTCCAGTAGAAGGTTGGGGTGGGGGATAGAGTGAAATTTTGGACAAACAGGTGGTGTGGAGATCTTTCTCTCCAATTGGCTTTTCTAGTCTTGTACAATTTTGCTGCAAACAGAGAGGCTTCCGTAGAATCATCTTTGATATGTCAAGGAGCAGGGGATGGGAGAACTTGGGATGTTCGTTTCAATCGAGGTCCTAATGATTGGGAGGCAAATGTGGTGGTTGATTTCTTTCGATTCTTGGCAACCAATTTACCTTTGGGGACTAATGGTGATCGGTTGAGATGGAAGTTGACAAAAAACGGGGATTTTGCTATCCGTTCATATTATCATAAGTTACATGGTTCTTCTTTCGTTGTTTTTCCATGGAAAGGTATTTGGAAGGTTAAGGCACCCCGGCGTGTCTCTTTCTTTGTTTGGACAGCCGCATGGGATAGGATCCTCACGGGTGATAACTTGCAGCTTAAAGGTTTTGATTTTGTTGACTGGTGCATTATGTGTCGTTGCTGTGGTGAGACAGTGGATCATTTGTTGTTACATTGTGGAAAGGCTTATCGGCTGTGGTGCTTTGTTTTTAGGATTTTTGGGATTTCATGGGTTCCCTTATGTACGGTATTTGATTTTCTATTTAGTTGGTGGAATTGGTTGGGGAAGCATTCATCTTACATTTGGAACTTAGTTCTGTTGTGTTTGATGTGGTGTATTTGGAAGGAACGCAATCGGCGGACGTTTGAGGATTTGGATAGATCTGAGGACCAAATGCTTGCTCTCTTTTCTGGTTCCCTGTTTGATTGGGCTAGGGCTTGGGGACTCACATCTAGTGACTCTCTTCCTCTATTCTTTAGCTCTCTTTCTTTCTAATTAACGTATTTTTATGTTTTTGCTTTTCCTTCTTTTTTGTACTTATGATATGCTGGTGCTAATTTGCATCTAGCAGTTTTTTTTTTAATATATTTTTTCTTACCTATCAAAAAAAAAAAAAAAAAAAAAAACTTCTGAGTCTTTCAACCAACTAAATGGGCCCTACTTTCTTTGCATGCTAGCATATCACAAATGTCAAACTTGTACACATTCATCTGGAAAGAAATGGCTACTTCAAGGCACAAAATCACTGAGGAACAAAATCACTGAGGAATTACATTCTGGATCTTGTGTATTTGTTCCCTATGCGTCTGGCTCTAGTCGTGAGGATGTGATTCCTGGTATGTTTTTGTCTCCTGAAGAAATATGTTGGCATGATCCAACTGGTTGTCTAGACCAAATTAAGGAGATAAATCCTCAGTGCAGTTTGACAGAAGTGACTCATTGCCCCATAAAAAAGACACTGAACAATATATATCCAGGCCTTCGTGACTTTTTCATTGATGGCTGCGGAGTACATGAGACCCCTCCTCTCCGTACCTACCTACAAATTTTGCTCCAGCTTTCAACTGTTACTTTGCCTTCACAAGCAGCTAATGCAGTAAGTAACCAAATCTGAAACAAAATCACAGTTGCAATTAATGTTTGTTGTGGTGAAACTTAAGAGTTTCTTTCATATCTCAGGTTTTCCAAGTGTTTCTCAAGTGGAGTGATGGTTTGAAATCTGGACTCCTGAGTCCTGAAGATATCATTTACTTGAAAGAGCATCTTATGAAAATTAACTGTGCTGTACTTCCAACTGAATATGATAAGTGGATTTCCCTACACCCTCCCTTTGGCCTTGTGTGCTGGTCTGATAATTTGAAGTTATGGAAACAATTTAAGCATTTCGATAAGATTGAATTTCTGTACTTAGGCAAACTTAGTGAGGATGAAAAACAGATAATACGAACAAAAGTTTCTGTGCTCGTGCAAATCATAGGGATTCCTGCTCTGTCAGAGGTAAGATCTCTCTCTCTCTCCCCTTCTGTGCGCATGTGTCTAGGCTGTGGTCTAGGGATGTTGCTCTTGAGTTGGCAATGTTTTAACTCCACATGAACTCCTCCAATAGGTCTGGCAGTGTATCTAATTATCAATGTGTTTACCTGAATGAAATGGACAGCTAAACATTCCTACTACAAATGATTGGAATTTTAACTTGAGCTGATCCTAAAGAAGCCTCAAACAATTTTATTTATAGAATAAACTATAAAGTACTCTGCCTACTTTTAGATGTATTCATGGTTCTAATTTTGTATTGTTGTTTCATAGCACATCATAAGCAAGCTTGTATACATATATAGTATAAGGAACTTTATCTTATGTGGTGCACCATGAGATACATGGGTAATCTTTGAATTGTTTCATTTTTGTTCATTTTACTGTGTAGAGCTTGTACTGATCATTTATTGATCGCTTTCAAGGTTGGATCTTTCATGTGATGTTATTTGGTCCTAGAAGTTCGTTTACATGTGTTGTTTTGCAAGTATCATGATAAGTTTGTGTGGAGTATGAAATTATTCCTTTCTCTGTTGCATACACTCAAGTTGCTTCTGAATGTGTTAATAGAAAGTTGGGTTTGATAATTGTGTGTTCTTGTAACACCACTTCCACTTGAGATGTTGTTACTGGCAAACCTAGCAAAAGAATGAAAAATTTTGGGAAATGGAGAACGATATATAGTGGGTTTTACTTGGAATCGGACAGCTTTCTCTCTCTCCATAAAAGGGATTTCTATTACATGTGGATATGGTACTTTTTTGCATAACAATTCTTTTGAATTATTGACTTGCATCAGACAATGGAATTTCTTTTAAATGCTAGAATTTCTTTTTTAGCTTGAAATAAGCATGACAATTTGTACAGTTGCCTATGAGTTGTTAGTGGAAATCATTCGATGTTAGATTTTGTTGATTTAAGCAAAGATGAGCACTATTTTTGTCACCCTTATGAGAAAAAAAAAAAACAAAATAAAATAAAACAGGAAATGAGATATATATTGCAATCTTCATCTTCCTTTCCTCATTGTTGCATTAATGTGCAGGTTGTAACTCGTGAAGCAATATATGATGGTCTGGTAGACTCTAGCTTCAAAGCTTCATTAGTGGGCTGGGCTCTACCTTATGCTCAACGCTACTTCTGTAGTGTACACCCTGATAAATATGTAAAACTGAAGCAGTCTGGATTTGATCTTTTGAATCGTTTACAAGTTATTGTTGTTGAAAAGCTTTACTACAGGAATGTCATAAAAAGTTGTGGTGATTCATGTGCATCTAAGAAGCGAATTGAATGTAGCTGCTTACTTCAGGTATGTGATGAAATCCTTTGTTGCATGTCCTCTCTCTCTCTCTCTCTCTCTCTATCCCCCCAACAAAAAAAAAAATGCCCGCAACACACACATGAATATAGCATATTACTTGGGGTTTGAGGGGGGGGGGGGTTACTCCAGTGGTTCCATCACTTCTTGTGATGTATAGGCATTGGGGTTCAAACCCCCCCCCCCCCCCCCCCCCCCCCTCTCCTCTCTACCCTATTTACCTAGAAAGAAATGAAAAATGAAGATAGCATATTAAAAACAAACTTCCAACAAAACTGATACAAAACCCAGACAGACTATGTTTGCTCTAAGCCAGACTACGTCGTGAAAAGAAACACGAAGTAGCCTAAAGACTTACAATGGGGTAATATCTACATATGAGTTGACTTTATGAAGGAGTGAATAGAAATACTATCAGCAAGACATGATACAAAATACCACTCATAAAGAGAACTAATGAAGGATGCTTGTATTTAAAATTGCAACCACTTTTGGACATTTAGAACTTTGGAACTACTTATAAGCATTAAAAAGTTGGTAAACTACACTGGAACATGCTAATGTTATGCTGTACAAGGTTTCTGCACTTGCTATTGCTGGAATTTGGAGATTTGTGATGTTGGCTTATTTTACTTTCATCCTTCTAGTGGAGATATATTCTGTTTTTAGAATAGTTTTTTTTGGCTAATGTTTTCACAATTTTAAAATCATGCTCTGTGTGATATTTGGCACTGTTGGGGATATTAATATATTATCTGTCTCTCTTTTTTAGCTATTGCCATAACAGAGGAAACTTTATATCAATTAATGACTTTGGGGCTAGCAGAAGCCTACTCCCACAAATGATAAAGTATAATGATCAGTGCATGACAACAAGATTTAAGAAACGTGGTTCATCCAACTCCATGCCTACATTTACAAGCATCATAAACCAAAATATACTACCATAGTCTCAAAATTTGAAATATTGTGGAAAATAAAGAGAAGATGCACATCTACGGTCTTCATGGTGGGGAAAGTGAATCATACTTTCTAGCATAAAGATACAAATTTTGAACACTCAATTAACTGGCGCAACTTGCAAACCTAAACTATTTCCTACCTAAAAGCTAAAACCCCTAGTGGATGGGATTGAGGTTAGGTTATGACTAAACCCTCCTGAAGGGGACTGCCTGTGGCCATTTTGGAATCAAGGTCCTTCAAGCATTGGTATCTTGGAGTGTTAGGAACTATGGTCATGCCCAGGTAGGGTTGCCATGGCTGTTTGCTCCCTCATCTTGTGCATTTAGGGGGGGTGGGGGTGCAGGAAATAAAAGCAACCCAAATTTCATTGCACCTAATGGTGTTCCAACATTTGAACAATAAATCAAGGTGTTTCAATAAAACTTTCTCTGAAGTTTTTTTGTCTTTTAGCTTCCAAACAAACACACACTAAGCTTATGTTGAACCATAGACATCTCTCAAGTTGAAGTCCTTATTTGGACTGATGCCTCCAAATCCTAAATCATGTCAGACTCCAACACTAACTTGGTACTCTCCTTTTATTTGATGGTTACTAAACTTACGTGAGTACTATTTTAAACACCAATCAAGCCCCTCACCAGAATAAACCAACCTAAATATCATTGCACCTAATGGCTCTGTAACATTTGAACAATAAATCAAGGTGTTTCAACAAAATTTTCTCTGAAGTTTTATTGTCTTTTAGCTTCCAAACAAAACCACAATATACTTATGTTGAACCATAGACATCTTTCACGTTGAAGCCTTTTTTGGACTGATGCCTCCAAATCCCTAAAATATGTCAGCCTTCAACACGAACTCAGTACTCTCTTTTTAGTTGATGGTTACTAAAATGAGTACTATTAAACCTCCTTTTATACTTTGCAATGTATGCTTTATTAGAGTTTGAGGGTATTTCCAACATTTATATCCTTATCATATGCCTTTTACAGGACAACGTTTTGTACACAACCCAAGAATCCAATTCTCATGCCCTATTTATAGAGCTGTCTCGTTTGCTATTTGAGGGAACTCCTGATTTACACTGGGCAAATTTCCTTCACATGATCACAACCATGGCTGAATCAGGTTCTACTGAGGAGCAAACTGAGTTTTTCATCTTGAATAGCCAAAAGATGCCAAAGCTTTCTAACGAAGAATCTGTTTGGTCCCTCCCATCCACACCTTCACGGACAAAGAACAATGACTCGCTCCAAACAAGTTTTGATTTGACAAAGTCCAAAAAGAAGGCTGGAAATAACTCAAATTGGCCGCCTGTGGATTGGAAAACTGCACCTGGTTTTAGTTATGCCCGTTTAAATGGTTTTAAGACCCAGGCAACAGCTGCACAGCCTAGCAGCAGCCCACGACAGGATGATTCTGAAGGCACAGTCATGGAAACTGATAATGTTCCTATCTCAATTGAAGATGATTGGACCATTGAAGATGATTTTGCAGCAGCTTCAAAAGCTTTAGTTTTGTCAGCCAATTTGGAAAATCAGTCTGGCAATGCTTGCAATTCAACTTATTCTGATCAGTCTGGCCATGCTCCCAATCATACTGTTTCCACCATGCATGTTGAATTTGATCCTGTTGATTTAGATCTGGTGTCTGATGGCCCTGAGTTGGGTGCATCTAATTTTAGCAGTAGGGATCATCTTAGATTTGGTTCCCCCAATGCAGCACAAGCCATGCAAACGGAGAGAAAAGGTGACAGTGTTGTTTTCAAATACATTATTGGGAAATTTGGTGGGACAGCAGTGAAGTGTGTTAATGAAGATATTGAAACTGGGTTACCTTACAACATTATAGTAGGGGAGGAGAATGGTAGGGAGTACATTGAAGTTAAAGCAACTAAATCTCAAACCAAAGACTGGTTCAATATATCAACAAGAGAGTGGCAATTTGCAGTTGAAAAGGGTGAATCATACAGCATTGCACATGTTTTGTTAGGTAAAAATAATGTTGCAAGGGTGTCAGTATTCAAGAATCCAGTAAAGTTATGTCAGCTGGGCAAGTTGCAGTTGGTTGTTATGATGCCCAGGCAGCAGAAGGAATTTTCTGTTGTCTCCTAACATGAACACATTTTCATCTGTGCTTTTGGGTTATATTGACTGACTCTGTGAAGTCTTTAGCAAAACCATAACTGCCTTTATGGAAATACACTGAAATGACAGAAGATTGTGTACAGTCACTCTTTCCCTCAGAGAGAGTCCAGCTCCTGCAAAGGAAAGCAAGCATTTGTTGTGGATTTTACGTGCAAGAGACTATAATGGGGCTGACTTGGCATATGATTTGAAGAATCTCTGTAGTGGTATTTCTTCTAAAAGTGACCAAAATGCCAAAGTTTTGATTTGCACTGCAGGGATCTAATATCATCTCCATAAATTGTTGTATGTAAATCATAGATTGCTACCATATTGTAATTTTATTTATTTGTAATATTTTATTAGCGGGTGATGGCTTAAGCAGTCGCCCATGAAATTTTGTACTAGCCTTGTAGTGTTTACTTTTGACCTTTAAAATATGGGCAAATAGTTCCAGTAATTAAAGAGAAAAAACAGTTCAAAGCTTTTTCCGTTGCCTTTTAGCTTGAACAAATTCCTAATTCTTGTGGATTCAACCAAACATTGTAATTTTACTGTGGGTTTTTACATACCAAATAATTGGTTGTTATGGAAGTGGTCTCACAGCATTTGGATTAATATAAAAATAATGGTTTAATTTTTAAGTTGCATGAAATTCTGTCATGACAGATTTGGGCATGTTGTCTTGTATGATTTTTAGTAAATCATGGTTTTATAATTTGACTCTGAAAATGATATGGAATGTACTAGACATCCATAGGAGTGGCTCTGTAAATTGGCATGAAGATTGGATGTGTTTAGATAGTCATTTATATTTTACAAATGAGGCATACGCTGTTGAAATGAGCATTAAACAGTAATGATAACTCTGACTTTGAAGATTTAATTTTAAAGTTAGGGTGAATGTTTTGAGCTATAATTTAATATGCTTACCTTTTGGTATGTTTAGATTATAGATTAATTTTTTATAATTTGGTTCAAGATTTAGTACACTAAAGGAGGGGTTCTAAACCATTCAACGGTTGTATTTATGAAGCTATTTTGTTCAACATGATGTTTGTTGCCTTATGAGTGTATATGGTTACATGACCATGCTTAAAAGATTTTATGTTTATGCATACATTATTGCTCTAAACTCAAAGCACCTTTTGAAATGAAATTGGTTCTTCTAGAGATATGATATTAATATGAGAATGATAGTATTTCTTTAGGTTGGTACATTATTTGTTGATGTGTGTATAATATGTTTGTGGGAATCTCATTGAGATGGGATTAGAATTTCCTTAATTTTAAGAGATAGGCTTTAAGATGAATGTATAAGTTTATGTTAAGGAATAATTGATAGTAATAAGTTTTGATTTTAGTTTAGGTGTTACCAGCAGCCAAGTCCAAGCTCCTTCGACTGTAGGCTTTCGGTTCCTCTGCTTTTAGGTAAGGAATAAGTTATATGGGCATTTGGTAAGTCATGAGGTTATTTTAAAGTATATTATGCATTAAAAGGTTTTTGATTAGAAATATGGCATATAATCATGTTTCAGACAAAGATATGTTCGTGAGCTTTCGAAACCTTATGTATATGATTTAAGTATATTAATGCTATTACTATT
The DNA here is from genome assembly GCA_036321655.1 of Quercus alba. NCBI lineage: Eukaryota > Viridiplantae > Streptophyta > Magnoliopsida > Fagales > Fagaceae > Quercus > Quercus alba. The sequence goes on along the minus strand of CM070302.1, from coordinate 13,698,028 downwards.
TTCACGAACATGATGTTTAAAGAAAATGATAGAAATGCTATTATTATGAAATGTTATGCAAACTATGAATTTTAGTATGATATATAAGTAAAAGAAAGATTTTGGATTATGTTCTCTGGTAATCTGAACTCGATCAAAGTATGTATTAAGGATGACGGTTTGTCCACGCTCAATTAAAGTATGTACTGAGAATGGCGGTGTGTCCATACTCAATTAAAGTATGTATTGCGAATGGCGGTTTGTCCGTGCTCGATTAAAGTATGTATTGAGGATGGCGGTGCATCCGCGCTTATAAGTACAGACTTATCATATATGGACTAACCAATATGCTATTAACAGCTATATTATTTTATTGATCATGATAGAATGATTTTGTTTAAATGCATTATGAAAAGTTAAAAGCTCTCATGAAAAGAAGTTTATGATGAAAAGAAAAGCTATTCTTTAAAGATAAAAGTTTCTGAAGTTCTGTTGTGCTTTAAAGATAAAAAATTTGATGAAAATGTTTTAGTGTTCTGTAAAGATAAAACTTCTGATGAAAGTACAAGTTTATATTAAAAAATTATTAGATATATGTTCTTTATGAAACGTTAAGTTTTATGACTATGAAGGTTATAATATTCTACAAGAAGAAGTTTATAAAGAAAAGTTTTGTTATTTTTTATAAGATAAAAAATCTGATGAAAAGGTTTTAGTGTTCTGTAAAGATAAAACTTCTGATGAAAGTACAAGTTTATATTAAAAAGTTATTAGATATATGTTCTTTATGAAACGTTAAGTTTTATGACTATGAAGGTTATAATATTCTACAAGAAGAAGTTTATAAAGAAAAGTTTTGTTATTTTTTAAGATGTTTCTAGTTTAAGATAAAGTTACCAATTATCTAATTTAAGTTAAAATGATTATTTTATAATGAGAATATATATATATATATATATATATATATGTATGTATGTATGTATGTATATAATTTTAAATAATCAATATTATATTTGGTGACTTTGTAAGAAATGAAAGAAATTCAATCCGAAAGGTTTTGGTAATATTGTTCTAATAAGGAAAAGGAGAGCAATTATTTTCCTATGAAGAGCGTATAAGTTATTATTATAAATAGTATAAAATACTATGTATGAAAAAATGTTCTCTTATCTGAATATTCATTATATGAAATGATTTGATTTACATGCATCCTTATTAAATTCTTATGTATCTTACCCTTACTGAGTTGTGTAACTCATCCCTTCCACTCTTTCAGTCAACAGGTTTTATTTTGAAGCAAAGGGAGCCTTAGTTGAGGTTTTGGAAGGAGCTGGTTTTAGTTTTAAAAGTATAGATTCCAAATTCGCAATTTGATGTTTAGCTTCGTAGTACTTTGTATTTTAAGATCTAATGAAAGTTGTGTACCTTAAAGCATTAAGAGATGCATTATGTGAAATTTAGAATTTAAGTAACTGGTGGATTATGTTATTCATTGAGTATAGTGTAGATGTTTTGAATGTCAAGTGAAAAGTTATATCATTTAAGTAAAGAAAAAAGAAAGAAAAGGAAGAGGGAAAGTTTTGTAACAGTTTAGTTGGTTCTTGTTAATACCAAGTTTAGGCTTGATATTAACAAGTCGGTCATGATCACAAATTCGGGTATCAAGTTTGGGACGTGACATATGAATACAAATTTATAATCGGTCAAAAAGCAATATGAACAGGAATTTACAGTCGGCCACCAAGAAGTTATTCTTTCTTTCTCTTTTCTTGAAAGGCATAATGTGTAGGAGTAATTGTCATCAAATTTCTATTAAAGTATTTATCCCAAAAAAATATAAAATGTTTCCACTAATAAAGCAATTAAAAAAGTTATTTAAAAAAGCAAAATAAAGTGTAAAAACAACTTTATGCTGGTTACCAGGAACATAGTCGTGTAATCAATCAGGGGAAATTCTTAGCTAGTCAGAAATTACAAGGTCAACTTGCTAGCCTTGTAGTCCCAGCCAATAAATAAATGACATCTCATTAAAAATTGACGATATAAGCTTATCTGCCGTGTCATTCCACTGCAATTTGATATTCTAACATCTATTTAACCCGTCAATTTTGAGATAGATTCAAATTAGCAAATTCAAATTTGAGATGAAAATGGGCGGGTATTGAAATTTTCGCATTGAAAACTTCCAAATGTGTTTCTGCCAAAGTTGGGTCATCTTCTACAATTCCTACTTGGTAGTGACGGCAACCTCGACACTGCCTCTGTCATCGCTTCACCTTTCCTCCCTATAATCCGTGCCCTTCTCATCCTAGATAGACAAATGCTTTAATGGGTAATCCAAAAACCTTCTAGATCCTATAGTATGTTGTTCACTTGTTCCTCCAACAAAGGATGATAATGCCAAAGTTGGGTCATCTCCAAGATTCAAACAATCACAAATCTTTCAAGCAATGAATGAGGTGAGTCTATTTCCCTTTGTTTTGGTATGACGAATGTCCCAAATTTTCTTAGCCATGAAATTTTCTGCCATGGATGTTCTTAATGATTTTTTTTTTTTGGGTTTCCTTTGATACTTATGTTGATCTCTTTGATGATTATGGTTAATGTTTGATGGAATGATGTATCTTGAACGATATTTTTTTTGATATTTAGGAATTCATGGCCAATTGATATTACAACTTATGTTCATTCCTTCTGTACTCAACATGTTTGATAAAATGTCCCAGTGAAAAGAGAAGGCTTTGTCATCTTTAAAAAATTTGGGTATGGACCTTTCATGAAATTTGTTTATTTCCATGAAAGAAGCTTAGCTCAATCACCAAGACTCAGTCTTGGACATGTTATCATGCTCTGTACACTAGATCAAGATTAGTGCAATGACCATGCTATAAGTTTTGTTCCTTGTTTATTAGTGTTGTGATCTTTTTTTGGTCTCTACATGTATAAATGCATAACGGTGTGCAAAGTGAATCTAAGTTGAAATTTTACATACATTTGGTTCTTTTTGATATCTTGGGATTACTTATGTAATTATTTGATAAAATGCATGCTATTCGTCGATTTATGAGTGGAATCTTCCAAGTGCTTTTTGTTTCTTCATTTATAAATTTTCCAAATTGGTATAGATTTGTCACACTTAGATATTGATATTTGGTAATTGATTCATAAATTTCTCTTTGAGTTTGAATTTTCATTCATTTGCATTTGTTTTTTGGTTGATTGCAAAATTTTGATTTTTCCCACAATGCTTTCTTGGCATATATGCGTGGGCAGTGGTGTTATGCCTTCGTGAACAAAATCTTATTTTCACAACTAAAGGTAATAATTAATACTATAGATCATTCATGTTATGCCTTCTCCATTGCCAGTTTTACTATTGAGTTTTATATTTTTATTAAGGCGAAAACCACATTTTTGTCCCTATATTTTCACGCGATTTTCACTTTGGTCCCTATCTTTTATTTTCACCGCTTTTAGTCCCTATTTAGAAAAACACCATCCATTTTAGTCCTTTCCGTCAGTGCCCTAACGGCAAAGTACTACGTGGCAAACGAAACTATTAGAATAATAATAATAATAATAATAATTTATTTTGGCATTAAAAAATGCCACGTCAGCATTTAAATTAAAAAAATTAATTTATTAATTTTAACTAAATAAAAAAATTAAAAACAGAAATAAAAACCAAAAATCACATTAATTGAGATCTAAGTGTATCTTGAACAAGAACAATAAGAATACAAACCCAGAACTACGAACACAAAATTAAAATCCAAAAATCACAAACCCAGAAAATAAGAACAGAAAATTAAACTATAGATCCGCATCAAATTAAACATGAACAAGAAATTAAACATGAAAACAAACACAAAACAAAAAACCCAAAAAATTAAAATAAAACCAACACAACACACACACACACTCTCTCTCTCTCTCTCTCTCTCTCTCTCTCTCGTGTAAATTCTTTATATTTCTCTTACTCTCATTGAGCGATCCCAGCCATGGCCAACTCTCATTTTATACTTCTTTTTCTTCGTTCTTTCCAGATCCATTACTTGCTTCATCTGTGTTTGTATCTTTGTTTTTCTTCTTTCTTTTCAGATCCATGACTCTCTCTTTCTCTCTCTCGGTGCTTGTTTCTTTTCAAATTTTGAATTTGTGATCTTGTGTTTATGTTCAAATATCAGCAATTGATGGGTGTGGCCATGGGGTTCGGCCAAAAAATAAAAACCCAGATCCATACATAGTCACAAACCCATGATTAAACTGAGAAACCCATTTCTAAAAGCACATGAATAAATCAACCCATACCCATGAACACACACACACACAGCACACAACTCTTCATTTTGATCTGAGAAATTAGAAAGAGAGATAGTGGTGGTGGTGGCCAACGTTTTCACGATAGAGCAAGGAGGCTCCACCACGTCGACCATGCCGTTGCCGCTCTTCGATTCTACTCTCTCCAATTTCCTCTCTGCCAAGTCCTTCACAAACAGCTCTTCATTTTGATTTAGAGGTAAGCGAAATGGGTTGTTGCTGGGTTGAACTTTCTAGTTTGGTTTTGGAATTTTTGAGATTTGATGATTGATGTGTTTTTTGGTTTATTTTTCTTGTGGGTATTCTGAATCTTTTGGGTTTATTGGAAATGGGTTTAATTGCAGGTTGTTGGTGGTTGTGGACAGAGAAAGGTAGTGGCTTGGTGGTTGGCTAGTTCCGGTGATGGGTGGGATCAGATTTGGGTTTGTGTTTGGATTTGGGTTTTTTCGGTTTTCTGAAGATGGATTGTTGGGTTTGTGTTTGTATTCTTACTGATGTTTGGGTTTCTGTTTGTTGTTTTTGTGTTTGGTTGACAAGAAAAATCGGTTGCTGGGTTTGTATTTGTTGCTTTTGTGTTTGGTTGACAAGGAAGATCTGTTGCTGGGTTTGTATTTGTCTTTTTGTTCTTGCTGGAAATCAGTTTGTGTTTTTGTTTTTGTGTTTGGTTGACAAGAAAGGGCAAGAAAATGCTAGAAAATCTGGGCATGTGTTCTTATGTTTAAATCTGAATTTGTGTTCTTTAGAGTTCTTGTTGAAGATGAATTGGATTTTAATTTTGTTTTTTCTTTTTTATTTTGTAAAAATTGATAAATTAATTTTCTTTTTTAAAATGGGAGGTTGATGTGGCATTTTTATTATTATTTTATTAGCCACGTCAGTATTTACTATGCAAACAGTGCACTCCGTTTGCCATGTAGGATATTTTCGTTAAATGAGTAACAATAAGGATCAAAATGAAATGAATTTTGATTTTAAAGACTAAAAACGGTGAAAATAAAAGATAGAGACCAAAGTGGAATCGCGTGAAAATGTAGGGACGAAAATGTGATTTTTGTCTTTTATTAAATAAAGATAGAAGTTGGGAATCATTAGCCTTTATTGTTAGCAAACTTGTGTGCTTTTTAATGCACTTTTGAATACAGTTAATGATGCAATGGTGGATTACGAACCTGCATAAGAAGATGGAAATGGAGATTAAGAAGAAAGGGAATGCATTAGGAAAGAACTGAACAAACAACTAAATTCTCATTGATGACTTTACAATTCCCAATAGCTAAGCAATTAAAAAGTAACTAACTGTAATTGCCATGTAACCAACTATAACTAATTGTAACTGCTGTAACTAACATCTACAAGTGCACTACAACTAATTGTAATTGCTGCAACTAACATCTACAAGTGTACACAATGCAGCAGTAGCTAGATAGTCCTATACTAGATAGATATTACCCTGAAGTGGTTAAATAATAGATTTTTATTGATGAACATTAACCTAATGATTTGTGTTATGATTCAGACAAACTTGGAAGACACTTGTTTGGAGAGAGGGAGTCTTAACTTGCCAAGAATGAAGATGAGGATGAGGATAAGCAATAGGGCAAGGATGAAGATCAACAAGTTGAATGTGAATAAGCTGTCATTATTGGCTTTGGATGAGATAGATAAGTGATGAAATTCAAGATTGAAGGTTGGTTGGTCTCTTTAGCTAGTAGGATTTGTTTGTTGGAGATAAAAATTATTAACAACTTATTTCCTAAACTTTTGGAAGTGTAGAGGATAGGATTACATTGTTTGCTAGTTGTTATCAAGTTTATGTTATTAGTTGGGTGCCTATCATCGACTATAGGTGTCGCATTACATTAATTTTTAGATATGGTTGTGTCAGTGTGTGGGAGTCGTATTACATTGATTTTTAACAACTAATACTCTAATAATCACATCAAATAAATATCTATTTTGTAAGATCAATGGGATTACATTGATTTGCATTGACATGATAGTTGTGTTAGTGTGCGGGTGTTGCATTACATTGAAATAATCATTTTGTTACAGAAATTAGATCACCAAGATTAATTTATTTTTCCTTCTCAATATAAATCTGCACTTCAAGTGCCATCATTGGGATCCCTTGCTCATGAGTAACATCATGGAGTTGCCCCATTTTCTGACATCTCTTCGACATAAAGAGAAATAGGTTCAATATTTTTGGATCTCTTTTCTATTAGTCATTTACAACCAATATCTCATTTCCCTCTACTATCACATAAATATGACATAAAAAAGACTCTTACAACTAAAGACAAAAAAGTTTCACTCTACTATATTGATATAAACAAAGAGTGAAAAAAAAAAAATATATATATATATATATATATACACATTCTTCGTCAAAAACTACAAGTGAGTTCAACTTAAGGAGGGGAAAAAATCTCCCTATCCTCACATTTACATTCACATTAACCTCATCATCATCTTAGCTTAGATAAATAAATCTAAAGGTCCATTTGGATTCAGCTTATTTTGCTGAAACTGAAAATTAAAAACTGAAAATACTGTATCAAAATAATTTTTAAATGTGTGAATAATATCGTGAAACCCATTTTTAATGAAAAAGTTACTGAAAAGTGAAATTTGTGGGTCTGTGAATAGTGCACAGGTGCACTGTTCACCGTGAAAAAGTCAACAAATGCAGGCTAAAAAAAAAAAAAAAAAGAGGAAAACGTCGAAAATGAAAACGCAAACGCATAGACGCTGAAACCAAACGGGTACTAAATGTTCTAATTTGGACTTCAACCCTAAGAGCATCTCCAATAGATGCTCTATCTCTACTTTTTCTTCCAAAAAAGCTCACTGTTCATGCTCCAACAAGTTCTCTAAATACACAACTTTCTAAATTTTATTTTCAAAGTTGCTATAGCAGTTCTCTTAATTTAGAAAACACTGTAGCAACTCTATACCCTTATTTTATCTTAAAAAATTGCCCAGTGGTATTAATTTACTATTATTTCTCTCTCATCCAAACCATCAGATTATTCCTCAAAATTGCCCAGCTTCTTCCTCAACGCCACACCACGCCACACCATCAGCTTCTTCCTCAAAATCTTCAAAAAACCACTTCCGGCAAGCTCTACCAGCCTCTTCAAACCCGAAACCCATCGGCACTTCCTTCCCCTCTCTCTCTCTCTCTCAGATCGACAAGGAGACAACCCCATCATATTAGCATGGTTATTGCGGCGTGGTTTTTATGGAAAAAGTTGCTACAGCGGCAAGATCAATGCGGTCGTGGGTGGTGATGGGTTTCTAATCGGTTTTTGATGATGAGTTTTGGTCGTGGGTCATTTTTGTCATTTTTTTGGTTGAATTAATTTGGGTATGGGTGGTGTTTGTGTTGTTGATGGTGGAGATTGCGTAGTAGTGGCTGATGGGTTGTGGCTTGTGGTAGTTGAGTTATGGCGGTGGCTTTTTTTTTTGGACACGGCTTGTGTCCAGTGGAAGTTTCCACTGGACACAAGCCACACCCTTTGTTTTTTTTTTTTTTAGCAGTGGTGGGTTAGGTGAGTGTGGGTGTGGGTGTGGGTGTGAGTATGGGAGTGGTTGGGTTTTGTGATTGATGTGATAGTAGTGGTGGGGTTTTAGCCACACCCTTTTTTTTTTTTTTAGCGGTGGTGGGTTAGGTGAGTGTGGGTGTGGGTGTGAGTATGGGAGTGGTTGGGTTTTGTGATTGATGTGGTGGTAGTGGTGGGGGTTTATCGTGTTGGTTGTGGGGAGTAGGGTGATTGATGATGGTGGTGGTTGATGTGGGTTTGCGGTGCAGTGGTAGTGGCATGGTGGTGACAGCGATAGTAGCATTGTTGTGATTGTGTGGGAATGAATAAAGAAAGATTAAAAAAGATTAAAGAAAGAATAAAAAAAAGAATGAAGAAATAATATTTAAATGAGATGAAGAATAAAATAGAGAATCTGTTAGAAAGTGGATTTAAAAAAATGGATAGTTAAAAAATAAAAGTCATTGTTCATTTTCCAAACAGTACAAAAATTTAAAAAATCTGCTAGAAATGCTCTAATAACTTTACTTTTTCTCCCACTGATGCTTCGGCTTAGCCTCAAGCCCTCAACCTTAATTCATGGGGCAACTTTCAATTGCTCTAATTTGGGCATCAATGCTAATTGCCTCTACAAGTAAAATTCATGAATTAATTAAAAAGAAAGGGCACATGGTTGCTGAAAGTAATATACATGTGACATCAACACTAATGGAATTAAACAAGAGATGCTTATCCATTGATGCATTTGCTTCTTGTTATAATTGATTCTACATCAGTAAAACCTCTCATTGCGAGTAAGATGCTATAAAGCAACCAATGAAAGCCAATCAGTACATTCCTCAACACGACAACAAAACAAGCAATGGACTATAACTAAATATATACACAACAGCCTGTAACTTCAACTACCAACTATGAGAATACAACTATCACCATCTAGAATAACGCATCAGCTCAAGGCAAAGCAGAATGTATTGGAACCGAAATTGTAATGCCTATTCATTACAACAACCTCAACAACATTATTACCTTAGGCAAACAAATTAAAAACACAGCCAAAAGTCAGTGAGCTTCTGATAAAGACGAATTTTTATTATCAAAAGCAAACAAAAGGAACCCAAACAGAGGGAAAAAAAACCCCACATCAATATAACGACAAAAAGCTCCACCAAAAGAAAAATCAATTCAAAGTTTCCAACAGATATTTTCACAAGCATCATCTGTGCATTTCAAAAACAACATTAAAATAAAATAAAACAATAAGTCAGCCACATTTGAGAGAGAGAGAACCTTAAGATGGGAGAAGGTCAAATGGGCAAGCAAGCACTGGTGGTGGTGGTGGTGTGGGACTCGGTGGCTGCTGCTACCACGGAGATTTGGCCATGTTTGCCCCCACAGAAAGGTGTGTTAGAAGAAACAGAGATTTTCAAATTTGGTGGAGGTAAAGCAGAATAGAAGAGAAAATGGAGAGAGAGAGAGAGAGAGAGCTGAAGAGAAGAGAAAAGGGAGAAAATGAAGAGAGACGATTCTGAAATTTGCAGCACATGAAACATTTAAACCCCGCCATTCACATCCAAAAATTTTGAATTTTTTTGAATTTGCTTTCACTGTTTAAAGCATCCACGGCAGTCTGACTAAAAAAAAAAAATTATCTATTTTAGCTACTTATTTTACAAAATATAAATCATACCTATTTTACCATTGTAAACATAAAACATCTGGCAGCAATAAATTTATTTTAATTTTTAAAATAATAAAATAATATAAAAATTACAATAAAATAATATACCTCTTACAGTAAAATAATCCATCCTACTGCCCAAAAATAAAAAAACTTTCTTGTATTTCCCTTCAGTTTCTCATCAACCAAACAACAAAAAAGAACTAAAAAACCAAAAATGACATACCCAAAAGAGAAGAGAATACATCTGGCTGAAATTCTGGTGATCCACATGATTCTAGACCTCCAAACGGGCATGGGACTTCAACAAGCAACAAGCAAACTCCAAAGAGGACAAGCCTAACCGCCGCAATAGGCAAACAAACCACCAACTTCAACCATTCGTAGAGCCCTTCGATCCGACCCGTCTTGTTCAAGAATGGATCAACAGTGGATGACCCACATACCTCCAGACCCTTAGACCCCAGAAACTCATATGGGTTTTCTCTGCTACTAACAATAATACTGTTGCCGTTTCCGTTGCCGTTGCCGTTGCCGTTGCCGTTGCCGTTGTCGTTGTTGTGGTGAGAGTTTTGATGAATGTGACTCTCTGTTGTTGCTGTTGTTGTGAGAGAGGGAGTCGCGGATGGTGAGGATTAGATGAGGGGGATCGGAGGGCTGGGAAGAGAGGAGAGGATCGGCGATGAAACCCACGAAATCCAGCGGTGGGCCGGTGACGTTGAGGCCGGTGGCAGCGAGACAGAGAGGGGAGAGTACAGAGGGAGCTGAGATTGAGAGGAGAGAGATAGACACGGTTGGATAAGAAGAATAAAAAAAATCAACAAATAAATAGTATTTTAATTGAGTGGAGAATAAAAAAGTATTTTATTTAGCTCTCAGCTATAGTAAAAATTATAACTATGCCTTCACCGCTCCAACATTTTTTTCCCGTGCTAAAAATAGTTTTTCTACCCCCACTATTGCCAGCGGTGTTTTTTTCCTACCTGGCGTCAGCTTATTGGCGGAGACTACAAGGTCACCTGGTGACCTGGCAGTTCCGGACTAACTAAGAATTTCCCATCAGTTAAATCCCTAAAACTTTCCTCAACTCTCCATTATTGTCTCTCTGTTGTTTTTTCTTCTCAAACTGATCTCACAGAAAGTTTTGTACCACCAGTTGTTCAAGCTTATTCGTCTCATCGATCTTGACAACGTGATCCGCATCCTCAAGGTCCTCTCTTTTCTCTTATGCAATGCTTTGTGTGAATTCTTTGTTTTTTTTTTTTTTTTGTTTTTTTTTTTTGTCTTTTTTTTGAATTGATATCTAGTTTGCGTTTCAATTTCTATTTGGATGATGAGAAAGCATAGAGAAAGGGACGAACATAAAGATTTTTTTCCTGGGTTCTGTGTTTCACTTTTGTTTTATAGTATTAGTATCCGAAATTCTCCTCTTATACCAACTGTGATTGTTAAATTCCACATGTTTTTCTCTTAATACTATTATGTGAAAAGCTAACTGTATATAGGATCAAGAGGATTGATGCTTAAAGAAATCATTAAAAACACAGAGGATGCTTTTGTATTGATTTAACGTTAGTTAATTAAATTTCTGCAAAAGTAATAATCATAATAACGTGAGTTAAATAATTTTCAGTTTGAGATCCCTGGAAGGAGAGGGAGACTTGCACATCCACTTTATTTAAAAAATAAACAAACAAACAAAAAAATGTTTCGGGTTTTCCGATATCACCGGATTTTGGCCAAAATCTGGCTGGATCACGTCAGATCTGGCCGGATTTAACGAGATTTGGCCGATATGCCTTCGGATCTATGAAAATCTGACCAAGATCTAACTAGATTTGGCCGAGTTCACATCAGATCTGGCCGGATTTAACGAGATTTGGCCGATATTCCTTTGGATCTATGAAAATCTGACCAAGATCTAAAAAGATTTGGCAGAGTTAGAGTCGAGCTTACCGGAGTTTTGGCCGAGTTTAAGTAGATTTGGGTTAGATTTGCCGGATTTAAGCATATCTGAGTGAGGAAGAGAGTAGATCTTGGCTGGATTTAAGCGGATTTGAGTAAAGGAAGGCCAAACGTGGTCGGATCGAAGCTGAGAAGCGCTAAATCGTTGCCGGATCTAGGTGATTTTTGGCCTTCTTGGAGTTTTTGTTGGGCAGGTTGGGTGGCTCGGGTTTTTGAGGATGAAACCTGCCTCTTGACTCGCCTGAGTCAGGTTCCTGAGGGTTGAGACCCGTCACTAACCCGTCAGAGGTGTCAATCCGGCCGTGACGGGTCGATTTCGATCGGGTTGGTCGGTTCTGGCAAGTCTTTGGTTTGCATGGACAACCCTAGCTAGGATTGCCACAAAATTCACAATACCCAATTTCGCTACTACCCCTCACTTGGGCCTATCACTATAAATTAATTTATTATTTTTTTTAATTGCCCATGTGCGAGGTTGTCAGCAAATTGAGAGTAGTTGTAAGATTGTTGTGAATTTTGTAGTGACCTTAGTTTTTAGTAATGCCGCCATCCTCTCTCTCACAAACTCGCAATCAAAAGAAAGAATGGTGATCATTCTTTTATTAAACAAGAAATTATATAATAGGAACTGAATTATGTGTTGTTTCTACTTTCTAAGAGATGGTGATAGTCCCACTATCTCTTAGAATAGTGAGCTTTACCATCATTGTTGCAAATTCATTTATCATATTTGTAAGTTTTCACTTTTCACATGTCCATCTCTCTTTCTCAATACTTTCAATCAAAGAAATGAAAAATCGATATCAAATTGTTCTCTTCTTCTCTATTTTTTTTTTCCTTTTGATTTTTCTTTCAATTTTAATCGAATGTTTGTATGTGTGTGTATATATATATTTTTTAATCTTTTTTATAGTTCAAGATTTTCCAACATATTTCCAATGTCTTCCATTAACACACTGAAATATAATAAATAACTCCTAGCAAGTATTTAGAATCCTTAAAGCAAAGCTTTTACGATAAGTTGATTTTAACACTATACTAACCAATATATTCCAAGTGTAAGTGACTTAACCAATTTCCATATAAACTAAACCACACTATAAAAATCATAGCAATATGGTAAATCAAAGGAAATAAGGAGGAAAGCAAGCAAACCATGCTAAACACCAAAAAGTGTTTAGGAAGAGGAAAACTCGAGCTCCAGGTGTATAAATCTCTCCCTTGACAAACCATCAGAAATCTCCACTAGGTAAGATAGTTACAGTCTAGGTTGCACTGACATGCCATTTTTGGCAAAGTATTGGTGTCTGACATGTGTCGGACACTGATACCGGTACGACTCGCCAGACTCCGGTGTTCGAGCTGTGTCTCTTTTTTTTTTTTTTTCCACTTCTCCGACACGGCATGGACACGGTCGTTCGCATCTCCGACCTGGCGCCGACTAGTCGCTCACTTTGAACAATTTTTTCAAGCGTTAGGCGAGAGCCTATGTCGCCTTTGTTTTCTTTCTGTCACTTTTGTTTTCTTTTTGGTGCAGAGGACTTGGTTTTGTTAAAACCAAGATGACTGCCTTTTTTTTTTTTTTTATAACTCAATTTTTTCTTTTAGTAACATTAGTGGGGTTTGAGATGGCGATCACTAATGTTTAATAAAAAGCACATCAGACTTCAACTTTTTGGAACCACAAATAAATAATAAAATACTAATATATAAGTACATGGCTCCAGCCACTACAACAGTTGCCCAATAGTATCCTACCTCACCAGGTTTTATTTCTACTTTTAAATTTTATAACATTATTTTATTCCTATTTCTTACGTGTAATTTTAATTTAAAAGGCTCTCTTTTTTACACTTACTTCTCATTCTTCAGACCCCTTTTTCGTTCTTTTCTTTTTTGTTTTTTTCTTTCTTCTATTTTTCTACTCCTTTCTTACTCAAATCAGCTCTCTCTGTTCTTCTTTTCCCTACAATATTAAAAAATATGCCTAAATATAAAATTTAATTAATTATTTAATTGCTGTGTCCCGGCCGTGTCGTGTTCTTGTTTTTCAAAAATTGCCGTATCGCCGTGTCCGTGTCCATGTCTGTGCATCAGAGGTTGCAGTACATTAAGACACTGTAAACCCTCTAAGCCCAAAAGCCTAGGTGTATTTGAGCCCTCCAAGCTCTAGCTAGCAACCAATTGCTCCGAGTCCCTTGTCTTCCTAGCTTATCGGAAACCCTCCATTGAAGCACAAATGGAAACACCACCAATGAAGATTGGATTTGAATGCTGCTTCTCAAGATTCGATAGCCATTCTCTCACTCATAAGGTCTGTGTTTACGGGTGAGGAAGGTGTTTACAATATCTTAATCAATACAATGAAGGATGTTGGGGGGATCACAATTTGACTCTCTACAACCACTCTAAAAATAGGCCTGCGTGGCGTGATGTCGAATGCCATAAAAGACTTGAGTGTGTCTTCTTTATCATCAATTGGTTTTGAGGTGGAATGACATAGCTCATGGTCCGACAAATGGTATCAGAGCCAAGGTCATGGGTTCGAGTCATGAGAGTGTCATTGTGAGGAAGGGATTGTTGGGGGGACCACAATTTGACTCTCTACAACCACTCAAAAAATAGGCCCATGTGGCGTGATGTCGAATGTCATAAAAGACTTGAGTGTGTCTTCTCTATCATCAATTGGTTTTGAGGTGGAATGACATAGCTCATGGTCCGACAAATGGTATCAGAGCCAAGGTCATGGGTTCGAGTCATGAGAGTGTCATTGTGAGGAAGGGATTGTTGGGGGGACCACAATTTGACTCCCTACAACCACTCAAAAAATAGGCCCATGTGGCGTGATGTCGAATGTCATAAAAGACTTGAGTGTGTCTTTCTCATCACTAATTGGTTTTGAGATGGAATGGCATAGTCCGACAAAGGAGATGAAAAAGAGAGGTTTAATTGGATTTCTCAAAGGGAAAAAGGGCTCTCTCTTTTCATACACTTGATAGGCTTCTCTTGGATATCTTTTTTATTGTTCCTAGAGTTTGTATAGCCCTTATCTGAAGCCCCTTTGCACACCTCACAGCTGTGTGTGTATGTGCTGGCAGATATGCATTGGACATGTGCAGTCCAAAATGTTGAGTACAAAGATCATGCAACACGCAACCTGGTCACCCCCTAAGGTTGCATGGGAGTCACGAGATGCACGTTTGCATCCTCATCCAGACCCCTGCCACGTGGGTCTTGTGGGCTAGGCTAGTTGCCTTATGGTTGCCTCTAGGTTGCGAGATCCCTGGTTGATGCAGATTCCAAACTTGAAGGAGAAGCTCAAGTACTCTACTCAAATATATTAAAACCCACAAAAATATACATCAAACATAAAATGCATTACAAACAACTTTAGCCACTGAATTAAGCTAATAATAAAACATGATTTCTCACACTCAAAAGGCCTCCACTTTGTCATCATTTTCATCTTCAACACGTCTTTCTTAGTTTTAGAGGTGAGGACACCTAAAATAGTTTCACAGACAATCTCTATGTTGCTTTGAAACAAAAGGGCATAGTCATCTTTAGAGACAATGAAAAACTTTAAACTATATAGCCTATAAACAGTTGGTCTTTAAACTTTATAGCCTATAAACAATTTTACTCTATAAAATTTTAAATGATTGCTTTAAATAAGAGTTCTCACATCACTACTTGTATAATAAAAAAAAAGTACCACATTTTAGCCAACCAAACCCAAACTTTGCTCTCATCAAGCCATGTTAAGTTGTCTAAAAATACATAATTGCTAATTTATACTAACACTATTCATTTTGCATTTAATTTTTTATTTTTTTTATTTAAGTATCTCGATGGTGAAGTAAAAAAGTGGGGGGTGGTTGTTGTGTGTGAAAAAAGAAAAAAAAGTATTAAAAAAAAAAAAAAGCAAGAAAATTAATCATTTAATGTTATTTGATGTGAAGTGTTTTAAAATGTGAGTATTTAAAAATAGAAAAAGTAGGTTCTTATACTAAAATAAACTGGAATTTTCGCACGAACTGATGCGAGTACTCTTACAAGTTGGGTTGAGTTGATTTTTAATGCTATTTTGGGTTATGTTGGCTTGGGTGAGAAATTTCTCAAGACAAGGTCAAAATGGATTAAAAAATTTCTCAAACCTAAGCCAATCATGTTCACACTTCCTACGTTTTTAGTTTGGTCATATCATCTTAAGGGTCAGGTTGGAGCCATATGGTAAGGTCTAATAAAAAAATATATATATCATTAAATTATTTAAATTCATTATAAAAATATGTTACAATTTAGCCTAATATTTGAACCATATAAAAAATATCAAAATATTAAAATAAATCAAACTATCAAATTCATACTAGTCTCTAAATCTAAAATGAATCAAGTTAACAAATTTAAAACACATATATATTTTCAAATTATTAAAAAGGAGTTATGTTATTTGAGTAGAAGTGCTAATCCGAACCAGACCCAAGCCCAGCTAGAGGGGGGGGGGGAGGGAATTAAATTAAAAAAAATACTAGTATTCAACCTGACTCAGACCCAAAGTCATAATTTTGATATAATTTTACTAGTAAAGTAGGTAGAAAGAAATTATTTAAGCAAAGTTGAGCATAACAATTACCCAACAAGTGGAGTATATTTTTAATTAATACTTTATCAATGTTAGAATTGTGTGGTTAAATGATTAAATTTATCGTTTCTTAATAGTTTAAACTTTTGGGACAATCGGTATGATTAATTTCTTACAATTTGAGTGAGAAAATGCCATGTTTATTGGAGATGCTCTTATATGTTAGGAAAAAATTAATTCATTGCATTGTGGAATGGTTGGTTATATGGTAAGAAACAATTTTTTTTTTTAATAAATTAAAATGAGGAAGTTACTTATAGAGAAAAAGTTCTCACTTCTCAACCACAAATCAACAAATTCTCTCATGCACTGCTTGTACGCTTGTACCCCTTCTTCAGCATTTATGCATATCACTGATCACATCGTAATAGCATCTGAATTTTGAGCAGATAGAACGAAAGCAATATGAAAAGAACTTAAGTTGGTCAAAAAGAATAAAAGATAGGACATTACAGCTAGAACTAGGAAGTTTCTCTTTCTCCACTTTGAGGACAAGGGTGGAAGCATTGCCTAAGCACAAAAGCGTTGTTTCAAGAGGTTTTAGAGCTTTATAATCTCACTGCCATTCACCAAATCCGCAAGTTGTCACTTTTCTTGCCTGCATCCATATCTTTTATTTGTTTCTTTTCCTATTTCCTAATTTATTTTCCTTATAATTTGATCTTCAGTTTTAATTGAGTGTACTTTTTTTCTAAATTGTGATTGAAAATTTATCAGGATATTTTCAATGGCTTCTATGAACACTGAAAGAGCCTCATCATCTTTCTCTGCTACACATAAATTGACATCCGATGTATTCCTCGGTTTTAGAGGCGAGGACACCCGCAATGGTTTTACAAATCATTTATATACTGCTTTAGCTCAAAAGGGCATTTGCACCTCTATAGATGGTGAAAAACTTGAGAGGGGAAAATCAATTTCACCTATGCTCTTGAAAGCAATAAATGAATCAAGGATTGCTATTGTCGTTTTCTCAAAAAATTATGCATCTTCAATGTGGTGCCTAAAGGAACTTGAAGAGATCATTGGATGTAAACGAAAGATGGGAATGATAGTTTCACCTATTTTTTATAATGTGGATCCATCTGATGTACAGAATCAGACTGGAACTTTCAAGCAAGCTTTTGATAAACACGAAGAACATTTCAAAGATAACATAGAGAAGGTGCAAATATGGAGAACTGCGTTGAGAGAAGTGGCCAATAAATCAGGGTGGCATTTACCAAAGAGGTAATTTAAGTTTACATATTATTATTTAACATAAAGCTACTTTGCATTGTTTTAACTTTTAACTTTACATAAACTTCAACTTTACACACCAACCGCCTATTGGTTGGATGGGTCATATGCTTGGGGTAGAGGGAGGGGAAGGGTTTGGTAATAGCATTAGGATTTCATACCCCCCAAAAAAGAAAAAGTTTACAAATTCATGTACCTTAGACGTTTATAACTGAAATATAAAGTTTACAGTGTAATAATCCTTGTCAAATTTCATTTTCTACATTTTATTTCATTCTCCCCATCAAAAAACAAATTTGCCTCCAGCATTGTCACTTAGCGTCTCTCGCCACTTTTCTAATTGCCTCTGTTTCTTTTGATCAGTCGGAATCCCCACTTTCTGATGATGGGTTTGTCACAGTGACAATTAGGGAAGCTTTCCTTCCTAAGGAGCATTTTTGGGTTGCTTTGATTTAACTTCTAATTAAGATTAAGATAAAAATTTGCATTTTACTATATACATTCTTATCTGTTTTGATTATTTGTTATTGTGGCATGCCATATGTTTGATAAAATTTCTTATTTTAAATGAGCTTCGTTCTTCCCGTTTTGTGTACTGATTAAGATAGAGTTCTTTCTTGACCCCTATTATTATTATTTTTTTTTTGGGAACAAAGATTCAATTCAACTTACATTGAATTTGTTTGATGAAAGGCTTGAAAGAGACTTTGTTTGAGAGTGAAAACCAAACCAGTTTGGCTATAAGGCTCAACTTATGCTAAATCTTTTTAATTATGGGGTTATCTTCTCAATCTTGTGTTTTCTGATTACAAATGCGAGATTTTGAGAAAATTCAGCCTTAATTTCTGTTGGTGGCTCTGAAAATGGACAAAAAGGAGAGAAATTAAATTTGAGTCTTATATTTTTCTTTTTGTGGTCCTTTTTTCATGATATACAATCACTCAACAACCAACTGAAGAAGATTGGTTATTATAAGTCAAATTTGTTATATAAGTGAGACCCACCTTCCTGTCCTGTTGGATATATAAATTCATGCACAATTGGATATTTACTAGTAACAAGAAAATTTATTAAATTAGACCAATGTAAAAAAAAAAAAAAATATATATATATATATATATAAACACACACACACATTACTACAAAGGTTAGGATTTGATATTTGATAACATCTATTGTTGTTATGCTCCTGTTGAGCCACATCAACTGTCACATCATATAATCAAGAACAATATAGCATTTTTACATTTATGACAAGGACCCCACTTCTCATCACAATTATAACATAATCCTTTTTTTTCCTCTCCTCCATTTGAGCAGGGTATATTCTTTTGATTAGTAATCTATTATTCCTATTATCTACCAAAGGAGTAACTTTGGGTGGACTTAAGATTGAGGGCTTACTTTGCTCCAGTTGAACCTTAGAACTCCTCTTACAACTCCAGTTGTACTCTTCTTGAATCTTGGATAAACCAAAAGCCTCATTTAGTGACTAAGGATTAAGAATATGGACAGGAAGTCTTATCTCATTCTTCAAGCCACTGAGAAAGAAACTCAGCTTGTGTGATGAGGACAACCCCTTGATTCTATTAGATAAGATTTCAAATTGAGCCTTATACATTGCCACAAAAGTTGTTTGCCTCACCCTTGTCAACATTTCCATGGGATCATCATATGTAATCGAACCAAACCTCACATGCAGAGCCTAAACTAGTGACTCCCAATCACAAAACACCCTTGTTTCTTCACTTTCTTGAAACCAAATCAGGGCTTCACCTTCCATATGAAAGGAAGCTAGTATCAATTTCTCTCCAATGGGAGTATTGTAATACCTAAAATACTGATTTGCCTTATACACCTAACTTCCAAGTTTTTCACCAGAGAATCTTGGAAAGATCCAACTTCATGGGGCAAGAAAAGGCAACAATGCAGAACTAGGGTTTTGATTTTCCCCAATTCTCAAAGATTGGGAAAGGCCACCTTAATCTGAGGAACTCAATTTCTACAGAATTGTAGTTAATTGTTGGCTCATCTCATTCAAAGTTCTCTTGTGAATTTCTTGTATGGTTCGCATCTCTTGTAACTCCTTAGCGTGATGATCAGTCGTGCTTCGAAGTGAAGCAATGGCTTCATTGGTTGCAGCAGAGGCACGAGTCTCTGCCATGAATGCCAAGCTCTGATACAAAATGAAAGGGCAAACTTGTTTAGTAGCGGAATTTAAGGACAGTTGGACCTCCAAAACAGAGGAGATAGAGAGATAGAGATAGGAAGAATAGGTAATTTGATCAACAATTGGCTTGAAAACTGCATTGACCATGGCCTTAGGCCTTTATACAAGATTAAAACACATATATATTTTCAAATTATTAAAAAGGAGTTATGTTATTTGAGTAGAAGTGCTAATCCGAACCAGACCCAAGCCCAGCTAGAGGGGGGGGGAGGGAATTAGATTAAAAAAAATACTAGTATTCAACCTGACTCAGACCCAAAGTCATAATTTTGATATAATTTTACTAGTAAAGTAGGTAGAAAGAAATTATTTAAGCAAAGCTGAGCATAACAATTACCCAACAAGTGGAGTATATTTTTAATTAATACTTTATCAATGTTAGAATTGTGTGGTTAAATGATTAAATTTATCGTTTCTTAATAGTTTAAACTTTTGGGACAATCGGTATGATTAATTTCTTACAATTTGAGTGAGAAAATGCCATGTTTATTGGAGATGCTCTTATATGTTAGGAAAAAATTAATTCATTGCATTGTGGAATGGTTGGTTATATGGTAAGAAACAATACTTTTTTTTAATAAATTAAAATGAGGAAGTTACTTATAGAGAAAAAGTTCTCACTTCTCAACCACAAATCAACAAATTCTCTCATGCACTGCTTGTACGCTTGTACCCCTTCTTCAGCATTTATGCATATCACTGATCACATCGTAATAGCATCTGAATTTTGAGCAGATAGAACGAAAGCAATATGAAAAGAACTTAAGTTGGTCAAAAAGAATAAAAGATAGGACATTACAGCTAGAACTAGGAAGTTTCTCTTTCTCCACTTTGAGGACAAGGGTGGAAGCATTGCCTAAGCACAAAAGCGTTGTTTCAAGAGGTTTTAGAGCTTTATAATCTCGCTGCCATTCACCAAATCCGCAAGTTGTCACTTTTCTTGCCTGCATCCATATCTTTTATTTGTTTCTTTTCCTATTTCCTAATTTATTTTCCTTATAATTTGATCTTCAGTTTTAATTGAGTGTACTTTTTTTCTAAATTGTGATTGAAAATTTATCAGGATATTTTCAATGGCTTCTATGAACACTGAAACAGCCTCATCATCTTTCTCTGCTACACATAAATTGACATCCGATGTATTCCTCGGTTTTAGAGGCGAGGACACCCGCAATGGTTTTATAAGTCATTTATATACTGCTTTAGATCAAAAGGGCATTTGCACCTCTATAGATGGTGAAAAACTTGAGAGGGGAAAATCAATTTCACCTATGCTCTTGAAAGCAATAAATGAATCAAGGATTGCTATTGTCGTTTTCTCAAAAAATTATGCATCTTCAATGTGGTGCCTAAAGGAACTTGAAGAGATCATTGGATGTAAACGAAAGATGGGAATGATAGTTTCACCTATTTTTTATAATGTGGATCCATCTGATGTACAGAATCAGACTGGAACTTTCAAGCAAGCTTTTGATAAACACGAAGAACATTTCAAAGATAACATAGAGAAGGTGCAAATATGGAGAACTGCGTTGAGAGAAGTGGCCAATAAATCAGGGTGGCATTTACCAAAGAGGTAATTTAAGTTTACATATTATTATTTAACATAAAGCTACTTTGCATTGTTTTAACTTTTAACTTTACATAAACTTCAACTTTACACACCACCCGCCTATTGGTTGGATGGGTCATATGCTTGGGGTAGAGGGAGGGGAAGGGTTTGGTAATAGCATTAGGATTTCATACCCCCCAAAAAAGAAAAAGTTTACAAATTCATGTACCTTAGACGTTTATAACTGAAATATAAAGTTTACAGTGTAATAATCCTTGTCAAATTTCATTTTCTACATTTTATTTCATTCTCCCCATCAAAAAACAAATTTGCCTCCAGCATTGTCACTTAGCGTCTCTCGCCACTTTTCTAATTGCCTCTGTTTCTTTTGATCAGTCGGAATCCCCACTTTCTGATGATGGGTTTGTCACAGTGACAATTAGGGAAGCTTTCCTTCCTAAGGAGCATTTTTGGGTTGCTTTGATTTAACTTCTAATTAAGATTAAGATAAAAATTTGCATTTTACTATATACATTCTTATCTGTTTTGATTATTTGTTATTGTGGCATGCCATATGTTTGATAAAATTTCTTATTTTAAATGAGCTTCGTTCTTCCCGTTTTGTGTACTGATTAAGATAGAGTTCTTTCTTGACCCCTATTATTATTTTTTTTTTTTTTGGGAACAAAGATTCAATTCAACTTACATTGAATTTGTTTGATGAAAGGCTTGAAAGAGGCTTTGTTTGAGAGTGAAAACCAAACCAGTTTGGCTATAAGGCTCAACTTATGCTAAATCTTTTTAATTATGGGGTTATCTTCTCGATCTTGTGTTTTCTGATTACAAATGCGAGATTTTGAGAAAATTCTGCCTTAATTTCTGTTGGTGGCTCTGAAAATGGACGAAAAGGAGAGAAATTAAATTTGAGTCTTATATTTTTCTTTTTGTGGTCCTTTTTTCATGATATACAATCACTCAACAACCAACTGAAGAAGATTGGTTATTATAAGTCAAATTTGTTATATAAGTGAGACCCACCTTCCTGTCCTGTTGGATATATAAATTCATGCACAATTGGATATTTACTAGTAACAAGAAAATTTATTAAATTAGACCAATGTAAAAAAAAAAAAATATATATATATATATATATAAACACACACACACATTACTACAAAGGTTAGGATTTGATATTTGATAACAGCTATTGTTGTTATGCTCCTGTTGAGCCACATCAACTGTCACATCATATAATCAAGAACAATATAGCATTTTTACATTTATGACAAGGACCCCACTTCTCATCACAATTATAACACAATCCTTTTTTTTCCTCTCCTCCATTTGAGCAAGGTATATTCTTTTGATTAGTAATCTATTATTCCTATTATCTACCAAAGGAGTAACTTTGGGTGGACTTAAGATTGAGGGCTTACTTTGCTCCAATTGAACCTTAGAACTCCTCTTACAACTCCAGTTGTACTCTTCTTGAATCTTGGATAAACCAAAAGCCTCATTTAGTGACTAAGGATTAAGAATATGGACAGGAAGTCTTATCTCATTCTTCAAGCCACTGAGAAAGCAACTCAGCTTGTGTGATGAGGACAACCCCTTGATTCTATTAGATAAGATTTCAAATTGAGCCTTATACATTGCCACAGAAGTTGTTTGCCTCAGCCTTGTCAACATTTCCATGGGATCATCATATGTAATCGAACCAAACCTCACATGTAGAGCCTAAACTAGTGACTCCCAATCACAAAACACCCTCGTTTCTTCACTTTCTTGAAACCAAATCAGGGCTTCACCTTCCATATGAAAGGAAGCTAGTATCAATTTCTCTCCAATGGGAGTATTGTAATACCTAAAATACTGATTTGCCTTATACACCTAACTTCCAGGTTTTTCACCAGAGAATCTTGGAAATATCCAACTTCATGGGGCAAGAAAAAGGCAACAATGCAGAACTAGGGTTTTGATTTTCCCCAATTCTCAGAGATTGGGAAAGGCCACCTTAATCTGAGGAACTCAATTTCTACAGAATTGTAGTTAATTGTTGGCTCATCTCATTCAAAGTTCTCTTGTGAATTTCTTGTATGGTTCGCATCTCTTGTAACTCCTTAGCGTGATGATCAGTCGTGCTTCGAAGTGAAGCAATGGCTTCATTGGTTGCAGCAGAGGCACGAGTCTCTGCCATGAATGCCAAGCTCTGATACAAAATGAAAGGGCAAACTTGTTTAGTAGCGGAATTTAAGGACGGTTGGACCTCCAAAACAGAGGAGATAGAGAGATAGAGATAGGAAGAATAGGTAATTTGATCAACAATTGGCTTGAAAACTGCATTGACCATGGCCTTAGGCCTTTATACAAGATTGCTCTTTAACCAGAAAAGCACTGACGCGGCAAAATGGGTGCCACATCAGCGTCCAACACAGCCTGACGCAGGGTGCAGTGGGCGATGACACTGCCTGCGCGTCTGTGCCGCGTCCTACTTTTTTTTTTTTTTCGTTTCCTGATATGAATTGACTCAGCGCCAACTCAGGCCGATTTGCTCCGAAATGGTCCGTATCGGCCGAAACATACCGATTTGGGCCGTACTGGCACTGAACCGGCCGATTTAGGCTGAAATTCAAAAAAAAAAAGGTGCAAAATGCACCGTTTGAACTTAAGTTTTAAACAACAAAACTCTTTGCTCTCCGATTTGTTCTTATCTCACTCTCTGCGCACCGTCTCCCCTCTCGGCTCGTCATTGCTCTCCATCTCCCCTCTCTCATAGACTCACTCAATCACTCCCTAAGACACAATCTCACAGTCTCACAGCCTCTGCCACTCACTGTCTCCATCTCTGGTCCATTCTTTGCATCTCTCGGTCTCAAATCTCCACCATCACTCAGACCGTGTCAACTCTCAAGCTTATTGACCCACTCTCAACTTAGGTGTTAAACTAATCAAAGCTTTCATTCTCAGTTTTTCACCCTCCATTATACTCTCACATGCTCTATTACTCATTGTGAATTGTGATCCAATTTTTTATTTTTTATATAAGCTGTAAAGTTGACATGTTGTGACTTGGGTTTGATTTTTATTTAGTTAATAGTTATTATTTACTATTTCTTTTAAATTTGGTATATGTTTATATAATGTGAAAAAGTATGCTTAGCAATATATAGAAAATATAAATAAAAATATTTTTAGTAATTTTTTAATCGCCGCATCCCGTTGCACCCGCATCCTACTTTTTCAAAAATTGCCGAATCTCGCATCCACACCCGAATTCGGAAAAGCACCCGAGCTTCATAGTCGGTAACTCTCACTAACTAACTCTTCACATCACTAACCAACTAACTAACCCACTCAGCAACTAACAACAGTTACAGTTACCTTCACTTAACCAAACATTGACTAACCATTAACCATAGTTAACTAACACAGGCAGTAACTAACACAAGAAGCAACAATAATGTGAACAGAAAATCACTACAACATTACATTGATGGTAAATATAACATATAGATATATAGATTATTGAAAAAATAATTAAAAAAAAAACCCTAGCAACTCAGTCCACCATTACACTCAAGCCATTATAACCCTTTTGAGGTCCTTTTCTCAAACAAAAACTAAGAAAATTAATATGGAATCCGAACCCAAGTCACAAATGACCCAGCCTAACCCATTCCAATCCAATATTAGCCCACAACCCTTAAACCCATTTTTAAAAATAAAACACTCTTTTTGATCCACAAGGCCCAACTGGAAATCCACTCAAACTTTTAACGAGAAACAAGATAACCCTTTCTCCATGGATCAATTGATTGCGCCGGTAATCAATGATGATGATTTCTCCGCTGCGAAAAAATTCAACGTGAATTACGTAAAGAGTATCAGGGAAAGGCTCGAGGCGAAGATCTTTCAACGTTGCTGTTTTTCCGAGAACATCATAACAGAAACGACTCCAATATTTCTACCTCCCTGCAACAACACTGGCATAGATCTCACCCGGTACTTTCTTTTTTCTTTTTTTATTGCTATTTTTTTTAATAAAATAAATTATAATTCTCAATCGCAATTGATCATATAGCCCTCAAAACGTTTGTTAAAAAAAACCTAAATTTTTTTTTGTGGTAGTTATATTTGTGTAATTTGGTCACTGTTTGTAATTGTTTTCTGTATAAAGCAAGATCTATCACATTCAGCAGTTTTTGTTGTTGGTGGTGAATCTGGTGATGGTTTTATTATTTATTTATTTATTTATTTTAATTTTTTTAATTTAATAACGCAGGAGTAAACTGGAATCATTTTTAGATTTTGCTATTTCGAAGTTGCCTTTCGAAGACGAAAGGAATATTGATTTTGGGCAGGCAGAAATCGGAAAGGAAAATTGGATGGTAAGTCGGAATTTTAAAGTTGGAATGATAAATCGGATGGTAAGTCGGAATTTTGAAGTCGGAAGATTACAGAAGCTATTGACGAAAATAGAGGATCTCCCAATTTCCCTCCTGTTGAAAATCCTGTATCAGCTGGATCTGAAATCCGCGATGCGATGCAAATCTGTGGCAAGGCAATGGTGCTATCTTATCTCTGATCCCTCTTTTGCCAACAACTTTGTTAGGCTCCGTGAATCTTCAGTTATGGATCGTCCCTTTGCCTTGCTCCTCCACTATGTTGATAAGCAGATAAAGAAGAGACACCTCCTTGCGACATCGGAGGAACCGGAATTTAAATCTCTGACTTATATACCACCAATATATCAACATGACAATATTGAGGTCACTGTTCAAGCTTCTTGTAATGACTTGCTATTATGCTGCGCAAACATGGTTGGCAATGATGCCGGGTCTGGTCCTATGAGCGTTTACTATGTGATAAATCCAATTAGTAGGCAATGGACTGCCCTGCCTCCCATGCCTCAACTTGCAAGGGCTCGGGTTGGGTTCATATGTTGTGATGACACTGCTCTTCATAAGCAACTTAGTTATAGGGTGATGCGCATTCCTGAATTTAAGGGTGAGTCAGCAGAATTCGATGTAGAGATATTCTCATCCGACACAGGCAAATGGACTCAGTCTGTGGGGTTGTGCCCGCAAGGATTTCAGTTGGATGTCTTTGCCTTCCCCGGTGTTCCCTATAACGGTTTGCTTTTCTGGTGGAGTAGCACTGATTGCCTTGTTGGGTTTGATCCAGACACCAGTAAATGCTGCCGATTCTTTGAGAAGCCCGTAGAATTGAACCCATCCCATGGAATTGAGCGTCTTGGAGTGTGTCATGATACCTTGAGGATATGCCAGATTTCTGGTTACCCTTATGAGGTTGCTCATCCTTGTTTACGTGTTTGGGAGCTCAAGGACCATGATGAAGGAGTCAAATGGAACTTAGAGCATGAGCTGTATTTTGACAAAATGGTTTCAGAAAAATCTCCTTGGCTCACAGAATACCTAAGCAAGAAATATCCAACTGTGGCAGTCTTAGCCTATCATCCAAATGATAGAGAAGTTGTGTATTTGATGATTAAATTTAAGGTGGTATTTTGCAACTTGAGGAGAAAAACACTGGAAGTGGTCTGTGATATTCCGACTGCTGACTACTTTTACCATGGCTGCAATGTCTTCACCTTTGTGCTCCCCTGTTGGCCAACTCCCATTCCCTTTCAGACGGACAAGGCCACCTAATGATTCTGCTGCTTGCTATCTGGTGTCTTGACGCCAGCTTAGTTTGATAATTTCGCTGTTATGGTATTAGTGCTGCATTCCTGCTATGGGTTTGTGTTGTATGATTTGCTTAATTATGCTATTGTAATTTCCAGTTGTGTCTGGAGTAAACTGGGGCTTCTATCTCCAGTGTGGGGGATATATCAGGTGCATTGAGCCACTTCAAAGCACCTACCTCGCTATCAATAAAGCCAATTTGTTTGATTACTGCTACATGTTTGCTATATCAATCATCAGTTTTTCCATAATCAAGTCTTGTGGCGATTTTGTTAATTTTTATTAGGTGTGAATATAAGTGTTGGTATTGGTTATCATTTATCACTCGTACTAGTTTTACATTCAACAATAGATATCACAGGCATGAGGCATAACTTTCTTAATTGTTTTAGTAGTGAAACAAAGCAAACACTATCCATAAATATATTATTTGGTCTGAAGCAAGCAAGATGAATTCATGAACTTTACTTGACAGGTAAACAAGTATTAGCCTTAGGGAGAGTTTACTGTAGAGCATCTCCATTGAAGAGAAACTTGTATGCCAATGTGTGGGTTATCTTGACGAGTTTACCTTCTTTTTTTTTAATTTATTTTATTTTATTTTTAATTTCTCTTAAAGACTCGTAATTGTATATTTGAATGAAATGAACATATACGTAGCTTCTTGATAATTTATCTTGTGCTTCTAGGTTAGCAACCAGAAACTAGGGTAGGGAATTGAATCTGCTTGTTATTTAGTGTCATATTTTCTTACTTAGATGTCTAATGGAAAAATATAGAGAGGACTGTAGAGATCTTCGTGCGGTTTTCATTAATATAGAGAAAACATATGATAGGGTCCATAGAGAGTTTATGTGGTGGGTTTTGGCAAAGAAATGAGTTCCTCTTAAGTATATTTAGTTGATTAAGGATATTTACAATGGAGCTGTAGCTAGTTTGAGAACAAGTGGAGGAATCACAAGTGGGTTTGCTATCACTATAGGTTTGCATCAAGGATTAGCACTCGATCCATATCTCTTTGCACTAGTGATGGATTGATCCTAGAGCTTGGTATTTGCTTTTTGCAAATGATATAGTTTTAGTGGAAGAAACTAGAAGTGGAGTTAATGCCAAGTTAGAAATTTGGTGATTAGAATTTGTAGGTTTTTGATTAAGTGGGACTAAAACAGAGTACATAGATGGTAAATTTAGTGGAAGTAGAAGCAAAAACAAAGAGGTGGTAAGACTTGATGGTCAAGAGATATCAAAGAGTCACAAATTTCAATATTTTGGATCAATAAGTCATAAGTATGGGGAGATTGAAGAGGATGTGAATTATAGGATAAAATCAGGGTGGATGAAGTAGAGAAGCGCATTAGGAGTGTTGTGCGACTGCGATCATAGAATGCCTATTAAGTTATAGGGAAAATTTTTTAAGACTGCTTTATGACCAACTATGCTCTTTGGTACCAAATGTTGAGCTGTTAAGAAGCAACATATTCATAAAATGAGTAGCTGAAATGAGAAATTTTAGATGGACCAGTGGAAATACTCTTCGAAAATAGAATTCGAAATGAGGAAATTCGCTTAAAGATAGGGGTAGCACCTATTGATGAAAAGATGAGGGAAGGTTACTATGTTCTGTTTGTTTCAACAATGATTTTTTTAGAAAATTAGTCATTTTCCAATAAGCATTTTTTATAAAACTATCTCATTTTCCAATGTTTGGTAACAACTTTAAATGAGTTAAAAAACAACCCCCTAACTTCCCTTATTTAGCTTGCTATGAGATAGAGTCATTTTCCAAAAAAATTTAATGGAAAACAATCTCTAAAAATAAGCCATACTTTTTATATTGACTAAAGATAGTTTTCCTTTTACTCATCTTTTTTTATGCTACCAAATACTAGAAGACACGGAAAACTATCTTTACACAAGATTTTTCATCGAAACAAGCGGAGCGTTAAGATGGTTCAGTCATGTTCAAAGGAGAGCAACTAATGCATAAATAAGAAAGAGTGAGTTGATCCAAATTGAGAGAATGAATAAAGATAGAGGAAGACTTAAAATCACATTAGCAAAAGTAATCAAAAATGACATGTCAATTAGGGGAGTAACAAAAAATATGGCTTTAGATAGAGTAGAATGAAGGAAAAGAATAGATATGACCACCCCTAACTAATCTGTTGAGTATCTAAGCCAAACCCAAAATCTTGGGACCAAGGCTTTGTTTGTTATTGTCGTTATTTTGTGTCATAAATTTGATGTTTAGACTATAAAAGTGGGTTCAATTTGAACTGGAATTGATGTTCCGTCTGCATAATTGTTAATTGGTGGCGGGTTTTTCATTTAGTGCAAGATAAGGTTGAGTTTTCCGAAGGGAAGAGATCTTGGTGCTTTATTTGGTGCAGGAAATTGAATTGTGTATGTTTGTATTTAGAACCATTGTGAGTTGATTGACGGGATCTAAAAGGAGGTGAGTTTGGCAATTGAAGTCTAAATTTGGAGGTGGCATAGAAATTTATGAATTGAAGACAAATTTTCTTGAAAAGAAGGTGCTTTTGGACTATAAAAATTCCACAGGACAGTTCTAGGAGTTGGAGATCTATTCTTAAACTCAGGGAAGAGGCAAGAAAATTTGTGAGTTAAAAAGTAGGCGATGGCAGCAGGATATTTCTTTGGCATGATGCATGGCATCCTGATGGTATCTTACGACAGAAATATGGATGTAGGGTAGTATATGACACTGCCAGCAACCTTGATGCTAAAGTTGCATCAATCCTACACAACAAATCCTGGACATGGAGGCCTGCCAGCTTCCTTTGATAGATTTGAAAGAGGAAGAAAAGGCTTTATGGTCTGTATCTCACAAGTTTGATTGTACTCATACCTGGAATGAAATTAGAACTAAAGCTAACAAGGTAGAGTGGTGGTTCGTGGTGTGGTTTAATCTAGCTATCCCTAGGTACTCTTTTGTTGGTTGGATGGTTATCCTTAATAAGCTCCCAACTAAGGACAGATTGATACAGTGGGGTCTTGCTGTGAACCCTACCTGCATTTCTGCAGGTCCAGTATTGAAGATAAAGACCTCTTCTTTTTTCAATGCCCCTTTACTAAGAGATTATGGGATAATATCATGGGGCTTTGTCTAGTGTAAGATGCTAACCAGTTGGCAGGACTTAGAGAAATGGGGTGCTACCCAATTAAAAGGAAAAGGGATTTAGAGCCACCTTGTGTAAGCTAGCTTGGTGGGCTACTGTCTACCAAATATGGCAGTAAGGGAATGCTATTATACATGCAGGGATAACCTATGCTGGAGCAGATTATTAGCATCATCAAAAGGATCTTAAAGGAAGAACGGAGAGTAAAAGGTGCAGCTGTAAGAGCATTCGCATTAGTCGCTACTCTTAACATTTCAGCAAATAAATGGCGAAACACACCCAAAATCAGTTTGCATCAGCCTCACCATTTTGACCTTCAAACTTAGCAGATGAACAGTACATTGCCAGCTCTAGCAAGGGAACTGTTCATGCCAAACAATAGAAAGTCATTGTTTATTTTCTGTCCTGCCTTCTCTCTCTCTCTCTCTCTCCCTCCCATGCTCTCTGTCCTCTCTCTTTGACTTTGCACCATTTTTGGAAAGGAGCTCATTGTTAATTGGCCTCAGCGGCACAGGGAAAGGGGGTTTTATACATTGCCAATCGAAACCCATTTCAGGTAGTGTAGAGTTGGTTTGAAGTTTCCCCAAATTTGCTTGACTTGTGCTTCAATTTTTCACCAAAATTGCTTGATGATGGGTATGATACCAGTTGGGTGTGCGTGTGTCTGCCGTGTACTGGTGGGTGGCTGGCAGCGTGTGGGATTAGTTGTGCTGCAGGTGTGGGTTTGTTTGATGATGGGTTCAATTTTTTTGGCTCTTTTTTCATTAATCTTAAATTAGAGTATCTGTTTTAGTAGCTGATGCAATTTGTTGCTCAAAATCATCATTTTTCTTTACCCAATTTCACTTCTGTTTGATTGTGTTTGTTCATGTTTCTGGGTTTTAAACTGAATAGCTGTGTTTTTTTCATGGTACTCTATTTATTCTAACATGCTGAGGTTCAGAACTCTGTTCTACATCTTACTTCTCAGATTTTCAATAATCTTTTTGGTCTGTTTGGTAGTTGGGAAAACAGTTTGATTTATTAAAGAACGAAACTTTAACTTTATATTTGTGTGTTTTGTGCTGCTTTTGTTCCTCCCTGGTTTCTTAAGTTCCTTTTGGTATGGTTTTTGTCCACTAAATGTAAAATGTTCATGGCCCCTGCTGGCATGATAAGTACTCTCTGTTTATAGTTGACAAGTTATTACTTGATGCCTTATGCAAATATTTGTTGATCTTATGTGGTTCCCCTTTTAATGTAAGCTATAGGCTTAGTACAGTTATTTAATTTGGATAAAAGCAGGGTAGACTGATATGTATGCAAATATATTGGCTAGCTTATAATTATGATCACATTCTACTTAGAATAGTTTTTATGTTGATTACTGCTTGGTATTGAAGATGTGGTGTTTTTCCTGTCAAATGCAGATGTATTGGCTAGCTTATAATTCTGATGACATTCTACTTGGAATA
The DNA here is from genome assembly GCA_036321655.1 of Quercus alba. Taxonomy (NCBI): domain Eukaryota; kingdom Viridiplantae; phylum Streptophyta; class Magnoliopsida; order Fagales; family Fagaceae; genus Quercus; species Quercus alba. Next base: position 13,666,573 of record CM070302.1, on the reverse strand, counting down.
GTTTTTATTTTGATTACTGCTTGGTATTGAAGATGGGGTATTTTTCCAGTCAAATGCAGATTTATTGTTTAGCTTATAATTCTGATGACATTCTACTTAGAATAGTTTTTATTTTGATTACTGCTTGGTATTGAAGATGTGGTATTTGTCCGGTCAAATGCAAATGTATTGTTTAGCTTATAATTCTGATCACATTCTACTTATATTAGTTTTTATTTTCATTACTGCTTGGTATTGAAGATGTGGAATTTTTCCAGTCATAAGCAATGTGGCCTCCTTTTGGGTCTGCTAGGTAAAAACTAAGAGTTGTATTGTTGTTGGAAAATCATCACTAGGAGGCCTGATGCTGAGAGGAGAGAGAATAAATAAATATTTAAATGAAGTAAGAAATAGAGTATTGAGTTTGATGTGTGTGCATAAAAACATGGGTAGCTAAACTAGTAAAAGTAGAGTTGTTTGGGTTCGTTTAGTTAAAAATTTAAGGAGACTGATGTGAATGCTCTAACTCAGTATTAAATAAAGTGCTCTGCTATAATTGGGGAATTAATCCAGCCTTGCTCTGTACTTGGCTTTGAATTTGGTTTCTGTTGAGTTAGGCTTAATTGTTTTTTGTTTGGACTAGAGGCTCTAGCTAGTTGAATTTACTTGCCTCTGGTGGCTCATGTTGGGTGGGATAAGTTTGTTGTGGCTTTGTTCTGTTGTTTGTATAGCGGTGCTGGCTCTGTAGTTTTTAGCCAACTGCTCTTGTTTCCCCCCCCCCCCCCCCCCCCAAAAAAAAATAAAATAAAATAAAATCTTTACTTCGACCCAAGTGTTAGATCATTATTTGGCATACACATTCTATCAACTGATTTAAGCTAAGCTCCAGCCCAGGAAATTCAAATTCAACCCTTAAAAATTAACCCGCATGTCTATCGTGGTTGTAGAGTTGTAGTAAGACTTCGTTGTTTCTTTTACTTACTGAAGGGTACAATTGAAAGCATCTAAAGAGTAAAATATAAAGGCTTATATGTATTCAACAGGGGTAGTATCATACACGGATCTTTATTTCATCTGAACAACCACGTATCATTTGAATTCAGCAAAAAAAAAACCACGTATTATTTGATTTCTTTCTTAATAATTATTGTTTGTCCTTAAACAAAATAGATAAAATCCTTAAAGACCATACTCAAATGAACTCTCATTTAAGATTAATTCTCTATTGAAGTCCTAGTCACCAATGCCAGAGGATTTTGCAACATTATATAGTTCCTTTGCAGCGGCTGCAGTTGGAATAGGCTTGAAAAAATTTATGGAAGTATAAAGCAAGCCTTGGGTCCTGCCACCTTTAACCTTGCCATTAGATCAGAGGACGTGTTAATGTGATGGTAACAGTGGCAAAATCACTAACCATCTGCTGATGCTTTAAAGTAACAATTATACAGACATAACAAATTTTACCACTTGTTGAAGTGGCAAACTGTGAAAGTGTGTTTGTGAAATTAGACCTATTGTAAGGGAAAAGTGACACGATAGAAGGATTGAATTACTGATGGACATTTGGTTGACTGGTTGAGTACATTGGTGCACAAATGTCACCTTTTTCCATAACCTATCTGATAGAGCTCAATGACAATAAAGATGCCAAAAAAAAGAAAAGAAAAGATAAAGAAAACTTATGGCAACTTTGTTTAGGAACATAAACAAGTTATTACTTGGGAAGACGAAGGACAAGCAATTGTTCAGGGACTGGAATCATATGATTTTAACCATACAAGAGAAGAATACATCACGTTCTATAAAGGCCAGGCAGATCAACGTGCTGATGAGAATTCGAAACTGGTTTTGGTTTTCGCTTATACTTTATACTCTCATCGAGATACAAAATTCAATTAATTCCATATTAAAAATAAATTTATTCATGAGCTGTTTATCATCTTTCACTTTTTTCTATGGAAATTCTGTTTATGTAAGCATGACTGAACAACTGCCACAATTACAAATATTTAAGATACTGAATTCTCTCAAATATGGATTCTATGAAGTTAGTTGCTGATGGACCGCAACAATCAATGAGAAACTAATTCCTTGGTCAATAAATTTCACAAAGCATGTCAATGTGTTAAAATATTACTAGAGAATTTAACAATTACAGATGATGCACCCCTTCTATTCAAACTTGTAGAAACTATTGCTTGTAGTTTCCATTCAAACTCGTAACATAAAAATTGACATTCAAACTCTAGATTTCTTTTGGTTGGGAATTAGAATTAAGAGATGAGAAAGACATTGACTTAATTCGAGATAGTCGCCTTCCAAGAGAAAGATTAAGAGGGATAATCAATGCCAAAGGCAACAAATTGTTTATATTATTCAAGATGATACAATAATGGTCCAATTGTAAAACTTGTGCCAATAGCTCAATTAATTCCGTTCAAATCCCATCAATTGCAACTAACAGAACACAAGGAATTCAATGGAATTAAATTTACAATTACTACAACACAGAGAACTCTATTTTGTTGACCACACTAAGGAACCACTGCTCAAAACCCTCGTTTGGCACAATCTCTTCAGTGGGATTAATGATGCTGTCAACATGTTTGTATACAACTTCGTACTCAGGCCATGGATTTTGGAGGCTAATGTTCTCCAAAGGACTAGTATATTTATAATTGCTCCATACTTTGTTAAGGCATTGACAGAAATCCTGGATGTCATGCAAATCTTGCATGTTGATTGATGCAACGAATTGCCGCCTAGCTTCGAGTGCAAAAACTGGAACTTCTTTGGGATTTATTACTTCAGCATTAGTGATAAAATGGACTAGATTCTTCACCCACATGATCTTTATTTTCTTCCCATTCAGCAGGATGCCACCTAGATCATGCATAGCCCTTCGTGCTGTTTAAGAAAAGGAACAAAAGCAACAAAATAGAGGTAAGCCATCAGGTCAAATAAAAATAAAAATTGACTGATTTTTAAAACAGCCCAATGGAAAACATTCACTTGTCCCAATTTGAAACCACACTTTTTCAGAGTACAGCCTTTTTAAACCTACATTTTTCTTTTCAAAAAGTTGAAAAAATAACTTGTACTAAGCAGGCACCAAAATCTTCTTCGAAGCCCAGTGGTTTAGCATTTTGGTTGTTTTCCTCCTCAAAGTCCACAGTTTAGACTTTCTCTCCGCTCTACAAGTGGGAAACCTTGGTTTCTCCTTAGTCCTCACTCCCCCTCATCTGCTCAAACAAGTAGACACACCATGCATTTACCCAGTACCACAATAAGTCTAATGTGCCCCTAAGCGTAGTGAGTCCAAACACATTGTTCAGGTCCAGGTCCAGCTAACTAAGGCAACTCCCACATGAAACAGTGGAGGAGGGTATTCCCCTCTAGGCATAGTGAGTTCAAACACATTGTTCATGTCCAGCTAACTTAAGCAACTCCCACATGAAACAGTTGAGGAGGGTGAACCACGGCCTAGTCCAGCTTGTGGAATCCAAGTTGCAAACTGAGGCAAGACCTTCGACCCAAGCCAATTGGAATAAACTCAAAGTTGCTCCCTTTATAATCAGGCACACCTTATAGGTTTATTGGAAGTTAGAATGAGATAAGGTATGTAAAGTTGAAACCCTCATAGTTGTAGCGTGCTATGGTCCACAAACACAAACTTAACATCTTATACAACCTTTCAAAAGTGCAGATTGTTTAAAGATAAATTAATATAAATATTATATTATTCATGTTAAATTACTGATTCTCCCAAAGGCTTAAGCTATTGGAGAATGGTAAATTTAATTATTTAACTACATAATTCTAACACTCTCCCTCACATGTGGGGTTAAACTCTCCCTTAATAAGTGGAGCCCTACACGTGGAATTTTTAACATTTTAAATAAAAAGTAAAATAAAAATAGGGATTAAACTCAAGATCTCCTATTCTAATACCATTTAAATTACCGATTGTTCCAAAAGCTTAATTCAAGCATCCAAACGTTATAGATTATTTATATGATGATTAAAAACATTAAAAAATTCAATAAAGCAACTTAGTATTACATGGAGTTCTTATGGGGTTAAGCTCTACAATAAGGAGAAATGTCTCTTTTTTTTTTCTTTTTTTTTAAATTCCTTATTTCAGTTAATGCTAAGAAGTTACTGAGTTAGCATAAAGGCAGGTGATGAATCATCCATATAAAAAAGAACTAAGAGAATACCAACTTTTAAGTTAATGCCAACGTGGCTGGAGGTGAATAACCCTCTTTACATAGGTAGGTGGATCAGACTTGATTTTAGTCCAAAATAGAAAACCCCTCCCTTAAGCTCATTTGTCTTAGTTTGAAAGGGTTAAAGAATTTTGGTCTGTTGAACTGCAGATTGAGACCTTAAAGGAACATTTATGGCTGATTAAACAAGATGGAGCGAAGTACCCCAAAGTCCTTGATATTAGCTGATAGAAGGTGAGGTCAACCTTGGTGTGAGTTCGCATGGCCATTTGATCGTGGGAAGCTTGTCAAACATGGTGCCCTATGAATTTCACTAGCAAGCTTCACACACACAGTTCCCTGTGAAGTTCACAGGCAGGTCTCTGCTAATCCTATACTAGTGGACCATATAATTGCTCTGTGAAGAAAGTGGAAAGACCAAGGTACAAAGACAAGGGAAAAACTTTTCTTTTTGGAAGCAAATTTGTAGATTTTATGTAGGACAGAGGAATCTATCTACCTATGCTCATTGCAGGCTTATGGTTAGGAGAGTTTTTTTAATTTAGGTTTTGGAAAGAATAATTAGAGTTCAAGAATGACTAGGGATTTTGGCAATGAAGGGAAAAGCTTTTATTTGAAGAATTGAAAATAGCCTATATAATGGCCTTTCGTTGTGCAATCACTCAAATAGATAGGGAATTTATATTTAATAAATATCCAGCAGTTTATTATGCTTTGAGGGTTAAATTGCCTTCTACTTGCTAAATGTAATGACTTAAGGAACCCTTTTTTCTTGGAGCTAAATTAATAAGGGAACCTGGGTACTGATGCAATTGCCTAAAGTTTACTGTTCCTTAAATCTTATTCAAATCTTTGTTTCTACCCCATCCAACCCTCAAAATTCTCCCAAAATCAAGCTTCAATATATATATATATATATATATATTGGGTGATAACTGAGATTTGGTCCAAGGAGGAGGGGGTCAATATTTAATCTTTTTATTATCAAACTCTACCTAGACACCTAACATCAAACCCTATTCAAGAATCTTAGTGCTAAACTTCTAAAGATCTTACATAAAATCGGTATCAAAGCCCACTAAAGTTTAAGTCCTGCATCAAATTGGTACCAGAACACTAAACCTTTTGTCCTATGTAAACTGGTATCAGGGCAGATTTTGCCACGTTGTTTTCACATCATGGGAGATCTCACACAAGTGGATCGACTTGGAAAAAGGGAAAGGCACTTCTTAAAGGAGAAATTCTTCAATGAGATCTTCGAGATGATATGCTTGATCGACTGTATCTCTTCAACAAGGCAAAATGTGTATGATTGATTATGCAACAAAATATCAGGAATTATGACGCAGGACAAACGAAAATGAGGCAACATAAAAATTAAAGAACAAGAAAAATATAGTTAACCTAGGAGTTAGCAACTACACTTGCTTGGAGTTAGCATCAAGTAAAAGAAAACCTCAAGAAGTCAGCACCTAGGATTGGCTGGAGTCAGCACCAAACCATTAAAAGACAACTTCAAAAGAAATTTTGCTCATCATCAAAATAATCCCCCTCATAGTTGTAAATTATTGTGCTTATATAGGCTACTAAACCATAATTCTTACTGATAGATGAAATCCTAATTATTGGATTACAAAAATACCCTTGACTTCATAACCTAATTAAATAACAGGGCCTAAAATAACATACAATTGACCAATAAAAATACAGTTGACTCCTAAATTAAATAAGATTAAAGCAAAATGAAACTTTCCTCGTGCTTCCCGCATCAAGAAATTTATCAAGTCAAAAGTAGTAGAAACTAGAAAGTGAACATATGACTTGCTCAATTAAAGAACAGATTGAGGTATGAAATGAAAAAAGAGATGTCTCATTCATATTTAGAAGATCTCAAAGATGTTATAGAAAAAACTACCCCGTTTAAGTTGTGAAATTTAGGAAGAAATCTAGAATTCTCAAGCCTAAACATAATGCTCAATTGCTAAAACTGCTTGCAAGATGGCCTGCAAAGCAGGGGAAGCCAGTAGATACTTCTAAAGATAGAGCTACACTGCCACAACAGGAAGCTGGAAAGTCAGAACAGTATGTCAATTAGTCAATACAGCATGCAGGAAAGCCCAAAAAGCAAGAAGAGCCAACAATAGAATTTAAACATGCTAAGCTGAATTACCTAATTCGTGCACAAAAGAATCAATATTGCTTGCTGAAAAGTTAAAATCAGAAGTTTTTGATTAAAAAAAAACTTCTAAACTGTTTGACGGAGGGAAGACTAAATTTGTGAGTAAAGAGATGGAGGTCAAATACCCTAATGGAGCAAAGAAAGTCAAAAGTTCAGCTGCTGATATGCCACCATTTGAATCAAATACACCTTAAAACGATTCAACTTTAATGTGGTCAGATCCAATCTGAGAGAATAGGATGCAGTTGGCCTACCCCATCAATGATTGAACTCTCAGAATTCATATCGTAGCTAGGATTGACAGATTTCCCACTGGCACGATGTCAGTCTACTTTGTATAACAATCACAATTCCCCATCTGTCACAGATCAATCAGTTTTTGGTCTCTCCAGATTGGAAAACTCATTTCTCAGACTCAGGTACAAAAGGAACTCCCCAAACCACCATATGACCATAGTCCAATTGTTCTAGATAGTGGAGGAAAAAATAGAGGGAAGATACCTTCCCAGATTGTGTGGCTGAAGGAAAGTGGCTTTGTAGAAAGGATAGGTCAATGGTGGAGTGGCCATCAAACATATGGCTCCCCGAGTATTGCATTCATTAGGAAATTACATGCCTTAAAAGCCAATTTCAAAAAATGGATGGCAGTGTGGGAGAGAGGAAACATGCAATATTCAGAATCTGGATAGAAAGGAAGGACTTCTATAAGAGGAAAACCAAAGAAATGAGAAAGCTAAGCTTGAGTATATGAAATTGGCACATGTGGAGGAAACAAGTTGGAAACAAATGTCAAGAGCTCTTTGGCTGCATGCAGGTGACCGAATGCCAAGTTTTGTGCATAGATTAGCCAAATTTCCACAAAAGAACCAATTCATTGGAAATCTGCTAATTCACTGGGTTTCTCACTGAAAGATGGGGTAGTGAAAGAAGGCACTATTCAGTTTTATAAGAGGCTTTATTCAGAAACTACAAAAATCAGATTTCTCAAATCGATGGCTTTTTTGTTGTTGAAAAACATTAGTGACAAAGATGCAGAGTCGTTGGAGAGACTATTTGAAGAGGAGGTAATATCTGAAGCTTTGAAGTCTATGAATAAGACTCCCAGATCAGATGGGTTTTCTATGGTTTTGTTTCATTCTTGTGTGGGGAGGATCTTGAAAGATGATATTTTGAGTTTATTTGTAGATTTTCATGAATTGAGGGAACAAGGGGCCTTAGTAATAAAGGACTGCCAATTAGTTTGGTGAGTAGCATCTATAAACTCCTTAGAAGGTATTTGCCAACAAATTTTGTAGAAGGTTTTAGGTAATGCTATATCTAATTTGCAAAATGCTTTCATGAAGGGAAGAAGAATCCTGGATTTGGTTCTAGATCTAATGGTTAATAACTGTTTAAACAGCATACTTAAATCGGGGATTCTAGATGTGTTGTGCAAATTGGATTTAGAAAAAGCTTATTTTCCTGTCAATTGGGATTTTTTGTTGTACATAATGAGACGAGCTCATTTTGGAGAAAAATGGAGACAATGAATTTATTTCTACACATCAATGGATTTATTTCTTCAGATAAGATTTTCAATCTTAATAAATGGGGAGCCTAGTGGATTCTTTGGCAGTAGTAGGGGACTTTGTCTGGGCAACTTGTTATCCCTACTTCTATTTGTATTGGTGATGAAGGAATTAACTAAGCTAATTAAGAGAGCAAAAAAGAGGGCTTCCTGGAAGGTTTTTCAAGCCAGTAATTCTTCTAGAGTGGAAAAGATCCCTCATTTTTTTGTCACACAAACCCGATTAAATGACGAACTTGGTTGTGTTCTTTTTTGAGAGGCAGTCTCAAGCTTTCAAATAAATCTGGCTAAAAGTGGTTAAGTTTACCATTTCCTATTAGCTTAAACTTTTGGGATAAAATTTATTACGGTATCAAAACAGGTGGTCCTAAGTTCAAAACTTACCTCCACTCAACCTTCCATTAAAACATAAAACTAAATTAAAAAAATGTTAAAAATCTCACATATTGAGCTCTACTTATTAAAAGAGAGACTAGACCCATATGTAAAGGGAGAACAAGAATAATGTTTAAGTGATTAAATTCACCATTTCCTATCGGTTTAAACTTTGGGAACAAGTGGTAAATATCATGAAAGATGCAAGGATTGCATGATCTGGTGACTTATCTCGGTTGCAAGGTTGGTGCCTTACCAATGCTAGAGATGGGTTTACCTTTGGATTTGTTTTTTAAATGTAAATGTGTGTAGAATTGGACAAAAGAGAATATTGCATGATCTGTGACTTATCTCGGTTGCAAGGTTGGTGCCTTAACAATGCTAGAGATGGGTTTACCTTTGGCTTTGTTTTTTAAATGTAAATATGTGTAGAATTGGACAATAGAGAATATGGACCAAACGTTAGCAAGCTTGAAGATTATACCTGTCAAAAGGGAGGTAGGTTTACACTAATCAAAAGCACCCTTTATTATAATTCTTTTTGCTAAAATATTGTTTTAGTCCCTAAAGTTTACATGAATTTCATTTTTTGTCCATAAACTTTTATAAGTTTGTTTTTAATCCCTAAACTGTTGAAAATGTTTTCCTTTCTTTCTATTCTTAAACTTTAAAAAAAAAAAAATCATAAATTATTGGAATTTTTTTTTTTTCTTTTTGGCCCCAAAATTACTTTAAAAAGCTCTTTACAAAGTTTAGGAATGAAAAAAAAATTTTAAGTTTAGGGATGAATAAGCAAATTTTGGGATGAAACAATATTTTAGTCTCTTTTTAATATATATATAAGAATAAAAATAAAACAAGGGAGCCTAAAAAATATATCAAAGATTACAAGCAAATGAAAGCGATTCGGTAATAGTATCAATATCACAAATACTCATGACAGCCTGACCTCTGACAAAGCAGTCTAACAAAGGACAACTTCCACAAAAACTCCAATACTTCCACATCTTCAAATGTGCAATAAGTTTCACTCCATCCACATCAGCAAAGAAGCTAAATTCCACACAGCAGAAGAACGTTTTCCATAAGAATTTCACCAACCAGCCATGAAGTCAGCGGTCAGACACTTCCTCCAGCATTACTCAATGAACTCCATACAGCCCAAAATCATAGCTCCACATTGCATAAGCAAAATTACAATGAAGTAGCAAATGATCCACCATCTGCCCACTCTACCTACACAAGCAACACCAATCTACCAATATGACTCCTCCTTTTCAAATATTTTTTTATATTTTTGAGAAGTCCTCCTTTTTTAAATCATTAAACAATCTATTGAACCACATTCCAAATAAGAGGATACAAATACATCAAGATCAGCAGCTAACAAGAAAAAAGCCGAGAACTGCTCCTTCAAGAGGTGATACCCACACCACTAATCATGCCAGAAACAAATCCTATCCTCAATCCCCACATCAAATAGAACATGGTTGCTAAAATAATCCCAACTTGCTATAATCCCCTTCCAAAAGCTACGACCATGGGTGGTACGCACTGGCTGCATTATCCAGCTGCTCCTCTCCTTCCGTTAAAAACAATAACCCATCTGCACAAGTGAGTCTCTTCCTCCCCAAAACACCACAACCACTTTCCTAATAAAGCTCTATTAAAAGTTCCCTATTTATGCACCCCCCAAATCCCCCCCATGCAATTGGGTAAAATATTGTGCTCCTATCCACAAGATGAAACTTAACTGCATCCCCTGACCTATTCCAAAGAAACTTTCTTTACAAGTTCTCTAATATATTTGACATGTGGGCTGGAATGGTAAACAAAGACAGGTAGTAAGTATGGAGACATCACTGTGTCCTCTAAATTAGCATCATCCTTCCTACTTTGGAAAGATATAATTTTTTCCATCCCAACAATTGTCGCTCCATCTTCTCTACAATAGGATTCCACACTGCTGTCACCTTGAAAGACAAACCTGAAGGCATACTCAGATAATTTATTGGCAAAATCCCAACTTTGCAACCAAGGATATTAGCCTGGGAAGCACGGGTGCTGCTCCAGGGCCGCCGCACCCACACCCGACAAACGACGACTCGCCGTTGATGCGCCGATTTGCCCCTCTTTTTTTTTCGCACCAATTCCGGCCGAAATACATGTTAAAAAAAATAATAATAATAAATTTGAGTTGATTTCTTATTTAGCTTATTATATATTTGTCAAATTATTTGTAGGTAAAACAACTTAAATTGAAATTACTGAATTATTTTTTGTTATTATTGCTCTTAAATTGGTATATGTTTACCATTATATGAAAATATATTTAATAATTTGTAAATAAAAATATATTTAATAATTTATTAATAAACATATCCTGCCGCACCCACACCCTACTTTTTCAAAAATTGCCGAGTCACCACACTACATCCGTACCCGCACCGAACCCAAATCCGAACCCATGCTTCCTAGATATTAGCCAACAAATCTATACCCCTAACATCTCATAAAAGAACTACTTCACTCTTACTATGATTAACTTTCAATCCAAGTTATTACCTCTACACAAGTCAGCACCATTTTTATATAAAGAAGTAACTCCCTCTCTGCATCACAGAATAGTATCGTATCATAAGCAAAACAGCAGATGAGAGATCTTCAACTAATCTACTAACCCATTGCCAACACTAAGTCCGGAGATGTAACCCATGCCCTCCATCCTACGCAAGACCTCCATCACTAGAATGAATAACAAGGGCAAGAGAGGATCATCTTGCCTTAAAATTGTACCCATTCCAACACAACTGCAACTTATCCACAAAGCCCTCTGTTTTAAGCCACATTCTCAAATCTAAAAGCTCCTCTACCCTGTAACATACCACCTACCTCTATTAGGATCAGGTAGTTGTCATACACTAGGCATGGTAGTAATTTCTGGGTGACATTGATAAAATATTCATCCCATTCCATCTAGACCAATGCACAGTTAATATGGGAGAAATGGACAAGGGAGTAACCCCATTAGCACATGTGTACAATACAATCCTCCCTTAAAGGGTAGATCAATCATACTAAGCTCCGTAATGACATCTGAAAATTCATGCGTAGCTGTATACATGTTGCAATCTAACCTCTCACTTGGGTATCTTATGACATTGAAATCACCTACCATGCACCAAACCTCCTCCCACTGCGCCCTTACCTCTTTTAATTCCTCCCACAAACCAATTCTGAAAATGTCATCATTTGTGCCATACCCACTAGAAGCCATATCCACCACATTATTCAGTAAACAAGATATAAAAAAAATTAAACTAATAGCGGAAGATAAGATTGATTTCCTTACATAAATCCATCACCTTGAAGCAAGGACCCTATGTTGGATTGTGTGCGCTATGGAGGCACTTGACTAGTGCTCAATCCACAGAAACTTATGGAAGAAAAAAGGTATTGAGTTTGATGAAAACATAGGGGTTGAAACCGGATGTAATATAAAGAACTTGAGATATTGATCAATGGTTGCTTCACCAGAATTTTTTCTCACAACAGCAGTTAATAGTGTTCATGTGTACCATTGGTTTCAACTTTAAGATTGGCTTGGACAGCAACAATGTACTCTTACACAAACAGAAAGAAATGCTAGAATCCATTATAGCAAATTGATAAATGGATCTGCTTTACTGAAGGAAATTCTTTTTGATGTGAGGAGACTGGCAACAAAAAATTCTAAAATTCAATTTAAAATACGGTATTGTACAGCCTTTGGAGAGTCCCATCTTCTCTTTGACAGTCATTAGTCAAATTCTGTTTGTGGTACTTTGCATAGTCAATGAATTATTACTTGCTGTATGACCCACAAACAAAAACCTACTATATTGATGCAGCCAGCAAAGAGTTCAAGAAAAAATAAGATTAAGTACCAAGAGATTAGAGAAATGTGATGACGCAGGGCAACCAGAACAGAATTGAAACAACAATAAACTAAAAAGATATGACCTAGGAGTTAGCAAGTAGGCCTTGCTTGGAGCCAGCACCAAGTGGGGAAACCACTAGGAGTTAGTACCTAAGGTGGATCTGGAGTCAACACCAGACCAAAAGAGACCAAACAGCCATTTTTTTATTCATCAAAATATCAACTAACTCCTCAAGGAGGGATTTATTTTCCATTTAGCATTATTTTAGCAACAAGTTCGTTAGTTAGCATGTTTTTGCAACATTTTAACAAACTAACATCTCGAGTTTTTTTAACTCGATTTCAATTGCCGAAATCAAGTCTCACACACTTGATTCGATGCTCTAGAAGGCTGATGTGGAAATTTTTATACACGTAGAACTCGAGTCTCACGCACTTGATTTAGTTTTACTGATCTAAAGTACAAACATGAACAATAGAGAATAAGAACGAAGCAAAAAGAAGGAGAAGAAGAAGAAAGAAGGAAAAGTAGAAGAGAAGAAGAGACCCACCCCGTGAAGTCACTTGCAAAACCAAATCCACCCCTCTGTTGCCATCTCTACCTGCAAAACCAAACCCACTTGCAAAAAAATCTTTCTTTCTTCTTCTCCGTGTTTTCTTCTTCTTCGTGTTCTCTAAATCCAAAGCCTAAATCGAGTGTATTAGACTCGAGATCCACATGTACAAAAAAATCCACATCAGCCTCTGGCAAAGCATAAATCGAGTGTATTAGACTCAATTTCCTTAGTTGAAATCAACTCTAACAAACTCGAGATGTTAGTTTGCTAAAATGTTTCAAAAACATTCTAACTAATGAAATTGTTACTAAAATAATGCTAAAAGGAAAAAAAAAAAAAATCCCTTCAAGGAGTACAATAGGTTGCTTATAAAGGATTGCTAAACCCTAATTCTAATTGGTTAGGAAACCCTAATTGCCTTATTACAAAAATAACCTTGCTTTCAAATTAAAATACTAATAGCCTAATAAACAACTAGGACCAAAAACATAATAATAAAATTGACTTGCAAACATAAATAATACTAAATAATAATCTTCTTGTGTCTCCCGCATCATGTGGTCTAGTTTCACTTATCAAAAAACAAGAAAAAAAAAAGTGGTCTAGTTTTCAGTTGGGGCCTTCTTTACACCATTCATATGCTCCTTTTGTTACAATTAAGTCCTAGTATTAAGCTTCTTTGATGCAGGACCGTGGTAGGAAAAATAGAGATACAGGAAAATAAAGAGATAAACAGGAAAAATCCTAACCTTCACCACCTAGAATCTACCTGAAAACCCTAGGCATCACCACCGAAGGGTGCTTGGAATCACCACCAAACAAAAAAAAACAAAAAAAAAAGGTTCTCTAATCTAATATCTCAAAGGGGAAAGTTGAAATAATAAATTCTAAAATAATTTTGGTGCTCCTTGCATGATTCTTTGAATTAAAAAGTTGATGGATCAAGTTTAATTACGTTTAACATGAATAAGGATAATATGGTAATTTTTATATTTTTTTGGAATGGACCGTAATTAGGCTGTTATTAGGTTATTTAGGAATCCCTATTCTTCCTAGAAAAACTTTATTTAGGAGTCCTAATCATTCTAGGAAAAGGATTGGCAATACGCAATATAATGACCACTATGTAGTCAATAAAGTTCATATAGAAAGATTGAATCTGTTAAAAAAAAAATAGCTCATTTTCATTACCTAACCTTAACTAAACCCTTTAGTATCAAAACCCATTCAAGAACCTTGAAGAATTAATCAAGATTCCTAATTTATTGCTGAATTTCTAAAGATTCCACATTAAAATTGGTATCATAGTCCACTAAAACTACTAATGAATTGATATAATAGTAGGTTTCGCCATGAAGTTTTCACATCAAGGGAGATCCTATACTAGTAGATTGACTTGGGAATAGAGTAAAACACTTCTTAAAAAAGATATCCTTCTAAGCAATCTTTAAGATGATTTTATTGAATTGTTATATATTCTTGAGCAAGGTGATTTGCATGTGATTGACCATGCAAGAAAATATAAGGAATTAATTATTAAATCAGGAAAAATTGAAATTAAATGTTTCTATGGCTCAATTGAAAAGTAGGCAGGGATCTGAAATTAAATAGGATATGTCTCTGGTACATTTATAAGATCTCAAAGATGCTAAAGAAATGGCTATCCAGTTTGAGTTGTTTGTACATTTAGAGAAGAATCTACACTTTTCAAGTCTAATCAAAATGTTGAATGCAAAAAGGATTGGACAGCAAGAGCAGCCAGCAGAAACTCCTGAATAAGGAGATAATCAGCAACAAAGGGAAGCTGGAAGGCCAAAACAGGATGCTAACGAATTAGAAAAGCTTGGTAGTAGGGTAGAACAGTTAGAGGAAAGTAGTGGACTCTAACTTGCAAGCTCAAGATTCAAAAGACTATGCAACAAATTCCAGACAGTCAGAAAAACAAGCAAAGAGCCTAATCAGCTAGCTGAAACACCAAGATGATCTGAAGTTGAGTCAAAACAGCAATTTGAAAGGCCAAAGGAAATCATGAATTGGATGACAATGAGGTTTTTGAGGAAGAACATGAGAGCCATGAAAACTTTTATGAATATTGTGGGAAAAGTAGTTGATAAACCAGCTACTACTATTTAGCCCACTGTTGTGCCAAATCACATCTTAGCCAACTACTCTTATTATTCTATGGCATGCTGTAACAAAAACAAAAAAAGACTGTATAGTTAAAGAAGAGACAAAAGAGCTGGAAATTATCAGCCATGTTGTCCAAAAGGAACTTGGAAATTGGAGAGTGAAACAAACAGAAATTGATGGGAATGGAAACTTCATCACAATTCTAGTTTGATAACTCAAGAAACCATAGCAAATTTGATTTTAGCATTCTTTAGAAACTTGATAACATGGATGAAAAAGATGTGGTTAAATACTAAGCGAACAGAAAGGGAATGGGAAGGATGTTGAGTTGCTTAGAGGAAGAACAAAAGGAAACAACTCTTCAAGAGAAAACTCTAGGAAGAACTTGGTTCTAAACTGATATGTGTGTAAACTCATTCAAAGACCATTTACAAATGCCTAGACTTTGCTAATTTATTGATGAAAAGTTGTGTCACTTAGGCCTAACTACTTTGTAACTACTCCTTGCCAATTCCTAGCAATTATTGGCTAATCTATAACTAACTAATTCTTAGCCAAGCTTTCTTGAATGTGCCAGTTACAAATGTTGCATTATGGCACTATAACTAGTTGTAACAAAAATAACACAAGAAGTTGTAATCATACGCATGGAAGTGCTCAAATCCACCACATCATAAAAGAACCTTCCAATATCATCATTGCAACCTCCAAGAAAGAAGGTGAAGAAGTGAAATACTCAATCTCGCAATGTTGTTCAAAGTATGTAGCTTAATAAACTAAGGACTCACTAATTCAACATTTTAAAATTCAAGGTGGAGTTTTAACTGGCCATAAGATATTGATATGGACAGCAAAGAGTTCCATTCACTATTTCTTGAAGCTCAATCTCTCCCCCAGATTTTATGTGAGAGTCGAAGCCCCCAAGGGGGAATTGGGAATTTTTCTAATAGGGGATGTTTTCCTTTGAGATGGAAAATTCGCCCACTTGAGCTTATCCATGCGGTTATGCACTCTTCGAATATGAATTCATTTTCTAAAAGATCCTGCCTTTTGTGCTTTGGAGGGTCACCAAGCAAAAATAAATAAATAAATACCAAAAACTTCAAGATCTGTGATCTAGTTTCAATGTGGAGCCTTCTTGGCATCTTTCATAGGCAACTTTTGTCACTATTGAGTCTTAGTATTAAGTTTCTTTGGGTTCAAAAGTTGTTTGATCAATTTTTAACTTAGTTTAACAGTTTACAAGAATAAGGATAATATATAATTTCCAATTTTTTTAGAATGGGCTTTAATAGGTTGTACCAGAGGCTCGTGAGTATCTTATGTTTTGAATTCCTTCTTTATTTGGTTTAGAAGTTTTTTTCAATTACTTTCCTTTGTTATTAGAAGTCCTAATCTTTCTAAGAAAAGGTTATTTAGAAGTCCTATCCAAAAAAAGCATTATTTAGGAGACCTAGTCTTTCTAGGAGAGAATTAGCTATAGCCTACATAAAGACTCTATATAGTAAATAAAATTCATATGGAGATATTGAATTTAATAAAATTTTGGCAGTTTATTTTAAGCATTGCCGAGCAATTATTATGTACTGTCAAAGCATAGTCCCGTGGTACTTCATAACAATAAAAAGCAAGCCATCTAATAGCTTTCCTTGATTGCCTTATCCTTACCAAGTGTGATCACTTAAGGAACCCAAGTATAATAGCTTTTATAATTCGCTCTTTCTCCTTCAATTCACTCAAAGTCCAATATATTTATTACTATCAAAATCCATTCAAAATCCCTTAAAGAACTTATCAAGAATCCTAATTTTATATAGAATTTCGAAAGAACCTACATCCGAATTGGTATTATAGCCCATTAAAGAGTTTTTCCTGCATCATACATGGCTAAAGAGAAAAATTAAAAATAAAAGATAAAGCCCAAATTTCACTAACAGAAAAGAAAATAAGAACCAAGTCAAGATTATGCAAAAATACCAACAAAAAAAAAAGGCAGGATATAGAAAGTTCAGAGAAATAAATAGAAATAGTAGTTCCAGTGAACATAGGCATAGAACAACTACATGGAAAATGTGTTCCACATTCTCGTTCTAGTTACTTAGGGCTTGACAACCGCCAGATCTACGTCAATTGATCACTAAAATAGAAAAAAAAAAAAACTAAGAAAATTGCACAGAATTCTTGACATATAATTACAAAGAAATTCAAGTGATAAATAAAATAGAGCAAATAAAGATGATCCGACAAGGAAAATAATGAATACGTCCAAATAAATCACATATTAACGAGAGAGTAAAGTACCGTCAGTAGCCGATTCAAACACTACCAAGCCACGATTAGGACGAAGGATGTCCACATAGTCCACCAACCCCACCGCAGAGAATTCTCTCCGGAGATCGTTCTCGGTGACATCTTCAGCAAGACGCTCCACGATCACGGATCGTGAAGCCATGGGTCTAGAAAAAGTAGGAGCCATTGTGTGAGAAAAATGCGGTCAGAGAGTTTGTACAGTTCAGGTAGTGTGTGACAAATACAGCGTGAGTGAGAAGACAAATTATTCAGCAAAAAAGAAGAAGAAAAAAAAAAAAGTGAGAAGACAAATTAACAGATAGTATAAAAATCGAAATTCTATAGATAGGATAATCGAGGCGAAAATGGGTAATTACCCATAAAAAGCAAACTATATAGTTAAGAGGACCGGTTTACAAACTATATAGATTTTTAGCAACTCGAGCGATTTTGGACCCCTAAATCGAGTCTCTAATGCTCGATTTTCATGGCTTGTTCGTCTCTGATTTGGCACTTTTGGCCTCTACATGGAAATCGAGTCTCTAATACTCGATTTCTAACCCAAAAATAAAATATTAAAGACCCAAAATGCAGAAACAGCAGAAAAAAACGCAGAAAGAAAGAAAAAAAAAAAAAGAAAGAGAAGAAGAAGAAGAAATGGAGATCAGCTCAAGCCGACCCAGGCCGCGCCAGATCCAGGTCGGCAACGCAGGTCGCGCGCGATAGATCCAGGTCGCCGCGCGACCCAGGTCGCACCGCGACCCAGTTCGCGGGGCGACCCAGGTCGCGCGGCGAACCCAGGTCGCGCCGCGACCCAGGTCGCGAGGCGAACCCAGGTCGCGCGGCGAACCCAGGTCGCACGGGTTTTTTTTTTTTCTTTTTCTTTCTTCTCTGATGAACACCTTCTTCTCTAGGTTTTTTTTTTTTTTTTTTTTTTTTTTTTTTTTTTTTTTTTTTTTTCTGATGAACACGTTGGTGCTGCCCTTGTGGTTTTTTTTTTTGTTTTCCTTTTAAATGTAAATCGAGTCTTAGAAACTCGATTTTCATATAGATGTCACGTGGAAAAAGTGTCACATCAGAGGGGAATAACTTATGAAAATCGAGCCTTAGAGGCTCGATTTAGGGCCCAAAATCGAGCCTTTAAGGCTCGAGTTGCTAAAAATCCATATAGTTTGTAAACCGGTCCTCTTAACTATATAGTTTGCTTTTTATGGGTAATTACCCATTTTCGCCAAAAATCGAAACTTATGTTACGTTCTATGTGATTGCTCTTTGGTCTTTCCCATATTTCTTGTATTTGGATAAAAACATTACTCCTTTTGTCCCAATTTATTAGATTCTCAAAAAAAAAAAAAAAAAAAATGGTTTTTATTGTCTTGTCTGTTTTATATTATAAAAATGTATAAGTTTATAAAACTACCCTTAAATAAATTTATTAGTTTTTTTTTAAGGGTTATTCTTAATGTGGCAACAAAAAAAGTACCCCAATCAAATTGATTTTTTAAATATTTGTTAGTTTTCTTTTCAAATAATTTTAAAAATAAAATAAGGGTATAATAGGAACATTAGTAAATTAATAGTTTTTATTTTTAGAAACAGGACTATTTTGAAATATCCTAAAATAGAATAGAGGACAAACAAACTGAGACGGAAAGAGTATTATTATTATGGAAAAATAATTTATTAATTAGGCTAACTAAAACCAACTGTATGTTAAAGTTGAACCGCTAAATGTTTAAAATTAAAGGGTTTCTATCTTTCATCTAAAAAAAATTAAAGGCTCATGTTAACAAATGTCTTTAGAGCAATTGTTAATAAATTATTTTAGTAAAATTTTGACACAACTTTCATGAGAAGTATAAAAAACCATAAAAAATTAATTGATTACTTTTTTGTTTTTCCACAAAAAGATTTTAAAAATATATTCTAAACTAATCCCTTTAGGATATTCATTAAATTTTTCCAAAATTTAAATATGTTTTTTAAGTGGTTTGTAAGGTTTTGGATCAGTGCAATTATTGGTGTGGGGGGCTAAGAGTACTAGTACCGTTGGGCCAAACCCGAGGAGTCTGAAGATCTAACCAATAATCAACTTATTCCAAGTGGGCCAAAAGTGACCTAAAGGAAGAGTTTTGCTGCCAAGGGGATGGATAGCCCAAGGAAGACCCTCGGACAAAGACCATGTAAGGAGAGCGGAGTGAAGACCACATGAGGCTAGAATGTATATGTCGAGGGAGGCAATGGTGACAAATGTGGGCAAGAAGGAAGGAAAGCTTCCCAAAGAAGCATCCCTCACCTCTGAATTGAATGCACTGCAACAACCATACCAGCCGCATTAATGGCTGAATGACACTTGAATGATGCCAACATAGTCTTTAATTCACTCAACATGGCCTCAAAAGGAAAGATGTGACAAGTATCCAAGAGGAGGATCACTGACCCTCCATTTGGAGAGTCAGGATCAGAGCAAGAACACTATAAAAGGGAAAATGCCCCAAATAATGAGGATCAGATCCCTTATATTAGAGAGAGAATACCGGTCTTTGTAATCCACCAAGTGTAGAAGGGCTCCTCGGCCATTCTAAGGAAAGATAAATCTACATTTTTATCCTTAATTAACCTGCTTAGACTCAATCTTTCTACCTTTATTTTCTTCTTTAACATAATTTATCACTTAGGAAACCCAAGTGTTGGTCTACAAACTCATCTCTACAAATTAATTGTAGTGGGCCTTGCTTCAAGCTTAATCTTCCATTGGGTCTTGGATTTTTTACCCCATACAATTGGATACTGTCATTCTCGACACAAAAAATAAATAAATAAATAAATTGCAAAGTGCATCTCTAAAGTTTGAGATTGCTTGGTTTTTATACCATGAAGTTTGAAATTTTGTATTTTACACCCCTAAAATTTATCTCTATTAGCAAAAGCAACCCTCCGTTAGTAGACTTGCCTATGTGACCGTCAGGTGACACACTGGCGTTTGATGTGTAATTTTTTTTCATATACGTGGGGCCACTTTTGCTAATAGAGGTAAATTTCAGGGTATAAAATTAAAAAATAGTGGCATTTGCTAGCAACAACATAATCGAGGCAATCAATCATATAAATTTATCTGAAATTTGATTAGTTTGTTTCTTTCTCTTGTTTGAGACAAGCCATCTAATTTAATGTAATTATTAATCTATATATATAATAATAGGTGAAACTGAGAGAAATTCAAATTAGAATTTCAAATTAAAGTTCCAATTTTGTGCCATGTGTTCTAAATTATTTATTCTTAAAGAGTTCTTTTTTCTTAATTTTAAAATCAAATGTAGGACCACATCATAAATATTCTTTCAAGTGAGTTATTAAGTACAAAAACCAAAGAGTTTAGAATAAATGAATTGTAAAAAAATAAAAAATAAGATAAAAAAATGGTTCACAATAATTTAAAAAAATATATGGACAATTTACATTTTCTACCTAATAATATCTTTGCAAATTTTTTTAAAGAGTTAAGAAAATATAAAAATGACTATCAATAGTATTTAAATTATATATAGGAATTATATTATGCATCTTATTATATATCCTTAAGTGTATCCATGCATATGTATAGGATTACAAGCTAGTATAATGATAATGAATGTATCATTAATTGAATGCACAATTCCTAGATTTCTCTCAATGGTTTTTTTCTGACCAAGAGAAAATTTTCAAATTTCAAGGTGTAAAATCCAAGCAATCCCAAAATTTAGAGTTGTATTTTGCAATTTACCATTTAAGCAAAAAAAAAAAAAAAAAAAAAAAAAACTTGAAATTTAATAATTTTACACAAGATAATTATTGATATTTGATTGTATAGGAATTTTGCATGAATGAAAGGGTATAAGGAGAGAATGTAATTCTATGATTGATTTGTCAAAATAAAAACTTATTAAGTTGTGTAATGTTGCAAAAAATTACCCTGGGTGAAACCTAACTCTCACCTCATAAATTTCATGTTAATTGTATGTTATTTATTATCTAATTCATAAACTCATGTTTTGCATATAATTTTAAAATTAAAAATACTAGAAATTTAAATATTTTTATTATGAAATAGTTATTGATCTATATCATCACTGTAATTCAAATGTTGATTTGTCAAAATATTCTTTTAAAAAAAGGAATGATGTAAGTGTAACATCATTAAAAAAAAAAGAAAAAGAAAAAAAAAAGAGATCAAATGTAACTTGAATTTATCATTTTCACATAAAGTGAGTCATTGAATGGAAGAAGGCAAAATATCTTTATTACAAGTAGGGTTTGTTAGCATATTAGAGTCCACGCATAGAGGCAAATCTATAAATCAAAATAAGGGTAAATTGCAATCTAGACTCTTAAAGTTTGGGATTGCTTGAATTTTACCTCTTGAAGTTTGAAAAAATAGATTTTACATCTTGAAGTTTACCTCTAACCAAACCCTCTTAAACTCCCATAATTTTCCACGTCAATACAATATTTAAATAAAATTATCATTTTATTTAAATAAAATTATTTTTATTTAGTCCAAACTTAACAATGAGTGAAACTCTATCTTTCTAATAAGTCCAAATTAAACTCAAACTCATCATTATCGTTAATATTTAAATAAAATTATTTTTGTTTAGTCCTAACTTAACAAGGATTGAAACTCTATCTCTCTAACAAGTTCAATTTAAACTCAAACTCGGTTTACATATATATAAACCGAAACCTCTAAAACTCTCAGAATTTTCCATATCAGCACAATATTTGAATAAAATTATTATTTTTTAGTCCAAACTCGACAAAGAGTGAAACTCTATCTCTATAACAAGTCCAAACTCAAACTCAAACTCAAACTCATCATTATCATTTTTTTAAAACAAAATTATTTTTGTTTAATCCAAACTTAACAAGGAGTGAAACTCTCTCTCTCTCTAATAAGTCAAACTTTAATTCAAACTCAAATGTTGATAATTTATTTCCAAATTTGCGAGGTTAATCATGAACACTATAAAAGTAAAGCAAACCCCAATTTTTTTTTTTTTAAAAGCCGAGTAGAGGTATGAGCTCTTTTTATGTTATTTTCTTCTACTCTATTTTGTTAAAAAAAAATTATTTTATGATTTTTCATGTATTTTTTAAAAAGTAATTCTCGTATATGAACCAACACACTCTCTCTAGTCATTTTTTACAAGATAAAAAGGTTTGCAATAATTGAAATTATTCTTTTGAATATAACTCATATTTTTCTTATATTTCTCTATTGTTTAGTCATATATATTTTGTTTTGTTTCAATAATTTCTAAGTAGTGAATCATCTGATTCTTTAATATATTTTGGACTTTCAGAAATTTTAATATCTAAAATTTTAAGTTATTTTTTTGCTATATCTGAAACTGTCTGACAAAATTTTTGTAAGCCATTGTAAGTTCAAGCAATGGCTTCTTCATCAAATTGTAACACAAATTGAAGTCATACAAGAGTAAATCATGCAATGATGTAGTTTCTTAAATTTTTTATAAAATTATTTTAATCTACCTCACAAATAGGTAGGTTCCCGTGCATAACACGGGTTAGCAACTAGTAAAGGTTAATTTCAAAATGTAGAATCCAAGAAACCCTAAATTTTAGGGATGTATTTCACGATTTACCTATATAGAGAGGTAAATATGCATACTGCATTTATCATGTACTTGTGAAATGAAAAGGTTTGAAAAAAAAAAAAAAAAAAAAAAAGGTCACGTTTCCTATCAAAAAGGTTAAAATAAAATTGTGATTTAAGTGTTGAGATTAAAAGTGAATTTTTTACATTTTTTACTTTTAATCACATCCATTGATCCACTATTACATGGTGCAATAGCCAACCAAATCTAGATTCACTAAGGGAACTTTTATAGTTCTATGATTTTTTTTTTTTTTTTTTTTTTACAGTAATGATAGAAATAGGAAGATCATCTTGTTATATTATAAATTTGAACGTCATTGTGATTATTTCAATTTCTTTATAGATATTTTCAACGTATAGCTTCCACTCCTGATGATAGCTCTTATCATCAAACCAAGACACCAATAAGTTTTTCGTGTAGGTAAGGATTGAACTCCAAATCTCTAATTCAACTATTAGAGACTTTATCAGTTGAACTAACTAGAACCCATGATTTTCATTGTTATCTTTCCATTGTATTATTTTATTACGTTTTAATTATTTTTGATGAATTATCATTGATTTGTAAGATCTTCCTATTCCTAATAATAGATTTATCCAAAGATCTTGCGTGAGATTCAAATAATTTTTCAATCAATTTCATATAAATTTCTAATAGAGATTTCTAACTAAAAAATATTTACAAATAAAATAAACATAATTTACAATATAAACTATAATATGACAAGGATAAAATAAGTTTTAGAGAAATGCTACGTTTATAACAATTTTACAACATTTTTACAACATTGCTTACCTATCACTGTCAAGTCACAAAACACAACTTAAATAATCTGATTTGGAAAACTTAAATAATCTGAGTAGGAAAAGAAAAGAAAAAAAATAAAATGAGAATTCAAAACAAAATAAAAAGATTAAGAAAACAAAACAACCAATCAGATGAAATTCAAAACATCAGCATATTTAGGGGTTTTTTAGAAGGAAGAATCTTACTCTCACACACCGGAGGCAGAGGTGGAGGCGGAGACGGAGGCAGAGGGCAGAGGGCAGAAGGCAGAGGCGGCGGCAAAAGGTAGAGGGCAGAAGGCAGAGGCGGAGGCGGAGGGCAGAGGGCAGAGGCAGAGATGCTCACTTTCTTCTCCCCGTTGTCACACATCGTCGAAAAATGGGATTACGACAGAGAATTAATTTTTCTCTTTCTGTTTTGTAATTGTTTTGTGGGTTTCTGATGGGTGAAGTGTTAAGAATATGAATCCTAGTAAATCACCATCTGTTTTCAAACTAGACGAACATTATGGCAGGGAATGATTTTTTTTTTTTTTTTTAATGAAATCATCATATAGCTCTCTCTCTCTCTCTCTCTCTCTCTATATATATATATATATATAACTTTAAAAAATTATACGATTTCATTTTTTTTTTTAAATATCTATGACCTCATTTAGTATAAGATCAATTTAATTTTTTGGAGATTGAAAATAATATTGGATAACATATGACACTCGAATGGACCATAATCAAATTTTCGATTGATCAGAACTTAAACAAATATCCCCAATTTGTTTAATCAGCAATTTTGCTATCAATTGATTGATTCAGATGCTAGGCTCTAGAACGTCAGTTTTTGCTTAGGAGAGTTTTCCTTCTACCAAATGGGAACGTTAATTAAAGCAAAGCTCATTATCTAATCTAAAATCTAAATGTTGAGGATAAGCTTATGTAGAGTATAGACAGCAACAAAGTCGAATGAGCTTTTTGCATGAAGTGCAATATCATCTTGGTTGTGTGCAATAGCTTCATAAGGTGGAGTGGGAACGGGGGAGTCTTATGGAACGAAAAATTAAATAATGTTTGGGCATATATACCCACCTCTTTCACAACGCGGAAAATCCATGTATTGATGGATCCAATGTGTTGTAAGGGGCTGAATATATACACTCGAAACATAATACACCTTCTTGTATGGAAGAGCATTTAGTCATTGAAAAACCTGAGGTAATGTGCAAAATAGCTGTGCAAAAGAATTGTATATAGTTAGTTAGACAACATTTGAAACAATAAAGGAAACTAGCATCTTGAGTTTTAGAAACTCAAGATCCATATTAGAACTCGAGTCCAAAAGACTCGCCTTGCGAGTGTGAACATGTCACATAGATCTCGAGTCTTTAAGACTCACTTAAGTTTTATGCAAAAAAAATTCACCTATAGTGGCGTTTTTAAGCCTTACAGTGACGTTTTAAAGTCCTATAGCGGCGTTTTCTTACAAAAAATTTTTTAAGCACGGGTTTAGGGAGTCCTATAGTGGCGATTTTAAGCCCTATAGTGACGTTTTATATCCCTATAGCAGCGTTTTTATTCAATTTATGGAAATCGAGACTTAAAAACTCGAGTTTTATCTTGGAACTCGAGTTTTAGACACTCGAGATGCTAGTTTTCAACATTGTTTTGAAACGTGACAACTAACTAAATTTTTTAATATTTATTGTTATTTAGAAAAAAAATTCTGAAAAACCCTCAAAAGATCAAGATTTTCCTTGTGGCAAACTTTGAATAATAGCCTTCCTACGATCCATAATCAGGTTAGATGTGGCGTCCGTAGTTGATCCAATTTGTGTGCAATGTCACTAATCTTATTAAAAATTAATTAATTATTCATGCCGTATGGTCGTGTAATGTAACAAATGAAGTTTCAATGGTTTGGTATAAAATTACAATGTTTGGCTGAATCCACAAGAATTAGGAATTTGTTCAAGCTAATAAAAGGCAACAGAAAAAGCTTTGAACTGTTTTTTCTCTTTAATTACTGGAATTATTAGCTCAAATTTTAAAGGTCAAAAGTAAACTGTACGAGGCTAGTACAAAATTTCATGGGCAACTGCTTAAGCCATCACCCGCTAATAAAATATTACAAATAAATAAAATTACAATATGGTAGCAATATATGATTTACATACAACAATTTATGAAGATGACATATTGACATTAGATCCCTGCGGTGCAAATCAAACCTTTGGCATTTTGGTCACTCTTTTAGAAGAAATACCACTACAGAGATTCTTCAAATCCTATACCAAGTCAGCCCCATTATAGTTCTCTTGCAGGTAAAATCCACAACAAATGCTTGCTTTCCTATGCAGGAGCTGGACTCTTACTGATGGAAAGAGTGACCGTACACAAGCCTCTGTCATTTCAGTGTATTTCCATAAAGGCAGTTATGGATTGGCTAAAGACTTCAGAGTCAATATAACCCAAAAGCGCAGATGAAAACGAGCGTGTTCATGTTAGGAGACAACGGAAAATTCCTTCTGCTGCCTGGGCATCATGACAACCAACTGCAACTTGCCTAGAGAACATAACTTTACTGGATTCTTGAATACGAACACCCTTGCAACATTATTTTTACCTAAACAAAACATGTGCAATGCTGTATGATTCACCCCTTTCAACTGCAAATGCCCCTCTCTTGTTGATATATTGAACCAGTCTTTGGTTCGAGATTTAGTTGCTTTAACTTCAATGTACTCCCTACTACTCTCCTCCCCTACCATAATGTCGTAAGGTAACCCAGTTTCAAAATCTTCATTAACAAACTTCACTGCTGTCCCACCAAATTTCCCAATAATGTATTTGAAAGCAACACTCTCACCTATTCTCCCCGTTTGCATGGCTTGTGCTGCATTGGGGGTACCAAATCTAAGATGATCTCTACAGCTAAAATTAGATGCACCCAACTCAGGGCCATCAGACACTCGATCTAAATCAACAGGATCAAATTCAACATGCATGGTGGAAACAGTACAATTGGGAGCATGGCCAGACTGATCAGAATAAGTTGAATTGCAAGCATTGCCAGACTGATTTTCCAAATTGGCTGACAAAACTAAAGCTTTTGAAGCTGCTGCAAAATCATCTGCAATAGTCCAATCATCTTCAATTGAGATAGGAACATTATCAGTTTCCATGACTGTGCCTTCAGAATCATCCTTCCGTGGGCTGCCGCTAGGCTGTGCAGCTGTTGCCTGAGTCTTAAAACCATTTAAACGAGCATAACTAAAACCAGGTGCAGTTTTCCAATCCACAGGCGGCCAATTTGAGTCATTTCCAGCCTTCTTTTTGGACTTTGTCGAATCAAAACTTGTTTGGAGTGATCGTTCTTTGTCCGTGAAGGTATGGATGGGAGGGACCAAACAGATTCTTCATTAGAATGCTTAGGCATCTTTTGGCTATTCAAGATGAAAAACTCTGTTGGCTCCTCAGTAGAACCTGATTCAGCCATGGTTGTGATCATGTGAAGGAAATTTGCCAAGTGTAAATCAGGAGTTCCATCAAATAACAAACGAGACAGCTCCATAAATAGGGTATGAGAATCGGATTCTTGGGTTGTGTACAAAACGTTGTCCTGTAAAAGGCATACGATAAGGATATAAATGTTGGAAATGCCCTCAAATTCTAATAAAGCATACATTGCAAAGTATAAAAGGAGGTTTAATTGTACTCATTTTAGTAACCATCAAGTAAAAAGAGAGTACTGAGTTAGTGTTGAAGGCTGACATATTTTGGGGATTTGGAGGCATCAGTCCAAAAAAGGCTTCAACGTGAAAGATGTCTATGGTTCAACATAATTATATTGTGGTTTTGTTTGGAAGCTAAAAGACAATAAAACTTCAGAGAAATGCTGAAATTGTTTCCATAGCTTCAAATTATCAGACCAGCACACAAGGCCAAAGGAAGGTTGTAGGGAGGAAATCCACTTATCATATTCAGTTGGAAGTATACAGTTAAATTTCATAAGATGCTCTTTCAAGTAAATGATATCTTCAGGACTCAGGAGTCCAGGATTGGGGGGGCCCAAGTCTTTTTTTTTTTTTTTGTTGAAAATTTTAGCTACTAAATTTCTTTTTATTGGGCCCAGGGGGGGGCTCGAACCCCCTTAGGCCCCCACCTGAGTCCGTCCCTGAGACAAATGCTAGTAATTATACCGTTGATCTTAACACACATTATCTTAACATAACAGCCAGTGTTTCAAGGCCTTCCTTTATTACATGGCCTCCACCATCACCTAGTCTGCACCACTGCCTCACTATTTTTAAATCCAGACATCCGACTCACTACCACCCAAAAATAAAATCCAAGAAACAACAAAAGTGCAGCTGCAAAAGAACTGTCCAAATCAAAAAAACCAAACCCATAGAACATAAACAACAAGAGGAAGTGAAGACTTCAGTTTGCGCATCACCCACAAAGCCCTTTTTCTCATCAATAAAGCTACAGACCTACAGTGGCTTTCTTTTTAATTACTTTTTTCCATTTCCTTTAGTTACACAATAAAGTTAAGGATGACAACCCACTTCTCCAAAAACTTCAATCTCCCACACAGACTAGGCTTCCTTATTACTAGAAAGACCAGAACTTCTACATTACATTTTCCCTAAAAGAAAGTAATTACATAAGGTGTTTCTGTAAGGTTGAATTTATTCAACCATCTAATTGGCTTTATTCCGTGCCAAATTTGCTTGTAATTCAGCATTTAGTAACCCTGTATTTAGGTGGGTTTGATGTAAGGGTAGTGAGTGAGATAGAGTGAAGTTTGCTCAAGAGTGTGCAAGAAAACAGAGTCTCGCGGCTGGGTCTCGCGGGTGACTCGCGGCTTCAAGCCGCCAGAAGCAACCTCACGTGCCAAGCATGCTGGAAGGTGAACAGTCTGCTAGCTGGAGCACTACAGGACAAAACAGGACAACTGGCATACGGTTATCTCGCGACTGGATCTCGCGACTTAGTCAAGCCGCGAGGTCAAGCCGCGAGCCACCCCTGTTTTGTAGAATTCTGACGTTTCGCATTCCTCTTCACTCAAGTATAAATACCCCTATTACCCACGATTGAAAGAGAGCTTCCAGAGAGAATTTTGAGAGAGAAACCCTAAAGAAAAACCAGATTGTTTCACCCACAATCTCTACATTAGAATCTCTTCAAATTCCTCATCTCTCTTCCTCTCCATTGTTAAACCCTTGAGAGGCATTATACCAGACCTGGTTCTCACCATCATCTTCATTGTGAGACAGTCGTTTGGATTTCTGGGAAGCAGTTAGGAAGGAGCCAATCTTCATTGGTTGATGCTACGGTGTAGTAGCGGAATCCGGGAAGCTAGAAAAGAAAAAGGTTCGGCGCAACCTCGTTGGAGCAAGAAGCTTGGAGGGCTTAGGTGCACTGGGTAGATTAGGCTTGGAGGGTCTATTGCTGTCCTTGTATCCCAACTATATTTTCTAGTGGATTGATTACCGCTTGGAGGGCGGCGGAGAGGTTTTTCGCCGAGGACTTCGGTTTCCTCTTCGATAACACATCGCGTGTTGTCTTTGTGTTTGCATCTTCCTTCCTCTATCTTTGCCTTTAATTTATCTGCTGTGGATTTTATTTTATTATGGCTTAGATAGTATTTAATCAATTTCGTATGTTAGCATATGTTAAGTTTCCGCACACTTGTTGTTTGACATATTGCTTGAATTGATTAAGTTTTAATTTGGGGGTCTAAACGTTCAAAGGTGTTTTTTTACACGTTTTTGAACTTTCAATTGGTATCAGAGCGGGTACACTGATATTGGTTTCATTACCATTGTGTGATCCTTGACTCCCTTTTGAGATGGATAGGTCTCAATCCCTAAATGCACCTCCATATTTTGATGGTAGTAATTATGCATTTTGGAAGGTTCGAATGAGAGCTTTTCTGTGTTCTATTGATGAATCCGTTTGGGATGCTGTTGAGATTGGTTGGACCAAACCAGAAGCAGCAAAATCCACTTGGGATAAGGCAGCACTTGCTGCATCTAATGCTAACAGTAAAGCACTCAATGCTATTTTCTGTGGTGTGTCTCCAGATGAATTTCACAGGATTTCTCATATGACCGTGGCCAAAGAAGCATGGGAGATTTTGGAAACTACCTATGAAGGCACGAAGAAAGTGAAAGACACCAAGTTACAAATGCTGACCACTCGGTTTGAGGAGCTCAAAATGAGTGAGGATGAGTCTTTTGACTCTTTCTATGGGAAGTTAAATGAAGTGGTTGTCGGCAAGTTCAACTTGGGGGAGAAAACGGAGGACTCGAAGATTGTAAGGAAGATCCTTCGATCATTGCCGGAAAGCTTTCGAGCTAAAGTGACAGCAATTGAAGAGAGCAAGGACCTCGATGACATTAGAGTGCAAGAGCTGGTTGGCTCTCTGCAGACTTATGAGATGTCTTTGCCCAATCAACGGAAGAGTAAATCTCTTGCTCTAAAGACCATTAATGAGAAGGTGGAAGATCAAGACTCATCGGGAGAAGATGTGATTGACAAAGATGTTGCATACCTTGTCAAAAATTTCAAAAAGTTTTTGAAATTCAAAAATAATGGCAAATTTGATGATAAAAGAAAATCCCAAAGTTCTGGAAGGGAGAAAAGGGATTTCAAAAGGAAAGATGGAAAAGAATCCCAACCTACACAAGGTGTCACTTGTTTTGAGTGTAACGGGCATGGACACTTCAAGAAGGAATGTCCGAATTATTTGAAATCGAAAGGTAAAGTGTATGCCACGACCTTGAGTGACTCGGATTCGTCTGACTCAGAATCTGAAGAGAGCTGTGATGGTGAGGGGAACTATTCGGCTTTTATGACTGTTGCTCATGTTGAGTCTTCAGAGGAGCTGAATCTGCTTGTGCAAGACCTCGGAGAACATAGTGATGATGAATCACTAGGACTTATTGAAGAATCGGATGCTGAAGAAGATGGTAGCACAGCGAATCTTCAGGAGAAGTATAACTCACTCTTGGAGAAGTCCGGGGAATACACAAGAGTGGCCAAGGCAGCTGTGAGAAAAATGAAGAAAGCTGAGGAGGACTACAAAAGTCTCCTAATCCGATATAAGGAGGCCAAATGCGAGATAGAAACTCTGAATGGAGAGTTGTCCGAAGCTTACACAAAAGTAAGGTTTCTTGAGAGTGAGGTTGTGCAAGCTAATGCCAAAGTGGAGAGGGTGACCACCAGGAAGCTTGATGAAGTTATCTCATCTCAAAAGAACTTTTCAGACAAGTCCGGATTGGGATATACCGGAGGAGGGAGTTCGTCTGGAAATGTTAGCAAAGGAGTGAAGTTTGTAAAGGCTGAAGCTCCAGTTGTGGCTAACCTTAGTGGTGAGAAGCTCGAGGTGAAGGAGAAGAAGAATTTGGTGAACCAACGAATGTTCAATCCTCGAAATCAGTTTGCAGACAGATCTGAATCTCGTGCCAAGTCACGTCCACGACCACAAAGAGGAACCTATGTGTGCCACTATTGCGGACTTCAAGGGCATACTCGACCAAATTGTCAAAAGTTGAGAGCAAAGAATAGTGCAACTCCTCAAAGGTCAGGAGGACCTAGAAATGATAGGAGAATATGGGCTGGAGATCAACCTAGAGATCAGAATGGTGATCCCGGAATGATGAACGTGATGAAGATGATTGGTGCATTCACCAACTGTTTGGAAAGCTTCTCACGAAGGTTTGATAGCCCTAACTCCCGTACCCAATCCTATAAGGATATCACCCCAAACGCAAGTGACGTGAGGGTGAATAAGGGTACTCATGCATAAGCATTATAACATGTCCATGCATTAATACTTCCTATGCTTTGTGACTATGTTTGTTTGTGTTGGTTGCTATTTTTGCTGTTTTGATTGTTTGCTTGTCTTCTTGTGAATTTATTTAAGTTTGTCGTATCATTTTTCTTTTGTTTATTGTGTCAAAAATCCAAAAACCACATAAAAATTGGAAAATCAAAAAGCTTGATTGACTTTGTTGAGATTTTGTTTCAAAACTTGTTTTGCCTTGTACCTTTGTGCTAATGGCTTTGTGCATTTTCGAACATTACTTGTTTTTATGCACGTATATCTCTGTGGGAGAAATCTTGAAATCTTTGTGATTGTTGTAAATAGATCTTCAAACTTGTCATGAATGATTAGTGAATGGTTTTGTTGATCTTGAGACTTGCATAGACTTGTGTCTATATATCTTCCCACTCTTTATTTTTGTTTTGTTAAAAAGAGCTCACCAAATGTAAATCTCCAAATGAAAAGAGATATTGAGCTGCAAAAGCCTGTCGCACATTCTAGTATTTGACTAGGAAAAAGGGTAAGCGACCTTATATTGAAATGAATGTTTATTCAAAAAGCCAAAGGCTTATTCATTAAAGTGAAATATCATTTATCACTCTCACAATGAGAGGTGACTGTCTCAAAAAGATCAAAAAGATCAATTGTGTTGATTGAAAGTGGAGTCAAATGTAAAGCTCCAAATTATGTTATCAAGTTTATGTGGGAGGTCATATATACATATTTCTATAATTGAGATGGGTCACATGATCTAGTGCTAATTGTGTATGCCTTGGTTGAATTGATCATTGAAGCTTCACATTAGACGACGGACTATCTCATGGTTGATATCCACACACAACACACAAGTTTATGTTCAAATAAATGCCATATTCATTTGTGTGATTGTACTTGTTGAAATGTGTTTTCACATGCTCAATCTTTGTTAATTCAAGCACAAAAAGATTTTTGAGTGTTTTAGGTGTTTTTGGAAAGTATTTTGTTTGAAAAATCTGAAAATTTCAAAAAGCCTGTTTTGCCCTGTTTTCGCGGCTCTGTCGCGGGTGTGTCAAGTCGCGAGTCTCAGTCGCACCTTCGCTGGTCATTTTTGGCGACTTGTTCGCGGGTGGAAGGTCCAGTCGCGAGGTTCACTCAGAGATTTTCGCGGCTCAGCTCGCGACTCACTCGCGGGTAGACCTTCCAGTCGCGAAAAACACTTAGAAAAATTTTTCAAAATTTTGGTCTTGAGTGCTTTGGCGGCTTGAGCTGGCGACTGTGTGGCGACTTACTCCAGTCGCGAAAATCGCGTGTTTGGCAGAAATAAGAGCAGTTTTTAAAATTTGTTTCAGTTTTCCCTCGAATATTTGTGTCTGTTCATCTTCTTCCTCCCAAACTCTCCGTGCTCCCATTTCCAATCTCCATTCTTGCTCACTTAAAGCTCAAAATCTTCAAGTCACAGGTATGGGTTTTTCTGTTCTGCACTCTTTTCTACTTGATTTTGTGTTTTTCCCTTTGTTCTTTCGCATATTTCTGTGTTTAAGAAATGGGTATATGGCTTCGGTTTTGGCTCTTTGTTCATGCTTAGATTGCGCATACTACTGCTAGGATTTGATTTGTTCTTAGGTGTACACTATTACTCTTCATTCTGTGCTTAACTATGTGTTTCTTTGAGGTTAACTGATCTTTGAGCAATTGAGTAGTTTCAATTTTTTTTGGGTTGTGAGTTTTTTTTTTTTGCTAAATATGCCTGCTCCTTTGTGTTGATCTGTTGGGAACATATGTGTGATGCTCAATGATGTTTCTGTGTCACATCATTTTCCAGTTTTGTCTCATTGCCTTATAACTGCCTCTAAGTTAGTCTCTTTATCTCATTGATCCAAGTAACTTGTGTTTAAATGCTTCAAGTTCATTTGTATGGATGATACCTTTTTGATAATTACATGGGACTGACTTGTTTTACACATATATTGCTCTGTACTGTTGTGGCCTCTTCTGCTTGTTCACAGATGGCTCCCTCACCTCCCAAGAAGAAAACTTCTGCTAAAAAGGGTGACAAAAGGTTGAAGATGGACTCTAAGCTTTTTAGGTCGGTTCATCACTTTGAGAGATATAGGGATAACTTCTTGAGTGCAGGAATTATCCAAGAGAGATTTGTTGATTTGGAGGATTTGAGACAAACATTTATTCCAGGGTGTTTTGAAGGTAGAGGATGGGAAAAACTTCTGAGTGATTTCCCTGTAGTTTGTGAGCCCTTGATTAGAGAATTCTATTCCAATGCAGTGATAAAAGAGAATGAGTTAAGCTGCTGGGTTAGAGGGAAAGAATTCATTTTAGATGCTCATGTTATAGATGATGCACTAGGGCTTGAAGGGTTAGATGATGAGGAGTTTATCAACTACAAGGATAGGAGTGTGTCCATTGAAACAATTCAACAAAGGTTAGGTGGGAAGAGAGAAGGAAAATGTTTGAATACCACTACCTTTCCAGTGGACATGAGGTGTCTAACAATCATCATGATGTTTAACCTCTACCCAATTAAGAAGTTGACTACCATCAATTGTGCTAGAGCAATCTTTCTGATGGATCTCAAAGAAAAGAACTTCATAGACATAAGTTCCCACATATATGACATCATTGTGGATGAGACAAGAACAACCTCTAGGCCAAAACTGATCTTTCCTAGTTTGCTTATGAGGATTTTTAGAAGAAAGGGTGTTCCTATCCCACAGGATATCAGTCCCATGTCCACACCTTCAGCAATTAACAGACTTACATGCAAAAGGATAAGTGTTAGACTTCCAGAAGAAGAAGATGAAGGTGATGAAGGTGAAGGTGTCCCAATGGAGACTGCAGCAGAGGCAGCAGGGCATGCATCAACCTCAACACCCAGGAGGAGTGGCAAAAGACCCAGAGCCTCAACTTCTTCAGATATTCCTCCAGATGCTTTCCAAATCATTCTGGAAAGACTTGATGGGATCAGAGAAGTCCAGACTGAGCACTCTGAGAGGATGAAAGCTATGCAGGATCAGATTGATGTTTTGTCTGCAACACTTGACAGCTTCACCACTCAGCCTGACCACTGATCATTTGGCCATTCCTGACAAAAAGGGGGAGATGTTTCTGTTAATGATCGACTGAGAAACAGAAGAGCAGCCCTTAAGGGGGAGTAATGTGTTGAGAGGGAGTCATGTCAAACTCTAAAACTTTGTTTATACATTTATGTTTTTAAGTACTTTTATGGGTTTTATGGGTTTTGTTACACACTATGTTTTTGGTGTATTGTTTCTAACTCTTAACTTATACTTTTGGTTTAAAGTTTAATATATTTTGAT
Source organism: Quercus alba (assembly GCA_036321655.1). NCBI lineage: Eukaryota > Viridiplantae > Streptophyta > Magnoliopsida > Fagales > Fagaceae > Quercus > Quercus alba. Next base: position 13,631,765 of record CM070302.1, on the reverse strand, counting down.
GATGTTATTCAGGATGTTTGTGTTTGTACCCATGTGCTTATGTAAGCTTTTAGGGTCTATGTGTTTTGCATAGTTTGTAGGCTTAATGGTATGTACCTTGCTTAATGCAGCCTATATGCATGTTGAAATCAGTACTTTAATCTAAATGTTATGCATTTTGGTTTATGTACTGTCACTCTTGTGCCCTTGTAGGATTGTTCCTAGATGCATATGCCTTGTGTGATATGCATTGGTTGAGTGTTGAGCATACAAGTGTCTTGCCTTGTGCATGTCAACTTGTATGTCCTTGTGTTCATTCCAAGTGTGAATGAGCACTGTGATCACTACTTTGTGGTGTTCACTTGGTTGATCAAGCCATGGTTTGTTTCTTAACTCCATCTTTGCTTGATCACATATTGCCTGTTTCATATGCATTTTATAATTTTCTGCTTACAATGATCATGGTGTATTGTTGTGTTTCAGGAGTATTATGTTCATATGATTCAAGTGCTTCACAGCTTCTAGAGTTAGGTGTGAGTGAGTTTTGTTCAACTGTTCCCAACTCACATGTTAAGTCTAGAGTCTGTTTTAGGGTTTTGTCACGGAATAGCCAAAGGGGGAGATTGTAAGGTTGAATTTATTCAACCATCTAATTGGCTTTATTCCGTGCCAAATTTGCTTGTAATTCAGCATTTAGTAACCCTGTATTTAGGTGGGTTTGATGTAAGGGTAGTGAGTGAGATAGAGTGAAGTTTGCTCAAGAGTGTGCAAGAAAACAGAGTCTCGCGGCTGGGTCTCGCGGGTGACTCGCGGCTTCAAGCCGCCAGAAGCAACCTCACGTGCCAAGCATGCTGGAAGGTGAACAGTCTGCTAGCTGGAGCACTACAGGACAAAACAGGACAACTGGCATACGGTTATCTCGCGACTGGATCTCGCGACTTAGTCAAGCCGCGAGGTCAAGCCGCGAGCCACCCCTGTTTTGTAGAATTCTGACGTTTCGCATTCCTCTTCACTCAAGTATAAATACCCCTATTACCCACGATTGAAAGAGAGCTTCCAGAGAGAATTTTGAGAGAGAAACCCTAAAGAAAAACCAGATTGTTTCACCCACAATCTCTACATTAGAATCTCTTCAAATTCCTCATCTCTCTTCCTCTCCATTGTTAAACCCTTGAGAGGCATTATACCAGACCTGGTTCTCACCATCATCTTCATTGTGAGACAGTCGTTTGGATTTCTGGGAAGCAGTTAGGAAGGAGCCAATCTTCATTGGTTGATGCTACGGTGTAGTAGCGGAATCCGGGAAGCTAGAAAAGAAAAAGGTTCGGCGCAACCTCGTTGGAGCAAGAAGCTTGGAGGGCTTAGGTGCACTGGGTAGATTAGGCTTGGAGGGTCTATTGCTGTCCTTGTATCCCAACTATATTTTCTAGTGGATTGATTACCGCTTGGAGGGCGGCGGAGAGGTTTTTCGCCGAGGACTTCGGTTTCCTCTTCGATAACACATCGCGTGTTGTCTTTGTGTTTGCATCTTCCTTCCTCTATCTTTGCCTTTAATTTATCTGCTGTGGATTTTATTTTATTATGGCTTAGATAGTATTTAATCAATTTCGTATGTTAGCATATGTTAAGTTTCCGCACACTTGTTGTTTGACATATTGCTTGAATTGATTAAGTTTTAATTTGGGGGTCTAAACGTTCAAAGGTGTTTTTTACACGTTTTTGAACTTTCAGTTTCTAAACCAAATAGGAGAACCTTATGTATAAATAAGACTCAAAGTATACATAAGACTCGTGACTTCTTTAATAACACATGATCTTCAAATGTGCTCTTAGTTTCTCAAGGAAAAGGTTATTTAGGATTTATAATTCTAGTCTTTATAGGAAAAATATTGGCAATAGCCTACATAAATGACTTTCATCATAAAAATATTCATAGGAAGATAATTCCAATAGCTTAGTAAACTTAAGGGTGTAATTGTCTTTTTGTTCTTAAGTTTGATTTTTTAGGAAATCTGAACCTAGGTTCATTGTTTCTACACCACAACCATTAAATTCTTCCCAAATTTAGAGAGATATAATATTTTATTACCTAAATAGCTAAACCCTTACCAAACACCATTCAAGAAAGACTTATCAACAATTCTAACCTACTGCAAACCTTTTAGAGATGCTACCTCAAATTTTTAGAGCCTAACAGAATTTATGTAATCTTCTCCTTTTGCATCTTGTCATTGTTTAGGATGTTACTGTTTCCGTGTATTGTTCATGTGCATTGTTCTAGGTTATTATTCAACTTGTGGCAGATTTGATGTCAGTTTCTTTATATATATATATATATATATATATATATTGGCAAGCATAAATTGAATCTTTTCCCTTAATAAAAGCATGGATAACATTTGTTTGATTTTTCTTAAACAACAAAGGAAGCTATGGTTAAGCTAAACAAGACAGAATTGAAGGGAAAGCCAATGATTATCACATGGTGTGAAAAGCAATGTCCTAGTAGTAATGCAAAATTGTGGGTGTCAATTAATGGCCCCCCTATCAATAATGATAACTTCAAGGCTTTATTTTCCAGTTTTGGTGCTATTGATTCTTTCAAAGCGGTATTGCAACATCTTGATACATCCTATTGGATTGTGCAGTTCGACTCAGACACATCTGCTACCAATGCCATTAAATTTTTGAACAGTGTTGAAAAGTATGGCATGAAATTGTAAGTAATTTATTTTCTTCATAATTGCATTATTTTGTATTGTTTTTTTTTTCAAACCTTGTAACTGATGTGCTAGGTTTTATTCAGCCTTCGTGTCAAAATATAATGATTGCAAGAAACTTTGTGTGGAATATCATCCAAAAGATCTAGATGAGAACAACATTCCATTAGCGTTCTCTTTGTATTAGGAATGCACTGTCAATATCGAGAATAAATCAAGTGGTATTACTTTTGTTAGCTATCATACATCAGAAGGGGCTGAAGAAGCTATGAGGAACTTAAATGGCACAGATTTAGGTAAACATTTAATTTGGTCATGTCTCTTACTTCTCTTTTTCTTTTTCAAATATTATATAACTAATATTCCTTAATCAAGTTCACATCGTTTGTACGTAAGAGGTATTGTGACGCAAGCTGTGACTGAAAATAACAATCCTGAAGAAGCCCCAATTTTTGTGATTGAAGATAATAGGAGGCAATTAGTTACAACTGTCAATATGGCAGGTTTTTGTACTGTATCAGATTTCCTTCAATTCCTGAACAAACTAGGGGATGATCATAGACATATTGGTCTATTGGAGAGAATTAGGTCCGACAGTCTGTTGCTTGGTTATGAAGTTTTGTATAAACATGTTGACAGTGAGAATGAGGTAGTCATAAAACCGTTTGAAGGTGTTGAATCTTTTGATTCTGTTGAACCATGTTTCAACGAAGATCCGTACGAGCAATCTGAGCTATGGTTCCTCGCTATGGTCAACCAAATAGAGTTCTACGAGAAGAAGGCAATGCCACTTGTGGACTTAAATGCATGATTTAAGCTTTTAAAGTTAATAATGATTTCATTTGGATGGTTTGGACGAAGACAATTTTTTTTTTTTGTATGGAGGGACGGAGTTTTGTGTTTCTTACGATGCAACTCCGTCCCTCCACAAAGGTTTTTTTTTTTTTTTTTTTTTAAATAAAGATTGTCTTCGTCCAAACCATCCAAATGAAATCATTATTAACTTCAAAAGTTGTTAACCAAAAAAAAAAAAAAAAAAACTTTAAAAGCTTAAATCATGCATTTCAATCCACAAGTGGCACCGCCTTCTTCTCATAGAACTCTATTTGGTTGACCATACTGAAGAACCCCAACTCAGAGTGCTCGTACAGATCTTCGTTGAAACATGATTCAATAGAATCAAAAGATTCAACACCTTCAAACGGTTTGATGACTACCTCGTTCTCACTGTCAACATGTTTATACATAACTTCATAACCAGGCCACGGACTGTTGGGCCTAATTCTCTCCAATAGACCAATATGTCTATGATCATCCCCTAGTTTGTTTAGGAATTGAAGGAAATTTGATACAATACGAAAACACGCCATATTGACAGTTGTAACTAATTGCCTCCGATTATCTTTAATCACAAAAATTAGGGCTTCAAGATTGTTATCTTCAGTCATAGCTTGCATCACAATACCTCTTACGTACAAACAATGTGAACCTGATTAAGGAATATTAGTTATATAATAATTGAAAAAGAAAAAGAGAAGTAAGAGATATGACCAAATTGAATGTTTACCTAAATCTGTGCCATCTTCTTCAGCCCCTTTTGATGTATGATAGCTAACAAAAGCAATACCACTCGATTTAATCTTGATATTGACAATGCATTCCCCATACAAAGAGAACGCTAATAGAATGTTGTTCTCATCTAGATCTTTTGGATGATATTCCACACAGAGTTTCTTGCAATCATTATATTTTGACACAAGGCTGAATAAAATCAACACATCAATTACAAGGTTTGAAAAAAAAAAAAAAATGAAGAAACAAACAAACAAAACAATACAAAATAATGCAATTATTATCAAATAAGAACCACAAGGAAGAAAATAAATTACTTACAATTTCATGACATACTTTTCAGCACTGTTGAAAATTTTAATGGCATTTGTAGCAAATGTCTCTAAGTCGAACTGCACAATCCAATAGGATGTATCAAGATGTTGCAATACCGCTTTGAAAGAATCAACAACACCAAAACCGGACAATAAAGCCTTGAAGTTATCATTATTGATAGGGGGGCCATTAATTGACACCCACAATTTTGCATTACTACTAGGACATTGCTTTTCACACCACGTGATAATCATTGGCTTTCCCTTCAATTCTGTCTCGTTTAGCTTATCCATAGCTTCCTTTGCTGTTTAAGAAAAACCAAACAAATGTTATCTATGCTTTTATTAAGGGAAAAGATTCAATTTATGCTTGCCAATATATATATAAAGAAACTGACATCAAATCTGCCACAAGTTGAATAATAACCAAGAACAATGCACATGAACAATACATGCGAACAGTAACATCCTAAACAATAACAAGATGCAAAAGGAGAAGGTTACATAAATTCTATTAGACTCTAAAAATTTGAGGTAGCATCTCTAAAAGGTCTGCAGTAGGTTAGAATTGTTGATAAGTCTTTCTTAAATGGTGTTTGGTAAGGGTTTAGCTATTTAGGTAATAAAAAATTATATCTCTCTAAATTTGGGAAGAATTTAATGGTTGGTGGTGTAGAAACAATGAACTTAGGTTCAGATTCCCTAAAAAATCAAACTTAAGAACAAAAAGACAATTACGCCCTTAAGTTTACTAAGCTATTGGAATTATCTTCCTATGAATATTTTTATGATGAAAGCCATTACATAGGCTATTGCCAATGTTTTTCCCATAAAGACTAGAATTATAAATCCTAAATAACCTTTTCCTAGAGAAACTAAGAGCACATTTGAAGATCATGTGTTATTAAAGAAGTCACGAGTCTTGTGTATACTTTGAGTCTTATTTATACATAAGGTTCTCCTATTTGGTTTAGAAACACCTTATGTAATTACTTTCTTTTAGGGAAAATGTAATTTAGAAGTTCTGGTCTTTCTAGTAATAAGGAAGCCTAGTCTGTGTGGGAGATTAAAGTTTTTGGAGAAGTTGGTTGTCATCCTTAACTTTATTGTGTAACTAAAGGAAAGGGAAAAAGTAATTAAAAAGAAAGCCACTGTAGGTCTGTAGCTTTATTGACGAGAAAAAGGGCTTTCTGGGTGATGCACAAACTGAAGTCTTCACTTCCATTTGTTGTTTATGTTCTGTGGGTTTGGTTTTTTTTATTTGGACAGTTCTTTTGCAGCTGCGCTTTTGTTGGTTCTTGGATTTTATTTTTGGGTGGTAGTGAGTCGGATGTCTGGATTTGAAAATAGTGAGGCAGTGGTATAGACCTGGTGATGGTGGAGGCCATGTAATAAAGGAAGGCCTTGAAACACTAGCTGTTATGTTAAGATAATGTGTGTTAAGATCAATGGTATAACTACTAGCATTTGTCTGAATTAAATTAAATTCATATTAAGAACAATAGTCCAATTTGTCTATAAATAACAACAACAACAACGAAACCTTAGTCCCAAAATTTGGGAAAGTTGGTTACAGATTGTGAAGAGAGTAATTAGGGTTGGCCACATCACATCTCATGTATTAGAGTTATTTGATTGAGGACAATCATGTCCTCGCTCTATAGTCTTATATATAATTTTGTAGTATAAATGTGAACAAATAATCATATCATAATCATATGATAAAGATAAAAAAAAAAAAAAAAAAAAGATATTAAATGTCTTTTCATCGAAGTCTAAGACTAAGAATAAGAGTAAGACTAAATTTGGAAATTTAATTAAAAGGCAGCAGCAGCAGTTTGGATGGATGGATGGATTACCTTTATCTCTATCTCTATCTGCCATGCCTGCACTGTATCTACTATACGGATCCGCCATGTCTCTCTCTCTCTCTCTCAGCTTCGCCCTCTCTCTCTAGCTTGGCCTGAAACCCCTTCCGTTTTCACTTTTAAACGATGTCATTTGATGGTTAATGGCCAAATGGCTTCTACCGGTTTGGTTCGCACTATGTTTTTTTTTTTTTTTGTGTTATGATAGCTATTAAAAATTTTAAATTATATAAAATTTAATAAAAAGATAATTTTGATATGTCAATGTTACAAAGAAAAATTAAATATTCAAAATATTTATTTAAAAAAAAAGGAAGAAAAATTTAATACATCTGTCACCAAAAAATAAAACTAAATATATAAAGTTTTACAATTTCTTTCTACTAACAAAATGAAAATGTAAGAAAGAATTGATGAGAGATAAAGTGAGAATTGAAAATCTTGAAATTAGAATAATAAAGTTAAAAGAGAGTCTAAAATAATGAAAAATAACCGAATCACTTTTTTTTTATAAGTAATAAGTTTATTGATATCAAAAAGGGGAGCACCCTAGTACACAGGGAGTTTACAAGGGGTCAAACAATCAAGAACAAAAATTACAAGAATCTAAGAAATCAAGAAAATATGAATAGTGGAGTAGTGGAGTACCATCATTACTGCTACGGAATTTGACGACACCACAAGTAGAAGATTCAAAGAGTAACAAAGACAACTTGGGTTATACTTCGTAACCCTATGATTGATTGCCACCCTTTAGTCTAGATGGAAATCAATTTTCTTAGAAAAATTTCAGTATAACCAATCAATGTGGCAAATTATGCAGAGGAAAATCATTAAGGAATTATTACCTTTGTTTGTTTAAAATAGAATCAACCAAAGACGTCTTTCTACGATCAACATGAGCCACAATCTCTATATTCCTCACTATGAAATTCTACTAGAATTCAAATATCACTTAGTTTAAATAGAAGTAATAAAACTAACCCCAAAAAGTATCATTGTGGAAAATTCTTTTTTAACAAATAAATTCAAGCGATCAAAATCAAGCAAATCCATCTTAAAATTACAATTTCAGACACAATTACACAAACCCACTATGAAGACATTCGCTTTTATCAAACCATTTGATTAACAAAATTGCATACAAAAAAAAAAAAAAAAACACCAATGAAGGAAAACCTGAGAAAAACCGAGAGAGAACGGTCTGATACCCATAGTCATGCCCTTTCAAGCTTTCTGCGAAATAACTTGGGTCTGTGTTTGAGAGAGGGGTAGAGGGTAAAGGGTAGAGGTTCTACGCTTAACGGTGGATTGAAAGGGAAAAACGAAAGAAGACAATTTCACCGGCAGCGGTTCCGCTGTGTGACGGCGGCAGGCTAGTGGAGACAATCCCATATCCTATCTCTACTCACAGAGTTTCTTCTCGCAGAGGAAAAATGGGCAAAGGCAAAATTGAAGTGAAGTTGAGAATATATAAAGAGAGTAAGAGACAGTTAAAGAACTTAGGGCCCGTTTGGTCATAGTTTTCAAAATTTGTTGTTTAAAAAGATGTGAAAACTATGGTTTAAAAAGTGTTGTTGAAAAACGTGTTTTTAGTGTGAATAAAACAAAAAAAATGTGTTTGATATCATGGTTTAAACAACATTTTTCAGTGTTAAAAAAATATAAAATATGTGTTTGGTATGTGTGTTTTGAATGATAAAAAAAGCTGACGAAAGTACAAAATAAATATATCTTAAATCAAGAGAGAGAACATGGTGGGCCCATAAATCAGGAGAGAGAACATGGCTGACCAAAATATTTAAAAAAAAACTTACCAAAGTATGAAAAAGCTGACCTGAACACTAGTGTTTGTTGTTTAATATAATTACGGAATTGCCACTGAGCAGTAGTATTTGTTGTTTAAAAACTATCCGGAGGTGATTTCAAAAATGGGTTTTTTAACATTGGTTTTTTGAACAATATTTTCCAAACAACAAGGAACATGACTGATACACCAAACACATTTTTTTGGTTTTTAGACAGTAGTGTTCAGTGTTTAAACATGGTGACCAAACGGCGCCTAACCCACTGAAATGGTGTGTGTGTGTTTGTTTTGTTGTTGTTGTTGTTGTTGTTTTTTTTTTTTTTTTTTTTGTAGGGAGTAAATTTTGGTCAATGTGTGTGAGGGTGAGGCTAAAAATATAAAATATTTGATTTGGGTTATTTGTTGGTTGGTTTTTTTTTTTTTTTTTAAAAAAAAGCTTATTTGTTAATTTGTCACGAATTTAAAGAAGTGTTTTTCTTTTTTAAATTTCTGTAACTACTATTTAAGAGTAAAACGTTTCACGTAAACTACTAATTGAAAAGGCACAATGTTTTGGTGTTTTAAAATGTAAAAATGGCATTAATTTGTGTAGCCACGTGGCATAATGAGGCGTAGTCAACAAAAAGTCAAACGTTTCGACTATTAGTTATTATTATATATAATATATAAATATATAGATAAGGATTGAGATCCGTGCAATCTCTCTCTTGATCTAGGTCTAAAAAGGGATCGTAGGCGTGAGTGTTTGTGGGTTTGGTTTCAGATGGTGAGTTGCTCCCTTTTTTTTTTTTTTTTCTAATGGGTCTGAGTTTGGTATGCTAGCAATGGTGACCGACGAGGTTGAGGGAGACACATAGAGCAAGAGTGGAGCGTTAAGGGAGAGAGAAAAAGAAACCCAGTTGGAGTGGGAGAGAAAGAGAGAGGAGAGAGAGAAGCTGAAATGAAAAAGAGAAAGTGGGAGAAATTGAAAGTGGATTGCCAGGTTGGATCATCAATTGGATTTGGATAAACACGCAAAACCTTCTAATTGAAAAATGAATCCTACTCTCTTTGATAAAATGAAAAAAAAAAAAAACCCTATCTATTTTTTCAAATTGTGATGAAAGAAAAATTATAATACTAAATCAAAAAAAAAAAAAAAAAAAAAAAAAGAGCCTCATTGCACGCGCGAAGTGCTTGTAATGATTCGCGTGTGTAATGAGGCTAGTTATTATTATTATTGTGGGTGAAAACTTGCAACTCTAGTTTACATAACACCTATAATACTAAGATATTGGACAATTATAGTTGATTTTGAATTAAATTGAAAATCAGTGTATCAAAAATGATAAATTTTTGTGTATTTTGTCGAATTGGTCTTTATAGGTCAATATTGATTCTCTCATTTTCTCATACATAGAGCGTGATTATTGGAATTCAAAAATAAGAAGGATATGCATTCAAGACCAATTAATAGATGAAAAATAAAATTATTATAATTAATATTTAATAAAATGTAAAAACTTTTTTTTTTTTTGAGGAACAATAAAATGTAAAAACTTGTGTCTCTATAATTCAAATGAATAATTTATCAAATGAAATTCAACATTCTATTAAATTCCGCATATAATTTATAATTTATTTTGTACTCAATTTCATAGTAACTTCTTTTTCATTGTTAAAAAAAATTCAGAAAATTCATCTTCTTTTTTTGTTATGAATTGAAATTTTGACAATACTTATCACAGAAAATACTCATTCTGTAATTGCACTAGAAACTAAAATGATAAACACAAGTATAAACATGTTAGTGTGTAGTTGTGATAGATAATTACACCATTCTATGGTGCACCCTAAAAATACAATAACCCCGCTCAGTGGATGGTGTTGCTTCACAAACCCAATATTTGTTTTAGTAGAGAGACCATAGTTGGGTGAGATTGTTGCTCGAAGGGTTGAAGTATATGTTCATATGTTCATAAAGTTATGTCTACTCCCAAATAGGTGTGAGTTTGCCTATAAATACCAAGACCCTCATTTGCATTCAGACACAATTTACCCAATCTATTCTCTTTGCAGACACAAGGTTGTGGTCTGTGATCATCACTCTAATAGTATTGTCATCCACATTAGGGACCAAAACAACCGCTATATAAACTTATTGGTGAATTATTGATCTTCTCATCCTTATCAATCATTTAGAACAATATAGAAAAAAATGACGACAAAAAAAAAAAAAAAAATCATAATGCATGATTCGACCTAATAGCATCCCATCAATTCTTTTGGGGAAAAAAAAAAACTAATGTGAAATATATTGATTAAAAAAAAAAGATACATACATATTTGTCACACATGTTTATCTAGAGCAAGAAACTATCTTATAGTGGAAAATGGAAATAACAGAATAATTAAATGCTTATATTTATGTATGTTAAAACAATTTTGTTGCATAAAGAACAAACTAAAAAAAAAAAAAAATGAAATCATCATATAGCCTTATATATATAACTTCAAAATATTATACGATTTTAAAAAAAAAATATCTATGACCTCATTTAGTATAAGATCAATTTAAATTTTTGGAGATTGAAAATAATATTGGATAACATATGACACTCAAATAGACCATAATCAAATTTTCGATTGATTAGAACTCAAACAAATATCTCCAATTTGTTTAATCAGCAATTCTGCTATCAATTGATTGATTCAGATGCTAGGCTCTAGAACGTCATTTTTTGCTTAGGAGAGTTTTCCTTCTAGCAGATGGGAACATTAATTAAAGAAAAGCTCATTATCTAATCTAAATGTTTAGGATAAGCTTATGTAGACTATAGACAGCAACAAAGTCGGATGAGCTTTTTGCACGAAGTGCAATATCATCTTGGTTGTGTGCAATAGCTTCACAAGGTAGAGTGGCGACGGGGAGTCTTATGGAAGGAAAAATTAAATAATGTTTCGGGCATATATACCCACCTCTTTCCCAACTGGTGTGGAATCACCACTTATTTTTTTATACCAAAAAAATAAGAAAAAAAATAAATATATACAAATACATGATGTTCCATTCACTGATTGAATAATAAATTACATATTTGAAAAATTGAAAAATTACATGGCGTTGGGTCCTAGTTACAAACTACCAAATAATTACATGGCTTTTTGTCCTAGTTACATTCTACCCAAAATAAATAAAGACAAGGCTAGATCTACTTAGCCAAAGACCTAAATCCGGATGCTAGGTTACGGAATGGGAAGGTGTTAGACACCCATTCTGCCCAGACAGAGTCTGGTCTTCTAAAATCTTGTGACCAATGTACCATTTTATCCATGTCATGAATGATATATTGAACATGTGAAAAAAAAAATGTTAAATCACACAAATTTATTTATGAATGAAGTCTCTTCTTTTGAAAAGAATTAGTTCTGTTTTTATTGGTAAAAATTTGATTTTGATTTGGAAAAATTAGATCTGCTTTTGTGGTATATAAAAAAGTGGTTTTTGGAGATAAAAATCAAGATCTGTTTTTATTACACAAAATAATGTCTTTTGGTTTGAAAAATATCAGATCTGTTTTTTAAGAATTAAAAAAATTGTGTTTTTGGTTTGTAAAAGATCAGATCTGTTTTATAATAATAAAACATGATTTTTAATAGTAGAAAAATCAGATCTATTTTTCTTTTATGTTAAAAAAAAATGAAAAGGATTTTTCTTTTAAGAAGAGAGTTTCACTCATAATATGAATTTATGCAACATGAATTAGATAAATAAAAGCAAACACAATCATGTTTAATCTTTCTCTTTATTTCAAAAATCTGCATATGTTAAAGAAAAATCAGATCTGTATCCAAGAAAGATAAAAATCAGTTTTTATCTTTAAAAAAATTTAGATCTACATCTCATAAAGATGCAGAACTGTTTTTGTTTGAAGAAAAACTTAGATCTACATCTAAGAAAGATGTAGATCTATTTTTATTTTAAGAAAAAGAATTGTTCACATGCAAATTATTAACATTAAAGAAAAAGATCATAACAATCACATAAAAAACAATCATGCTTTAAACAAAACAATGAAGAATCATTCATATTATGGATAAAATATTCATCAATCATAAAAAGATAGCATAAAAAAGAGAGAGTGATTGAAGACCACCTCTTGCGTAAGCACTCCTTGATCTTGAGAGGATGTTTTAGGGTTCAAAGAAACTTATTTAGTTATCTTTGAAATCTAAAAACCCTAATTAAAGCAGCAAATCTCGAAGAGGATTAGCAAGTATCAGCAATTTGAGAGCCTCAAAACGTATGCCTCTCAGAGCGTAGAAAAAAGGTGCTGAATTATGAGATCCAGTCTCTATTTATAGAGGCCAAAAAACTCTAAAAAATAGCCTCAAAGTGTAGAATATGAATCGGGACTCATCATTCTGCAAAAAGATCGATAAGGGTGTGCCTTATCATCACCCGAAGGCCATTGGGCCAAAGCCCAAAAGAGGCCAATTTAGTACTTTTAAAGTGTCGTTCGACACTCCAAAAGTGCCGAATGGTGCTTTTGGATGCCGAACGCTCTTTCATGTTCGGGTGCCGTTTGGACTCTCCTTCTAAGGTTTTTTGATCCGGTCCTTGCACCTAGACGTGTTTTCATCCTCCGTCCATGATTTTTTTTTATCTATTTTCTAGATAATTCAGGTTTTTTAGGAACAATTATCTTGTAGATAAATACCCTAAAATAAATCTTGATAAAGTTCAGATTATCCACAATTTTATTGTTATCCAATCATCCATTTTATTCCTACGCATGCATCCCTATTTTAGACACTAATTATCAACCAATCACAAAATTATTTAATTAATTTTAATTGTTTAACCAATCATAATTTAGTTTAAATTAATCACGTGTGGTCGACTCTACCTAGACACAATGCATGTTGATCGTGCAAACTTGATCATATGATTTCTTTCGATCCAATAGTCCGATTTGGAAACTAGACACACCATTGCGATCATTAGAACCTCAAGATCATTTTTATGATATGCAATGAATGAATTGATGCATGTAATGCAAAGACAAATTGATGCATGTAATGCAAGAACAAATTGATGCATGTAATGCAAGAATGATTTTTGGGGTACATGGATGGTTATTCAAGTCATTTTCCTTGATTATATCATGGGTGCAAAATTGAGTGTCTATAGCAACTTCACAGGTTTTGTGACGGATGGTGAGTGTAAGGTTTTTTCAGCAATAGGATCAGTTTTAGCAGCGGAGATTGAAACTGGAGTTGCACCTTCTTCTTCTATGTGCTCATCTTTCTTCTTTGTCTACACAAAGAGGTAGGCTACAAAAGTTCATAGAAACTCTTAACTTCTTAAGGAGCATATTTAGAGCCCTAGAGACAACTTTGTGATAGGCTTCAAGACAGTGTTAAAAAAAGCTTAATCTAACAACTTATCTAGACTAAAAAATAAGAGTAACAACTTATATAGAAAAATTACACACAAATAGAGGGGGAAAATACCAACTTTGACCACAAACCTAGATATAAATACCTCTCAAACTATATAGGACCATAACATGTAAATAATATATTTCCTTTATGAGACCGCTCAGTTTACTTCTATGTCAATGTGACGAAACCAGTTTTACCACCCCTGAAGTCTTCTTTTATACTCCACTTTTTCTTTCTCAAACCTGACTGAGACAAACAAATTATTAAAAATGATCACCAATGTAGGTCCTATATATTAAAAAGATTGTACCCAGTGCATAAAGATCGCACTTTTGTGGGGTCGGAGAGTGGTGATTGGTAAGCATCCTAACCCCTACTTATAAAGTCATCAATATTTGTTCAGCAGTTAGTTAAACAGGTAAGTGAGTTTGAGCAAATGGAATATGTTGCTACTCACCTATATTGTTATAAGCTCCTAATAAGCCATTTGAATGACTCCATCCAACTTATCGTTACAGTATGCAAGATACTATGCACACCCTAAACCGATACTAACTTTGTCTATCCAACATATTGCTCACCATTGACATGGATAAAGCCAAAAATTACTGGTATATGATTTTAATCATATCAAGTAGTAGAGCTTTAGCCTAGCAGTTAAAAATTATGCAAGAATTGCATTCTATGTGTGTCTTTTTCTCCCACCTTTTGTAATGATTATACTTAGAATGATAGACAAGCAAGTATTTTACTTGATCATTGGTTGTTTTCCATGATAAATAGCCAAAACCATTACTCTGATTAGGAAACCATAAGGCTGTACTAATACAATGAAGAATGGCATGAGCTGTTGCAGTTACTCCCATTTTAACAAAACAAGAAGAAGTTCCATCAACAACAAACTCCAGGATTTCCAAAATGAAGGAATATGCATCCATTTATAAGGAGCGCGAATAGAAACCTATAGTGAACTAAAAGTTTAAGTTGAGAAATAATGGTTTTTATCAATAGAAAAATAAACAACTGACACAGAGACATGGGATTCGAGTAGTACTTTTGCCTTTACTTCAACTAACTGGGAAGGGGAGGGTTGGTGGGGACATTGCCGTTTGGCCAAGGATATCTATGGAGACCAAAAATAAGCTTTTTATAAACCCCCTCTATGCTTGGGTGGAAGAAAAGGAGAATCATAAATCCCACACAAGACATAAAATGTTTATTTCCCCTCTAATAGGAAAAGTATATTAACCCCAAACTTATCACCACTCTTTACACATTTGCGTTCCTAGACTCTTTAGTGCATATTAGTAATTAGATGTCACATATGACATAACCAATTAAGATATAAATCCACAGAGGCTAGAATCAACATCTAATCACACTATTCCTCAACTAAGGAGAATCTTAAATCCCACACAAGTCCAACCATGGAACACCAATTCTCATTTAATCAAAATTCCTCCATTCCCATCAAGGATTCCTCCAAAAATGAGATATTTAAAACCATAACCCCCAATCCTAACAACAAAATACTCATAAAAAAAAAACATCATGAAAAGCATCCGATAAGCTTAAAAAACAAATCTTCGAAGTTGAAATCTTAAAACCCATTACTCCTTTTTATAAATTTAATCACTTTGCATACGAAATAAACACCCACATATATTACTGTAGATAGGAAATTAAGATAAATAGTGAATTACAAAGCTAAAGAATAAGAAAAAGAAAGGGACCACCAACAGCAAGATTGACAGCCACAAGCATAGGCCAGAGAAACTTGTAAAGTCGAGCAAATGACTCTTTTGGTGGTGGTTGAGGTGGTAGAGCTAACTCATGAATGACCATTGCTGATGGTGAAGAAACTCATTGGGTTTTTGTTTGGTGCTCTTGAAATTATTTCAGTTGTGCTGTTTGTGAAAGACCACAAGCAAGCAATCAATCAATCAAAAGTCAGATACTAAAACCAAAATACTGAAAGCAAAAACAACAAAAGCACTAAAGTTGCTTTTGGAATCTCTTGTTACTGTTTCTCAAAAACATAAAAAATATTGTTGTTTTTTTTTTTTTTTTGGAAAGCGTAGAAATGATTTGAGCTTACATTTTTGGGTTTGTTGGTGTAGAGCTTTGGACCTTCTCTCATCGTTGCTTCAAAAGTTCTTTTCTTTGTCAACTGTCAATACTCTTTTTCGATCAACTACTACGTGGCTGGATCCGGATCTTCTCCATTTCAAAATGAAATGGAGTGTCCATTTTAAAGGCTAAGATTCATTTCAAAGATATCTAGGGGCTATAATTTCGCCACCTCTTTTAAAATCAGTAACTCAAAAGGTTAACGTTGGTTAGTTTTCTATAAAAAAAAAAAAAAAAAAAAATACGGCAATTACAACTTTTGGACTTATGAACGGGGTCGGGGAGGCCCAAATTTAAGTTGTCTATCTACTACCATGGTTTGAAATTTGACATTTTATTCACCTAGTATGTGTTTGGCTCCAAATTAAAAAGCTAGCTTATTTTACTATTTAATTTATTTTTGCTACTATTCATAGGCCTTAGTACGCTTTTTGGTACTATTCATAGGTCCCACTATACTATTTCAGCTAACTTTTACATTTATCTACAGTACTTTCAACAAAAAATTTTCAGTTTCAGTTTCAGTTTTCACTTTGACCGAAATTTAAATTGCCTACATGTGGTTTGAAATCCTATGATACAAGTGTTTCGTGGGATTTTTTTATTATCTTATTTGATCTTGTATTTTTGTTTTTATTATTATTATTATTATTGTTATTATTTTTATTTATTTTTTTTTGTGTTTTTGGAAGAAAGATACATAGAAGTGGAGTAAAATTATATATCTAGTCATGTTTTTAACAAAGATAGGTAATAGAGCTCTAACTAAGCTAACCCCAAGTGGGTAAAGTGTCAAATTTCAAACCACAGGTAGACAACTTAAATTTCATCCAAACCATAAGTGGTTAAATTGTAATTTGCTAGAAAAAAAAAAAAAAACAAAAAACAAAACCTGTGAAGTTTTCTGCCAAAGGCCTAGAGGAGAAGGAAAAGAAAGAAAAACGCGAGTCCACTGCCGACAAAGGCGTCATGATTGAAGAGGTTGGCGGTTGCGATCATGGCAGATGGCTTTTAGAGGATGAGACCATTGCTGCAAAAGTCCACCATTGCCACTACCAGCAACTCCAACGGCCACAACACCACCATACCTAATAGCTTTCAGTAAAAAAAAAAAAAAAAAAAAACAAAACTTAACGCTAATGTTAGCGTTTCATGTTTTTATGTAAAACAACATTAACCTGTAATGTGTTTAATTGCAGTTATTTTTATTTTTATTTTAGGAAAAACCATAGTCATGTTGATGAGTTGAGTAATAAGATTTAATTAAGGTGACACATTTTACACCTTAGATCTATTTTAAATAGATCTTGTCCATGAAATGGATACTCTCCATTTCTCTTTGAAACGGAAAGGATCCATATCCCTACAAGGCTACACACTCTAAAATTTAGTCAAAGAATTTTTTAATTATTTTATCCAATCATCCCTTTTTACTGTATGTTTGTGTTTGTTTCCTTTAAAAATATTTTTAGAAAATATTTTCACCAATTTTTGGTGTTTAGTTGCACTAAAAACATTGGCTATTCAATTATTCAATACAAGAAAAATAGTGCTACCTTTTCTAAAACTATACAAGAAAATCTAAGATACGAGTATGACATGTTAGGTCCAACGGATTAGGTGTTGGTAACCAATGACAAAAAGATTGAGTTTTGTTGAGTTCTTAATGTAAAATTATGAGTCCAAGTTCAATCGATTGAGAGAAGAGTTCGACCCCTGTTTGATTCGAAGTTTAACTAATCAAGTGTTAGGACATATGTAGAACTTGTTATGAACATATGTCATTTAGAATTGGCTAATCCTTTGACAAAACACACTTTACTTGTAATTGGGTAGATCTAGGATGTGTTTAATACTTTAAGGAACAAGAGTTCAAGTCCAAGTATTGAAGCCATGCAAATCTGTTCAAGAATCAAGTGAAGAAATATTGTTCATTGAAGCTCGACAGATAGCTTGTTAGATGTATCTATCGAGATTTAATATTTGAAGCTCGGCAGCTGTATCTATCGAGAATTACGAAATTCAGATTTCCAAATCTGTTTTTCACGCATATCCAAGCTATTTGTATAGGGTTTCTTTTCTCACAACTCTAGACATATATAAGGATTATTTTAAGGGCCGTCGTAAGTTTGTTGCACTTGCTGTTATATGCATATTGTGACCGAAGACAATCTACCTTCGTTCATCTTTCTCTTGAAGAAGCTACTGCGTTTGTACGCTGTAGGGTTTTATAACCAAAGAGCTTCTTGATCTTCATCGTGTGGATGAACTGAAGAACTTTGCAGCCAACATCCTTCTCAAGTTAGTGTGTTAGTCACATACTGGGATCCGTGCATCGATTAGTTAGTCACGTACTTGAAGCCATGCATTGAAAGGAGAGATTGCCACTACATTACAAGTCCAATTGTGTATTGGGGTAAGGGTTCAATTGTAGGTTGGTATAAGATACTGAGATTCTTTTACTTGTAACCACTTGTTTTGATAATAGTGGATTCTCGGAAGTGGTGATCTTAAATACACCTGGTGGGGTTTTGCCTCGGTGGTTTTCCCCATTTATAAACAAATCACTTGTGTCAAATTTATTTTCCGCTACATTTAACTTAGTTGATAATTTGTTTGTGATACCACGAGTATTGCATGTTAAATTGACTTAATTAATTCACTTGCTAATTAATTGATTAATTTATCTAAGGGGTCAATACATTATTGGCCTATTAAGTGGTATCAGAGCAGGCACACTCTGATTAGGGTAATCTTTGTTGTGTGATCCATTGACCCCTGTTGTCATGGTTGCAACCAGCGTAAAAAGATCTTTTGTTTCAAATACATCTTGTTTTTATAATTTTTACTTGATTGAGTGTCTCAGAAAATGCAAGTCTAAAAGTTATTTGAAATCTATCATGATGATTATTGGAAAAGATCTTAGCATGACAAAAAAGAAACTAGATTGTCTCAGAATGAAAATGTGTAGAGGAGTTCATCTGAGAAGAGTGAAAGTTAAAAGCTTTGTTCGTAAATGGCAGATGAAAGAAAACACCATCCTACTGATTTGTCATCTAAGCATGAGGTGTGCTTCATGATGAAGTCCACATTTAAGGTAATGGACACATGTTTGTGGTACCTTGACAGTGGTTGCTCAAGACACATGACTGCAGACTGTTCTCTCTTTAAGGTTTTCGAGTCTAAGAAAGGTGGTAATGTCTCTTTCGGTGATGGGAGCAAATCACAGATTAAAGGGAAGGGAACCATCTCTTTACTTGGACTGCTAGACATTGCAAATGTGCTATATGTAGAAGGTCTGAGAGTGAACTTGTTGAGCATAAGTTAGATATGTGATCAAGACTTTATGGTGCTATTCTCAAAAGGGAAATGCCTTGTGTTGAATGAGTCTGAGAAGAAACTCATAAGCGGTGTACGCACTCTAGATAACTGTTATGGATTGGTACCTGATGCTGATATTGTGTGCAATAGCATTTGTTTGCCAAATGAAGATCTATGGCACCAAAGGATGGGACATGCTAGCTACAAACATCTTTCAATTGTATCTAAGCATGAATTAGTTTTAGGGATACTAAAACTCAGTAAAGTGAACAATGTTGTGTGTGGACCGTGTTAGCTAGGTAAATAGACAAAAGCTAAACATCTAGGCACTCAGACATCAGCTACATCTAGACCTTTGGAGCTACTACATCTAGATCTCATGGGTCCAATTAGAATCGAGCCTCTTAGAGGAAACAGATACATCATGGTTGTAATAGATGACTTCACTAGGTACACTTGGGTCATTCTTCTAAGATCTAAGTCAGATGCTCATGAGCACATTGAAGCCTTGTGTACAAGATTGCAAAATGAGAAGAGCTTGAAGATTGATCGAATTCGAAGTGATCATAGTAAAGAATTCGAGAACTCATACATGGAATCCTTTTGCACTAGATCAGGTATATCTAAAGAATTCTTTACTCCTATTACTTCTCAACAAAATGGTGTAGTAGAAAGAAAGAACAAAGTCATTTAGGAGATGGCTAGAGCTATGTTACACAACAAGGATGTGGCTAGAAATTTGTAGGGAGAAGTCGTCAACACTGCGTGTCATAGGTTAAAAGGGTGTATTTCAGACTCGATACCAAGAAAACTCCCTATGAGTTATGGAAGGGAAGAAAGCCAAATGTGATGTATTTCAGAATCTTTGGAAGTACTTGTTTCATTCTTAATGATAGAGAGAATGTGGGAAAATTTGATTCCCAAAGTGATGAAGGAATATTTTTGGGATATTCCTCTACTAGCAAGGCTTATTAGGTATACAACAAGAGAACCAAGAAAGTGATGGAAATAATCAATACTGTTATCGATGAAGCTTCAAAGTTTGGTTCTGAGAAAATTAGTGAGGAGATCTCTAGGGAAATTCTTCCTCTCGAGCCTAAGGGTGTTCAAGAAATTGTTGATCAAGAGCCCACATCTCCAAGTACTCCAAGTGTTGTAGGAGGTTTAGCAGACATACATACCTCACTTGATTCTGAATCTCATGAAGAGAAAGAACCTTCCTCAAGGATCAAGTTGAATCATCCTCCTGAAGTTATTGTGGGAAATATGAATGAACTTACACTAAGGAAGCGTACAATTGATAAATGTGTTGCTAATTTTGTGTCTTATTCTTGCTATTTGTTGCCGGTAGAACCTACCAAGGTTGAGGAAGCTCTCTAAAATGAAAGCTGGGTTGAGGCAATGCATGATGAACTGCGTTAGTTTCAAATGAATAATGTCTGGACCATAGTACCTAGACCGGAAGGTGAGCACATCATTAGCACAAAGTGGATATTCCGCAATAAGACTGATAACGAGGGAAATGTGATCCACAACAAGACTCATCTTATGGCTCAAGGATACTCCCAAATGGAAGGAGTAGACTATGATGAGACATTTGCTCCTGTAGCTCATATGGAATCCATTAGGATTCTCCTAGCCCTAGCATGTCACTTGAAGTTCAAGCTTTACAAAATAGATGTAAAGACTGCATTCTTGAATGGATTCCTTAAAGAAGATGTCTATGTGGCTTAACCTAAAGGATTCATTGATCCACACTTTCCGGATCATATGTTGTACCTCAAGAGGCACTCTATGGATTAAAGCAAGCACCCAGAGCATGGTATGATTGGCTTACACAATACTTGGTTTCACAAGAGGAAAAACTGATCAAACACTCTTCATCAAGAGGGAAGATGGTGAGTTGACAGTTACTCAAGTCTATGTTGATGATATCATCTTCGGGACTACAACGGATGAACTTGCTCATAATTTCTCCAAACTCATGCAAGCCGAGTTCAAGATGAGCATGATTGGAGAGTTGAATCACTTCCTTGGGTTGCAAATCCATCAGCAAGAGTCAAGTATATTCATATCTCAATCTAAATATGCTAAAAATCTTGTGAAAAAGTTTGGTTTGGATTCTACTAGTTCTGTTAGAACCCCTATGAGCCCAAAAGTTAAACTCACTATTGATTTGTTGGGAAAAAGTGTTGATTCTTCTCTATATAGAAGCATGATAGGTAGTTTTCTTTACCTTATTACTAATAGACCGATATTAGTTATAGTGTGGGAGTGTGTGCTAGATATCAGGTTAATCCCAAAGAGTCTCATAATATTGCTTTGAAAAGAATCATAAAGTATGTCAAAACCACTGCCGATTTTGGTGTGTGGTATAGCAAGTACACTAATGATGTCTTAGTTGGGTATTCTGACATAGACTGGGCTTGGAATGCTGATGATAGAAAGAGTACGTCAGGGGGTTGTTTTTATGTGGGTAATAATCTTGTCTTTTAGATAAGCAAAAAATAGAATTCCATCTCATTATCCACTATAGAGGCTGAATACATCGCTGCCGGTAACTGCTGCACCAAACTTCTGTAAATGCAAAAACTCCTCTTTGATTATGATACTCGTCAAGAACTTCTTACCATATATTGTGACAATACCAGTGCTATTAACATCTCTAAGAATCCTGTTCAACATTCTCAAACAAAACATATAGAGATTCGACACCACTTCATTCGGGAGCTTGTCGAAGATGGTACCCTTACTCTTGAGTTCATTCACACCGATGATCAGAAGGCTGATTTGTTCCCCAAACCTCTTGATAGCAAATGGTTTGAATTCCTTCGCCAAAACATTGGTGTTGTCTCGATGGATTGATCTCCTCTCCTTCTCCTCATTCCTCATGCATTTGCATGTAGTTTTATGCTATACTTTGTTTAACATGTTTTTGTTTATTTGTTTTCAGTTTTGCTTTATTTTGTTTTCATTAAAAAAAATTTGAAAAATCAGAAAAATATAAAAACAATGTGTTTTGTGTACATTGGTACTTGTGTACCTTTGATGGCCATTGAAACAAAGTTTTCTAAATTTTGATTTTCTTATATCTCAAATCGTCATAACATGAGACATTTATGTAATCTTGCGATGTCTTTCACACACAACACACAAAATTCTTTGCTACTTTTGATATATGTGCAGGTACAATGTGATTTGATCATCACAAGGAATACATGTGTTAATGTATGCTCAGCAAACTGTCTTGACTTGTTTTTGAAATATAAAATTGGTTAGACTTGTTTTGTGTGTGTGTGTGTGTGTGTGTTTGGTTCCTAAATGCTTTACATTTTTCTTGTTGAGAGATGTTCAAAGCTTAAAATGTTGTTTGAATCTTTAGTTGAGTAGCTTGCTTGATTGCATTCATTTCTGTGTTTTTCTTTTCTTTGAAAAACTGTTTTTATCAAGCTCGACAGCTTCTCGACAGATCTTGATAGATAGTTATCTAATGAGACCCTTGGACTTCTTTTCTCGATAGATTTTAATGCATCTTCGATCCATCGAAGCTTTCTAGATTTTGTCTCAATAGCTTCTTGATAGATTCTTGATCCATAGAGAAAGTTTCTGTCTGGCTGATAGATTCTCGATCCATCTAGGCATTTTGCTGTTGACAGATTCTTGACAGCACCTCGATAGATTCATTTGTCGAGAATTAGTGCTCGACAGAATCTTGATAGATCTTCAATCCATCAAGACGCGTTTTCTTTAAATAGATCCAACGCGATATCTGATCTTATTTCTTTGATCTCTCTCGATAACCTGCCCTTTCTCTTTAAATCTCTAACCCACTTAGATTTCGGTCTAGAGTGATCATTTCTTCTCTGGTATGATCTTTCTTTCTCTCATTCTTTATGCATTTCATGCATTTAGACCTAGGTTTTGGATTTTTGATAAAATGTTTAGGGTTTTTACAAATTGATGAGTATTTTGTGAAATTTTTGGGTTGGGTTTTGCTTAAATGATGTTGTATGCTCATGCATTGCATTTCTTTTGCATTTTCACAATGTTTCATGCATTTAGATGTGTGTTTTATATGTTGGAACCTTGTTGCTGGTAGGTTTGGATTGGGCTGAGCCCATGATGAAATTTTTGTTGCACGTCACATGATCATGCATTATTCATGCATATGTTCCTTCCATTTCCTCTTTGGTACATTCTGTTGATTGGTGCTTTTCTATTTGTCTCCCTCTCTCTTTCTTTCTCTCTCAGATAGTCTACGCATGGCACCCAAGCGCAAAACTATTTCATCCTGGAACCCTCTTCATTTCGGGGCATCTTCTTCTGATTCCACACCTCTCCATGTCAGGTTCTGTGATGAGAAAGCCCATCAATACTTCTCGAAGAACTTCTCCAAATGTGGCATTCATTCAGAACGCCATGTTATCCTATCGGACTTCTTCGATACTACTCTTCCGACTGTCATAAACAGGCGGGGTTGGGAATCTCTTTGTAAGATACCCATGAGTTATCCCTCCATGATCATACAAGAGTTTTACTCCAATATGCACGATTTTGATTATTCTATACCTTGTTTCATTACTTCTATTCAAGGTACTCGTATAGTAGTTACTTCGGAGCTTATCTCTGATGTGCTACATGTTTTAAGGGAATCGCATCCTAATTACCCCGGATGTCCTCGTCTGAAGACTGTGTCTAAAGACAAACTTCTGTCTCTTTTTTGTGAGACGTCTTCTTTATGGGGTGACCGTTAAAATACCTCATGCTCGGGCTTTGCAAAAGGTTCAAGATTCCTGAATATGGTAATGACATTTGTTTTACATCCCTTGTCTCACTATAATTCTATTACTAAGCCTCGTGCTTGCTTTTTGTTGTCTCTCATCGAGGACCTTACTATTGACTTTCTCTCTCACTTCATACTCTCCCTTATAGATGTCTATAAGGATATGGTGATCTGTGATAAGCTTATCTTTCCTTCTACTATCATGAGGATCATTCACCACTACTCTGTCTCTTATCTCGAGTCTCCTCATTTCACCATCATGTGTGCCATTAGCGCGGTGACTGTTCAGCTTCGACTGAAGCAGCCACAGATTGAGATGGCGACTCCTCCAGCCCATTCCACTCTATCCACTTTTGCTCCTTCTTCTTCCGTGGGTGGTGTGACGCTCAAGGCGATTATGACGCAACTTCAATGCATGGATGCTCGCCTTGACACTCTCACTGATGAGATGAGTCAAGTGACCACCCGTGTGGGTCATATTGCACAACGTCAGGCTCGCCTTCATGGCTTCGTTGCTTCTCCCTCTCCATCTCCATAGGCTTCAGAGGATGAGGATGATGATGATGGCTCCGGTGATGATGAGGATGAGGATGCTAGCTCTTTCGGTGATGAGGAGATGGCTGCTTCTCAATGACTTGCCATTTGTCATTCCTGACAAAAAGGGGGAGGAGTTTTAGGTATGAGAGTAGTTATGTACTTAGAGGGAAAGTTAGCATAGGACCTTTTTGTTAGGGGGAGTGTTTTACATTTTTTGAGGGATGTAGTGAGGACTTATGTATCTTTTCTTTTCTTTCTATTTAGATACATTATCTTTTTGTACATCAGTTTTGTGACCACTTAGTGATAGCAAACATTATATTTTGATATATATATATATATATATATATATTTGATGATGTTGTTATCCTTTTCACCTATCTCTCCATGTGTTATTTCTTTTTTCTCTTTATACACATGTTTCTTATTATGTATGCAATCTTTCATTTCTATTTCACACTAAAATGCCTTGATGAGTTTTGTTTAAAGTGTTTCAGAAAGACGGGTTGTCAAAATTTATCATGCCATGAACTCTTTTCTTGCAAAGTTTTTCAAGAGTTTGTGTTAGGATTAGATTTTATTATATTCAACAAGTGATTCGTAGTTTAGTGTTTTATGACTTCTCTCATATTTCATTTATTTGTTGTGGTTTTGTCACGGATTGCCAAAAGGGGAGATTGTTAGGACATATGTGGAACTTGTTATGAACATAAGTCATTTAGAATTGACTAATCCTTTGACAAAACACACTTTACTTGTAATTGGGTAGATCTAAGATGTGTTTAATACTTCAAGGAACAAGAGTTCAAGTCCAAGTATTGAAGCCATCCAAATCTGTCCAAGAATCAAGTGAAGAAGTGATGTTGATTAAAACTCGACAGATAGCTCGACAGATGTATCTATCGTGATTTAATATTTGAAACTCAACAGATAGCTTGACAGTTGTATTTATCGAGAATTATGAAATTCAGATTTTCAGATCTGTTTTTCACGCATATCCAAGCTATATATGTAGGGTTTCTTTTCTCACAATCCTAGACATATATAAGGATTATTTTAAGGGCCGTCGTAAGGTTGTTGCACTTGTTGTTACATGCATATTGTGACCGGAGACAATCTGCCCTAGTTCATCTTTCTCTTGAAGAAGTTGCTGCATTTGTACGCCGTAGGGTTTTGTAACCAAGGAGCTTCTTGATCTTCATTGTATGGATGAACTGAAGAACTTTGCAACCAACATCCTTCTTAAGTTGGTGTGTTAGTCACGTACTAGGAGCCGTGCATCGATTGGTTAGTCACGTACTTGGAGCCATGCATTGAAAGGAGAGATTTTCACTACATTACAAGTCCAATTGTGTATTAGGGTAAGGGTTAAACTATAGGTTGGTATAAGGTACTGGGATTCCTTTACTTGTAATCGCTTGTTTTGATAATAGTGGATTTTCGGGAGTGGTGCCCTTAAATTCACCTGGTGGGGTTTTGCCTTGATGGTTTTCTCCATTCGTAAACAAATCACCTGTGTCAAATTTATTTTCCATTGTATTTAACTTAGTCGGTGATTTGTTTGTGCTACCACACGTATTGCATGTTAAATTGACTTAATTAATTCATTTGGCTAATTAATTGGTTAATTTACCTAAGTGGTCAATACATTCTTTGCCTATCTTCAAGAATTGCAAATTCAATTTTTTCAAGTTTGACATGATTTATTTAGTTTACTGCACATGTGGGTTTTTCAGTTTTTGTAACCTTAATGAAGAGTCTATGTAAAGGTCCATTAAGCATGACTTATAAAGAGGTTAGAGAGATCGAAACCCTAAGTTTTTTAGAGAGTTGATCTGAACCTCTACTAACAATCAACACTGTTGTCATAATGCAGGTTAAAATTGCTTGTCCAAAACTCAAAGTCACAAACGGAGAGTTTTAGGGTTAAGTCTTTTTTTTAAAGGGAAGATTTAGGATTAAGTCTAGTGTATAAACTTCAATTCTATTCTAGTGGGTCAGTTTACCTTGGAATTGATAGGTTAAATCCCTCCAGATTATTACTGTGAAACGGTATGTTTCATAGGTTTTGTTGGGTCACCCTATTGTTGTCTTATGTTATTTTTTATTGAATTTACTATTTTATTGCTTTATTGGTGACATATTTAATCCGTGGCAATTAACCTAGAAATCAATCTCTGAATCTAGCGTTTTGTTTGTTTCAATGGAAAACTTTTATGTAAAGATAGTTTTTCTAGTTTTTCGTGTTTTCTAGTATTTGGCAGCATCAGAAAAAATAAGTCAAATGAAAACTATTTTTAGTCAATAGAAAAAAAAAAAAAAAAAAGGCTTTTTTTTAGAGATTATTTTCCACTTATTAATTCATAACGGATTAATTATTTGAAGTTGATAATTTTCTGTAAAATCAAGGGGTCTAAAAAACCTCACTTGACCCCCCCGGAGAAATTGTATGGAAAATTAACCTTTTTTTTTTTTTTTTAATTTCAATTTTTCCAAAAACAATAGAGTCAAACATTTATTTTTCTAAACAAGAATAATTTAAATTTTCTAGAAAATTTATGATCTGATCTTACTTCTATTCCTATCCAATTGTGATATATTTGTGCTTAAGTTAAATGATAATTAAATAATAATTATTTTTTGCTAAGGTTAAAGGTGGACGGATTCAAACCATAGAAATTTAACCAACAATGGAGGAGGCAATCCTTAGGCCACTGGCTATTGGTAATCAAATAATTATTAATTCATTGAAGTCATATTTCACATTCTTCATATATCAATGAAATAATCATTAAATCATATAATTCTTATCATTTTACATTGTCTGTTTTTTTCCCCTCATGATATATAATATAATTGTAACTAATTTTTCTAATTTTTAATGATATTATAGACGACAAAATAAATTTTACATGGCCCATATAAAAACTTCTCTACGAATTATTTTAAAATGAGATTATAACAGACCCGCACATGACATTGGCTAGTCACAATAATCACAATACGAATGAAAAAGTACTGCAAGTGAGCTCCTTGTTTCATAACAGAGCATGATAACAATTATTCAAAACCAAACATACCCATACACATAGGTATTTATCAATACTACCACAAAAGGTTTCTACAGAAATTGAGTACATCTAATGACACATGCGGCTTGACAGCTCTTTTAGGGTATTTTAAGCAAAAAAATAACACCAGTACATACGATCCTTAACCAAGTTGAAGCATCGTTGCCGCCAATGAGGATTAATATAAAGAACACTGACTACACCCAAAAAGAAAATAATGCAAGATACCAAAAAACTTGTAAAGAAGGCTAGAAGATCAACTTCATACCATCTGCCATCATTTGCCTCCGAAGATTTTTGTGATGATAGAGGTGATTCATCAGTATCGGTGCAACTTTTCTTTAGTGGTGCACCACAAAGAAATGGATATCCTTCATAGCTGCTCTCTCCAAATGTTGAAAATTGTTTTTTCATGTCTGGAACTTTACCTGATAAGTTGTTGTGATCCACAGTGAAAACTTCTAGAAATGTCAGATCAATCAATTCTGAAGGAATTTCTCCACTCAAATTGTTGTGAGAAAGGTCTAAGCTCTCCAACTGAGTCAAATTTGAGAATGTTTTTGGAATAGGACGATTTAATTGATAGTAAGAAAAGTTCAATGCAAAAATTGAAGATAGCTATCCTAGATCTGGAGGGATTTCACCTGTTAACTTGTTGAATGACAAATCCAATGTAGACATCATATCAAGGACGAGACCCCAGTACAAGTTAGACCTATATTTCGTCAAAAACTCAATCTCAACTGGTATATGGAAATAAAAATTTGTCCCTTCAATTTGACTATCCTTGTTTAGAAGAGATTTATATGGGAGGGAAAAATCAGGGACCCAACCAAAACTGTTCATCATGTAGACAAATTCACTAGCAGCTACCTTCCCAAAGGTTATGTTGTAAAAGCAATATGGTATTGTCCCAGAAAAAAAGTTCCTTGAAAGATCCATTATGCCTATCTTCTTTAACCAACAGAGCTGCTTTGGAATCGTACCACTAAACTGGTTGCCACTCAACAAAAGTACTCTTAATTCAGAAAGTCCGTAAATTTCTTCAGGGATATTGCCGAAAAAGCTATTATCTCTAATGTCGAATGTCACAATATATGATGAAATGAGAATAGCTTTTGGTAGTGATCCTGTGAGATTGTTCCCTCGCAAAAGTAGGTGCCGCGCATTTTCTAGATTCAAGCAAGAAGGTAACAATCTCGAAAGCAAATTATAAGAAAGGTTTAATGTTAAAATTAATCCACATGGAATCTTACCCTCAAAAAAGTTGTTACTAAGGTCAACATTCCACAAGTTTATAGTATTGTTATTTACTATCCATACGGGAATTATACCTGACATGTGATTGTTGCTAATATCTAGGAACATGACTCTTAGGGGTGCCACTGGAAGACTACCTGTGAAATAATTATTGTTTAATTCCAAAGAACTTAAGGATAGGTTGAAGTTCTTTGAAAAAATTTCACCATGAAAGTAATTATTAGATAACCTCAAAATATCCAAGTGGGTGCAATTGGCAACCAATTCCATTGGTACCACTCCAAAAAAATTATTGAAGGACAAATCCAATTTCTCTAAATTACTCATGTCACCAATTGAGGATGGGAGATCACCTTCAAAATAATTTCGGGATAGATTTAGATATTCTAATTTCGGAATAATCTTTCCAATATTTTCTTGAAGCTGCCCATCAAGGTTATTGTCAGAGACATCCAACCAACAAAGATCCATGGAGCGATATGATGGCAAATGAAATTGACCCGCAAAAGAGTTACTTCGAAGACTCAACAGTTGTAGTCTAGTATTGTTTTCAAGCAACCAAATGGGGAAGCTTCCATTCAACTTATTGTGAGATATATCAACGACTTCCAATTCATGTTGGTTGAAGAGAAACTTAGGAATGTTGCCGGTGGGCTTGTTTAGACTACAATTAGACAGTAATGGCACCTTTAATTGAAATGATGGGTCCCAACTGGGATTTTCAGTTTTGAAATCAAGCTTGTTGTTGTCACTAAAAAGTTGAATCACCTTAAGTTTAGAGTGATTAGCAAACAAGCTGAAGGAGAATAAACCTTCAAAAAGATTATAACTCAGATCAATATACTCAAGGGATGTCCAGTTGGCTATAGGAGACAAAGACAAGTTTCCACTGAACCGGTTGTAAGATATGTCTAACAACCTAAGAGATGTCAAATTGGTTAAGCATGGAGGAAGGATTCCTTCAAAGTTATTACCACTAAGATCTAACTCTTCAAGTTTCTTCAGTGCGCACATTTCTGTCAAAAGCAATAGATTAATTAGTTCTGTCTATCCTAAAAATCTCCTAAAATAAGAATCAGTAAAACAAGTGAATTAGCATACACGATCAAAATAATTAATTACGACTCCTGAAAAAGTGAATGATCTATTATTTGTGCGTTCAAGTTGCAACCAATTAGATCTATTCTATATCAACCTTTCACTTTTCCTTGTTTCTACACTCCTATTCAATTTTAGAAGATTAACAAATTGTGAAATTCGATTTCATGGTAGATTCTTACCTTGAATGGCTAAAGTTCCATTAAGTCGATTAGAATGTAATGATATAGCCTTGAGTGAAGATAGTGCTCCAATATATGAAGGGATACTTCCAGTGAAAGAATTTTCATTCAAATCTAAAATCTTCAAACTGCTGAAGTTTGCCATATCTACAAAGAGAATTGACGATAGATAGTGTCAAGAGAAAATATTTAAAATGGCTCATTGGCTTGTACTAAAAGAACTTACATATCATAAGAAAATTATTCTTGCAGTTAAAATAGATGATGGAATGTTTACCCTTGAATGGTAGGCTTCCATTAAGACCATTTCCTTGCAGGATGAGAACCTCCAAGTTGATTAGATTAACCACTTCTACGTCATCAATAAAGAGATGTATTTATCAAATTGAAACTAACAGTACAAATGGAAGATCTAGTAGAATAACACATTTCATATTGAAGCAACACTACCACAATCATTTACATATATCAAGCATTTTGTGATTTTTAACATGAAGAAAGTAAATCTCAATAAAGGTAAAATTGGTTATAAAATCTCAGTTTTTTTTTTTTTTTTTTTTTCTAGACTTTTTCACGGTATTCTTGAAGAAGAAAATTTAAATTTGCACGTACCGTGGCTAGAAAGAGGCCCTTTCATGTAATTGTAACTTAGGTCAAGAGATTGAAGAACTGGGAGGTCACCTAAGGATCTTAAACTTTCCTTGTCAAAGTAATTTGATCTTAAATTTAAGTGTGCCAGCTTGCTCATTTTAGACAAACAATTGGATTCTGTAAAAAACATATTCAACCAATTGTTAAATCCATGAATACAATGGGATAGGAGTGTATTCATTATCACAATAATCATAATACGAAAATGAATAAATAAATAAATGAATGATTTATCAAGAATCGTATGTGATTTCGATCATTACTACATTTTGCATTGTTGATATGTGAAGTTTTACTATTGGAAACCATATGTAACTTTGAAAGCAAAAGAAGGTATGTGCACTTATCATTTAAATACAATGTGTGGGCTCTTGTTTCTGCCTTTTATATTTATGAAGTGAAGATCAAGTGTACATGACTGCATCAAAGCCCAACGATATGCATATTATTGATAGTAGCTGCTAAAAGCATCTTCAGCAATTTTTGTATTGTGGGAGGATGAACAGTTACAGTTACCTTTTACTTGCCTACTTTTTGAAATAAACTTTCCAACAGATTTACTATCATTTTTCTATCTTATTAAAATGGAAGATCTAGTAGAATAACACATTTCATATTGAAGCCACACTACCACAATCATTTACATATATCATGCATTTTGTGATTTTTAACATGAAGAAAGTAAATCTAAATAAAGGTAAAATTGGTTATAAAATCTCAGTTTTATTTTTCATTTTTTTTTTTTTTTAATAGTATTCTTGAAGAAGAAAATTTAAATTTGCACGTACCGTGGCTAGGAAGAGGCCCTTCCATTTGATTGTAACTTAGGTCAAGAGATTTAAGAACTGGGAGGGCACCTAAGATTCTTAAAATTTCCTTATCAAAGTTATTCCAACTTAAATTTAAGTGCGCCAGCTTGCTCATTTTAGACAAACAATTGGATTCTGTAAAAAACATATTCAACCAATTGTTAAATCCATGAATACAATGGCAAAGGAGTGTCATAACATGTTATTCATTATCACAATAATCATAATATGAAAATAAATAAATGATCTATCAAGAATCGTATGTGATTTCTGGTACGATCATTACTACATCTTGCATTGTTGATATGTGAAGTTTTACTATCAGAAACCATATGTAGCTTTGAAACCAAAAGAAAGTATGTGCACTTATCATTTAAATACAATGTGTGGGCTCTAGTTTCTGCCTTTCTTATTTATGAAGTGAAGATCAAGTGTACATGACTACATCAAAACCCAATGATATATGTATTATTGATAGTAGCTACTAAGAACATCTCCAGCAGCTTCTCCAAATTTTCATATTGTTTGGAGGGTGAATAATTATAGTTACATTACTTTTTTACTTACCTACATTTTCAAATACACTTTCCAATAGACTTATTATCATTTTTCTATCTTATTAAAATAGCATTTCATCATTATTTCATCATTCTTTCCTCAATCGCTCTTTATTCTTGTTTTAATCTTTCTTTTTCTTTCCTCTATTTATTTTGAACAACTATATTTTCCAAATTTCTAACAGCTATATTTTTAAATTGCCAACGACAATATTTTAAATTTTCCAATAGTCATATTTCTCAATGGTAATATTTCTTAAGGGATTTTTATTCTTATTATTCATTAACTTATAATTAATTTCCTTAAAACAAAACTTACAATACTTATCATTAAAAAAAGTCCACCACATGTTTAATTAGACCATTTATTTTTTTTCTTATTATTCATTAACTTATAATTAATTACTTAAAAAAAAAAACCTTACATACTTATCATTAAAAAGAGTCCACCATATACCACACGGTTAGACTATTCTTTTTTTTTTTCCCCCTCTTATTATTCATTAAATTAATTAATTTCTTTTAAAAATATTTAACATAATCATTATCATAAAAAAATGTCCACAAGCACTCCCTTCCTTTTTGGTTTCATCACACACACACACACACACAGAAGATAAGAGAAATCCATGTCCAATGCCGCCTCTTCACTGCCGCTTGTCTTCCTCCCACTGCCGAGTGCATGCAACCGAGATTGAGTTAGATCAGCTTCTATGTTCTTGATTTGTTGTTTTTGTTTTGATCCTAGCTTTGTTGTTCTAATTAACTTTGTCTTCTTCTTCTTTTTGTTCTTGACCTATTGTTGTTTTGATTTTAGATTTGTTATTCTAATTAAATCTATTTTTCCCTGTTTTTGATCTGTTGTTGTTGTTGTGATGGTTCTGATTTTAGATTCGCTGTTCTAATTAAATTTCTTCTGATTTTAGATTGTGTTTGTGTTTTGATTGTGTTACTGTTTAGAAACATTTGAGAGAGAGGAATAAGTTCGGTTGAGAAGGGAGAGAGTGAACAAAGATGAAAGGAGGAAAGAGAAAGAATATTTTTTTATTCAACCGTGTATTTTTTTTTTAAGATATTAATAATGTTTTGGAGTTGGTAAAGTGCTACTGTAACAATTCTAAAAAAAATTTGCTAAATTTTTAGTTTTAAAGAGGCTATTGTAGCTTTTTTTTTTTTTTTTTTTTTTTTTTTTTGGGATTTGCTCTCCAAAAATAGGTTTAAAGAGCTTGTTGGAGATGTTCTAAAGAAGGGATAAAGTAGCAATGGTAGTGATGGTCATAATTTTAGATTAAGTGGGACAATATTAAATTAAGTAAATATTAACTTGTAATTTTAAAAACAACTATTAATAATAATAAAAATGATCCTTTATAAAATACACTTAATCAAATAAAAAAAATATTAACATTTTGTAACAATTAAGAGTTATTCAATTATATTGTTTTCG
This sequence comes from Quercus alba, assembly GCA_036321655.1. NCBI lineage: Eukaryota > Viridiplantae > Streptophyta > Magnoliopsida > Fagales > Fagaceae > Quercus > Quercus alba. The sequence goes on along the minus strand of CM070302.1, from coordinate 13,598,232 downwards.
TATTCTTGAACTAGTTGTTTGATCTTAACAAACAAGTAAGAGAAATAAAATACTGCATATATATCTAGCAACCATTCAAATAATCAACTAATGCAACAATATAAAAAAAAATTTTAAAATGTAAAATTCATCATTTATGTTTTACTTAAATTAATTTCAGTCCTTTAACTCTTTTCTTTTTTTCGTTCAATTCAGTCTTCTAAATATTAAACCTTTTTTTTTATGGACTAAATATTAAACTTGTTCAGCTTAGGATTTCTGTCTATCTCCATCCAAATCACTCCTTTTTAACTTTGGTTTTTTTTTTTTTTTTTAAACTCCAAAAAATCTAATAAAAAATATATTTAAAAAAAACTAAAATTTGCTAAATTAACTATTTTCAAATGTGAATTTTTTTTTTTCATACTAAAAAACTCATCCCAAAAAAAAAAAAAAAAATCAATAGCAAAAAATTCAATCAAAATTTTCTAATTATAGAAAAATAAATAAATTAATTCAGTTCTTCACACTTAAAAAACGCACAAACGTATCAAAAAAAAAAAAAAACGCACAAACGGGAAAATTCCATTTTGAAATCGTATCAACAAAAATGAACTGTAGGGAAAATAATTTATCCACAAAATCAGTCTCAGATCTGCCAAAACTAGAATCCACTTCCATACCAAAAATGGCAAATAAGATGCCTGAGAGTTTCCTTCAACAATCACAGAGATATATTATATATAAAAGTAAATACCGCGTAAGAAACTCAAAATAAGATTCAGAAAATCAATGGCAACGAAACCGTGGGTTGCGAGGCTTGATGGGGGTGGTGGTTTAGGTGATTTGGGGAGTGCAACGAAACCGTGGAGCCCTCTCTCTCTGTGTCTCCCTCCATTTCTCTCTCACAGATGACTGTTATCATCCAAATATTTTGTGTATGGAAGAAAAGATGGGTTTAGATTTAGGATTGTTGTAGTTATTGTATTTGTGGATGATGATTAATTGATTATAAGTTGTTTTATTTCTTTATCTGTTGTGTTTGGTTAGTGGGAAAATTCTGGGGAAAGCTTTTAAATTTTTATTTATTTTTAATTTAAAAATAAGCGAGACAATATTAAATTAAGCAAAAATTTACACTGTAATTTTAAAAACAATTATTAAAAAAAATTGAACTTATATAAATTACAGTACTTAATCAAATAATATAAAAAAAATTAATAATTTTTTGTAACAATTGAGAGTTATTCAATTGTACTGTTTTGCGTTCTTGAACTAGTTGTATTGTTTGATCTTAATAAACAAGTAAGAGCAATAAAATACTACATATACATCTAGCGATTATTCAAATAATCAATACTAAAATAATAAACTAATGAAATTATATAAAAAATATATCACAAAAATATAAAAAATTTCTTCATTTATTTTTTTGGTAAATAATATATTGTTGAATTACTTCTTCATTCTGTTTTAGAAAGGTTGCAACAGGGACACATTTAGGAGCCATTGGTCATCATAATAACTCCAATCTATTAAATTGTAGAGCGAGAGCTCGATAACGTGACTAGTGGTGGCATTACACGTGACCCACTTCCACCCACAACACTCACTTCTGATCTTGTTAACCCACGACAAGAAAAGGTGGTTGGTAGGATTAACATTGGATTTCAAAAAGACTTTCAATTCTAGTAAACCCATCCTCTCTTCCTCAGCACAAGTCATGTATATATCTTAGTTTAGAATATAATATTTTTTTGATAAATGTATATATACATTTTTTTTAATAAGTTAGGGTGGTCCTATGACCATTTTGACTTGCATGTGGTGCCGCCAATATGTTCATCAAATTTTTCTTCTTTAAAATTGACTAGTTTTAAGTTGTGAAAGGAATCCGTTATAACGTAGTATATGTTATAAAAACAAAAAAACAAAAATCGTTCGAATTTTTTTTCTTTTCTGATCATATGTTTTACGGAAACTTGAACTAGAGAAAACAGTCTTTTATTGCATGGGCTTTTCTGACTTACTGAAAAAGGATTTTTTTTTTTTGTTATTATTTTGTTTTGCCTTTACATATCTTTTGCTGATTGCCTGATTGATGAAATCAAGGACTAATGGGTCTGCCTTTGCCTTTAAATCAAAAGAATAATGCTAGTTTTCTTAAAATAATAATAATAATAATAATAATAACAACATACCCCAATATTATACATTCAAATTCACAACATACTTAATTTTTATTTTGTAATTGGTGCTTCTTTTTTTTTTTTTTTTTTTTTTTTTTTTCAGTAGATGCTGTAATAATCACAAATTGACACATAAATATGTTATTTAGTTGGGTGTGGGTCTGTCTCCGTGGGCGAATTGAAATCAAAAAATTCTCATGAACGACTTTTATTGATTTTTTTATATCATCTTTTGCCAATGGACCACTTTGAAAATTGGTTTCATTGCCAATTCACTGGAAAAGAAGCCATCTCTTTCTCTAGTAATCGGTGCCAACTGCCAACATATTGGAAAAGAAATTCCGATGAAAATAATGTAAACCTATACTGTTATATGGCAAACAACAATTTGTACATGTCATAAATATCTAACACATCATAATGAGCCTTCTAAAATACTTGTAAATTAATTACGAATATACATATTTGACATATATAAAGTTAAGAATAGATGGATGTCCTCAAATTAATCCTAAAAATATATAGTTTGAATCTAATTATTTCTAATCTAATTTAAATCTAATAATTAAAATGACCTTTCCTCCAAAATAAATTTAATTAATCAAATTGTGAGAAGATGAACAACTACAATATTTTTATTTTGATTTGGGATACTTGATCGAATCCAATTACCATGATTTCAAGCCTTTCCTATTAAACCTAAAACTGATAGGTAACCATTAGCCCTATTATAATCCTAAGCGAGACATAAATAGCTTGATGTTCTTGTGTGTGTGTGTGTGTGATAGTAGAAGCAAAAGCTCACATACCTTCATTTCCTAAACAACCAGCAATTTTGTTGTTAGATAAGTCAAGACTTCTTAGCTCATTGAAAGGCTGAAATAGGGACATGTTTATATACCAAGTATCCTTATAATTTTGCTCTTGGTTTATACCGGAGAGCGTGAGCTTGATCACATGACCAGTGGTGGTGTTACACCTGACCTGCTCCCAACTACAACACTCACTCTTTGTGTCATTAACCCATGTTGGAAGAAGAGGTTCGGTACGATTAGTTTTGGATTTCAGAAAGGCCTTTAATTCTAGCAGACCCATCCTCTCATCCTCAATACAAGCTATGTGCTCATGAATTTGAACAAAAAGTAGTAAAGCCCACAGCAAAAACTTCACCAAAGGCCACTCCATTGACAAATATGATTGTGAAACACCTAGTTTCATTTCTAGCTAAACCAACTTCTGTGTAAGCACTCAAGACAAAAAAGTAATGAGTCTATGGGCCTTTATATAGAGAAAGTAATAAGTCTATGGGCCTTCTTTTTCTGATGAACTGTCTATGGGCCTTCATATAGAGAAAGCTATAATGTTTTCATATTTTAATCCATAAATTATATAATAAACTGTTGGTTAAGTCTCTGGGTATGAGAATCTCATGACACGTAATTGTCTTTTATCCTTTTTTTTTTCTACAAAAATATCCAATTTTTTCAATGGGTTGGTTAAAAGAATTTATTATTAGTAGAATTCTTCATTTATCTCATACATCTTGCTTTAGTCTAGTTTGAAAGATTGGCTTGTAGAAGTCACAACACGCAACGTTCATCTAACTGGGCCTCATTTCAATTTAATTAACGCAATGAAATACTTTAATAACAGTTACTATATATATATATATATCGTCTGATTTATTAAGATATAAATTCAAATCTATGTCCCAGGCAAATATGTTGGCCAATAATATATTAGCAAACTAATGTGGCCCTAATACTTAAATGAAAATTGACGTGGACGTGAAAGGAGGGAGAAAGAAATTGAACACAGAGGAGAAAAAGTGAAGTTAATGTGCTGAGGACCCAGGGGAAACGTGATTGATGGAGAAAAGACAAAAGATAAAATAGGTGTGTCTTTTTCTACGCTGGGCCCACTGACTCTCAACACGTGTACTGTCACTCTATGCGATAAGTACTAAGAGCATTCACAACAGTGGAGGCATATTGCTATATTGCTAAAATTTAGCTCCACCTACCCAAAAGACACGCTGCAGCAGTGGAGGTATAAGGGAAAAATTTGGATGTTCTACTACAGTACACATCTATATATAGATGTGTACTGTAGCTGATAGCAAAAAAAAAAATGAATTTTTTATTCGACCGGTTAATAAAATAATAGGCATTCTCGCTCATCTCTCATCTTCCTCAGTCTCTCTCTCAGTCACTCTCTCATCTCCCCAGCCTTTTTTTTTTGCTGAATATCTCCCCAGTCACTCTCTCATCTCTCTCTCTCTCAAGTAAACTTCTCTTCCACCGCCGATTGCCTCACGCCGCCGATCGCCTCACGCCTCACACCTCACGCCGCCGATCACTTTCTCATCAAGTCGTCGGTCTGAAGCTCATCGAAGCCGCCGATCTGAAGCTCATTGAAACCGTCGGTCTGAAGCTCATCGAAGCCGCCGGTCTGAAGCTCATCGAAGCTCGCCAACGTTGAGTCGCCGATCGCCTCACGCCACCGATGGCCTCATCTCACGCCGCCGATCGCTTGCTCATCAAGCCGCCGGTCTGAAACCCATAGAGCTCGCCGACGTGCTGCTTGTTTGTGATTTGTGATTTTTTATTTTGTTTGTGATCGGTGAATTTGTTTGGTCTGGTAGAGGAAAAAGATTGGAGTTATCGGTTTTTTTTTTTTTTTTTTTTTTTTTTTTTTTTTTTTTTTTTTCTCTGCTGTGGACTGGTGGTGGTGGTGGTGGTGGTGGTGATGGTGGTGGCGGTGGCGACGGCGGTGACTGTGGCTGATTGTAGAAGTGGTTGTGGTTGGTGTTGTGAAAATCTTTTGGGCAGTGGGATATATTATTTTATTGTAGTGGTTATATTATTTTATTATGTCGTTTATATTATTTTATTGTATTGAAAGCTAAAATAGATCCACTGCTGTGGCATGTGTATAGGTAAAATAGATAAAGTAACTTTTGGTGGAGTTAAATTGCTATATTTTTAGCTCCACTGCTGTGGATGCTCTAATCTTTTTAACAATTTTCATGCGTCGTGTTCCTCTACTTGCCCCTACCTTCAAGGCAACTTTTTTTATTAATTCCTTTCTCGCCTTCTTTTTGTTTTATACTCTTGACTTTTGTATTTGGGAGTCTTGGGAGGCGATTTCTATGAAGTTTCTGGCTTGTCCTTTCAATCACTTTTTTGCTATTTACCCCTCCCTTAGTCCCTTTTCTTTTGCAATATTGTGATTTAGTCCCTTCAGTTTCTTGTAATTAGTTAGTACTAAGTACCATGAATGATTACAACCGACAATATTTAGAGGCTGTTTGGATGAATTTTTTTTTTTACTCAATTTTCGTCATTCAATTTCTATTATTCATCACTCATCACTCATCACTTAATTTTTCACACCCGTTTGGCACCATCACTCACTTTCCATCATTCAATATTTTTCACACTATTTGTGGGCCTCATACCTATCACCGGTGCAGCTTTTTCTTTTTTCTTTTTTCAGTACCCAAACTCACTGAACCTAGTGAAAAAGAAAAAAAGAATGGAACAGCCAACCCAAGAAAAGAAAAAAAAAAGTCAAAAGGTGGTCAAAAGTTGCGACCGTGGGTCCCCTATGTGTGTTTAATTACAATATTACCATTGAGTTATGAGTTATTGAAACTGAAAACAGCTAAAATGTATTTTTAGTTTCTATAACTCATAACTCAAAAATCAGATAATTGAGTGGTGGAAACAAAGTTATGGAAACAGAGTTATCGTTTGCCAAACAACCTTTTTGTCATGGGTCCCACAATTTTTGAGTTATGAGTTATGGAAACTGAGAATTGAGTTACGGAAACAGCTACACCAAACAGCCTCTTAATGTTTGTTCACTACTCACCAGTCACCAACCAACCAAAATAGGCGTCCATTTAATTTTTGGTAGCTTATTTGATTTGAGTGTTTTTACACCTTAATAAATTGTTGATTGAGGGTTTTTCACACTCAGAGAAAGTAGCTTTTTTAAAATAATATATATTTTTAAGGTATAGCTCTATTTTGGAATGGACAAAAATTTCAGTTAAAATGATCATTGAATATTGAAGGCATACTACTATTGTCATTTGCGTATATCAAAAGCATTAGTTATTGCATTGAAGCGTTTTGTGTTTTTTAACACGAACAGAGTAAATGTTGATAAAGGTAAATATTGGTTATAAGATTTCAGTTATATCTAAACTTTTTCATGGTATTCTTGATGAAGAAAATTCAGATATGCAAGTACCTTTGCTAGAAAGAGGCCACATGTTAGACTTATTGTAACTTGGATTCAGAGATTTAAGAACTGGGAGGGCAGTTAAGGATCTTAAAATTTTCTCGTCAAAGTTGTTCCCTCTTAAATTCATGTGTTAGTTTGCTTAGTTTAGACAAACAACTGAATTCTGAAAAAAAAAAAAAAAAAAAAAAAAAAAAAAAAAAAAAAAAATCTGATGATGCTGAAAATATCACCAGTAAGCCACACGGTCCTCGTACACTCCAAACAGCACATGCATAGCAAAAAGAAAGGACTTAGTAGAGAGCACCGGTGTGGTACCGGCCAAATACCCTCTGAAGGTCAAGTCAGAACTATTCTCACAACTCTAGAGTGCTAAAGAGGGTAAATTATGCGTACCTTGGTTCGTGAGGGTGCTTGGGTTTTTATAGTAGTAAGGGTTGACCCCTTTTTCTTGGAGTAGAAGTCTTTTCTTTATAGGAGTCTTCTTGAGCGTATTTTGCGGGATCCTTTCCATATAGGAATTCCTCTTAGGTTTCTCAAAACGTGGAGGGCAAGTCATTTACTTATACACGCAAACGTGGTTAGTAAGCATTCTTTGACTAGTGCCGTCAGCTTACATTATGTCTTTAGTCTTCATCTCGTCAGCTTCAGGATCACCCCTCATCTTTATGATCTCGTCAGCCTATGGGTGCCTCTGGTGCCTCTCCCTACAACTTTCGCCCGCCGTCAGTTATTAAACAGGGACTGACGGCTCAGTAGATCCCGTCACTAATAAACCGTCGGCTTATCTTTTGGGATCAATCTCTTTTATCCTTATCAAAATCCATTGTTAAATTTATCAACAAAATGAGAAAAGAATGTCATATCATGTTATTCATTAGCACAGTACGAAATTGTAATATGGGAAAAATTCATTGATTAATTGAGCTATCAAGAATCAAATATGTTTTCTGGAACAATCATTACCACACACCCCTATTCATCCTTTTTTTTTTTTGGATAGGTGCGAAGTTTTATGATTGTAAGCCATAGGATTGCACTCTTATCATATAAATATGAATTGTTGTCAATTGTATCTGCCTTTCTTATTTATGAAGCTAGAGACCAAGTCTACGTCAAAGCCCAATCGATATAGGTGTTCGTAGCAGCTGTTTAGGAAAAGATAAAGCACCAGTAACAATAGCAATTTTCAATTAGTGAGAAAGCATGAGTAAGGGACAATATTAAAATGAGTAACAATTTACAATCTAATTTTATAAACATTTATTTGTAAGAAAAAAAAAAAGTTAGGCCCTTTTGACTTAAAAAAGAAGAAGAAAGAGTTAGGCCCTTATGACTCAAAAAAGAAAAAAAAAAAAAAAAAAAAAAAAAAAAAAAAAAAAAAAAAAAAAAGAAAAGAAAAGAAAGAAAGAAAAAAGAGTTAGGCGCTTTTGAGTTTTTGAGTGTGTAATTGTGTATCATTTTGTAAGTATTTTGAAAATCTCCTTCCCTCTACCACTTTGTGCGTGTGTTTATCTAAAAAAAAACAGAGAAAATAAGTAAGTTCCCACACTGAGAAAAAAAGAGTAATTTCTGTGAGTTTAAAGTCTTGTGCTACATATTTAAGAATAAGGTCTTTTTGAGTGTGTATTGCATTGTAAGTCTTTCAGATATATAAGATTTTTTTTTTTTTTCCCTTTTTTCGGGATCACTTCAAAAGCTACAATTAATCTGAAATTCAAATTAGATCATCAATTTTATTTTAAAAGAAAATATGTTGACAACTAAATATTCAAATTTGCTTTTATATATAAGCATATGAATCAACCTCTAATTTGTTCTATGGATGAATTTGGTACACTAATAGTTTTTTCACTCCCATATACAGCATGCCTAAAATGTGGATATATATATATATATATATATATATATATTTAAAAAAAAATTCGTAAGTGGATACTAATTAATATACATATAATTAATTTTTTGCCCGAGCTTTACACGGTTTTTTATTTGAATGAAATGCTATAAAATAACAAAGTAGCATAACAAAATATATAATTTTTTTGTTTTTAATTTAGGTGTGTTGAACTATCAATTTTTAAAAAGTTCTTTTATCTTACCCTTTGAAAAACCAACCAAAGGCAAAGAGTTTTTTTTATTTTTTTATTTTTTTTATTTTAAGACTAAAATAAAAATGTCATATTGTTTTACAAAATTTTCATTAGTTAACTAATGAAAATTTTGTGCTCTCTATGTGTAGTAATAAATAAAAAAAATTCATTCCTTTTGTTCAAGATTTTGATATTATAAAAATTTTGAGTTCTCTATATATAATAACAATAACAAATAAAAAAATTAGTTCCTTTTTGTTCAAAACTTTGATCTTTTACTATTATAAACAGAAAGGCTATAGATAAAATATAATGGGATTTTTCCAACCATGATAGTTAAAAAAGGTAAATGAAAAGTAGAGTTTTGGTGTTATATCTAACCCCGAAACTACTACATTATTGGAATCATTCTCACAAATTCAAATCCCCCAAATCTTCAATGAAAAGCTTTGGATCTATTTTTGAATTTGTAGGCTAATTGGTCAAAATCTTCAATTAAAATATTCAAATAAAGCAATATATATGAAAATGGTCTTAGATAGTTGATATTTTTATCATGTTGTTAAGTGAAAACCACATTGATATCCTGATGAATTTGGTTCCCAATCATGGACCATATAAATTAAACGACTATACAAAATTAACCAATCATTCAGATTTATCACAAGATGAGAGGGGGGAGGGGAATTGAATGAAAAGAACTCACATCAAGTTTAGTAGAAATTTCATTGAACGTATATGACACCATTGGCATGCAATACTAGAAGAACAAAAATAATGCACTAAAAATTTTCAAATCGACCAAACATCTCCACACGAAGTTATGATAGTAGGTAGGATGTATATTTTCGGCTAGTTCGAATTGGGTGCAGGTTTTGATAGTCCCACATTTTTGGCACTAAAACACTGTTTATTAAGATGCTTCATTGGTAAACAATGCTTGACTCAAATTGGGTTTGATGAAGATAGAATTGGGTCGAGAGAGGAAGAGATGAAATCAGATAGGGTAATTAAGATGGTTATACGGTTTGCGAAATGATTAAGATGGCTAACAAACGTTTAAGATGGAGAAACGAAAATAAAATTTGCAAGAAATAAGAAGAAAGAAAGGAGCTACAATAGAGACATGAAGGTGGCATGATAGGTACCTGAATTTATGGCCGAGTCCTCCTCAGTCCTCACCGTGTAACTGATTTTTATTTTTAGAAAAGTGTAACTGATTTTTATAATTTAATAATAATAAAAAATTTATTTGTATAATATACTATTAATTTGAGTAATTTTTCTCAAGCTCATTCTCAATTTCAACACGTGTTGTTGTCTTATGCTTTGATGAACTATATTATTTTTTCATTGGATGCATGTGTAGGGGTCTAACTTGACTTCTATTTTAAAGTTTCAACTTATAGTGTCTACTTATGATGATTGCACTCTTTGTCATTAGACTGATGCACTTATCAATTTTTGATGTAAGCAGATATTGAACTTAAAATTTTTTATTTAACTATCAGAGATTTTACCAATTAAACTAATTAGAACCCACAAAGTTAAATCCCATCTTGGTGGATGTACAAAATGATGATACGTGTCCTTTACTCAATGCATATGACAATGACATGTGTTATCTTTTAGAGTAATGTAAACCTATAATGTCATATAGAAAACAATGATTTGTACAAATTATAAATATTTAACACATCATAATTAATGAGCCTCCTAAAATACTTGTAAATTAATTATGCATATTTGACATATGTAAAGTTTAGAATAGATGGATGTCCTTAAATTACTCCTAAAAAAATATAGTTTGAATCTAATTATATCTAATCTAATTTAAATCAAATAATTAAAATGACTTCTCCTCTAAAATAAATTTAATTAATCAAATTGTGAGAAAATGAACAACTACAATACTTTTAATTTGATTTGGGATATTTAATCAAATCCAAAAACCATGATCTCAAGCCTTTCCTATTAAACCTAAAATTAATTGGTAACCATTAGCCCTGATATAATCCTAAGCGAGACATAAATAGTTCGAAGTTCTTATGTGTGTGCGTGCATGCGCGTGCGCGTGCGCGCGCGTGTGTGTGTGAGTGATAGTAGAAGTAAAAGCTCACATACCTTCATTTCCTAACCAACCAGCAATTTTGTTCTCAGATAAGTCAAGATTTCTTAGCTCCTTGAAAGGTTGAAATAGAGACATGTTTAGGAACCAAGTATCCTCATAATCTTGCTCTTGGTTTATACCAGAGAGCATGAGCTTGATCACGTGATCAGTGGTGGTGCTACACTTAACTTACTCCCAACTGCAACACTCACTCTTTGATTGATTAACCCATGTTGGAGGAAGGAGTTTGGCATGAATAGTTTTGGATTTCAGAAAGGTCTTCAATTCTAGTAGACCCATCCTCTCGTCCTCAATACAACCTTTGTGCTCATGAATTTGAACAAAAAATCCATAGCAAAAATTTCACTAAAGGCCACTCCATTGACAAATATGATTTTGAAAAACCTAGTTTCATTTCTAGCTAAACCAGCTTCTTTGAATGTACCCAAGACAAGAATGTTATAAGTCCATGGGCCTCTATATAGAGAAAGTTATAAATTTTTCATATTTTAATCCATAATTTATATGATAAAATTTTGTTTAAGTCTTTGGGCATGAGAATCTCATTACATGTAATTGGCTTATATCCTTTTTTTTTCTACAAAAATATCCAATTTTTCCAATGGGTTGGTAAAAAGAATTTATTATTAGTGGAATCCTTCGTTAATGTCACGCATCTTGCTTTAGTCTAGTTTGAAAGATTGGCTTGTAGAAGTCACAACTTGCAATGTTCATCTAATCTTTCTTCCTTAAAATTGACTAGTTTTCAGTTATTAATGGAATCCGTTATGTGAGTTTAACAACGTAGTATATGTTATAAAAAAAAAATGATAGTGGCATGGTTTTAGGAAACTTTTAGTAAGTTGAGATAAGTTTGAAATTTTTTTTCTTTCTTATAGTATGTTTTACAGAATCTTGTAGTTGAGATTTTTTTATTTTATTTTATTTTGCATTCATGTATTTTTTTCGCTAATTGCCTGATTGGTGAGACTAATAGGTTAGTTTTTATCTTTTTTTATTTTATTTTATTTTATTTTATTTTATTTTTTTTTTATAGAAAATTTCAACCTATGATGTTTACTCCTGATGATAGATCTTTATTATTAGACCAAGACACCAATCAATTTTTGGTGTAAACGGTGATTGAACTTCAGATCTCTTATTTAGCCAACAAATAAAATATCAACATTTTAAAAGAATAATGCTAGTTTTCTTAAAATAATGAAAATAATAATGTTAGGAACACCTAATTATATATTTAAATTCATAATATACTTAAGTGTTTTTTTGTAATTGGTGTATTTTTTTTCAGCAGCTATGGTAATCATCACAAATTAACATGTAAATATGTTATAAAATTGGGCGTGAGTCTGTCTATGTGGGCGGACTGAAATCAAAAAAATTCTCATGAATGACTTTTATTGAATTTTTTTTTTTTTTTAAATATCAATTTTTGCTAATGGATCACTTTGAAAATTAGTTTCATTGCCAATTCACTGGAAAAGAAACAATCTCTTTCTCTAATAATGGGTGCCATCTGCCAACATATTGGCAAAGAAATTCCGATGAAAGTGATGGTGTTTTGCCATTTCTTGCCTGTCCATTTCCGTAACTGTTAGTGCCATTAAAATGGTCATTTTTTATTAATGAAATGCTGCTATCTAGCTCTCTCTCTCACCCTCCCTACGTTTGTAGTATGATGTTGCTTTGACATTTGTTTCCTATCAATTTTTTCTTGAAACTATTTGTTACATTTTATTCACAGTTAATATGTTTGGATCAGGAAGTGGTGGAGCCATATTTTTTTTATTGATATAAGTGATTTTTTTTTTTTTTTTTTTGGAGAGGAAGATATAAGTGATATTAATTGTTAAGTGTTAATATTATGAAAATTTACATGGTTTTATCATCAATATTGTGAATTCCATATCCAACCTCATTTCAATTTGATTAACGGAATGAAAAATGAAATATTTCAATAATAGTTACTCTCTGTCTCTGATATATATATATATATATATATATATTAAAAATTAGAACTCATTTGATTTATTAAGAATATAAATTCAAATCCATGTCACAGCCAAATTAATATGTTGGCCAATAATATATATATCTTGAGGATCTTGGCCAATAAAATATTGGCCAACTAATGTGGCCCTAATCAATCAACGTATCTAACACTTCACATTGACGTGAAGGGAGAGAGAAGGAAATTGAAAGATTGTATAATGATACATTTACATACCAACCAACCATTTGACATGGATGATAGATACATTTACCTACCAATCAACCATTTGACATGGATGATAAAAGGTTAAATACCACTGTTTACCGAAATATATATTAATCTACCACTGTTTCAAAAATATTTAAGAATCTACCACTAATTACGAATTTGAGTTCCACCTGAGTTTGCCACCATGGCGTGGCTGAGCTGGAATTTTAATAGTTAAAAAATGCCACCTTGAACTCGACGTCATGAACCTCGAGTTTGACTTGATAGAGGGATAAAAAGTGAAGCTCATATGCACGGACAATGAGACGAAGAAGAAAAGGAAATAGAGGAAAAGAATAGAAATAGAAGAGTTGATTTTTGCCCTGCTACTCCAAACATGAGGAAATGACTGGCAAAATTAGCTAAATGGCTCGAGATTTATCAGACGTGTTATAGGGGAATTAATTGTACTAGTCTGATGACTTATATGAAAATTTGCGTATCCATGATGGTAAGAAATTAACAATTTTGATAATGATTGTATGTTTAATGTCTCAAAAAAGAAAAAAATGTTCATTCATTTAGCTTAACATGTAAAGCTTTGTGTGTTGAATAAAGAGATCTAGGATTCGAATCTTGACTACATGCCAAAAAGCTATTAAGATCTTAACCTGATAATAAAGAAGAATAATAATAGAGTGGATGTTAAAAGTTAAAATTTTATTGTATTTATAGTTTTTTTTTTTAATTTTTTTTAAGGTTCCTTAAATATTGACTTTAACATGGGTAAAATGTCTATTATTATTTTTTGGGACCTAATCTATCATATAATAATATATTTTTTATTTATTCTGTGTTTCTTTACACATATTGGTAATTTTGAAACAATACCTTGAATCGAATTTTGTTAGCCGCAATCAAATAAAAACGTTCATCGGAATAACAAAAATGACTGGAATTTTAATTGAAATATTGTAGGGGCATTAAACATACCAATTTAATGACTTATTTATGAAAATTTTTGTATTGATTGAGGTAGGAAATTAACAATTTTGATAATGTGTATTTAATGTTTTTTAATGGGTTTCAATAATTCAACTAATAAAGTTTTTATTTTATTTTATTTTATTTTTAAAAAATCTTTGAATAAGGGATTTGTGATATGAATTCCGATTATATTGAAAACCAATTAGTGTGACACTGACATGATGATAAAAACTAATCATAATAGATCTGGTGCAAAAGATTAAAATCCTTTCACATCTATAAAGATAAAAATATTTCCCTAAATATTGATTTTAACATGTGAAAAAAAACTATTATCAAATTTTGGGACCTAATCTATCATACAATCAAATATTATATAAATTTATTCCGTGTTTCTTTAAATATATATTGGAATTTTCAAGATAATGCAATTGATTTTTGTTATCCAATCAAATTAGAACATTCATTGCAATAATAAAAAGAAAAACCAAGATAAATTTGCAATCCCGCGTATTGACTAATTGGTTTGATTGATACATGAGTAAATTTAGAGACATTTAAGATATATTATAAGTAATATATATTAAATAAAAATTTTTGGATGGGTCTTGGATTTTACAAATAGTATAAAATAGAAAATTGTAAACTCAAAGAGAAATGGAAAATTTTTAGTTTCTATCAATTTTATTATAAAAAGCTTGGCAATGAAAATGTCTTAAATATAAGCTTAAATTCAATAAGAATGTGGTGTGAACCTAGAAGTTTACTCCCATTAATAATGTCCTGCTACATCAAATTTTTTTACAAAAAAGAATAGAAAATAACACATATTATCACATTCCTTTTTAATAAATATATTCAACTATTAAAATAAAAACAAAAAGTCCAAAACAAAGTGTCAGAAGGAGAACCACCATAACTACTAGAGATGACACTGGAGTTAGGAGCCACCACCTTCAATGAAGTCATTTCATCGTCATTCAGCCTTGGGCTTAGGAGTTTTTCAACTCCAGCTTCCTCTTCGATGACAACATGTGCATGAGTGCATGATGACAATTGGCCTTGCTGGTTCATCTCTGATGACAAATATATCAACATTGGTTGTTAATGATGACCCCACTAATTCCTAATGATTCTTTGCTCCAATTTTTTTTTTTTAATACTTTGATATATTTATTGGAAATTATGATAATGTATAATACTCTATTCATTTTTGTGAAATAATTTGATTTGGCAGTACATTATTGGAGGGTGTAAATGTGTGTGATTACACTAGATCTTTATTGAATTTAAATTTTAAACTCCACTATTGGTTATTATTGTATGTTTCAATAGAAAATATATGTATTAAAAAAAACCTATCTCAAAAACCAAAAAAAAAATCCCTTGTTTTCCTGTGTTTGGTTGGCAAATCTTAAATTAAGCTAGAAAATATTTTTTTGTTATTTAGTTTGCACGGAAATTTTTTTTTTTCTTTCTGATCACATGTTTTACAGATTCTTGTACTAAAGATTTTTTTGTTTTGTTTTGTTTTGTTTTGTTTTGTCTTCGTGTATTTTTTCGCTATGTTGGGTTAAAATAAATTGACCCCTTGCAAATTAATTAATTAGTCAAATTACATGCAATAGCGTGGTAGCACAAACAAATCACCAAATAACTAAATGCAGTGGAAAATAAATTTGACACAAGTGATTTGTTTACGAATGAAAAAAACTATCGAGGTAAAATCCCATCGGGTGAATTTAAGGTCACCACTCCCGAAAATCCACTATTATCAATCACAAGCGATTAAAAGTATAAAGAATCTTACCAAATCCTTTAGCCTATCCCGAAATACCAACCTACAGTTAAACCCTTACCTCAATACCCAATTGGACTTGTATTGTAGCGGCAATCTCTCTATTCAATGCACAAATTCCAATACGTGACTAACCAATGATGTAAGGATCTCAGTACGTGACTAACTCATCAACTTGAGGAAGATATTAGCTACAAAGTTCTTCACTTTGTTAATAATGAAGATCAGGAAGCTCCTTTGTCACAAAACTCTTGGCGTAAAGTCGTAGTAGTTTCTTTAGAGAGAATGATGAACTAGGGCACTTTTTGCATTCAGTCACACAATGCATGCGTGACGGTCTTTAAAAAAAATCCTTATATATGTCTAGGGTTGTGAGAAAAGAAACCCTACACAAATATATAGGAATAGGCGTGTAATCAGATCTGAAAAGTCTGATTTCGTAATTCTCGACATATACAGCTTGTGTCAAGTTTCAACATTAAATCTCGATAGAAAGGATTCTGTCAAGACTTCTATCGAGGTTTAATAAATAGCTCTTCTTCACTTGTTTCTTGGTCAGATCTTCATGGCTTTAATGAATAGCTTTTAAACACATCCTAGATCTACCCAATTATAAGTAAAGTGTTTTTTGTCAAAGGATTAGCCAATTACATAAAATATGTCCCTAACACGTTAATTGCTTGATTGGTGAGACCTAGGACTAATGGTTTAGTTTTTTTCCTCTTTTTATTTTATTTTATTATTTTTAAAAAGTTTCAACCTATATATGGTGTCTGCTCTTGATCATACCTCTTTATCATTAGACCAATCAATTTTTGGTATATGTGGGAATTGAATCTCAGATCTCTTATTCAACCATCAAATAAAATATCAACATTTTAAAAGAATAATGCTAGTTTTCTTAAAACAATGATAATATAATAATGTTAGGAACACCTAATTATATATTTAAATTCACAACATACTTAAGTGTTATTTTGTAATTGTTGTACTTTTTTTTTTCAGCATCTACTATAATCATCACAAATTGACATGTAAATATGTTATAAAATTGGGTGTGAGTTTGTCTATGTGGGCGGATCGAAATCAAAAAATTCTCATGAACAACTTTTATTATTATTATTATTATTATTATTTAATATCAATTTTTGCTAATAGACCACTTTGAAAATTAGTTTCATTGCCAATTCATTGGAAAAGGAACCATCTCTTTCTCTAATTTTTGCCATTTGTTGCATGTCTATTTCCGCAACTGTTTTTTTTTTTTTTTTTTTTTATACAAGATAGAATTTCTATTCTAGCCTAATCTAAGTGTATATATGTATAAAACTTCCTCCTGGAGACTTGAACCCTGACCCTTGCCTCCCACACCCCACAAACACTTATACTTGTAGAGTGACCATCGCACTAAGGGTGTTCGGTAGTATTTCCGTAACTGTTAGTGCCATTAAAATGGTTTGTTTTTATTAATGAAATGCTGCTATTTAGCTCTCTCTCTCACCCTCCATCCATTTGTAGTATGATAGGGTCAACTGGTTGGAAAAAAAGCATGGAAAAATGATGCTGCTTTGACATTTGTTTCCTATCAATATTTTCTTGAAATTATTCGTTGCATCTAATTCACAATTAATATGTTTGGATCAGGAAGTGGTGGAGCCAGAATTTTTATTTAGGGGAGTAAAATTTAAGATTATAAGACAAAGAATAAAAGAAAAAATAACTTAAAAATAAGAACTTAATATAAATGTATAAAGTTTAAACATCTAATATGATTCTTTAAAATAAATTAAGAAAATAAACAATGTTAAAAGTATAGTAGTATACCTACAAAGTTGTATACACATAATCTCACTACCTTCATTTCTTTTAAAAAAATATTTAAAATGAAACATTCTTTCTTTATTCTTCTAAGTACTTAAATTTTGGATTTGTAGTAAAAATCAAGAATTTAAAGCTATAAAGTATTCAAAAAATGGAAAAAAAAAAAAAAAAATTAGATAAAACTTCAAGGTTTTCTATCGCATAGTACTTAAATAATTTTTTAAAAATGATTTTGTGGTAAAAAATGGGTCCCATTAATTTAAGTCTTTTAAGTTTTTTTTTCTCCTATTCTTTAAACCTTGATTTTCTTTTAAATAAAGGCCTTGAAGATGAGTGCCATGGGAAGTTATTAAAGAAAAAAAAAATTACATATAAGCTTAAATTCAATAAGAATGTGGTGTGAACCTAGAAGTTTACTCCCATCAATAATGTCCTACTACATCAATTTTTTTTTTTTTTACAAAAAAGAATAGAAAATAACACATATTATAACACTCTTTTTTAATAAATATATTCAAATATTAAAAAAAAAAAAAAAAAAAAAAAAAAAAAAAAAAAAAAAAGAGTCCAAAACAAAGTGCTAGAAGGAGAACCACCATAACTACCAGAGATGACGCTGGAGTTAGGAGCCGCCACCTTCGATGAAGTCATTTCATCATCATTCGGCCCTGGGCTTAGGAGTTTTTCATCTCCAGCTTCCTCTTCGATGACAACATGTGCATGACATACGACAACTGGTCTTTCTGGTTCGTCTCCAACGACATATATATCAACATTGGTTGTTAATGATGACCCCACTAATTCTTAACGATTCTTTGCTCTGATTTTTTTTTAATACTTTGATATATTTAAGGAAATTATGATAATGTATAATACTATATTCATTTTTGTGAAATAATTTGATTTGGTAGTACATTATTGGAGGGTGTAAATGTATGTGATTATACCAGATCTTTATTGAATTTAAATTTTAAACTCTACTATTGGTTATCATATTATGTTTCAGCAGAAAATATATGTATTAAAAAAAAAAACCTATCTCAAAAAATAAAAACCCTTGTTTTCCTTGTGTTTGGTTGGCAAATCTTAAAATAAGTTAGAAAATATTTTTTTTGTTATTTAGTTTGCTACAAAAATTATTTACTTTTCTCATAATTCCAAATAATTTTATAAAAATTAAGATCATTTATTCATGAAAACAACCCCAGTTAGGAAAACATTTTTATTGTTTCAGTCATTTGGACTCCCAATTGAAAAAATATATCCAAATTTGTAATTTACACAAAAAAATTATATAGAAAAGCAAACAAAAAAAGTCATTTGAAAAATCGTATTAATTGGTCGATCGATATCAACAAGAATTTTAGAATTTTCTCTTATATGCCTACCCACTAGAAGGACCCGACTTCCTCGAACCAAGACCACCTCTACCTTCATCACCAAAAGCAGCAATACAGTTGCTTTTTTGTCTAAGTTAAAGGAGAACAACAACATTGTGTGCTTACCTTCACTACTTTAGGGCAAAGCAAAACGAAAATACATTTGTTTTATCTTCTTCCTCAAAAACCTTTAATGATATATAAACAAATGTTTATCTTACACAGTCCAGCACGTAAGTGACATAACTACAGTTAGTATAGTCCTCTACGTAATTGAATAAAAAAATCAACATCGTTTAAATGATGAGACGTCGTTCCGCTTCAGGAGTTTAAAGCCACGCGCAAAAACGGCATCGTTTTCTCACAAACAGTTCTTAGGCTGGGTTCGAAGGTTTGTTATGGTCGTTAATGACCGTTGTAGTTTCTTCAGCTTTGTTAGGATATAGGTTCTATTACTGTAACCGCGATTAATTAATTATTTTTTTGATAACCGCAATTAATTATTTAATCTGACTACATTTTGCTTTACTTCTCCTTCTTTTTTCTCATCGTGTTCTTTTTCTTATATATCTCTCCAATCTTCAAGATTCTCTTGCTTACTTGAAGATTTCCATAATTTATTATAAAGATTTACTTTTTACAAAATCTTATATAAATGTCTTATAGTTTCATATCGTTTAAAATTAGTTATCATAATTTACTACTTCAGCCTTTGGGTTTGGGATATCATTATTATCAAATATCATAACTAATATGCCATCAAATTTGGAATTTATTGCCCTGTTGATCTAATAACTATGCCATCAGTTCATTGAAATCCTTGACTTCATGTAAATTTCCTGTATTTTAACTGTATATCCACAGCTTAGGAAGATTTATCCTTGGAAAGAAAAAACCAAACATAAGAGATTTGAAAACTACAACCTCTACTTACTTGGACATTTATGCGTCTACCCAATCCCGATCGATCCATCATCGGTAAAATTTACTTTTGTAGCTTTCCCTGCTTCGTTCCCTTTCACTATTGTAAAGTCCAACCCAAACTAGACCTGACATAATTGTGAAGTGTCTATTATTAATGTTAAATGTATATTTTTTTTTGTTAAATGTATATGTTAAATGTTAAATGAATATTTTTTTTGTTAATAATCATAGTTAAAGCGTTAAATAACATATATGGACATCAAATAACCTAAAAGTTTAAACTAATAATAGGTTTGAGCCTAATTATATTATATTAACCATTTACTCTCTTTTTTTTCTCAAAAAAAAAAAAAAAAAAAACTCCATTTACTCTTTTTAATCCAATATCAAGCTTTGCTTAAGTATTTTCTATATTATTTATTAGTATTAAATGAAATGCAAATGAAAACATTAATTAACATCTTCACTTGTTCTTTTTAACATCATACTCTTTTGTATTAAAATTTTGAAGGCATACCATCACGCACTCTTGGCGCGATGGTCACTTCATAAGTACAGTGTGGAGGGCAAAGATTGGGGTTTAAGTCTTTAAGAGGGAGCTTCACATACATATACACTTAGATTAGATTAAAGTAGAATTTCTATCTTGTATAAAAGAGAAAAAGAAAAAGTTTGAACTCATTAAAAAGAGTTCATTTCTTAATTATCCAATATCAGACTTCACTTAATTAAGTATTTTCTATATTATTTATTAGTATTAAATGAAATGCAAATGAAGCAATTAATTAACATCTTCACTTACTCTTTTTTTTTTTTTTTTTTTTTTTTTTACAAGATAGAATTCTACTCTAGTTTAATCTAAGTATATATGTGTGTGAAATTCTCTCCTGGAGACTTGAACCCCGGCTCATGCCCCTCACACCCTACAAGTACGTATACTTGTGGAGTGACCATCACACCAAGAGTATGCGGTGGTTCACTTACTCTTTTTAACATCATACTCTTTTGTATTAAAATTTTGAAGGCATTAAAAAACAGTTTCATTTCTTAAGTATCCAATATTAGACTTCACTTAAGATTTTAAATATTATTTTATTAGTATTAAATGAAATGCAAATGAAAGCATTAATTAACATCTTCACTTACTCTTGCTAACATCATACTCAGTTTTCAAAATTTCGAAGGCATTAAAAAATAGTTTCATTTCTTATTCTAAATTATTTTATAATCTTATTATAATAATTTATTTATTTGTATATCTTCTTTATAGCTTTGACCAAACCCTAAATGCTAAATAGTTTTCAATTAAACCATGAAATTTTTATATATTTCTTTTCAATTTTCACTCTTAATTAACTAAAAGTAACATAAATTCACACAATTTGCAACTAAAACGTATTTAAATAGAAAAATTCATTTCACATGAAAAAATAAAATTGCTGATTATAGAATATATATTATTTAGTAATTGTTAATAAAATAATTCTAATAATATTAAATACTATATAAGCTTATGTTCAAATCATATTTTATATTATATACTATTTTGATAAAAGTTGCGTCCTACATATTGTGGATGTACCAAGTGGAGGACCTCCAAGAATTTATTACCAAGTGAACTCCTATAGTCCCATTATGATTATTGTCACTGTTTCAAAAAGTTTTAAAAATATTATTCCAATTAAATTTTATTGCCAAAAATTTTAAAAAATTTAGAAAAAAGTTCATTAGTTTTTAAATTTCTTTAGTAATCTTCCATAATTTTTATTTTAACAAGAAAAGCTGGTTCATATACTTTGTGTTTGCGCCATATAATTCCTTGTAAGTGCCCATACGGGAGTCATTATATGTTTGTATATATATTAAAATTAGGCAAAAATACCTCAGGCATCAATGGTGGGTCTATGATCATATGTAGGTGGTCTGGACTCCCATTGTTGATGATACAAAGGCAAAAACTATAAACTCTTTTAAGAAATTAACCTAGTCAAGTTACTAGTTGGAGTGGCAAAATCTAACATGATCTGCAAACTAGACAAGACTAATCTGTTTATAAACAGGTCATGGGTTGAGGCTAAATGAGTTTGAGTCATATTTGGGTTGATACAACTAACCCATTTGATAAACGAGTTGTGTTCGTGTTCAACATGCGAACCTGTTTTGCTTATAAATGTATTAACTTTTGTTATTATTATTTTGTTATTATTGCTTAATCTATGTTTGTAATTATATGTATATTAGTATATTTATGGTTGTGGTTGTATTTTAATTTTAGATATATGAGAATTGATAATAGGTTATTTAGGTCAGGCATGTAACACCCTGGTTGTTAATTGTAATTTGGAAGAATCTTGATGGGCAAATTGGTAATTTTACTTGAAAGATATTTTAGGGACAAGCTTGGAATTAGGCTTCATCCCCTTAAGTCACCACCCCTCACTTTCACTAGACATGGCAAAATGGGTTAGAATTTTCTAACCTAACTCGACTTGAGCCCGATTTTTTGACCCGAAGCAAAAATGGATTGACCTGTGACCCGACCCATGTTTTTTGCGGGTCAACCTGACCTGCGAACCTGTTTTGCTTATAAATGTATTAACTTTTGTTATTATTATTTTGTTATTATTGCTTAATCTATGTTTGTAATTATATGTATATCAGTATATTTATGGTTGTAGTTGTATTTTAATTTTAGATATATGAGAATTGATAATAGGTTATTTAGGTCAGGCATGTAACACCCTGGTTGTTAAATGTAATTTGGAAGAATCTTGATGGGCAGATTGGTAATTTTACTTGAAAGATATTTTAGTGACAAGCTTGGAATTGGGCTTCATCCCCTTAAGTCACTGCCCCTCACTTTCACTAGACATGTCAAAACGGGTTAGAATTTTCTAACCTAACTTGACTTGAGCCCGATTTTTTGACCCGAAGCAAAAACAGATTGACCTGTGACCTGACCCGTGTTTTTTGCGGGTCAACCTGACCTGCGACCTGAACCCGAACCCGAACCATTATTTAAAACTTTTTTTTTTGGTAAAAAAATAATAAAATTAGGACAATATTTGTTTAATTGTTTGTTGTGAGCTTTAAGAAAACAATTGGGACATTTATATAATTGCATGCAAATTAATTAAAAGATGAATAGTTGAGCATTCTGTAATGAGTAAAAATTTTTAGATATCAAATAGCAAAGTATATGCTAAGATAATCTAGTCACAATAGAGTTAAAAACATAGATTTAAAATTGTACACATGTATGGGAAACATTCACAAGTGTGAAAATAGTGAAGCTAAAGTATCAAATTAACATAATTATGAATGCTTAGACCTATTTTTTAACAATTTACGTCCAAAATAAACGGCTTTTCAAAATAAATTATGATATTTCTTAGAGTGTGTGTGACTTAACAATGATATGATATTCATAAAAGAGATCATGTATAAATAAGTAAATAATCAAACTTTAATGTATATCTCAAATTGAAATAGAGTGCTAACTACAATTGATAATAGATTATAAAATTAATTTTCAAGATTGTAAATTTCTTATATGTTTTTATTATTTGTGAAATGAGTTATCCAATAAGTCATTTGTAATTTTGTTTTATATTTTGGGATGTTGATATTGTGTAGAAATAAAACTTGTGTATTTGTTTTACTTATCTTTGTGTTATTTTGTTTTAGATAGCAATGTTTGGATTTGTATAATTATAAAATTATTAAATAAGTATTAATAAGTTTAACTAAGTTCATTCTTGATATAAGTGGTGAATTCAAAGTAATGCATTTTACATCAAGTAATTTGTTGCATGACTATCCAAATGGCAAATACATGTTGTTTTCTTTATAAAAAAAAAAAAAAAAAAAAAAAAAAAAAAAATTCATGTGAAAAATACGGGTCAACCTGACCCAACCCACAACCCGATTGATCCAACCCAAACCTGAGTCGCCCGTTTTGCCATGTCTAACTTTCACATTCACATTCACATCTCTCTCTCTCTCTCTCTCTCTCTCTCTCTCTCTCTCTCTCTCTCTCTCTCTCTCTCTCTCTCTCTCTCTCTCTCTCTCTCTCTCTCTCTCTCTCTCTCTCTCTCTCTCTCTCTGGTCTTGCACTAAAAATACTTCAGCCATGAGTTTCTTTTCAAGCCATCACCATCGGTTGTGAAGAAAAGATTTTGGGAAGAGAGGGACCCATTTGGCTAAGCAAGGAATTTGAGGTAAAATTCCTATTTTCCTAACAAAACTAAGTAAAATCTAGCTATGGGGTTTGTGCTAGAGCAAGTTTATTGGGTTTATGTAAGAAATTCTTATTTGGAATGAAAAGTTTGGTTTGGTCTGGTCTTGAGCCATTTTACTCTAGTGTTCACCCATTCACGTTTTTGTCTTGGGTAATGGGTTTTGGAGGTCTTGGAGTTGTGGAGAGGTGGGCATGTGAAACTTTGATGATTTGGGTGCTATGAACTTGTTTTAAAACAAAGGGGTAATGAAAGTGTTAACCATGAAAGTTTAAGTGCTTTGAGGTTGTGCTTTTTGCACATCAAGTGTTTGATATTTTACCTTATTGAGTTATGAGGTTGGGTTTAGTTGTTTATAGTTGTTTATTTAATTAAAAGCTGGACTTTGTGAGATATATAATGAGTTTTAGAACTTTGAAAGTGATTATTTGATGATGTTATAATTGATTCCTACATTATGTAATATGTATTGACATTATTAATACAAGAGTTAGTGTAACACTTAAACATGGTTGTTTTGTTGTGAACGCTTGGGAATTTATAAGAATTGTTATAATGGCTTGGTTTTATTAGTTAGTACCCAAAAGAAAATCTTGAGACTAGCTACCTCATTTTTAAAATGATGTGTTATGTTATCTGATAAATGCATATTGTTTGTGGTAGTGTATTAAAATGCTTTGGTTGTGTTATGGTCCTTTGGATTATTTATATGCTTGTTTGGTATCCTTTGGAAATAGGCGCCTTTGGATGGTCATGTTAAGTTCTAGGCCCTCAATTTGATTTTAGGGGACATTTTCAATCTATGGAGACAAGTTTGATGGTACTTTGTGATGGGCATTGTTATTGATAGGCTTGATCATTTTGTTTTTAGGTTCTGAGATTTTCGATGATGGACCTAGTGATGGGATTGGTTGATTTCATGGTGCTTGGTTGAAGTAAAATTGGTTGGCCTTCCGAGGTAAGTAGCTTTTTAATGGGATTTTTGAAAAATAACCATATTGCATAAAACATTGTTTTTGGGTTAAACACGTTTTGGGAAACTGCTTGTGGAAACTGTATTTTTCCTAAAAAGTGTTGTGTTGTAACCTTAATGTATATGACTATTTATGAAAAGTGCATCATATTTGTTATTGCATATGGGGAAATACATGATTTGTTAGCATGGAAAAGACAAGCATCTTTGATTTAATTCTTGGTAATTGATTTTATGGATTTATTGCATTATTTGCAAAATTTAAAGATGCTTTTATCTTGACTTGTGATAATTGGGAAAATTGATACAAAATCTTCTTGACAAGAAATGAGTTGAAGGCTTTGAGAATCTTGTGAATATATTGGGTATGGTATTTCAAAGGTTTTAGTGAAATTACCTGATATTGAATTGTGTTTTGATTTCTTGTAAACTGTGAGCTCTTTATGTTTTTACCCTTGGGCTGTGACATGTGATTACTTGGTGATTACCTGGCTAGATATTATAGTCTGTGTGACATTGTTTCCGGCTTTGTGTTGGTGAATTAGTTTCGGTTTTGTGTCGGAAATGAGTTTCGGCTACTGATTAGTTACAGCTTTGTGTCAGCAGATTAGTTTCGGCTTTGTGTTGGCAATGAGTTTCGACTTTGTGTCAACGATTAAGTTTTGACTTTGTGTCAACGGCTGTCATGTGGCATTGAGTTGGATTTTCTGGTTTTTGAACATTGTTATTATTGCTCATAGTATATAGTATATAGTTTTACATTGAGATATTTTGAAAAAACTTTGTGCTATACTGTTTCAATCATTCTTGTCATTTTATCCTTGAAGACTGATTTTGCAGAAATTAAGTGGAAACTCCCAAAGTCTACCATGTTTTGTGTTTTGTAAAAATGCTAATTATCATGAGATTTGCATTTCTCCCACCCCCATTAATTATGCTACTTACTAGGCTTTATCTCATTCCACTCTCCAATAATTTTACAGATAAATTAGCTATACATCGAGCATGGAGCTTAGTTCATTGGTGATGATTGGAGTTCTATGCTAAGTGGGAGATTTGTGCTATAAATTTTTGGCGACTCAACTTACTAAATAATTCGAGGCCATAGCTAATTCTACTAGAGGTTGGGCACTTGAGGTTTGTTAGCCTCGGCCATGATGGACCTAGATTTTTTGTTGAGGTTACGTATCTTAGAGAGGATCATGACTTTGTATTTATTTATTTGGAGCTTTGGATTTTCATGTATATTTGGAGACACATGATTTGTAGTTTGTATTGTTTGTAAGTGTGTCATAAAGCTCTGACTTATATTGTGGATAGATCAATATATATATATATATACACATATATATTTTTTTTTATCAAATGGAAAGAAAAAAAAATCCCCTACAATATCTCTTGAAGGCTTGGTTTTTCATGCTTTGGACCCTTTTGGGTTTAGGGCGTGACAAGGCATGACCTTTTAATCAAACATGTTATTAAACGGGTCATTTGTATTGACGTTTACATGACTTGTTAATTAAACGGGTTACACATGTTGTGTCGGGTCGACTTGTTTAATAAACAGGTCGTATTAGGGTTGAGGATTCTTGGCACGTTCACTAAACGAGTCAGTTTTTGTTCAACTCATATACCCGAATACTCATGACTCGACATGACACGAACACGAATTACCACCCGTAATATATATATATATATATATATATTGATTTTCTATTTGAATTATGTTTTCATCCACATCCTGATTATCAGATAACTCATCAACTGTCGTTTCATGATCATCAAAAGGTTTTAGTTAGTTAACACCTTCTGTTTTTAACTTATATCCTTGATCAGAGAGGCTTGCCATAATCAACCTACCAAAAAATTAGAAAAGTATACGGAATTAAGCAACATCATAGAGAAAATTCCTAAAACATATGCAACGGTGAAGCATTTGCATCAGTTAATACTTTCTTAGTTCCCACCAAAATATGAGACAAGTTAAAAAGTCAAGCAAAATAATTGATAGCTCTCAAATTTTATGAAACTGGTTACTCATAGGAATAAATTATATGTGTAATCAAGTGCAGCGGAATAATATTATAGATGATTTCTAGCTTGATTGAATAAAATATTACGTGGAGGACCTTTAGTAGGCATTATAGAAGAATCATCAGTGGATCGATGTTATTGATTACTAAGGAAAGACACGACAAGACATGGAAAGTTATAAAGCAACACCTAGTAGAAAAGAGAGATTCTGGTTTGTGTAATTTAAAAGATTCAATATAATACACTTCTGCACAAAGTGTAAGAAAATATTTGCAAAAGAATAATGCAACTATAGGATAAAAGGAGATTTTCACTTAGACTCCATTAATTTTATTGGAATGAGGGAAAAGTGGGAAAACATAAAAGGTTGGGAGGATAGAATGTGTGTTTGATATAGATTATGGAAAATTGAAAGAATGGAAAATAAATATAAATTTATTTTGTTTGGTTGAGAAGAAAAAAGATAAGATGAAAATATTGTTTATGTTTTTTACAAATAATTTTTTGATTAACAAGAACTCATATTTTAATAGTATATATAAATAGTATTTATGTTTTTTTAATGAAAAAATGAAAAAATATTTATTTTATCTGTGTGCATATTATAGATGGGTCACATTTCTTCTGTTCATTCATGCCAATTAAAATTTCTCAAAAAAAAAAAAAAAAAAAAGAAAAAAAAAGAAAAAGAAAAGGAAAGCAAATAACCAACTTAAAAACGAAAATACTTTCTTTCATTTATATATTTTTTTGATTAATTCATGCATTACGTGAGCATAGCACTAGTAAAATAAGAATTGTTTACTTAAATTACAGGAAATAATTAATAACTATGAATTCACTCAATCAATTCGTTAGGATTCAGTGTTGGCCAATTCCTTGTGACAAATTGTGTATTGTAACAAGTATTTTAAAGTTAGATAAAATTAGCTCATCAAAAAAAAAAAAAGTTAGATAAAATTAAGTGAAGAGCTGCCTAAAGAATTGCAAAGCTGATAGTTTTGCTCAAGCGAAAAATTAAATCAACCAGAGAGTTCACTTGATTTTCGCTTGACATTCGCTGATCAACTCTTGCACAATGTGTGCTCAAGTGAGACCCCGAGATATAGAATCTAAATCATGCTTGATGAATAACTTTTCCTGGTTTTTAATTTTACACAAATTTTAACCTAAGAAGGCCGCTGTACCAAAGAGAATGAATCTAGAAAAGCCTTCCCTTTGAGCGCAAAATCAAAGTGGTCCCTTTTATACTTGATCGTATATGATGAACTTTTAATCAAGAACCTTCAAGAATGTAAATTTAGTTGAAACCGCATAGATTTTCACCCTATGTCAGTGTGTAGTGTATACACTAACTTCCTGAAGTTTCAGTTTCATGCAGATGTCGTGTTCGTAGTGGAAATCATATAGAAGAAGTCCAGAAAGTTTGTAGCTGCGCGCGTTTATAGAAATAAACGGGTCGTTTGCTTCAGCTAGACTCTGTTAACAACTTTTTTTAGTGGATTTCCATATGGAGCACCTGTGGTTTTTCTTCTAAACATTTTCTATAAAAGTTTTCTACCTTGCCACTGTTGGGTCGATAGGACCAAGTTGGCAAACAGTGACATTGTGTAATCAAGTTTAGAATCTCAGCGTGTTTTGAGTATGTTTGAAGCCAAGTTAAATTACAAGACAAGCCAAGATTCAAGCCATAAAAGACCCAAGGTTTCTGGAATCTCGACTCCAACTCAATTCTAGTTCGATCTATCGAGTTTCATTTAACGCAATCAATCGAACCAAAATCTCAACCAATTGAGAGATTCATGCAGATTTGGTTCTGAATTATTTTCCAGAGAGCCATTTGATTTAGGGTTTACAAGTATAAAAACAACCTTAGAGTGCGTTTTTCAAGACTTATGGAGAGTCTTGCTCTGAACACAAGCATTGGAGATTTCTTAACTCTCTAGAAGTATGAACCAGAGATCCAAATCAAGTTCTGAAGATCCGGTGATTAAACTTGAAGTGAAGTTACTGCAATCCAATTTCATCAAATTTGTTAGTGCAAATCTTCAAGTTGGTTCTCGGAGTCATGAGTAGTTGGTTCATGTACAACAAGATCCAGAATAAAAGAACTTGTGGATTCATCATTGCATGAGATTATATTAGCAAGTTCTACACAATGTAGCATTAAATTTAAGATTGAGTCTATTGTATAAACTTCCATTTTATTTTAATGAATTTTGTTTACTTTAAAGTAGAAACGTTAAACCCTCTCAATGATACCGTGGGACAACTTGTTCCATTGGTTTTACTTAGGTCACTGTCTTGTTGTCTTACTGTGATTTACCTTTTGTGCCACATTTCATGACTTAACCAACTAAGAACCACTTTATGGATTGTCGAGACCGGTGGTTCTACAGTACATCAGTAACCCCCCCCCCCCCCCCCCCTCCCCCCCCAAAACAAGAAAACAAAGAACCGAATCATCTTTGCTCTCGCGTTCTCTGAGTTCTGGGGGCGACCAAGCACTTGAAAGACTAGTCAAAGAGGATTGTTTTGGATAGATAGCTCCTTCTGAGTATATTTGTTTCTTCTTTCTTGTGGGCGTGCTTTTTGTACATCTATCTCCTTTCCGCATCCTAATTTACTCACTGGTGAAGGTAAGGATCAAAACAAAACCCTAATTTCCAAATGATCTGTTTTCTGTGTTTTTTTTTTTTTTTTTTTTTTTTTTAAATAGAGAAATAGCCTTGATTGGTCCAAAATAGTTCTGTAATCTGTCCTGTGATATATTATCGTACTATAATAACCCATTGAATCCACTACATTTTAGATACATTCAAATATGTGGCCGATTAAGGAGCTATTTACTATTGCTCACTAGAGTTTGAAGATTTGCCATCATCGGGGGAATGTTTGAGTTTCATTTGCCTGTTAATTTGCATTATAGGCTTGGATATTTGTTTGACTAATGCTAGGTTCTTTGATATGTTGAAGAGTCTAGAATAACTAAAATAATTTCAACCATATGGGTTGGAGAGTTCTTATTGTGGACATTAGTTTTGGGAAGTGTCTGAAGTATTCGGATGTATCTCGCTCCTGGCTTTGATTATTTGTTATATGGTTTATTAGTGATGAACTACTCTCTCTTAAGTCTTAAATTTATCTGATTTGTTGGTTGAAGAATGGGATTAGGATTTATGTAATGCAGCAGAAGTACTTTTTCCTATCCCATTTGATCAGCTTTTCATCTTTGCAATATGTTTTATTATCACTTGTTGCTAAATGAAGCTTCCCCGTATGTGTGACCCATTTGCAAGACATCCTATAAAATGGTGAATGGCAGTAGGAATATAACCATATAAGCTATTAATATATTGTCTCTTTTTTCTCTTTTTTAGGCATGTTATTAAGATGAAAATTGCAATACTGCATAAATGATCAGAATCCGAACAGAATGCCAAGAAAATGCTTGCATTTAAATATTTTATTATAAATTTTAAGGATATTGATTTATTTTTAATTCTTCTATTCCTTTTGTGTTTATCACTTTTGTAAGTATCTCCTTAATTGAAATCTTGCTACTGGTTCTCCATTTACCCCATTCATCTGCATTTTCCCTTAAAACTAATGCAAGGCATATCAATCTAATGTTTAATTATATAAGATGAAAATGAGCCATGTTTTTGGACTATTATGTTAATGTTGGATTTTAGACTAACTCCAACTCAGATGAAGCAAGCTGCACAAATACTTGAAAATGATTGTATAATTTAGAGATCACAATTTATAGTAACTTACAAATGTGAAATAATTGTTGAAGTAAGCACTGAAACTCAGAAACGTAAATTGAAAATAGAAGAAGAAGAAGTATAAACAGTGCCGTCTTATGTCTTATCTTAAGTGAAGTTGAGTTAAATGAGGAAACAGTGTCGTTCAAGTTATTAGAACGATATCGTTTTATGTACAGCTTCTTTAAGTGCGAAACGGTGTCGTCTCTTCCAGAAGTTCTCTGTGCAGTGAGTACGCAAGGTTCTTGGAGCATCTGTGTTGCAGTTATAGTTCCAGCAATAACCGTCAATCCAACCAAGCTGTCACTCCTGAATTTACGCTTCTAAATTTACGAAGCATAAAGTGCAACTAGTTATGAATCTGTTAAGAGCAGTTGTAATTCTGGAATGTTCAATTTGTGTTGTACTTAAGCTATAAATAGAGTAGGTGCTAATGTATTCAGATTAAGCTTGATCAAATAGAAACCATTTTCTCTTCTCCTTTTTTTTTTGTTTTTGTTTTTCTCTCTCTCTCTCTCTCTTATCTCTGTGATCCACCATTGTTAACCATTCATCAAACTTCAAAATCTTTCATGGTATCAGAGCTATTGATCTATGGCTTCAACAACTCAAACAGATACTACTCAATCCACACACACAGCTCCTGTCCATACAGTTCCAACTCCTTCAACCTCCATACAATCACCACTATTATTACTCTCAAACATGTCCAATCTCATGTCAATCAAGCTTGACTATACCAATTACATTCCATGGAAGCATCAACTGCTTACCATACTTGAGGCTTATTCCTTAGTAGAACACATTGATGGCACAGCACCAAAGCCATCACCTTTTGTACTTGATGCATCAGGAAATACAACTTCAGTTGTTAATCCAGATTTCCAATCTTGGAGAATCAGGGATAAGGCACTCCTTTCCTTGATAAATTCTACTCTTACTCCACAAGTGTTTTCACTTGTTGTTGGTATTACTAGCTCAAGAAAAGTTTGGAATACTCTTGAACAGAGATTCACTTCTACATCAAGAGCCAATATATTGAACCTTAAGCTTGAACTTCAAGGTATCAAGAAAGGGAATGAATCAGTGAACTCTTTTCTGCAGAAGATCAAGGTTGCACGTGATAAGCTCCTAGCTGTGGGAGTGGCTGTAGACAATGAAGAACTGATTTGTATTGTTCTTAGAGGACTTCCTAGGGAATTTGCACATTTTTGCTCTACAATTCGGACTAGGAGTGATCCTATATCCTATGAACAACTTGTCATTATGCTGCAAAGTGAAGAACAAGCTATGACTGATCATCTTGATTCAGTTTCTCACTCACTAACTATGTTTGCTTCTAATGGTAAAGCTAGTAGCAACACACATAATCAAGCACAGAATCATGGTTCTGGTAGAGGAAGAGGAAGAAATCACTCTAATAGAGGAAGAGGAGGTGGTAGGTATAATAACTTTGGAGGAGGACAGCCACATTTTAGTGGTGGACAACAACTTTTCTCATCACCACAGGCGCCTCACTTTTCTCCACAAGGATCTCCACATTTCACTCCTCAAAATTTTTCTTCATAAAACTCCTCTCAAGGCTTCAAGCATGAACGTCCAAGCTGTCAGATTTGTGGCAAATCTGGACATGGAGCACTGGATTGTTACCATAGGATGGATTTTGCCTATCAAGGTAAAAATCCTCCTACCAAGCTTACTGCCATGGCAAGTGCATCTAATGCAGTGCTTACCAGCAACCAAGATCCCTGGCTTGCTGATTCTGGAACTTTCGATCACCTCACTGCTAATCTCAACAATCTCTCCAATCAATCTCAGTATAAAGGACCTGAGCAAGTCACTGTGGGAAATGGTCAGTCTTTGCCTATCAACCATATAGGTAACACTACCTTACACACTAAATACCATAATTTCATCCTTAAAAATGTCCTTCATGTGCCAAGAATTGCAATGAATTTACTTTCAGTTCATAAATTCTACCTACATAATAATTGTTCTTGCTATTTTGATGCAAATCAAATTAAAATCCAAGATATTCCTATGGGGAGACTCCTTTACAAGGGCTTGAGTGAGAATGGGGTTTACCCTATCTACTCCAAGAACTTCATCAGCTCTCTTCCACATGTCAATTCTGAGTCATCTTCAAAACAGCAACCTGTTTCTACTGAATCTCTTTTTCCTGCTGCTTTTCCTGCAAATAAAGCAAATAATTGGTCTTTATGGCACCATAGAATGGGCCATCCAAGTAATAAAGTCCTTGATGTTGCTTTATCTTCTTTGAAAATCTCTTGTCCATCACACAGTGATAATGGACTTCCTCATTGTAAACACTGTTTGAGTGGCAAAATGCATCAATTTTCATTTCCTATTTCTACTTTTCATGCTTCAAAACCTCTTGAGTTAGTGCACTCTGATGTTTGGGGTCCAGCACCTGTTACATCCACTAATGATTTTCAATATTACCTTCTTTTTGTTGATGAGTATTCTAAATTCAGTTGGCTTTACTTGCTTAAACATAAGTCTGATGTCCTTGATATTTTCAATTTTTTAAAGCTACTATGAGACTCAACTTGACTCTAAAATCAAGGTCTTAAGAACTGATAATGGTGGAGAATACACCTCTAATGCTTTCAAACACTTCTGTTCCCCACAAGGCATTATTCACCAATTTTCTTGTCCTCACACACCCCAACAAAATGGGGTGGCTGAGAGGAAGCATAGACATATCATTGAGTGTGCTCTTACCATGCTTTCTCACTCTCAATTGCCACCCTCCTATTGGTCATATGTTGTCTCTACAGCTGTGCATATCATAAATAGACTTCCTACTCCTCTCCTTAAGAATTTGACACCTTGGGAACTATTGTTTAAATCCAAACCTGATATCACACATCTTAGATCCTTTGGTTGTGTTTGTTTTCCCTTACTAAAGCCTTACAATTCCCACAAATTACAACCACACACCACACCTTGCATTTTCCTTGGTTATCCAGCCCATACCAAAGGATATATCTGTCAACACCCTCAAACCTCTCGAATTTACGTCTCAAGACATGTTCATTTCAATGAACTTGAATTCTTTACACCTCAGTCATTAACCATTGGTCCTCCACCTACATCTTCTGTTCAGTTTTCCACACAATGTCCTGTCATTTTCCCTTTTGTAACTCAGCCCCTTAACTCTGTCTTTACTCCATCACAGCTTAGCCCTAGTCACTCTACTCCTACTCCTATACTTGATTTCTCATCCCAATCTTCTCTTCCTAATGCTCCTGATCAGTCCCAATCCAGTCCTGTCTCTACCTTATCTACCTCACCACCTCACCCTATACCTGCTCCTATTCCTATAGCTGGTTCACAGGTTCATACTACCATTCCCACAGCTGATTCCCAAGCTCCTGCTACTGTTAATGCTCACCCTATGATCACTAGGTCCAAGGATGGGATTTATAAGCCTAAAGCTCTTCATGCTACAACTACTAGTACACATACTGTTGCTAAGTGTCCTCAGCCTAGCTCTAAGCAGTGTTCACAGTTCACCAAATCAGGTTCCTCTCCCAAACCTGATTACACCACTACAGAACCTCCAACCTATAAAATTGCAGCTCAACATCCCCAATGGTGCTCTGCAATGGATGATGAATTTAATGCTCTTCAAAGGCAAGGTACTTGGATTTTGGTGCCTCCCTCTCCTTCACAGAATTTGGTTGGCTGCAAGTGGGTGTATAAGCTCAAACACAACAGTGATGGTTCTATAAGTAGATATAAGGCCCGGTTGGTGGCCAAGAGATTTCATCAGCAATTTGGGGTTGACTTTGAGGAGACCTTCAGTCCAGTCATCAAACCTCCCACTGTGAGGATCATTCTCTCTCTGGCTGTCCAGTTCAATTGGCCTCTTAGACAACTTGATGTAAGTAATGCTTTCTTGCATGGTTTTTTGAGAGAGGATGTTTATATGGTTCAGCCTCCTGGCTATGTTAACTCAGCTCATCCCAATCATGTTTGTAAACTACTTAAGTCTCTCTATGGTCTAAAGCAGGCTCCTAGAGCCTGGTTTGAGAGGTTTTCAACCCAATTGCTTCATATGGGGTTTCAAGCTTCTCTCTCAGACTCGTCCTTATTTACACTTAGACATGGTACCCTGGTGGCATTTCTTCTTGTCTACGTTGATGACGTAGTCCTCACAGGCAACAGTCCTCAGTTTCTAACCTCTCTCATTGCACAACTCAGTGCTGTTTTTGAGCTTAAGGATCTAGGCCCTCTAAGTTACTTTCTGGGTCTTCAAATCCTCAGAACCTCTAAAAGGTTATTTGTGACTCAGACCAAGTATGCTCAGGATTTGCTTCTCAGAGTTCATATGCACACTTCCAAACCAGCATGTACCCCTTGTGCTCCTGATACTCGATTATCTCCTATAGATGGTACCCTGCTCTCTAACCCTCATGAGAAGTTTGGTTGGTTCTTTACACTATTTAACATTCACTAGGCCAGATCTCAGTTTTGCAGTCCAACAAGTTTGTCAGTTTATGTCCAATCCTACTGATATACATTTAATTGCTGCTAAAAGAATTCTGAGATATGTGAATGGTACCTTGCATCGTGGTGTATTTTTTCAACCTGGCCCTTTTTCTCTCTCTGCCTTCTCTGACTCGGATTGGGCAGGGGACCCATATGATAGACACTCCATTACTGGCTACATTGTCTATTTAGGCTACAATCCTATTACTTGGAGTGCAAAGAAGCAGGACACCATCTCTAGATCTTCCACTGAGTCTGAGTATCGAGCGTTGGCCACCACTGCTGCTGAGCTCTATTGGCTTCGCCAAGTGTTGAGAGACCTTGGGGTTTTTCTTCCTGTTCCTCCTAAGCTCTGGTGTGACAATGTCTCTGCCCTTGCCATTGCCTCAAACCCTGTCTTCCATGCGCGCACCAAACATATCGAGGTCAACTACCATTTTGTTCGAGAAAAGGTGTTGCGAAAGGATCTTCAGGTCAAGTATATTGCCACAGGTGATCAACTAGCAGATGTGTTTACCAAGAGTCTTCCTTCTTCCCGTTTTGCCTTTCTTCGCTCCAAATCATGGTGTCCATTGACCCCATGGTTTTGAGGGGGGATGTTGAAGTAAGCACTGAAACTTAGAAACGTGAATTGAAAATAGAAGAAGAAGAAGTATAAACAGTGCCGTCTTATGTCTTATCTTAAGTGAAGTTGAGTTAAATGAGGAAACGGTGTCGTTCAAGTTATTAGAACGATATCGTTTTATGTACAGCTTCTTTAAGTGTGAAACGGTGTCGTCTCTTCCAGAAGTTCTCTGTGCAGTGAGTACGCAAGGTTCTTGGAGCATCTGTGTTGCAGTTACAGTTCCAGCAATAACCGTCAATCCAGCCAGGCTGTCACTCCTGAATTTACGCTCCTAAATTTACGGAGCATAAAGTGCAACTAGTTATGAATCTGTTAAGAGCAGTTGTAATTCTGGAATGTTCAATCTGTGTTGTACTTAAGCTATAAATAGAGTAGGTGCTAATGTATTCAGATTAAGCTTGATCAAATAGAAATCATTTTCTCTTCTCCTTTTTCTTTTCTGTTTTTCTTTCTCTCTCTCTCTCTCTTATCTCTGTGATCCGCCATTGTTAACCATTCATCAAACTTCAAAATCTTTCAATAATATGGTGTTAAGTGTGACTGAATTTTTCATGTGCTTTGATAACATGTTTGTTGATATTTTTCTTTAGTCGGCAATTGTTTATATTAATGAATCTTCTTTTTTTCTAAATTTCAGAAGAAGCCCAATATCAATTGCAGCATCAGTCATTTACATTATTATTCAACTTTCAAATTAAAAGAAACCTCTTAGAGGTTCATCATATCCTTATTTTTTAGAATGCCGTTGTTTTTTATTTATTTATTTTTAAATTTCTTTGAACTTATTTATACAATTTTGAACTTGCTGATATATTCAGTTTGAGCTAGATGAGTCAAATTTGTTGAATCATTTTAGTTATATATATGAATAGTTGAGGCTCTATGCAAAGAGATGTGCTCTTATGAACATCTCATTTTTCTACGTGTTGATAGACATACCATATAAGTGCAGATATTTCACTTATCACTTGAGTTGCAAAAGGGACAATAAAAAATTCTTACAAGTTAGAAGTTGCCCTGTTGAGAACTTAGAAATGAATATCCAGACATGCAGGCCCATTGCAAGATGCTTTTGATTGTTTCTTCTTCAATTATTGCCATGATGGTATTCAAATATAGATGTGAAGGCAACACATTGTAGTGGATTTCTTTGTAAATTAATTTTTTTTCTTCTTGTGATGAGCATGTAGTAGAGTAAGTAGTAGTCAAGATACTTATAATGAATTTCTCTGTAGTAGAAATAATAAATTCTTTATTTTTTTCATATGTGGACTTGTGGAAAAATAGTTTCATATAGCATCCACATTAAAAGAGTTAAAATAGTATAGCACTCAAAATTTGCCCAATCAACACAAAATGGGGGTACTGTAGAATTACCTAGTGCAGACACGACTATTTGATTTACTATATTGTGAATTCGCAGCAGTAATAATTGATGCTGCATCTAAGTGATATTCAATTTGTAGGGGTGAAATTTACAAGTCAACAGTGGGCTTTGGGCCCCGCGCGGAGTCTAGCCATGACAAGAAGGGAAAACGGGGCCAGAAGGTTTTCAGCCCAATCTTGTTGGGCCGGACTTATTTAAGGGGCGTCCGAGGAGGAGTGCCTCCTTAGACACACCAAATGGGAGTCCAATGTACACCCTGCACACAGTGAGGAACCATCCCAAGTAAGAGGAAAATGTTAGACGTTCAGGAGGCAACCACAGCTGCCGCATTAAATGCAAGGGAGTTACTTTTCCAGCCGTATTAATGTAGAGAAGACAAGTGAATAGTGTTATCTTGGCCAGTGCAACTCACAGAAAGATAGGGTGGATGTCCGATGGGACAGGCACTCAAGTGAAAGTCCAGATGATTAACAAGTGTAGGGCCCTTATCAATTTGAGGGTGCTATATAAGAGAAGGAGATCCCCATGAAGAGGGGATCGGAGACTTGAGAAAAAGAAAGAGAGAGAGAGAGAAAGGTGAAAGAATTCTGTAGTCTGTAACCAAGAGCAAGAGGTGCATTTATACGTCTCCTCGGATCGATACCCTGTGAACTAAAAATGGAGTGTTCTCACGTTCAATATGCCGCATGGCATACTTCTAACTGACGTTCACTTCGTCTAGCCCTAGTTCTGTAACCTGCTCTCTACAAATTCATTGTCTAGGGACTTTTGGGCCAGAACCACTTACTTGCTGGGCCTGGGCCCCAAAAAACCGCCCCTACATAATTATTATAATGAGAACAGTTACGGCTCAAAACAGATTTTTCACAATTTATTATTCTTGATTTTATCAATTAAATAATAATTATATTATTTTTAACACATTTCATTATCTAGCTATTTTACTTTTCCTTAATCATATATTGAACATTTTTTTTTCCTGTTTTGAGAAACAAACACACACACATACACACGAAGAGGGAAATGGGTTCTAACACAAAGGAATTAAGGCACACCACAAACTCTACTTAAAATTTATGGTAACTTTTAAGGAAGAGTGGAATAAGTTATATCACACACAACACACAATTAAATAATGTGGGACAGTTACCCATTCTTTTTTAGAGAATATTTTGTACAATTGAAACTAGTTCCCCATACCTTAATAGTATCATACACCGAAAAATGAGTATTACATATGGTCAATCAAAACTTCCTACTAATTTTTTCAAAGTGAAATTATGGCATACCCATGCCATCTCA
This sequence comes from Quercus alba, assembly GCA_036321655.1. Taxonomy (NCBI): domain Eukaryota; kingdom Viridiplantae; phylum Streptophyta; class Magnoliopsida; order Fagales; family Fagaceae; genus Quercus; species Quercus alba. The sequence continues at coordinate 13,559,633 of CM070302.1, read as the reverse complement.
CATGGTATTAGCTAGTAATAAGAATTACAATCCAGATTAAAAGTGTAAGTGAAAACTTTGTTTTATATGAAAGAATGATAGCCATTATTCATAACTAAATACACACCTAAGTCTCCATAATTAATCCCATTGAAAATGTCTATGGAAATCAAGTATATCTAATGACATGTATAGTTTAATTGCCTTCTCAGCATATTAAATGCAAAATAATAACACCTATACATACGATACTCAATCAGATTGAAGCACCATTGTTGCCAATAAGGATTAATATAGAGAGTACAAGATACACCAATAATAAAAAATTACGTGTGATACCCAAAAGCTTGTGGAAAAGACTAAAGGATCTACTTCACACCATTTCCCTTTACTTGTAGTTAAAGATTTTCTTGGTAATGGTGGTGAACTATCAACCCTGGTGCAACTTTTCTCTAGTGGTGGACCGCAAATAAATGCATTTCCTCCGTAGCTGCTATTATAAAAAGTTTAAATTTGTCCTTTCATGTCTGGAACTTTTCCTAATAAGTTGTTGTAAGCCACATTGAAAACTTCCAAAAAGTGCAGATCAATCAATATTGAAGGAATTTCTTCACTTAAATTATTGTGAGAAAGGTCCAAACTTTCCAACTAGATCAAATTTGAGAATGTTGTTTGGTATGAAACCCGTCAACTGATTGTAAGACAAGTTTAGTGCAAGAATTGGAGATAGTTGTTCTAACTCTAGAGGGATTTCACTTGTTAACTTGTTGAATGACAAATCCAATCCAGACAAGTATGTCACCCTTGTAGAAGTAAGACCTATATTTCATCACAAACTCAATTCCAAAATCAGCAGCATTTTGTTCTACCTCGTAAATTTCAAAATACCTATTTAAGATACCTTGATATGGGATAGTTATATGTTTGAACTCCAGAAAAGTGAAATTTGGTTGGGGAAGACCATCAATTGCATTTAACTTCCCAAAGGTTATGTTGCGAAAGCATTGTGGTATTGTTCCAGAAAGATAGTCCTTTGAAAGATCCATAATCTCTAAACTCTTTAACTAGCACAGCTACTTTGGAATCGTACCACTAAAATTGTTGCCACTCAACAACAATATTCTTAAATTTGAAAGCTAGCCAACTTCATAAGGGATTCTCCCAGAAAATAGGTTATCTATCTCTAATGTCCAATGTCACAAGATGAAATGAAACACTGAAAGTAATTTTTGGTACTAGTCCTGTGAGTTTGTTCCCTTGCAAAAATAGATGCTGAATGATGGATAAATTCGCACAAGATGGTGACAATCCTGAAAGCCAATTACAAGAAAGGTCAATTAAAATATATGCATGCATTTCACACGGAATTTGACCTTCAAAAAAATTATTACACATGTCAAGAGACCAAAGGAACTGTATTTTTCCTAGCCATTTGGGAATTAAACCTGAAAAGCCATTGTTGCTAATATCAAGGATCCCCAAGTAACTACATCAAAGCCCAATGATATGTATGTTATTGGTAGTATTTGCTAAAGAAGGGATAAAGTAGCAAGTGTTGGTAATAGTAGCAATTATAGACTTGTAGCCAATAACAGAGGCAGGATTTTAGTTTGGGGGGCAAAATTAAAAGAAAAATTAAAAAATATTTATAATAAAATAAATAGACAATTTTTTTTTTCAATTGTAAACTAATGTAATTGTCATGATTTTTTTTTTGGTAAAAGAGATCCCCTTTCTATTTCCAGTGTCACTAACCAGTTTGGTATTCTTAGATGCATTGCTTCTTTTTATCGAAAGATGATCATGAAAAGAGACGTGTGAATGGATAAACTAGTTTACTTACACAATCTAATTTAAATGCAAACAACAATAATTTGTCACCCTTAAGAGTATAGCAAATATCTTCAAAATAGTATATATACTTCACTTTCTTTGATTACTTTCAAAAAAATATAGAACTCAATTTTCTCTCTCTCTCTCTCTCTCTCTCTCTATTGTTCTAAGTATTTAAGTTTCTCATAAAAAATTAATTAAAATCTAATTTAATAGCAAAACACTAGAATTTGAAATTGTAAAAGTACCCAGAGATAGAAGAAAAAGTGGGTTTTAGTTAGCTCAACTGGTAAAGTCTCTGATGGTTGTATAAGATATCTGGGGTTCAATCCCTGCTTACACCAAAAACTGATTGGTGTCTTGCTTTGATGATAAAAAGTTATCATTAAAAGCGGACGCCATAAATTTAAATTCTCTCAAAAAAAAAAAATATTGGTGGTTTTGGAGTTTTAGTGGTATGAACATTAAGTAGTTTTATTATTATTATTGGTAAAATATGGAATCCACTAGATTCGCAAAAGTTTTCATAATTGTTAAGGTGCTAAATTGTTAATTGGTAAATAAAAAATAATGTCAAATATGGGTCCACTTAAAAATAAGTAAAAATTTACTAACTCAAGTATTGTGAAAATTATTGTGTTTCTTACAATGTAAATAAATTTAAAAAAAAAAAAAAAAAAAAGGCAGAAGTACTGTGAGTCTATGATAGTACATTAGTGAGAAAGTGAAAATGTGAAATAAACCAAAGTTAAAAGTTCATTTGACTTATTAACTTTGATGTGTCTAGATCAAAAATAAAAAGACTTTGATGTGTCAAGGAACTTCTTGCTCCCTTTATAACTTGTTTTCTTTTCTTTAGTAGACTATGTCAATTTTTGGTTCCTTTTACTAAGTGTTGTTTTGCTTTTTGTCTTTGTTAATGGATTAGAGGGGGCAAACTCATCTCATATGCCTATAGCTATGAAAGTTTTGGAGGAGTCAAGAGGGGCAGTTGCCCCCCCCCCCCCCCCCCCCCTCCCCCCAGCTTCGCCCCTGATTGTAATGACACAGTCGTGATTTTTGGTTAAGCGGGACAATATTAAAATAATTAAAAATTTACACTGTAATTTATAAACAATTATTTATAATAAAAAATGGACCTATACGAAATAAACTTAATCAAATAATAAAACAATTATTAATTTTTTGGAACAATTGACAGTTATTCAATTATATTGTTTTCGTGTTCCTGAACTGGTTGTTTGATCATAACAAACAAGTAAAAGAAATAAAATACTACATATACATCTAACAACTATTCAAATAATCAATACTAAAATAATAAACTAATGCAATCATATACAAAATATCAAAATCTTCTTCTTCTTCTCTTTTTTTTTTAAAAAAAAATTGTTGAATTACTTTTTCATTCTGTTTAGAACATTGCACCTAAAAAATTATAAGGTTACACAATCCAATTTTTTAATTAAAGTTAATCAATGAATTTTTTTTTTGAAGAAGTTATGTTGAAAAGTAAATATTCAGAATTATTTCTATATTTAAACATACGAATTAAACTTTAAGTTGATTCTGAATTAAAAAAAAAAAAAAACTTTAAGTGGATGCTTTGTTAAGTGAATAAGTACACACTTTAACAATACAACTAAAGATAGTTTTAAAAATAGATTTTGACGCGTACGATTTGAATTTTTTGAAAAATTGAATTTGGTATGCAGTAGTCTAATTTAGTGATTAAAACTACACTAGTTTTTTACACTTTTAAAGATAGTATAACTAGGTAATTTGCTTTAGGGTAAAATACAATCAACATTTTTGAGATTTGGGTTAATGCCAACCAGTCCAAGACATTTTACAAGTGACCAACTTAATCTTTAAACTCAACTTGGTCCCTAAACCGTTACTCGCTTTTCTACTCTCTCTTATATTGATTAGGGACCAAATTCATCAGTTTTAAAATGTATTGAATTTAGTTGGTAGTAGCCCAAATTTCAGGGTGTTGCCTGTATTTTATCCTTTGTTTGATTAGGTTGCTTGGCTTATGAAGGGGTGTTCAGCCTGTTTTCATTTTTCCTTTTACATATGTCGTGGCATGTTTTTATTGGATAGTCCATGCATGTAGGCCCAATCACAACAAAAATAATAATAAAATAAGAAATGATTGGCCAAATCTGTTTAAAGCCCATAATTTCCTAAGGCTACACGTTTTCGGCCTTTGGTCCAAAGGTCTTCGTATTTTTTTTAAAAAAATGGGGCCCAAGCTCATTAGTTCATAGATGATAGAACAGGTTCAAAGGCCCTAGGTTTATCACTGTATGACCAGATGGACTTGATAGCCCAAAATCCATCACAACACAAGTAGGCATAGGAGCCCAATTCTCCGTATCACACGAATTGGACTTAAAGGTCCAAATATCTACTACTTTCCACAGACCGGGCATGAAGCCCATTGCACCATACATTAAAGGTCAAGGTTCTCATCTACAAAAAATAGGTTGTGGAAGGCAAAATCTTATGGGACCATTCGGGCTATTGAAATGTTTGAAAGTAAAAGCATGAGCTCACATACCTTTATTTCTTAATCATAAAAAACTAATTATATATCTACTCAATAAAAATCACTACACTTTCTATTTTATTAAAAATTAGAATAAAAATGATTATATCTAGTAAACTTAGGCAAGAATTTTAATATACATCTAATTACGTCTATTTTTTCTAATAAATCAATCAATTATGTGTATTTTTATGATTAAAAAATGTTTTTATTTTTAAATGCATTTATGTGTATACATGAGTTACATGCTAGTTATTCATAACTAAATACACACATAAGTCTCCATAATTACATCCCATTGAAACTGTTAACCGAAATCAAGTATATCTAATGACATGTATAGTTTAATTGCCTTCTCAGCATATTAAATGAAAAATAATAACACCTATACATCTGATACTCAATCAGATTGAAGCACCATTGTCGCCAATTAGAATTAATATAGAGAATACAAGATACACCAATAAAAAAAATTATGTATGATACCCAAAAACTTGTCGAGAAGACTAAAGGATCTACTTCACACCATTTCCCTTTACTTGTAGTTAAAGATTTTCTTGGTAATGGCGGTGAATTATCAACCCTAGTGCAACTTTTCTCTAGTGGTGGACCACAAAGAAATGCATTTCCTTCGTAGCTGCTATTTTGAAATGTTCCAAACTGTCCTTTCATATCTAGAACTTTTCCTGACAAGTTGTTGTAAGCCACATTGAAAACTTCCAAAAAGTGTAGATCAATCAATATTGAAGGAATTTCTCCACTTAAATTATTGTGAGAAAGGTCTAAGCTCTCCAACTGGGTCAAATTTGAGAATGTTGTTGGTATGAAACCCATCAACTGATTGTAAGATAAGTTTAGTGCAAGAATTGGAGATAGTTGTCCTAACTCTAGAGGGATTTCACTAGTTAACTTGTTGAATGACAAATCCAATCCAGACATGATATCAAGTATGCCACTTTTGTAGAAGTAAGACCTATATTTCATCACAAACTCAATTCCAAAATCAGCAGCAGCATTTTGTTCTACCTCGTAAATTTCAAAATACCTATTTAAGATACCTTGATATGGGATAGTTATATGTCTGAACTCCAGAAAAGTGGAATTTGGTTGGGGAAGACCATCAAAAGCATCAACTGCATTTAACTTCCCAAAGGTTATGTTGCAAAAGCAGTGCGGTATTGTTCCAGAAAGATAGTTCTTTGAAAGATCCATAATCTCTAAATTCTTTAACCAGCATAGCTGCTCTGGAATCGTACCACTAAAATTGTTGCCACTTAACAACAGTATTCTCAAATTTGAAAGCTCGCCAACTTCATAAGGGATTCTTCCAGAAAATAGGTTATCTCTAATGTCTAATGTCACAAGATGAAATGAAACACTGAAAGTAACTTTTGGTATTGGTCCTGTGAGTCTGTTCCCTTGCAAAAATAGATGCTGAATGATGGATAAATCGGCACAAGATGGTGACAATCCTGAAAGCCGGTTATGAGAAAGGTCTATTAAAATATATGCATGCATTTCACATGGAATTTCACCTTCAAAAAAATTATTACTCATGTCAAGAGACCAAAGGAATGGCATATTTCCTAGCCATTTGGGAATTAAACCTGAGAAGCCATTGTGGCTAATATCAAGGATCCCCAAGAAACTACTAGTTGGTGATACCATATCTGGAAGGGTACCTCTGAAAAGATTGTTGTTCAATTCCAAAACACGTAAGCTATTGTTAAAAAACTGGAACCTCTTTGAGAAAATTTCACCATGAAATTCATTATTAGATAACTTCAAAACTACCAAGGAGGTGCAATTGGCAACCAATTTCATTGGTACCTCTCCCGAAAAATAATTATTGGACAAATCCAATTTCTCCAAATTACTCATGTCACCAATTGAGGACGGGAGATTACCTTCAAAATGATTTCGAGATATATTTAGATATTGTAAGTTTAAAATCTTTCCAATATTTTCTTGGAGCTGCCCACCAAAATTATTGTAAGAAAAATCCAACCAAGAAAGATTCTTGTAGTGATCTATTGGCAGATTAAATGGACCCCCAAAATAATTGTCCCGAAGATTTAGTAA